>JARUHQ010000033.1:0-2400000 GCA_029955515.1 Chrysomela aeneicollis | reverse complement strand
ACAGAAGGTTAAATGTTTAGACAAAACGATAATTGTATCTGAGTTGTATTCGATGATATCGTTATGATGTTTATATAGCAATACTCACCAGGTAACTGTTCTTCCGTTTTACATACAAGCGACCGAATCGAGCAGGAGGTTGAATAGATAGATTGAACAATCATCGTATCTGGGTTGTATTCGATAATGTTTATATAGTTATACTCACCAGGTAACTGTTCTTCCGTCACATACTAGCGACTGAATCGAACAGAAGGTTAAATGGTTAGACGAAACGATAATTGTATCTGAGTTGTATTCGATTATATCGTGGTGATGTTTATATAGAAATACTCACCAGGTAACTGTTCTTTCGTTTTCACATACAAGCGACCGAATCGAGCAGAAGGTCAAATGGATAGATTGAACAATCATCGTATCTGGGTTGTATTCGATTATGTTTATATAGTTATACTCACCAGGTAACTGTTCTTCCGTTACACATACTAGCGACTGAATCGAACAGAAGGTTAAATGGTTAGACGAAACGATAATTGAAACTGAGTTGTATTCGATTATATCGTGGTGATGTTTATATAAAAATACTCACCAGGTAACTGTTCTTTCGTTTTCACATACAAGCGACCGAATCGAGCAGAAGGTCAAATGGATAGATTGAACAATCATCGTATCTGGGTTGTATTCGATTATGTTTATATAGTTATACTCACCAGGTAACTGTTCTTCCGTTACACATACTAGCGACTGAATCGAACAGAAGGTTAAATGGTTAGACGAAACGATAATTGAAACTGAGTTGTATTCTATTATATCGTGGTGATGTTTATATAGAAATACTCAACAGGTTACTGTTCTTTCGTTATACATACGAGCAACCGAATCGAACAGAAGGTTGAATGGATAGTATATGGGTTGTATTCGATTATGATGTTATGCTGTGTATATAGTTATACACACTAGGTGACGGTATTCCCGTTTCACATACGAGCGACCGAAACGAACAGAAAGTTGAATGGATAGTCTGAACAATCAATGTATCTGGGTGGTATCCGATTATATCGCAATACTGTATATATAGTGATACTTACCAGGTGACGGTACTTCCGTTACACATACTAGCGACTGAATCGAACAGAAGGTTAAATGGTTAGACAAAACGATAATTGTATCAGGGTTGTATTCGATGATATCGTGATGATGTTTATATAGCAATACTCACCAGGTAACTGTTCTTCCGTATTACATACAAGCGACCGAATCGAACAGGAGGTTGAATAGATAGATTGAACAATCATCGTATCTGGGTTGTATTCGGTAATGTTTATATAGTTATACTCACCAGGTAACTGTTCTTCCGTTACACATACCAGCGACTGAATCGAACAGAAGGTTAAATGGTTAGACGAAACGATAATTGTATCTGAGTTGTATTCGATTATATCGTGGTGATGTTTATATAGAAATACTCACCAGGTAACTGTTCTTTCGTTTTCACATACAAGCGACCGAATCGAGCAGAAGGTCAAATGGATAGATTGAACAATCATCGTATCTGGGTTGTATTCGATTATGTTTATATAGTTATACTCACCAGGTAACTGTTCTTCCGTTACACATACTAGCGACTGAATCGAACAGAAGGTTAAATGGTTAGACGAAACGATAATTGAAACTGAGTTGTATTCGATTATATCGTGGTGATGTTTATATAGAAATACTCACCAGGTAACTGTTCTTTCGTTTTCACATACAAGCGACCGAATCGAGCAGAAGGTCAAATGGACAGATTGAACAATCATCGTATCTGGGTTGTATTCGATTATGTTTATATAGTTATACTCACCAGGTAACTGTTCTTCCGTTACACATACGAGCGACTGAATTGAACAGAAGGTTGAATGGATAGTATATGGTTTGTATTCGATTATGATGTTATGCTGTGTATATAGTTATACACACTAGGTGACTGTATTCTTGTTTTACATACGAGCGACCGAAACGAACAGAAAGCTGAATGGATAGTCTGAACAATCAGTGTATCAGGGTGGTATCCGATTATATCGCAATACTGTATATATAGTGATACATACCAGGTGACGGTACTTCCGTTACACATACTAGCGACTGAATCGAACAGAAGGTTAAATGGTTAGACGAAACGATAATTGTAACTGAGTTGTATTCTATTATATCGTGGTGATGTTTATATAGAAATACTCATCAGGTTACTGTTCTTCCGTTATACATACGAGCAACCGAATCGAACAGAAGGTTGAATGGATAGTATATGGGTTGTATTCGATTATGATGTTATGCTGTGTATATAGTTATACCCACTAGGTGACGGTATTCCCGTTTTACATACGAGCGACCGAAACGAACAGAAAGTTGAATGGATAGTCTGAACAATCAATGTATCTGGGTGGTATCCGATTATATCGCAATACTGTATATATAGTGATACTAACCAGGTGACGGTACTTCCGTTACACATACTAGCGACTGAATCGAACAGAAGGTTAAATGGTTAGACGAAACGATAATTGTAACTGAGTTGTATTCTATTATATCGTGGTGATGTTTATATAGAAATACTCACCAGGTTACTGTTCTTTCGTTTTCACATACAAGCGACCGAATCGAGCAGAAGGTCAAATGGATAGATTGAACAATCATCGTATCTGGGTTGTATTCGATTATGTTTATATAGTTATACTCACCAGGTAACTGTTCTTCCGTTACACATACTAGCGACTAAATCGAACAGAAGGTTAAATGGTCAGACGAAACGATAATTGTATCTGAGTTGTATTCGATTATATCGTGGTGATGTTTATATAGAAATACTCACCAGGTAATTGTTCTTTCGTTTTCACATACAAGCGACCGAATCGAGCAGAAGGTCAAATGGATAGATTGAACAATCATCGTATCTGGGTTGTATTCGATTATGTTTATATAGTTATACTCACCAGGTTACTGTTCTTCCGTTATACATACGAGCAACCGAATCGAACAGAAGGTTGAATGGATAGTATATGGGTTGTATTCGATTATGATGTTATGCTGTGTATATAGTTATACACACTAGGTGACGGTATACCCGTTTCACATACGAGCGACCGAAACGAACAGAAAGTTGAATGGATAGTCTGAACAATCAATGTATCTGGGTGGTATCCGATTATATCGCAATACTGTATATATAGTGATACTCACCAGGTGACGGTACTTCCGTTACACATACTAGCGACTGAATCGAACAGAAGGTTAAATGGTTAGACAAAACGATAATTGTATCTGAGTTGTATTCGATGATATCGTGATGATGTTTATATAGCAAAACTCACCAGGTAACTGTTTTTCCGTTTTACATACAAGCGACCGAATCGAGCAGGAGGTTGAATAGATAGATTGAACAATCATCGTATCTGGGTTGTATTCGATAATGTTTATATAGTTATACTCACCAGGTAACTGTTCTTCCGATACACATACTAGCGACTGAATCGAACAGAAGGTTAAATGGTTAGACGAAACGATAATTGTATCTGAGTTGTATTCGATTATATCGTGGTGATGTTCATATAGAAATACTCACCAGGTAACTGTTCTTTCGTTTTCACATACAAGCGACCAAATCGAGCAGAAGGTCAAATGGATAGATTGAACAATCATCGTATCTGGGTTGTATTCGATTATGTTTATATAGTTATACTCACCAGGTAACTGTTCTTCCGTTACACATACTAGCGACTGAATCGAACAGAAGGTTAAATGGTTAGACGAAACGATAATTGAAACTGAGTTGTATTCGATTATATCGTGGTGATGTTTATATAGAAATACTCACCAGGTAACTGTTCTTTCGTTATCACATACAAGCGACCGAATCGAGCAGAAGGTCAAATGGATAGATTAAACAATCATCGTATCTGGGTACTCACCAGGTAACTGTTCTTCCGTTACACATACGAGCGACTGAATTGAACAGAAGGTTGAATGGATAGTATATGGGTTGTATTCGATTATGATGTTATGCTGTGTATATAGTTATACACACTAGGTGACGGTATTCTTGTTTTACATACGAGCGACCGAAACGAACAGAAAGTTGAATGGATAGTCTGAACAATCAATGTATCAGGGTGGTATCCGATTATATCGCAATACTGTATATATAGTGATACATACCAGGTGACGGTACTTCCGTTACACATACTAGCGACTGAATCGAACAGAAGGTTAAATGGTTAGACGAAACGATAATTGTAACTGAGTTGTATTCTATTATATCGTGGTGATGTTTATATAGAAATACTCACCAGGTTACTGTTCTTCCGTTATACATACGAGCAACCGAATCGAACAGAAGGTTGAATGGATAGTATATGGGTTGTATTCGATTATGATGTTATGCTGTGTATATAGTTATACACACTAGGTGACGGTATTCCCGTTTTACATACGAGCGATCGAAACGAACAGAAATTTGAATGGATAGTCTGAACAATCAATGTATCTGGGTGGTATCCGATAATATCGCAATACTGTATATATAGTGATACTAACCAGGTGACGGTACTTCCGTTACACATACTAGCGACTGAATCGAACAGAAGGTTAAATGGTTAGACGAAACGATAATTGTAACTGAGTTGTATTCTATCATATCGTGGTGATGTTTATATAGAAATACTCACCAGGTTACTGTTCTTTCGTTTTCACATACAAGCGACCAAATCGAGCAGAAGGTCAAATGGATAGATTGAACAATCATCGTATCTGGGTTGTATTCGATTATGTTTATATAGTTATACTCACCAGGTAACTGTTCTTCCGTTACACATACTAGCGACTGAATGGAACAGAAGGTTGAATGGTTAGACGAAACGATAATTGAAACTGAGTTGTATTCTATTATATCGTGGTGATGTTTATATAGAAATACTCACCAGGTTACTGTTCTACCGTTATACATACGAGCAACCGAATCGAACAGAAGGTTGAATGGATAGTATATGGGTTGTATTCGATTATGATGTTATGCTGTGTATATAGTTATACACACTAGGTGACGGTATTCCCGTTTCACATACGAGCGACCGAAACGAACAGAAAGTTGAATGGATAGTCTGAACAATCAATGTATCTGGGTGGTATCCGATTATATCGCAATACTGTATATGTAGTGATACTTACCAGGTGACGGTACTTCCGTTACACATACTAGCGACTGAATCGAACAGAAGGTTAAATGCACACATAAAAACAAATTCTCAAATGAAAACGATATATTTCTTCAACGTCCAATTCTTGTTTTGAAAAAGCGCATTCTTTTTCTGAAATAATTTATTTGAAATGAATTTATTGAATATGTCAATTGTAGAAAATTATTTCACTGGAATATTTATTTGGTATAACAAAATGTTCTCAATTCAAGAAATTCAAAGTATCCAGAAAAAATAATTAAGTTCTTGAAAAATATATCACGGAATGTCTTCTTTCAAAATAACATTCAACATTTAATCTCTGAATGAGTAAATCTCTGAGAAAGTTTCTTTGGATTGACCATAATATTTTCTTGAATATAATTGCGTTCCCTTCGAGCCGAGAATGTTGCCAAACAGTGTGAGTGTGTTGTTTCGGTGCTCTTGTCGTACATCCATCATTGTTCAACCAGTTCAACCTATTTTATTGGCATATAAATATTGGCTTGCCATGAAAGAAAAACTAAGATCTTAGGAGATATCTGAGGATATAATTACCACTTTTGGGGGTAAGTTACATGCCTATATTTTATCGACGTTCATTCTTGGGTAGGTATTATTGTGTATCCAATCAATTAACGTAGCTATATCATCTCGAAAACTGATAATTCGTGAAAAACTTGAATAACCAGGATCGGCATAGTGAGTGAAAATTGGGGTTAGGTACCTATGTGCGGATGAACGTTTAAATTTGTCCAAACACTGATTGAACAGTGGAAAAGAGCTTCTTGAACTTGTAGACATCTTAGGTATTTTGATACTGCATATTATACCTAACATATTTTTACATTTTTCACCTAATTTCGATCCAAGGAAAATGAATTCAGTAGTAAGAATGTGAACCCAGATTTGAAGAAATATAATATCCATACATTGTGCTGAGTCAGATTATCTCTTACATTGTACCTACATGGAGTTGTGAATGATATATTTTATTATTTTCAGTAGTTTGAAACCAGAGGAATACAACTTTATTGCGAGGTAAACTGGTGGACAAGTTCAGAAATAATCTCTACGAATAGGGGGAAAGGTTGTCAAGAAGAAGGTCTGCGAGTGATGATGTGATTGATGAGAGCCCCAAATAAGAGAACGGAAGTTGAGGATGATTCTCATTTCAAGAAATCGATATAATTCCTCTAATTTGATAAAATTCTTGATACAAAACAATCTACAGCTAAAACTGAAAATCTGATTCTTTTTGTTCAAGAAAAATGCGAGTCATTGAGAGATTATGATTGTCTTGATTTGAATATAATGTGTTATCAATCTGAAATATTGTATTATTCTCACGAAGAACTCCATTCATTTACGATTCAAGAAATCTATAACATTGGTATGAGTGTATTTAGTTGGAAACATAATACTCTTGAATTGAGCAGACATTTATTCCAGTATATATAAACAAGCCATACTCTTGAATCAAAGCATATCAAATCAAATCAAGTAATTCTTTTTATGTGTGTGGTTAGACAAAACGATAATTGTATCTGAGTTGTATTCGATGATATCGTGATGATGTTTATATAGCAATACTCACCAGGTAACTGTTCTTCCGTTTTACATACAAGCGACCGAATCGAGCAGGAGGTTGAATAGATAGATTGAACAATCATCGTATCTGGGTTGTATTCGATTATGTTTATATAGTTATACTCACCAGGTAACTGTTCTTCCGTTACACATACGAGCGACTGAATTGAACAGAAGGTTGAATGGATAGTATATGGGTTGTATTCGATTATGATGTTATGCTGTGTATATAGTTATACACACTAGGTGACGGTATTCCCGTTTTACATACGAGCGACCGAAACGAACAGAAAGTTGAATGGATAGTCTGAACAATCAATGTATCTGGGTGGTATCCGATTATATCGCAATACTGTATATATAGTGATACTAACCAGGTGACGGTACTTCCGTTACACATACTAGCGACTGAATCGAACAGAAGGTTAAATGTTTGGACGAAACGATAATTGAAACTGAGTTGTATTCTATTATATCGTGGTGATGTATATATAGAAATACTCACCAGGTTACTGTACTTCCGTTATACATACGAGCAACCGAATCGAACAGAAGGTTGAATGGATAGTATATGGGTTGTATTCGATTATGATGTTATGCTGTGTATATAGTTATACACACTAGGTGACGGTATTCCCGTTTCACATACGAGCGACCGAAACGAACAGAAAGTTGAATGGATAGTCTGAACAATCAATGTATCTGGATGGTATCCGATTATATCGCAATACTGTATATATAGTGATACTTACCAGGTGACGGTACTTCCGTTACACATACTAGCGACTGAATCGAACAGAAGGTTAAATGGTTAGACAAAACGATAATTGTATCTGAGTTGTATTCGATGATATCGTGATGATGTTTATATAGCAATACTCACCAGGTAACTGTTCTTTCATTTTCACATACAAGCGACCGAATCGAGCAGAAGGTCAAATGGATAGATTGAACAATCATCGTATCTGGGTTGTATTCGATTATGTTTATATAGTTATACTCACCAGGTAACTGTTCTTCCGTTACACATACGAGCGACTGAATTGAACAGAAGGTTGAATGGATAGTATATGGGTTGTATTCGATTATGATGTTATGCTGTGTATATAGTTATACACACTAGGTGACGGTATTCTTGTTTTACATACGAGCGACCGAAACGAACAGAAAGTTGAATGGATAGTCTGAACAATCAATGTATCAGGGTGGTATCCGATTATATCGCAATTCTGTATATATAGTGATACATACCAGGTGACGGTACTTTCGTTACACATACTAGCGACTGAATCGAACAGAAAATCAAATGGTTAGACGAAACGATAATTGTAACTGAGTTGTATTCTATTATATCGTGGTGATGTTTATATAGAAATACTCACCAGGTTACTGTTCTTCCGTTATACATACGAGCAACCGAATCGAACAGAAGGTTGAATGGATAGTATATGGGTTGTATTCGATTATGATGTTATGCTGTGTATATAGTTATACACACTAGGTGACGGTATTCCCGTTTTACATACGAGCGACCGAAACGAACAGAAAGTTGAATGGATAGTCTGAACAATCAATGTATCTGGGTGGTATCCGATTATATCGCAATACTGTATATATAGTGATACTAACCAGGTGACGGTACTTCCGTTACACATACTAGCGACTGAATCGAACAGAAGGTTAAATGGTTAGACGAAACGATAATTGTAACTGAGTTGTATTCTATTATATCGTGGTGATGTTTATATAGAAATACTCACCAGGTTACTGTTCTTTCGTTTTCACATACAAGCGACCGAATCGAGCAGAAGGTCAAATGGATAGATTGAACAATCATCGTATCTGGGTTGTATTCGATTATGTTTATATAGTTATACTCACCAGGTAACTGTTCTTCCGTTACACATACTAGCGACTGAATCGAACAGAAGGTTAAATGGTTAGACGAAACGATAATTGAAACTGAGTTTTATTCTATTATATCGTGGTGATGTTTATATAGAAATACTCACCAGGTTACTGTTCTTCCGTTATACATACGAGCAACCGAATCGAACAGAAGGTTGAATGGATAGTATATGGGTTGTATTCGATTATGATGTTATGCTGTGTATATAGTTATACACACTAGGTGACGGTATTCCCGTTTCACATACGAGCGACCAAAACGAACAGAAAGTTGAATGGATAGTCTGAACAATCAATGTATCTGGGTGGTATCCGATTATATCGCAATACTGTATATATTGTGATACTTACCAGGTGACGGTACTTCCGTTACACATACTAGCGACTGAATCGAACAGAAGGTTAAATGGTTAGACAAAACGATAATTGTATCTGAGTTGTATTCGATGATATCGTGATGATGTTTATATAGCAATACTCACCAGGTAACTGTTCTTCCGTTTTACATACAAGCGACCGAATCGAGCAGGAGGTTGAATAGATAGATTGAACAATCATCGTATCTGGGTTGTATTCGATAATGTTTATATAGTTATACTCAGCATGTAACAGTTCTTCCGTTACACATACTAGCGACTGAATCGAACAGAGGGTTAAATGGTTAGACGAAACGATAATTGTATCTGAGTTGTATTCGATTATATCGTGGTGATGTTTATATAGAAATACTCACCAGGTAACTGTTCTTTCGTTTTCACATACAAGCGACCGAATCGAGCAGAAGGTCAAATGGATAGATTGAACAATCATCGTATCTGGGTTGTATTCGATTATGTTTATATAGTTATACTCACCAGGTAACTGTTCTTCCGTTACACATACTAGCGACTGAATCGAACAGAAGGTTAAATGGTTAGACGAAACGATAATTGTATCTGAGTTGTATTCGATTATATCGTGGTGATGTTCATATAGAAATACTCACCAGGTAACTGTTCTTTCGTTTTCACATACAAGCGACCAAATCGAGCAGAAGGTCAAATGGATAGATTGAACAATCATCGTATCTGGGTTGTATTCGATTATGTTTATATAGTTATACTCACCAGGTAACTGTTCTTCCGTTACACATACTAGCGACTGAATCGAACAGAAGGTTAAATGGTTAGACGAAACGATAATTGAAACTGAGTTGTATTCGATTATATCGTGGTGATGTTTATATAGAAATACTCACCAGGTAACTGTTCTTTCGTTTTCACATACAAGCGACCGAATCGAGCAGAAGGTCAAATGGATAGATTAAACAATCATCGTATCTGGGTACTCACCAGGTAACTGTTCTTCCGTTACACATACGAGCGACTGAATTGAACAGAAGGTTGAATGGATAGTATATGGGTTGTATTCGATTATGATGTTATGCTGAGTATATAGTTATACACACTAGGTGACGGTATTCTTGTTTTACATACGAGCGACCGAAACGAACAGAAAGTTGAATGGATAGTCTGAACAATCAATGTATCAGGGTGGTATCCGATTATATCGCAATACTGTATATATAGTGATACATACCAGGTGACGGTACTTCCGTTACACATACTAGCGACTGAATCGAACAGAAGGTTAAATGGTTAGACGAAACGATAATTGTAACTGAGTTGTATTCTATTATATCGTGGTGATGTTTATATAGAAATACTCACCAGGTTACTGTTCTTCCGTTATACATACGAGCAACCGAATCGAACAGAAGGTTGAATGGATAGTATATGGGTTGTATTCGATTATGATGTTATGCTGTGTATATAGTTATACACACTAGGTGACGGTATTCCCGTTTTACATACGAGCGATCGAAACGAACAGAAATTTGAATGGATAGTCTGAACAATCAATGTATCTGGGTGGTATCCGATAATATCGCAATACTGTATATATAGTGATACTAACCAGGTGACGGTACTTCCGTTACACATACTAGCGACTGAATCGAACAGAAGGTTAAATGGTTAGACGAAACGATAATTGTAACTGAGTTGTATTCTATCATATCGTGGTGATGTTTATATAGAAATACTCACCAGGTTACTGTTCTTTCGTTTTCACATACAAGCGACCAAATCGAGCAGAAGGTCAAATGGATAGATTGAACAATCATCGTATCTGGGTTGTATTCGATTATGTTTATATAGTTATACTCACCAGGTAACTGTTCTTCCGTTACACATACTAGCGACTGAATGGAACAGAAGGTTGAATGGTTAGACGAAACGATAATTGAAACTGAGTTGTATTCTATTATATCGTGGTGATGTTTATATAGAAATACTCACCAGGTTACTGTTCTACCGTTATACATACGAGCAACCGAATCGAACAGAAGGTTGAATGGATAGTATATGGGTTGTATTCGATTATGATGTTATGCTGTGTATATAGTTATACACACTAGGTGACGGTATTCCCGTTTCACATACGAGCGACCGAAACGAACAGAAAGTTGAATGGATAGTCTGAACAATCAATGTATCTGGGTGGTATCCGATTATATCGCAATACTGTATATGTAGTGATACTTACCAGGTGACGGTACTTCCGTTACACATACTAGCGACTGAATCGAACAGAAGGTTAAATGCACACATAAAAACAAATTCTCAAATGAAAACGATATATTTCTTCAACGTCCAATTCTTGTTTTGAAAAAGCGCATTCTTCTTCTGAAATAATTTATTTGAAATGAATTTATTGAATATGTCAATTGTAGAAAATTATTTCACTGGAATATTTATTTGGTATAACAAAATGTTCTCAATTCAAGAAATTCAAAGTATCCAGAAAAAATAATTAAGTTCTTGAAAAATATATCACGGAATGTCTTCTTTCAAAATAACATTCAACATTTAATCTCTGAATGAGTAAATCTCTGAGAAAGTTTCTTTGGATTGACCATAATATTTTCTTGAATATAATTGCGTTCCCTTCGAGCCGAGAATGTTGCCAAACAGTGTGAGTGTGTTGTTTCGGTGCTCTTGTCGTACATCCATCATTGTTCAACCAGTTCAACCTATTTTATTGGCATATAAATATTGGCTTGCCATGAAAGAAAAACTAAGATCTTAGGAGATATCTGAGGATATAATTACCACTTTTGGGGGTAAGTTACATGCCTATATTTTATCGACGTTCATTCTTGGGTAGGTATTATTGTGTATCCAATCAATTAACGTAGCTATATCATCTCGAAAACTGATAATTCGTGAAAAACTTGAATAACCAGGATCGGCATAGTGAGTGAAAATTGGGGTTAGGTACCTATGTGCGGATGAACGTTTAAATTTGTCCAAACACTGATTGAACAGTGGAAAAGAGCTTCTTGAACTTGTAGACATCTTAGGTATTTTGATACTGCATATTATACCTAACATATTTTTACATTTTTCACCTAATTTCGATCCAAGGAAAATGAATTCAGTAGTAAGAATGTGAACCCAGATTTGAAGAAATATAATATCCATACATTGTGCTGAGTCAGATTATCTCTTACATTGTACCTACATGGAGTTGTGAATGATATATTTTATTATTTTCAGTAGTTTGAAACCAGAGGAATACAACTTTATTGCGAGGTAAACTGGTGGACAAGTTCAGAAATAATCTCTACGAATAGGGGGAAAGGTTGTCAAGAAGAAGGTCTGCAAGTGATGATGTGATTGATGAGAGCCCCAAATAAGAGAACGGAAGTTGAGGATGATTCTCATTTCAATAAATCGATATAATTCCTCTAATTTGATAAAATTCTTGATACAAAACAATCTACAGCTAAAACTGAAAATCTGATTCTTTTTGTTCAAGAAAAATGCGAGTCATTGACAGATTATGATTGTCTTGATTTGAATATAATGTGTTATCAATCTGAAATATTGTATTATTCTCACGAAGAACTCCATTCATTTACGATTCAAGAAATCTATAACATTGGTATGAGTGTATTTAGTTGGAAACATAATACTCTTGAATTGAGCAGACATTTATTCCAGTATATATAAACAAGCCATACTCTTGAATCAAAGCATATCAAATCAAATCAAGTAATTCTTTTTATGTGTGTGGTTAGACAAAACGATAATTGTATCTGAGTTGTATTCGATGATATCGTGATGATGTTTATATAGCAATACTCACCAGGTAACTGTTCTTCCGTTTTACATACAAGCGACCGAATCGAGCAGGAGGTTGAATAGATAGATTGAACAATCATCGTATCTGGGTTGTATTCGATTATGTTTATATAGTTATACTCACCAGGTAACTGTTCATCCGTTACACATACGAGCGACTGAATTGAACAGAAGGTTGAATGGATAGTATATGGGTTGTATTCGATTATGATGTTATGCTGTGTATATAGTTATACACACTAGGTGACGGTATTCCCGTTTTACATACGAGCGACCGAAACGAACAGAAAGTTGAATGGATAGTCTGAACAATCAATGTATATGGGTGGTATCCGATTATATCGCAATACTGTATATATAGTGATACTAACCAGGTGACGGTACTTCCGTTACACATACTAGCGACTGAATCGAACAGAAGGTTAAATGTTTGGACGAAACGATAATTGAAACTGAGTTGTATTCTATTATATCGTGGTGATGTATATATAGAAATACTCACCAGGTTACTGTACTTCCGTTATACATACGAGCAACCGAATCGAACAGAAGGTTGAATGGATAGTATATGGGTTGTATTCGATTATGATGTTATGCTGTGTATATAGTTATACACACTAGGTGACGGTATTCCCGTTTCACATACGAGCGACCGAAACGAATAGAAAGTTGAATGGATAGTCTGAACAATCAATGTATCTGGGTGGTATCCGATTATATCGCAATACTGTATATATAGTGATACTTACCAGGTGACGGTACTTCCGTTACACATACTAGCGACTGAATCGAACAGAAGGTTAAATGGTTAGACAAAACGATAATTGTATCTGAGTTGTATTCGATGATATCGTGATGATGTTTATATAGCAATACTCACCAGGTAACTGTTCTTTCGTTTTCACATACAAGCGACCGAATCGAGCAGAAGGTCAAATGGATAGATTGAACAATCATCGTATCTGGGTTGTATTCGATTATGTTTATATAGTTATACTCACCAGGTAACTGTTCTTCCGTTACACATACGAGCGACTGAATTGAACAGAAGGTTGAATGGATAGTATATGGGTTGTATTCGATTATGATGTTATGCTGTGTATATAGTTATACACACTAGGTGACGGTATTCTTGTTTTACATACGAGCGACCGAAACGAACAGAAAGTTGAATGGATAGTCTGAACAATCAATGTATCAGGGTGGTATCCGATTATATCGCAATTCTGTATATATAGTGATACATACCAGGTGACGGTACTTTCGTTACACATACTAGCGACTGAATCGAACAGAAAATCAAATGGTTAGACGAAACGATAATTGTAACTGAGTTGTATTCTATTATATCGTGGTGATGTTTATATAGAAATACTCACCAGGTTACTGTTCTTCCGTTATACATACGAGCAACCGAATCGAACAGAAGGTTGAATGGATAGTATATGGGTTGTATTCGATTATGATGTTATGCTGTGTATATAGTTATACACACTAGGTGACGGTATTCCCGTTTTACATACGAGCGACCGAAACGAACAGAAAGTTGAATGGATAGTCTGAACAATCAATGTATCTGGGTGGTATCCGATTATATCGCAATACTGTATATATAGTGATACTAACCAGGTGACGGTACTTCCGTTACACATACTAGCGACTGAATCGAACAGAAGGTTAAATGGTTAGACGAAACGATAATTGTAACTGAGTTGTATTCTATTATATCGTGGTGATGTTTATATAGAAATACTCACCAGGTAACTGTTCTTTCGTTTTCACATACAAGCGACCGAATCGAGCAGAAGGTCAAATGGATAGATTGAACAATCATCGTATCTGGGTTGTATTCGATTATGTTTATATAGTTATACTCACCAGGTAACTGTTCTTCCGTTACACATACTAGCGACTGAATCGAACAGAAGGTTAAATGGTTAGACGAAACGATAATTGAAACTGAGTTGTATTCTATTATATCGTGGTGATGTTTATATAGAAATACTCACCAGGTTACTGTTCTTCCGTTATACATACGAGCAACCGAATCGAACAGAAGGTTGAATGGATAGTATATGGGTTGTATTAGATTATGATGTTATGCTGTGTATATAGTTATACACACTAGGTGACGGTATTCTTGTTTTACATACGAGCGACCGAAACGAACAGAAAGTTGAATGGATAGTCTGAACAATCATTGTATCAGGGTGGTATCCGATTATATCGCAATACTGTATGCAGATGTGGTGCTCAGTTGAGCAGTGATTTTTACGTCCCGAATATAAACACTAATAAAAGTGGTTCGAAGTTGTCGAAAAAAAAAACAAATAGTGTTTAAGGGTGCTCAGGTTCATCAAGTTGTGTGGTAAAGTGCATTCAGTTGTTCCAACCTTTCCCAAAGCGCAGTTTAAAACAATAATATAGCTGAACTGTAAGTACAGTAGCCATAAGACCCACTATCGCGTCCACTGAATCAGAAGGCGCCACGCATTCTCAACATCACATCCACTATCGATCGTTCTTATCAATAGAGACTTACACCAAGGTGAACCGGCTGTTAATTAAAATCTTCAGTACACGTTTGAATTGCGAGGAGACTGTGTCTTACTATGTCCCAAACCCATACGGCAACCGCTAGCATCACGAATCATGATGAATTATACCACCGCTTAACTGATTTTCTTGAAGGAAAATTGAATGAAGTCAAAAACTCCATTCAAATAAACAAGGATGAACTGTTAGGAAAAATTGAACAGTCGAACGAAAAAATTAAACTATTAAAGGAAGAAAATAAAAAACTAAAATTGGAAGTGAAAATTTTGCAAAACAATAGGAAAAAATACAACATTGTTGTACATGGGGTACCAGATAATGAAAAAAATATTGTAACGGCCGTAACGACACTCATTAATGATACTATGGGAGTTCCCCTTTCCACCAATGATATCAGAAATTCGTTCCGATTGGGAAAGAAAGAAGCTGTCAACAAACCGGTACTAGTAGAGCTTATAAGCTATTCTAAAATAACTGAAATTTTTCAATATTCGAATAAATTGAAAAACACGCATTGGAAAATCACGCGAGAGTCCACCAAGAAAGAAAGAGAACAATACAATCATCTCAAGAAATACATGGAAGAGGCAACGCAAAACAATATTCCCGCCAAAATCAAAGGGAACAAGCTCACTCTGTTGGACAAAGGTGAATCTTTCACCCTTGATGAGCTGAGATCAGGAAACATAACATTCAACGTTCCGCCTTCAGGGGATGTTGCGGAATCTTCCACTGAGTTACAAGAGGATTCTTCAAAAATAGCAACTAATAAAGACATCAAGAAGAGAGAAACCCGACAGAAAGAGAAGGAAAGGAAACCACCTACAAGAAGCTATTCCAAACCATCGTCTTTCAGAATCTCAATATTTTTTTTTCTTTTTGTTTTTTTTTTCTGGTTGAAAGGGACTCAAAAAGTATCTCCTTTCCATTTCGTTCAATTAAAATTGTCTTTACATATATATATATATATATATATATATATATATATACTTCCAGCGTACAAAGTGAGACACTCCAATGAGAAACCTACGGAAGCTGTGAGGACCATGTCAAAGTGAGGTCCGTATACGGACCTCACAACGTTTTCCTTCATAAAATTTACTTCCTTCTTATTTTTCAATGGGAGTTTCATTGCCTCGGAACGTAGAAGTATATGTAGTTCAGGTTATTTTTCTCCTTAAATTTCAATCACTGTTGATCGATTTATGGCTGAAAATAGGTGGACCTCACTTTGGTAGGAGCATGATAATTATGATATACTTTAGTTCGATGATTTGACACTTGGAACGCTGCTGCGCGTGTATATTATCTATACGTGTATATTTCAGTCCCTGTGCATTTATATGTTGAGTACAAAGTGAGGACTGGAAAAGTGGCAACACTGCAAAACATATTAAATCTTGCCATCCATAATTATACTGACCGAAATTGATTTGAAGGGGTTTTCGCGGTCAAGGACCATGTCGAAATTCAAAAATCGAGATGATGGCTCCTAGATGGCGGATCCAAGATGGCGGAAGAGTTTTGTAGTTACTGTCCCATTCGATTCAAAATTGGTCTATAAGGGTTCTCGAGTACAAAGATCGAGACTTTTTTAACAAAATTAATGGAATCAAGATGGCGTCTCCACGATGGTGGCCCCAAGATGGCGTCTCCATGATGGTGGCCCCAAGATGGCGATTGGGTTTGGTGATTACTATCCGATTCGATTCAAAATTGGTATGTAGGGGTTCTCGCAGTCAGAGACTTTGAATAATTCAATGTTAAGATCAATTAAATCGATATGGTGGCTCCAAGATGGCGGATCCAAGATGGTGGAAGAGTTATGTATCCACTGTCCGATTCAATTCAAAATTGGATTAAGAGGGGTTTCGGATGCAGAGATCGGGAGTTGTTTGTCAAAATTCATGTAATAAAGATGGCGGTTTCAAAATGGCGGCTTCAAAATTGCAGGCGAGTTTGGTGTTTACTGTTCGATTTGTTTCAGAATTGGATTGTAAACGTTTGAGGGTGCGTAAGATTGATATCCTCTTTCCAAATTCATGGAATAAAGATGGCGGCTTCAAGATGGTGGATGAATTTGATGATTATTGTCAGATTTCATTCAAAACTGGTTTGTAGGATTTTTCGTGTGCGGAGATCATGAAACCTAGATGGCGGATTCGACCCAATCGTTTATCAAAATTGATGAAACCAAGATCGCGGCTCAATGATGGCGGCCCCAAGATGGCGAATGAGTTTCGTGATTTCTATCCGATTCGATTCAAAACTGGTATGTAGGGGTGTTCTAGGTCAGAGACTTTGATTGATCCAATGTAAAAATCTATAAAATCAAGATGGTGGCTTCAAGATGGCGGATCCAAGATGGCGAAAGAGTTTTCTAATTACTGTCCGATTCAATTCAAAATTGGTTTCTGAGGCTTTTCAGGTGCGTAGATCGAGAATTGTTCGTCAAAATTCATGGAATCGAATAGGCGTCTTCAAGATGGCGGCTCCAACATTGCGGACATATCTGATTCCCAGAATAACCAAGTTCATCGAACTGAACTATGTTTTCCTTACAAGTACATTTGCATAAAATATTGTTTTAAAATTATTTTTTACGTCTATTTTATATTGTTCTTTTTAGCATCATACTTTGTTAAATTGAAACTTTCAATTTTGAATTGACTGCCAATAATAAAAAAATCTCGATCTTGAAGCCGCCATTTCAATTTCTTGAATATAACCTATGCTTGAACATTATAAATCTACGACCTTGAAAACCGCTACATACCCAATCAGACCATAATTATATATTTCGTTTGTCAATTTGCACCCACCATCATAAATTCATGAACTTTGGATTGAATTGCATTCTCTCCGAACCCAAAAACTCCCACACACCAATTTCAAATGAAATCAAACCATGATCACATATTCATTGAAGCCGCCATGTCTATTTTTTTAATAGTAATTTCCTGATGAATTGTCTTCGGAATTAAATTCACCAGCCGAATTTCAGATCAATCGGACTATTTGGAATGTGTTGAATTCGACTGTTTGAATAACTCAAATTATAATCACGTATCTACACGTTCCTAACAACTGAGTGAATAAATTGATGATAATTTTCAATAATTGAGAATATTACATACAGAATCTTTCAAATTCACATTGCTATAAAAATTAGTTTTTTAACGATTATTTCATTACACTTTCTAGTTCACATTGTTATATAAACGTGTGCGATATATATATATATATACGGCCAGCTATCAAACTGAGGACACACCGTCGGATGCACGTTGTGAGGACCACCAGAAGGAGTTGAGCTAAGCACTTGATTTCACTTTTTCTGTCCTCTTCCGAAGCAAGGCAACATAAAAACCTCGAGTATACACGTAGAATGTTGATTATTTCAGAGTTGATTTTTTCGCGCATATCTGAACGATATGAGGACCGTCCGCCACAATATCAAAGTGGGGTCCGTTTATTTTTATATATGCTTCTACCAAAGTGAGGTATTTTCACCATGTATATTATTATGAACCGTATAAAGTGAGGACCGCACAATGTTGCCTTATTTCACTACGCATTATGCGCAGATGGTCAGTTGCCTCTTTCCGAATCATCACGTGCGTCGCAATTGAAGCTCGAATGACTATCAGTCTGCGCAACATCGTACTGTGAGTTAAATTTGGTAGTAGTTATCGTGAATACTGTTTATTGTTCAATTAAAAAAGGTTACGTTGATCAGTTAGCTTGATACATGAAATAATACTATGTGACTGAATATTTATTTTCAGGATGGATCGTAAAACGAAGAAATGTATATATGCTATGAATAATAAAGAGAAAACCATAATGAGGCAACTTCAAATCCCAAAATATGAAACCACGAATTGTCTTGGTGAAAGTCAAAATACTGAGAAACTTTCATATTCGTTTCGATCAAACTATTTCTCATTGTTTCAAAGTATGGTATTTTAGGCAACATCAATAGGTACTCCACTTTCATATTGACTTAGACCATTTTGGAATCAATCATCTGCATCCCTATTATTCATACGGTTTATTTCAACTTCACCTGTTTGATGTTTTAATGTAATGGAATCTAGACGGGCTCAGACTGACCATCCCTCATTTGTCAAATTCGAGACATACCGAACTTCCCTTCAACAAAATTATTTTCCTGATGTTTTATTTTTACTTCACCTGTATGAATCTTTGAGGTGAAGTTTTACCAACTTTTAGATGTCTGAGTGAATATGAATTTGGCAGGTGTTCATAACTCTGAATACAATGCATTAAGGAATCATTTGAAAAGAAAACAAGATGGCGGCTTGAATATGGCGTATGAATTTCGTGATTATGATCCAAATCTATTCAAATTTGGTATGGGAATGTTCAAGGTCGTAGATCATGAATTCTATATAAAAAGTCAACAATTCAAGATGACGGCTATAAGATGGCGAACGACTTTTGTGATTATGGTCCAATCGGCTTCAAAATTGATATTCAGGGGTTTTTGGGGTCCAAAATTACGATTATGATCCATCAATATTTAATTGCATATTTTTTTGTGAAAATTCATAAAATAACTTCATAGAGAAAAAGATAAAAGAGTGACTTCAAGATGTCGAACGCATTTTGTGATAACGATCCGATTTTTTCAAAATTTTGAATATGGACATTTTTGAGGTAGCAGATTATTATGTTTTTTCTATTCACTGATTCGAGATGGCGCCTTCAAGATGGCAAACGTATTTTGTGATTATGATCCGGCTCGATTAAAAATCAGTATGTGGGGGTTTTTCAAGGTAGGATATCATTGATGTTTTGGCATAATTCAAGATGGCGGCTCCGTGATGGGCGGGCTATTTTGTATTTTTAGTCCGATCCTATTCAAGTTTGGTATGTTGGGGGTTATTTTGGTCGAATATAAATAATTTCCTATAAAAAAGGTGGCTCCAAGATGACGAACAAGTAATGTGTTTATAATCTGATACGATCCAAAATTGGTTCGTGGAGTTTTTCGGGGTGTGAATTGGAGAATTTGTGTTCAAAATTCAGAAGTTCAAGATGGCGGCTCCAAGATGGACGAGTTTGTTTATGATCTGATTTCATTAGAATTTGGTATGTGGGTGTATTTGAGGTAAGATATTTTTAATTATATGGTCTGATTCGATTCAAATTTCAAATTGGAAGTTTAGAATTTTCCGAGGGTGCTCTCGACCTATATTCTTACATAACTTAATGATATAAAACCTGTGTTTGAAATTTCTCAAAATATACATGTTCCAGCACGCTCTCACTAACTTACTTCCTGTGATTTATTTCAATTTTTGTAATCGATACTCCGAACACTCATGGATGAACTCAGTTTACTCAGTGAACCAACAAAATTTCAGAATTATATTCCAGACAATTTCTCCACAAATTCAACTTCAATGCCCAGTCTCGAAAAATTAAGATACTGTACGAACTTATAAATGTTATATTTGATATCAGATTCGATGGAATCAGTCATAAAAACTAGGAATTGATCATCAAATCAGTTATCAATTTTACTTTTGGAACATCAGAATTACAAAACAATACATTTCAGATTGTCACAAACTTTTCATGGATGAACCTCCAGAAAAAAAGAACTCGTAGACCGAGAAGAAACATTCCAACAACAAGAAGTATCGAGGCAAGAATATTTCTCTTATTTATCTGAAAATGAAACCAATGATGAAAAATACAGTCTCCAAGCGTTTCTTCGACTAAAAAATCATACACACGAGAGAGTGAATCATTTTGAGTATGTTACTGCTTTTCAGTTCAATTATCTTCAATTCACGAATCATCTCACCACCTAGCCGAGTATTCTGCTGACTTTTTTACTCCATCGACAATATTTCGATTTTTTTTTCAAAGAGAAAAATAGTCTATCCAATTAAAAATATCAAACATAGTTTGAAAAGAATGTATGGTAGACTACGAGCAGAAAACAACTACTTTCCTGGTAAATACCACGCAGAACATTGAATTATATCTGTTCGTAGTCCATGCAACGATTCACACTGTGAACGCATTTACCAGGAAAGTAGTTGTTTTCTGCTCGTAGTCTACCAGACATTCATTTCAAACTATGTTTGATATTTTTAATTGGATAGACTATTTTTCTCTTTCAAAAAATGTTTTTTGTCCAATTTATGGCTAATCCATTTTTTCATATTTCGATTCTTCAACACGATCAACAACCCGAATTCAATATATCATGAAGTATCGCACACGTATTCGAAGTTCAGCTCCCCATTCGCTAGGACTCGCTGAGTTGAGAGTTGGTAATCCTGCAATCATGTAGGTATTGATTGACCTTTCTAGAATACCGCAGAAAAGTAGGTCTATATCAATGTTGATGCACATAGGAAATCATGTATGTTAATACATCACCAGCAATTTCAGACAGACTGGCCACCTTTCCATTGTTAGGATTGACACCTGACGAAATTCTCTTTCTATCAGAATTATTTTTTCTGTCGAATGGTAAATCTGTGGAACTCATTACATAAACCACGTTTATATAACAATGTGAACTAGAAAGTGTAATGAAATAATCGTTAAAAAACTAATTTTTATAGCAATGTGAATTTGAAATATTCTGTATGTAATATTCTCAATTATTGAAAATTATCATCAATTTATTCACTCAGTTGTTAGGAACTTGTAGATACGTGATTATAATTTGAGTTATTCAAACAGTCGAATTCAACTTATTCCAAATCGTCCGATTGATCTGAAATTCGGCAGGTGAATTTAATTCCGAAGACAATTCATCAGGAAATTACTATTAAAAAAATAGACATGGCGGCTCCAATGAAAATTGAAATTGGTGTGTGGGAGTTTTTGGGTTCGGAGAGAATGTAATTTAATCCAAAGTTCATGAATTTATGATGGTGGGTGCAAATTGAGAAACGAAATATATAATTATGGTCTGATTGGGTATGTAGCGGTTTTCAAGGTCGTAGATTTATAATGTTCAAGCATAGGTTATATTCAAGAAATTGAAATGGCGGCTTCAAGATTGAGTTTTTTTTATTATTGGCAGTCATTTCAAAATTGAAAGTTTCAATTTAACAAAGTATGAGGCTAAAAAGAACAATATAAAATAAACGTAAAAAATAATTTTAAAACAATATTTTATGCAAATGTACTTGTAAGGAAAACATAGTTCAGTTCGATGAACTTGGTTATTCTGGGAATCAGATATGTCCGCAATGTTGGAGCCGCCATCTTGAAGACGCCTATTCGATTCCATGAATTTTGACGAACAATTCTCGATTTCCGCACCGGAAAAGCCTCAGAAACCAATTTTGAATTGAATCGGACAGTAATTAGAAAACTCTTCCGCCATATTGAATCCGCCATCTTGAAGCCACCTTCTTGATTTTATAAATTTTTACATTGGATCAATCAAAGTCTCTGACCTAGAACACCCCTACATACCAGTTTTGAATCGAATCGGATAGAAATCACGAAACTCATTCGCCATCTTGGGGCCGCCATCATTGAGCCGCGATCTTGGTTTCATCAATTTTGATAAACGATTGGGTCGAATCAGCCATCTAGGTTTCATGATCTCCACACGCGAAAAATCCTACAAACCAGTTTTGAATGAAATCTGACAATAATCACCAAATTCATCCACCATCTTGAAGTCGCCATCTTTATTCCATGAATTTGGACAGAGGATATCAATCTTCCGCACCCTCAAACGTTTACAATCCAATTCTGAAACAAATCGGACAGTAAACACCAAACTCGCCTGCAATGTTGAAGCCGCCATTTTGAAACCGCCATCTTTATTACATGAATTTTGACAAACAACTCCCGATCTCTGCATCCGAAACCCCTCCTAATCCAATTTTGAATTGAATCGGACAGTGAATACATAACTCTTCCACCATCTTGGATCCGCCATCTTGGAGCCACCATCTCGATTTTATTGATCTTAACATTGAATTATTCAAAGTCTCTGACTGCGAGAACCCCTATATTCCAATTTTAAATCGAATCGGATAGTAATCACCAAACCCGATCGCCATCTTGGGGCCACCATCATGGAGACGCCATCTTGATTTCATTAATTTTGTTAAAAAAGTCTCGATCTTTGTACTCGAGAACCCTTACAGACCAATTTTGAATCGAATGGGACAGTAACTACAAAACTCTTCCGCCATCTTGGATCCGCCATCTAGGAGCCATCATCTCGATTTTTGAATTTCGACATGGTCTTTGACCGCGAAAACCCCTTCAGATCAATTTCGGTCAGTATAATTATGGATGGCAAGATTAAATATGTTTTGCAGTGTTGCCACTTTTCCAGTCCTCACTTTGTACTCAACATATAAATGCACAGGGACTGAAATATACACGTATAGATAATATACACGCGCAGCAGCGTTCCAAGTGTCAAATCATCGAACTAAAGTATATCATAATTATCATGCTCCTACCAAAGTGAGGTCCACCTATTTTCAGCCATAAATCGATCAACAGTGATTGAAATTAAAGGAGAAAAATAACCTGAACTCCATATACTTCCACGTTCCGAGGCAATGAAACTCCCATTGAAAAATAAGAAGAAAGTAAATTTTATGAAGGAAAACGTTGTGAGGTCCGTATACGGACCTCACTTTGACATGGTCCTCACAGCTTCCGTAGGTTTCTCATTGGAGTGTCTCACTTTGTACGCTGGAAGTAAATATATATATATTAATGAATACCTTACTGAAAATTGGACATGTTAATATTCGGTCTATTCACACTGGATTACATACACTGAAAAATTTCATAATCGATAATGATTTGCATATACTTGCTGTCACTGAAACTTGGTTATCTCCAGACTCGAATTCAGATAATTTCTCAATCGAGGGTTATTCTTTTGTACAGAAGGCAAGAGATGGGCGGGGAGGCGGAGTTGGGTTCTACGTGAGAAACTGTTTAAATTACGAACTTATTTTCGGTCACATAAGCAATTCTCTAGAGCAAATTTGGATTTCCACTAAGATTTTGGGTAAAAAATGTGCAATAGGCTCACTCTATAGGCCGCCAAAATCAAGCATAATGGATGTTATAGCAGAACTAGAACATAAAATGTCAGTGCTTATGCCCACTTTTGACACAGTTATATTCGCAGGAGACCTGAACGTCGATATGCTTTCTCAGTGCAGAGTTTTAGAACATGTAAACAATTTCCTAGACGCACACAATCTACTTCAAATTATTTGCGAACCTACTAGGATCACTCACACCTCACAAACCCTCTTAGATATCATCGTCACATCTGATTTTGAAGAGTGCCGCAAATATAACGTCTTTGATTTAGAGGGCGTTACAGATCACCTAGCAGTAACTTGGGAAATCGAACATGCTAAACCAAAATCAAACACCAAATTTGTCAGCTTTCGCGATTTTACTAAATTCAATAATGAAGATTATATAAACCATATATACCTTGACAGATGTAAATGTACAAGTGGAGTTTTTCAATAAATATCTGTTGGAAATCATCGATTCACATGCACCCATCCGAGAAGTAAGAGTCACTAAACCTTTCTCACCCTGGTTGACATACAATATAAAACAAATGAAAAAATTGCGTGACGAAGCTTACAATAAGTATAGAAAAACGAAATCTATAGCACATTGGAATTATTATAAAGAGCTACGCAATTATGTTACTGGAGCAATAAAAAGAGAAAAACGCGCATACATGGCATACGTTGTAAGTAAAAAAAACAGTAAACTCATGTGGGAGACACTGAGATCTCTGGACGTGGTCCAAAATAAAACTTCTGATTCCCTTCCAGCACAGTTTGATGACGCTGATTCAATCAACAATTTTTTTAGAAACGTTCCCTCGGTAGATCGAACTTTGCATCAAATTAGTCTCTTAGAAAAATACGAAGAAATTCCACAAACCAATAATTTTAGTTTTCGCGAAGTGGACTACGCTGAAGTAAAAGAAGCGATCGATCAAATCAAAAGTAACTCGATAGGTTTGGACAAAATTTCTCTATACTTTTTGAAAATATCACCCAACTTGTTGCCGTACATCACTTACATGATCAATACTTCATTGAAAACAAATATCTTCCCACTCGTCTGGAAACAAGCATACGTTCTTCCATTAGCGAAAATCGAAAATCCTTCCGAATTGTGTCACTTGAAACCGATAAGCATCCTACCCACGTTGTCTAAAGTGGCCGAACTCATTATGAAAAAACAAATATCTGCCTATGTGTTTGATAATAAAATTATTCCTGATTTTCAATCCGGATTCAGAAAACAATTCAGCACTACCACCGCTCTAACTCACTTAAACGATGAAATTTATAGAGATTTAGATGAAAATAAAGTGAGTTGTCTTATATTATTGGACTACAGTAAAGCGTTTGACACAATAGATCACAACTTACTTTGCAAAAAACTAAGTCACTTTGGTTTCAGCGTAAACTCCTGTCAATTGATAGAAAACTATCTGAAACATCGAACTCAATGTGTGAAATTAAACAATAACAACATGTCAGAATTTCTGCCAGTGACGTTAGGAGTCCCTCAAGGATCTATTTTGGGTCCTTTATTGTTTTCTCTATACATATCGGACTTTCATCATAGTATATCGCTCTGCAAAATTCATCATTACGCAGATGACACGCAATTACAATGTGGATTTTCATTAGATAACATTCAACAAACGTTTCAACTCATAAACTCCGATTTAAAAGCGCTCTTAGACATTTCTATGGCACACAATTTAAAAATGAACATTTCGAAAACATCGGTGATATTCTTTGGCTCAAAATGCAAACGAGACATTTTGGAAAATAATAAAAACATAATAAAATTACAATTACTTGGTATTGACTTACCAATAATGAGCGAATGCAAAAACCTAGGATTGTGGATGGATTCTAGCTTGAGATTTGGCAAGCATGTAAGTTACCTTTCGAAAATGGTGTATGGAACACTAAAAAAACTCTATTCTCATAGAGATTTTTTGAAAACAGATATCAAACTTAAACTCTGTGAAACATTAATTCTATCTCGAATTTCCTATTGTGACACAGTATATGGCCCGGCATTAACACAGGCTGACTCTCTGAAACTACAGCGTATGCAAAATGCTTGTCTAAGATTCGGAACAGGATTGAGAAAGTATGACCACATCAGCGAAAAGTTCAGTGAGGTGGGTTGGTTAAATCTGCACCAGACAAGACAACATCACATATGTACACTTACGCACAAGGTTCTGAATACTAAAGCCCCCCCCTATCTACTGAACAAACTCAAACTCTTGAAGGATAATAAAGTGATAACCCGTAAAACCCAACTCCTTGCACTACCAAGACACAAAACTGCTATGTTTACCAGATCTTTCTCGTATACCTCTAGTAAACTCTATAATTGTTTGTCACAAGAATACAGGCATTTCAGTATAGTAAATTTCAAAAAAAGGTTGAAATATGATCTGAAAGTTCTGGGCGGAATCATTTGTTGAATTTCAGACAATTTCTATGTCAAAATTATCATTCTCTTCTATCTTAGAATTAAATATATAATCAGGTGTTACTCATCAAATTTGTATTTATAGTTGGTATATAGTCGGAAATTTTTTTTTTCTGAGAACACATGTGCAAATATTTCTATTTTTTATTTAATTATCATTTTCGCTTTGTAGTACTATTATATGCATGTGTATATGAGTTCATATTATGTGTATTAGAAATCTTGTTTTTTTTTTCTGGTCAAGCTGAAAAGCAGTTAACACTGACGCTTCGCCATTTCATCGCTACGCAATTTTCGCTGATGAATAAAGACGTTTATTATTATTATTATTATTATTATATAGTGATACATACCAGGTGACGGTACTTCCGTTACACATACTAGCGACTGAATCGAACAGAAGGTTAAATGGTTAGACGAAACGATAATTGTAACTGAGTTGTATTCTATTATATCGTGGTGATGTTTATATAGAAATACTCACCAGGTTACTGTTCTTCCGTTATACATACGAGCAACCGAATCGAACAGAAGGTTGAACGGATAGTATATGGGTTGTATTCGATTATGATGTTATGCTGTGTATATAGTTATACACACTAGGTGACGGTATTCCCGTTTTACATACGAGCGACCGAAACGAACAGAAAGTTGAATGGATAGTCTGAACAATCAATGTATCTGGGTGGTATCTGATTATATCGCAATACTGTATATATAGTGATACTAACCAGGTGACGGTACTTCCGTTACACATACTAGCGACTGAATCGAACAGGAGGTTGAATGGTTAGACGAAACGATAATTGTAACTGAGTTGTATTCTATTATATCGTGGTGATGTTTATATAGAAATACTCACCAGGTTACTGTTCTTTCGTTTTCAGATACAAGCGACCGAATCGAGCAGAAGGTCAAATGGATAGATTGAACAATCATCGTATCTGTTGTATTCGATTATGTTTATATAGTTATACTCACCAGGTAACTGTTTTTCCGTTACACATACTAGCGACTGAATCGAACAGAAGGTTAAATGGTTAGACGAAACGATAATTGAAACTGAGTTGTATTCTATTATATCGTGGTGATGTTTATATAGAAATACTCACCAGGTTACTGTTCTTCCGTTATACATACGAGCAACCGAATCGAACAGAAGGTTGAATGGATAGTATATGGGTTGTATTCGATTATGATGTTATGCTGTGTATATAGTTATACACACTAGGTGACGGTATTCCCGTTTCACATACGAGCGACCGAAACGAACAGAAAGTTGAATGGATAGTCTGAACAATCAATGTATCTGGGTGGTATCCGATTATATCGCAATACTGTATATATAGTGATACTTACCAGGTGACGGTACTTCCGTTACACATACTAGCGACTGAATCGAACAGAAGGTTGAATGGTTAGACAAAACGATAATTGTATCTGAGTTGTATTCGATGATATCGTGATGATGTTTATATAGCAATACTCACCAGGTAACTTTTCTTCCGTTTTACATACAAGCGACCGAATCGAGCAGGAGATTGAATAGATAGATTGAACAATCATCGTATCTGGGTTGTATTCGATAATGTTTATATAGTTATACTCACCAGGTAACTGTTCTTCCGTTACACATACTAGCGACTGAATCGAACAGAAGGTTAAATGGTTAGACGAAACGATAATTGTATCTGAGTTGTATTCGATTATATCGTGGTGATGTTTATATAGAAATAATCACCAGGTAACTGTTCTTTCGTTTTCACATACAAGCGACCGAATCGAGCAGAAGGTCAAATGGATAGATTGAACGATCATCGTATCTGGGTTGTATTCGATTATGTTTATATAGTTATACTCACCAGGTAACTGTTCTTCCGTTACACATACTAGCGACTGAATCGAACAGAAGGTTAAATGGTTAGACGAAACGATAATTGAAACTGAGTTGTATTCTAATATATCGTGGTGATGTTTATATAGAAATACTCACCAGGTTACTGTTCTTCCGTTACACATACTAGCGACTGAATCGAACAGAAGGTTAAATGGTTAGACAAAACGATAATTGTATCTGAGTTGTATTCGATGATATCGTGATGATGTTTATATAGCAATACTCACCAGGTAAATGTTCTTCCGCTTTACATACAAGCGACCGAATCGAGCAGGAGGTTGAATAGATAGATTGAACAATCATCGTATCTGGGTTGTATTCGATAATGTTTATATAGTTATACTCACCAGGTAACTGTTCTTCCGTTACACATACTAGCGACTGAATCGAACAGAAGGTTAAATGGTTAGACGAAACGATAATTGTATCTGAGTTGTATTCGATTATATCGTGGTGATGTTTATATAGAAATACTCACCAGGTAACTGTTCTATCGTTTTCACATACAAGCGACCGAATCGAGCAGAAGGTCAAATGGATATATTGAAGAATCATCGTATCTGGGTTGTATTCGATTATGTTTATATAGTTATACTCACCAGGTAACTGTTCTTCCGTTACACATACTAGCGACTGAATCGAACAGAAGGTTAAATGGTTAGACGAAACGATAATTGAAACTGAGTTGTATTCGATTATATCGTGGTGATGTTTATATAGAAATACTCACCAGGTAACTGTTCTTTCGTTTTCACATACAAGCGACCGAATCGAGCAGAAGGTCAAATGGATAGATTGAACAACCATCGTATCTGGGTTGTATTCGATTATGTTTATATAGTTATACTCACCAGGTAACTGTTCTTCCGTTACACTTACGAGCGACTGAATCGAACAGAAGGTTGAATGGATAGTATATGGGTTGTATTCGATTATGATGTTATGCTGTGTTTATATTTATACACACAAGGTGACGGTATTCTTGTTTTACATACGAGCGACCGAAACGAACAGAAAGTTGAATGGATAGTCTGAACAATCAATGTATCAGGGTGGTATCCGATTATATCGCAATACTGTATATATAGTGATACATACCAGGTGACGGTACTTCCGTTACACATACTAGCGACTGAATCGAACAGAAGGTTAAATGGTTAGACGAAACGATAATTGTAACTGAGTTGTATTCTATTATATCGTGGTGATGTTTATATAGAAATACTCACCAGGTTACTGTTCTTTCGTTTTCACATACAAGCGACCGAATCAAGCAGAAGGTCAAATGGATAGATTGAACAATCATCGTATCTGGGTTGTATTCGATTATGTTTATATAGTTATACTCACCAGGTAACTGTTCTTCCGTTACACATACGAGCGACTGAATTGAACAGAAGGTTGAATGGATAGTATATGGGTTGTATTCGATTATGATGTTATGCTGTGTATATAGTTATACACACTAGGTGACACTATTCTTGTTTCACATACGAGCGACCGAAACGAACAGAAAGTTGAATGGATGGTCTGAACAATCAATGTATCAGGGTGGTATCCGATTATATCGCAATACTGTATATATAGTGATACATACCAGGTGACGGTACTTCCGTTACACATACTAGCGACTGAATCGAACCGAAGGTTGAATGGTTAGACGAAACGATAATTGTAACTGAGTTGTATTCTATTATGTCGTGGTGATGTTTATATAGAAATACTCACCAGGTTACTGTTCTTCCGTTATACATACGAGCAACCGAATCGAACAGAAGGTTGAATGGATAGTATATGGGTTGTATTCGATTATGATGTTATGCTGTGTATATAGTTATACACACTAGGTGACGGTATTCCCGTTTTACATACGAGCGACCGAAACGAACAGAAAGTTGAATGGATAGTCTGAACAATCAATGTATCTGGGTGGTATCCGATTATATCGCAATACTGTATATATAGTGATACTAACCAGGTGACGGTACTTCCGTTACACATACTAGCGACTGAATCGAACAGAAGGTTAAATGGTTAGACGAAACGATAATTGTAACTGAGTTGTATTCTATTATATCGTGGTGATGTTTATATAGAAATACTCACCAGGTTACTGTTCTTTCGTTACACATACTAGCGACCAAATCGAGCAGAAGGTCAAATGGATAGATTGAACGATCATCGTATCTGGGTTGTATTCGATTATGTTTATATAGTTATACTCACCAGGTAACTGTTCTTCCGTTACACATACTAGCGACTGAATCGAACAGAAGGTTAAATGGTTAGACGAAACGATAATTGAAACTGAGTTGTATTCTAATATATCGTGGTGATGTTTATATAGAAATACTCACCAGGTTACTGTTCTTCCGTTACACATACTAGCGACTGAATCGAACAGAAGGTTAAATGGTTAGACAAAACGATAATTGTATCTGAGTTGTATTCGATGATATCGTGATGATGTTTATATAGCAATACTCACCAGGTAAATGTTCTTCCGTTTTACATACAAGCGACCGAATCGAGCAGGAGGTTGAATAGATAGATTGAACAATCATCGTATCTGGGTTGTATTCGATAATGTTTATATAGTTATACTCACCAGGTAACTGTTCTTCCGTTACACATACTAGCGACTGAATCGAACAGAAGGTTAAATGGTTAGACGAAACGATAATTGTATCTGAGTTGTATTCGATTATATCGTGGTGATGTTTATATAGAAATACTCACCACTATCGTTTTCACATACAAGCGACCGAATCGAGCAGAAGGTCAAATGGATAGATTGAAGAATCATCGTATCTGGGTTGTAATCGATTATGTTTATATAGTTATACTCACCAGATAACTGTTCTTCCGTTACACATACTAGCGACTAAATCGAACAGAAGGTTAAATGGTTAGACGAAACGATAATTGAAACTGAGTTGTATTCGATTATATCGTGGTGATGTTTATATAGAAATACTCACCAGGTAACTGTTCTTTCGTTTTCACATACAAGCGACCGAATCGAGCAGAAGGTCAAATGGATAGTTTGAACAATCATCGTATCTGGGTTGTATTCGATTATGTTTATATAGTTATACTCACCAGGTAACTGTTCTTCCGTTACACATACGAGCGACTGAATCGAACAGAAGGTTGAATGGATAGTATATGGGATGTATTCGATTATGATGTTATGCTGTGTTTATAGTTATACACACTAGGTGACGGTATTCTTGTTTTACATACGAGCGACCGAAACGAACAGAAAGTTGAATGGATAGTCTGAAAAATCAATGTATCAGGGTGTTATCCGATTATATCGCAATACTGTATATATAGTGATACATACCAGGTGACGGTACTTCCGTTACACATACTAGCGACTGAATCGAACAGAAGGTTAAATGGTTAGACGAAACGATAATTGTAACTGAGTTGTATTCTATTATATCGTAGTGATGTTTATATAGAAATACTCACCAGGTTACTGTTCTTCCGTTATACATACGAGCAACCGAATCGAACAGAAGGTTAAATGGATAGTATATGGGTTGTATTCGATTATGATGTTATGCTGTGTATATAGTTATACACACTAGGTGACGGTATTCCCGTTTTACATACGTGCGACCGAAACGAACAGAAAGTTGAATGGATAGTCTGAACAATCAATGTATCTGGGTGGTATCCGATTATATCGCAATACTGTATATATAGTGATACTAACCAGGTGACGGTACTTCCGTTACACATACTAGCGACTGAATCGAACACAAGGTTGAATGGTTAGACGAAACGATAATTGTAACTGAGTTGTATTCTATTATATCGTGGTGATGTTCATATAGAAATACTCACCAGGTTACTGTTCTTTCGTTTTCACATACAAGCGACCGAATCGAGCAGAAGGTCAAATGGATAGATTGAACAATCATCGTATCTGGGTTGTATTCGATTATGTTTATATAGTTATACTCACCAGGTAACTGTTCTTTCGTTACACATACTAGCGACTGAATCGAACAGAAGGTTAAATGGTTAGACGAAACGATAATTGAAACTGAGTTGTATTCTATTATATCGTGGTGATGTTTATATAGGAATACTCACCAGGTTACTGTTCTTCCGTTATACATACGAGCAACCGAATCGAACAGAAGGTTGAATGGATAGTATATGGGTTGTATTCGATTATGATGTTATGCTGTGTATATAGTTATACACACTAGGTGACGGTATTCCCGTTTCACATACGAGCGACAGAAACGAACAGAAAGTTGAATGGATAGTCTGAACAATCAATGTATCTGGGTGGTATCCGATTATATCGCAATGCTGTATATATAGTGATACTTACCAGGTGACGGTACTTCCGATACACATACTAGCGACTGAATCGAACAGAAGGTTAAATGGTTAGACAAAACGATAATTGTATCTGAGTTGTATTCGATGATATCGTGATGATGTTTATATAGCAATACTCACCAGGTAACTGTTCTTCCGTTTTACATACAAGCGACCGAATCGAGCAGGAGGTTGAATAGATAGATTGAACAATCATCGTATCTGGGTTGTATTCGATAATGTTTATATAGTTATACTCACCAGGTAACTGTTCTTCCGTTACACATACTAGCGACTGAATCGAACAGAAGGTTAAATGGTTAGACGAAACGATAATTGTATCTGAGTTGTATTCGATTATACCGTGGTGATGTTCAGATAGAAATACTCACCAGGTAACTGTTCTTTCGTTTTCACATACAAGCGACCGAATCGAGCAGAAGGTCAAATGGATAGATTGAACAATCATCGTTTCTGGGTTGTATTCGATTATGTTTATATAGTTATACTCACCAGGTTACTGTTCTTCCGTTATACATACGAGCAACCGAATCGAACAGAAGGTTGAATGGATAGTATATGGGTTGTATTCGATTATGATGTTATGCTGTGTATATAGTTATACACACTAGGTGACGGTATTCCCGTTTTACATACGAGCGACCGAAACGAACAGAAAGTTGAATGGATAGTCTGAACAATCAATGTATCTGGGTGGTCTCCGATTATATCGCAATACTGTATATATGGTGATACTAACCAGGTGACGGTACTTCCGTTACACATACTAGCGACTGAATCGAACAGAAGGTTAAATGGTTAGACGAAACGATAATTGTAACTGAGTTGTATTCTATTATATCGTGGTGATGTTTATATAGAAATACTCACCAGGTTACTGTTCTTTCGTTTTCACATACAAGCGACCGAATCGAGCAGAAGGTCAAATGGATAGATTGAACAATCATCGTATCTGGGTTGTATTCGATAATGTTTATATAGTTATACTCACCAGGTAACTGTTTTTCCGTTACACATACTAGCGACTGAATCGAACAGAAGGTCAAATGGTTAGACGAAACGATAATTGAAACTGAGTTGTATTCGATTATATCGTGGTGATGTTTATATAGAAATACTCACCAGGTAACTGTTCTTTCGTTTTCACATATAAGCGACCGAATCGAGCAGAAGGTCAAATGGATAGATTGAACAATCATCGTATCTGGGTTGTATTCGATTATGTTTATATAGTTATACTCACCAGGTAACTGTTCTTCCGTTACACATACTAGCGACTGAATCGAACAGAAGGTTAAATGGTTAGACGAAACGATAATTGAAACTGAGTTGTATTCGATTATATCGTGGTGATGTTTATATAGAAATACTCACCAGGTAACTGTTCTTTCATTTTCACATACAAGCGACCGAATCGAGCAGAAGGTCAAATGGATAGATTGAACAATCATCGTATCTGGGTTGTATTCGATTATGTTTATATAGTTATACTCACCAGGTAACTGTTCTTCCGTTACACATACGAGCGATTGAATTGAACATAAGGTTGAATGGATAGTATATGGGTTGTATTCGATTATGATGTTATGCTGTGTATATAGTTATACACACTAGGTGACGGTATTCTTGTTTTACATACGAGCGACCGAAACGAACAGAAAGTTGAATGGATAGTCTGAACAATCAATGTATCAGGGTGGTATCCGATTATATCGCAATACTGTATATATAGTGATACATACCAGGTGACGGTACTTCCGTTACACATACTAGCGACTGAATCGAACAGAAGGTTAAATGGTTAGACGAAACGATAATTGTAACTGAGTTGTATTCTATTATATCGTGGTGATGTTTATATAGAAATACTCACCAGGTTACTGTTCTTTCGTTTTCACATTCAAGCGACCGAATCGAGCAGAAGGTCAAATGGATAGATTGAACAATCATCGTATCTGGATTGTATTCGATTATGTTTATATAGTTGTACTCACCAGGTAACTGTTCTTCCGTTACACATACTAGCGACTGAATCGAACAGAAGGTTAAATGGTTAGACGAAGCGATAATTGAAACTGAGTTGTATTCTATTATATCGTGGTGATGTTTATATAGAAATACTCACCAGGTTACTGTTCTTCCGTTATACATACGAGCAACCGAATCGGACAGAAGGTTGAATGGATAGTATATGGGTTGTATTCGATTATGATGTTATGCTGTGTATATAGTTATACACACTAGGTGACGGTATTCCCGTTTCACATACGAGCGACCGAAACGAACAGAAAGTTGAATGGATAGTCTGAACAATCAATGTATCTGGGTGGTATCCGATTATATCGCAATACTGTATATATAGTGATACATACCAGGTGACGGTACTTCCGTTACACATACTAGCGACTGAATCGAACAGAAGGTTAAATGGTTAGACGAAACGATAATTGTAACTGAGTTGTATTCTATTATATCGTGGTGATGTTTATATAGAAATACTCACCAGGTTACTGTTCTTCCGTTATACATACGAGCAACCGAATCGAACAGAAGGTTGAATGGATAGTATATGGGTTGTATTCGATTATGATGTTATGCTGTGTATATAGTTATACACACTAGGTGACGGTATTCCCGTTTTACATACGAGCGACCGAAACGAACAGAAAGTTGAATGGATAGTCTGAACAATCAATGTATCTGGGTGGTATCCGATTATATCGCAATACTGTATATATAGTGATACTAACCAGGTGACGGTACTTCCGTTACACATACTAGCGACTGAATCGAACAGAAGGTTAAATGGTTAGACGAAACGATAATTGTAACTGAGTTGTATTCTATTATATCGTGGTGATGTTTATATAGAAATACTCACCAGGTTACTGTTCTTTCGTTACACATACTAGCGACCGAATCGAGCAGAAGGTCAAATGGATAGATTGAACGATCATCGTATCTGGGTTGTATTCGATTATGTTTATATAGTTATACTCACCAGGTAACTGTTCTTCCGTTACACATACTAGCGACTGAATCGAACAGAAGGTTAAATGGTTAGACGAAACGATAATTGAAACTGAGTTGTATTCTAATATATCGTGGTGATGTTTATATAGAAATACTCACCAAGTTACTGTTCTTCCGTTACACATACTAGCGACTGAATCGAACAGAAGGTTAAATGGTTAGACAAAACGATAATTGTATCTGAGTTGTATTCGATGATATCGTGATGATGTTTATATAGCAATACTCACCAGGTAAATGTTCTTCCGTTTTACATACAAGCGACCGAATCGAGCAGGAGGTTGAATAGATAGATTGAACAATCATCGTATCTGGGTTGTATTCGATAATGTTTATATAGTTATACTCACCAGGTAACTGTTCTTCCGTTACACATACTAGCGACTGAATCGAACAGAAGGTCAAATGGTTAGACGAAACGATAATTGTATCTGAGTTGTATTCGATTATATCGTGGTGATGTTTATATAGAAATACTCACCAGGTAACTGTTCTATCGTTTTCACATACAAGCGACCGAATCGAGCAGAAGGTCAAATGGATAGATTGAAGAATCATCGTATCTGGGTTGTATTCGATTATGTTTATATAGTTATACTCATCAGGTAACTGTTCTTCCGTTACACATACTAGCGACTGAATCGAACAGAAGGTTAAATGGTTAGACGAAACGATAATTGAAACTGAGTTGTATTCGATTATATCGTGGTGATGTTTATATAGAAATACTCACCAGGTAACTGTTCTTTCGTTTTCACATACAAGCGACCGAATCGAGCAGAAGGTCAAATGGATAGATTGAACAATCATCGTATCTGGGTTGTATTCGATTATGTTTATATAGTTATACTCACCAGGTAACTGTTCTTCCGTTACACATACGAGCGACTGAATCGAACAGAAGGTTGAATGGATAGTATATGGGTTGTATTCGATTATGATGTTATGCTGTGTTTATAGTTATACACACTAGGTGACGGTATTCTTGTTTTACATACGAGCGACCGAAACGAACAGAAAGTTGAATGGATAGTCTGAACAATCAATGTATCAGGGTGGTATCCGATTATATCGCAATACTGTATATATAGTGATACATACCAGGTGACGGTACTTCCGTTACACATACTAGCGACTGAATCGAACAGAAGGTTAAATGGTTAGACGAAACGATAATTGTAACTGACTTGTATTCTATTATATCGTGGTGATGTTTATATAGAAATACTCACCAGGTTACTGTTCTTCCGTTATACATACGAGCAACCGAATCGAACAGAAGGTTGAATGGATAGTATATGGGTTGTATTCGATTATGATGTTATGCTGTGTATATAGTTATACACACTAGGTGACGGTATTCCCGTTTTACATACGAGCGACCGAAACGAACAGAAAGTTGAATGGATAGTCTGAACAATCAATGTATCTGGGTGGTATCCGATTATATCGCAATACTGTATATATAGTGATACTTACCAGGTGACGGTACTTCCGTTACACATACTAGCGACTGAATCGAACAGAAGGTTAAATGGTTAGACGAAACGATAATTGTATCTGAGTTGTATTCGATTATATCGTGGTGATGTTCAGATAGAAATACTCACCAGGTAACTGTTCTTTCGTTTTCACATACAAGCGACCAAATCGAGCAGAAGGTCAAATGGATAGATTGAACAATCATCGTATCTGGGTTGTATTCGATAATGTTTATATAGTTATACTCACCAGGTAACTGTTCTTCCGTTATACATACTAGCGACTGAATCGAACAGAAGGTCAAATGGTTAGACGAAACGATAATTGAAACTGAGTTGTATTCGATTATATCGTGGTGATGTTTATATAGAAATACTCACCAGGTAACTGTTCTTTCGTTTTCACATATAAGCGACCGAATCGAGCAGAAGGTCAAATGGATAGATTGAACAATCATCGTATCTGGGTTGTATTCGATTATGTTTATATAGTTATACTCACCAGGTAACTGTTCTTCCGTTACACATACTAGCGACTGAATCGAACAGAAGGTTAAATGGTTAGACGAAACGATAATTGAAACTGAGTTGTATTCGATTATATCGTGGTGATGTTTATATAGAAATACTCACCAGGTAACTGTTCTTTCGTTTTCACATACAAGCGACCGAATCGAGCAGAAGGTCAAATGGATAGATTGAACAATCATCGTATCTGGGTTGTATTCGATTATGTTTATATAGTTATACTCACCAGGTAACTGTTCTTCCGTTACACATACGAGCGACTGAATTGAACAGAAGGTTGAATGGATAGTATATGGGTTGTATTCGATTATGATGTTATGCTGTGTATATAGTTGGACACACTAGGTGACGGTATTCTTGTTTTACATACGAGCGACCGAAACGAACAGAAAATTGAATGGATAGTCTGAACAATCAATGTATCAGGGTGGTATCCGATTATATCGCAATACTGTATATATAGTGATACATACCAGGTGACGGTACTTCCGTTACACATACTAGCGACTGAATCGAACAGAAGGTTAAATGGTTAGACGAAACGATAATTGTAACTGAGTTGTATTCTATTATATCGTGGTGATGTTTATATAGAAATACTCACCAGGTTACTGTTCTTTCGTTTTCACATTCAAGCGACCGAATCGAGCAGAAGGTCAAATGGATAGATTGAACAATCATCGTATCTGGGTTGTATTCGATTATGTTTATATAGATATACTCACCAGGTAACTGTTCTTCCGTTACACATACTAGCGACTGAATCGAACAGAAGGTAAAATGGTTAGACGAAACGATAATTGAAACTGAGTTGTATTCTATTATATCGTGGTGATGTTTATATAGAAATACTCACCAGGTTACTGTTCTTCCGTTATACATACGAGCAACCGAATCGAACAGAAGGTTGAATGGATAGTATATGGGTTGTATTCGATTATGATGTTATGCTGTGTATATAGTTATACACACTAGGTGACGGTATTCCCGTTTCACATATGAGCGACCGAAACGAACAGAAAGTTGAATGGATAGTCTGAACAATCAATGTATCTGGGTGGTATCCGATTATATCGCAATACTGTATATATAGTGATACTTACCAGGTGACATTACTTCCGTTACACATACTAGCGACTGAATCGAACAGAAGGTTAAATGGTTAGACAAAACGATAATTGTATCTGAGTTGTATTCGATGATATCGTGATGATGTTTATATAGCAATACTCACCAGGTAACTGTTCTTCCGTTTTACATACAAGCGACCGAATCGAGCAGGAGGCTGAATAGATAGATTGAACAATCATCGTATCTGGGTTGTATTCGATAATGTTTATATAGTTATACTCACCAGGTAACTGTTCTTCCGTTACACATACTAGCGACTGAATCGAACAGAAGGTTAAATGGTTAGACGAAACGATAATTGTATCTGAGTTGTATTCGATTATATCGTGGTGATGTTTATATAGAAATACTCACTAGGTAACTGTTCTTTCGTTTTCACATAAAAGCGACCGAATCGAGCGGAAGGTCAAATGGATAGATTGAACAATCATCGTATCTGGGTTGTATTCGATAATTTTTATATAGTTATACTCACCAGGTAACTGTTCTTCCGTTACACATACTAGCGACTGAATCGAACAGAAGGTTAAATGGTTAGACGAAACGATAATTGAAACTGAGTTGTATTCGATTATATCGTGGTGATGTTTATATAGAAATACTCACCAGGTAACTGTTCTTTCGTTTTCACATACAAGCGACCGAATCGAGCAGAAGGTCAAATGGATAGATTGAACAATCATCGTATCTGGGTTGTATTCGATTATGTTTATATAGTTATACTCACCAGGTAACTGTTCTTCCGTTACACATACGAGCGACTGAATTGAACAGAAGGTTGAATGGATAGTATATGGGTTGTATTCGATTATGATGTTATGCTGTGTATATAGTTATACACACTAGGTGACGGTATTCTTGTTTTACATACGAGCGACCGAAACGAACAGAAAGTTGAATGGATAGTCTGAACAATCAATGTATCAGGGTGGTATCCGATTATATCGCAATACTGTATATATACCAGGTGACGGTACTTCCGTTACACATACTAGCGACTGAATCGAACCGAAGGTTAAATGGTTAGACGACACGATAATTGTAACTGAGTTGTATTCTATTATATCGTGGTGATGTTTATATAGAAATACTCACCAGGTTACAGTTCTTCCGTTATACATACTAGCAACCGAATCGAACGGAAGGTTGAATGGATAGTATATGGGTTGTATTCTATTATGATGTTATGCTGTGTATATAGTTATACACACTAGGTGACGGTATTCCCGTTTCACATACGAGCGACCGAAACGAACAGAAAGTTGAATGGATAGTCTGAACAATCAATGTATCTGGGAGGTATCTGATTATATCGCAATACTGTATATATAGTGATACTTACCAGGTGACGGTACTTCCGTTACACATACTAGCGACTGAATCGAACAGAAGGTTAAATGGTTAGACAAAACGATAATTGTATCTGAGTTGTATTCGATGATATCGTGATGATGTTTATATAGCAATACTCACCAGGTAACTGTTCTTCCGTTTTACATACAAGCGACCGAATCGAGCAGGAGGTTGAATAGATAGATTGAACAATCATCGTATCTAGGTTGTATTCGATAATGTTTATATAGTTATACTCACCAGGTAACTGTTCTTCCGTTACACATACTAGCGACTGAATCGAACAGAAGGTTAAATGGTTAGACGAAACGATAATTGTATCTGAGTTGTATTCGATTATATCGTGGTGATGTTTATTAAGAAATACTCACCAGGTAACTGTTCTTTCGTTTTCACATACAAGCGACCGAATCGAGCAGAAGGTCAAATGGATAGATTGAACAATCATCGTATCTGGGTTGTATTCGATAATGTTTATATAGTTATACTCACCAGGTAACTGTTCTTCCGTTACACATACTAGCGACTGAATCGAACAGAAGGTTAAATGGTTAGACGAAACGATAATTGTATCTGAGTTGTATTCGATTATATCGTGGTGATGTTTATATAGAAATACTCACCAGGTAACTGTTCTTTCGTTTTCACATACAAGCGACCGAATCGAGCAGAAGGTCAAATGATTAGATTGAACAATCATCGTATCTGGGTTGTATTCGATTATGTTTATATAGTTATACTCACCAGGTAACTGTTCTTCCGTTACACATACTAGCGACTGAATCAAACAGAAGGTTAAATGGTTAGACGAAACGATAATTGAAACTGAGTTGTATTCGATTATATCGTGGTGATGTTTATATAGAAATACTCACCAGGTAACTGTTCTTTCGTTTTCACATACAAGCGACCGAATCGAGCAGAAGGTCAAATGGATAGATTGAACAATCATCGTATCTGGGTTGTATTCGATTATGTTTATATAGTTATACTCACCAGGTAACTGTTCTTCCGTTACACATACGAGCGACTGAATTGAACAGAAGGTTGAATGGATAGTATATGGGTTGTATTCGATTATGATGTTATGCTGTGTATATAGTTATACACACTAGGTGACGGTATTCTTGTTTTACATACGAGCGACCGAAACGAACAGAAAGTTGAATGGATAGTCTGAACAATCAATGTATCAGGGTGGTATCCGATTATATCGCAATACTGTATATATAGTGATACAAACCAGGTGACGGTACTTCCGTTACACATACTAGCGACTGAATCGAACAGGAGGGTGAATGGTTAGACGAAACGATAATTGTAACTGAGTTGTATTCTATTATATCGTGGTGATGTTTATATAGAAATACTCACCAGGTTACTGTGCTTCCGTTATACATACGAGCAACCGAATCGAACAGAAGGTTGAATGGATAGTATATGGGTTGTATTCGATTATGATGTTATGCTGTGTATATAGTTATACACACTAGGTGACGGTATTCCCGTTTTACATACGAGCGACCGAAACGAACAGAAAGTTGAATGGATAGTCTGAACAATCAATGTATCTGGGTGGTATCCGATTATATCGCAATACTGTATATATAGTGATACTAACCAGGTGACGGTACTTCCGTTACACATACTAGCGACTGAATCGAACAGAAGGTTAAATGGTTAGACGAAACGATAATTGTAACTGAGTTGTATTCTATTATATCGTGGTGATGTTTATATAGAAATACTCACCAGGTTACTGTTCTTTCGTTTTCACATACAAGCGACCGAATCGAGCAGAAGGTCAAATGGATAGAATGAACAATCATCGTATCTGGGTTGTATTCGATTATGTTTATATAGTTATACTCACCAGGTAACTGTTCTTCCGTTACACATACTAGCGACTGAATCGAACAGGAGGTTAAATGATTAGACGAAACGATAATTGTAACTGAGTTGTATTCTATTATATCGTGGTGATGTTTATATAGAAATACTCACCAGGTAACTGTTCTTTCGTTTTCACATACAAGCGACCGAATCGAGCAGAAGGTCAAATGGATAGATTGAACAATCATCGTATCTGGGTTGTATTCGATTATGTTTATAAAGTTATACTCACCAGGTAACTGTTCTTCCGTTACACATACTAGCGACTGAATCGAACAGAAGGTTAAATGGTTAGACGAAACGATAATTGAAACTGAGTTGTATTCTATTATATCGTGGTGATGTTTATATAGAAATACTCACCAGGTTACTGTGCTTCCGTTATACATACGAGCAACCGAATCGAACAGAAGGTTGAATGGATAGTATATGGGTTGTATTCGATTATGATGTTATGCTGTGTATATAGTTATACACACTAGGTGACGGTATTCTTGTTTTACATACGAGCGACCGAAACGAACAGAAAGTTGAATGGATAGTCTGAACAATCAATGTATCAGGGTGGTATCCGATTATATCGCAATACTGTATATATAGTGATACATACCAGGTGACGGTACTTCCGTTACACATACTAGCGACTGAATCGAACAGAAGGTTAAATGGTTAGACGAAACGATAATTGTAACTGAGTTGTATTCTATTATATCGTGGTGATGTTTATATAGAAATACTCACCAGGTTACTGTTCTTTCGTTTCCACATTCAAGCGACCGAATCGAGCAGAAGGTCAAATGGATAGATTGAACAATCATCGTATCTGGGTTGTATTCGATTATGTTTATATAGTTATACTCACCAGGTAACTGTTCTTCCGTTACACATACTAGCGACTGAATCGAACAGAAGGTTAAATGGTTAGACGAAGCGGTAATTGAAACTGAGTTGTATTCTATTATATCGTGGTGATGTTTATATAGAAATACTCACCAGGTTACTGTTCTTCCGTTATACATACGAGCAACCGAATCGAACCGAAGGTTGAATGGATAGTATATGGGTTGTATTCGATTATGATGTTATGCTGTGTATATAGTTATACACACTAGGTGACGGTATTCCCGTTTCACATACGAGCGACCGAAACGAACAGAAAGTTGAATGGATAGTCTGAACAATCAATGTATCTGGGTGGTATCCGATTATATCGCAATACTGTATATATAGTGATACATACCAGGTGACGGTACTTCCGTTACACATACTAGCGACTGAATCGAACAGAAGGTTAAATGGTTAGACGAAACGATAATTGTAACTGAGTTGTATTCTATTATATCGTGGTGATGTTTATATAGAAATACTCACCAGGTTACTGTTCTTCCGTTATACATACGAGCAACCGAATCGAACAGAAGGTTGAATGGATAGTATATGGGTTGTATTCGATTATGATGTTATGCTGTGTATATAGTTATACACACTAGGTGACGGTATTCCCGTTTTACATACGAGCGACCGAAACGAACAGAAAGTTGAATGGATAGTCTGAACAATCAATGTATCTGGGTGGTATCCGATTATATCGCAATACTGTATATATAGTGATACTAACCAGGTGACGGTACTTCCGTTACACATACTAGCGACTGAATCGAACAGAAGGTTAAATGGTTAGACGAAACGATAATTGTAACTGAGTTGTATTCTATTATATCGTGGTGATGTTTATATAGAAATACTCACCAGGTTACTGTTCTTTCGTTACACATACTAGCGACCGAATCGAGCAGAAGGTCAAATGGATAGATTGAACGATCATCGTATCTGGGTTGTATTCGATTATGTTTATATAGTTATACTCACCAGGTAACTGTTCTTCCGTTACACATACTAGCGACTGAATCGAACAGAAGGTTAAATGGTTAGACGAAACGATAATTGAAACTGAGTTGTATTCTAATATATCGTGGTGATGTTTATATAGAAATACTCACCAAGTTACTGTTCTTCCGTTACACATACTAGCGACTGAACCGAACAGAAGGTTAAATGGTTAGACAAAACGATAATTGTATCTGAGTTGTATTCGATGATATCGTGATGATGTTTATATAGCAATACTCACCAGGTAAATGTTCTTCCGTTTTACATACAAGCGACCGAATCGAGCAGGAGGTTGAATAGATAGATTGAACAATCATCGTATCTGGGTTGTATTCGATAATGTTTATATAGTTATACTCACCAGGTAACTGTTCTTCCGTTACACATACTAGCGACTGAATCGAACAGAAGGTTAAATGGTTAGACGAAACGATAATTGTATCTGAGTTGTATTCGATTATATCGTGGTGATGTTTATATAGAAATACTCACCAGGTAACTGTTCTATCGTTTTCACATACAAGCGACCGAATCGAGCAGAAGGTCAAATGGATAGATTGAAGAATCATCGTATCTGGGTTGTATTCGATTATGTTTATATAGTTATACTCACCAGGTAACTGTTCTTCCGTTACACATACTAGCGACTGAATCGAACAGAAGGTTAAATGGTTAGACGAAACGATAATTGAAACTGAGTTGTATTCGATTATATCGTGGTGATGTTTATATAGAAATACTCACCAGGTAACTGTTCTTTCGTTTTCACATACAAGCGACCGAATCGAGCAGAAGGTCAAATGGATAGATTGAACAATCATCGTATCTGGGTTGTATTCGATTATGTTTATATAGTTATACTCACCAGGTAACTGTTCTTCCGTTACACATACGAGCGACTGAATCGAACAGAAGGTTGAATGGATAGTATATGGGTTGTATTCGATTATGATGTTATGCTGTGTTTATAGTTATACACACTAGGTGACGGTATTCTTGTTTTACATACGAGCGACCGAAACGAACAGAAAGTTGAATGGATAGTCTGAACAATCAATGTATCAGGGTGGTATCCGATTATATCGCAATACTGTATATATAGTGATACATACCAGGTGACGGTACTTCCGTTACACATACTTGCGACTGAATCGAACAGAAGGTCAAATGGTTAGACGAAACGATAATTGTAACTGAGTTGTATTCTATTATATCGTGGTGATGTTTATATAGAAATACTCACCAGGTTACTGTTCTTCCGTTATACATACGAGCAAACGAATCGAACAGAAGGTTGAATGGATAGTATATGGGTTGTATTCGATTATGATGTTATGCTGTGTATATAGTTATACACACTAGGTGACGGTATTCCCGTTTTACATACGAGCGACCGAAACGAACAGAAAGTTGAATGGATAGTCTGAACAATCAATGTATCTGGGTGGTATCCGATTATATCGCAATACTGTATATATAGTGATACTTACCAGGTGACGGTACTTCCGTTACACATACTAGCGACTGAATCGAACAGAAGGTTAAATGGTTAGACGAAACGATAATTGTATCTGAGTTGTATTCGATTATATCGTGGTGATGTTCAGATAGAAATACTCACCAGGTAACTGTTCTTTCGTTTTCACATACAAGCGACCAAATCGAGCAGAAGGTCAAATAGATAGATTGAACAATCATCGTATCTGGGTTGTATTCGATAATGTTTATATAGTTATACTCACCAGGTAACTGTTCTTCCGTTATACATACTAGCGACTGAATCGAACAGAAGGTCAAATGGTTAGACGAAACGATAATTGAAACTGAGTTGTATTCGATTATATCGTGGTGATGTTTATATAGAAATACTCACCAGGTAACTGTTCTTTCGTTTTCACATATAAGCGACCGAATCGAGCAGAAGGTCAAATGGATAGATTGAACAATCATCGTATCTGGGTTGTATTCGATTATGTTTATATAGTTATACTCACCAGGTAACTGTTCTTCCGTTACACATACTAGCGACTGAATCGAACAGAAGGTTAAATGGTTAGACGAAACGATAATTGAAACTGAGTTGTATTCGATTATATCGTGGTGATGTTTATATAGAAATACTCACCAGGTAACTGTTATTTCGTTTTCACATACAAGCGACCGAATCGAGCAGAAGGTCAAATGGATAGATTGAACAATCATCGTATCTGGGTTGTATTCGATTATGTTTATATAGTTATACTCACCAGGTAACTGTTCTTCCGTTACACATACGAGCGACTGAATTGAACAGAAGGTTGAATGGATAGTATATGGGTTGTATTCGATTATGATGTTATGCTGTGTATATAGTTAGACACACTAGGTGACGGTATTCTTGTTTTACATACGAGCGACCGAAACGAACAGAAAGTTGAATGGATAGTCTGAACAATCAATGTATCAGGGTGGTATCCGATTATATCGCAATACTGTATATATAGTGATACATACCAGGTGACGGTACTTCCGTTACACATACTAGCGACTGAATCGAACAGAAGGTTAAATGGTTAGACGAAACGATAATTGTAACTGAGTTGTATTCTATTATATCGTGGTGATGTTTATATAGAAATACTCACCAGGTTACTGTTCTTTCGTTTTCACATTCAAGCGACCGAATCGAGCAGAAGGTCAAATGGATAGATTGAACAATCATCGTATCTGGGTTGTATTCGATTATGTTTATATAGTTATACTCACCAGGTAACTGTTCTTCCGTTACACATACTAGCGACTGAATCGAACAGAAGGTTAAATGGTTAGACGAAACGATAATTGAAACTGAGTTGTATTCTATTATATCGTGGTGATGTTTATATAGAAATACTCACCAGGTTACTGTTCTTCCGTTATACATACGAGCAACCGAATCGAACAGAAGGTTGAATGGATAGTATATGGGTTGTATTCGATTATGATGTTATGCTGTGTATATAGTTATACACACTAGGTGACGGTATTCCCGTTTCACATATGAGCGACCGAAACGAACAGAAAGTTGAATGGATAGTCTGAACAATCAATGTATCTGGGTGGTATCCGATTATATCGCAATACTGTATATATAGTGATACTTACCAGGTGACGGTACTTCCGTTACACATACTAGCGACTGAATCGAACAGAAGGTTAAATGGTTAGACAAAACGATAATTGTATCTGAGTTGTATTCGATGATATCGTGATGATGTTTATATAGCAATACTCACCAGGTAACTGTTCTTCCGTTTTACATACAAGCGACCGAATCGAGCAGGAGGCTGAATAGATAGATTGAACAATCATCGTATCTGGGTTGTATTCGATAATGTTTATATAGTTATACTCACCAGGTAACTGTTCTTCCGTTACACATACTAGCGACTGAATCGAACAGAAGGTTAAATGGTTAGACGAAACGATAATTGTATCTGAGTTGTATTCGATTATATCGTGGTGATGTTTATATAGAAATACTCACCAGGTTACTGTTCTTCCGTTATACATACGAGCAACCGAATCGAACAGAAGGTTGAATGGATAGTATATGGGTTGTATTCGATTATGATGTTATGCTGTGTATATAGTTATACACACTAGGTGACGGTATTCCCGTTTTACATACGAGCGACCGAAACGAACAGAAAGTTGAATGGATAGTCTGAACAATCAATGTATCTGGGTGGTATCCGATTATATCGCAATACTGTATATATAGTGATACTAACCAGTTGACGGTACTTCCGTTACACATACTAGCGACTGAATCGAACAGAAGGTTAAATGGTTAGACGAAACGATAATTGTAACTGAGTTGTATTCTATTATATCGTGGTGATGTTTATATAGAAATACTCACCAGGTTACTGTTCTTTCGTTACACATACTAGCGACCGAATCGAGCAGAAGGTCAAATGGATAGATTGAACGATCATCGTATCTGGGTTGTATTCGATTATGTTTATATAGTTATACTCACCAGGTAACTGTTCTTCCGTTACACATACTAGCGACTGAATCGAACAGAAGGTTAAATGGTTAGACGAAACGATAATTGAAACTGAGTTGTATTCTAATATATCGTGGTGATGTTTATATAGAAATACTCACCAAGTTACTGTTCTTCCGTTACTCATACTAGCGACTGAACCGAACAGAAGGTTAAATGGTTAGACAAAACGATAATTGTATCTGAGTTGTATTCGATGATATCGTGATGATGTTTATATAGCAATACTCACCAGGTAAATGTTCTTCCGTTTTACATACAAGCGACCGAATCGAGCAGGAGGTTGAATAGATAGATTGAACAATCATCGTATCTGGGTTGTATTCGATAATGTTTATATAGTTATACTCACCAGGTAACTGTTCTTCCGTTACACATACTAGCGACTGAATCGAACAGAAGGTTAAATGGTTAGACGAAACGATAATTGTATCTGAGTTGTATTCGATTATATCGTGGTGATGTTTATATAGAAATACTCACCAGGTAACTGTTCTATCGTTTTCACATACAAGCGACCGAATCGAGCAGAAGGTCAAATGGATAGATTGAAGAATCATCGTATCTGGGTTGTATTCGATTATGTTTATATAGTTATACTCACCAGGTAACTGTTCTTCCGTTACACATACTAGCGACTGAATCGAACAGAAGGTTAAATGGTTAGACGAAACGATAATTGAAACTGAGTTGTATTCGATTATATCGTGGTGATGTTTATATAGAAATACTCACCAGGTAACTGTTCTTTCGTTTTCACATACAAGCGACCGAATCGAGCAGAAGGTCAAATGGATAGATTGAACAATCATCGTATCTGGGTTGTATTCGATTATGTTTATATAGTTATACTCACCAGGTAACTGTTCTTCCGTTACACATACGAGCGACTGAATCGAACAGAAGGTTGAATGGATAGTATATGGGTTGTATTCGATTATGATGTTATGCTGTGTTTATAGTTATACACACTAGGTGACGGTATTCTTGTTTTACATACGAGCGACCGAAACGAACAGAAAGTTGAATGGATAGTCTGAACAATCAATGTATCAGGGTGGTATCCGATTATATCGCAATACTGTATATATAGTGATACATATCAGGTGACGGTACTTCCGTTACACATACTAGCGACTGAATCGAACAGAAGGTTAAATGGTTAGACGAAACGATAATTGTAACTGAGTTGTATTCTATTATATCGTGGTGATGTTTATATAGAAATACTCACCAGGTTACTGTTCTTCCGTTATACATACGAGCAACCGAATCGAACAGAAGGTTGAATGGATAGTATATGGGTTGTATTCGATTATGATGTTATGCTGTGTATATAGTTATACACACTAGGTGACGGTATTCCCGTTTTACATACGAGCGACCGAAACGAACAGAAAGTTGAATGGATAGTCTGAACAATCAATGTATCTGGGTGGTATCCGATTATATCGCAATACTGTATATATAGTGATACTTACCAGGTGACGGTACTTCCGTTACACATACTAGCGACTGAATCGAACAGAAGGTTAAATGGTTAGACGAAACGATAATTGTATCTGAGTTGTATTCGATTATATCGTGGTGATGTTCAGATAGAAATACTCACCAGGTAACTGTTCTTTCGTTTTCACATACAAGCGACCAAATCGAGCAGAAGGTCAATGGATAGATTGAACAATCATCGTATCTGGGTTGTATTCGATAATGTTTATATAGTTATACTCACCAGGTAACTGTTCTTCCGTTATACATACTAGCGACTGAATCGAACAGAAGGTCAAATGGTTAGACGAAACGATAATTGAAACTGAGTTGTATTCGATTATATCGTGGTGATGTTTATATAGAAATACTCACCAGGTAACTGTTCTTTCGTTTTCACATATAAGCGACCGAATCGAGCAGAAGGTCAAATGGATAGATTGAACAATCATCGTATCTGGGTTGTATTCGATTATGTTTATATAGTTATACTCACCAGGTAACTGTTCTTCCGTTACACATACTAGCGACTGAATCGAACAGAAGGTTAAATGGTTAGACGAAACGATAATTGAAACTGAGTTGTATTCGATTATATCGTGGTGATGTTTATATAGAAATGCTCACCAGGTAACTGTTCTTTCGTTTTCACATACAAGCGACCGAATCGAGCAGAAGGTCAAATGGATAGATTGAACAATCATCGTATCTGGGTTGTATTCGATTATGTTTATATAGTTATACTCACCAGGTAACTGTTCTTCCGTTACACATACGAGCGACTGAATTGAACAGAAGGTTGAATGGATAGTATATGGGTTGTATTCGATTATGATGTTATGCTGTGTATATAGTTAGACACACTAGGTGACGGTATTCTTGTTTTACATACGAGCGACCGAAACGAACAGAAAGTTGAATGGATAGTCTGAACAATCAATGTATCAGGGTGGTATCCGATTATATCGCAATACTGTATATATAGTGATACATACCAGGTGACGGTACTTCCGTTACACATACTAGCGACTGAATCGAACAGAAGGTTAAATGGTTAGACGAAACGATAATTGTAACTGAGTTGTATTCTATTATATCGTGGTGATGTTTATATAGAAATACTCACCAGGTTACTGTTCTTTCGTTTTCACATTCAAGCGACCGAATCGAGCAGAAGGTCAAATGGATAGATTGAACAATCATCGTATCTGGGTTGTATTCGATTATGTTTATATAGTTATACTCACCAGGTAACTGTTCTTCCGTTACACATACTAGCGACTGAATCGAACAGAAGGTTAAATGGTTAGACGAAACGATAATTGAAACTGAGTTGTATTCTATTATATCGTGGTGATGTTTATATAGAAATACTCACCAGGTTACTGTTCTTCCGTTATACATACGAGCAACCGAATCGAACAGAAGGTTGAATGGATAGTATATGGGTTGTATTCGATTATGATGTTATGCTGTGTATATAGTTATACACACTAGGTGACGGTATTCCCGTTTCACATATGAGCGACCGAAACGAACAGAAAGTTGAATGGATAGTCTGAACAATCAATGTATCTGGGTGGTATCCGATTATATCGCAATACTGTATATATAGTGATACTTACCAGGTGACGGTACTTCCGTTACACATACTAGCGACTGAATCGAACAGAAGGTTAAATGGTTAGACAAAACGATAATTGTATCTGAGTTGTATTCGATGATATCGTGATGATGTTTATATAGCAATACTCACCAGGTAACTGTTCTTCCGTTTTACATACAAGCGACCGAATCGAGCAGGAGGCTGAATAGATAGATTGAACAATCATCGTATCTGGGTTGTATTCGATAATGTTTATATAGTTATACTCACCAGGTAACTGTTCTTCCGTTACACATACTAGCGACTGAATCGAACAGAAGGTTAAATGGTTAGACGAAACGATAATTGTATCTGAGTTGTATTCGATTATATCGTGGTGATGTTTATATAGAAATATTCACCAGGTAACTGTTCTTTCGTTTTCACATACAAGCGACCGAATCGAGCAGAAGGTCAAATGGATAGATTGAACAATCATCGTATCTGGGTTGTATTCGATAATTTTTATATAGTTATACTCACCAGGTAACTGTTCTTCCGTTACACTTACTAGCGACTGAATCGAACAGAAGGTTAAATGGTTAGACGAAACGATAATTGAAACTGAGTTGTATTCGATTATATCGTGGTGATGTTTATATAGAAATACTCACCAGGTAACTGTTCTTTCGTTTTCACATACAAGCGACCGAATCGAGCAGAAGGTCAAATGGATAGATTGAACAATCATCGTATCTGAGTTGTATTCGATTATGTTCATATAGTTATACTCACCAGGTAACTGTTCTTCCGTTACACATACGAGCGACTGAATTGAACAGAAGGTTGAATGGATAGTATATGGGTTGTATTCGATTATGATGTTATGCTGTGTATATAGTTATACACACTAGGTGACGGTATTCTTGTTTTACATACGAGCGACCGAAACGAACAGAAAGTTGAATGGATAGTCTGAACAATCAATGTATCAGGGTGGTATCCGATTATATCGCAATACTGTATATATAGTGATACATACCAGGTGACGGTACTTCCGTTACACATACTAGCGACTGAATCGAACAGAAGGTTAAATGGTTAGACGACACGATAATTGTAACTGAGTTGTATTCTATTATATCGTGGTGATGTTTATATAGAAATACTCACCAGGTTACTGTTCTTCCGTTATACATACTAGCAACCGAATCGAACGGAAGGTTGAATGGATAGTATATGGGTTGTATTCTATTATGATGTTATGCTGTGTATATAGTTATACACACTAGGTGACGGTATTCCCGTTTCACATACGAGCGACCGAAACGAACAGAAAGTTGAATGGATAGTCTGAACAATCAATGTATCTGGGTGGTATCTGATTATATCGCAATACTGTATATATAGTGATACTTACCAGGTGACGGTACTTCCGTTACACATACTAGCGACTGAATCGAACAGAAGGTTAAATGGTTAGACGAAACGATAATTGTATCTGAGTTGTATTCGATTATATCGTGGTGATGTTTATATAGAAATACTCACCAGGTAACTGTTCTTTCGTTTTCACATACAAGCGACCGAATCGAGCAGAAGGTCAAATGGATAGATTGAACAATCATCGTATCTGGGTTGTATTCGATTATGTTTATATAGTTATACTCACCAGGTAACTGTTCTTCCGTTACACATACTAGCGACTGAATCGAACAGAAGGTTAAATGATTAGACGAAACGATAATTGTAACTGAGTTGTATTCTATTATATCGTGGTGATGTTTATATAGAAATACTCACCAGGTAACTGTTCTTTCGTTTTCACATACAAGCGACCGAATCGAGCAGAAGGTCAAATGGATAGATTGAACAATCATCGTATCTGGGTTGTATTCGATTATGTTTATATAGTTATACTCACCAGGTAACTGTTCTTCCGTTACACATACTAGCGACTGAATCGAACAGAAGGTTAAATGGTTAGACGAAACGATAATTGAAACTGAGTTGTATTCTATTATATCGTGGTGATGTTTATATAGGAATACTCACCAGGTTACTGTTCTTCCGTTATACATACGAGCAACCGAATCGAACAGAAGGTTGAATGGATAGTATATGGGTTGTATTCGATTATGATGTTATGCTGTGTATATAGTTATACACACTAGGTGACGGTATTCATGTTTCACATACGAGCGACCGAAACGAACAGAAAGTTGAATGGATAGTCTGAACAATCAATGTATCTGGGTGGTATCCGATTATATCGCAATACTGTATATATAGTGATACTTACCAGGTGACGGTACTTCCGTTACACATACTAGCGACTGAATCGAACAGAAGGTTAAATGGTTAGACAAAACGATAATTGTATCTGAGTTGTATTCGATGATATCGTGATGAAGTTTATATAGCAATACTCACCAGGTAACTGTTTTTCCGTTTTACATACAAGCGACCGAATCGAGCAGGAGGTTGAAAAGATAGATTGAACAATCATCGTATCTGGGTTGTATTCGATAATGTTTATATAGTTATACTCACCAGGTAACTGTTCTTCCGTTACACATACTAGCGACTGAATCGAACAGAAGGTTAAATGGTTAGACGAAACGATAATTGTATCTGAGTTGTATTCGATTATATCGTGGTGATGTTTATATAGAAATACTCACCAGGGAACTGTTCTTTCGTTTTCACATACAAGCGACTTAATCGAGCAGAAGGTCAAATGGATAGATTGAACAATCATCGTATCTGGGTTGTATTCGATTATGTTTATATAGTTATACTCACCAGGTAACTGTTCTTCCGTTACACATACTAGCGACTGAATCGAACAGAAGGTTAAATGGTTAGACGAAACGATGATTGAAACTGAGTTGTATTCGATTATATCGTGGTGATGTTTATATAGAAATACTCACCAGGTAACTGTTCTTTCGTTTTCACATACAAGCGACCGAATCGAGCAGAAGGTCAAATGGATAGATTGAACAATCATCGTATCTGGGTTGTATTCGATTATGTTTATATAGTTATACTCACCAGGTAACTGTTCTTCCGTTACACATACTAGCGACTGAATCGAACAGAAGGTTAAATGGTTAGACGAAACGATAATTGAAACTGAGTTGTATTCTATTATATCGTGGTGATGTTTATATAGGAATACTCACCAGGTTACTGTTCTTCCGTTATACATACGAGCAACCGAATCGAACAGAAGGTTGAATGGATAGTATATGGGTTGTATTCGATTATGATGTTATGCTGTGTATATAGTTATACACACTAGGTGACGGTATTCATGTTTCACATACGAGCGACCGAAACGAACAGAAAGTTGAATGGATAGTCTGAACAATCAATGTATCTGGGTGGTATCCGATTATATCGCAATACTGTATATATAGTGATACTTACCAGGTGACGGTACTTCCGTTACACATACTAGCGACTGAATCGAACAGAAGGTTAAATGGTTAGACAAAACGATAATTGTATCTGAGTTGTATTCGATGATATCGTGATGATGTTTATATAGCAATACTCACCAGGTAACTGTTCTTCCGTTTTACATACAAGCGACCAAATCGAGCAGGAGGTTGAATAGATAGATTGAACAATCATCGTATCTGGGTTGTATTCGATAATGTTTATATAGTTATACTCACCAGGTAACTGTTCTTCCGTTACACATACTAGCGACTGAATCGAACAGAAGGTCAAATGGTTAGACGAAACGATAATTGAAACTGAGTTGTATTCGATTATATCGTGGTGATGTTTATATAGAAATACTCACCAGGTAACTGTTCTTTCGTTTTCACATATAAGCGACCGAATCGAGCAGAAGGTCAAATGGATAGATTGAACAATCATCGTATCTGGGTTGTATTCGATTATGTTTATATAGTTATACTCACCAGGTAACTGTTCTTCCGTTACACATACTAGCGACTGAATCGAACAGAAGGTTAAATGGTTAGACGAAACGATAATTGAAACTGAGTTGTATTCGATTATATCGTGGTGATGTTTATATAGAAATACTCACCAGGTAACTGTTCTTTCGTTTTCACATACAAGCGACCGAATCGAGCAGAAGGTCAAATGGATAGATTGAACAATCATCGTATCTGGGTTGTATTCGATTATGTTTATATAGTTATACTCACCAGGTAACTGTTCTTCCGTTACACATACGAGCGACTGAATTGAACAGAAGGTTGAATGGATAGTATATGGGTTGTATTCGATTATGATGTTATGCTGTGTATATAGTTATACACACTAGGTGACGGTTTTCTTGTTTTACATACGAGCGACCGAAACGAACAGAAAGTTGAATGGATAGTCTGAACAATCAATGTATCAGGGTGGTATCCGATTATATCGCAATACTGTATATATAGTGATACATACCAGGTGACGGTACTTCCGATACACATACTAGCGACTGAATCGAACAGAAGGTTAAATGGTTAGACGAAACGATAATTGTAACTGAGTTGTATTCTATTATATCGTGGTGATGTTTATATAGAAATACTCACCAGGTTACTGTTCTTCCGTTATACATACGAGCAACCGAATCGAACAGAAGGATGAATGGATAGTATATGGGTTGTATTCGATTATGATGTTATGCTGTGTATATAGTTATACACACTAGGTGACGGTATTCCCGTTTCACATACGAGCGACCGAAACGAACAGAAAGTTGAATGGATAGTCTGAACAATCAATGTATCTGGGTGGTATCCGATTATATCGCAATACTGTATATATAGTGATACTTACCAGGTGACGGTACTTCCGTTACACATAATAGCGACTGAATCGAACAGAAGGTTAAATGGTTAGACAAAACGATAATTGTATCTGAGTTGTATTCGATGATATCGTGATGATGTTTATATAGCAATACTCACCAGGTAACTGTTCTTCCGTTTAGCATACAAGCGACCGAATCGAGCAGGAGGCTGAATAGATAGATTGAACAATCATCGTATCTGGGTTGTATTCGATAATGTTTATATAGTTATACTCACCAGGTAACTGTTCTTCCGTTACACATACTAGCGACTGAATCGAACAGAAGGTTAAATGGTTAGACGAAACGATAATTGTATCTGAGTTGTATTCGATTATATCGTGGTGATGTTTATATAGAAATACTCACCAGGTAACTGTTCTTTCGTTTTCACATACAAGCGATCGAATCGAGCGGAAGGTCAAATAGATAGATTGAACAATCATCGTATCTGGGTTGTATTCGATAATTTTTATATAGTTATACTCACCAGGTAACTGTTCTTCCGTTACACATACTAGCGACTGAATCGAACAGAAGGTTAAATGGTTAGACGACACGATGATTGTAACTGAGTTGTATTCTTTTATATCGTGGTGATGTTTATATAGAAATACTCACCAGGTTACTGTTCTTCCGTTATACATACTAGCAACCGAATCGAACGGAAGGTTGAATGGATAGTATATGGGTTGTATTCTATTATGATGTTATGCTGTGTATATAGTTATACACACTAGGTGACGGTATTCCCGTTTCACATACGAGCGACCGAAACGAACAGAAAGTTGAATGGATAGTCTGAACAATCAATGTATCTGGGTGGTATCTGATTATATCGCAATAATGTATATATAGTGATACTTACCAGGTGACGGTACTTCCGTTACACATACTAGCGACTGAATCGAACAGAAGGTTAAATGGTTAGACAAAACGATAATTGTATCTGAGTTGTATTCGATGATATCGTGATGATGTTTATATAGCAATACTCACCAGGTAACTGTTCTTCCGTTTTACATACAAGCGACCGAATCGAGCAGGAGGTTGAATAGATAGATTGAACAATCATCGTATCTAGGTTGTATTCGATAATGTTTATATAGTTATACTCACCAGGTAACTGTTCTCCCGTTACACATACTAGCGACTGAATCGAACAGAAGGTTAAATGGTTAGACGAAACGATAATTGTATCTGAGTTGTATTCGATTATATCGTGGTGATGTTTATATAGAAATACTCACCAGGTAACTGTTCTTTCGTTTTCACATACAAGCGACCGAATCGAGCAGAAGGTCAAATGGATAGATTGAACAATCATCGTATCTGGGTTGTATTCGATAATGTTTATATAGTTATACTCACCAGGTAACTGTTCTTCCGTTACACATACTAGCGACTGAATCGAACAGAAGGTTAAATGGTTAGACGAAACGATAATTGTATCTGAGTTGTATTCGATTATATCGTGGTGATGTTTATATAGAAATACTCACCAGGTAACTGTTCTTTCGTTTTCACATACAAGCGACCGAATCGAGCAGAAGGTCAAATGGATAGATTGAACAATCACCGTATCTGGGTTGTATTCGATTATGTTTATATAGTTATACTCACCAGGTAACTGTTCTTCCGTTACACATACGAGCGACTGAATTGAACAGAAGGTTGAATGGATAGTATATGGGTTGTATTCGATTATGATGTTATGCTGTGTATATAGTTATACACACTAGGTGACGGTATTCTTGTTTTACATACGAGCGACCGAAACGAACAGAAAGTTGAATGGATAGTCTGAACAATCAATGTATCAGGGTGGTATCCGATTATATCGCAATACTGTATATATAGTGATACATACCAGGTGACGGTACTTCCGATACACATACTAGCGACTGAATCGAACAGAAGGTTAAATGGTTAGACGAAACGATAATTGTAACTGAGTTGTATTCTATTATATCGTGGTGATGTTTATATAGAAATACTCACCAGGTTACTGTTCTTCCGTTATACATACGAGCAACCGAATCGAACAGAAGGATGAATGGATAGTATATGGGTTGTATTCGATTATGATGTTATGCTGTGTATATAGTTATACACACTAGGTGACGGTATTCCCGTTTCACATACGAGCGACCGAAACGAACAGAAAGTTGAATGGATAGTCTGAACAATCAATGTATCTGGGTGGTATCCGATTATATCGCAATACTGTATATATAGTGATACTTACCAGGTGACGGTACTTCCGTTACACATAATAGCGACTGAATCGAACAGAAGGTTAAATGGTTAGACAAAACGATAATTGTATCTGAGTTGTATTCGATGATATCGTGATGATGTTTATATAGCAATACTCACCAGGTAACTGTTCTTCCGTTTAGCATACAAGCGACCGAATCGAGCAGGAGGCTGAATAGATAGATTGAACAATCATCGTATCTGGGTTGTATTCGATAATGTTTATATAGTTATACTCACCAGGTAACTGTTCTTCCGTTACACATACTAGCGACTGAATCGAACAGAAGGTTAAATGGTTAGACGAAACGATAATTGTATCTGAGTTGTATTCGATTATATCGTGGTGATGTTTATATAGAAATACTCACCAGGTAACTGTTCTTTCGTTTTCACATACAAGCGACCGAATCGAGCAGAAGGTCAAATGGATAGATTGAACAATCATCGTATCTGGGTTGTATTCGATTATGTTTATATAGTTATACTCACCAGGTAACTGTTCTTCCGTTACACATACGAGCGACTGAATTGAACAGAAGGTTGAATGGATAGTATATGGGTTGTATTCGATTATGATGTTATGCTGTGTATATAGTTATACACACTAGGTGACGGTATTCTTGTTTTACATACGAGCGACCGAAACGAACAGAAAGTTGAATGGATAGTCTGAACAATCAATGTATCAGGGTGGTATCCGATTATATCGCAATACTGTATATATAGTGATACATACCAGGTGACGGTACTTCCGATACACATACTAGCGACTGAATCGAACAGAAGGTTAAATGGTTAGACGAAACGATAATTGTAACTGAGTTGTATTCTATTATATCGTGGTGATGTTTATATAGAAATACTCACCAGGTTACTGTTCTTCCGTTATACATACGAGCAACCGAATCGAACAGAAGGATGAATGGATAGTATATGGGTTGTATTCGATTATGATGTTATGCTGTGTATATAGTTATACACACTAGGTGACGGTATTCCCGTTTCACATACGAGCGACCGAAACGAACAGAAAGTTGAATGGATAGTCTGAACAATCAATGTATCTGGGTGGTATCCGATTATATCGCAATACTGTATATATAGTGATACTTACCAGGTGACGGTACTTCCGTTACACATAATAGCGACTGAATCGAACAGAAGGTTAAATGGTTAGACAAAACGATAATTGTATCTGAGTTGTATTCGATGATATCGTGATGATGTTTATATAGCAATACTCACCAGGTAACTGTTCTTCCGTTTAGCATACAAGCGACCGAATCGAGCAGGAGGCTGAATAGATAGATTGAACAATCATCGTATCTGGGTTGTATTCGATAATGTTTATATAGTTATACTCACCAGGTAACTGTTCTTCCGTTACACATACTAGCGACTGAATCGAACAGAAGGTTAAATGGTTAGACGAAACGATAATTGTATCTGAGTTGTATTCGATTATATCGTGGTGATGTTTATATAGAAATACTCACCAGGTAACTGTTCTTTCGTTTTCACATACAAGCGATCGAATCGAGCGGAAGGTCAAATAGATAGATTGAACAATCATCGTATCTGGGTTGTATTCGATAATTTTTATATAGTTATACTCACCAGGTAACTGTTCTTCCGTTACACATACTAGCGACTGAATCGAACAGAAGGTTAAATGGTTAGACGACACGATGATTGTAACTGAGTTGTATTCTATTATATCGTGGTGATGTTTATATAGAAATACTCACCAGGTTACTGTTCTTCCGTTATACATACTAGCAACCGAATCGAACGGAAGGTTGAATGGATAGTATATGGGTTGTATTCTATTATGATGTTATGCTGTGTATATAGTTATACACACTAGGTGACGGTATTCCCGTTTCACATACGAGCGACCGAAACGAACAGAAAGTTGAATGGATAGTCTGAACAATCAATGTATCTGGGTGGTATCTGATTATATCGCAATAATGTATATATAGTGATACTTACCAGGTGACGGTACTTCCGTTACACATACTAGCGACTGAATCGAACAGAAGGTTAAATGGTTAGACAAAACGATAATTGTATCTGAGTTGTATTCGATGATATCGTGATGATGTTTATATAGCAATACTCACCAGGTAACTGTTCTTCCGTTTTACATACAAGCGACCGAATCGAGCAGGAGGTTGAATAGATAGATTGAACAATCATCGTATCTAGGTTGTATTCGATAATGTTTATATAGTTATACTCACCAGGTAACTGTTCTCCCGTTACACATACTAGCGACTGAATCGAACAGAAGGTTAAATGGTTAGACGAAACGATAATTGTATCTGAGTTGTATTCGATTATATCGTGGTGATGTTTATATAGAAATACTCACCAGGTAACTGTTCTTTCGTTTTCACATACAAGCGACCGAATCGAGCAGAAGGTCAAATGGATAGATTGAACAATCATCGTATCTGGGTTGTATTCGATAATGTTTATATAGTTATACTCACCAGGTAACTGTTCTTCCGTTACACATACTAGCGACTGAATCGAACAGAAGGTTAAATGGTTAGACGAAACGATAATTGTATCTGAGTTGTATTCGATTATATCGTGGTGATGTTTATATAGAAATACTCACCAGGTAACTGTTCTTTCGTTTTCACATACAAGCGACCGAATCGAGCAGAAGGTCAAATGGATAGATTGAACAATCATCGTATCTGGGTTGTATTCGATTATGTTTATATAGTTATACTCACCAGGTAACTGTTCTTCCGTTACACATACGAGCGACTGAATTGAACAGAAGGTTGAATGGATAGTATATGGGTTGTATTCGATTATGATGTTATGCTGTGTATATAGTTATACACACTAGGTGACGGTATTCTTGTTTTACATACGAGCGACCGAAACGAACAGAAAGTTGAATGGATAGTCTGAACAATCAATGTATCAGGGTGGTATCCGATTATATCGCGATACTGTATATATAGTGATACAAACCAGGTGACGGTACTTCCGTTACACATACTAGCGACTGAATCGAACAGAAGGGTAAATGGTTAGACGAAACGATAATTGTAACTGAGTTGTATTCTATTATATCGTGGTGATGTTTATATAGAAATACTCACCAGGTTACTGTGCTTCCGTTATACATACGAGCAACCGAATCGAATAGAAGGTTGAATGGATAGTATATGGGTTGTATTCGATTATGATGTTATGCTGTGTATATAGTTATACACACTAGGTGACGGTATTCCCGTTTCACATACGAGCGACCGAAACGAACAGAAAGTTGAATGGATAGTCTGAACAATCAATGTATCTGGGTGGTATCCGATTATATCGCAATACTGTATATATAGTGATACTAACCAGGTGACGGTACTTCCGTTACACATACTAGCGACTGAATCGAACAGAAGGTTAAATGGTTAGACGAAACGATAATTGTAACTGAGTTGTATTCTATTATATCGTGGTGATGTTTATATAGAAATACTCACCAGGTTACTGTTCTTTCGTTTTCACATACAAGCGACCGAATCGAGCAGAAGGTCAAATGGATAGTTTGAACAATCATCGTATCTGGGTTGTATTCGATTATGTTTATATAGTTATACTCACCAGGTAACTGTTCTTCCGTTACTCATACTAGCGACTGAATCGAACAGAAGGTTAAATGATTAGACGAAACGATAATTGAAACTGAGTTGTATTCTATTATATCGTGGTGATGTTTATATAGAAATACTCACCAGGTTACTGTTCTTCCGTTATACATACGAGCAACCGAATCGAACAGAAGGTTGAATGGATAGTATATGGGTTGTATTCGATTATGATTTTATGCTGTGTATATAGTTATACACACTAGGTGACGGTATTCCCGTTTCACATACGAGCGACCGAAACGAACAGAAAGTTGAATGGATAGTCTGAACAATCAATGTATCTGGGTGGTATCCGATTATATCGCAATAGTGATACTCACCAGGTGACGGTACTTCCGTTAAACATACTAGCGACTGAATCGAACAGAAGGTTAAATGGTTAGACAAAACGATAATTGTATCTGAGTTGTATTCGATGATATCGTGATGAAGTTCATATAGCAATACTCACCAGGTAACTGTTCTTCCGTTTTACATACAAGCGACCGAATCGAGCAGGAGGTTGAATAGATAGATTGAACAATCATCGTATCTGGGTTGTATTCGATAATGTTTATATAGTTATACTCACCAGGTAACTGTTCTTCCGTTACACATACTAGCGACTGAATCGAACAGAAGGTTAAATGGTTAGACGAAACGATAATTGTATCTGAGTTGTATTCGATTATATCGTGGTGATGTTTATATAGAAATACTCACCAGGGAACTGTTCTTTCGTTTTCACATACAAGCGACTTAATCGAGCAGAAGGTCAAATGGATAGATTGAACAATCATCGTATCTGGGTTGTATTCGATTATGTTTATATAGTTATACTCACCAGGTAACTGTTCCTCCGTTACACATACGAGCGACTGAATTGAACAGAAGGTTGAATGGATAGTATATGGGTTGTATTCGATTATGATGTTATGCTGTGTATATAGTTATACACACTAGGTGACGGTATTCTTGTTTTACATACGAGCGACCGAAACGAACAGAAAGTTGAATGGATAGTCTGAACAATCAATGTATCAGGGTGGTATCCGATTATATCGCAATACTGTATATATAGTGATACATACCAGGTGACGGTACTTCCGTTACACATACTAGCGACTGAATCGAACAGAAGGTTAAATGGTTAGACGAAACGATAATTGTAACTGAGTTGTATTCTATTATATCGTGGTGATGTTTATATAGAAATACTCACCAGGTTACTGTTCTTCCGTTATACATACGAGCAACCGAATCGAACAGAAGGTTGAATGGATGGTATATGGGTTGTATTCGATTATGATGTTATGCTGTGTATATAGTTATACACACTAGGTGACGGTATTCCCGTTTCATATACGAGCGACCGAAACGAACAGAAAGTTGAATGGATAGTCTGAACAATCAATGTATCTGGGTAGTATCCGATTATATCGCAATACTGTATATATAGTGATACTTACCAGGTGACGGTACTTCCGTTACACATACTAGCGACTGAATCGAACAGAAGGTTAAATGGTTAGACAAAACGATAATTGTATCTGAGTTGTATTCGATGATATCGTGATGATGTTTATATAGCAATACTCACCAGGTAACTGTTCTTCCGTTTTACATACAAGCGACCGAATCGAGCAGGAGGTTGAATAGATAGATTGAACAATCATCGTATCTGGGTTGTATTCGATAATGTTTATATAGTTATACTCATAAGGTAACTGTTCTTCCGTTACACATACTAGGGACTGAATCGAACAGAAGGTTAAATGGTTAGACGAAACGATAATTGTATCTGAGTTGTATTCGATTATATCGTGGTAATGTTTATATAGAAATACTCACCAGGTAACTGTTCTTTCGTTTTCACATACAAGCGACCGAATCGAGCAGAAGGTCAAATGGATAGATTGAACAATCATCGTATCTGGGTTGTATTCGATTATGTTTATATAGTTATACTCACCAGGTAACTGTTCTTCCGTTACACATACTAGCGACTGAATCGAACAGAAGGTTAAATGGTTAGACGAAACGATAATTAAAACTGAGTTGTATTCGATTATATCGTGGTGATGTTTATATAGAAATACTCACCAGGTAACTGTTCTTTCGTTTTCACATACAAGCGACCGAATCGAGCAGAAGGTCAAATGGATAGATTGAACAATCATCGTATCTGGGTTGTGTTCGATTATGTTTATATAGTTATACTCACCAGGTAACTGTTCTTCCGTTACACATACGAGCGACTGAATTGAACAGAAGGTTGAATGGATAGTATATGGGTTGTATTCGATTATGATGTTATGCTGTGTATATAGTTATACACACTAGGTGACGGTATTCTTGTTTTACATACGAGCGATCGAAACGAACAGAAAGTTGAATGGATAGTCTGAACAATCAATGTATCAGGGTGGTATCCGATTATATCGCAATACAGTATATATAGTGATACATACCAGGTGACGGTACTTCCGTTACACATACTAGCGACTGAATCGAACAGAAGGTTAAATGGTTAGACGAAACGATAATTGTAACTGAGTTGTATTCTATTATATCGTGGTGATGTTTATATAGAAATACTCACCAGGTTACTGTTATTCCGTTATACATACGAGCAACCGAATCGAACAGAAGGTTGAATGGATAGTATATGGGTTGTATTCGATTATGATGTTATGCTGTGTATATAGTTATACACACTAGGTGACGGTATTCCCGTTTTACATACGAGCGACCGGAACGAACAGAGAGTTGAATGGATAGTCTGAACAATCAATGTATCTGGGTGGTATCCGATTATATCGCAATACTGTATATATAGTGATACTAACCAGGTGACGGTACTTCCGTTACACATACTAGCGACTGAATCGAACAGAAGGTTGAATGGTTAGACGAAACGATAATTGTAACTGAGTTGTATTCTATTATATCGTGGTGATGTTTATATAGAAATACTCACCAGGTTACTGTTCTTTCGTTTTCACATACAAGCGACCGAATCGAGCAGAAGGTCAAATGGATAGATTGAACAATAATCGTATCTGGGTTGTATTCGATTATGTTTATATAGTTATACTCACCAGGTAACTGTTCTTCCGTTACACATACTAGCGACTGAATCGAACAGAAGGTTAAATGGTTAGACGAAACGATAATTGTAACTGAGTTGTATTCTATTATATCGTGGTTATGTTTATATAGAAATACTCACCAGGTAACTGTTCTTCCGTTTTACATACAAGCGACCGAATCGAGCAGGAGGTTGAATAGATAGATTGAACAATCATCGTATCTGGGTTGTATTCGATAATGTTTATATAGTTATACTCACCAGGTAACTGTTCTTCCGTTACACATACTAGCGACTGAATCGAACAGAAGGTTAAATGGTTAGACGAAACGATAATTGTATCTGAGTTGTATTCGATTATATCGTGGTGATGTTTATATAGAAATACTCACCAGGTAACTGTTCTTTCGTTTTCACATACAAGCGACCGAATCGAGCAGAAGGTCAAATGGATAGATTGAACAATCATCGTATCTGGGTTGTATTCGATTATGTTTATATAGTGATACTCACCAGGTAACTGTTCTTCCGTTACACATACTAGCGACTGAATCGAACAGAAGGTTAAATGGTTAGACGAAACGATAATTGAAACTGAGTTGTATTCGATTATATCGTGGTGATGTTTATATAGAAATACTCACCAGGTAACTGTTCTTTCGTTTTCACATACAAGCGACCGAATCGAGCAGAAGGTCAAATGGATAGATTGAACAATCATCGTATCTGGGTTGTATTCGATTATGTTTATATAGTTATACTCACCAGGTAACTGTTCTTCCGTTACACATACGAGCGACTGAATTGAACAGGAGGTTGAATGGATAGTATATGGTTTGTATTCGATTATGATGTTATGCTGTGTATATAGTTATACACACTAGGTGACGGTATTCTTGTTTTACATACGAGCGACCGAAACGAACAGAAAGTTGAATGGATAGTCTGAACAATCAATGTATCAGGGTGGTATCCGATTATATCGCAATACTGTATATATAGTGATACATACCAGGTGACGGTACTTCCGTTACACATACTAGCGACTGAATCGAACAGAAGGTTAAATGGTTAGACGAAACGATAATTGTAACTGAGTTGTATTCTATTATATCGTGGTAATGTTTATATAGTTATACCCACCAGGAAACTGTTCTTCCGTTATACATACGAGCAACCGAATCGAACAGAAGGTTGAATGGATAGTATATGGGTTGTATTCGATTATGATGTTATGCTGTGTATATAGTTATACACACTAGGTGACGGTATTCCCGTTTCACATACGAGCGACCGAAACGAACAGAAAGTTGAATGGATAGTCTGAACAATCAATGTATCTGGGTGGTATCCGATTATATCGCAATACTGTATATATAGTGATACTAACCAGGTGACGGTATTTCCGTTACAAATACTAGCGACTGAATCGAACAGAAGGTTGAATGGTCAGACGAAACGATAATTGTAACTGAGTTGTATTCTATTATATCGTGGTGATGTTCATATAGAAATACTTACCAGGTTACTGTTCTTTCGTTTTCACATACAAGCGACCGAATCGAGCAGAAGGTCAAATGGATAGATTGAACAATCATCGTATCTGGGTTGTATTCGATTATGTTTATATAGTTATACTCACCAGGTAACTGTTCTTCCGTTACACATACTAGCGACTGAATCGAACAGAAGGTTAAATGGTTAGACGAAACGATAATTGAAACTGAGTTATATTCTATTATATCGTGGTGATTTTTATATAGGAATACTCTCCAGGAAACTGTTCTTCCGTTATACATACGAGCAACCGAATCGAACAGAAGGTTGAATGGATAGTATATGGGTTGTATTCGATTATGATGTTATGCTGTGTATATAGTTATACACACTAGGTGACGGTATTCCCGTTTCACATACGAGCGACCGAAACGAACAGAAAGTTGAATGGATAGTCTGAACAATCAATGTATCTGAGTGGTATCCGATTATATCGCAATACTGTATATATAGTGATACTTACCAGGTGACGGTACTTCCGTTACACATACTAGCGACTGAATCGAACAGAAGGTTAAATGGTTAGACGAAACGATAATTGTATCTGAGTTGTATTCGATTATATCGTGGTGATGTTCATATAGAAATACTCACCAGGTAACTGTTCTTTCGTTTTCACATACAAGCGACCGAATCGAGCAGAAGGTCAAATGGATAGATTGAACAATCATCGTATCTGGGTTGTATTCGATTATGTTTATATAGTTATACTCACCAGGTAACTGTTCTTCCGTTACACATACTAGCGACTGAATCGAACAGAAGATCAAATGGTTAGACAAAACGATAATTGAAACTGAGTTGTATTCGATTATATCGTGGTGATGTTTATATAGAAATACTCACCAGGTAACTGTACTTTCGTTTTCACATATAAGCGACCGAATCGAGCAGAAGGTCAAATGGATAGATTGAACAATCATCGTATCTGGGTTGTATTCGATTATGTTTATATAGTTATACTCACCAGGTAACTGTTCTTCCGTTACACATACTAGCGACTGAATCGAACAGAATGTTAAATGGTTAGACGAAACGATAATTGAAACTGAGTTGTATTCGATTATATCGTGGTGATGTTTATATAGAAATACTCACCAGGTAACTGTTCTTTCGTTTTCACATACAAGCGACCGAATCGAGCAGAAGGTCAAATGGATAGATTGAACAATCATCGTATCTGGGTTGTATTCGATTATGTTTATATAGTTATACTCACCAGGTTACCGTTCTTCCGTTATACATACGAGCAACCGAATCGAACAGAAGGTTGAATGGATAGTATATGGGTTGTATTCGATTATGATGTTATGCTGTGTATATAGTTATACACACTAGGTGACGGTATTCCCGATTTACATACGAGCGACCGAAACGAACAGAAAGTTGAATGGATAGTCTGAACAATCAATGTATCTGGGTGGTATCCGATTATATCGCAATACTGTATATATAGTGATACTAACCAGGTGACGGTACTTCCGTTACACATACTAGCGACTGAATCGAACAGAAGGTTAAATGGTTAGACGAAACGATAATTGTAACTGAGTTGTATTCTATTATATCGTGGTGATGTTTATATAGAAATACTCACCAGGTTACTGTTCTTTCGTTTTCACATACAAGCGACCGAATCGAGCAGAAGGTCAAATGGATAGATTGAACAATCATCGTATCTGGGTTGTATTCGATTATGTTTATATAGTTATACTCACCAGGTAACTGTTCTTCCGTTACACATACTAGCGACTGAATCGAACAGAAGGTTAAATGGATAGACGAAACGATAATTGAAACTGAGTTGTATTCTAATATATCGTGGGGATGTTTATATAGGAATACTCACCAGGTTACTGTTCTTCCGTTATACATACGAGCAACCGAATCGAACAGAAGGTTGAATGAATAGTATATGGGTTGTATTCGATTATGATGTTATGCTGTGTATATAGTTATACACACTAGGTGACGGTATTCCCGTTTCACATACGAGCGACCGAAACGAACAGAAAGTTGAATGGATAGTCTGAACAATCAATGTATCTGGGTGGTATCTGATTATATCGCAATACTGTATATATAGTGATACTTACCAGGTGACGGTACTTCCGTTACACATACTAGCGACTGAATCGAACAGAAGGTTAAATGGTTAGACAAAACGATAATTGTATCTGAGTTGTATTCGATGATATCGTGATGATGTTTATATAGCAATACTCACCAGGTAACTGTTCTTCCGTTTTACATACAAGCGACCAAATCGAGCAGGAGGTTGAATAGATAGATTGAACAATCATCGTATCTGGGTTGTATTCGATAATGTTTATATAGTTATACTCACCAGGTAACTGTTCTTTCGTTACACATACTAGCGACTGAATCGAACAGAAGGTTAAATGGTTGGACGAAACGATAATTGAAACTGAAATGTATTCGATTATATCGTGGTGATGTTTATATAGAAATACTCACCAGGTAACTGTTCTTTCGTTTTCACATATAAGCGACCGAATCGAGCAGAAGGTCAAATGGATAGATTGAACAATCATCGTATCTGGGTTGTATTCGATTATGTTTATATAGTTATACTCACCAGGTAACTGTTCTTCCGTTACACATACTAGCGACTGAATCGAACAGAAGGTTAAATGGTTAGACGAAACGATAATTGAAACTGAGTTGTATTCGATTATATCGTGGTGATGTTTATATAGAAATACTCACCAGGTAACTGTTCTTTCGTTTTCACATACAAGCGACCGAATCGAGCAGAAGGTTGAATGGATAGTATATGGGTTGTATTCGATTATGATGTTATGCTGTGTATATAGTTATACACACTAGGTGACGGTATTCCCGTTTCACATACGAGCGACCGAAACGAACAGAAAGTTGAATGGATAGTCTGAACAATCAATGTATCTGGGTGGTATCCGATTATATCGCAATACTGTATATATAGTGATACTTACCAGGTGACGGTACTTCCGTTACACATACTAGCGACTGAATCGAACAGGAGGTTAAATGGTTAGACAAAACGATAATTGTATCTGAGTTGTATTCGATGATATCGTGATGATGTTTATATAGCAATACTCACCAGGTAACTGTTCTTCCGTTTTACATACAAGCGACCGAATCGAGCAGGAGGTTGAATAGATAGATTGAACAATCATCGTATCTGGGTTGTATTCGATAATGTTTATATGGTTATACTCACCAGGTAACTGTTCTTCCGTTACACATACTAGCGACTGAATCGAACAGAAGGTTAAATGGTTAGACGAAACGATAATTGAATCTGAGTTGTATTCGATTATATCGTGGTAATGTTTATATAGAAATACTCACCAGGTAACTGTTCTTTCGTTTTCACATACAAGCAACCGAATCGAGCGGAATGTCAAATGGATAGATTGAACAATCATCGTATCTGGGTTGTATTCGATTATGTTTATATAGTTATACTCACCAGGTAACTGTTCTTCCGTTACACATACGAGCGACTGAATTGAACAGAAGGTTGAATGGATAGTATATGGGTTGTATTCGATTATTATGTTATGCTGTGTATATAGTTATACACACTAGGTGACGGTATTCTTGTTTTACATACGAGCGACCGAAACGAACAGAAAGTAGAATGGATAGTCTGAACAATCAATGTATCAGGGTGGTATCCGATTATATCGCAATACTGTATATATAGTGATACATACCAGGTGACGGTACTTCCGTTACACATACTAGCGACTGAATCGAACAGAAGGTTAAATGGTTAGACGAAACGATAATTGTAACTGAGTTGTATTCTATTATATCGTGGTGATGTTTATATAGAAATACTCACCAGGTTACTGTTCTTCCGTTATACATACGAGCAACCGAATCGAACAGAAGGTTGAATGGATAGTATATGGGTTGTATTCGATTATGATGTTATGCTGTGTATATAGTTATACACACTAGGTGACGGTATTCCCGTTTTACATACGAGCGACCGAAACGAACAGAAAGTTGAATGGATAGTCTGAACAATCAATGTATCTGGATGGTATCCGATTATATCGCAATACTGTATATATGGTGATACTAACCAGGTGACGATACTTCCGTTACACATACTAGCGACTGAATCGAACAGAAGGTTAAATGGTCAGACGAAACGATAATTGTAACTGAGTTGTATTCTATTATATCGTGGTGATGTTTATATAGAAATACTCACCAGGTTACTGTTCTTTCGTTTTCACATACAAGCGACCGAATCGAGCAGAAGGTCAAATGGATAGATTGAACAATCATCGTATCTGGGTTGTATTCGATTATGTTTATATAGTTATACTCACCAGGTAACTGTTCTTCCGTTACACATACTAGCGACTGAATCGAACAGAAGGTTAAATGGTTAGTCGAAACGATAATTGAAACTGAGTTGTATTCTATTATATCGTGGTGATGTTTATATAGAAATACTCACCAGGTTACTGTTCTTCCGTTATACATACGAGCAACCGAATCGAACAGAAGGTTGAAAGGATAGTATATGGGTTGTATTCGATTATGATGTTATGCTGTGTATATAGTTATACACACTAGGTGATGGTATTCCCGTTTCACATACGAGCGACCGAAACGAACAGAAAGTTGAATGGATAGTCTGAACAATCAATGTATCTGGGTGGTATCCGATTATATCGCAATACTGTATATATAGTGATACTTACCAGGTGACGGTACTTCCGTTACTCATACTAGCGACTGAATCGAACAGAAGGTTAAATGGTTAGACAAAACGATAATTGTATCTGAGTTGTATTCGATGATATCGTGATGATGTTTATATAGCAATACTCACCAGGTAACTGTTCTTCCGTTTTACATACAAGCGACCCAATCGAGCAGGAGGTTGAATAGATAGATTGAACAATCATCGTATCTGGGTTGTATTCGATAATTTTTATATAGTTATACTCACCAGGTAACTGTTCTTCCGTTACACATACTAGCGACTGAATCGAACAGAAGGTTAAATGGTTAGACGAAACGATAATTGAAACTGAGTTGTATTCGATTATATCGTGGTGATGTTTATATAGAAATACTCACCAGGTAACTGTTCTTTCGTTTTCACATACAAGCGACCGAATCGAGCAGAAGGTCAAATGGATAGATTGAACAATCATCGTATCTGGGTTGTATTCGATTAGGTTTATATAGTTATACTCACCAGGTAACTGTTCTTCCGTTACACATACGAGCGACTGAATTGAACAGAAGGTTGAATGGATAGTATATGGGTTGTATTCGATTATGATGTTATTCTGTGTATATAGTTATACACACTAGGTGACGGTATTCTTGTTTTACATACGAGCGACCGAAACGAACAGAAAGTTGAATGGATAGTCTGAACAATCAATGTATCAGGGTGGTATCCGATTATATCGCAATACTGTATATATAGTGATACATACCAGGTGACGGTACTTCCGTTACACATACTAGCGACTGAATCGAACAGAAGGTTAAATGGTTAGACGAAACGATAATTGTAACTGAGTTGTATTCTATTATATCGTGGTGATGTTTATATAGAAATACTCACCAGGTTACTGTTCTTCCGTTATACATACTAGCAACCGAATCGAACGGAAGGTTGAATGGATAGTATATGGGTTGTATTCTATTATGATGTTATGCTGTGTATATAGTTATACACACTAGGTGACGGTATTCCCGTTTCACATACGAGCGACCGAAACGAACAGAAAGTTGAATGGATAGTCTGAACAATCAATGTATCTGGGTGGTATCTGATTATATCGCAATACTGTATATATAGTGATACTTACCAGGTGACGGTACTTCCGTTACACATACTAGCGACTGAATCGAACAGAAGGTTAAAAGGTTAGACAAAACGATAATTGTATCTGAGTTGTATTCGATGATATCGTGATGATGTTTATATAGCAATACTCACCAGGTAACTGTTCTTCCGTTTTACATACAAGCGACCGAATCGAGCAGGAGGTTGAATAGATAGATTGAACAATCATCGTATCTGGGTTGTATTCGATAATGTTTATATAGTTATACTCACCAGGTAACTGTTCTTCCGTTACACATACTAGCGACTGAATCGAACAGAAGGTTAAATGGTTAGACGAAACGATAATTGTATCTGAGTTGTATTCGATTATATCGTGGTGATGTTTATATAGAAATACTCACCAGGTAACTTTCCTTTCGTTTTCACATACAAGCGACCGAATCGAGCAGAAGGTCAAATGGATAGATTGAACAATCATCGTATCTGGGTTGTATTCGATAATGTTTATATAGTTATACTCACCAGGTAACTGTTCTTCCGTTACACATACTAGCGACTGAATCGAACAGAAGGTTAAATGGTTAGACGAAACGATAATTGTATCTGAGTTGTATTCGATTATATCGTGGTGATGTTTAAATAGAAATACTCACCAGGTAACTGTTCTTTCGTTTTCACATACAAGCGACCGAATCGAGCAGAAGGTCAAATGGATAGATTGAACAATCATCGTATCTGGGTTGTATTCGATTATGTTTATATAGTTATACTCACCAGGTAACTGTTCTTCCGTTACACATACTAGCGACTGAATCAAACAGAAGGTTAAATGGTTAGAAGAAACGATAATTGAATCTGAGTTGTATTCGATTATATCGTGGTGATGTTTATATAGAAATACTCACCAGGTAACTGTTCTTTCGTTTTCACATACAAGCGACCGAATCGAGCAGAAGGTCAAATGGATAGATTGAACAATCATCGTATCTGGGTTGTATTCGATTATGTTTATATATATACTCACCAGGTAACTGTTCTTCCGTTACACATACGAGCGACTGAATTGAACAGAAGGTTGAATGGATAGTATATGGGTTGAATTCGATTATGATGTTATGCTGTGTATATAGTTATACACACCAGGTGACGGTATTCTTGTTTTACATACGAGCGACCTAAACGAACAGAAAGTTGAATGGATAGTCTGAACAATCAATGTATCAGGGTGGTATCCGATTATATCGCGATACTGTATATATAATGATACAAACCAGGTGACGGTACTTCCGTTACACATACTAGCGACTGAATCGAACAGTAGGGTAAATGGTTAGACAAAACGATAATTGTAACTGAGTTGTATTCTATTATATCGTGGTGATGTTTATATAGAAATACTCACCAGGTTACTGTTCTTCCGTTATACATACGAGCAACCGAATCGAACAGAAGGTTGAATGGATAGTATATGGGTTGTATTCGATTATGATGTTATGCTGTGTATATAGTTATACACACTAGGTGACGGTATTCCCGTTTTACATACGAGCGACCGAAACGAACAGAAAGTTGAATGGATAGTCTGAACAATCAATGTATCTGGGTGGTATCCGATTATATCGCAATACTGTATATATAGTGATACTAACCAGGTGACGGTACTTCCGTTACACATACTAGCGACTGAATCGAACAGAAGGTTAAATGGTTAGACGAAACGATAATTGTAACTGAGTTGTATTCTATTATATCGTGGTGATGTTTATATAGAAATACTCACCAGGTTACTGTTCTTCCGTTATACATACTAGCAACCGAATCGAACGGAAGGTTGAATGGATAGTATATGGGTTGTATTCTATTATGATGTTATGCTGTGTATATAGTTATACACACTAGGTGACGGTATTCCCGTTTCACATACGAGCGACCGAAACGAACAGAAAGTTGAATGGATAGTCTGAACAATCAATGTATCTGGGTGGTATCTGATTATATCGCAATACTGTATATATAGTGATACTTACCAGGTGACGGTACTTCCGTTACACATACTAGCGACTGAATCGAACAGAAGGTTAAAAGGTTAGACAAAACGATAATTGTATCTGAGTTGTATTCGATGATATCGTGATGATGTTTATATAGCAATACTCACCAGGTAACTGTTCTTCCGTTTTACATACAAGCGACCGAATCGAGCAGGAGGTTGAATAGATAGATTGAACAATCATCGTATCTGGGTTGTATTCGATAATGTTTATATAGTTATACTCACCAGGTAACTGTTCTTCCGTTACACATACTAGCGACTGAATCGAACAGAAGGTTAAATGGTTAGACGAAACGATAATTGTATCTGAGTTGTATTCGATTATATCGTGGTGATGTTTATATAGAAATACTCACCAGGTAACTTTCCTTTCGTTTTCACATACAAGCGACCGAATCGAGCAGAAGGTCAAATGGATAGATTGAACAATCATCGTATCTGGGTTGTATTCGATAATGTTTATATAGTTATACTCACCAGGTAACTGTTCTTCCGTTACACATACTAGCGACTGAATCGAACAGAAGGTTAAATGGTTAGACGAAACGATAATTGTATCTGAGTTGTATTCGATTATATCGTGGTGATGTTTAAATAGAAATACTCACCAGGTAACTGTTCTTTCGTTTTCACATACAAGCGACCGAATCGAGCAGAAGGTCAAATGGATAGATTGAACAATCATCGTATCTGGGTTGTATTCGATTATGTTTATATAGTTATACTCACCAGGTAACTGTTCTTCCGTTACACATACTAGCGACTGAATCAAACAGAAGGTTAAATGGTTAGAAGAAACGATAATTGAATCTGAGTTGTATTCGATTATATCGTGGTGATGTTTATATAGAAATACTCACCAGGTAACTGTTCTTTCGTTTTCACATACAAGCGACCGAATCGAGCAGAAGGTCAAATGGATAGATTGAACAATCATCGTATCTGGGTTGTATTCGATTATGTTTATATATATACTCACCAGGTAACTGTTCTTCCGTTACACATACGAGCGACTGAATTGAACAGAAGGTTGAATGGATAGTATATGGGTTGAATTCGATTATGATGTTATGCTGTGTATATAGTTATACACACCAGGTGACGGTATTCTTGTTTTACATACGAGCGACCTAAACGAACAGAAAGTTGAATGGATAGTCTGAACAATCAATGTATCAGGGTGGTATCCGATTATATCGCGATACTGTATATATAATGATACAAACCAGGTGACGGTACTTCCGTTACACATACTAGCGACTGAATCGAACAGTAGGGTAAATGGTTAGACAAAACGATAATTGTAACTGAGTTGTATTCTATTATATCGTGGTGATGTTTATATAGAAATACTCACCAGGTTACTGTTCTTCCGTTATACATACGAGCAACCGAATCGAACAGAAGGTTGAATGGATAGTATATGGGTTGTATTCGATTATGATGTTATGCTGTGTATATAGTTATACACACTAGGTGACGGTATTCCCGTTTTACATACGAGCGACCGAAACGAACAGAAAGTTGAATGGATAGTCTGAACAATCAATGTATCTGGGTGGTATCCGATTATATCGCAATACTGTATATATAGTGATACTAACCAGGTGACGGTACTTCCGTTACACATACTAGCGACTGAATCGAACAGAAGGTTAAATGGTTAGACGAAACGATAATTGTAACTGAGTTGTATTCTATTATATCGTGGTGATGTTTATATAGAAATACTCACCAGGTTACTGTTCTTTCGTTTTCACATACAAGCGACCGAATCGAGCAGAAGGTCAAATGGATAGATTTAACAATCATCGTACCTGGGTTGTATTCGATTATGTTTATATAGTTATACTCACCAGGTAACTGTTCTTCCGTTACACATACTAGCGACTGAATCGAACAGAAGGTTAAATGATTAGACGAAACGATAATTGAAACTGAGTTGTATTCTATTATATCGTGGTGATGTTTATATAGAAATACTCACCAGGTTACTGTTCTTCCGTTATACATACGAGCAACCGAATCGAACAGAAGGTTGAATGGATAGTATATGGGTTGTATTCGATTATGATGTTATGCTGTGTATATAGTTATACACACTAGGTGACGGTATTCCCTTTTCACATACGAGCGACCGAAACGAACAGAAAGTTGAATGGATAGTCTGAACAATCAATGTATCTGGGTGGTATCCGATTATATCGCAATAGTGATACTCACCAGGTGACGGTACTTCCGTTACACATACTAGCGACTGAATCGAACAGAAGGTTAAATGGTTAGACAAAACGATAATTGTATCTGAGTTGTATTCGATGATATCGTGATGAAGTTTATATAGCAATACTCACCAGGTAACTGTTCTTTCGTTTTCACATACAAGCGACCGAATCGAGCAGAAGGTCAAATGGATAGATTGAACAATCATCGAATCTGGGTTGTATTCGATTATGTTTATATAGTTATACTCACCAGGTAACTGTTCTTCCGTTACACATACTAGCGACTGAATCGAACAGAAGGTTAAATGGTTAGACGAAACGATGATTGAAACTGAGTTGTATTCGATTATATCGTGGTGATGTTTATATAGAAATACTCACCAGGTAACTGTTCTTTCGTTTTCACATACAAGCGACCGAATCGAGCAGAAGGTCAAATGGATGGATTGAACAATCATCGAATCTGGGTTGTATTCGATTATGTTTATATAGTTATACTCACCAGGTAACTGTTCTTCCGTTACACATAGGAGCGACTGAATTGAACAGAAGGTTGAATGGATAGTATATGGGTTGTATTCGATTATGATGTTATGCTGTGTATATAGTTATACACACTAGGTGACGGTATTCCCGTTTCACATACGAGCGACCGAAACGAACAGAAAGTTGAATGGATAGTCTGAACAATCAATGTATCTGGGTGGTATCCGATTATATCGCAATACTGTATATATAGTGATACTTACCAGGTGACGGTACTTCCGTTACACATACTAGCGACTGAATCGAACAGAAGGTTAAATGGTTAGACAAAACGATAATTGTATCTGAGTTGTATTCGATGATATCGTGATGATGTTTATATAGCAATACTCACCAGGTAACTGTTCTTCCGTTTTACATACAAGCGATCGAATCGAGCAGGAGGTTGAATAGATAGATTGAACAATCATCGTATCTGGGTTGTATTCGATAATGTTTATATAGTTATACTCACCAGGTAACTGTTCTTCCGTTACACATACTAGCGACTGAATCGAACAGAAGGTTGAATGGTTAGACGAAACGATAATTGTATCTGAGTTGTATTCGATTATATCGTGGTAATGTTTATATAGAAATACTCACCAGGTAACTGTTCTTTCGTTTTCACATACAAGCGACCGAATCGAGCAGAAGGTCAAATGGATAGATTGAACAATCATCGTATCTGGGTTGTATTCGATTATGTTTATATAGTTATACTCACCAGGTAACTGTTCTTCCGTTACACATACTAGCGACTGAATCGAACAGAAGGTTAAATGGTTAGACGAAACGATAATTAAAACTGAGTTGTATTCGATTATATCGTGGTGATATTTATATAGAAATACTCACCAGGTAACTGTTCTTTCGTTTTCACATACAAGCGACCGAATCGAGCAGAAGGTCAAATGGATAGATTGAACAATCATCGTATCTGGGTTGTGTTCGATTATGTTTATATAGTTATACTCACCAGGTAACTGTTCTTCCGTTACACATACGAGCGACTGAATTGAACAGAAGGTTGAATGGATAGTATATGGGTTGTATTCGATTATGAGGTTATGCTGTGTATAAAGTTATACACACTAGGTGACGGTATTCTTGTTTTACATACGAGCGATCGAAACGAACAGAAAGTTGAATGGATAGTCTGAACAATCAATGTATCAGGGTGGTATCCGATTATATCGCAATACTGTATATATAGTGATACATACCAGGTGACGGTACTTCCGTTACACATACTAGCGACTGAATCGAACAGAAGGTTGAATGGTTAGACGAAACGATAATTGTAACTGAGTTGTATTCTATCATATCGTGGTGATGTTTATATAGAAATACTCACCAGGTTACTGTTCTTCCGTTATACATACGAGCAACCGAATCGAACAGAAGGTTGAATGGATAGTATATGGGTTGTATTCGATTATGATGTTATGCTGTGTATATAGTTATACACACTAGGTGACGGTATTCCCGTTTTACATACGAGCGACCGGAACGAACAGAAAGTTGAATGGATAGTCTGAACAATCAATGTATCTGGGTGGTATCCGATTAAATCGCAATACTGTATATATAGTGATACTAACCAGGTGACGGTACTTCCGTTACACATACTAGCGACTGAATCGAACAGAAGGTTAAATGGTTAGACGAAACGATAATTGTAACTGAGTTGTATTCTATTATATCGTGGTGATGTTTATATAGAAATACTCACCAGGTTACTGTTCTTTCGTTTTCACATACAAGCGACCGAATCGAGCAGAAGGTCAAATGGATAGTTTGAACAATCATCGTATCTGGGTTGTATTCGATTATGTTTATATAGTTATACTCACCAGGTAACTGTTCTTCCGTTACTCATACTAGCGACTGAATCGAACAGAAGGTTAAATGATTAGACGAAACGATAATTGAAACTGAGTTGTATTCTATTATATCGTGGTGATGTTTATATAGAAATACTCACCAGGTTACTGTTCTTCCGTTATACATACGAGCAACCGAATCGAACAGAAGGTTGAATGGATAGTATATGGGTTGTATTCGATTATGATTTTATGCTGTGTATATAGTTATACACACTAGGTGACGGTATTCCCGTTTCACATACGAGCGACCGAAACGAACAGAAAGTTGAATGGATAGTCTGAACAATCAATGTATCTGGGTGGTATCCGATTATATCGCAATAGTGATACTCACCAGGTGACGGTACTTCCGTTAAACATACTAGCGACTGAATCGAACAGAAGGTTAAATGGTTAGACAAAACGATAATTGTATCTGAGTTGTATTCGATGATATCGTGATGAAGTTCATATAGCAATACTCACCAGGTAACTGTTCTTCCGTTTTACATACAAGCGACCGAATCGAGCAGGAGGTTGAATAGATAGATTGAACAATCATCGTATCTGGGTTGTATTCGATAATGTTTATATAGTTATACTCACCAGGTAACTGTTCTTCCGTTACACATACTAGCGACTGAATCGAACAGAAGGTTAAATGGTTAGACGAAACGATAATTGTATCTGAGTTGTATTCGATTATATCGTGGTGATGTTTATATAGAAATACTCACCAGGGAACTGTTCTTTCGTTTTCACATACAAGCGACTTAATCGAGCAGAAGGTCAAATGGATAGATTGAACAATCATCGTATCTGGGTTGTATTCGATTATGTTTATATAGTTATACTCACCAGGTAACTGTTCCTCCGTTACACATACGAGCGACTGAATTGAACAGAAGGTTGAATGGATAGTATATGGGTTGTATTCGATTATGATGTTATGCTGTGTATATAGTTATACACACTAGGTGACGGTATTCTTGTTTTACATACGAGCGACCGAAACGAACAGAAAGTTGAATGGATAGTCTGAACAATCAATGTATCAGGGTGGTATCCGATTATATCGCAATACTGTATATATAGTGATACATACCAGGTGACGGTACTTCCGTTACACATACTAGCGACTGAATCGAACAGAAGGTTAAATGGTTAGACGAAACGATAATTGTAACTGAGTTGTATTCTATTATATCGTGGTGATGTTTATATAGAAATACTCACCAGGTTACTGTTCTTCCGTTATACATACGAGCAACCGAATCGAACAGAAGGTTGAATGGATGGTATATGGGTTGTATTCGATTATGATGTTATGCTGTGTATATAGTTATACACACTAGGTGACGGTATTCCCGTTTCATATACGAGCGACCGAAACGAACAGAAAGGTGAATGGATAGTCTGAACAATCAATGTATCTGGGTAGTATCCGATTATATCGCAATACTGTATATATAGTGATACTTACCAGGTGACGGTACTTCCGTTACACATACTAGCGACTGAATCGAACAGAAGGTTAAATGGTTAGACAAAACGATAATTGTATCTGAGTTGTATTCGATGATATCGTGATGATGTTTATATAGCAATACTCACCAGGTAACTGTTCTTCCGTTTTACATACAAGCGACCGAATCGAGCAGGAGGTTGAATAGATAGATTGAACAATCATCGTATCTGGGTTGTATTCGATAATGTTTATATAGTTATACTCATAAGGTAACTGTTCTTCCGTTACACATACTAGCGACTGAATCGAACAGAAGGTTAAATGGTTAGACGAAACGATAATTGTATCTGAGTTGTATTCGATTATATCGTGGTAATGTTTATATAGAAATACTCACCAGGTAACTGTTCTTCCGTTACACATACTAGCGACTGAATCGAACAGAAGGTTAAATGGTTAGACGAAACGATAATTAAAACTGAGTTGTATTCGATTATATCGTGGTGATGTTTATATAGAAATACTCACCAGGTAACTGTTCTTTCGTTTTCACATACAAGCGACCGAATCGAGCAGAAGGTCAAATGGATAGATTGAACAATCATCGTATCTGGGTTGTGTTCGATTATGTTTATATAGTTATACTCACCAGGTAACTGTTCTTCCGTTACACATACGAGCGACTGAATTGAACAGAAGGTTGAATGGATAGTATATGGGTTGTATTCGATTATGATGTTATGCTGTGTATATAGTTATACACACTAGGTGACGGTATTCTTGTTTTACATACGAGCGATCGAAACGAACAGAAAGTTGAATGGATAGTCTGAACAATCAATGTATCAGGGTGGTATCCGATTATATCGCAATACAGTATATATAGTGATACATACCAGGTGACGGTACTTCCGTTACACATACTAGCGACTGAATCGAACAGAAGGTTAAATGGTTAGACGAAACGATAATTGTAACTGAGTTGTATTCTATTATATCGTGGTGATGTTTATATAGAAATACTCACCAGGTTACTGTTATTCCGTTATACATACGAGCAACCGAATCGAACAGAAGGTTGAATGGATAGTATATGGGTTGTATTCGATTATGATGTTATGCTGTGTATATAGTTATACACACTAGGTGACGGTATTCCCGTTTTACATACGAGCGACCGGAACGAACAGAGAGTTGAATGGATAGTCTGAACAATCAATGTATCTGGGTGGTATCCGATTATATCGCAATACTGTTTATATAGTGATACTAACCAGGTGACGGTACTTCCGTTACACATACTAGCGACTGAATCGAACAGAAGGTTGAATGGTTAGACGAAACGATAATTGTAACTGAGTTGTATTCTATTATATCGTGGTGATGTTTATATAGAAATACTCACCAGGTTACTGTTCTTTCGTTTTCACATACAAGCGACCGAATCGAGCAGAAGGTCAAATGGATAGATTGAACAATAATCGTATCTGGGTTGTATTCGATTATGTTTATATAGTTATACTCACCAGGTAACTGTTCTTCCGTTACACATACTAGCGACTGAATCGAACAGAAGGTTAAATGGTTAGACGAAACGATAATTGTAACTGAGTTGTATTCTATTATATCGTGGTTATGTTTATATAGAAATACTCACCAGGTAACTGTTCTTCCGTTTTACATACAAGCGACCGAATCGAGCAGGAGGTTGAATAGATAGATTGAACAATCATCGTATCTGGGTTGTATTCGATAATGTTTATATAGTTATACTCACCAGGTAACTGTTCTTCCGTTACACATACTAGCGACTGAATCGAACAGAAGGTTAAATGGTTGGACGAAACGATAATTGTATCTGAGTTGTATTCGATTATATCGTGGTGATGTTTATATAGAAATACTCACCAGGTAACTGTTCTTTCGTTTTCACATACAAGCGACCGAATCGAGCAGAAGGTCAAATGGATAGATTGAACAATCATCGTATCTGGGTTGTATTCGATTATGTTTATATAGTGATACTCACCAGGTAACTGTTCTTCCGTTACACATACTAGCGACTGAATCGAACAGAAGGTTAAATGGTTAGACGAAACGATAATTGAAACTGAGTTGTATTCGATTATATCGTGGTGATGTTTATATAGAAATACTCACCAGGTAACTGTTCTTTCGTTTTCACATACAAGCGACCGAATCGAGCAGAAGGTCAAATGGATAGATTGAACAATCATCGTATCTGGGTTGTATTCGATTATGTTTATATAGTTATACTCACCAGGTAACTGTTCTTCCGTTACACATACGAGCGACTGAATTGAACAGGAGGTTGAATGGATGGTATATGGTTTGTATTCGATTATGATGTTATGCTGTGTATATAGTTATACACACTAGGTGACGGTATTCTTGTTTTACATACGAGCGACCGAAACGAACAGAAAGTTGAATGGATAGTCTGAACAATCAATGTATCAGGGTGGTATCCGATTATATCGCAATACTGTATATATAGTGATACATACCAGGTGACGGTACTTCCGTTACACATACTAGCGACTGAATCGAACAGAAGGTTAAATGGTTAGACGAAACGATAATTGTAACTGAGTTGTATTCTATTATATCGTGGTAATGTTTATATAGTTATACCCACCAGGAAACTGTTCTTCCGTTATACATACGAGCAACCGAATCGAACAGAAGGTTGAATGGATAGTATATGGGTTGTATTCGATTATGATGTTATGCTGTGTATATAGTTATACACACTAGGTGACGGTATTCCCGTTTCACATACGAGCGACCGAAACGAACAGAAAGTTGAATGGATAGTCTGAACAATCAATGTATCTGGGTGGTATCCGATTATATCGCAATACTGTATATATAGTGATACTAACCAGGTGACGGTATTTCCGTTACAAATACTAGCGACTGAATCGAACAGAAGGTTGAATGGTCAGACGAAACGATAATTGTAACTGAGTTGTATTCTATTATATCGTGGTGATGTTCATATAGAAATACTTACCAGGTTACTGTTCTTTCGTTTTCACATACAAGCGACCGAATCGAGCAGAAGGTCAAATGGATAGATTGAACAATCATCGTATCTGGGTTGTATTCGATTATGTTTATATAGTTATACTCACCAGGTAACTGTTCTTCCGTTACTCATACTAGCGACTGAATCGAACAGAAGGTTAAATGATTAGACGAAACGATAATTGAAACTGAGTTGTATTCTATTATATCGTGGTGATGTTTATATAGAAATACTCACCAGGTTACTGTTCTTCCGTTATACATACGAGCAACCGAATCGAACAGAAGGTTGAATGGATAGTATATGGGTTGTATTCGATTATGATTTTATGCTGTGTATATAGTTATACACACTAGGTGACGGTATTCCCGTTTCACATACGAGCGACCGAAACGAACAGAAAGTTGAATGGATAGTCTGAACAATCAATGTATCTGGGTGGTATCCGATTATATCGCAATAGTGATACTCACCAGGTGACGGTACTTCCGTTAAACATACTAGCGACTGAATCGAACAGAAGGTTAAATGGTTAGACAAAACGATAATTGTATCTGAGTTGTATTCGATGATATCGTGATGAAGTTCATATAGCAATACTCACCAGGTAACTGTTCTTCCGTTTTACATACAAGCGACCGAATCGAGCAGGAGGTTGAATAGATAGATTGAACAATCATCGTATCTGGGTTGTATTCGATAATGTTTATATAGTTATACTCACCAGGTAACTGTTCTTCCGTTACACATACTAGCGACTGAATCGAACAGAAGGTTAAATGGTTAGACGAAACGATAATTGTATCTGAGTTGTATTCGATTATATCGTGGTGATGTTTATATAGAAATACTCACCAGGGAACTGTTCTTTCGTTTTCACATACAAGCGACTTAATCGAGCAGAAGGTCAAATGGATAGATTGAACAATCATCGTATCTGGGTTGTATTCGATTATGTTTATATAGTTATACTCACCAGGTAACTGTTCCTCCGTTACACATACGAGCGACTGAATTGAACAGAAGGTTGAATGGATAGTATATGGGTTGTATTCGATTATGATGTTATGCTGTGTATATAGTTATACACACTAGGTGACGGTATTCTTGTTTTACATACGAGCGACCGAAACGAACAGAAAGTTGAATGGATAGTCTGAACAATCAATGTATCAGGGTGGTATCCGATTATATCGCAATACTGTATATATAGTGATACATACCAGGTGACGGTACTTCCGTTACACATACTAGCGACTGAATCGAACAGAAGGTTAAATGGTTAGACGAAACGATAATTGTAACTGAGTTGTATTCTATTATATCGTGGTGATGTTTATATAGAAATACTCACCAGGTTACTGTTATTCCGTTATACATACGAGCAACCGAATCGAACAGAAGGTTGAATGGATGGTATATGGGTTGTATTCGATTATGATGTTATGCTGTGTATATAGTTATACACACTAGGTGACGGTATTCCCGTTTCATATACGAGCGACCGAAACGAACAGAAAGTTGAATGGATAGTCTGAACAATCAATGTATCTGGGTAGTATCCGATTATATCGCAATACTGTATATATAGTGATACTTACCAGGTGACGGTACTTCCGTTACACATACTAGCGACTGAATCGAACAGAAGGTTAAATGGTTAGACAAAACGATAATTGTATCTGAGTTGTATTCGATGATATCGTGATGATGTTTATATAGCAATACTCACCAGGTAACTGTTCTTCCGTTTTACATACAAGCGACCGAATCGAGCAGGAGGTTGAATAGATAGATTGAACAATCATCGTATCTGGGTTGTATTCGATAATGTTTATATAGTTATACTCATAAGGTAACTGTTCTTCCGTTACACATACTAGCGACTGAATCGAACAGAAGGTTAAATGGTTAGACGAAACGATAATTGTATCTGAGTTGTATTCGATTATATCGTGGTAATGTTTATATAGAAATACTCACCAGGTAACTGTTCTTCCGTTACACATACTAGCGACTGAATCGAACAGAAGGTTAAATGGTTAGACGAAACGATAATTAAAACTGAGTTGTATTCGATTATATCGTGGTGATGTTTATATAGAAATACTCACCAGGTAACTGTTCTTTCGTTTTCACATACAAGCGACCGAATCGAGCAGAAGGTCAAATGGATAGATTGAACAATCATCGTATCTGGGTTGTGTTCGATTATGTTTATATAGTTATACTCACCAGGTAACTGTTCTTCCGTTACACATACGAGCGACTGAATTGAACAGAAGGTTGAATGGATAGTATATGGGTTGTATTCGATTATGATGTTATGCTGTGTATATAGTTATACACACTAGGTGACGGTATTCTTGTTTTACATACGAGCGATCGAAACGAACAGAAAGTTGAATGGATAGTCTGAACAATCAATGTATCAGGGTGGTATCCGATTATATCGCAATACAGTATATATAGTGATACATACCAGGTGACGGTACTTCCGTTACACATACTAGCGACTGAATCGAACAGAAGGTTAAATGGTTAGACGAAACGATAATTGTAACTGAGTTGTATTCTATTATATCGTGGTGATGTTTATATAGAAATACTCACCAGGTTACTGTTATTCCGTTATACATACGAGCAACCGAATCGAACAGAAGGTTGAATGGATAGTATATGGGTTGTATTCGATTATGATGTTATGCTGTGTATATAGTTATACACACTAGGTGACGGTATTCCCGTTTTACATACGAGCGACCGGAACGAACAGAGAGTTGAATGGATAGTCTGAACAATCAATGTATCTGGGTGGTATCCGATTATATCGCAATACTGTATATATAGTGATACTAACCAGGTGACGGTACTTCCGTTACACATACTAGCGACTGAATCGAACAGAAGGTTGAATGGTTAGACGAAACGATAATTGTAACTGAGTTGTATTCTATTATATCGTGGTGATGTTTATATAGAAATACTCACCAGGTTACTGTTCTTTCGTTTTCACATACAAGCGACCGAATCGAGCAGAAGGTCAAATGGATAGATTGAACAATAATCGTATCTGGGTTGTATTCGATTATGTTTATATAGTTATACTCACCAGGTAACTGTTCTTCCGTTACACATACTAGCGACTGAATCGAACAGAAGGTTAAATGGTTAGACGAAACGATAATTGTAACTGAGTTGTATTCTATTATATCGTGGTTATGTTTATATAGAAATACTCACCAGGTAACTGTTCTTCCGTTTTACATACAAGCGACCGAATCGAGCAGGAGGTTGAATAGATAGATTGAACAATCATCGTATCTGGGTTGTATTCGATAATGTTTATATAGTTATACTCACCAGGTAACTGTTCTTCCGTTACACATACTAGCGACTGAATCGAACAGAAGGTTAAATGGTTGGACGAAACGATAATTGTATCTGAGTTGTATTCGATTATATCGTGGTGATGTTTATATAGAAATACTCACCAGGTAACTGTTCTTTCGTTTTCACATACAAGCGACCGAATCGAGCAGAAGGTCAAATGGATAGATTGAACAATCATCGTATCTGGGTTGTATTCGATTATGTTTATATAGTGATACTCACCAGGTAACTGTTCTTCCGTTACACATACTAGCGACTGAATCGAACAGAAGGTTAAATGGTTAGACGAAACGATAATTGAAACTGAGTTGTATTCGATTATATCGTGGTGATGTTTATATAGAAATACTCACCAGGTAACTGTTCTTTCGTTTTCACATACAAGCGACCGAATCGAGCAGAAGGTCAAATGGATAGATTGAACAATCATCGTATCTGGGTTGTATTCGATTATGTTTATATAGTTATACTCACCAGGTAACTGTTCTTCCGTTACACATACGAGCGACTGAATTGAACAGGAGGTTGAATGGATGGTATATGGTTTGTATTCGATTATGATGTTATGCTGTGTATATAGTTATACACACTAGGTGACGGTATTCTTGTTTTACATACGAGCGACCGAAACGAACAGAAAGTTGAATGGATAGTCTGAACAATCAATGTATCAGGGTGGTATCCGATTATATCGCAATACTGTATATATAGTGATACATACCAGGTGACGGTACTTCCGTTACACATACTAGCGACTGAATCGAACAGAAGGTTAAATGGTTAGACGAAACGATAATTGTAACTGAGTTGTATTCTATTATATCGTGGTAATGTTTATATAGTTATACCCACCAGGAAACTGTTCTTCCGTTATACATACGAGCAACCGAATCGAACAGAAGGTTGAATGGATAGTATATGGGTTGTATTCGATTATGATGTTATGCTGTGTATATAGTTATACACACTAGGTGACGGTATTCCCGTTTCACATACGAGCGACCGAAACGAACAGAAAGTTGAATGGATAGTCTGAACAATCAATGTATCTGGGTGGTATCCGATTATATCGCAATACTGTATATATAGTGATACTAACCAGGTGACGGTATTTCCGTTACAAATACTAGCGACTGAATCGAACAGAAGGTTGAATGGTCAGACGAAACGATAATTGTAACTGAGTTGTATTCTATTATATCGTGGTGATGTTCATATAGAAATACTTACCAGGTTACTGTTCTTTCGTTTTCACATACAAGCGACCGAATCGAGCAGAAGGTCAAATGGATAGATTGAACAATCATCGTATCTGGGTTGTATTCGATTATGTTTATATAGTTATACTCACCAGGTAACTGTTCTTCCGTTACACATACTAGCGACTGAATCGAACAGAAGGTTAAATGGTTAGACGAAACGATAATTGAAACTGAGTTATATTCTATTATATCGTGGTGATTTTTATATAGGAATACTCTCCAGGTTACTGTTCTTCCGTTATACATACGAGCAACCGAATCGAACAGAAGGTTGAATGGATAGTATATGGGTTGTATTCGATTATGATGTTATGCTGTGTATATAGTTATACACACTAGGTGACGGTATTCCCGTTTCACATACGAGCGACCGAAACGAACAGAAAGTTGAATGGATAGTCTGAACAATCAATGTATCTGAGTGGTATCCGATTATATCGCAATACTGTATATATAGTGATACTTACCAGGTGACGGTACTTCCGTTACACATACTAGCGACTGAATCGAACAGAAGGTTAAATGGTTAGACGAAACGATAATTGTATCTGAGTTGTATTCGATTATATCGTGGTGATGTTCATATAGAAATACTCACCAGGTAACTGTTCTTTCGTTTTCACATACAAGCGACCGAATCGAGCAGAAGGTCAAATGGATAGATTGAACAATCATCGTATCTGGGTTGTATTCGATTATGTTTATATAGTTATACTCACCAGGTAACTGTTCTTCCGTTACACATACTAGCGACTGAATCGAACAGAAGATCAAATGGTTAGACAAAACGATAATTGAAACTGAGTTGTATTCGATTATATCGTGGTGATGTTTATATAGAAATACTCACCAGGTAACTGTACTTTCGTTTTCACATATAAGCGACCGAATCGAGCAGAAGGTCAAATGGATAGATTGAACAATCATCGTATCTGGGTTGTATTCGATTATGTTTATATAGTTATACTCACCAGGTAACTGTTCTTCCGTTACACATACTAGCGACTGAATCGAACAGAATGTTAAATGGTTAGACGAAACGATAATTGAAACTGAGTTGTATTCGATTATATCGTGGTGATGTTTATATAGAAATACTCACCAGGTAACTGTTCTTTCGTTTTCACATACAAGCGACCGAATCGAGCAGAAGGTCAAATGGATAGATTGAACAATCATCGTATCTGGGTTGTATTCGATTATGTTTATATAGTTATACTCACCAGGTTACCGTTCTTCCGTTATACATACGAGCAACCGAATCGAACAGAAGGTTGAATGGATAGTATATGGGTTGTATTCGATTATGATGTTATGCTGTGTATATAGTTATACACACTAGGTGACGGTATTCCCGATTTACATACGAGCGACCGAAACGAACAGAAAGTTGAATGGATAGTCTGAACAATCAATGTATCTGAGTGGTATCCGATTATATCGCAATACTGTATATATAGTGATACTAACCAGGTGACGGTACTTCCGTTACACATACTAGCGACTGAATCGAACAGAAGGTTAAATGGTTAGACGAAACGATAATTGTAACTGAGTTGTATTCTATTATATCGTGGTGATGTTTATATAGAAATACTCACCAGGTTACTGTTCTTTCGTTTTCACATACAAGCGACCGAATCGAGCAGAAGGTCAAATGGATAGATTGAACAATCATCGTATCTGGGTTGTATTCGATTATGTTTATATAGTTATACTCACCAGGTAACTGTTCTTCCGTTACACATACTAGCGACTGAATCGAACAGAAGGTTAAATGGATAGACGAAACGATAATTGAAACTGAGTTGTATTCTAATATATCGTGGGGATGTTTATATAGGAATACTCACCAGGTTACTGTTCTTCCGTTATACATACGAGCAACCGAATCGAACAGAAGGTTGAATGAATAGTATATGGGTTGTATTCGATTATGATGTTATGCTGTGTATATAGTTATACACACTAGGTGACGGTATTCCCGTTTCACATACGAGCGACCGAAACGAACAGAAAGTTGAATGGATAGTCTGAACAATCAATGTATCTGGGTGGTATCTGATTATATCGCAATACTGTATATATAGTGATACTTACCAGGTGACGGTACTTCCGTTACACATACTAGCGACTGAATCGAACAGAAGGTTAAATGGTTAGACAAAACGATAATTGTATCTGAGTTGTATTCGATGATATCGTGATGATGTTTATATAGCAATACTCACCAGGTAACTGTTCTTCCGTTTTACATACAAGCGACCAAATCGAGCAGGAGGTTGAATAGATAGATTGAACAATCATCGTATCTGGGTTGTATTCGATAATGTTTATATAGTTATACTCACCAGGTAACTGTTCTTTCGTTACACATACTAGCGACTGAATCGAACAGAAGGTTAAATGGTTGGACGAAACGATAATTGAAACTGAGTTGTATTCGATTATATCGTGGTGATGTTTATATAGAAATACTCACCAGGTAACTGTTCTTTCGTTTTCACATATAAGCGACCGATTCGAGCAGAAGGTCAAATGGATAGATTGAACAATCATCGTATCTGGGTTGTATTCGATTATGTTTATATAGTTATACTCACCAGGTAACTGTTCTTCCGTTACACATACTAGCGACTGAATCGAACAGAAGGTTAAATGGTTAGACGAAACGATAATTGAAACTGAGTTGTATTCGATTATATCGTGGTGATGTTTATATAGAAATACTCACCAGGTAACTGTTCTTTCGTTTTCACATACAAGCGACCGAATCGAGCAGAATGTTGAATGGATAGTATATGGGTTGTATTCGATTATGATGTTATGCTGTGTATATAGTTATACACACTAGGTGACGGTATTCCCGTTTCACATACGAGCGACCGAAACGAACAGAAAGTTGAATGGATAGTCTGAACAATCAATGTATCTGGGTGGTATCCGATTATATCGCAATACTGTATATATAGTGATACTTACCAGGTGACGGTACTTCCGTTACACATACTAGCGACTGAATCGAACAGAAGGTTAAATGGTTAGACAAAACGATAATTGTATCTGAGTTGTATTCGATGATATCGTGATGATGTTTATATAGCAATACTCACCAGGTAACTGTTCTTCCGTTTTACATACAAGCGACCGAATCGAGCAGGAGGTTGAATAGATAGATTGAACAATCATCGTATCTGGGTTGTATTCGATAATGTTTATATGGTTATACTCACCAGGTAACTGTTCTTCCGTTACACATACTAGCGACTGAATCGAACAGAAGGTTAAATGGTTAGACGAAACGATAATTGAATCTGAGTTGTATTCGATTATATCGTGGTGATGTTTATATAGAAATACTCACCAGGTAACTGTTCTTTCGTTTTCACATACAAGCGACCGAATCGAGCGGAATGTCAAATGGATAGATTGAACAATCATCGTATCTGGGTTGTATTCGATTATGTTTATATAGTTATACTCACCAGGTAACTGTTCTTCCGTTACACATACGAGCGACTGAATTGAACAGAAGGTTGAATGGATAGTATATGGGTTGTATTCGATTATTATGTTATGCTGTGTATATAGTTATACACACTAGGTGACGGTATTCTTGTTTTACATACGAGCGACCGAAACGAACAGAAAGTAGAATGGATAGTCTGAACAATCAATGTATCAGGGTGGTATCCGATTATATCGCAATACTGTATATATAGTGATACATACCAGGTGACGGTACTTCCGTTACACATACTAGCGACTGAATCGAACAGAAGGTTAAATGGTTAGACGAAACGATAATTGTAACTGAGTTGTATTCTATTATATCGTGGTGATGTTTATATAGAAATACTCACCAGGTTACTGTTCTTCCGTTATACATACGAGCAACCGAATCGAACAGAAGGTTGAATGGATAGTATATGGGTTGTATTCGATTATGATGTTATGCTGTGTATATAGTTATACACACTAGGTGACGGTATTCCCGTTTTACATACGAGCGACCGAAACGAACAGAAAGTTGAATGGATAGTCTGAACAATCAATGTATCTGGATGGTATCCGATTATATCGCAATACTGTATATATGGTGATACTAACCAGGTGACGATACTTCCGTTACACATACTAGCGACTGAATCGAACAGAAGGTTAAATGGTCAGACGAAACGATAATTGTAACTGAGTTGTATTCTATTATATCGTGGTGATGTTTATATAGAAATACTCACCAGGTTACTGTTCTTTCGTTTTCACATACAAGCGACCGAATCGAGCAGAAGGTCAAATGGATAGATTGAACAATCATCGTATCTGGGTTGTATTCGATTATGTTTATATAGTTATACTCACCAGGTAACTGTTCTTCCGTTACACATACTAGCGACTGAATCGAACAGAAGGTTAAATGGTTAGTCGAAACGATAATTGAAACTGAGTTGTATTCTATTATATCGTGGTGATGTTTATATAGAAATACTCACCAGGTTACTGTTCTTCCGTTATACATACGAGCAACCGAATCGAACAGAAGGTTGAAAGGATAGTATATGGGTTGTATTCGATTATGATGTTATGCTGTGTATATAGTTATACACACTAGGTGATGGTATTCCCGTTTCACATACGAGCGACCGAAACGAACAGAAAGTTGAATGGATAGTCTGAACAATCAATGTATCTGGGTGGTATCCGATTATATCGCAATACTGTATATATAGTGATACTTACCAGGTGACGGTACTTCCGTTACTCATACTAGCGACTGAATCGAACAGAAGGTTAAATGGTTAGACAAAACGATAATTGTATCTGAGTTGTATTCGATGATATCGTGATGATGTTTATATAGCAATACTCACCAGGTAACTGTTCTTCCGTTTTACATACAAGCGACCCAATCGAGCAGAAGGTTGAATAGATAGATTGAACAATCATCGTATCTGGGTTGTATTCGATAATTTTTATATAGTTATACTCACCAGGTAACTGTTCTTCCGTTACACATACTAGCGACTGAATCGAACAGAAGGTTAAATGGTTAGACGAAACGATAATTGAAACTGAGTTGTATTCGATTATATCGTGGTGATGTTTATATAGAAATACTCACCAGGTAACTGTTCTTTCGTTTTCACATACAAGCGACCGAATCGAGCAGAAGGTCAAATGGATAGATTGAACAATCATCGTATCTGGGTTGTATTCGATTAGGTTTATATAGTTATACTCACCAGGTAACTGTTCTTTCGTTACACATACGAGCGACTGAATTGAACAGAAGGTTGAATGGATAGTATATGGGTTGTATTCGATTATGATGTTATTCTGTGTATATAGTTATACACACTAGGTGACGGTATTCTTGTTTTACATACGAGCGACCGAAACGAACAGAAAGTTGAATGGATAGTCTGAACAATCAATGTATCAGGGTGGTATCCGATTATATCGCAATACTGTATATATAGTGATACATACCAGGTGACGGTACTTCCGTTACACATACTAGCGACTGAATCGAACAGAAGGTTAAATGGTTAGACGAAACGATAATTGTAACTGAGTTGTATTCTATTATATCGTGGTGATGTTTATATAGAAATACTCACCAGGTTACTGTTCTTCCGTTATACATACTAGCAACCGAATCGAACGGAAGGTTGAATGGATAGTATATGGGTTGTATTCTATTATGATGTTATGCTGTGTATATAGTTATACACACTAGGTGACGGTATTCCCGTTTCACATACGAGCGACCGAAACGAACAGAAAGTTGAATGGATAGTCTGAACAATCAATGTATCTGGGTGGTATCTGATTATATCGCAATACTGTATATATAGTGATACTTACCAGGTGACGGTACTTCCGTTACACATACTAGCGACTGAATCGAACAGAAGGTTAAAAGGTTAGACAAAACGATAATTGTATCTGAGTTGTATTCGATGATATCGTGATGATGTTTATATAGCAATACTCACCAGGTAACTGTTCTTCCGTTTTACATACAAGCGACCGAATCGAGCAGGAGGTTGAATAGATAGATTGAACAATCATCGTATCTGGGTTGTATTCGATAATGTTTATATAGTTATACTCACCAGGTAACTGTTCTTCCGTTACACATACTAGCGACTGAATCGAACAGAAGGTTAAATGGTTAGACGAAACGATAATTGTATCTGAGTTGTATTCGATTATATCGTGGTGATGTTTATATAGAAATACTCACCAGGTAACTTTCCTTTCGTTTTCACATACAAGCGACCGAATCGAGCAGAAGGTCAAATGGATAGATTGAACAATCATCGTATCTGGGTTGTATTCGATAATGTTTATATAGTTATACTCACCAGGTAACTGTTCTTCCGTTACACATACTAGCGACTGAATCGAACAGAAGGTTAAATGGTTAGACGAAACGATAATTGTATCTGAGTTGTATTCGATTATATCGTGGTGATGTTTAAATAGAAATACTCACCAGGTAACTGTTCTTTCGTTTTCACATACAAGCGACCGAATCGAGCAGAAGGTCAAATGGATAGATTGAACAATCATCGTATCTGGGTTGTATTCGATTATGTTTATATAGTTATACTCACCAGGTAACTGTTCTTCCGTTACACATACTAGCGACTGAATCAAACAGAAGGTTAAATGGTTAGAAGAAACGATAATTGAATCTGAGTTGTATTCGATTATATCGTGGTGATGTTTATATAGAAATACTCACCAGGTAACTGTTCTTTCGTTTTCACATACAAGCGACCGAATCGAGCAGAAGGTCAAATGGATAGATTGAACAATCATCGTATCTGGGTTGTATTCGATTATGTTTATATATATACTCACCAGGTAACTGTTCTTCCGTTACACATACGAGCGACTGAATTGAACAGAAGGTTGAATGGATAGTATATGGGTTGAATTCGATTATGATGTTATGCTGTGTATATAGTTATACACACCAGGTGACGGTATTCTTGTTTTACATACGAGCGACCTAAACGAACAGAAAGTTGAATGGATAGTCTGAACAATCAATGTATCAGGGTGGTATCCGATTATATCGCGATACTGTATATATAATGATACAAACCAGGTGACGGTACTTCCGTTACACATACTAGCGACTGAATCGAACAGAAGGGTAAATGGTTAGACAAAACGATAATTGTAACTGAGTTGTATTCTATTATATCGTGGTGATGTTTATATAGAAATACTCACCAGGTTACTGTTCTTCCGTTATACATACGAGCAACCGAATCGAACAGAAGGTTGAATGGATAGTATATGGGTTGTATTCGATTATGATGTTATGCTGTGTATATAGTTATACACACTAGGTGACGGTATTCCCGTTTTACATACGAGCGACCGAAACGAACAGAAAGTTGAATGGATAGTCTGAACAATCAATGTATCTGGGTGGTATCCGATTATATCGCAATACTGTATATATAGTGATACTAACCAGGTGACGGTACTTCCGTTACACATACTAGCGACTGAATCGAACAGAAGGTTAAATGGTTAGACGAAACGATAATTGTAACTGAGTTGTATTCTATTATATCGTGGTGATGTTTATATAGAAATACTCAACAGGTTACTGTTCTTTCGTTTTCACATACAAGCGACCGAATCGAGCAGAAGGTCAAATGGATAGATTTAACAATCATCGTACCTGGGTTGTATTCGATTATGTTTATATAGTTATACTCACCAGGTAACTGTTCTTCCGTTACACATACTAGCGACTGAATCGAACAGAAGGTTAAATGATTAGACGAAACGATAATTGAAACTGAGTTGTATTCTATTATATCGTGGTGATGTTTATATAGAAATACTCACCAGGTTACTGTTCTTCCGTTATACATACGAGCAACCGAATCGAACAGAAGGTTGAATGGATAGTATATGGGTTGTATTCGATTATGATGTTATGCTGTGTATATAGTTATACACACTAGGTGACGGTATTCCCTTTTCACATACGAGCGACCGAAACGAACAGAAAGTTGAATGGATAGTCTGAACAATCAATGTATCTGGGTGGTATCCGATTATATCGCAATAGTGATACTCACCAGGTGACGGTACTTCCGTTACACATACTAGCGACTGAATCGAACAGAAGGTTAAATGGTTAGACAAAACGATAATTGTATTTGAGTTGTATTCGATGATATCGTGATGAAGTTTATATAGCAATACTCACCAGGTAACTGTTCTTTCGTTTTCACATACAAGCGACCGAATCGAGCAGAAGGTCAAATGGATAGATTGAACAATCATCGAATCTGGGTTGTATTCGATTATGTTTATATAGTTATACTCACCAGGTAACTGTTCTTCCGTTACACATACTAGCGACTGAATCGAACAGAAGGTTAAATGGTTAGACGAAACGATGATTGAAACTGAGTTGTATTCGATTATATCGTGGTGATGTTTATATAGAAATACTCACCAGGTAACTGTTCTTTCGTTTTCACATACAAGCGACCGAATCGAGCAGAAGGTCAAATGGATGGATTGAACAATCATCGAATCTGGGTTGTATTCGATTATGTTTATATAGTTATACTCACCAGGTAACTGTTCTTCCGTTACACATAGGAGCGACTGAATTGAACAGAAGGTTGAATGGATAGTATATGGGTTGTATTCGATTATGATGTTATGCTGTGTATATAGTTATACACACTAGGTGACGGTATTCCCGTTTCACATACGAGCGACCGAAACGAACAGAAAGTTGAATGGATAGTCTGAACAATCAATGTATCTGGGTGGTATCCGATTATATCGCAATACTGTATATATAGTGATACTTACCAGGTGACGGTACTTCCGTTACACATACTAGCGACTGAATCGAACAGAAGGTTAAATGGTTAGACAAAACGATAATTGTATCTGAGTTGTATTCGATGATATCGTGATGATGTTTATATAGCAATACTCACCAGGTAACTGTTCTTCCGTTTTACATACAAGCGACCGAATCGAGCAGGAGGTTGAATAGATAGATTGAACAATCATCGTATCTGGGTTGTATTCGATAATGTTTATATAGTTATACTCACCAGGTAACTGTTCTTTCGTTTTCACATACAAGCGACCGAATCGAGCAGAAGGTCAAATGGATAGATTGAACAATCATCGTATCTGGGTTGTATTCGATTATGTTTATATAGTGATACTCACCAGGTAACTGTTCTTCCGTTACACATACTAGCGACTGAATCGAACAGAAGGTTAAATGATTAGACGAAACGATAATTGAAACTGAGTTGTATTCGATTATATCGTGGTGATGTTTATATAGAAATACTCACCAGGTAACTGTTCTTTCGTTTTCACATACAAGCGACCGAATCGAGCAGAAGGTCAAATGGATAGATTGAACAATCATCGTATCTGGGTTGTATTCGATTATGTTTATATAGTTATACTCACCAGGTAACTGTTCTTCCGTTACACATACGAGCGACTGAATTGAACAGAAGGTTGAATGGATAGTATATGGGTTGTATTCGATTATGATGTTATGCTGTGTATATAGTTATACACACTAGGTGACGGTATTCTTGTTTTACATACGAGCGACCGAAACGAACAGAAAGTTGAATGGATAGTCTGAACAATCAATGTATCAGGGTGGTATCCGATTATATCGCAATACTGTATATATAGTGATACATACCAGGTGACGGTACTTCCGTTACACATACTAGCGACTGAATCGAACAGAAGTTTAAATGGTTAGACGAAACGATAATTGTAACTGAGTTGTATTCGATTATATCGTGGTGATGTTTATATAGAAATACTCACCAGGTAACTGTTCTTTCGTTTTCACATACAAGCGACCGAATCGAGCAGAAGGTCAAATGGATAGGTTGAACAATCATCGTATCTGGGTTGTATTCGATTATTTTTATATAGTTATACTCACCAGGTAACTGTTCTTCCGTTACACATACTAGCGACTGAATCGAACAGAAGGTTAAATGGTTAGACAAAACGATAATTGTATCTGAGTTGTATTCGATGATATCGTGATGATGTTTATATAGCAATACTCACCAGGTAACTGTTCTTCCGTTTTACATACAAGCAACCGAATCGAGCAGAAGGTTGAATTCAGTATAGATTGAACAATCATCGTATCTGGGTTGTATTCGATTATGTTTATATAGTTATACTCACCAGGTAACTGTTCTTCCGTTATACATACGAGCGACTGAATTGAACAGAAGGTTGAATGGATAGTATATGGGTTGTATTCGATTATGATGTTATGCTGTGTATATAGTTATACACACTTGGTGACGGTATTCTTGTTTTACATACGAGCGACCAAAACGAACAGAAAGTTGAATGGATAGTCTGAACAATCAATGTATTAGGGTGGTATCCGATTATATCGCAATACTGTATATATAGTGATACATACCAGGTGACGGTACTTCCGTTACACATAATAGCGACTGAATCGAACAGAAGGTTAAATGGTTAGACGAAACGATAATTGTAACTGAGTTGTATTCTATTATATCGTGGTGATGTTTATATAGAAATACTCACCAGGTTACTGTTCTTCCGTTATACATACGAGCAACCGAATCGAACAGAAGATTGAATGGATGGTATATGGGTTGTATTCGAGTATGATGTTATGCTGTGTATATAGTTATACACAGTAGGTGACGGTATTCCCGTTTCACATACGAGCGACCGAAACGAACAGAAAGTTGAATGGATAGTCTGAACAATCAATGTATCTAGCGACCGAATCGAGCAGAAGGTCAAATGGATAGGTTGAACAATCATCGTATCTGGGTTGTATTCGATTATTTTTATATAGTTATACTCACCAGGTAACTGTTCTTCCGTTACACATACTAGCGACTGAATCGAACAGAAGGTTAAATGGTTAGACAAAACGATAATTGTATCTGAGTTGTATTCGATGATATCGTGATGATGTTTATATAGCAATACTCACCAGGTAACTGTTCTTCCGTTTTACATACAAGCGACCGAATCGAGCAGAAGGTTGAATTCAGTATAGATTGAACAATCATCGTATCTGGGTTGTATTCGATTATGTTTATATAGTTATACTCACCAGGTAACTGTTCTTCCGTTATACATACGAGCGACTGAATTGAACAGAAGGTTGAATGGATAGTATATGGGTTGTATTCGATTATGATGTTATGCTGTGTATATAGTTATACACACTTGGTGACGGTATTCTTGTTTTACATACGAGCGACCGAAACGAACAGAAAGTTGAATGGATAGTCTGAACAATCAATGTATTAGGGTGGTATCCGATTATATCGCAATACTGTATATATAGTGATACATACCAGGTGACGGTACTTCCGTTACACATAATAGCGACTGAATCGAACAGAAGGTTAAATGGTTAGACGAAACGATAATTGTAACTGAGTTGTATTCTATTATATCGTGGTAATGTTTATATAGAAATACTCACCAGGTAACTGTTCTTCCGTTATACATACGAGCGACTGAATTGAACAGAAGGTTGAATGGATAGTATATGGGTTGTATTCGATTATGATGTTATGCTGTGTATATAGTTATACACAGTAGGTGACGGTATTCTTGTTTTACATACGAGCGACCGAAACGAACAGAAAGTTGAATGGATAGTCTGAACAATCAATGTATCTGGGTGGTATCCGATTATATCGCAATACTGTATATATAGTGATACTAACCAGGTGACGGTACTTCCGTTACACATACTAGCGACTGAATCGAACAGAAGGTTAAATGGTTGGACGAAACGATAATTGTAACTGAGTTGTATTCTATTATATCGTGGTGATGTTTATATAGAAATACTCACCAGGTTACTGTTCTTCCGTTATACATACGAGCAACCGAATCGAACAGAAGGTTGAATGGATAGTATATAGGTTGAATTCGATTATGATGTTATGCTGTGTATATAGTTATACACACTAGGTGACGGTATTCCCGTTTCACATACGAGCGACCGAAACGAACAGAAAGTTGAATGGATAGTCTGAACAATCAATGTATCTGGGTGGTATCCGATTATATCGCAATACTGTATATATAGTGATACTAACCAGGTGACGGTACTTCCGTTACACATACTAGCGACTGAATCGAACAGAAGGTTAAATGGTTAGACGAAACGATAATTGAAACTGAGTTGTATTCGATTATATCGTGGTGATGTTTATATAGAAATACTCACCAGGTAACTGTTCTTTCGTTTTCACATACAAGCGACCGAATCGAACAGAAGGTTGAATGGATAGTATCTGGGTTGTATTCGATTATGATGTTATGCTGTGTATATAGTTAAACACACTAGGTGACGGTATTCCCGTTTCACATACGAGCGACCGAAACGAACAGAAAGTTGAGTGGATGGTCTGAACAATCAATGTATCTGGGTGGTATCCGATTATATCGCAATACTGTATATAAAGTGATACTAACCAGGTGACGGTACTTCCGTTACACATACTAGCGACTGAATCGAACAGAAGGTTAAATGGTTAGACGAAACGATAATTGTATCTTAGTTGTATTCGATGATAACGTGATGATGTTTATATAGCAATACTCACCAGGTAACTGTTCTTCCGTTTCACATACAAGCGACCGAATCGAGCAGAAGGTTGAATTTGGTATAGATTGAACAATCATCGTATCTGGGTTGTATTCGATTATAATAATAATAATAATAATAATAAACGCTTTTATTGGTAGAATAGTTACATAAAATAGTAATTCCAATAATAATGAGTAATTTCTACCAAAAGGCAGAGTTAGCTTTTGTTTGACCCAAAAGGGTCCGACAAGTGCTTTCTTCCACTCAACCCGATGAAAAGAAAAAAAAAAGAAAAAGAAAACAATGATGCATTGTATCCCTATTACAGAGAAGTAACAGTAGAGGTAAATAAAGCAAACATAACAATTAACATACATGGATTAAAAATAAATATACATGCTTTTCATGGATCAATAATGGAAACAACAATGTTATATAAATGAATTAATGAGAAAAAGAAAAAAAACAACGATTTGGTGGTGGATTATTCAAAGGTTAAAATCACCAGTTAAAAGAAGTATTTTCAAATGTTTCCTGAAACCGAACATATTCATTTCCTTCAAATCTTCGGGAATCCGGTTGTACAGCTTGGTTATCATATATGAAAAGGAAGACCGAAACTGAGCAGTGGTGTGCATAGGTGGTGTCAGTCGAGATTTAAACCGAACATTGACATTATGGATATCGGTACGAAACGTTATTCTTCGATACAGATAGGGTGGTTTATGAGTCGTTATTACCTTATGGTATAAGATACAGGCATGCAAGGTCCACCTTTTGTCGATATTCAGCCAACCTATTTCTTTCAAAGGGCCAGTTATATGAGCTCTCCTTCCTATTCCACAAATCAAGCGAACACAAGAGTTCTGAACTAGTTGAAGACGTTGCGCATCTCTTTTCGAAATAGCTGGTCCATATATGATATCACCGTAATTCAAATGCGAAAGAACCAGGGATTCACATAAGATAGTTTTACTACGTTTATCGAGGAATTTTCTGTGGGCGTAAATTAATTTCAAATTAGAGAAAGCTCGTCTTATAACCAAGTTGACGTGTCTTGTGTAATTCAATGAGGAGTCAAGGATAATTCCCAAATTCTTTGCATGATCAGTAGGAGAAATTAACACGTTCTTAATTTTTATATTTAATATACCCGAACAACGATAACGTGCCAATTTTCTACCGAATAACATGGCTACAGATTTATCAGGATTCATTGATAAACAAAACTTCTCCGAGATAGAAATAATGGACTCTAAGTCAGCGTTCAATTGGGTGTTTGCCGCCAGTAGATCGGTTTCTGGAAATGATAAATAGATTTGGGTGTCATCGGCATAAAAATGACACTTGCTGAATTGAATATAGTTACTGAATTCATGAGTATAAATAATAAACAGTAAGGGGCCCAGAACTGATCCCTGGGGAACCCCATTCTCCACAGTTAGAAATTCGGATATATCTCTGTCCACCATAACCGCTTGCATTCTGTCAGATTAATAATGCTTCAATAAAGATACTGCACCTTCAGAAAATCCAATGAAATGTAAAATTGCTAACAGAAGCTGGTGTTTTATTCTATCGAATGCTTTGGGGTAATCGAGCATGACCATTGCTGTGAGTTTATTGTGGTCAATTGCAGTGAGGATATCGTCAGTTATCTTGAGGATGGCAGTAACACAGCTATGCTGAGGTCTAAATCCAGATTGGCATGAGGGTATGATACTGTTCGATTCCAAATGTATTTGCATTTGGAGAAAAATATGTTTTTCGAATGCCTTAGCGAGCGTGCATAGGATGCTGATAGGTCGCAGCGATTTCAAATCCACAGGATTGGGTACTTTAGGCAGTGGTAAGATGAAAGCTTTTTTCCAAATGAAGGAAATACACTATTATTAATGCAGAAATCAAAAATGTGACAAATGACTGGGAGAATCACGGGGCAACAGTGCAATAACATAGTTATATTAATTTGGTCGGCACCATACGCCTTCGAATTTATAGATAAAAATATCTTATAAATGTCAGTATCTGATATACCAGTAAAAAAGTGGTTACCCACGCCAGGTCGCCTATGGTTCAAATAATGGGTTAGCACATCTATGTCGAGAGTAAGATCACTAAAAGAAGAATTTATAAAATGTGCATTGATATCAGAAGCATTTTTTAGGTGATCTGGAATACCTCGAGAATTGTTTTTAGTCTGTATACCAAGATTTTTGAGTTCTTTCCAAAAGTGTCTGTTGATTTTATTATTTTGTACTCTGAACTGCAGATAAGCCTTCTTCTCACGGATGATGGCATACTTAGTTTCGTTTCTCAACACTTTGTAATAGTTCCAGTGTTCCAGACGTCTCGTACGCTTGAATCTTTTAAGAGCTTTATCTCTAAGCGACATCATTTTCTTTATGACCTCTGTAATCCACGGTGAATGCGGTCTACTAATTTTCACCGTTTTCAATGGCGCATGATGGTCGAAGAGCTCGAGTAAAATTTTATTGAATAAATCAATCTTGGCATCAATATTGTCTAATTGAAAAATAGGGGTGAAATCAATGAGTTCAAGGTTTATATAGTTATACTCACCAGGTAACTGTTCTTCCGTTATACATACGAGCGACTGAATTGAACAGAAGGTTGAATGGATAGTATATGGGTTGTATTCGATTATGATGTTATGCTGTGTATATAGTTATACACACTAGGTGACAGTATTCCCGTTTTACATACGAGCGACCGAAACAAAAAGAAAGTTGAATGGATAGACTGAACAATCAATGTATCTGGGTGGTATCCGATTATATCGCAATACTGTATATATAGTGATACTTACCAGGTGACGGTACTTTCGTTACACATACTAGCGACTGAATCGAACAGAAGGTTAAATGGTTAGACAAAACGATAATTGTATCTGAGTTGTATTCGATGATATCGTGATGATGTTTATATAGCAATACTCACCAGGTAACTGTTCTTCCGTTTTACATAAAAGCGACCGAATCGAGCAGGAGGTTGAATAGATAGATTGAACAATCATCGTATCTGGGTTGTATTCGATAATGTTTATATAGTTATACTCACCAGGTAACTGTTCTTCCGTTACACATACTAGCGACTGAATCGAACAGGAGGTTAAATGGTTAGACGAAACGATGATTGTATCTGAGTTGTATTCGATGATATCGTGATGATGTTTATATAGCAATACTCACCAGGTAACTGTTCTTCCGTTTTACATACAAGCGACCGAATCGAGCAGAAGGTTGAATTCAGTATAGATTGAACAATCATCGTATCTGGGTTGTATTCGATTATGTTTATATAGTTATACTCACCAGGTAACTGTTCTTCCGTTGTACATACGAGCGACTGAATTGAACAGAAGGTTGAATGGATTGTATATGGGTTGTATTCGATTATGATGTTATGCTGTGTATATAGTTATACACACTAGGTGACGGTATTCTTGTTTTACATACGAGCGACCGAAACGAACAGAAAGTTGAATGGATAGTCTGAACAATCAATGTATCAGGGTGGTATCCGATTATATCAAAATACTGTATATATAGTGATTCATACCAGGTGACGGTACTTCCGTTACACATACTAGCGACTGAATCGAACAGAAGGTTAAATGGTTAGACGAAACGATAATTGTAACTGAGTTGTATTCTATTATATCGTGGTGATGTTTATATAGAAATACTCACTAGGTTACTGTTCTTCCGTTATACATACGAGCAACCGAATCGAACAGAAGGTTGAATGGATAGTATATGGGTTGTATTCGATTATGATGTTATGCTGTGTATATAGTTATACACTAGGTGACGGTATTCCCGTTTCACATACGAGCGACCGAAACAAAAAGAAAGTTGAATGGATAGACTGAACAATCAATGTATCTGGGTGGTATCCGATTATATCGCAATACTGTATATATAGTGATACTTACCAGGTGACGGTACTTCCGTTACACATACTAGCGACTGAATCGAACAGAAGGTTAAATGGTTAGACAAAACGATAATTGTATCTGAGTTGTATTCGATGATATCGTGATGATGTTTATATAGCAATACTCACCAGGTAACTGTTCTTCCGTTTTACATACAAGCGACCGAATCGAGCAGGAGGTTGAATAGATAGATTGAACAATCATCGTATCTGGGTTGTATTCGATAATGTTTATATAGTTATACTCACCAGGTAACTGTTCTTTCGTTACACATACTAGCGACTGAATCGAACAGAAGGTTAAATGGTTGGACGAAACGATAATTGTAACTTAGTTGTATTCTATTATATCGTGGTGATGTTTATATAGAAATACTCACCAGGTTACTGTTCTTCCGTTATACATACGAGCAACCGAATCGAACAGAAGGTTGAATGGATAGTATATAGGTTGAATTCGATTATGATGTTATGCTGTGTATATAGTTATACACACTAGGTGACGGTATTCCCGTTTCACATACGAGCGACCGAAACGAACAGAAAGTTGAATGGATAGTCTGAACAATCAATGTATCTGGGTGGTATCCGATTATATCGCAATACTGTATATATAGTGATACTAACCAGGTGACGGTACTTTCGTTACACATACTAGCGACTGAATCGAACAGAAGGTTAAATGGTTAGACGAAACGATAATTGAAACTGAGTTGTATTCGATCAAATCGTGGTGATGTTTATATAGAAATACTCACCAGGTAACTGTTCTTTCGTTTTCACATACTAGCGACCGAATCGAGCAGAAGGTCAAATGGATAGATTAAACAAACATCGTATCTGGGTTGTATTCGATAATGTTTATATAGTTATACTCACCAGGTAACTGTTCTTCCGTTATACATACGAGCGACTGAATTGAACAGAAGGTTGAATGGATAGTATATGGGTTGTATTCGATTATGATGTTATGCTGTGTATATAGTTATACACACTAGGTGACGGTATTCTTGTTTTACATACGAGCGAACGAAACGAACAGAAAGTTGAATGGATAGTCTGAACAATCAATGTATCAGGGTGGTATCCGATTATATCGCAATACTGTATATATAGTGATACTAACCAGGTGACGGTACTTCCGTTACACATACTAGCGACTGAATCGAACAGAAGGTTAAATGGTTAGACGAAACGATAATTGAAACTGAGTTGTATTCGATTATATCGTGGTGATGTTTATATAGAAATACTCACCAGGTAACTGTTCTTTCGTTTTCACATACAAGCGACCGAATCGAGCAGAAGGTCAAATGGATAGATTGAACAATCATCGTATCTGGGTTGTATTCGATTATGTTTATATAGTTATACTCACCAGGTAACTGTTCTTTCGTTATACATACGAGCGACTGAATCGAACATAAGGTTGAATGGATAGATTGAACAATCATTGTATCTGGGTTGTATCCGAATATATCGTTATGCTGTATATTCAGTTAAACCTATCATGTAACGGTTCATTCGTTACACATACGAGTGTCCGAATCGAAAATTAGGTTGGATGGATAGACGGAACGATAATTGTAACTGAGTTGTATTCGATGATATCGTGATGATGTTTATATAGCAATACTCACCAGGTAACTGTTCTTCCGTTTTACATACAAGCGACCGAATCGAGCAGGAGGTTGAATAGATAGATTGAACAATCATCGTATCTGGGTTGTATTCGATAATGTTTATATAGTTATACTCACCAGGTAACTGTTCTTTCGTTACACATACTAGCGACTGAATCGAACAGAAGGTTAAATGGTTGGACGAAACGATAATTGTAACTTAGTTGTATTCTATTATATCGTGGTGATGTTTATATAGAAATACTCACCAGGTTACTGTTCTTTCGTTATACATACGAGCAACCGAATCGAACAGAAGGTTGAATGGATAGTATCTGGGTTGTATTCGATTATAATGTTATGCTGTGTATATAGTTAAACACACTAGGTGACGGTATTCCCGTTTCACATACGAGCGACCGAAACGAACAGAAAGTTGAATGGATATTCTGAACAATCAATGTATCTGGGTGGTATCCGATTATATCGCAATACTGTATATATAGTGATACTAACCAGGTGACGGTACTTCCGTTACACATACTAGCGACTGAATCGAACAGAAGGTTAAATGGTTAGACGAAACGATAATTGAAACTGAGTTGTATTCGATTATATCGTGGTGATGTTTATATAGAAATACTCACCAGGTAACTGTTCTTTCGTTTTCACATACAAGCGACCGAATCGAGCAGAAGGTCAAATGGATAGATTGAACAATCATCGTATCTGGGTTGTATTCGATTATGTTTATATAGTTATACTCACCAGGTAACTGTTCTTTCGTTATACATACGAGCGACTGAATCGAACATAAGGTTGAATGGATAGATTGAATAATCATTGTATCTGGGTTGTATCCGAATATATCGTTATGCTGTATATTCAGTTAAACCCATCATGTAACGGTTCATTCGTTACACATACGAGTGTCCGAATCGAAAATTAGGTTGGATGGATAGACGGAACGATAATTGTAACTGAGTTGTATTCGATGATATCGTGATGATGTTTATATAGCAATACTCACCAGGTAACTGTTCTTCCGTTTTACATACAAGCGACCGAATCGAGCAGAAGGTTGAATTCAGTATAGATTGAACAATCATCGTATCTGGGTTGTATTCGATTATGTTTATATAGTTATACTCACCAGGTAACTGTTCTTCCGTTAGTCATACGAGCGACTGAATTGAACAGAGGGTTGAATGGATAGTATATGGGTTTGTATTCGATTATGATGTTATGCTGTGTATATAGTTATACACACTAGGTGACGGTATTCTTGTTTCACATACGAGCGACCGAAACGAACAGAAAGTTGAATGGATAGTCTGAACAATCAATGTATCTGGGTGGTATCCGATTATATCGCAATACTGTATATATAGTGATACTAACCAGGTGACGGTACTTCCGTTACACATACTAGCGACTGAATCGAACAGAAGGTTAAATGGTTAGACGAAACGATAATTGAAACTGAGTTGTATTCGATTATATCGTGGTGATGTTTATATAGAAATACTCACCAGGTAACTGTTCTTTCGTTTTCACATACAAGCGACCGAATCGAGCAGAAGGTCAAATGGATAGATTGAACAATCATCGTATCTGGGTTGTTTTCGATTATGTTTATATAGTTATACTCACCAGGTAACTGTTCTTTCGTTATACATACGAGCGACTGAATCGAACATAAGGTTGAATGGATAGATTGAACAATCATTGTATCTGGGTTGTATCCGAATATATCGTTATGCTGTATATTCAGTTAAACCTATCATGTAACGGTTCATTCGTTACACATACGAGTGTCCGAATCGAAAATTAGGTTGGATGGATAGACGGAACGATAATTGTAACTGAGTTGTATTCGATGATATCGTGATGATGTTTATATAGCAATACTCACCAGGTAACTGTTCTTCCGTTTTACATACAAGCGACCGAATCGAGCAGAAGGTTGAATTCAGTATAGATTGAACAATTATCGTATCTGGGTTGTATTCGATTATGTTTATATAGTTATACTCACCAGGTAACTGTTCTTCCGTTAGTCATACGAGCGACTGAATTGAACAGAAGGTTGAATGGATAGTATATGGGTTTGTATTCGATTATGATGTTATGCTGTGTACATAGTTATACACACTAGGTGACGGTATTCTTGTTTCACATACGAGCGACCGAAACGAACAGAAAGTTGAATGGATAGTCTGAACAATCAATGTATCTGGGTGGTATCTGATTATATCGCAATACTGTATATATAGTGATACTAACCAGGTGACGGTACTTCCGTTACACATACTAGCGACTGAATCGAACAGAAGGTTAAATGGTTAGACGAAACGATAATTGTAACTGAGTTGTATTCTATTATATCGTGGTGATGTTTATATAGAAATACTCACCAGGTTACTGTTCTTCCGTTATACATACGAGCAACCGAATCGAACAGAAGGTTGAATGGATAGTATCTGGGTTGTATTCGATTATGATGTTATGCTGTGTATATAGTTAAACACACTAGGTGACGGTATTCCCGTTTCACATACGAGCGACCGAAACGAACAGAAAGTTGAGTGGATAGTCTGAACAATCAATGTATCTGGGTGGTATCCGATTATATCGCAATACTGTATATAAAGTGATACTAACCAGGTGACGGTACTTCCGTTACACATACTAGCGACTGAATCGAACAGAAGGTTAAATGGTTAGACGAAACGATAATTGTATCTGAGTTGTATTCGATGATAACGTGATGATGTTTATATAGCAATACTCACCAGGTAACTGTTCTTCCGTTTTACATACAAGCGACCGAATCGAGCAGAAGGTTGAATTTAGTATAGATTGAACAATCATCGTATCTGGGGTGTATTCGATTATGTTTATATAGTTATACTCACCAGGTAACTGTTCTTCCGTTATACATACGAGCGACTGAATTGAACAGAAGGTTGAATGGATAGTATATGGGTTGTATTCGATTATGATGTTATGCTGTGTATATAGTTATACACACTAGGTGACAGTATTCCCGTTTTACATACGAGCGACCGAAACGAACAGAAAGTTGAATGGATAGACTGAACAATCAATGTATCTGGGTGGTATCCGATTATATCGCAATACTGTATATATAGTGATACTTACCAGGTGACGGTACTTTCGTTACACATACTAGCGACTGAATCGAACAGAAGGTTAAATGGTTAGACAAAACGATAATTGTATCTGAGTTGTATTCGATGATATCGTGATGATGTTTATATAGCAATACTCACCAGGTAACTGTTCTTCCGTTTTACATAAAAGCGACCGAATCGAGCAGGAGGTTGAATAGATAGATTAAACAATCATCGTATCTGGGTTGTATTCGATAATGTTTATATAGTTATACTCACCAGGTAACTGTTCTTCCGTTACACATACTAGCGACTGAATCGAACAGAAGGTTAAATGGTTAGACGAAACGATGATTGTATCTGAGTTGTATTCGATGATATCGTGATGATGTTTATATAGCAATACTCACCAGGTAACTGTTCTTCCGTTTTACATACAAGCGACCGAATCGAGCAGAAGGTTGAATTCAGTATAGATTGAACAATCATCGTATCTGGGTTGTATTCGATTATGTTTATATAGTTATACTCACCAGGTAACTGTTCTTCCGTTGTACATACGAGCGACTGAATTGAACAGAAGGTTGAATGGATTGTATATGGGTTGTATTCGATTATGATGTTATGCTGTGTATATAGTTATACACACTAGGTGACGGTATTCTTGTTTTACATACGAGCGACCGAAACGAACAGAAAGTTGAATGGATAGTCTGAACAATCAATGTATCAGGGTGGTATCCGATTATATCGCAATACTGTATATATAGTGATTCATACCAGGTGACGGTACTTTCGTTACACATACTAGCGACTGAATCGAACAGAAGGTTAAATGGTTAGACGAAACGATAATTGTAACTGAGTTGTATTCTATTATATCGTGGTGATGTTTATATAGAAATACTCACCAGGTTACTGTTCTTCCGTTATACATACGAGCAACCGAATCGAACAGAAGGTTGAATGGATAGTATATGGGTTGTATTCGATTATGATGTTATGCTGTGTATATAGTTATACACTAGGTGACGGTATTCCCGTTTCACATACGAGCGACCGAAACAAAAAGAAAGTTGAATGGATAGACTGAACAATCAATGTATCTGGGTGGTATCCGATTATATCGCAATACTGTATATATAGTGATACTTACCAGGTGACGGTACTTCCGTTACACATACTAGCGACTGAATGGAACAGAAGGTTAAATGGTTAGACAAAACGATAATTGTATCTGAGTTGTATTCGATGATATCGTGATGATGTTTATATAGCAATACTCACCAGGTAACTGTTCTTCCGTTTTACATACAAGCGACCGAATCGAGCAGGAGGTTGAATAGATAGATTGAACAATCATCGTATCTGGGTTGTATTCGATAATGTTTATATAGTTATACTCACCAGGTAACTGTTCTTTCGTTACACATACTAGCGACTGAATCGAACAGAAGGTTAAATGGTTAGACGAAACGATAATTGTATCTGAGTTGTATTCGATGATATCGTGATGATGTTTATATAGCAATACTCACCAGGTAACTGTTCTTCCGTTTTACATACAAGCGACCGAATCGAGCAGAAGGTTGAATTCAGTATAGATTGAACAATCATCGTATCTGGGTTGTATTCGATTATGTTTATATAGTTATACTCACCAGGTAACTGTTCTTCCGTTATACATACGAGCGACTGAATTGAACAGAAGGTTGAATGGATAGTATATGGGTTGTATTCGATTATGATGTTATGCTGTGTATATAGTAATACACACTAGGTGACGGTATTCTTGTTTTACATACGAGCGACCGAAACGAACAGAAAGTTGAATGGATAGTCTGAACAATCAATGTATCAGGGTGGTATCCGATTATATCGCAATACTGTATATATAGTGATACAAACCAGGTGACGGTACTTCCGTTACACATACTAGCGACTGAATCGAACAGAAGGTTAAATGGTTAGACGAAACGATAATTGTAACTGAGTTGTATTCTATTATATCGTGGTGATGTTTATATAGAAATACTCACCAGGTTACTGTTCTTCCGTTATACATACGAGCAACCGAATCGAACAGAAGGTTGAATGGATAGTATCTGGGTTGTATTCGATTATGATGTTATGCTGTGTATATAGTTTAACACACTAGGTGACGGTATTCCCGTTTCACATACGAGCGACCGAAACGAACAGAAAGTTGAATGGATAGTCTGAACAATTAATGTATCTGGGTGGTATCCGATTAAATCGCAATACTGTATATATAGTGATACTAACCAGGTGACGGTACTTCCGTTACACATACTAGCGACTGAATCGAATAGAAGGTTAAATGGTTAGACGAAACGATAATTGAAACTGAGTTGTATTCGATTATATCGTGGTGATGTTTATATAGAAATACTCACCAGGTAACTGTTCTATCGTTTTCACATACAAGCGACCGAATCGAGCAGAAGGTCAAATGGATAGATTGAACAATCATCGTATCTGGGTTGTATTCGATTATGTTTATATAGTTATACTCACCAGGTAACTGTTCTTCCGTTACACATACTAGCGACTGAATCGAACAGAAAGTTAAATGGTTAGACGGAACGATAATTGTATCTGAGTTGTATTCGATGATATCGTGATGATGTTTATATAGCAATACCCACCAGGTAACTGTTCTTTCGTTTTACATACAAGCGACCGAATCGAGCAGAAGGTTTAATTCAGTATAGATTGAACAATCATCGTATCTGGGTTGTATTCGATTATACCAGGTAACTGTTCTTCCGTTATACATACGAGCGACTGAATTGAACAGAAGGTTGAATGGATAGTATATGGGTTGTATTCGATTATGATGTTATGCTGTGTATATAGTAATACACACTAGGTGACGGTATTCTTGTTTTACATACGAGCGACCGAAACGAACAGAAAGTTGAATGGATAGTCTGAACAATCAATGTATCCGATTATATCGCAATACTGTATATATAGTGATACATACCAGGTGACGGTACTTCCGTTACACATACTAGCGACTGAATCGAACAGAAGGTTAAATGGTTAGACGAAACGATAATTGTAACTGAGTTGTATTCTATTATATCGTGGTGATGTTTATATAGAAATACTCACCAGGTTACTGTTCTTCCGTTATACATACGAGCAACCGAATCGAACAGAAGGTTGAATGGATAGTATCTGGGTTGTATTCGATTATGATGTTATGCTGTGTATATAATTAAACACACTAGGTGACGGTATTCCCGTTTCACATACGAGCGACAGAAACGAACAGAAAGTTGAATGGATAGTCTGAACAATCAATGTATCTGGGTGGTATCCGATTATATCGCAATACTGTATATATAGTGATACTAACCAGGTGACGGTACTTCCGTTACACATACTAGCGACTGAATCGAACAGAAGGTTGAATGGTTAGACTAAACGATAATTGAAACTGAGTTGTATTCGATTATATCGTGGTGATGTTTATATAGAAATACTCACCAGGTAACTGTTCTTTCGTTTTCACATACAAGCGACCGAATCGAGCAGAAGGTCAAATGGATAGATTGAACAATCATCGTATCTGGGTTGTATTCGATTATGTTTATATAGTTATATTCACCAGGTAACTGTTCTTCCGTCACACATACTAGCGACTGAATCGAACAGAAGGTTAAATGGTTAGACGAAACGATAATTGTATCTGAGTTGTATTCGATGATATCGTGATGATGTTTATATAGCAATACTCACCAGGTAACTGTTCTTCCGTTTTACATACAAGCGACCGAATCGAGCAGAAGGTTTAATTCAGTATAGATTGAACAATCATCGTATCTGGGTTGTATTCGATTATACCAGGTAACTGTTCTTCCGTTATACATACGAGCGACTTAATTGAACAGAAGGTTGAATGGATAGTATATGGGTTGTATTCGATTATGATGTTATGCTGTGTATATAGTAATACACACTAGGTGACGGTATTCTTGTTTTACATACGAGCGACCGAAACGAACAGAAAGTTGAATGGATAGTCTGAACAATCAATGTATCCGATTATATCGCAATACTGTATATATAGTGATACATACCAGGTGACGGTACTTCCGTTACACATACTAGCGACTGAATCGAACAGAAGGTTAAATGGTTAGACAAAACGATAATTGTATCTGAGTTGTATTCGATGATATCGTGATGATGTTTATATAGCAATACTCACCAGGTAACTGTTCTTCCGTTTTACATACAAGCGACCCAATCGAGCAGAAGGTTGAATAGATAGATTGAACAATCATCGTATCTGGGTTGTATTCGATAATTTTTATATAGTTATACTCACCAGGTAACTGTTCTTCCGTTATACATACGAGCAACCGAATCGAACAGAAGGTTGAATGGATAGTATCTGGGTTGTATTCGATTATGATGTTATGCTGTGTATATAATTAAACACACTAGGTGACGGTATTCCCGTTTCACATACGAGCGACCGAAACGAACAGAAAGTTGAATGGATAGTATGAACAATCAATGTATCTGGGTGGTATCCGATTATATCGCAATACTGTATATATAGTGATACTAACCAGGTGACGGTACTTCCGTTACACATACTAGCGACTGAATCGAACAGAAGGTTGAATGGTTAGACTAAACGATAATTGAAACTGAGTTGTATTCGATTATATCGTGGTGATGTTTATATAGAAATACTCACCAGGTTACTGTTCTTCCGTTATACATACGAGCAACCGAATCGAACAGAAGGTTGAATGGATAGATTGAACAATCATCGTATCTGGGTTGTATTCGATTATGTTTATATAGTTATATTCACCAGGTAACTGTTCTTCCGTTACACATACTAGCGACTGAATCGAACAGAAGGTTAAATGGTTAGACGAAACGATAATTGTATCTGAGTTGTATTCGATGATATCGTGATGATGTTTATATAGCAATACTCACCAGGTAACTGTTCTTCCGTTTTACATACAAGCGACCGAATCGAGCAGAAGGTTGAATTCAGTATAGATTGAACAATCATCGTATCTGGGTTGTATTCGATTATGTTTATATAGTTATACTCACCAGGTAACTGTTCATCCGTTATACATACGAGCAACCGAATCGAACAGAAGGTTGAATGGAAAGTATCTGGATTGTATTCGATTATGATGTTATGCTGTGTATATAGTTAAACACACTAGGTGACGGTATTCCCGTTTCACATACGAGCGACCGAAACGAACAGAAAGTTAAATGGATAGTCTGAACAATCAATGTATCTGGGTGGTATCTGATTATATCGCAATACTGTATATATAGTGATACCAACCATGTGACGGTACTTCCGTTACACATACTAGCGACTGAATCGAACAGAAGGTTAAATGGTTAGACGAAACGATAATTGAAACTGAGTTGTATTCGATTATATCGTGGTGATGTTTATATAGAAATACTCACCAGGTAACTGTTCTTTCGTTTTCACATACAAGCGACCGAATCGCGCAGAAGGTCAAATGGATAGATTGAACAATCATCGTATCTGGGTTGTATTCGATTATGTTTATATAGTTATACTCACCAGGTAACTGTTCTTCCGTTACACATACTAGCGACTGAATCGAACAGAAGCTTAAATGGTTAGACGAAACGATAATTGTAACTGAGTTGTATTCTATTATATCGTGGTGATGTTTATATAGAAATACTCACCAGGTTACTGTTCTTTCGTTTTCACATACAAGCGACCGAATCGAGCAGAAGGTCAAATGGATAGATTGAACAATCATCGTATCTGGGTTGTATTCGATTATGTTTATATAGTTATACTCACCAGGTAACTGTTCTTCCGTTATACATACGAGCGACTGAATTGAACAGAATGTTGAATGGATAGTATTTGAGTTGTATTCGATTATGATGTTATGCTGTGTATATAGTTATACACACTAGGTGACGGTATTCTTGTTCTACATACGAGCGACTGAAACGAACAGAAAGTTGAATGGATAGTCTGAACAATCAATGTATCAGGGTGGTTCCCGATTATATCGCAATACTGTATATATAGTGATACATACCAGGTGACGGTACTTCCGTTACACATACTAGCGACTGAATCGAACAGAAGGTTAAATGGTTAGACGAAACGATAATTGTAACTGAGTTGTATTCTATTATATCGTGGTGATGTTTATATAGAAATACTCACCAGGTTACTGTTCTTCCGTTATACATACGAGCAACCGAATCGAACAGAAGGTTTAATGGATAGTATCTGGGTTGTATTCGATTATGATGTTATGCTGTGTATATAGTTGAACACACTAGGTGACGGTATTCCCGTTTCACATACGAGCGACCGAAACGAACAGAAAGTTGAATGGATAGTCTGAACAATCAATGTATCTGGGTGGTATCCGATTATATCGCAATACTGTATATATAGTGATACTAACCAGGTGACGGTACTTCCGTTACACATACTAGCGACTGAATCGAACAGAAGGTTAAATGGTTAGACGAAACGATAATTGTAACTGAGTTGTATTCTATTATATCGTGGTGATGTTTATATAGAAATACTCACCAGGTTACTGTTCTTCCGTTATACATACGAGCAACCGAATCGAACAGAAGGTTGAATGGATAGTATCTGGGTTGTATTCGATTATGATGTTATGCTGTGTATATTGTTAATCACACTAGGTGACGGTATTCCCGTTTCACAAACGAGCGACCGAAACGAACAGAAAGTTGAATGGATAGTCTGAACAATCAATGTATCTGGGTGGTATCCGATTATATCGCAATACTGTATAGATAGGTATATTAACCAGGTGACGGTACTTCCGTTACACATACTAGCGACTGAATCGAACAGAAGGTTAAATGGTTAGACGAAACGATAATTGTATCTGAGTTGTATTCGATGATAACGTGATGATGTTTATATAGCAATACTCACCAGGTAACTGTTCTTCCGTTTTACTTACAAGCGACCGAATCGAGCAAAAGGTTGAATTTAGTATAGATTGAACAATCATCGTATCTGGGTTGTATTCGATTATGTTTATATAGTTATACTCACCAGGTAACTGTTCTTCCGTTATACATACGAGCGACTGAATTGAACAGAAGGTTGAATGGATAGTATATGGGTTGTTTTCGATTATGATGTTATGCTGTGTATATAGTTATACACACTAGGTGACGGTATTCCCGTTTTACATACGAGCGACCGAAACAAAAAGAAAGTTGAATGGATAGACTGAACAATCAATGTATCTGGGTGGTGTCCGATTATATCGCAATACTGTATATATAGTGATACTTACCAGGTGACAATACTTCCGTTACACATACTAGCGACTGAATCGAACAGAAGGTTAAATGGTTAGACAAAACGATAATTGTATCTGAGTTGTATTCGATGATATCGTGATGATGTTTATATAGCAATACTCACCAGGTAACTGTTCTTACGTTTTACATACAAGCGACCGAATCGAGCAGGAGGTTGAATAGATAGATTGAACAATCATCGTATCTGGGTTGTATTCGATAATGTTTATATCGTTATACTCACCAGGTAACTGTTCTTCCGTTATACATACGAGCGACTGAATTGAACAGAAGGTTGAATGGATAGTATATGGGTTGTATTCGATTATGATGTTAAGCTGTGTATATAGTTATACACACTAGGTGACGGTATTCCCGTTTTACATACGAGCGACCGAAACGAACAGAAAGTTGAATGGATAGTCTGAACAATCAATGAATCTGGGTGGTATCCGATTATATCGCAATACTGTATATATAGTGATACTAACCAGGTGACGGTACTTCCGTTACACATACTAGCGACTGAATCGAACAGAAGGTTGAATGGTTAGACGAAACGATAATTGTAACTGAGTTGTATTCTATTATATCGTGGTGATGTTTATATAGAAATACTCACCAGGTTACTGTTCTTTCGTTTTCACATACAAGCGACCGAATCGAGCAGAAGGTCAAATGGATAGATTGAACAATCATCGTATCTGGGTTGTTTTCGATTATGTTTATATAGTTATACTCACCAGGTAACTGTTCTTCCGTTATACATACGAGCGACTGAATTGAACAGAAGGTTGAATGGATAGTATTTGAGTTGTATTCGATTATGATGTTATGCTGTGTATATAGTTATACACACTAGGTGACGGTATTCTTGTTTTACATACGAGCGACCGAAACGAACAGAAAGTTGAATGGATAGTCTGAACAATCAATGTATCAGGGTGGTATCCGATTATATCGCAATACTGTATATATAGTGATACATACCAGGTGACGGTACGCCCGATAAACTTACTAGCGACTGAATCGAACAGAAGGTTAAATGGTTAGACGAAACGATAATTGTAACGGAGTTGTATTCTATTATATCGTGGTGATGTTTATATAGAAATACTCACCAGGTTACTGTTCTTCCGTTATACATACGAGCAACTGAATCGAACAGAAGGTTGAATGGATAGTATATGGGTTGTATTCGATTATGATGTTATGCTGTGTATATAGTTATACACACTAGGTGACGGTATTCCCGTTTCACATACGAGCGACCGAATCGAACAGAAAGTTGAATGGATAGTCTGAACAGTCAATGTATCTGAGTGGTATCCGATTATATCGCAATACTGTATATATAGTGATACTAACCAGGTGACGGTACTTCCGTTACACATACTAGCGACTGAATCGAACAGAAGGTTAAATGGTTAGACGAAACGATAATTTTAACTGAGTTGTATTCTATTATATCGTGGTGATGTTTATATAGAAATACTCACCAGGTTACTGTTCTATACAGGTAACTGTTCTTCCGTTTTACATACAAGCGACCGAATCGAGCAGAAGGTTGAATTCAGTATAGATTGAACAACCATCGTATCTGGGTTGTATTCGATTATGTTTACATAGTTATACTCACCAGGTAACTGTTCTTCCGTTATACATACGAGCGACTGAATTGAACAGAAGGTTGAATGGAGAGTCTGAACAATCAATGTAGCTGGGTGGTATCCGATTATATCGCAATTATGTATATATGGTGATACTAACCAGGTGACGGTACTTCCGTTACACATACTAGCGACTGAATCGAACAGAAGGTTAAATGGTTAGACGAAACGATAATTGTAACTGAGTTGTATTCTATTATATCGTGGTGATGTTTATATGGAAATACTCACCAGGTTACTGTTCTTTCGCTCTCACATACAAGCGACCGAATCGAGCAGCAGGTCAAATGGATAGATTGAACAATCATCGTATCTGGGTTGTATTCGATTATGTTTATATAGTTATACTCACCAGGTAACAGTTCTTCCGTTACACATTCTAGCGACTGAATCGAACAGAAGGTTAAATGGTTAGACGAAACGATAATTGTATCTGAGTTGTATTCGATGATATCGTGATGATGTTTATATAGCAATACTCACCAGGTAACTGTTCTTCCGTTTTACTTACAAGCGACCGAATCGAGCAGAAGGTTGAATTCAGTATAGATTGAACAATCATCGTATCTGGGTTGTATTCGATTATGTTTATATAGTTATACTCACCAGGTAACTGTTCTTCCGTTATACATACGAGCGACTGAATTGAACAGAAGGTTGAATGGATAGTATATGGGTTGTATTCGATTATGATGTTATGCTGTGTATATAGTTATACACACTAGGTGACGGTATTCCCGTTTTACATACGAGCGACCGAAACGAACAGAAAGTTGAATGGATAGTCTGAACAATCAATGTATCTGGGTGGTATCCGATTATATCGCAATATTGTATATATATAGTGATACTAACCAGGTGACGGTACTTCCGTTACACATACTAGCGACTGAATCCAACAGAAGATTGAATGGTTAGACGAAACGATAATTGTAACTGAGTTGTATTCTATTATATCGTGGTGATGTTTATATAGAAATACTCACCAGGTTACTGTTCTTTCGTTTTCACATACAAGCGACCGAATCGAGCAGAAGGTCAAATGGATAGATTGAACAATCATCGTATCTGGGTTGTATTCGATTATGTTTATATGGTTATACTCACCAGGTAACTGTTCTTCCGTTATACATACGAGCGACTGAATTGAACAGAAGGTTGAATGGATAGTATATGGGTTGTATTCGATTATGATGTTATGCTGTGTATATAGTTATACACACTAGGTGACGGTATTCCCGTTTTACATACGAGCGACCGAAACGAACAGAAAGTTGAATGGATAGTCTGAACAATCAATGTATCTGGGTGGTATCCGATTATATCGCAATATTGTATATATATAGTGATACTAACCAGGTGACGGTACTTCCGTTACACATACTAGCGACTGAATCCAACAGAAGATTGAATGGTTAGACGAAACGATAATTGTAACTGAGTTGTATTCTATTATATCGTGGTGATGTTTATATAGAAATACTCACCAGGTTACTGTTCTTTCGTTTTCACATACAAGCGACCGAATCGAGCAGAAGGTCAAATGGATAGATTGAACAATCATCGTATCTGGGTTGTATTCGATTATGTTTATATGGTTATACTCACCAGGTAACTGTTCTTCCGTTATACATACGAGCGACTGAATTGAACAGAAGGTTGAATGGATAGTATATGGGTTGTATTCGATTATGATGTTATGCTGTGTATATAGTTATACACACTAGGTGACGGTATTCTTGTTTTACATACGAGCGACCGAAACGAACAGAAAGTTGAATGGATAGTCTGAACAATCAATGTATCAGGGTGGTATCCGATTATATCGCAATACTGTATATATAGTGATACATACCAGGTGACGGTACTTCCGTTACACATACTAGCGACTGAATCGAACAGAAGGTTAAATGGTTAGACGAAACGATAATTGTAACTGAGTTGTATTCTATTATATCGTGGTGATGTTTATATAGAAATACTCACCAGGTTACTGTTCTTCCGTTATACATACGAGCAACCGAATCGAACAGAAGGTTGAATGGATAGTATCTGGGTTGTATTCGATTATGATGTTATGCTGTGTATATAGTTAAACACACTAGGTGACGGTATTCCCGTTTCACATACGAGCGACCGAAACGAACAGAAAGTTGAATGGATAGTCTGAACAATCAATGTATCTGGGTGGTATCCGATTATATCGCAATACTGTATATATAGTGATACTAACCAGGTGACGGTACTTCCGTTACACATACTAGCGTCTGAATCGAACAGAAGGTTAAATGGTTAGACGAAACGATAATTGAAACTGAGTTGTATTCGATTATATCGTGGTGATGTTTATATAGAAATACTCACCAGGTAACTGTTCTTTCGTTTTCACATACAAGCGACCGAATCGAGCAGAAGGTCAAATGGATAGATTGAACAATCATCGTATCTGGGTTGTATTCGATTATGTTTATATAGTTATACTTACCAGGTAACTGTTCTTTCGTTATACATACGAGCCACTGAATCGAACATAAGGTTGAATGGATAGATTGAACAATCATTGTATCTGGGTTGTATCCGAATATATTGTTATGCTGTATATTCAGTTACACCTATCATGTAACGGTTCTTTCGTTACACATACGAGCGTCCGAATCGAAAATTAGGTTGGATGGATAGACGGAACGATAATTGTAACTGAGTTGTATTCGATTATATCGTGGTGATGTTTATATAGGAATACTCACCAGGTGACTGTTCTTGCGTTATACATACGAGCGACCCAATCGAACAGAAGGTTGAATGGATAGATTGAACAATCATCGTATCTGGGTTGTTTTCGATTATGTTTTTATAGTAATACTCTCCAGGTAACTGTTCTTTCGTTTTCACATACAATCGACCGAATCGAGCAGAAGGTTAAATGGATAGATTGAACAATCATCGTATCTGGGTTGTATTCGATTATGTTCATATAGTTATACTCACCAGGTAACTTTTCTTCCGTTATATATACGAGCGACCAAAACGAACAGAAAGTTGAATGGATAGTCTGAACAATCAATGTATCTGGGTGGTATCCGATCATATCGCAATACTGTATATATAGTGATACTAACCAGGTGACGGTACTTCCGTTACACATACTAGCGACTGAATCGAACAGAAGGTTAAATGGTTAGACGAAACGATAATTGAAACTGAGTTGTATTCGATTATATCGTGGTGATGTTTATATAGCAATACTCACCAAGTAACTGTTCTTTCGTTTTCACATACAAGCGACCGAATCGAGCAGAAGGTCAAATGGATAGATTGAACAATCATCGTATTTGGGATGTATTCGATTATGTTTATATAGTTATACTCACCAGGTAACTGTTCTTCCGTTACACATACTAGCGACTGAATCGAACAGAAGGTTAAATGGTTAGACGAAAAGATAATTGAAACTGAGTTGTATTCTATTATATCGTGGTGATGTTTAAATAGAAATACTCACCAGGTTATTGTTCTTCCGTTATACATACTAGCAACCGAATCGAACAGAAGGTTGAATGGATAGTATATGGGTTGTATTCGATTTTGATGTTATAATGTGTATATAGTAATACACACTAGGTGACGGTATTTCCGTTTCACATACGAGCGACCGAAACGAACAGAAAGTTGAATGGATAGTCTGAACAATCAATGTATCTGGGTGGTATCCGATTATATCGCAATACTGTATATATAGTGATACTAACCAGGTGACGGTACTTCCGTTACACATACTAGCGACTGAATCGAACAGAAGGTTGAATGGTTAGACGAAACGATAATTGAAACTTAGTTGAATTCGATTATATCGTGGTGATGTTTATATAGCAATACTCACCAGGTAACTGTTCTTCCGTTTTACATACAAGCGACCGAATCGAGCAGGAGGTTGAATAGATAGATTGAACAATCATCGTATCTGGGTTGTATTCGATAATGTTTATATAGTTATACTCACCAGGTAACTGTTCTTCCGTTACACATACTAGCGACTGAATCGAACAGAAGGTTAAATGGTTAGACGAAACGATAATTGTAACTGAGTTGTATTCTATCATATCGTGGTGATGTTTATATAAAAATACTCACCAGGTTACTGTTCTTCTGTTATACTTACGAGCAACCGAATCGAGCAGGAGGTTGGATAGATAGATTGAACAATCATCGTATCTGGGTTGTATTCGATAATGTTTATATAGTTATACTCACCAGGTAACTGTTCTTCCGTTACACATACTAGCGACTGAATCGAACAGAAGGTTAAATGGTTATACGAAACGATAATTGTAACTGAGTTGTATTCTATTATATCGTGGTGATGTTTATATAGAAATACTCACCAGGATACTGTTCTTCTGTTATACATACGAGCAACCGAATCGAGAAGGAGGTTGGATAGATAGATTGAACAATCATCGTATCTGGGTTGTATTCGATAATGTTTATATAGTTATACTCACCAGGTAACTGTTCTTCCGTTACACATACTAGCGACTGAATCGAACAGAAGGTTAAATGGTTAGACGAAACGATAATTGTAACTGAGTTGTATTCTATTATATCGTGGTGATGTTTATATAGAAATACTCACCAGGTTACTGTTCTTTCGTTATACATACGAGCAACCGAATCGAACAGAAGGTTGAATGGATAGTATATGGGTTGTATTCGATTATGATGTTATGCTGTGTATATAGTTATACACACTAGGTGACGGTATTCCCGTTTTACATACGAGCGATCGAAACGAACAGAAAGTTGAATGGATAGTCTGAACAATCAATGTATCTGGGTGGTATCCGATTATATCGCAATACTGTATATATAGTGATACTAACCAGGTGACGGTACTTCCGTTACACATACTAGCGACTGAATCGAACAGAAGGTTGAATGGTTAGACGAAACGATAATTGTAACTGAGTTGTATTCTATTATATCGTGGTGATGTTTATATAGAAATACTCACCAGGTTACTGTTCTTCCGTTATACATACGAGCGACTGAATTGAACAGAAGGTTGAATGGATAGTATATAGGTTGTATTCGATTATGATGTTATGCTGTGTATATAGTTATACACACTAGGTGACGGTATTCCCGTTTTACATACGAGCGACCGAAACAAAAAGAAAGTTGAATGGATAGACTGAACAATCAATGTATCTGGGTGGTATCCGATTATATCGCAATACTGTATATATAGTGATACTAACCAGGTGACGATACTTCCGTTACACATACTAGCGACTGAATCGAACAGAAGGTTAAATGGTTAGACAAAACGATAATTGAATCTGAGTTGTATTCGATGATATCGTGATGATGTTTATATAGCAATACTCACCAGGTAACTGTTCTTCCGTTTTACATACAAGCGACCGAATCGAGCAGGAGGTTGAATAGATAGATTGAACAATCATCGTATCTGGGTTGTATTCGATAATGTTTATATAGTTATACTCACCAGGTAACTGTTCTTCCCTTACACATACTAGCGACTGAATCGAACAGAAGGTTAAATGGTTAGACGAAACGATAATTGTATCTGAGTTGTATTCGATGATATCGTGATGATGTTTATATAGCAATACTCACCAGGTAACTGTTCTTCCGTTTTACATACAAGCGACCGAATCGAGCCGAAGGTTGAATTCAGTATAGATTGAACAATCATCTTATCTGGGTTGTATTCGATTATGTTTATATAGTTATACTCACCAGGTAACTGTTCTTTCGTTATACATACGAGCGACTGAATTGAACAGAAAGTTGAATGGATAGTCTGAACAATCAATTTATCAGGGTGGTATCCGATTATATCGCAATACTGTATATATAGTGATACATACCAGGTGACGGTACTTCCGTTACACATACTAGCGACTGAATCGAACAGAAGGTTAAATGGTTAGACGAAACGATAATTGTAACTGAGTTGTATTCTATTATATCGTGGTGATGTTTATATAGAAATACTCACCAGGTTACTGTTCTTCCGTTATACATACGAGCAACCGAATCGAACAGAAGGTTGAATGGATAGTATATGGGTTGTATTCGATCATGATGTTATGCTGTGTATATAGTTATACACACTAGGTGACGGTATTCCCGTTTTACATACGAGCGACCGAAACGAACAGAAAGTTGAATGGATAGTCTGAACAATCAATGTATCAGGGTGGTATCCGATTATATCGCAATACTGTATATATAGTGATACATACCAGGTGACGGTACTTCCGTTACACATACTAGCGACTGAATCGAACAGAAGGTTAAATGGTTAGACGAAACGATAATTGTAACTGAGTTGTATTCTATGATATCGTGGTGATGTTTATATAGAAATACTCACCAGGTTACTGTTCTTCCGTTATACATACGAGCAACCGAATCGAACAGAAGGTTGAATGGATAGTATATGGGTTGTATTCGATTATGATGTTATGCTGTGTATATAGTTATACACACTAGGTGACGGTATTACCGTTTTACATACGAGCGACCGAAACGAACAGAAAGTTGAATGGATAGTCTGAACAATCAATGTATCTGGGTGGTATCCGATTATATCGCAATACTGTATATATAGTGATACTAACCAGGTGACGGTAATTCCGTTACACATACTAGCGACTGAATCGAACAGAAGGTTAAATGGTTAGACGAAACGATAATTGTAACTGAGTTGTATTCTATTATATCGTGGTGATGTTTATATAGAAATACTCACCAGGTAACTGTTCTTTCGTTTTCACATACAAGCGACCGAATCGAGCAGAAGTTCAAATGGATAGATTGAACAATCATCGTATCTGGGTTGTATTCGATTATGTTTATATAGTTATACTCACCAGGTAACTGTTCTTCCGTTACACATACTAGCGACTGAATCGAATAGAAGGTTAAATGGTTAGACGAAACGATAATTGTATCTGAGTTGTATTCGATGATATCGTGATGATGTTTATATAGCAATACTCACCAGGTAACTGTTCTTCCGTTTTACATACAAGCGACCGAATCGAGCAGAAGGTTGAATTCAGTATAGATTGAACAATCATCGTATCTGGGTTGTATTCGATTATGTTTATATAGTTATACTCACCAGGTAACTGTTCTTCCGTTATACATACGAGCGACTGAATTGAACAGAAGGTTGAATGGATAGTATATGGGTTGTATTCGATTATGATGTTATGCTGTCTATATAGTTATACACACTAGGTGACGGTATTCCCGTTTCACATACGAGCGACCGAAACGAACAGAAAGTTGAATGGATAGTCTGAACAATCAATGTATCTGGGTGGTATCCGATTATATCGCAATACTGTATATATAGTGATACTAACCAGGTGACGGTACTTCCGTTACACATACTAGCGACTACATCGAACAGAAGGTTAAATGGTTGAACGAAACGATAATTGAAACTGAGTTGTATTCGATTATATCGTGGTGATGTTAATATAGAAATACTCACCAGGTAACTGTTCTTTCGTTTTCACATACAAGCGACCGAATCGAGCAGAAGGTCAAATGGATAGATTGAACAATCATCGTATCTGGGTTGTATTCGATTATGTTTATATAGTTATACTCACCAGGTAACTGTTCTTCCGTTACACATACTAGCGACTGAATCGAACAGAAGGTTAAATGGTTAGACGAAACGATAATTGTATCTGAGTTGTATTCGATGATATCGTGATGATGTTTATATAGCAATACTCACCAGGTAACTGTTCTTCCGTTTTACATACAAGCGACCGAATCGAGTAGAAGGTTGAATTCAGTATAGATTGAACAATCATCGTATCTGGGTTGTATTCGATTATGTTTATATAGTTATACTCACCAGGTAACTGTTCTTCCGTTATACATACGAGCGACTGAATTGAACAGAAGGTTGAATGGATAGTATATGGGTTGTATTCGATTATGATGTTATGCTGTCTATATAGTTATACACACTAGGTGACGGTATTCTTGTTTTACATACGTGCGACCGAAACGAACAGAAAGTTGAATGGATAGTCTGAACAATCAATGTATCAGGGTGGTATCCGATTATATCGCAATACTGTATATATAGTGATACATACCAGGTGACGGTACTTCCGTTACACATACTAGCGACTAAATCGAACAGAAGGTTAAATGGTTAGACGAAACGATAATTGTAACTGAGTTGTATTCTATTATATCGTGGTGATGTTTATATAGAAATACTCACCAGGTTACTGTTCTTCCGTTATACATACGAGCAACCGAATCGAATAGAAGGTTGAATGAATAGTATATGGGTTGTATTCGATTATGATGTTATGCTGTGTATATAGTTAAACACACTAGGTGACGGTATTCCCGTTTCACATACGAGTGACCGAAACGAACAGAAAGTTGAATGGATAGTCTGAACAATCAATGTATCTGGGTGGTATCCGATTATATCGCAATACTGTATATATAGTGATACTAACCAGGTGACGGTACTTCCGTTACACATACTAGCGAATGAATCGAACAGAAGGTTGAATGGTTAGACGAAACGATAATTGAAACTGAGTTGTATTCTATTATATCGTGGTGATGTTTATATAGAAATACTCACCAGGTAACTGTTCTTTCGTTTTCACATACAAGCGACCGAATCGAGCAGAAGGTCAAATGGATAGATTGAACAATCATCGTATCTGGGTTGTATTCGATAATGTTTATATAGTTATACTCACCTTTGTAACTGTTCTTCCGTTACACATACTAGCGACTGAATCGAACAGAAGGTTTAATGGTTAGACGAAACGATAATTGTAACTGAGTTGTATTATATTATATCGTGGTGATGTTTATATAGAAATACTCACCAGGTTACTGTTCTTCCGTTATACATACGAGCAACCGAATCGAACAGAAGGTTGAATGGATAGTATCTGGGTTGTATTCGATTATGGTGTTATGCTGTGTATATAGTTATACACACTAGGTGACGGTATTCCCGTTTCACATACGAGCGACCGAAACGAACAGAAAGTTGAATGGATAGTCTGAACAATCAATGTATCTGGGTGGTATCTGATTATATCGCAATACTGTATATATAGTGATACTAACCAGGTGACGGTACTTCCGTTACACATACTAGCGACTGAATCGAACAGAAGGTTAAATGGTTAGACGAAACGATAATTGAAACTGAGTTGTATTCTATTATATCGTGGTGATGTTTATATAGAAATACTCACCAGGTTACTGTTCTTCCGTTACACATACTAGCGACTGAATCGAACAGAAGGTTAAATGGTTAGACGAAACGATAATTGATACTGAGTTGAATTCGATTATATCGTGGTGATGTTTATATAGAAATATTCACCAGGTGACTGTTCTTTCGTTTTCACATACAAGCGACCGAATCGAGCAGAAGGTCAAATGGATAGATTGAACAATCATCGTATCTGGGTTGTATTCGATAATGTTTATATAGTTATACTCACCAGGTAACTGTTCTTCCGTTACACATACTAGCGACTGAATCGAACAGAAGGTTGAATGGTTAGACGAAACGATAATTGTATCTGAGTTGTATTCGATGATATCGTGATGATGTTTATATAGCAATACTCACCAGGTAACTGTTCTTCCGTTTTACAAACAAGCGACCGAATCGAGCAGAAGGTTGAATTCAGTATAGATTGAACAATCATCGTATCTGGGTTGTATTCGATTATGTTTATATAGTTATACTCACCAGGTAACTGTTCTTCCGTTATACATACGAGCGACTGAATTGAACAGAAGGTTGAATGGATAGTATATGGGTTGTATTCGATTATGATGTTATGCTGTGTATATAGTTATACACACTAGGTGACGGTATTCCCGTTTCACATACGAGCGACCGAAACGAACAGAAAGTTGAATGGATAGTCTGAACAATCAATGTATCTGGGTGGTATCCGATTATATCGCAATACTGTATATATAGTGATACTAACCAGGTGACGGTACTTCCGTTACACATACTAGCGACTGAATCGAACAGAAGGTTAAATGGTTAGACGAAACGATTATTGAAACTGAGTTGTATTCTATTATATCGTGGTGATGTTTATATAGAAATACTCACCAGGATACTGTTCTTCCGTTACACAAACTAGCGACTGAATCGAACAGAAGGTTAAATGGTTAGACGAAACGATAATTGAAACTGAGTTGTATTCGATTATATCGTGGTGATGTTTATATAGAAATACTCACCAGGTAACTGTTCTTTCGTTTTCACATACAAGCGACCGAATCGAGCAGAAGGTCAAATGGATAGATTGAACAATCATCGTATCTGGGTTGTATTCGATTATGTTTATATAGTTCTACTCACCAGGTAACTGTTCTCCCGTTACACATACTAGCGACTGAATCGAACAGAAGGTTAAATGGTTAGACGAAACGATAATTGAAACTGAGTTGTATTCGATTATATCGTGGTGATGTTTATATAGAAATACTCACCAGGGAACTGTTCTTACGTTCTCACATACAAGCGACCGAATCGAGCAGAAGGTCAAATGGATAGATTGAACAATCATCGTATCGTATACATACGAGCAACCGAATCGAACAGAAGGTTGAATGGATAGTATATGGGTTGTATTCGATTATGATGTTATGCTGTGTATATAGTTATACACACTAGGTGACGGTATTCTTGTTTTACATACGAGCGACCGAAACGAACAGAAAGTTGAATGGATAGTCTGAACAATCAATGTATCAGGGTGGTATCCGATTATATCGCAATACTGTATATATAGTGATACATACCAGGTGACGGTACTTCCGTTACACATACTAGCGACTGAATCGAACAGAAGGTTAAATGGTTAGACGAAACGATAATTGAAACTGAGTTGTATTCGATTATATCGTGGTGATGTTTATATAGAAATACTCACCAGGTTACTGTTCTTCCGTTATACATACGAGCAACCGAATCGAACAGAAGGTTGAATGGATAGTTTATGGGTTGTATTCGATTATGATGTTATGCTGTGTATATAGTTATACACACTAGGTGACGGTATTCCCGTTTCACATACGAGCGACCGAAACGAACAGAAAGTTGAATGGATAGTCTGAACAATCAATGTATCTGGGTGGTATCCGATTATATCGCAATACTGTATATATAGTGATACATACCAGGTGACGGTACTTCCGTTACACATACTAGCGACTGAATCGAACAGAAGGTTATATGGTTAGACGAAACGATAATTGTAACTGAATTGTATTCTATTATATCGTGGTGATGTTTATATAGTTATACTCACCAGGTAACTGTTCTTCCGTTACACATACTAGCGACTGAATCGAACAGAAGGTTAAATGGTTAGACGAAACGATAATTGTAACTGAGTTGTATTCTATTATATCGTGGTGATGTTTATATAGAAATACTCACCAGGTTACTGTTCTTCCGTTATACATACGAGCAACCGAATCGAACAGAAGGTTGAATGGATAGTATCTGGGTTGTATTCGATTATGATGTTATGCTGTGTATATAGTTATACACACTAGGTGACGGTATTCCCGTTTCACATACGAGCGACCGAAACGAACAGAAAGTTGAATGGATAGTCTGAACAATCAATGTATCTGGGTGGTATTCGATTATATCGCAATACTGTATATATAGTGATACTAACCAGGTGACGGTACTTCCGTTACACATACTAGCGACTGAATCGAACAGAAGGTTGAATGGTTAGACGAAACGATAATTGAAACTGAGTTGTATTCGATTATATCGTGCTGATGTTTATATAGAAATACTCACCAGGTTACTGTTCTTCCGTTATACATACGAGCAACCGAATCGAACAGAAGGTTGAATGGATAGTATATGGGTTGTATTCGATTATGATGTTATGCTGTGTATATAGTTATACACACTAGGTGACGGTATTCCCGTTTCACATACGAGCGACCGAAACGAACAGAAAGTTGAATGGATAGTCTGAACAATCAATGTATCTGGGTGGTATCCGATTATATCGCAATACTGTATATATAGTGATACTAACCAAGTGACGGTACTTCCGTTACACATACTAGCGACTGAATCGAACAGAAGGTTAAATGGTTAGACGAAACGATAATTGAAACTGAGTTGTATTCGATTATATCGTGGTGATGTTTATATAGAAATACTCACCAGGATACTGTTCTTCCGTTACACAAACTAGCGACTGAATCGAACAGAAGGTTAAATGGTTAGACGAAACGATAATTGAAACTGAGTTGTATTCGATTATATCGTGGTGATGTTTATATAGAAATACTCACCAGGGAACTGTTCTTTCGTTCTCACATACAAGCGACCGAATCGAGCAGAAGGTCAAATGGATATATTGAACAATCATCGTATCGTATACATACGAGCAACCGAATCGAACAGAAGGTTGAATGGATAGTATATGGGTTGTATTCGATTATGATGTTATGCTGTGTATATAGTTATACAGACTAGGTGACGGTATTCTTGTTTTACATACGAGCGACCGAAACGAACAGAAAGTTGAATGGATAGTCTGAACAATAAATGTATCAGGGTGGTATCCGATTATATCGCAATACTGTATATATAGTGATACATACCAGGTGACGGTACTTCCGTTACACATACTAGCGACTGAATCGAACAGAAGGTTAAATGGTTAGACGAAACGATAATTGAAACTGAGTTGTATTCGATTATATCGTGGTGATGTTTATATAGAAATACTCACCAGGTTACTGTTCTTCCGTTATACATACGAGCAACCGAATCGAACAGAAGGTTGAATGGATAGTTTATGGGTTGTATTCGATTATGATGTTATGCTGTGTATATAGTTATACACACTAGGTGACGGTATTCCCGTTTCACATACGAGCGACCGAAACGAACAGAAAGTTGAATGGATAGTCTGAACAATCAATGTATCTGGGTGGTATCCGATTATATCGCAATACTGTATATATAGTGATACATACCAGGTGACGGTACTTCCGTTACACATACTAGCGACTGAATCGAACAGAAGGTTATATGGTTAGACGAAACGATAATTGTAACTGAGTTGTATTCTATTATATCGTGGTGATGTTTATATAGTTATACTCACCAGGTAACTGTTCTTCCGTTACACATACTAGCGACTGAATCGAACAGAAGGTTAAATGGTTAGACGAAACGATAATTGTAACTGAGTTGTATTCTATTATATCGTGGTGATGTTTATATAGAAATACTCACCAGGTTACTGTTCTTCCGTTATACATACGAGCAACCGAATCGAACAGAAGGTTGAATGGATAGTATCTGGGTTGTATTCGATTATGATGTTATGCTGTGTATATAGTTATACACACTAGGTGACGGTATTCCCGTTTCACATACGAGCGACCGAAACGAACAGAAAGTTGAATGGATAGTCTGAACAATCAATGTATCTGGGTGGTATTCGATTATATCGCAATACTGTATATATAGTGATACTAACCAGGTGACGGTACTTCCGTTACACATACTAGCGACTGAATCGAACAGAAGGTTGAATGGTTAGACGAAACGATAATTGAAACTGAGTTGTATTCGATTATATCGTGCTGATGTTTATATAGAAATACCCACCAGGTTACTGTTCTTCCGTTATACATACGAGCAACCGAATCGAACAGAAGGTTGAATGGATAGTATATGGGTTGTATTCGATTATGATGTTATGCTGTGTATATAGTTATACACACTAGGTGACGGTATTCCCGTTTCACATACGAGCGACCGAAACGAACAGAAAGTTGAATGGATAGTCTGAACAATCAATGTATCTGGGTGGTATCCGATTATATCGCAATACTGTATATATAGTGATACTAACCAAGTGACGGTACTTCCGTTACACATACTAGCGACTGAATCGAACAGAAGGTTAAATGGTTAGACGAAACGATAATTGAAACTGAGTTGTATTCGATTATATCGTGGTGATGTTTATATAGAAATACTCACCAGGATACTGTTCTTCCGTTACACAAACTAGCGACTGAATCGAACAGAAGGTTAAATGGTTAGACGAAACGATAATTGAAACTGAGTTGTATTCGATTATATCGTGGTGATGTTTATATAGAAATACTCACCAGGGAACTGTTCTTTCGTTTTCACATACAAGCGACCGAATCGAGCAGAAGGTCAAATGGATAGATTGAACAATCATCGTATCTGGGTTGTATTCGATTATGTTTATATAGTTCTACTCACCAGGTAACTGTTCTTCCGTTACACATACTAGCGACTGAATCGAACAGAAGGATAAATGGTTAGACGAAACGATAATTGAAACTGAGTTGTATTCGATTATATCGTGGTGATGTTTATATAGAAATACTCACCAGGGAACTGTTCTTTCGTTTTCACATACAAGCGACCGAATCGAGCAGAAGGTCAAATGGATAGATTGAACAATCATCGTATCGTATACATACGAGCAACCGAATCGAACAGAAGGTTGAATGGATAGTATATGGGTTGTATTCGATTATGATGTTATGCTGTGTATATAGTTATACACACTAGGTGACGGTATTCTTGTTTTACATACGAGCGACCGAAACGAACAGAAAGTTGAATGGATAGTCTGAACAATCAATGTATCAGGGTGGTATCCGATTATATCGCAATACTGTATATATAGTGATACATACCAGGTGACGGTACTTCCGTTACACATACTAGCGACTGAATCGAACAGAAGGTTAAATGGTTAGACGAAACGATAATTGAAACTGAGTTGTATTCGATTATATCGTGGTGATGTTTATATAGAAATACTCACCAGGTTACTGTTCTTCCGTTATACATACGAGCAACCGAATCGAACAGAAGGTTGAATGGATAGTTTATGGGGTTGTATTCGATTATGATGTTATGCTGTGTATATAGTTATACACACTAGGTGACGGTATTCCCGTTTCACATACGAGCGACCGAAACGAACAGAAAGTTGAATGGATAGTCTGAACAATCAATGTATCTGGGTGGTATCCGATTATATCGCAATACTGTATATATAGTGATACTAACCAAGTGACGGTACTTCCGTTACACATACTAGCGACTGAATCGAACAGAAGGTTAAATGGTTAGACAAAACGATAATTGTATCTGAGTTGTATTCGATGATATCGTGATGATGTTCATATAGCAATACTCACCAGGTAACTGTTCTTCCGTTTTACATACAAGCGACCGAATCGAGCAGGAGGTTGAATTCAGTATAGATTGAACAATCATCGTATCTGGGTTGTATTCGATTATGTTCATATAGTTATACTCACCAGGTAACTGTTCTTCCGTTATACATACGAGCGACTGAATTGAACAGAAGGTTGAATGGATAGTATATGGGTTGTATTCGATTATGATGTTATGCTGTGTATATAGTTATACACACTAGGTGACGGTATTCATGTTTTACATACGAGCGACCGAAACGAACAGAAAGTTGAATGGATAGTCTGAACAATCAATGTATCAGGGTGGTATCCGATTATATCGCAATACTGTATATATAGTGATACATACCAGGTGACGGTACTTCCGTTACACATACTAGCGACTGAATCGAACAGAAGGTTAAATGGTTAGACGAAACGATAATTGTAACTGAGTTGTATTCTATTATATCGTGGTGATGTTTATATAGAAATACTCACCAGGTGACTGTTCTTCCGTTATACATACGAGCAACCGAATCGAACAGAAGGTTGAATGGATAGTATCTGGGTTGTATTCGATTATGATGTTATGCTGTGTATATAGTTAAACACACTAGGTGACGGTATTCCCGTTTCACATACGAGCGACCGAAACGAACAGAAAGTCGAATGGATAGTCTGAACAATCAATGTATCTGGGTGGTATCCGATTATATCGCAATACTGTATATATAGTGATACTAACCAGGTGACGGTACTTCCGTTACACATACTAGCGAATGAATCGAACAGAAGGTTGAATGGTTAGACGAAACGATAATTGAAACTGAGTTGTATTCTATTATATCGTGGTGATGTTTATATAGAAATACTCACCAGGTAACTGTTCTTCCGTTACTCATACTAGCGACTGAATCGAACAGAAGGTTAAATGGTTAGACGAAACGATAATTGAAACTGAGTTGTATTCGATTATATCGTGGTGATGTTTATATAGAAATACTCACCAGGTAACTGTTCTTTCGTTTTCACATACAAGCGACCGAATCGAGCAGAAGGTCAAATGGATAGATTGAACAATCATCGTATCTGGGTTGTATTCGATAATGTTTATATAGTTATACTCACCAGGTAACTTTTCTTCCGTTACACATACTAGCGACTGAATCGAACAGAAGGTTTAATGGTTAGACGAAACGATAATTGTAACTGAGTTGTATTCTATTATATCGTGGTGATGTTTATATAGAAATACTCACCAGGTTACTGTTCTTTCGTTATACATACGAGCAACCAAATCGAACAGAAGGTTGAATGGATAGTATCTGGGTTGTATTCGATTATGGTGTTATGCTGTGTATATAGTTATACCCACTAGGTGACGGTATTCCCGTTTCACATACGAGCGACCGAAACGAACAGAAAGTTGAATGGATAGTCTGAACAATCAATGTATCTGGGTGGTATCTGATTATATCGCAATACTGTATATATAGTGATACTAACCAGGTGACGGTACTTCCGTTACACATACTAGCGACTGAATCGAACAGAAGGTTAAATGGTTAGACGAAACGATAATTGAAACTGAGTTGTATTCTATTATATCGTGGTGATGTTTATATAGAAATACTCACCAGGTAACTGTTCTTCCGTTACACATACTAGCGACTGAATCGAACAGAAGGTTAAATGGTTAGACGAAACGATAATTGAAACTGAGTTGTATTCGATTATATCGTGGTGATGTTTATATAGAAATACTCACCAGGTAACTGTTCTTTCGTTTTCACATACAAGCGACCGAATCGAGCAGAAGGTCAAATGGATAGATTGAACAATCATCGTATCTGGGTTGTATTCGATAATGTTTATATAGTTATACTCACCAGGTAACTGTTCTTCCGTTACACATACTAGCGACTGAATCGAACAGAAGGTTCAATGGTTAGACGAAACGATAATTGTAACTGAGTTGTATTCTATTATATCGTGGTGATGTTTATATAGAAATACTCACCAGGTTACTGTTCTTTCGTTATACATACGAGCAACCAAATCGAACAGAAGGTTGAATGGATAGTATCTGGGTTGTATTCGATTATGGTGTTATGCTGTGTATATAGTTATACCCACTAGGTGACGGTATTCCCGTTTCACATACGAGCGACCGAAACGAACAGAAAGTTGAATGGATAGTCTGAACAATCAATGTATCTGGGTGGTATCTGATTATATCGCAATACTGTATATATAGTGATACTAACCAGGTGACGGTACTTCCGTTACACATACTAGCGACTGAATCGAACAGAAGGTGAAATGGTTAGACGAAACGATAATTGAAACTGAGTTGTATTCTATTATATCGTGGTGATGTTTATATAGAAATACTCACCAGGTTACTGTTCTTCCGTTACACATACTAGCGACTGAATCGAACAGAAGGTTGAATGGTTAGACGAAACGATAATTGATACTGAGTTGTATTCGATTATATCGTGGTGATGTTTATATAGAAATACTCACCAGGTGACTGTTCTTTCGTTTTCACATACAAGCGACCGAATCGAGCAGAAGGTCAAATGAATAGATTGAACAATCATCGTATCTGGGTTGTATTCGATAATGTTTATATAGTTATACTCACCAGGTAACTGTTCTTCCGTTACACATACTAGCGACTGAATCGAACAGAAGGTTGAATGGTTAGACGAAACGATAATTGTATCTGAGTTGTATTTTATTATATCGTGGTGATGTTTATATAGTTATACTCACCAGGTAACTGTTCTTCCGTTACACATACTAGCGACTGAATCGAACAGAAGGTTTAATGGTTAGACGAAACGATAATTGTAACTGAGTTGTATTCTATTATATCGTGGTGATGTTTATATAGAAATACTCACCAGGTTACTGTTCTTTCGTTATACATACGAGCAACCGAATCGAACAGAAGGTTGAATGGATAGTATCTGGGTTGTATTCGATTATGGTGTTATGCTGTGTATATAGTTATACACACTAGGTGACGGTATTCCCGTTTCACATACGAGCGACCGAAACGAACAGAAAGTTGAATGGATAGTCTGAACAATCAATGTATCTGGGTGGTATCTGATTATATCGCAATACTGTATATATAGTGATACATACCAGGTGACGGTACTTCTGTTACACATACTAGCGACTGAATCGAACAGAAGGTTATATGGTTAGACGAAACGATAATTGTAACTGAGTTGTATTTTATTATATCGTGGTGATGTTTATATAGTTATACTCACCAGGTAACTGTTCTTCCGTTACACATACTAGCGACTGAATCGAACAGAAGGTTAAATGGTTAGACGAAACGATAATTGTAACTGAGTTGTATTCTATTATATCGTGGTGATGTTTATATAGAAATACTCACCAGGTTACTGTTCTTCCGTTATACATACGAGCAACCGAATCGAACAGAAGGTTGAATGAATAGTATCTGGGTTGTATTCGATTATGATGTTATGCTGTGTATATAGTTATACACACTAGGTGACGGTATTCCCGTTTCACATACGAGCGACCGAAACGAACAGAAAGTTGAATGGATAGTCTGAACAATCAATGTATCTGGGTGGTATTCGATTATATCGCAATACTGTATATATAGTGATACTAACCAGGTGACGGTACTTCCGTTACACATACTAGCGACTGAATCGAACAGAAGGTTAAATGGTTAGACGAAACGATAATTGAAACTGAGTTGTATTCGATTATATCGTGGTGATGTTTATATAGAAATACTCACCAGGTTACTGTTCTTCCGTTATACATACGAGCAACCGAATCGAACAGAAGGTTGAATGGATAGTATATGGGTTGTATTCGATTATGATGTTATGCTGTGTATATAGTTATACACACTAGGTGACGGTATTCCCGTTTCACATACGAGCGACCGAAACGAACAGAAAGTTGAATGGATAGTCTGAACAATCAATGTATCTGGGTGGTATCCGATTATATCGCAATACTGTATATATAGTGATACTAACCAAGTGACGGTACTTCCGTTACACATACTAGCGACTGAATCGAACAGAAGGTTAAATGGTTAGACAAAACGATAATTGTATCTGAGTTGTATTCGATGATATCGTGATGATGTTCATATAGCAATACTCACCAGTTAACTGTTCTTCCGTTTTACATACAAGCGACCGAATCGAGCAGGAGGTTGAATTCAGTATAGATTGAACAATCATCGTATCTGGGTTGTATTCGATTATGTTCATATAGTTATACTCACCAGGTAACTGTTCTTCCGTTATACATACGAGCGACTGAATTGAACAGAAGGTTGAATGGATAGTATATGGGTTGTATTCGATTATGATGTTATGCTGTGTATATAGTTATACACACTAGGTGACGGTATTCATGTTTTACATACGAGCGACCGAAACGAACAGAAAGTTGAATGGATAGTCTGAACAATCAATGTATCAGGGTGGTATCCGATTATATCGCAATACTGTATATATAGTGATACATACCAGGTGACGGTACTTCCGTTACAAATACTAGCGACTGAATCGAACAGAAGGTTAAATGGTTAGACGAAACGATAATTGTAACTGAGTTGTATTCTATTATATCGTGGTGATGTTTATATAGAAATACTCACCAGGTGACTGTTCTTCAGTTATACATACGAGCAACCGAATCGAACAGAAGGTTGAATGGATAGTATCTGGGTTGTATTCGATTATGATGTTATGCTGTGTATATAGTTAAACACACTAGGTGACGGTATTCCCGTTTCACATACGAGCGACCGAAACGAACAGAAAGTTGAATGGATAGTCTGAACAATCAATGTATCTGGGTGGTATCCGATTATATCGCAATACTGTATATATAGTGATACTAACCAGGTGACGGTACTTCCGTTACACATACTAGCGAATGAATCGAACAGAAGGTTGAATGGTTAGACGAAACGATAATTGAAACTGAGTTGTATTCTATTATATCGTGGTGATGTTTATATAGAAATACTCACCAGGTAAATGTTCTTCCGTTACACATACTAGCGACTGAATCGAACAGAAGGTTAAATGGTTAGACGAAACGATAATTGAAACTGAGTTGTATTCGATTATATCGTGGTGATGTTTATATAGAAATACTCACCAGGTAACTGTTCTTTCGTTTTCACATACAAGCGACCGAATCGAGCAGAAGGTCAAATGGATAGATTGAACAATCATCGTATCTGGGTTGTATTCGATAATGTTTATATAGTTATACTCACCAGGTAACTGTTCTTCCGTTACACATACTAGCGACTGAATCGAACAGAAGGTTTAATGGTTAGACGAAACGATAATTGTAACTGAGTTGTATTCTATTATATCGTGGTGATGTTTATATAGAAATACTCACCAGGTTACTGTTCTTTCGTTATACATACGAGCAACCGAATCGAACAGAAGGTTGAATGGATAGTATCTGGGTTGTATTCGATTATGGTGTTATGCTGTGTATATAGTTATACACACTAGGTGACGGTATTCCCGTTTCACATACGAGCGACCGAAACGAACAGAAAGTTGAATGGATAGTCTGAACAATCAATGTATCTGGGTGGTATCTGATTATATCGCAATACTGTATATATAGTGATACTAACCAGGTGACGGTACTTCCGTTACACATACTAGCGACTGAATCGAACAGAAGGTTAAATGGTTAGACGAAACGATAATTGAAACTGAGTTTTATTCTATTATATCGTGGTGATGTTTATATAGAAATACTCACCAGGTTACTGTTCTTCCGTTACACATACTAGCGACTGAATCGAACAGAAGGTTAAATGGTTAGACGAAACGATAATTGATACTGAGTTGTATTCGATTATATCGTGGTGATGTTTATATAGAAATACTCACCAGGTGACTGTTCTTTCGTTTTCATATACAAGCGACCGAATCGAGCAGAAGGTCAAATGGATAGATTGAACAATCATCGTATCTGGGTTGTATTCGATAATGTTTATATAGTTATACTCACCAGGTAACTGTTCTTCCGTTACACATACTAGCGACTGAATCGAACAGAAGGTTGAATGGTTAGACGAAACGATAATTGTATCTGAGTTGTATTCGATGATATCGTGATGATGTTTATATAGCAATACTCACCAGGTAACTGTTCTTCCGTTTTATATACAAGCGACCGAATCGAGCAGAAGGTTGAATTCAGTATAGATTGAACAATCATCGTATCTGGGTTGTATTCGATTATGTTCATATAGTTATACTCACCAGGTAACTGTTCTTCCGTTATACATACGAGCGACTGAATTGAACTGAAGGTTGAATGGATAGTATCTGGGTTGTATTCGATTATGATGTTATGCTGTGTATATTGTAATACACACTAGGTGACGGTATTCCCGTTTCACATACGAGCGACCGAAACGAACAGAAAGTTGAATGGATAGTCTGAACAATCAATGTATCTGGGTGGTATTCGATTATATCGCAATACTGTATATATAGTGATACTAACCAGGTGACGGTACTTCCGTTACACATACTAGCGACTGAATCGAACAGAAGGTTAAATGGTTAGACGAAACGATAATTGAAACTGAGTTGTATTCGATTATATCGTGGTGATGTTTATATAGAAATACTCACCAGGTGACTGTTCTTCCGTTATACATACGAGCAACCGAATCGAACAGAAGGTTGAATGGATAGTATCTGGGTTGTATTCGATTATGATGTTATGCTGTGTATATAGTTAAACACACTAGGTGACGGTATTCCCGTTTCACATACGAGCGACCGAAACGAACAGAAAGTTGAATGGATAGTCTGAACAATCAATGTATCTGGGTGGTATCCGATTATATCGCAATACTGTATATATAGTGATACTAACCAGGTGACGGTACTTCCGTTACACATACTAGCGAATGAATCGAACAGAAGGTTGAATGGTTAGGCGAAACGATAATTGAAACTGAGTTGTATTGTATTATATCGTGGTGATGTTTATATAGAAATACTCACCAGGTAACTGTTCTTCCGTTACACATACTAGCGACTGAATCGAACAGAAGGTTAAATGGTTAGACGAAACGGTAATTGAAACTGAGTTGTATTCGATTATATCGTGGTGATGTTTATATAGAAATACTCACCAGGTAACTGTTCTTTCGTTTTCACATACAAGCGACCGAATCGAGCAGAAGGTCAAATGGATAGATTGAACAATCATCGTATCTGGGTTGTATTCGATAATGTTTATATAGTTATACTCACCAGGTTACTGTTCTTCCGTTACACATACTAGCGACTGAATCGAACAGAAGGTTTAATGGTTAGACGAAACGATAATTGTAACTGAGTTGTATTCTATTATATCGTGGTGATGTTTATATAGAAATACTCACCAGGTTACTGTTCTTTCGTTATACATATGAGCAACCGAATCGAACAGAAGGTTGAATGGATAGTATCTGGGTTGTATTCGATTATGGTGTTATGCTGTGTATATAGTTATACACACTAGGTGACGGTATTCCCGTTTCACATACGAGCGACCGAAACGAACAGAAAGTTGAATGGATAGTCTGAACAATCAATGTATCTGGGTGGTATCTGATTATATCGCAATACTGTATATATAGTGATACTAACCAGGTGACGGTACTTCCGTTACACATACTAGCGACTGAATCGAACAGAAGGTTAAATGGTTAGACGAAACGATAATTGAAACTGAGTTGTATTCTATTATATCGTGGTGATGTTTATATAGAAATACTCACCAGGTTACTGTTCTTCCGTTACACATACTAGCGACTGAATCGAACAGAAGGTTTAATGGTTAGACGAAACGATAATTGATACTGAGTTGTATTCGATTATATCGTGGTGATGTTTATATAGAAATACTCACCAGGTGACTGTTCTTTCGTTTTCACATACAAGCGACCGAATCGAGCAGAAGGTCAAATGGATAGATTGAACAATCATCGTATCTGGGTTGTATTCGATAATGTTTATATAGTTATACTCACCAGGTAGCTGTTCTTCCGTTACACATACTAGCGACTGAATCGAACAGAAGGTTGAATGGTTAGACGAAACGATAATTGTATCTGAGTTGTATTCGATGATATCGTGATGATGTTTATATAGCAATACTCACCAGGTAACTGTTCTTCCGTTTTATATACAAGCGACCGAATCGAGCAGAAGGTTGAATTCAGTATAAATTGAACAATCATCGTATCTGGGTTGTATTCGATTATGTTCATATAGTTATACTCACCAGGTAACTGTTCTTCCGTTATACATACGAGCGACTGAATTGAACAGAAGGTTGAATGGATAGTATCTGGGTTGTATTCGATTATGATGTTATGCTGTGTATATTGTAATACACACTAGGTGACGGTATTCCCGTTTCACATACGAGCGACCGAAACGAACAGAAAGTTGAATGGATAGTCTGAACAATCAATGTATCTGGGTGGTATTCGATTATATCGCAATACTGTATATATAGTGATACTAACCAGGTGACGGTACTTCCGTTACACATACTAGCGACTGAATCGAACAGAAGGTTAAATGGTTAGACGAAACGATAATTGAAACTGAGTTGTATTCGATTATATCGTGGTGATGTTTATATAGAAATACTCACCAGGTGACTGTTCTTCCGTTATACATACGAGCAACCGAATCGAACAGAAGGTTGAATGGATAGTATCTGGGTTGTATTCGATTATGATGTTATGCTGTGTATATAGTTAAACACACTAGGTGACGGTATTCCCGTTTCACATACGAGCGACCGAAACGAACAGAAAGTTGAATGGATAGTCTGAACAATCAATGTATCTGGGTGGTATCCGATTATATCGCAATACTGTATATATAGTGATACTAACCAGGTGACGGTACTTCCGTTACACATACTAGCGAATGAATCGAACAGAAGGTTGAATGGTTAGACGAAACGATAATTGAAACTGAGTTGTATTCTATTATATCGTGGTGATGTTTATATAGAAATACTCACCAGGTAACTGTTCTTCCGTTACACATACTAGCGACTGAATCGAACAGAAGGTTAAATGGTTAGACGAAACGATAATTGAAACTGAGTTTTATTCGATTATATCGTGGTGATGTTTATATAGAAATACTCACCAGGTAACTGTTCTTTCGTTTTCACATACAAGCGACCGAATCGAGCAGAAGGTCAAATGGATAGATTGAACAATCATCGTATCTGGGTTGTATTCGATAATGTTTATATAGTTATACTCACCAGGTAACTGTTCTTCCGTTACACATACTAGCGACTGAATCGAACAGAAGGTTTAATGGTTAGACGAAACGATAATAGTAACTGAGTTGTATTCTATTATATCGTGGTGATGTTTATATAGAAATACTCACCAGGTTACTGTTCTTTCGTTATACATACGAGCGACCGAATCGAACAGAAGGTTGAATGGATAGTATCTGGGTTGTATTCGATTATGGTGTTATGCTGTGTATATAGTTATACACACTAGGTGACGGTATTCCCGTTTCACATACGAGCGACCGAAACGAACAGAAAGTTGAATGGATAGTCTGAACAATCAATGTATCTGGGTGGTATCTGATTATATCGCAATACTGTATATATAGTGATACTAACCAGGTGACGGTACTTCCGTTACACATACTAGCGACTGAATCGAACAGAAGGTTAAATGGTTAGACGAAACGATAATTGAAACTGAGTTGTATTCTATTATATCGTGGTGATGTTTATATAGAAATACTCACCAGGTTACTGTTCTTCCGTTACACATACTAGCGACTGAATCGAACAGAAGGTTAAATGGTTAGACGAAACGATAATTGATACTGAGTTGTATTCGATTATATCGTGGTGATGTTTATATAGAAATACTCACCAGGTGACTGGATCGATTGAACAATCATCGTATCTGGGTTGTATTCGATAATGTTTATATAGTTATACTCACCAGGTAACTGTTCTTCCGTTACACATACTAGCGACTGAATCGAACAGAAGGTTGAATGGTTAGACGAAACGATAATTGTATCTGAGTTGTATTCGATGATATCGTGATGATGTTTATATAGCAATACTCACCAGGTAACTGTTCTTCCGTTTTATATACAAGCGACCGAATCGAGCAGAAGGTTGAATTCAGTATAGATTGAACAATCATCGTATCTGGGTTGTATTCGATTATGTTTATATAGTTATACTCACCAGGTAACTGTTCTTCCGTTATACATACGAGCGACTGAATTGAACAGAAGGTTGAATGGATAGTATATGGGTTGTATTCGATTATGATGTTATGCTGTGTATATAGTTATACACACTAGGTGACGGTATTCCCGTTTCACATACGAGCGACCGAAACGAACAGAAAGTTGAATGGATAGTCTGAACAATCAATGTATCTGGGTGGTATCCGATTATATCGCAATACTGTATATATAGTGATACTAACCAGGTGACGGTACTTCCGTTACACATACTAGCGACTGAATCGAACAGAAGGTTAAATGGTTAGACGAAACGATAATTGAAACTGAGTTGTATTCTATTATATCGTGGTGATGTTTATATAGAAATACTCACCAGGTTACTGTTCTTCCGTTACACAAACTAGCGACTGAATCGAACAGAAGGTTAAATGGTTAGACGAAACGATAATTGAAAATGAGTTGTATTCGATTATATCGTGGTGATGTTTATATAGAAATACTCACCAGGTAACTGTTCTTTCGTTTTCACATACAAGCGACCGAATCGAGCAGAAGGTCAAATGGATAGATTGAACAATCATCGTATCTGGGTTGTATTCGATTATGTTTATATAGTTATACTCACCAGGTAACTGTTCTTTCGTTACACATACTAGCGACTGAATCGAACAGAAGGTTAAATGGTTAGACGAAACGATAATTGAAACTGAGTTGTATTCGATTATATCGTGGTGATGTTTATATAGAAATACTCACCAGGGAACTGTTCTTTCGTTTTCACATACAAGCGACCGAATCGAGCAGAAGGTCAAATGGATAGATTGAACAATCATCGTATCGTATACATACGAGCAACCGAATCGAACAGAAGGTTGAATGGATAGTATATGGGTTGTATTCGATTATGATGTTATGCTGTGTATATAGTTATACACACTAGGTGACGGTATTCTTGTTTTACATACGAGCGACCGAAACGAACAGAAAGTTGAATGGATAGTCTGAACAATCAATGTATCAGGGTGGTATCCGATTATATCGCAATACTGTATATATAGTGATACATACCAGGTGACGGTACTTCCGTTACACATACTAGCGACTGAAACGAACAGAAGGTTAAATGGTTAGACGAAACGATAATTGAAACTGAGTTGTATTCGATTATATCGTGGTGATGTTTATATAGAAATACTCACCAGGTTACTGTTCTTCCGTTATACATACGAGCAACCGAATCGAACAGAAGGTTGAATGGATAGTATATGGGTTGTATTCGATTATGATGTTATGCTGTGTATATAGTTATACACAATAGGTGACGGTATTCCCGTTTCACATACGAGCGACCGAAACGAACAGAAAGTTGAATGGATAGTCTGAACAATCAATGTATCTGGGTGGTATTCGATTATATCGCAATACTGTATATATAGTGATACTAACCAGGTGACGGTACTTCCGTTACACATACTAGCGACTGAATCGAACAGAAGGTTAAATGGTTAGACGAAACGATAATTGAAACTGAGTTGTATTCGATTATATCGTGGTGATGTTTATATAGAAATACTCACCAGGTTACTGTTCTTCCGTTATACATACGAGCAACCGAATCGAACAGAAGGTTGAATGGATAGTATATGGGTTGTATTCGATTATGATGTTATGCTGTGTATATAGTTATACACACTAGGTGACGGTATTCCCGTTTCACATACGAGCGACCGAAACGAACAGAAAGTTGAATGGATAGTCTGAACAATCAATGTATCTGGGTGGTCTCCGATTATATCGCAATACTGTATATATAGTGATACTAACCAAGTGACGGTACTTCCGTTATACATACTAGCGACTGAATCGAACAGAAGGTTAAATGGTTAGACGAAACGATAATTGAAACTGAGTTGTATTCTATTATATCGTGGTGATGTTTATATAGAAATACTCACCAGGTTACTGTTCTTCCGTTACACAAACTAGCGACTGAAACGAACAGAAGGTTAAATGGTTAGACGAAACGATAATTGAATCTGAGTTGTATTCGATTATTTCGTGGTGAAGTTTATATAGAAATACTCACCAGGTAACTGTTCTTTCGTTTTCACATACAAGCGACCGAATCGAGCAGAAGGTCAAATGGATAGATTGAACAATCATCGTATCGTATACATACGAGCAACCGAATCGAACAGAAGGTTGAATGGATAGTATATGGGTTGTATTCGATTATGATGTTATGCTGTGTATATAGTTATACACACTAGGTGACGGTATTCCCGTTTCACATACGAGCGACCGAAACGAACAGAAAGTTGAATGGATAGTCTGAACAATCAATGTATCTGGGTGGTATTCGATTATATCGCAATACTGTATATATAGTGATACTAACCAGGTGACGGTACTTCCGTTACACATACTAGCGACTGAATCGAACAGAAGGTTAAATGGTTAGACGAAACGATAATTGAAACTGAGTTGTATTCGATTATATCGTGGTGATGTTTATATAGAAATACTCACCAGGTTACTGTTCTTCCGTTATACATACGAGCAACCGAATCGAACAGAAGGTTGAATGGATAGTATATGGGTTGTATTCGATTATGATGTTATGCTGTGTATATAGTTATCCACACTAGGTGACGGTATTCCCGTTTCACATACGAGCGACCGAAACGAACAGAAAGTTGAATGGATAGTCTGAACAATCAATGTATCTGGGTGGTATCCGATTATATCGCGATACTGTATATATAGTGATACTAACCAAGTGACGGTACTTCCGTTATACATACTAGCGACTGAATCGAACAGAAGGTTAAATGGTTAGACGAAACGATAATTGAAACTGAGTTGTATTCTATTATATCGTGGTGATGTTTATATAGAAATACTCACCAGGTTACTGTTCTTCCGTTACACAAACTAGCGACTGAAACGAGCAGGAGGTTGAATTCAGTATAGATTGAACAATCATCGTATATGGGTTGTATTCGATTATGTTCATATAGTTATACTCACCAGGTAACTGTTCTTCCGTTATACATACGAGCGACTGAATTGAACAGAAGGTTGAATGGATAGTATATGAGTTGTATTCGATTATGATGTTATGCTGTGTATATAGTTATACACACTAGGTGACGGTATTCTTGTTTTACATACAAGCGACCGAAACGAACAGAAAGTTGAATGGATAGTCTGAACAATCAATGTATCAGGGTGGTATCCGATTATATCGCAATACTGTATATATAGTGATACATACCAGGTGACGGTACTTCCGTTACACATACTAGCGACTGAATCGAACAGAAGGTATAATGGTTAGACGAAACGATAATTGTAACTGAGTTGTATTCGATTATTTCGTGGTGATGTTTATATAGAAATACTCACCAGGTAACTGTTCTTTCGTTTTCACATACAAGCGACCGAATCGAGCAGAAGGTCAAATGGATAGATTGAACAATCATCGTATCGTATACATACGAGCAACCGAATCGAACAGAAGGATGAATGGATAGTATATGGGTTGTATTCGATTATGATGTTATGCTGTGTATATAGTTATACACACTAGGTGACGGTATTCCCGTTTCACATACGAGCGACCAAAACGAACAGAAAGTTGAATGGATAGTCTGAACAATCAATGTATCTGGGTGGTATCCGATTATATCGCAATACTGTATATATAGTGATACATACCAGGTGACGATACTTCCGTTACACATACTAGCGACTGAATCGAACAGAAGGTATAATGGTTAGACGAAACGATAATTGTAACTGAGTTGTATTCTATTATATCGTGGTGATGTTTATATAGTTATACTCACCAGGTAACTGTTCTTCCGTTACACATACTAGCGACTGAATCGAACAGAAGGTTAAATGGTTAGACGAAACGATAATTGTAACTGAGTTGTATTCTTTTATATCGTGGTGATGTTTATATAGAAATACTCACCAGGTTACTGTTCTTCCGTTATACATACGAGCAACCGAATCGAACAGAAGGTTGAATGGATAGTATCTGGGTTGTATTCGATTATGATGTTATGCTGTATATATAGTTATACACACTAGGTGACGGTATTCCCGTTTCACATACGAGCGACCGAAACGAACAGAAAGTTGAATGGATAGTCTGAACAATCAATGTATCTGGGTGGTATTTGATTATATCGCAATACTGTATATATAGTGATACTAACCAGGTGACGGTACTTCCGTTACACATACTAGCGACTGAATCGAACAGAAGGTTAAATGGTTAGACGAAACGATAATTGAAACTGAGTTGTATTCGATTATATCGTGGTGATGTTTATATAGAAATACTCACCAGGTTACTGTTCTTCCGTTATACATACGAGCAACCGAATCGAACAGAAGGTTGAATGGAAAGTATATGGGTTATATTCGATTATGATGTTATGCTGTGTATATAGTTATACACACTAGGTGACGGTATTCCCGTTTCACATACGAGCGACCGAAACGAACAGAAAGTTGAATGGATAGTCTGAACAATCAATGTATCTGGGTGGTATCCGATTATATCGCAATACTGTATATATAGTGATACTAACCAAGTGACGGTACTTCCGTTACACATACTAGCGACTGAATCGAACAGAAGGTTAAATGGTTAGACAAAACGATAATTGTATCTGAGTTGTATTCGATGATATCGTGATGATGTTCATATAGCAATACTCACCAGGTAACTGTTCTTCCGTTTTACATACAAGCGACCGAATCGAGCAGGAGGTTGAATTCAGTATAGATTGAACAATCATCGTATCTGGGTTGTATTCGATTATGTTCATATAGTTATACTCACCAGGACTGTTCTTCCGTTATACAAACGAGCGACTGAATTGAACAGAAGGTTGAATGGATAGTATATGGGTTGTATTCGATTATGATGTTATGCTGTGTATATAGTTATACACACTAGGTGACGGTATTCTTGTTTTACATACGAGCGACCGAAACGAACAGAAAGTTGAATGGATAGTCTGAACAATCAATGTATCAGGGTGGTATGCGATTATATCGCAATACTGTATATATAGTGATACATACCAGGTGACGGTACTTCCGTTACACAAACTAGCGACTGAATCGAACAGAAGGTTAAATGGTTAGACGAAACGATAATTATAACTGAGTTGTATTCTATTATATCGTGGTGATGTTTATATAGAAATACTCACCAGGTGACTGTTCTTCCGTTATACATACGAGCAACCGAATCGAACAGAAGGTTGAATGGATAGTATCTGGGTTGTATTCGATTATGATGTTATGCTGTGTATATATTTAAACACACTAGGTGACGGTATTCCCGTTTCACATACGAGCGACCGAAACGAACAGAAAGTTGAATGGATAGTCTGAACAATCAATGTATCTGGGTGGTATCCGATTATATCGCAATACTGTATATATAGTGATACTAACCAGGTGACGGTACTTCCGTTACACATACTAGCGACTGAATCGAACAGAAGGTTAAATGGTTAGACAAAACGATAATTGTATCTGAGTTGTATTCGATGATATCGTGATGATGTTTATATAGCAATACTCACCAGGTAACTGTTCTTCCGTTTCACATACAAGCGACCGAATCGAGCAGGAGGTTGAATTCAGTATAGATTGAACAATCATCGTATCTGGGTTGTATTCGATTATGTTCATATAGTTATACTCACCAGGTAACTGTTCTTCCGTTATACATACGAGCGACTGAATTGAACAGAAGGTTGAATGGATAGTATATGAGTTGTATTCGATTATGATGTTATGCTGTGTATATAGTTATACACACTAGGTGACGGTATTCTTGTTTTACATACGAGCGACCGAAACGAACAGAAAGTTGAATGGATAGTCAGAACAATCAATGTATCAGGGTGGTATCCGATTATATCGCAATACTGTATATATAGTGATACATACCAGGTGACGGTACTTTCGTTACACATACTAGCGACTGAATCGAACAGAAGGTTAAATGGTTAGACGAAACGATAATTGTAACTGAGTTGTATTCTATTATATCGTGGTGATGTTTATATAGAAATACTCACCAGGTTACTGTTCTTCCGTTATACATACGAGCAACCGAATCGAACAGAAGGTTGAATGGATAGTATCTGGGTTGTATTCGATTATGATGTTATGCTGTGTATATAGTTAAACACACTAGGTGACGGTATTCCCGTTTCACATACGAGCGACCGAAACGAACAGAAAGTTGAATGGATAGTCTAAACAATCAATGTATCTGGGTGGTATCCGATTATATCGCAATACTGTATATATAGTATTACTAACCAGGTGACGGTACTTCCGTTACACATACTAGCGACTGAATCGAACAGAAGGTTAAATGGTTAGACGAAACGATAATTGAAACTAAGTTGTATTCGACTATATCGTGGTGATGTTTATATAGAAATACTCACCAGGTAACTGTTCATTCGTTTTCACGTATAAGCGACCGAATCGAGCAGAAGGTCAAATGGATAGTTTGAACAATCATCGTATCTGGGTTGTATTCGATAATGTTTATATAGTTATACTCACCAGGTAACTGTTCTTCCGTTACACATACTAGCGACTGAATCGAACAGAAGGTGAAATGGTTAGACGAAACGATAATTGTAACTGAGTAAATATCGTGGTGATGTTTATATATAGTTATACTCACCAGGTAACTGTTCTTCCGTTACACATACTAGCGACTGAATCGAACAGAATGTTAAATGGTTAGACGAAACGATAATTGTAACTGAGTTGTATTCTATTATATCGTGGTGATGTTTATATAGAAATACCTACCAGGTTACTGTTCTTCCGTTATACATACGAGCAACCGAATCGAACAGAAGGTTGAATGGATTGTATCTGGGTTGTATTCGATTATGATGTTATGCTGTGTATATAGTTAAACACACTAGGTGACGGTATTCCCGTTTCACATACGAGCGACCGAAACGAACAGAAAGTTGAATGGATAGTCTGAACAATCAATGTATCTGGGTGGTATCCGATCATATCGCAATACTGTATATATAGTGATACTAACCAGGTGACGGTACTTCCGTTACACATACTAGCGACTGAATCGAACAGAAGGTTAAATGGTTAGACGAAACGATAATTGAAACTGAGTTGTATTCGATTATATCGTGGTGATGTTTATATAGAAATACTCACCAGGTAACTGTTCTTTCGTTTTCACATACAAGCGACCGAATCGAGCAGAAGGTCAAATGGATAGATTGAACAATCATCGTATCTGGATTATATTCGATTATGTTCATATAGTTATACTCACCAGGTAACTGTTCTTCCGTTACACATACGAACGACTGAATTGAACAGAAGGTTGAATGGATAGTATATTGGTTGTATTCGATTATGATGTTATGCTGTGTATATAGTTAAACACACTAGGTGACGGTATTCCCGTTTCACATACGAGCGACCGAAACGAACAGAAAGTTGAATGGATAGTCTGAACAATCAATGTATCTGGGTGGTATCCGATTATATCGCAATACTGTATATATAGTGACACTAACCAGGTGACGGTACTTCCGTTACACATACTAGCGACTGAATCGAACAGAAGGTTAAATGGTTAGACGAAACGATAATTGAAACTGAGTTGTATTCGATTATATCGTGGTGATGTTTATATAGAAATACTCACCAGGTAACTGTTCTTTCGTTTTCACATACAAGCGACCGAATCGAGCAGAAGATCAAATGAATAGATTGAACAATCATCGTATCTGGTTTGTATTCGATTATGTTTATATAGTTATACTCACCAGGTAACTGTTCTTCCGTTACACATACTAGCGACTGAATCGAACAGAAGGTTAAATGGTTAGACGAAACGATAATTGAAACTGAGTTGTATTCTATTATATCGTGGTGATGTTTATATAGAAATACTCACCAGGTTACTGTTCTTCCGTTATACATACGAGCAACCGAATCGAACAGAAGGTCGAATGGATAGTATATGGGTTGTATTCGATTATAATAATAATAATAATAATAATAATAATATGTCTTTATTCATACTGGCAATTTTTTCATAACAGGAAAATAACATGAAACTTAACACATAAGAAAAAAAAAATTGCTATAGACAGTATGACGGGGCGGAATTCAGTCGCCTATATCCAAAGACATCGGAAACTGCTCTTCCATTCAACCCCAGAAACTAACAAAATTTACTAAACCATATTGACAAAACAATACTTAGCAGAAATCATGAAAGTTTTAAAAATATGAAACAATAATCAAACAAAAGAAAGTAACTAACCTAGTGAGTTAATTAAAGTGAAAGTGAAGGTGTGGCAATAATTCAACGAGAAAACTGGTACAACTCAAAGTTATTCGTTCTATTCTCATTCACTCATCCGGCACGATTAAATATATTACATATCAAATCTACCTTCATATATAGATTGCCGCAGCATATTTTTGAATCTCTTTCTGTTAAAGGATTTGAGCGAGTCTGGAATAGCATTATATGTTTTCGAGATCAAATAAGAAAATGAATGCTCATAAAGGGATGTACGGTGTATTGGTGGAGTTAGGCGAAATCGATATCTGGTATTAACTGTATGAACCTCATCCCTGAATAATAGTTTATTGAATAAGTATCGGGGTTTCTTGGAACAAATTATATCATGGGAAAAACAACACATACTCAATAGCCATCTTTGCTTCATTGTTAACCAGCCAGATTCCTTAATTTTGTGTGATATAGAGTTTCGTTTTCTAATTCCATAAATAAAACGAACACATGCATTTTGCACATATTGGATACGACCCTGATCATACTTCGTCAAACAAGGATAGTATACAGTACTCGCAAAGTTGAAGTGGCTCAGAACCAGAGACTCGCACAACATTTTTTTGGTTTTGATATCAATAATTTCTGAAATGCTGTAAATCAACTTGAGATTGCAATAAGCTTTTCTAATAGTTTTCGTCACATGCTCACTGAATCTCAACTCACTGTCCATAATTAATCCCAAATTTTTGGCAGATTCAACAATTTTTAGGGGCTCAGAATCAATTGAAATATTTATCTGATCCTTATATACATTTCTGAATTTTTTATTACCAAAAATCAGCAATTTGGATTTTGTAGGATTTATACTCAAGCAGTGATCCTTTGAAGCTCTAGATAAATTATTGAGATATTTATTTATTGCTAAGCACCCATCATTAATTTTATCGGTGCTGAAGGAATGGTATATTTGTGTGTCGTCCGCATAGTAGTGAGATTGACAATGTGATATAAATGATGATAAATTGGATGTATAAATGGTGAACAGTAAAGGTCCCAAAATGGACCCCTGAGGGACTCCCGCAGTAATATTCAATGGTTCAGAGTAATCATTTCCAATTTTCACCAGCTGGATGCGGTTCTCCAGATAATGTTTGATCATGAAAGATGCACTATTGGTGAACCCAATATAGTGCAATATAGCTAATAAAAGTTGGTGATTTATACGGTCAAACGCCTTCGAGTAATCCAATAAAATGAGAGTAGCTATGTTTTTGCCATCAAGTGAGGAAAGTAAGTCATCAGTAACTTTAGTTAGAGCTGTAGTGCAACTGAGATTAGGTCGGAACCCGGATTGATGTTCTGAAAAAAGGTTGTGTTCATCGAGATACTCTCTTACTTGTCCATTCATTACCTTTTCTAGAATTTTTGAAAGAACTGGTAATATACTAATCGGTCTCAAATCTTTGAGTTCTTTTGGATTATTAATTTTTGGAAGGGGCAGCACATGAGCCAGTTTCCAGCAATCTGGGAATATGGAATTCTCAATGCAGAAATTAACAATATGCGTAATATATATTATAATGTATGGGGAACAAAGTAAAATCATTTTCAAGTTTAAGTTGTCCGACCCTGTGGCATTAGATTTGATTTCAAAAAGATATTTTCTTACGACTTCGACATCAACTGTTCTAAAATAAAATGTATCCGATCCCGGCCTAACGTTATTATCATAAAATTTAATTGCTTTCTCATTTGGTACATTATTTTCAAGAGGAGAATCAACAAAATAATTGTTGATTTCATTTATATTCGATATTTCATTAGGTAAATTTAAATTGTTTTGTTGGGGTCTAAAGTTAAGTTTTTTCAAGTTTTTCCACAGGGATTTATTATTTTTATTGTTTCTCGCCATACCATTAAGATATGCTTTTTTTTCATTTTCCACAGCCTTGTTGCAGAAATTCCTCATTTCTTTATATGATAACCAGTCACGTTCTCTTTTAGATATTTTAAATTTCAATAACGCTTTTTCTTTTTGTTTTATAATTTCTTTCAGATTAGGAGTCAGCCAAGGTGCATATTTTTTAGTTATTCTTGCATTTATTATTGGTGCATGTTTGTTGAAATGTTGAAGTAGGAGGCTATTGAAAATGAGCATTTTTTTGTTGATATCGTTTTCATAAAAGATTTGGTCAAAATCGATTTTTTTAAGATCAGATAAAAATTCCTCTCTATCGATTTTATTGAAGTCTCTATAGCAACGGAATATGGGTGGTGTTTTGCTTACATTTAGATCCACTGTGCAGCTAATAAAACTATGATCAGACAAATTTAAAAGATCAAATGTTTTACATTCAATGACTTTTATATGCTCTGAACATAAAAATAAATCCAACAACGTAGCACTATTCAAACCGACTCTTGTTGGTTCATTCACTACCTGACATAATCCAAAACTATCAAATATGGAATTGAGATTCTTGTAGTCATTTGCGGTGTAATTTAAAAAATCTACATTGAAGTCGCCCCCATAAAATACATTATCAAATTTAGGTAAAAAAAGGCTTAGGGTATCATCCAATGACATTAGGAAATCCGTAAGTGGTAGATGAGGCGCTCTGTATACTACTCCAATACAGTTTCTTGTATGATTACTCGAAAAAGAGATCCATAATTGTTCAATATTATTATTGATTTCAGCGATAGTCAAAACAGAACTATTAATCGAGGACTTAATGTATATAATAACACCACCTCCCCTACCTTGATTTCTGTCCCTGCGATACATCCTGTAACCATCTAACGAAATTGTTTCATCGTCAACACCTGCATGTAACCAACTTTCAGTTATCAATAATATATCGTAATGGCTCCTCCCGACATATTCACTAAAACTGATAAATTTTGGAAGAATAGATCTGATATTAAATATTCCAATATTTAATTTGGACATCGACTTAAAGAATATTTTATTCTAAACAAAAGAAAAATACAAACAGCGCCAAGTGAATGAAAGAACACAACTTTAAACTTTTTGGAAGTCATTTTCAGAATTAATGAAAATTGCTTTAGTACCTTCCACCCTTCTCATATATATTGCCACTCTTCACCCAAAGAAATGTAATATCATTATCTTTTTCGAATTCTTTAGCTTTCATAAATAGGTTTTTATTCTGTGCAGTTAAATACTCATTCAGATATATAATATTGGGATTCTTCACCAAATTCCTTAAAGAAATATCCAAGTCTGTCGTTGAAAAATCACGTTTTATTTTTCGGCACCTCATCATTTCTTCTTTATGGGTAAAATTGGTAAAAGAAATAATTAAACTTGAACCATTTCTGCCAAGTGCCTGCATACGATACGCCGACGCAATGTGTGCTTTCTCCAACTGAACACCTAGCGCTGCTCCGATCAGTTGAGTTGTCCTAAAAACATTTTCATTTTTTGGTTGTGGTACGCCAGTGACCACCAAACAGTTGTTCATGGATTTCTGGTGTATTTTATTACACTTCTGCTTCAAGCTATTGTTTTCTTCTATTAAGTTCTTCACTTTGACTTCTAATGTTTCTAATCTTTCCTTATTCTCCAAAAAACCGGCCTTGTGTTCAATATCTGTGCTCTTCAAGAGATCTATATCGGTTCCATGCTTTTCCAATGTCTGGATGAAACTATTTTGTTTTTCTAAAATCACTTTGAGCATATCCCGGATCTCGGACATTGCCGATGAATCTGCCGTGATGGATGGTTTTCGTTTATTGCTAACAACTTTGCAATTACATGCTTCACATATCCATATCAATTCCCCAGAATTATATGATGATATTTGGCTTTCTTTGATATTTATACAGGTAGCGTGATAAACGTTTGTGCAACACTTACAGCTTACTCTCAGTTTTGCTGCTGGACGTTCCCCACAAATTCCACAATTTGACATTTTTGTGTCCACTGACTGGAGTGAATACCTATATGTAGTGAACAGTTCCTCTGCTATCAGCTCGATTAATTATTGATTCGGTAATATCTGTATAGTTTGTTGAACTATCACTTTGAATCCCCCCAATATCACTTGATTGAATTTTTAGGAACACACTGATATAAATTTAACCAATTAAATCGCTGTTAGATCGCCATAACTACCGATAATTTGAGGATCAATTGAGAACACGTTAGCTCGACGATCTATCTCGACTCCTTATGATGTTATGCTGTGTATATAGTTATACACACTAGGTGACGATATTCCCGTTTCACATACGAGCGACCGAAACGAACAGAAAGTTGAATGGATAGTCTGAACAATCAATGTATCTGGGTGGTATCCGATTATATCGCAATACTGTATATATAGTGATACTAACCAGGTGACGGTACTTCCGTTACACATACTAGCGACTGAATCGAACAGAAGGTTAAATGGTTAGACGAAACGATAATTGTAACTGAGTTGTATTCGATTATATCGTGGTGATGTTTATATAGCAATACTCACCAGGTAACTGTTCTTCCGTTTTACATACAAGCGACCGAATCGAGCAGGAGGTTGAATAGATAGATTGAACAATCATCGTATCTGGGTTGTATTCGATAATGTTTATATAGTTATACTCACCAGGTAACTGTTCTTCCGTTACACATACTAGCGACTGAATCGAACAGAAGGTTAAATGGTTAGACGAAACGATAATTGTAACTGAGTTGTATAATATTATATCGTGGTGATGTTTATATAGAAATACTCACCAGGTTACTGTTCTTCCGTTATACATACGAGCAACCGAATCGAACAGAAGGTTGAATGGATAGTATCTGGGTTGTATTCGATTATGATGTTATGCTGTGTATATAGTTAAACACACTAGGTGACGGTATTCCCGTTTCACATACGAGCGACCGAAACGAACAGAAAGTTGAATGGATAGTCTGAACAATCAATGTATCTGGGTGGTATCCGATTATATCGTAATACTGTATATATAGTGATACTAACCAGGTGACGGTACTTCCGTTACACATACTAGCGACTGAATCGAACAGAAGGTTGAATGGTTAGACGAAACGATAATTGTATCTGAGTTGTATTCGATGATAACGTGATGATGTTTATATAGCAATACTCAACAGGTAACTGTTCTTCCGTTACACATACGAGCGACCGAAACGAACAGAAAGTTGAATGGATAGTCTGAACAATCAATGTATCTGGGTGGTATCCGATTATATCGCAATACTGTGTATATAGTTATACTCACCAGGTAACTGTTCTTCCGTTACACATACTAGCGACTGAATCGAACAGAAGGTTAAATGGTTAGACGAAACGATAATTGAAACTGAGTTGTATTCTATTATATCGTGGTGATGTTTATATAGATATACTCACCAGGTTACTGTTCTTCCGTTATACATACGAGCAACCGAATCGAACAGAAGGTTGAATGGATAGTATATGGGTTGTATTCGATTATGATGTTATGCTGTGTATATAGTTATACACACTAGGTGACGGTATTCCCGTTTCAAATACGAGCGACCGAAACGAACAGAAAGTTGAATGGATAGTCTGAACAATCAATGTATCTGGGTGGTATCCGATTATATCGCAATACTGTATATATAGTGATACTAAATAGGTGACGGTACTTCCGTTACACATACTAGTGACTGAATCGAACAGAAGGTTAAATGGTTAGACGAAACGATAATTGAAACTGAGTTCTATTCGATTATATCGTGGTGATGTTTATATAGCAATACTCACCAGGTAACTGTTCTTCCGTTTTACATACAAGCGACCGAATCGAGCAGGAGGTTGAATAGATAGATTGAACAATCATCGTATCTGGGTTGTATTCGATAATGTTTATATAGTTATACTCACCAGGTAACTGTTCCTCCGTTACACATACTAGCGACTGAATCGAACAGAAGGTTAAATGGTTAGACGAAACGATAATTGTAGCTGAGTTGTATTCTATTATATCGTGGTGATGTTTATATAGAAATACTCACCAGGTTACTGTTCTTCCGTTATACATACGAGCAACCGAATCGATTAGAAGGTTGAATGGATAGTATCTGGGTTGTATTCGATTATGATGTTATGCTGTGTATATAGTTAAACACACTAGGTGACGGTATTTCCGTTTCACATACGAGCGACCGAAACGAACAGAAAGTTGAATGGATAGTCTGAACAATCAATGTATCTGGGTGGTATCCGATTATATCGCAATACTGTATATATAGTGATACTAACCAGGTGACGGTACTTCCGTTACACATACTAGTGACTGAATCGAACAGAAGGTTAAATGGTTAGACGAAACGATAATTGAAACTGAGTTCTATTCGATTATATCGTGGTGATGTTTATATAGCAATACTCACCAGGTAACTGTTCTTCCGTTTTACATACAAGCGACCGAATCGAGCAGGAGGTTGAATAGATAGATTGAACAATCATCGTATCTGGGTTGTATTCGATAATGTTCATATAGTTATACTCACCAGGTAACTGTTCTTCCGTTACACATACTAGCGACTGAATCGAACAGAAGGTTAAATGGTTAGACGAAACGATAATTGTAGCTGAGTTGAATTCTATTATATCGTGGTGATGTTTATATAGAAATACTCACCAGGTTACTGTTCTTCCGTTATACATAAGAGCAACCGAATCGATTAGAAGGTTGAATGGATAGTTTCTGGGTTGTATTCGATTATGATGTTATGCTGTGTATATAGTTAAACACACTAGGTGACGGTATTCCCGTTTCACATACGAGCGACCGAAACGAACAGAAAGTTGAATGGATAGTCTGAACAATCAATGTATCTGGGTGGTATCCGATTATATCGCGATATTGTATATATAGTGATACTAACCAGGTGACGGTACTTCCATTACACATACTAGCGACTGAATCGAACAGAAGGTTAAATGGTTAGACGAAACGATAATTGTATCTGAGTTGTATTCGATGATAACGTGATGATGTTTATATAGCAATACTCACCAGGTAACTGTTCTTCCGTTACACATACGAGCGACCGAAAGGAACAGAAAGTTGAATGGATAGTCTGAACAATCAATGTATCTGGGTGGTATCCGATTATATCGCAATACTGTATATATAGTGATACTAACCAGGTGACGGTACTTCCGTTACACATACTAGCGACTGAATCGAACAGAAGGTTAAATGGTTAGACGAAACGATAATTGAAACTAAGTTGTATTCGATTATATCGTGGTGATGTTTATATAGAAATACTCACCAGGTAACTGTTCTTTCGTTTTCACATACAAGCGACCGAATCGAGCAGAAGGTCAAATGGATAGATTGAACAATCATCGTATCTGGGTTGTATTCGATTATGTTTATATAGTTATACTCACCAGGTAACTGTTCTTCCGTTACACATACTAGCGACTGAATCGAACAGAAGGTTAAATGGTTAGACGAAAAGATAATTGAAACTGAGTTGTATTCTATTATATCATGGTGATGTTTATATAGAAATACTCACCAGGTTACTGTTCTTTCGTTATACATACGAGCAACCGAATCGAACAGAAGGTTGAATGGATAGTATATGGGTTGTATTCGATTATGATGTTATGCTGTGTATATAGTTATACACACTATGTGACGGTATTTCCGTTTCACATACGAGCGACCGAAACGAACAGAAAGTTGAATGGATAGTATGAACAATCAATGTATCTGGGTGGTATCCGATTATATCGCAATACTGTATATATAGTGATACTAACCAGGTGACGGTACTTCCGTTACACATACTAGCGACTGAATCGAACAGAAGGTTAAATGGTTAGACGAAACGATAATTGATACTGAGTTGTATTCGATTATATCGTGGTGATGTTTATATAGCAATACTCACCAGGTAACTGTTCTTCCGTTTCACATACAAGCGACCGAATCGAGCAGGAGGTTGAATGGATAGATTGTATTCGATAATGTTTATATAGTTATACTCACCAGGTAACTGTTCTTCCGTTACACATACTTGCGACTGAATCGAACAGAAGGTTAAATGGTTAGACGAAACGATGGATAGTATCTGGGTTGTATTCGATTATGATGTTATGCTGTGTATATAGTTAAACACACTAGGTGACGGTATTCCCGTTTCACATACGAGCGACCGAAACGATCAGAAAGTTGAATGGATAGTCTGAACAATCAATGTATCTGGGTGGTATCCGATTATATCGCAATACTGTATATATAGTGATACTAACCAGGTGACGGTACTTCCGTTACACATACTAGCGACTGAATCGAACAGAAGGTTGAATGGTTAGACGAAACGATAATTGAAACTGAGTTGTATTCGATTATATCGTGGTGATGTTTATATAGAAATACTCACCAGGTAACTGTTTTCGCATACAAGCGACCGAATCGAGCAGAAGGTCAAATGGATTGATTGAACAATCATCGTATCTGGGTTGTATTCGATTATGTTTATATAGTTATACTCACCAGGTAACTGTTCTTCCGTTACACATACTAGCGACTGAATCGAACAGAAGGTTGAATGGTTAGACGAAACGATAATTGAAACTGAGTTGTATTCGATTATATCGTGGTGATGTTTATATAGAAATACTCAACAGGTAACTGTTCTTTCGTTTTCACATACAAGCGACCGAATCGAGCAGAAGGTCAAAATGATAGATTGAACAATCATCGTATCTGGGTTGTATTCGATTATGTTTATATAGTTATACTCACCAGGTAACTGTTCTTCCGTTACACATACGAGCGACTGAATTGAACAGAAGGTTGAATGGATAGTATATTGGTTGTATTCGATTATGATGTTATGCTGTGTATATAGTTAAACACACTAGGTGACGGTATTCCCGTTTCACATACGAGCGACCGAAACGAACAGAAAGTTGAATGGATAGTCCGAACAATCAATGTATCTGGGTGGTATCCGATTATATCGCAATACTGCATATATAGTGATACCAACCAGGTGACGGTACTTCCGTTACACATACTAGCGACTGAATCGAACAGAAGGTTAAATGGTTAGACGAAACGATAATTGAAACTGAGTTGTATTCGATTATATCGTGGTGATGTTTATATAGCAATACTCACCAGGTAACTGTTCTTCCGTTTTACATACAAGCGACCGAATCAAGCAGGAGGTTGAATAGATAGATTGAACAATCATCGTATCTGGGTTGTATTCGATAATGTTTATATAGTTATACTCACCAGGTAACTGTTTTTCCGTTACACATACTAGCGACTGAATCGAACAGAAGGTTAAATGGTTAGACGAAACGATAATTGTAACTGAGTTGTATTCTATTATATCGTGGTGATGTTTATATAGAAATACTCACCAGGTTACTGTTCTTCCGTTATACATACGAGCAACCGAATCGAACAGAAGGTTGAATGGATAGTATCTGGGTTGTATTCGATTATGATGTTATGCTGTGTATATAGTTAAACACACTAGGTGACAGTATTCCCGTTTCACGTACGAGCGACCGAAACGAACAGAAAGTTGAATGGATAGTCTGAACAATCAATGTATCTGGGTGGTATCCGATTATATCGCAATACTGTATATATAGTGATACTAACCAGGTGACGGTACTTCCGTTACACATACTAGCGACTGAATCGAACAGAAGGTTAAATGGTTAGACGAAACGATAATTGTATCTGAGTTGTATTCGATGATAACGTGATGATGTTTATATAGCAATACTCAACAGGTAACTGTTCTTCCGTTACACATACGAGCGACCGAAACGAACAGAAAGTTGAATGGATAGTCTGAACAATCAATGTATCTGGGTGATATCCGATTATATCGCAATACTGTATATATAGTGATACTAACCAGGTGACGGTACTTCCGTTACACATACTAGCGACTGAATCGAACAGAAGGTTAAATGGTTAGACGAAACGATAATTGAAACTTAGTTGTATTCGATTATATCGTGGTGATGTTCATATAGAAATACTCACCAGGTAACTGTTCTTTCGTTTTCACATACAAGCGACCGAATCGAGCAGAAGGTCAAATGGATAGATTGAACAATCATCGTATCTGGGTTGTATTCGATTATGTTTATATAGTTTTACTCACCAGGTAACTGTTCTTCCGTTACACATACTAGCGACTGAATCGAACAGAAGGTTAAATGGTTAGACGAAACGATAATTGAAACTGAGTTGTATTCTATTATATCGTGGTGATGTTTCTATAGAAATACTCACCAGGTTACTGTTCTTCCGTTATACATACGAGCAACCGAATCGAACAGAAGGTTGAATGGATAGTATATGGGTTGTATTCGATTATGATGTTATGCTGTGTATATAGTTATACACACTAGGTGACGGTATTCCCGTTTCAAATACGAGCGACCGAAACGAACAGAAAGTTGAATGGATAGTCTGAACAATCAATGTATCTGGGTGGTATCCGATTATATCGCAATACTGTATATATAGTGATACTAACCAGGTGACGGTACTTCCGTTACACATACTAGCGACTGAATCGAACAGAAGGTTTAATGGTTAGACGAAACGATAATTGTAACTGAGTTGTATTCTATTATATCGTGGTGATGTTTATATAGTTATACTCACCAGGTAACTGTTCTTCCGTTACACATACTAGCGACTGAATCGAACAGAAGGTTAAATGGTTAGACGAAACGATAATTGAAACTGAGTTGTATTCGATTATATCGTGGTGATGTTTATATAGAAATACTCACCAGGTAACTGTTCTTTCGTTTTCACATACAAGCGACCGAATCGAGCAGAAGGTCAAATGGATAGATTGAACAATCATCGTATCTGGGTTGTATTCGATTATGTTTATATAGTTATACTCACCAGGTAACTGTTCTTCCGTTACACATACGAACGACTGAATTGAACAGAAGGTTGAATGGATAGTATATTGGTTGTATTCGATTATGATGTTATGCTGTGTATATAGTTAAACACACTAGGTGACGGTATTCCCGTTTCACATACGAGCGACCGAAACGAACAGAAAGTTGAATGGATAGTCTGAACAATCAATGTATCTGGGTGGTATCCGATTATATCGCAATACTGTATATATAGTGATACTAACCAGGTGACGGTACTTCCGTTACACATACTAGCGACTGAATCGAACAGAAGGTTAAATGGTTAGACGAAACGATAATTGAAACTGAGTTGTATTCGATTATATCGTGGTGATGTTTATATAGAAATACTCACCAGGTAACTGTTCTTTCGTTTTCACATACAAGCGACCGAATCGAGCAGAAGATCAAATGGATAGATTGAACAATCATCGTATCTGGGTTGTATTCGATTATGTTTATATAGTTATACTCACCAGGTAACTGTTCTTCCGTTACACATACTAGCGACTGAATCGAACAGAAGGTTAAATGGTTAGACGAAACGATAATTGAAACTGAGTTGTATTCTATTATATCGTGGTGATGTTTATATAGAAATACTCACCAGGTTACTGTTCTTCCGTTATACATACGAGCAACAGAATCGAACAGAAGGTCAAAATGATAGATTGAACAATCATCGTATCTGGGTTGTATTCGATTATGTTTATATAGTTATACTCACCAGGTAACTGTTCTTCCGTTACACATACGAGCGACTGAATCGAACAGAAGGTTGAATGGTTAGACGAAACGATAATTGAAACTGAGTTGTATTCGATTATTTCGTGGTGATGTTTATATAGAAATACTCACCAGGTAACTGTTCTTTCGTTTTCACATACAAGCGACCGAATCGAGCAGAAGGTCAAATGGATAGATTGAACAATCATCGTATCTGGGTTGTATTCGATTATGTTTATATAGTTATACTCACCAGGTAACTGTTCTTCCGTTACACATACGAACGACTGAATTGAACAGAAGGTTGAATGGATAGTATATTGGTTGTATTCGATTATGATGTTATGCTGTGTATATAGTTAAACACACTAGGTGACGGTATTCCCGTTTCACATACGAGCGACCGAAACGAACAGAAAGTTGAATGGATAGTCTGAACAATCAATGTATCTGGGTGGTATCCGATTATATCGCAATACTGTATATATAGTGATACTAACTAGGTGACGGTACTTCCGTTACACATACTAGCGACTGAATCGAACAGAAGGTTAAATGGTTAGACGAAACGATAATTGAAACTGAGTTGTATTCGATTATATCGTGGTGATGTTTATATAGAAATACTCACCAGGTAACTGTTCTTTCGTTTTCACATACAAGCGACCGAATCGAGCAGAAGATCAAATGGATAGATTGAACAATCATCGAATCTGGGTTGTATTCGATTATGTTTATATAGTTATACTCACCAGGTAACTGTTCTTCCGTTACACATACTAGCGACTGAATCGAACAGAAGGTTAAATGGTTAGACGAAACGATAATTGAAACTGAGTTGTATTCTATTATATCGTGGTGATGTTTATATAGAAATACTCACCAGGTTACTGTTCTTCCGTTATACATACGAGCAACCGAATCGAACAGAAGGTCAAAATGATAGATTGAACAATCATCGTATCTGGGTTGTATTCGATTATGTTTATATAGTTATACTCACCAGGTAACTGTTCTTCCGTTACACATACGAGCGACTGAATCGAACAGAAGGTTGAATGGTTAGACGAAACGATAATTGAAACTGAGTTGTATTCGATTATATCGTGGTGATGTTTATATAGAAATACTCAACAGGTAACTGTTCTTTCGTTTTCACATACAAGCGACCGAATCGAGCAGAAGGTCAAAATGATAGATTGAACAATCATCGTATCTGGGTTGTATTCGATTATGTTTATATAGTTATACTCACCAGGTAACTGTTCTTCCGTTACACATACGAGCGACTGAATCGAACAGAAGGTTAAATGGTTAGACGAAACGATAATTGAAACTGAGTTGTATTCGATTATATCGTGGTGATGTTTATATAGAAATACTCACCAGGTAACTGTTCTTTCGTTTTCACATACAAGCGACCGAATCGAGCAGAAGGTCAAATGGATAGATTGAACAATCATCGTATCTGGGTTGTATTCGATTATGTTTATATAGTTATACTCACCAGGTAACTGTTCTTCCGTTACACATACGAACGACTGAATTGAACAGAAGGTTGAATGGATAGTATATTGGTTGTATTCGATTATGATGTTATGCTGTGTATATAGTTAAACACACTAGGTGACGGTATTCCCGTTTCACATACGAGCGACCGAAACGAACAGAAAGTTGAATGGATAGTCTGAACAATCAATGTATCTGGGTGGTATCCGATTATATCGCAATACTGTATATATAGTGATACTAACCAGGTGACGGTACTTCCGTTACACATACTAGCGACTGAATCGAACAGAAGGTTAAATGGTTAGACGAAACGATAATTGAAACTGAGTTGTATTCGATTATATCGTGGTGATGTTTATATAGAAATACTCACCAGGTAACTGTTCTTTCGTTTTCACATACAAGCGACCGAATCGAGCAGAAGATCAAATGGATAGATTGAACAATCATCGTATCTGGGTTGTATTCGATTATGTTTATATAGTTATACTCACCAGGTAACTGTTCTTCCGTTACACATACTAGCGACTGAATCGAACAGAAGGTTAAATGGTTAGACGAAACGATAATTGAAACTGAGTTGTATTCTATTATATCGTGGTGATGTTTATATAGAAATACTCACCAGGTTACTGTTCTTCCGTTATACATACGAGCAACCGAATCGAACAGAAGGTCAAAATGATAGATTGAACAATCATCGTATCTGGGTTGTATTCGATTATGTTTATATAGTTATACTCACCAGGTAACTGTTCTTCCGTTACACATACGAGCGACTGAATCGAACAGAAGGTTGAATGGTTAGACGAAACGATAATTGAAACTGAGTTGTATTCGATTATATCGTGGTGATGTTTATATAGAAATACTCACCAGGTAACTGTTCTTTCGTTTTCACATACAAGCGACCGAATCGAGCAGAAGGTCAAATGGATAGATTGAACAATCATCGTATCTGGGTTGTATTCGATTATGTTTATATAGTTATACTCACCAGGTAACTGTTCTTCCGTTACACATACGAACGACTGAATTGAACAGAAGGTTGAATGGATAGTATATTGGTTGTATTCGATTATGATGTTATGCTGTGTATATAGTTAAACACACTAGGTGACGGTATTCCCGTTTCACATACGAGCGACCGAAACGAACAGAAAGTTGAATGGATAGTCTGAACAATCAATGTATCTGGGTGGTATCCGATTATATCGCAATACTGTATATATAGTGATACTAACCAGGTGACGGTACTTCCGTTACACATACTAGCGACTGAATCGAACAGAAGGTTAAATGGTTAGACGAAACGATAATTGAAACTGAGTTGTATTCGATTATATCGTGGTGATGTTTATATAGAAATACTCACCAGGTAACTGTTCTTTCGTTTTCACATACAAGCGACCGAATCGAGCAGAAGATCAAATGGATAGATTGAACAATCATCGTATCTGGGTTGTATTCGATTATGTTTATATGGTTATACTCACCAGGTAACTGTTCTTCCGTTACACATACTAGCGACTGAATCGAACAGAAGGTTAAATGGTTAGACGAAACGATAATTGAAACTGAGTTGTATTCTATTATATCGTGGTGATGTTTATATAGAAATACTCACCAGGTTACTGTTCTTCCGTTATACATACGAGCAACCGAATCGAACAGAAGGTCAAAATGATAGATTGAACAATCATCGTATCTGGGTTGTATTCGATTATGTTTATATAGTTATACTCACCAGGTAACTGTTCTTCCGTTACACATACGAGCGACTGAATCGAACAGAAGGTTGAATGGTTAGACGAAACGATAATTGAAACTGAGTTGTATTCGATTATATCGTGGTGATGTTTATATAGAAATACTCAACAGGTAACTGTTCTTTCGTTTTCACATACAAGCGACCGAATCGAGCAGAAGGTCAAAATGATAGATTGAACAATCATCGTATCTGGGTTGTATTCGATTATGTTTATATAGTTATACTCACCAGGTAACTGTTCTTCCGTTACACATACGAGCGACTGAATTGAACAGAAGGTTGAATGGATAGTATATTGGTTGTATTCGATTATGATGTTATGCTGTGTATATAGTTAAACACACTAGGTGACGGTATTCCCGTTTCACATACGAGCGACCGAAACGAACAGAAAGTTGAATGGATAGTCCGAACAATCAATGTATCTGGGTGGTATCCGATTATATCGCAATACTGTATATATAGTGATACTAACCAGGTGACAGTACTTCCGTTACACATACTAGCGACTGAATCGAACAGAAGGTTAAATGGTTAGACGAAACGATAATTGAAACTGAGTTGTATTCGATTATATCGTGGTGATGTTTATATAGCAATACTCACCAGGTAACTGTTCTTCCGTTTTACATACAAGCGACCGAATCAAGCAGGAGGTTGAATAGATAGATTAAACAATCATCGTATCTGGGTTGTATTCGATAATGTTTATATAGTTATACTCACCAGGTAACTGTTTTTCCGTTACACATACTAGCGACTGAATCGAACAGAAGGTTAAATGGTTAGACGAAACGATAATTGTAACTGAGTTGTATTCTATTATATCGTGGTGATGTTTATATAGAAATACTCACCAGGTTACTGTTCTTCCGTTATACATACGAGCAACCGAATCGAACAGAAGGTTGAATGGATAGTATCTGGGTTGTATTCGATTATGATGTTATGCTGTGTATATAGTTAAACACACTAGGTGACAGTATTCCCGTTTCACGTACGAGCGACCGAAACGAACAGAAAGTTGAATGGATAGTCTGAACAATCAATGTATCTGGGTGGTATCCGATTATATCGCAATACTGTATATATAGTGATACTAACCAGGTGACGGTACTTCCGTTACACATACTAGCATGGACGTATAAACACAGATGGACACAGCACGCCTATACCTTCATCGCACATTGTTTTGAAGGCTTAGAGTTCGTAGGCAGTCGGGTTGAAGGGAAGAGAGTTGGAAACGATAGACTGTGATTGTTCCCTCCGCTACAGTGGCGTACGTGATTAACGTATCGAGAAGTTTTATTTCGTTGTCAATAAAATTCAATGGACGATTCAAAACTAAATACACATTCAAATATGAGCTAATCATTGAATTAGTAGCTATAGGTATATAGAATGAATAAAAATAAATAATATCAGTTATTTTGACAACCCTTATAATCTATCGAACATCTAACGGCAGATTTATCCTAAGTTGAATAAGTAACATGATAGCAAACTCCTGTGATAACTTTATTGTTCTTTATAGGTAACTCAAAGTTAAAGATAATATGATATAATAAAACAAAGTTTTATATTAAGGTTGCTTTATTAATTTTGTAGATACAGTGACTGACATAGAATTGCGATTTCTGAAACAGGTCCTCAATGTGACTATTGTTTTCTGAACAGAATAGTCTTCGTAAAACACTCCGTAATCTGACAGTTGATGAATCTAATTTATTCATCGTTTCGTGGTGTATTCTTATTTTCAAATATTTATGAAGGATTAGTTCAAAAAATTGTACAGGGTGGCCATCAATATTATCTCCATCATAGAAAGTGGTCACCAAAATGTTGATATAATTCCTTCGGAATATTTTGCAATGTTTTACTCACCAAAATATTCATATTAAAAAATCTAAAATATTTCTCAGCCTCTTTACGAATTCCAATGACTAATATAGATTATTTTGTAAGGTTTTCATACTATTTCCTTTTCTGTAGCTTGGAAAAAGTTTCCTCATTTTCATCCGTCAATAACTTCTTACATCTGGAGCAAGTGACAATAGAATTCAAACTCGTTGATATGAAACCTGCTATATAACTAACAATATCATTGGAATACTATTATGATCATGAAATGATAAATAAACCCATTGTTACGCCTATGTTACTCAGATTCGATAATGTGAACATATAGTATTTAGGAATGAAATGTCAGATCTGGGTGTAAAAACTTAGTTTTCCTGCATAACCAGCACTGCTTCACCATTTTTAATGTCTATGTTCAAAGTATTTCACAAAATAACTCGATTAAACACTATTAATCACTCAAACGAAGTTTGGTAAACAAAGACTTGCTCCAAGCGAATGTCAAACGAGACTGATTTGAAGCAATGTTGCCAGTTGTACATAACCTCTGTTGGCTCTGCTACTTCCGCGTGGTAATACTACCTCGATTACGAGCAATTTTCATTCTATTGAGTTGATCCCATTTGTTTCAGAAACTTTTTGAATTTATTACGATAGGATTGGATAATTAAAATATCCCAAATGAACAGAATATGATGTTAAACTAGAATTAGGATTTATCAATGACAGGACGTGACAACAACTAATTCAATGGCAGGTGTACAGAATGTGACCATGTCACTGAATTTCTCGGCTTCACATTATAACGTAAACAACTGAGTCCATCTGTGTTTATACGTCCATGCATACTAACGACTGAATCGAACAGAAGGTTAAATGGTTAGACGAAACGATAATTGTATCTGAGTTGTATTCGATGATAACGTGATGATGTTTATATAGCAATACTCAACAGGTAACTGTTCTTCCGTTACACATACGAGCGACCGAAACGAACAGAAAGTTGAATGGATAGTCTGAACAATCAATGTATCTGGGTGATATCCGATTATATCGCAATACTGTATATATAGTGATACTAACCAGGTGACGGTACTTCCGTTACACATACTAGCGACTGAATCGAACAGAAGGTTAAATGGTTAGACGAAACGATAATTGAAACTTAGTTGTATTCGATTATATCGTGGTGATGTTCATATAGAAATACTCACCAGGTAACTGTTCTTTCGTTTTCACATACAAGCGACCGAATCGAGCAGAAGGTCAAATGGATAGATTGAACAATCATCGTATCTGGGTTGTATTCGATTATGTTTATATAGTTTTACTCACCAGGTAACTGTTCTTCCGTTACACATACTAGCGACTGAATCGAACAGAAGGTTAAATGGTTAGACGAAACGATAATTGAAACTGAGTTGTATTCTATTATATCGTGGTGATGTTTATATAGAAATACTCACCAGGTTACTGTTCTTCCGTTATACATACGAGCAACCGAATCGAACAGAAGGTTGAATGGATAGTATATGGGTCGTATTCGATTATGATGTTATGCTGTGTATATAGTTATACACACTAGTTGACGGTATTCCCGTTTCAAATACGAGCGACCGAAACGAACAGAAAGTTGAATAGATAGTCTGAACAATCAATGTATCTGGGTGGTATCCGATTATATCGCAATACTGTATATATAGTGATACTAACCAGATGACGGTACTTCCGTTACACATACTAGCGACTGAATCGAACAGAAGGTTAAATGGTTAGACGAAACGATAATTGTAACTGAGTTGTATTCTATTATATCGTGGTGATGTTTATATAGTTATACTCACCAGGTAACTGTTCTTCCGTTACACATACTAGCGACTGAATCGAACAGAAGGTTAAATGGTTAGACGAAACGATAATTGAAACTGAGTTGTATTCGATTATATCGTGGTGATGTTTATATAGAAATACTCACCAGGTAACTGTTCTTTCGTTTTCACATACAAGCGACCGAATCGAGCAGAAGGTCAAATGGATAGATTGAACAATCATCGTATCTGGGTTGTATTCGATTATGTTTATATAGTTATACTCACCAGGTAACTGTTCTTCCGTTACACATACGAACGACTGAATTGAACAGAAGGTTGAATGGATAGTATATTGGTTGTATTCGATTATGATGTTATGCTGTGTATATAGTTAAACACACTAGGTGACGGTATTCCCGTTTCACATACGAGCGACCGAAACGAACAGAAAGTTGAATGGATAGTCTGAACAATCAATGTATCTGGGTGGTATCCGATTATATCGCAATACTGTATATATAGTGATACTAACCAGGTGACGGTACTTCCGTTACACATACTAGCGACTGAATCGAACAGAAGGTTAAATGGTTAGACGAAACGATAATTGAAACTGAGTTGTATTCGATTATATCGTGGTGATGTTTATATAGAAATACTCACCAGGTAACTGTTCTTTCGTTTTCACATACAAGCGACCGAATCGAGCAGAAGATCAAATGGATAGATTGAACAATCATCGTATCTGGGTTGTATTCGATTATGTTTATATAGTTATACTCACCAGGTAACTGTTCTTCCGTTACACATACTAGCGACTGAATCGAACAGAAGGTTAAATGGTTAGACGAAACGATAATTGAAACTGAGTTGTATTCTATTATATCGTGGTGATGTTTATATAGAAATACTCACCAGGTTACTGTTCTTCCGTTATACATACGAGCAACCGAATCGAACAGAAGGTCGAATGGATAGTATATGGGTTGTATTCGATTATGATGTTATGCTGTGTATATAGTTATACACACTAGGTGACGATATTCCCGTTTCACATACGAGCGACCGAAACGAACAGAAAGTTGAATGGATAGTCTGAACAATCAATGTATCTGGGTGGTATCCGATTATATCGCAATACTGTATATATAGTGATACTAACCAGGTGACGGTACTTCCGTTACACATACTAGCGACTGAATCGAACAGAAGGTTAAATGGTTAGACGATACGATAATTGAAACTGAGTTGTATTCGATTATATCGTGGTGATGTTTATATAGCAATACTCACCAGGTAACTGTTCTTCCGTTTTACATACAAGCGACCGAATCGAGCAGGAGGTTGAATAGATAGATTGAACAATCATCGTATCTGGGTTGTATTCGATAATGTTTATATAGTTATACCCACCAGGTAACTGTTCTTCCGTTACACATACTAGCGACTGAATCGAACAGAAGGTTAAATGGTTAGACGAAACGATAATTGTAACTGAGTTGTATTCTATTATATCGTGGTGATGTTTATATAGAAATACTCACCAGGTTACTGGTCTTCCGTTATACATACGAGCAACCGAATCGAACAGAAGGTTGAATGGATAGTATCTGGGTTGTATTCGATTATGATGTTATGCTGTGTATATAGTTAAACACACTAGGTGACGGTATTCCCGTTTCACATACGAGCGACCGAAACGAACAGAAAGTTGAATGGATAGTCTGAACAATCAATGTATCTGGGTGGTATCCGATTATATCGCAATACTGTATATATGGTGATACTAACCAGGTGACGGTACTTCCGTTACACATACTAGCGACTGAATCGAACAGAAGGTTAAATGGTTAGACGAAACGATAATTGTATCTGAGTTGTATTCGATGATAACGTGATGATGTTTATATAGCAATACTCAACAGGTAACTGTTCTTCCGTTACACATACGAGCGACCGAAACGAACAGAAAGTTGAATGGATAGTCTGAACAATCAATGTATCTGGGTGGTATCCGATTATATCGCAATACTGTGTATATAGTTATACTCACCAGGTAACTGTTCTTCCGTTACACATACTAGCGAATGAATCGAACAGAAGGTTAAATGGTTAGACGAAACGATAATTGAAACTGAGTTGTATTCTATTATATCGTGGTGATGTTTATATAGAAATACTCACCAGGTTACTGTTCTTCCGTTATACATACGAGCAACCGAATCGAACAGAAGGTTGAATGGATAGTATATGGGTTGTATTCGATTATGATGTTATGCTGTGTATATAGTTATACACACTAGTTGACGGTATTCCCGTTTCAAATACGAGCGACCGAAACGAACAGAAAGTTGAATGGATAGTCTGAACAATCAATGTATCTGGGTGGTATCCGATTATATCGCAATACTGTATATATAGTGATACTAACCAGGTGACGGTACTTCCGTTACACATACTAGCGACTGAATCGAACAGAAGGTTAAATGGTTAGACGAAACGATAATTGTAACTGAGTTGTATTCTATTATATCGTGGTGATGTTTATATAGTTATACTCACCAGGTAACTGTTCTTCCGTTACACATACTAGCGACTGTATCGAACAGAAGGTTAAATGGTTAGACGAAACGATAATTGAAACTGAGTTGTATTCGATTATATCGTGGTGATGTTTATATAGAAATACTCACCAGGTAACTGTTCTTTCGTTTTCACATACAAGCGACCGAATCGAGCAGAAGGTCAAATGGATAGATTGAACAATCATCGTATCTGGGTTGTATTCGATTATGTTTATATAGTTATACTCACCAGGTAACTGTTCTTCCGTTACACATACGAACGACTGAATTGAACAGAAGGTTGAATGGATAGTATATTGGTTGTATTCGATTATGATGTTATGCTGTGTATATAGTTAAACACACTAGGTGACGGTATTCCCGTTTCACATACGAGCGACCGAAACGAACAGAAAGTTGAATGGATAGTCTGAACAATCAATGTATCTGGGTGGTATCCGATTATATCGCAATACTGTATATATAGTGATACTAACCAGGTGACGGTACTTCCGTTACACATACTAGCGACTGAATCGAACAGAAGGTTAAATGGTTAGACGAAACGATAATTGAAACTGAGTTGTATTCGATTATATCGTGGTGATGTTTATATAGAAATACTCACCAGGTAACTGTTCTTTCGTTTTCACATACAAGCGACCGAATCGAGCAGAAGATCAAATGGATAGATTGAACAATCATCGTATCTGGGTTGTATTCGATTATGTTTATATAGTTATACTCACCAGGTAACTGTTCTTCCGTTACACATACTAGCGACTGAATCGAACAGAAGGTTAAATGGTTAGACGAAACGATAATTGAAACTGAGTTGTATTCTATTATATCGTGGTGATGTTTATATAGAAATACTCACCAGGTTACTGTTCTTCCGTTATACATACGAGCAACCGAATCGAACAGAAGGTCGAATGGATAGTATATGGGTTGTATTCGATTATGATGTTATGCTGTGTATATAGTTATACACACTAGGTGACGATATTCCCGTTTCACATACGAGCGACCGAAACGAACAGAAAGTTGAATGGATAGTCTGAACAATCAATGTATCTGGGTGGTATCCGATTATATCGCAATACTGTATATATAGTGATACTAACCAGGTGACGGTACTTCCGTTACACATACTAGCGACTGAATCGAACAGAAGGTTAAATGGTTAGACGATACGATAATTGAAACTGAGTTGTATTCGATTATATCGTGGTGATGTTTATATAGCAATACTCACCAGGTAACTGTTCTTCCGTTTTACATACAAGCGACCGAATCGAGCAGGAGGTTGAATAGATAGATTGAACAATCATCGTATCTGGGTTGTATTCGATAATGTTTATATAGTTATACCCACCAGGTAACTGTTCTTCCGTTACACATACTAGCGACTGAATCGAACAGAAGGTTAAATGGTTAGACGAAACGATAATTGTAACTGAGTTGTATTCTATTATATCGTGGTGATGTTTATATAGAAATACTCACCAGGTTACTGGTCTTCCGTTATACATACGAGCAACCGAATCGAACAGAAGGTTGAATGGATAGTATCTGGGTTGTATTAGATTATGATGTTATGCTGTGTATATAGTTAAACACACTAGGTGACGGTATTCCCGTTTCACATACGAGCGACCGAAACGAACAGAAAGTTGAATGGATAGTCTGAACAATCAATGTATCTGGGTGGTATCCGATTATATCGCAATACTGTATATATGGTGATACTAACCAGGTGACGGTACTTCCGTTACACATACTAGCGACTGAATCGAACAGAAGGTTAAATGGTTAGACGAAACGATATTTGAAACTGAGTTGTATTCGATTATATCGTGGTGATGTTTATAGAGAAATACTCACCAGGTAACTGTTCTTTCGTTTTCACATACAAGCGACCGAATCGAGCAGAAGGTCAAATGGATAGATTGAACAATCATCGTATCTGGGTTGTATTCGATTATGTTTATATAGTTATACTCACCAGGTAACTGTTCTTCCGTTACACATACTAGCGACTGAATCGAACAGAAGGTTAAATGGTTAGACGAAACGATAATTGAAACTGAGTTGTATTCTATTATATCGTGGTGATGTTTATATAGAAATACTCACCAGGTTACTGTTCTTCCGTTATACATACGAGCAACCGAATCGAACAGAAGGTTGAATGGATAGTATCTGGGTTGTATTCGATTATGATGTTATGCTGTGTATATAGTTAAACACACTAGATGACGGTATTCCCGTTTCACATACGAGCGACCGAAACGAACAGAAAGTTGAATGGATAGTCTGAACAATCAATGTATCTGGGTGGTATCCGATTATATCGCAATACTGTATATATAGTGATACTAACCAGGTGACGGTACTTCCGTTACACATACTAGCGACTGAATCGAACAGAAGGTTAAATGGTTAGACGAAACGATAATTGAAACTGAGTTGTATTCGATTATATCGTGGTGATGTTTATATAAAAATACTAACCAGGTAACTGTTCTTTCGTTTTCACATACAAGCGACCGAATCGAGCAGAAGGTCAAATGGATAGATTGAACAATCATCGTATCTGGGTTGTATTCGATTATGTTTATATAGTAATACTCACCAGGTAACTGTTCTTCCGTTACACATACTAGCGACTGAATCGAACAGAAGGTTAAATGGTTAGACGAAACGATAATTGAAACTGAGTTGTATTCTATTATATCGTGGTGATGTTTATATAGAAATACTCACCAGGTTACTGTTCTTCCGTTATACATACGAGCAACCGAATCGAACAGAAGGTTGAATGGATAGTATATGGGTTGTATTCGATTATGATGTTATGCTGTGTATATAGTTATACACACTAGGTGACGGTATTCCCGTTTCACATACGAGCGACCGAAACGAACAGAAAGTTGAATGGATAGTCTGAACAATCAATGTATCTGGGTGGTATCCGATTATATCGCAATACTGTATATATAGTGATACTAACCAGGTGACGGTACTTCCGTTACACATACTAGCGACTGAATCGAACAGAAGGTTAAATGGTTAGACGAAACGATAATTGAAACTGAGTTGTATTCGATTATATCGTGGTGATGTTTATATAGCAATACTCACCAGGTAACTGTTCTTCCGTTTTACATACAAGCGACCGAATCAAGCAGGAGGTTGAATAGATAGATTGAACAATCATCGTATCTGGGTTGTATTCGATAATGTTTATATAGTTATACTCACCAGGTAACTGTTCTTCCGTTACACATACTAGCGACTGAATCGAACAGAAGGTTAAATGGTTAGACGAAACGATAATTGAAACTGAGTTGTATTCGATTATATCGTGGTGATGTTTATATAGAAATACTCACCAGGTAACTGTTCTTTCGTTTTCACATACAAGCGACCGAATCGAGCAGAAGATCAAATGGATAGATTGAACAATCATCGTATCTGGGTTGTATTCGATTATGTTTATATAGTTATACTCACCAGGTAACTGTTCTTCCGTTACACATACTAGCGACTGAATCGAACAGAAGGTTAAATGGTTAGACGAAACGATAATTGAAACTGAGTTGTATTCTATTATATCGTGGTGATGTTTATATAGAAATACTCACCAGGTTACTGTTCTTCCGTTATACATACGAGCAACCGAATCGAACAGAAGGTCGAATGGATAGTATATGGGTTGTATTCGATTATGATGTTATGCTGTGTATATAGTTATACACACTAGGTGACGATATTCCCGTTTCACATACGAGCGACCGAAACGAACAGAAAGTTGAATGGATAGTCTGAACAATCAATGTATCTGGGTGGTATCCGATTATATCGCAATACTGTATATATAGTGATACTAACCAGGTGACGGTACTTCCGTTACACATACTAGCGACTGAATCGAACAGAAGGTTAAATGGTTAGACGAAACGATAATTGAAACTGAGTTGTATTCGATTATATCGTGGTGATGTTTATATAGCAATACTCACCAGGTAACTGTTCTTCCGTTTTACATACAAGCGACCGAATCGAGCAGGAGGTTGAATAGATAGATTGAACAATCATCGTATCTGGGTTGTATTCGATAATGTTTATATAGTTATACTCACCAGGTAACTGTTCTTCCGTTACACATACTAGCGACTGAATCGAACAGAAGGTTAAATGGTTAGACGGAACGATAATTGTAAATGAGTTGTATTCTATTATATCGTGGTGATGTTTATATAGAAATACTCACCAGGTTACTGTTCTTCCGTTATACATACGAGCAACCGAATCGAACAGAAGGTTGAATGGATAGTATCTGGGTTGTATTCGATTATGATGTTATGCTGTGTATATAGTTAAACACACTAGGTGACGGTATTCCCGTTTCACATACGAGCGACCGAAATGAACAGAAAGTTGAATGGATAGTCTGAACAATCAATGTATCTGGGTGGTATCCGATTATATCGCAATACTGTATATATAGTGATACTAACCAGGTGACGGTACTTCCGTTACACATACTAGCGACTGAATCGAACAGAAGGTTAAATGGTTAGACGAAACGATAATTGTATCTGAGTTGTATTCGATGATAACGTGATGATGTTTATATAGCAATACTCAACAGGTAACTGTTCTTCCGTTACACATACGAGCGACCGAAACGAACAGAAAGTTGAATGGATAGTCTGAACAATCAATGTATCTGGGTGGTATCCGATTATATCGCAATACTGTGTATATAGTTATACTCACCAGGTAACTGTTCTTCCGTTACACATACTAGCGACTGAATCGAACAGAAGGTTAAATGGTTAGACGAAACGATAATTAAAACTGAGTTGTATTCTATTATATCGTGGTGATGTTTATATAGATATACTCACCAGGTTACTGTTCTTCCGTTATACATACGAGCAACCGAATCGAACAGAAGGTTGAATGGATAGTATATGGGTTGTATTCGATTATGATGTTATGCTGTGTATATAGTTATACACACTAGGTGACGGTATTCCCGTTTCAAATACGAGCGACCGAAACAAACAGAAAGTTGAATGGATAGTCTGAACAATCAATGTATCTGGGTGGTATCCGATTATATCGCAATACTGTATATATAGTGATACTAACCAGGTGACGGTACTTCCGTTACACATACTAGCGACTGAATCGAACAGAAGGTTAAATGGTTAGACGAAACGATAATTGATACTGAGTTGTATTCGATTATATCGTGGTGATGTTTATATAGCAATACTCACCAGGTAACTGTTCTTCCGTTTCACATACAAGCGACCGAATCGAGCAGGAGGTTGAATGGATAGATTGTATTCGATAATGTTTATATAGTTATACTCACCAGGTAACTGTTCTTCCGTTACACATACTAGCGACTGAATCGAACAGAAGGTTAAATGGTTAGACGAAACGATAATTGAAACTGAGTTGTATTCTATTATATCGTGGTGATGTTTATATAGAAATACTCACCAGGTTACTGTTCTTCCGTTATACATACGAGCAACCGAATCGAACAGAAGGTCGAATGGATAGTATATGGGTTGTATTCGATTATGATGTTATGCTGTGTATATAGTTATACACACTAGGTGACGATATTCCCGTTTCACATACGAGCGACCGAAACGAACAGAAAGTTGAATGGATAGTCTGAACAATCAATGTATCTGGGTGGTATCCGATTATATCGCAATACTGTATATATAGTGATACTAACCAGGTGACGGTACTTCCGTTACACATACTAGCGACTGAATCGATCAGAAGGTTAAATGGTTAGACGAAACGATAATTGAAACTGAGTTGTATTCGATTATATCGTGGTGATGTTTATATAGCAATACTCACCAGGTAACTGTTCTTCCGTTTTACATACAAGCGACCGAATCGAGCAGGAGGTTGAATAGATAGATTGAACAATCATCGTATCTGGGTTGTATTCGATAATGTTTATATAGTTATACTCACCAGGTAACTGTTCTTCCGTTACACATACTAGCGACTGAATCGAACAGAAGGTTAAATGGTTAGACGAAACGATAATTGTAACTGAGTTGTATTCTATTATATCGTGGTGATGTTTATATAGAAATACTCACCAGGTTACTGTTCTTCCGTTATACATACGAGCAACCGAATCGAACAGAAGGTTGAATGGATAGTATCTGGGTTGTATTCGATTATGATGTTATGCTGTGTATATAGTTAAACACACTAGGTGACGGTATTCCCGTTTCACATACGAGCGACCGAAATGAACAGAAAGTTGAATGGATAGTCTGAACAATCAATGTATCTGGGTGGTATCCGATTATATCGCAATACTGTATATATAGTGATACTAACCAGGTGACGGTACTTCCGTTACACATACTAGCGACTGAATCGAACAGAAGGTTAAATGGTTAGACGAAACGATAATTGTATCTGAGTTGTATTCGATGATAACGTGATGATGTTTATATAGCAATACTCAACAGGTAACTGTTCTTCCGTTACACATACGAGCGACCGAAACGAACAGAAAGTTGGATGGATAGTATATGGGTTGTATTCGATTATGATGTTATGCTGTGTATATAGTTATACACACTAGGTGACGGTATTCCCGTTTCAAATACGAGCGACCGAAACGAACAGAAAGTTGAATGGATAGTCTGAACAATCAATGTATCTGGGTGGTATCCGATTATATCGCAATACTGTATATATAGTGATACTAACCAGGTGACGGTACTTCCATTACACATACTAGCGACTGAATCGAACAGAAGGTTGAATGGTTAGACGAAACGATAATTGATACTGAGTTGTATTCGATTATATCGTGGTGATGTTTATATAGCAATACTCACCAGGTAACTGTTCTTCCGTTTCACATACAAGCGACCGAATCGAGCAGGAGGTTGAATGGATAGATTGTATTCGATAATGTTTATATAGTTATACTCACCAGGTAACTGTTCTTCCGTTACACATACTAGCGACTGAATCGAACAGAAGGTTAAATGGTTAGACGAAACGATAATTGAAACTGAGTTGTATTCTATTATATCGTGGTGATGTTTATATAGAAATACTCACCAGGTTACTGTTCTTCCGTTATACATACGAGCAACCGAATCGAACAGAAGGTCGAATGGATAGTATATGGGTTGTATTCGATTATGATGTTATGCTGTGTATATAGTTATACACACTAGGTGACGATATTCCCGTTTCACATACGAGCGACCGAAACGAACAGAAAGTTGAATGGATAGTCTGAACAATCAATGTATCTGGGTGGTATCCGATTATATCGCAATACTGTATATATAGTGATACTAACCAGGTGACGGTACTTCCGTTACACATACTAGCGACTGAATCGAACAGAAGGTTAAATGGTTAGACGAAACGATAATTGAAACTGAGTTGTATTCGATTATATCGTGGTGATGTTTATATAGCAATACTCACCAGGTAACTGTTCTTCCGTTTTACATACAAGCGACCGAATCGAGCAGGAGGTTGAATAGATAGATTGAACAATCATCGTATCTGGGTTGTATTCGATAATGTTTATATAGTTATACTCACCAGGTAACTGTTCTTCCGTTACACATACTAGCGACTGAATCGAACAGAAGGTTAAATGGTTAGACGAAACGATAATTGTAACTGAGTTGTATTCTATTATATCGTGGTGATGTTTATATAGAAATACTCACCAGGTTACTGTTCTTCCGTTATACATACGAGCAACCGAATCGAACAGAAGGTTGAATGGATAGTATCTGGGTTGTATTCGATTATGATGTTATGCTGTGTATATAGTTAAACACACTAGGTGAAGGTATTCCCGTTTCACATACGAGCGACCGAAATGAACAGAAAGTTGAATGGATAGTCTGAACAATCAATGTATCTGGGTGGTATCCGATTATATCGCAATACTGTATATATAGTGATACTAACCAGGTGACGGTACTTCCGTTACACATACTAGCGACTGAATCGAACAGAAGGTTAAATGGTTAGACGAAACGATAATTGTATCTGAGTTGTATTCGATGATAACGTGATGATGTTTATATAGCAATACTCAACAGGTAACTGTTCTTCCGTTACACATACGAGCGACCGAAACGAACAGAAAGTTGAATGGATAGTCTGAACAATCAATGTATCTGGGTGGTATCCGATTATATCGCAATACTGTGTATATAGTTATACTCACCAGGTAACTGTTCTTCCGTTACACATACTAGCGACTGAATCGAACAGAAGGTTAAATGGTTAGACGAAACGATATTTAAAACTGAGTTGTATTCTATTATATCGTGGTGATGTTTATATAGATATACTCACCAGGTTACTGTTCTTCCGTTATACATACGAGCAACCGAATCGAACAGAAGGTTGAATGGATAGTATATGGGTTGTATTCGATTATGATGTTATGCTGTGTATATAGTTATACACACTAGGTGACGGTATTCCCGTTTCAAATACGAGCGACCGAAACGAACAGAAAGTTGAATGGATAGTCTGAACAATCAATGTATCTGGGTGGTATCCGATTATATCGCAATACTGTATATATAGTGATACTAACCAGGTGACGGTACTTCCGTTACACATACTAGCGACTGAATCGAACAGAAGGTTAAATGGTTAGACGAAACGATAATTGATACTGAGTTGTATTCGATTATATCGTGGTGATGTTTATATAGCAATACTCACCAGGTAACTGTTCTTCCGTTTCACATACAAGCGACCGAATCGAGCAGGAGGTTGAATGGATAGATTGTATTCGATAATGTTTATATAGTTATACTCACCAGGTAACTGTTCTTCCGTTACACATACTAGCGACTGAATCGAACAGAAGGTTAAATGGTTAGACGAAACGATGGATAGTATCTGGGTTGTATTCGATTATGATGTTATGCTGTGTATATAGTTAAACACACTAGATGACGGTATTCCCGTTTCACATACGAGCGACCGAAACGAACAGAAAGTTGAATGGATAGTCTGAACAATCAATGTATCTGGGTGGTATCCGATTATATCGCAATACTGTATATATAGTGATACTAACCAGGTGACGGTACTTCCGTTACACATACTAGCGACTGAATCGAACAGAAGGTTGAATGGTTAGACGAAACGATAATTGAAACTGAGTTGTATTCGATTATATCGTGGTGATGTTTATATAGAAATACTCACCAGGTAACTGTTTTCGCATACAAGCGACCGAATCGAGCAGAAGGTCAAATGGATAGATTGAACAATCATCGTATCTGGGTTGTATTCGATTATGTTTATATAGTTATACTCACCAGGTAACTGTTCTTCCGTTACACATACTAGCGACTGAATCGAACAGAAGGTTGAATGGATAGTATATTGGTTGTATTCGATTATGATGTTATGCTGTGTATATAGTTAAACACACTAGGTGACGGTATTCCCGTTTCACATACGAGCGACCGAAACGAACAGAAAGTTGAATGGATAGTCCGAACAATCAATGTATCTGGGTGGTATCCGATTATATCGCAATACTGTATATATAGTGATACTAACCAGGTGACGGTACTTCCGTTACACATACTAGCGACTGAATCGAACAGAAGGTTAAATGGTTAGACGAAACGATAATTGAAACTGAGTTGTATTCGATTATATCGTGGTGATGTTTATAGAGAAATACTCACCAGGTAACTGTTCTTTCGTTTTCACATACAAGCGACCGAATCGAGCAGAAGGTCAAATGGATAGATTGAACAATCATCGTATCTGGGTTGTATTCGATTATGTTTATATAGTTATACTCACCAGGTAACTGTTCTTCCGTTACACATACTAGCGACTGAATCGAACAGAAGGTTAAATGGTTAGACGAAACGATAATTGAAACTGAGTTGTATTCTATTATATCGTGGTGATGTTTATATAGAAATACTCACCAGGTTACTGTTCTTCCGTTATACATACGAGCAACCGAATCGAACAGAAGGTTGAATGGATAGTATCTGGGTTGTATTCGATTATGATGTTATGCTGTGTATATAGTTGAACACACTAGATGACGGTATTCCCGTTTCACATACGAGCGACCGAAACAAACAGAAAGTTGAATGGATAGTCTGAACAATCAATGTATCTGGGTGGTATCCGATTATATCGCAATACTGTATATATAGTGATACTAACCAGGTGACGGTACTTCCGTTACACATACTAGCGACTGAATCGAACAGAAGGTTAAATGGTTAGACGAAACGATAATTGAAACTGAGTTGTATTCGATTATATCGTGGTGATGTTTATATAGAAATACTCACCAGGTAACTGTTCTTTCGTTTTCACATACAAGCGACCGAATCGAGCAGAAGGTCAAATGGATAGATTGAACAATCATCGTATCTGGGTTGTATTCGATTATGTTTATATAGTAATACTCACCAGGTAACTGTTCTTCCGTTACACATACTAGCGACTGAATCGAACAGAAGGTTAAATGGTTAGACGAAACGATAATTGTATCTGAGTTGTATTCGATTATATCGTGGTGATGTTTATATAGAAATACTCACCAGGTAACTGTTCTTTCGTTTTCACATACAAGCGACCTAATCGAGCAGAAGGTCAAATGGATAGATTGAACAATCATCGTATCTGGGTTGTATTCGATTATGTTTATATAGTTATACTCACCAGGTAACTGTTCTTCCGTTACACATACTAGCGACTGAATCGAACAGAAGGTTAAATGGTTAGACGAAACGATAATTGAAACTGAGTTGTATTCGATTATATCGTGGTGATGTTTATATAGAAATACTCACCAGGTAACTGTTATTTCGTTTTCACATACAAGCGACCGAATCGAGCAGAAGGTCAAATGGATAGATTGAACAATCATCGTATCTGGGTTGTATTCGATTATGTTTATATAGTTATACTCACCAGGTAACTGTTCTTCCGTTACACATACGAGCGACTGAATTGAACAGAAGGTTGAATGGATAGTATATGGGTTGTATTCGATTATGATGTTATGCTGTGTATATAGTTATACACACTAGGTGACGGTATTCCCGTTTCAAATACGAGCGACCGAAACGAACAGAAAGTTGAATGGATAGTCTGAACAATCAATGTATCTGGGTGGTATCCGATTATATCGCAATACTGTATATATAGTGATACTAACCAGGTGACGGTACTTCCGTTACACATACTAGCGACTGAATCGAACAGAAGGTTAAATGGTTAGACGAAACGATAATTGATACTGAGTTGTATTCGATTATATCGTGGTGATGTTTATATAGCAATACTCACCAGGTAACTGTTCTTCCGTTTCACATACAAGCGACCGAATCGAGCAGGAGGTTGAATGGATAGATTGTATTCGATAATGTTTATATAGTTATACTCACCAGGTAACTGTTCTTCCGTTACACATACTAGCGACTGAATCGAACAGAAGGTTAAATGGTTAGACGAAACGATGGATAGTATCTGGGTTGTATTCGATTATGATGTTATGCTGTGTATATAGTTAAACACACTAGATGACGGTATTCCCGTTTCACATACGAGCGACCGAAACGAACAGAAAGTTGAATGGATAGTCTGAACAATCAATGTATCTGGGTGGTATCCGATTATATCGCAATACTGTATATATAGTGATACTAACCAGGTGACGGTACTTCCGTTACACATACTAGCGACTGAATCGAACAGAAGGTTGAATGGTTAGACGAAACGATAATTGAAACTGAGTTGTATTCGATTATATCGTGGTGATGTTTATATAGAAATACTCACCAGGTAACTGTTTTCGCATACAAGCGACCGAATCGAGCAGAAGGTCAAATGGATAGATTGAACAATCATCGTATCTGGGTTGTATTCGATTATGTTTATATAGTTATACTCACCAGGTAACTGTTCTTCCGTTACACATACTAGCGACTGAATCGAACAGAAGGTTGAATGGATAGTATATTGGTTGTATTCGATCATGATGTTATGCTGTGTATATAGTTAAACACACTAGGTGACGGTATTCCCGTTTCACATACGAGCGACCGAAACGAACAGAAAGTTGAATGGATAGTCCGAACAATCAATGTATCTGGGTGGTATCCGATTATATCGCAATACTGTATATATAGTGATACTAACCAGGTGACGGTACTTCCGTTACACATACTAGCGACTGAATCGAACAGAAGGTTAAATGGTTAGACGAAACGATAATTGAAACTGAGTTGTATTCGATTATATCGTGGTGATGTTTATAGAGAAATACTCACCAGGTAACTGTTCTTTCGTTTTCACATACAAGCGACCGAATCGAGCAGAAGGTCAAATGGATAGATTGAACAATCATCGTATCTGGGTTGTATTCGATTATGTTTATATAGTTATACTCACCAGGTAACTGTTCTTCCGTTACACATACTAGCGACTGAATCGAACAGAAGGTTAAATGGTTAGACGAAACGATAATTGAAACTGAGTTGTATTCTATTATATCGTGGTGATGTTTATATAGAAATACTCACCAGGTTACTGTTCTTCCGTTATACATACGAGCAACCGAATCGAACAGAAGGTTGAATGGATAGTATCTGGGTTGTATTCGATTATGATGTTATGCTGTGTATATAGTTGAACACACTAGATGACGGTATTCCCGTTTCACATACGAGCGACCGAAACAAACAGAAAGTTGAATGGATAGTCTGAACAATCAATGTATCTGGGTGGTATCCGATTATATCGCAATACTGTATATATAGTGATACTAACCAGGTGACGGTACTTCCGTTACACATACTAGCGACTGAATCGAACAGAAGGTTAAATGGTTAGACGAAACGATAATTGAAACTGAGTTGTATTCGATTATATCGTGGTGATGTTTATATAGAAATACTCACCAGGTAACTGTTCTTTCGTTTTCACATACAAGCGACCGAATCGAGCAGAAGGTCAAATGGATAGATTGAACAATCATCGTATCTGGGTTGTATTCGATTATGTTTATATAGTAATACTCACCAGGTAACTGTTCTTCCGTTACACATACTAGCGACTGAATCGAACAGAAGGTTAAATGGTTAGACGAAACGATAATTGTATCTGAGTTGTATTCGATTATATCGTGGTGATGTTTATATAGAAATACTCACCAGGTAACTGTTCTTTCGTTTTCACATACAAGCGACCGAATCGAGCAGAAGGTCAAATGGATAGATTGAACAATCATCGTATCTGGGTTGTATTCGATTATGTTTATATAGTTATACTCACCAGGTAACTGTTCTTCCGTTACACATACTAGCGACTGAATCGAACAGAAGGTTAAATGGTTAGACGAAACGATAATTGAAACTGAGTTGTATTCGATTATATCGTGGTGATGTTTATATAGAAATACTCACCAGGTAACTGTTATTTCGTTTTCACATACAAGCGACCGAATCGAGCAGAAGGTCAAATGGATAGATTGAACAATCATCGTATCTGGGTTGTATTCGATTATGTTTATATAGTTATACTCACCAGGTAACTGTTCTTCCGTTACACATACGAGCGACTGAATTGAACAGAAGGTTGAATGGATAGTATATGGGTTGTATTCGATTATGATGTTATGCTGTGTATATAGTTATACACACTAGGTGACGGTATTCTTGTTTTACATACGAGCGACCGAAACGAACAGAAAGTTGAATGGATAGTCTGAACAGTCAATGTATCAGGGTGGTATCCGATTATATCGCAATACTGTATATATAGTGATACATACCAGGTGACGGTACTTCCGTTACACATACTAGCGACTGAATCGAACAGAAGGTTAAATGGTTAGACGAAACGATAATTGTAACTGAGTTGTATTCTATTATATCGTGTTGATGTTTATATAGAAATACTCACCAGGTTACTGTTCTTCCATTATACATACGAGCAACCGAATCGAACAGAAGGTTGAATGGGTAGTATATGGGTTGTATTCGATTATGATGTTATGCTGTGTATATAGTTATACACACTAGGTGACGGTATTCCCGTTTTACATACGAGCGACCGAAACGAACAGAAAGTTGAATGGATAGTCTGAACAATTAATGTATCTGGGTGGTATCCGATTATATCGCAATACTGTATATATAGTGATACTAACCAGGTGACGGTACTTCCGTTACACATACTAGCGACTAAATCGAACAGAAGGTTAAATGGTTAGACGAAACGATAATTGTAACTGAGTTGTATTCTATTATATCGTGGTGATGTTTATATAGAAATACTCACCAGGTTACTGTTCTTTCGTTTTCACATACAAGCGACCGAATCGAGCAGAAGGTCAAATGGATAGATTGAACAATCATCGTATCTGGGTTGTATTCGATTATGTTTATATAGTTATACTCACCAGGTAACTGTTCTTCCGTTACACATACGAGCGACTGAATTGAACAGAAGGTTGAATGGATAGTATATGGGTTGTATTCGATTATGATGTTATGCTGTGTATATAGTTATACACACTAGGTGACGGTATTCTTGTTTTACATACGAGCGACCGAAACGAACAGAAAGTTGAATGGATAGTCTGAACAATCAATGTATCAGGGTGGTATCCGATTATATCGCAATACTGTATATATAGTGATACATACCAGGTGACGGTACTTCCGTTACACATACTAGCGACTGAATCGAACAGAAGGTTAAATGGTTAGACGAAACGATAATTGTAACTGAGTAGTATCCTATTATATCGTGGTGATGTTTATATAGAAATACTCACCAGGTTACTGTTCTTCCGTTATATATACGAGCAACCGAATCGAACAGCAGGTTGAATGGATAGTATATGGGTTGTATTCGATTATGATGTTATGCTGTGTATATAGTTATACACACTAGGTGACGGTATTCCCGTTTCACATACGAGCGACCGAAACGAACAGAAAGTTGAATGGATAGTCTGAACAATCAATGTATCTGGGTGGTATCCGATTATATCGCAATACTGTATATATAGTGATACTTACCAGGTGACGGTACTTCCGTTACACATACTAGCGACTGAATCGAACAGAAGGTTAAATGGTTAGACAAAACGATAATTGTATCTGAGTTGTATTCGATGATATCGTGATGATGTTTATATAGCAATACTCACCAGGTAACTGTTCTTCCGTTTTACATACAAGCGACCGAATCGAGCAGGAGGTTGAATAGATAGATTGAACAATCATCGTATCTGGGTTGTATTCGATAATGTTTATATAGTTATACTCACCAGGTAACTGTTCTTCCGTCACACATACTAGCGACTGAATCGAACAGAAGGTTAAATGGTTAGACGAAACGATAATTGTATCTTAGTTGTATTCGATTATATCGTGGTGATGTTTATATAGAAATACTCACCAGGTAACTGTTCTTTCGTTTTCACATACGAGCGACCGAATCGAGCAGAAGGTCAGATGGATAGATTGAACAATCATCGTATCTGGGTTGTATTCGATTATGTTTATATAGTTATACTCACCAGGTAACTGTTCTTCCGTTACACATACTAGCGACTGAATCGAACAGAAGGTTAAATGGTTAGACGAAACGATAATTGAAACTGAGTTGTATTCGATTATATCGTGGTGATGTTCATATAGAAATACTCACCAGGTAACTGTTCTTTCGTTTTCACATACAAGCGACCGAATCGAGCAGAAGGTCAAATGATAAGATTGAACAATCATCGTATCTGGGTTGTATTCGATTATGTTTATATAGTTATACTCACCAGGTAACTGTTCTTCCGTTACACATACGAGCGACTGAATTGAACAGAAGGTTGAATGGATAGTATATGGGTTGTATTCGATTATGATGTTATGCTGTGTATATAGTTATACACACTAGGTGACGGTATTCTTGTTTTACATACGAGCGACCGAAACGAACAGAAAGTTGAATGGATAGTCTGAACAATCAATGTATCAGGGTGGTATCCGATTATATCGCAATACTGTATATATAGTGATACATACCAGGTGACGGTACTTCCGTTACACATACTAGCGACTGAATCGAACAGAAGGTTAAATGGTTAGACGAAACGATAATTGTAACTGAGTTGTATCCTATTATATCGTGGTGATGTTTATATAGAAATACTCACCAGGTTACTGTTCTTCCGTTATACATACGAGCAACCGAATCGAACAGAAGGTTGAATGGATAGTATATGGGTTGTATTCGATTATGATGTTATGCTGTGTATATAGTTATACACACTAGGTGACGGTATTCCCGTTTCACATACGAGCGACCGAAACGAACAGAAAGTTGAATGGATAGTCTGAACAATCAATGTATCTGGGTGGTATCCGATTATATCGCAATACTGTATATATAGTGATACTTACCAGGTGACGGTACTTCCGTTACACATACTAGCGACTGAATCGAACAGAAGGTTAAATGGTTAGACAAAACGATAATTGTATCTGAGTTGTATTCGATGATATCGTGATGATGTTTATATAGCAATACTCACCAGGTAACTGTTCTTCCGTTTTACATACAAGCGACCGAATCGAGCAGGAGGTTGAATAGATAGATTGAACAATCATCGTATCTGGGTTGTATTCGATAATGTTTATATAGTTATACTCACCAGGTAACTGTTCTTCCGTCACACATACTAGCGACTGAATCGAACAGAAGGTGAAATGGTTAGACGAAACGATAATTGTATCTTAGTTGTATTCGATTATATCGTGGTGATGTTTATATAGAAATACTCACCAGGTAACTGTTCTTTCGTTTTCACATACGAGCGACCGAATCGAGCAGAAGGTCAGATGGATATATTGAACAATCATCGTATCTGGGTTGTATTCGATTATGTTTATATAGTTATACTCACCAGGTAACTGTTCTTCCGTTACACATACTAGCGACTGAATCGAACAGAAGGTTAAATGGTTAGACGAAACGATAATTGAAACTGAGTTGTATTCGATTATATCGTGGTGATGTTCATATAGAAATACTCACCAGGTAACTGTTCTTTCGTTTTCACATACAAGCGACCGAATCGAGCAGAAGGTCAAATGATAAGATTGAACAATCATCGTATCTGGGTTGTATTCGATTATGTTTATATAGTTATACTCACCAGGTAACTGTTCTTCCGTTACACATACGAGCGACTGAATTGAACAGAAGGTTGAATGGATAGTATATGGGTTGTATTCGATTATGATGTTATGCTGTGTATATAGTTATACACACTAGGTGACGGTATTCTTGTTTTACATACGAGCGACCGAAACGAACAGAAAGTTGAATGGATAGTCTGAACAATCAATGTATCAGGGTGGTATCCGATTATATCGCAATACTGTATATATAGTGATACTAACCAGGTGACGGTACTTCCGTTACACATACTAGCGACTAAATCGAACAGAAGGTTAAATGGTTAGACGAAACGATAATTGTAACTGAGTTGTATTCTATTATATCGTGGTGATGTTTATATAGAAATACTCACCAGGTAACTGTTCTTTCGTTTTCACATACAAGCGACCGAATCGAGCAGAAGGTCAAATGGATAGATTGAACAATCATCGTATCTGGGTTGTATTCGATTATGTTTATATAGTTATACTCACCAGGTAACTGTTCTTCCGTTACACATACGAGCGACTGAATTGAACAGAAGGTTGAATGGATAGTATATGGGTTGTATTCGATTATGATGTTATGCTGTGTATATAGTTATACACACTAGGTGACGGTATTCTTGTTTTACATACGAGCGACCGAAACGAACAGAAAGTTGAATGGATAGTCTGAACAATCAATGTATCAGGGTGGTATCCGATTATATCGCAATACTGTATATATAGTGATACATACCAGGTGACGGTACTTCCGTTACACATACTAGCGACTGAATCGAACAGAAGGTTAAATGGTTAGACGAAACGATAATTGTAACTGAGTTGTATCCTATTATATCGTGGTTATGTTTATATAGAAATACTCACCAGGTTACTGTTCTTCCGTTATACATACGAGCAACCGAATCGAACAGAAGGTTGAATGGATAGTATATGGGTTGTATTCGATTATGATGTTATGCTGTGTATATAGTTATACACACTAGGTGACGGTATTCCCGTTTCACATACGAGCGACCGAAACGAACAGAAAGTTGAATGGATAGTCTGAACAATCAATGTATCTGGGTGGTATCCGATTATATCGCAATACTGTATATATAGTGATACTTACCAGGTGACGGTACTTCCGTTACACATACTAGCGACTGAATCGAACAGAAGGTTAAATGGTTAGACAAAACGATAATTGTATCTGAGTTGTATTCGATGATATCGTGATGATGTTTATATAGCAATACTCACCAGGTAACTGTTCTTCCGTTTTACATACAAGCGACCGAATCGAGCAGGAGGTTGAATAGATAGATTGAACAATCATCGTATCTGGGTTGTATTCGATAATGTTTATATAGTTATACTTGTTCAGACTTATACAATAGTTGCAGTTGAAGCAAGTAAACACCATGTACAAGATTGATAGCGACAAGCAGAATCCTGAGAAAGGAGGCGAAAAAAACATCATGAAGGTCGTCGTAGAAAAAAGACAATAATTTAATTAGAATGAATTGAATCTTACAAAAAACCGTATGAGATGTATTTTCTTTGTTAATAAATAGTTAATTCATAGTTTTACGAATCGAATATTCCCTCAAGAGGGTGGTCCTTCGAATTGGTAATCGAACACGAAACAAACGTCAGAACCTCGAGCAAACGAAATCATTGGTCCTAACGAGCCGGATTCTGGGTTCCATACTCAAGGGTTCCAGTCAGCATGGAAGGGCAGTAGCCGTTGCAGTCAATTGGAAGGAAAAAACTGTGAGCTCGTTTCATGTCGATTCCTTATTATCCTATCCTTGCCCGCATCCTTATTGTGATTCAAACATGCTTGTAGTTTATCAGTTTGGCAAACAATCTTAGCTTCTCGTAGAATATTATCAATACTAGTTATCGAAAAGAAATACAATTATTTACCTCGATCTCATTACTCTCACGTAGGAAGTATCAGTCACGTTAACGTTGAAAACTCGTTCAATACCTTCACTTATCAATTCACGTCACTCTATCGTATAGAATCAATCACGTAAATATAAAAATCGTATCACAATCGAAAGGAACAATACATTTCCTGATAAGAATTGATCGAAACTTCATTGATTATTGCATATTATCGACTATAGTTACCGTTCGTTTAGTTTGAAAGAAAGTTTATCTCGTTATTATCCAAAAATGTCTCCGAAAAAGTCTTTGAAAAAGGGTGACTTCCACGAAGATGAAATCTCGGAAAATATACACGTACGTGATGTCATATGTGACAGATTATTTCGGTTTCTCAAATTCATGGAAACTGACATCAGTGACATTTTTCAAATTGAAATCAGGTTGAAGAATGTACAGGATGATTTCTCGGAATTTGATAAAATACAAACGAGATTAGAGTATTCAATTCCTGATGAGAAAGAGAATCGTTTGGATATAGAATCTAAATTCTATTCTGCCATCTCGAAGGCTAAAAGACTTATTGTGAATATGAGTGAAAGCACAGAAAACAAAAACAATTCAAACGAAGATACAAGAAAGAAACAGAGCGCCGTTGCTAAACTTCCTGAGTTAGGGTTACCCAGTTTCTATGGAAAATATGAAACATGGTATAGCTTCAGAGATATTTTTTACTCGGTAGTGCATGATCGGGAAGATCTTAGTGAAATTGACAAATTTTTATATCTGAAAATATGCTGCAAAGAAGATGCACTTAAATTGATAGATTCATTGAATGTCACGGCAGATAATTACAGCATAGCTTTAGAATTATTGCAGAAACGATATGAAAACAAACGCGCTATTATCAATCATCACGTTAACAACATTTTATTCAACTTACCCAGCGTAGCCAAAGAGTCATCTGTTCAACTCAGAAAATTATTAGATTCTATTCATCAACATACATCGGCATTAGAAAAACTCCAATTACCCGTCAATCAGTGGGACTTGTTACTTATTCCTATAATTTTGCAAAAGTTAGATTATTATACTAAAAAAGAATGGGAAAACAAACAAACTGGTCATGATTTGTCAACATTAAATAATCTTATCGAATTTTTAACAAGAAAATGCTTCTCACTAGAAACTCTCAATTTAGATATTCTAAAAACAGAAAACAAATGGAATAATCGCGATAATAAACCATCGAAATTTCAAAATACATCGTATAATAAAAACGTGACATGTTCTTTGACAGATAACAAAACTCGAAACAGCTGTCATATCTGTAATGAAAGTCATTTTATTTATCATTGTCCGAAATTCACGGATCTATCAGTATCTGAAAAATATAATGAAATTCGGAAACACAAATTGTGTGCCAATTGTTTGAGACCAGGTCATTTAAAATCAGAATGTTTATCAGGTGGTTGCAAAAAGTGTAAATCTAAACATAACACTACCTTGCACGTTGATTATCATCAAAATAATAATCGAAATTCAAATGATTCCAAGAAGAATTTGAATAATGACAATGATTCGATACTCTCAGATACTCGTATCAATTCAAATAGGGAGGTTCCTGAAGAAAAATCGTCAACATCAAATTCGAGAGTACAGCAGACGCCTCGTTATGAAGGTAAAAATGGAAACTCAAGTCACACAATGTGTGTGTTTGATCAAATTATTGAAGGTAAGTCAGAAAGTCGGAACGAAATCAATTCAATCAAAAATGACTATTTATTCAACCTGAATGATGATATCGTATATTCATGTTCTAGTTTGGACAATAATCAAATATTGTTATCGACAGCCACTATTTTAATTCAAGATAATAATGGAAAGTGGTTTGAGTGTAATGCTTTACTTGATTCGGGTAGTCAATCTAATTTGATAAGTCAATTGCTATGTGAAAAGTTGAAATTGAAATGCGAAAGAATCAATATACCTTTGTCAGGAATCAATCAAATGGAAACAAAAATCACGAATAGAACATATGCTACAATAAAATCGAGGTTTGGAAAATTTCAGCAAAATTTGTCATTTTTAGTTTTACCTGTAATAACCGAGAAATTGCCGTTAGTTGGATTCAAAAAATCAATTATCAATTACCCGGGAGGAATTGATTTAGCCGATGAACAGTTTAACGTACCGAAATCAATAGATTTGTTGCTAGGAGCAGGAATGTTTTATGACTTAATCAGAAATGGAAAAATAAGGTTAGGTAATAACATGCCTGTATTACAAGAAACTTGTTTAGGATGGATATTCGCCGGAGCTCTGTCCTTAGATGATGATCGAAACCAGAAAACAATTTGTAATTTTTCCGCCAAGGTAACTAATGATGAATTGAACGATTTATTGACTAAATTTTGGAATTTCGAAGAATTAGAAAATAAAACCAAATTCTCGAAAGTTGAGGAATATTGCGAAGAATACTTCAAAGAAACTACAAAAAGACACGATGACGGCAGATTCATAGTAAAATATCCGTTCAAACAACAATTCGATAAAGAGTTGGGATATTCGAAAACTATGGCTCTGAAAAGATTCAAAAATTTAGAGATACGGTTGAGTAGAAATGATGAATTGAAACAACAATATATAGGATTTATGCACGAATACGAAACATTAGGACATATGAGTTTTAAATGTAATTTGGAATCAGATGAATCAATCGAAAATAGGTCATTTTTTCTGCCACACACAGCTGTCTTGAGAGATTCGATCACGACAAAATGCAGAGTTGTATTCGATGCAAGCGCAAAATCTAGCACTGATATTTCATTCAATGATATGATTTTAGTAGGTCCATCTATACAGGAAGATCTCTATTCAATCTTGTTGCGCTTGAGGTTAAAAAAATATGTCTTAAACGCAGATGTTAAAATGATGTATAGATACATATTAATCGATCAGGATGAACGTAAATTTCAACAAATATTGTGGCGATCTAAACCAGATGAAAGTATAAAAGTGTACGAATTAAATACAGTAACTTATGGGACATCCAGCGCACCTTTTCAAGCCACGCGGTGTTTGAAGGAGTTAGCACTAAAAAATAATTCAAAATATCCTCGTACATCGAAAATAATCGAAACTTGCTTCTATATGGATGATTTATTAACAAGTGTTGATTCAGAACAAGAAGCAATCGACATTTATAAGGAAGTTACAGAAATATTCACAGAAGCAAAATTTGAACTTAGAAAGTGGTCATCGAATAATGAGAAGATTTTGGATTATATTCTAGATACCAGTAAAAACAAAGATGAAAAATTAGTTCTATATCACGATGAAAAAGAAATGAAAACTTTAGGTATAACGTGGGATGCAAAAAATGATTTATTGAAATACTCGATTAATCTTTCATTTAACGAAAATAATATAATCACAAAAAGATCAGTTTTATCGATCATATCACAAATTTTTGATCCTCTTGGTTTAGTCGGTCCAGCAATTATAAAAGCAAAATTATTGATTCAACAGTTATGGCATTTGAAACTAGATTGGGATCAAGAAATGCCATCGGATTTAAAAAATATATGGAAAGAATTCATTTCTCAAATAAATTATCTGAATAATATAAAAATAAACAGACATGTTTCAGTGACAAATGCGACAGAAATCGAACTATATGGATTTGGTGATAGTTCAGAGAAGGCTTATGGAGCATGTGTTTATCTCTGCTCTGTTAATAAAGATAATGAAAAGAAAATTGGACTTTTGACAGCAAAATCCAAAGTAGCACCTATCAAAAAACAATCATTGCCACGACTCGAATTAATGGCAGCACTATTACTAGCAGAATTAGTTTTCAAAGTAAAAAAAACTTTGAGTATATCAATTTCTAAAACAATTTATTTCACAGATTCCACAATTGTATTATCTTGGTTGAAAATTGAACCATGTGATTTAGAGACCTTCATTGGAAATCGAGTAGCAAAAATTGCGGAAATTTCGGATATAAAAAATTGGAGACATGTAAAAAGTAAGAATAACGCCGCGGACATAATTTCACGAGGATCAAGTCCGAAAGAATTATTGGAAAACGAAATGTGGTTTAACGGTCCCAAATTTCTGGATAATTACATCGATATTGAGAGTGAAATTAATATAGATATTGATACAATACCAGGAATTAAAAAAGCGAAAGTTGTGATGAAAGTTACTACTAATTTAAATGATTTTAAAATTTTTGAAAAGTATTCCAATCTCAAAAAATTACTCAGAGTAGTTGCATACATTTATAGATTCAAAAATCGTGTATTGAAGAAAATTACCATCAATTCAAGGAATTTAACTTCAAATGAATTGGATGATGCACTCCTGAATATGATAAGATTAGCTCAACAAGAGACATTTATGCAAGAAATATTCGATCTGGAAAAATCAAAAAATGTTAACAATAACAGTAAAATTTTGAACCTACATCCGTTTTTAGATTCAACAAACATTCTCAGAGTAGGAGGACGCTTATCTAACGCTGAAATTGAATTTAATCAACAGCACCCGATAATTTTACCTTATAAACACAAATTAACCGACTTGATTATTTCAAACGAACATGAAAAACATTTGCATGCAGGTGTTCAGAATTTGTTAGCAATCATCAGATTGAAATTTTGGCCTGTCAATGGTAAAAATGCAGTCAAACGCATAATAAAATCGTGTGTTAGATGTTATAGAGTAAATCCAAAACCAACCAAGTTTTTAATGGGTGAATTACCACGTTCCAGAGTAACACCCAGTAGACCTTTTGCGAATTGTGGTGTGGACTATGCAGGTCCAATTCAAGTAAAAGAAGGCACATTACGTCGAAGTAAGTTAGTGAAGACATACATTTGTATCTTTGTCTGCTTTGTTACACGTGCTGTTCACATAGAATTAGTCAACGACTTGAGTACACAGAGTTTTTTAAATTCTCTCAAAAGATTCTGTTCTCGACGTGGAAAACCCAGCAACATTTATTCCGATAATGGATCAAACTTTGTGGGAGCTAATAATTATTTTGTCGAGTTGTTTAATCTCATCAATAATGAAAAGCACAATAATGACGTGTTTTCGTTTTTGGCAAATGACAAAATAAACTGGCATTTCATTCCAGCGCGATCGGCACATTTAGGAGGTTTATGGGAAGCCGCGGTAAAGTCAACAAAGTTTCATCTTAAACGCATTTTAGGGCATGCTTCTTTAAATTTTGAAGAAATGTACACGATACTTGTTCAAATCGAAGCATGTTTGAATTCACGTCCCCTCATACCTATTTCCAACGACCCAAATGATTATCTACCCCTCACTCCCTCACACTTCCTCATCGGCGACTCACTAGCCAGTTCACCTGAAGAAGATGTTAAAGACATGAAAGTGACTCGACTATCCAGATATCAACGCATGCAGCAAATTTATCAACAATTTTGGAATCGCTGGTCCAAAGAATACCTTTCAAGTCTACAAACCCGTACAAAATGGACAAGAAATGTTGACAATGACATTGTCAAAGTAGGCGCATTAGTAGTGCTCGTGGAAGATAATATGCCACCATTACGATGGCCTATGGCTCGTATTACTGAACTACATAAAGGTGCAGATGGCATTGTACGAGTTGTTTCAGTGCGTTTAGCAAATAGACACGTTATGAAGAGATCATTGTCGAAAATATGTGTGTTGCCACTTGAAGACAATAAACTATAATTGAAAATTTCAACATCGAATTTGGCGTTTAGTCGTTCTGCAATATTTTTATTTTGAAAAGTTAGACTTTTCAACGCGGGCGGCATGTTCAGACTTATACAATAGTTGCAGTTGAAGCAAGTAAACACCATGTACAAGATTGATAGCGACAAGCAGAATCCTGAGAAAGGAGGCGAAAAAAACATCATGAAGGTCGTCGTAGAAAAAAGACAATAATTTAATTAGAATGAATTGAATCTTACAAAAAACCGTATGAGATGTATTTTCTTTGTTAATAAATAGTTAATTCATAGTTTTACGAATCGAATATTCCCTCAAGAGGGTGGTCCTTCGAATTGGTAATCGAACACGAAACAAACGTCAGAACCTCGAGCAAACGAAATCAATACTCACCAGGTAACTGTTCTTCCGTCACACATACTAGCGACTGAATCGAACAGGAGGTTGAATGGTTAGACGAAACGATAATGGTATCTTAGTTGTATTCGATTATATCGTGGTGATGTTTATATAGAAATACTCACCAGGTAACTGTTCTTTCGTTTTCTCATACGAGCGACCGAATCGAGCAGAAGGTCAGATGGATAGATTGAACAATCATCGTATCTGGGTTGTATTCGATTATGTTTATATAGTTACACTCACCAGGTAACTGTTCTTCCGTTACACATACTAGCGACTGAATCGAACAGAAGGTTGAATGGTTAGACGAAACGATAATTGAAACTGAGTTGTATTCGATTATATCGTGGTGATGTTCATATAGAAATACTCACCAGGTAACTGTTCTTTCGTTTTCACATACAAGCGACCGAATCGAGCAGAAGGTCAAATGATAAGATTGAACAATCATCGTATCTGGGTTGTATTCGATTATGTTTATATAGTTATACTCACCAGGTAACTGTTCTTCCGTTACACATACGAGCGACTGAATTGAACAGAAGGTTGAATGGATAGTATATGGGTTGTATTCGATTATGATGTTATGCTGTGTATATAGTTATACACACTAGGTGACGGTATTCTTGTTTTACATACGAGCGACCGAAACGAACAGAAAGTTGAATGGATAGTCTGAACAATCAATGTATCAGGGTGGTATCCGATTATATCGCAATACTGTATATATAGTGATACATACCAGGTGACGGTACTTCCGTTACACATACTAGCGACTGAATCGAACAGAAGGTTAAATGGTTAGACGAAACGATAATTGTAACTGAGTTGTATCCTATTATATCGTGGTGATGTTTATATAGAAATACTCACCAGGTTACTGTTCTTCCGTTATACATACGAGCAACAGAATTGAACAGAAGGTTGAATGGATAGTATATGGGTTGTATTCGATTATGATGTTATGCTGTGTATATAGTTATACACACTAGGTGACGGTATTCCCGTTTCACATACGAGCGACCGAAACGAACAGAAAGTTGAATGGATAGTCTGAACAATCAATGTATCTGGGTGGTATCCGATTATTTCGCAATACTGTATATATAGTGATACTTACCAGGTGACGGTACTTCCGTTACACATACTAGCGACTGAATCGAACAGAAGGTTAAATAGTTAGACAAAACGATAATTGTATCTGAGTTGTATTCGATGATATCGTGATGATGTTTATATAGCAATACTCACCAGGTAACTGTTCTTCCGTTTTACATACAAGCGACCGAATCGAGCAGGAGGTTGAATAGTTAGATTGAACAATCATCGTATCTGGGTTGTATTCGATAATGTTTATATAGTTATACTCACCAGGTAACTGTTCTTCCGTCACACATACTAGTGACTGAATCGAACAGAAGGTTAAATGGTTAGACGAAACGATAATTGTATCTTAGTTGTATTCGATTATATCGTGGTGATGTTTATATAGAAATACTCACCAGGTAACTGTTCTTTCGTTTTCACATACGAGCGACCGAATCGAGCAGAAGGTCAGATGGATATATTGAACAATCATCGTATCTGGGTTGTATTCGATTATGTTTATATAGTTATACTCACCAGGTAACTGTTCTTCCGTTACACATACTAGCGACTGAATCGCACAGAAGGTTAAATGGTTAGACGAAACGATAATTGAAACTGAGTTGAATTCGATTATATCGTGGTGATGTTCATATAGAAATACTCACCAGGTAACTGTTCTTTCGTTTTCACATACAAGCGACCGAATCGAGCAGAAGGTCAAATGATAAGATTGAACAATCATCGTATCTGGGTTGTATTCGATTATGTTTATATAGTTATACTCACCAGGTAACTGTTCTTCCGTTACACATACGAGCGACTGAATTGAACAGAAGGTTGAATGGATAGTATATGGGTTGTATTCGATTATGATGTTATGCTGTGTATATAGTTATACACACTAGGTGACAGTATTCTTGTTTTACATACGAGCGACCGAAACGAACAGAAAGTTGAATGGATAGTCTGAACAATCAATGTATCAGGGTGGTATCCGATTATATCGCAATACTGTATATATAGTGATACTAACCAGGTGACGGTACTTCCGTTACACATACTAGCGACTAAATCGAACAGAAGGTTAAATGGTTAGACGAAATGATAATTGTAACTGAGTTGTATTCTATTATATCGTGGTGATGTTTATATAGAAATACTCACCAGGTTACTGTTCTTTCGTTTTCACATACAAGCGACCGAATCGAGCAGAAGGTCAAATGGATAGATTGAACAATCATCGTATCTGGGTTGTATTCGATTATGTTTATATAGTTATACTCACCAGGTAACTGTTCTTCCGTTACACATACGAGCGACTGAATTGAACAGAAGGTTGAATGGATAGTATATGGGTTGTATTCGATTATGATGTTATGCTGTGTATATAGTTATACACACTAGGTGACGGTATTCTTGTTTCACATACGAGCGACCGAAACGAAAAGAAAGTTGAATGGATAGTCTGAACAATCAATGTATCAGGGTGGTATCCGATTATATCGCAATACTGTATATATAGTGATACATACCAGGTGACGGTACTTCCGTTACACATACTAGCGACTGAATCGAACAGAAGGTTAAATGGTTAGACGAAACGATAATTGTAACTGAGTTGTATCCTATTATATCGTGGTGATGTTTATATAGAAATACTCACCAGGTTACTGTTCTTCCGTTATACATACGAGCAACTGAATCGAACAGAAGGTTGAATGGATAGTACATGGGTTGTATTCGATTATGATGTTATGCTGTGTATATAGTTATACACACTAGGTGACGGTATTCCCGTTTCACATACGAGCGACCGAAACGAACAGAAAGTTGAATTGATAGTCTGAACAATCAATGTATCTGGGTGGTATCCGATTATATCGCAATACTGTATATATAGTGATACTTACCAGGTGACGGTACTTCCGTTACACATACTAGCGACTGAATCGAACAGAAGGTTAAATGGTTAGACAAAACGATAATTGTATCTGAGTTGTATTCGATGATATCGTGGTGATGTTTATATAGCAATACTCACCAGGTAACTGTTCTTCCGTTTTACATACAAGCGACCGAATCGAGCAGGAGGTTGAATAGATAGATTGAACAATCATCGTATCTGGGTTGTATTCGATAATGTTTATATAGTTATACTCACCAGGTAACTGTTCTTCCGTTACACATACTAGCGACTGAATCGAACAGAAGGTTAAATGGTTAGACGAAACGATAATTGTATCTGAGTTGTATTCGATTATATCGTGGTGATGTTTATATAGAAATACTCACCAGGTAACTGTTCTTTCGTTTTCACATACAAGCGACCGAATCGAGCAGAAAGTCAAATGGATAGATTGAACAATCATCGTATCTGGGTTGTATTCGATTATGTTTATATAGTTATACTCACCAGGTAACTGTTCTTTCGTTACACATACTAGCGACTGAATCGAACAGAAGGTTAAATGGTTAGACGAAACGATAATCGAAACTGAGTTGTATTCTATTATATCGTGGTGATGTTTATATAGAAATACTCACCAGGTTACTGTTCTTCCGTTATACATACGAGCAACCGAATCGAACAGAAGGTTGAATGGATAGTATATGGGTTGTATTCGATTATGATGTTATGCTGTGTATATAGTTATACACACTAGGTGACGGTATTCCCGTTTCACATACGAGTGACCGAAACGAACAGAAAGTTGAATGGATAGTCTGAACAATCAATGTATCTGGGTGGTATCCGATTATAACGCAATACTGTATATATAGTGATACTTACCAGGTGACGGTACTTCCGTTACACATACTAGCGACTGAATCGAACAGAAGGTTAAATGGTTAGACAAAACGATAATTGTATCTGAGTTGTATTCGATGATATCGTGATGATGTTTATATAGCAATACTCACCAGGCAACTGTTCTTCCGTTTTACATACATGCGAACGAATCGAGCAGGAGGTTGAATAGATAGATTGAACAATCATCGCATCTGGGTTGTATTCGATAATGTTTATATAGTTATACTCACCAGGTAACTGTTCTTCCGTTACACATACTAGCGACTGAATCGAACAGAAGATTAAATGGTTAGACGAAACGATAATTGTATCTGAGTTGTATTCGATTATATCGTGGTGATGTTTATATAGAAATACTCACCAGGTAACTGTTCTTTCGTTTTCACATACAAGCGAACGAATCGAGCAGAAGGTCAAATGGATAGATTGAACAATCATCGTATCTGGGTTGTATTCGATTATGTTTATATAGTTATACTCACCAGGTAACTGTTCTTCCGTTACACATACTAGCGACTGAATCGAACAGAAGGTTAAATGGTTAGACGAAACGATAATTGAAACTGAGTTGTATTCGATTATATTGTGGTGATGTTCGTATAGAAATACTCACCAGGTAACTGTTCTTTCGTTTTCACATACAAGCGACCGAATCGAGCAGAAGGTCAAATGATAAGATTGAACAATCATCGTATCTGGGTTGTATTCGATTATGTTTATATAGTTATACTCACCAGGTAACTGTTCTTCCGTTACACATACGAGCGACTGAATTGAACAGAAGGTTGAATGGATAGTATATGGGTTGTATTCGATTATGATGTTATGCTGTGTATATAGTTATACACACTAGGTGACGGTATTCTTGTTTTACATACGAGCGACCGAAACGAACAGAAAGTTGAATGGATAGTCTGAACAATCAATGTATCAGGGTGGTATCCGATTATATCGCAATACTGTATATATAGTGATACATACCAGGTGACGGTACTTCCGTTACACATACTAGCGACTGAATCGAACGGAAGGTTAAATGGTTAGAAGAAACGATAATTGTTACTGAGTTGTATTCTATTATATCGTGGTGATGTTTATATAGAAATACTCACCAGGTTACTGTTCTTCCGTTATACATACGAGCAACCGAATCGAACAGAAGGTTGAATGGATAGTATATAAGTTGTATTCGATTATGATGATATGCTGTGTATATAGTTATACACACTAGGTGACGGTATTCCCGTTTTACATACGAGCGACCGAAACGAACAGAAAGTTGAATGGATAGTCTGAACAATCAATGTATCTGGGTGGTATCCGATTATATCGCAATACTGTATATATAGTGATACTAACCAGGTGACGGTACTTCCGTTACACATACTAGCGACTGAATCGAACAGAAGGTTAAATGGTTAGACGAAACGATAATTGTAACTGAGTTGTATTCTATCATATCGTGGTGATGTTTATATAGAAATACTCACCAGGTTACTGTTCTTTCGTTTTCACATACAAGCGACCGAATCGAGCAGAAGGTCAAATGGATAGATTGAACAATCATCGTATCTGGGTTGTATTCGATTATGTTTATATAGTTATACTCACCAGGTAACTGTTCTTCCGTTACACATACTAGCGACTGAATCGAACAGAAGGTTAAATGGTTAGACGAAACGATAATTGTATCTGAGTTGTATTCGATTATATCGTGGTGATGTTTATATAGAAATACTCACCAGGTAACTGTTCTTTCGTTTTCACATACAAGCGACCGAATCGAGCAGAAGGTCAAATGGATAGATTGAACAATCATCGTATCTGGGTTGTATTCGATTATGTTTATATAGTTATACTCACCAGGTAACTGTTCTTCCGTTACACATACTAGCGACTGAATCGAACAGAAGGTTAAATGGTTAGACGAAACGATAATTGAAACTGAGTTGTATTCGATTATATCGTGGTGATGTTTATATAGAAATACTCACCAGGTAACTGTTCTTTCGTTTTCACATACAAGCGACCGAATCGAGCAGAAGGTCAAATGGATAGACTGAACAATCATCGTATCTGGGTTGAATTCGATTATGTTTATATAGTTATACTCACCAGGTAACTGTTCTTCCGTTACACATACGAGCGACTGAAATGAACAGAAGGTTGAATGGATAGTATATGGGTTGTATTCGATCATGATGTTATGCTGTGTATATAGTTATACACACTAGGTGACGGTATTTCCGTTTTACATACGAGCGACCGAAACGAACAGAAAGTTGAATGGATAGTCTGAACAATCAATGTATCTGGATGGTATCCGATTATATCGCAATACTGTATATATAGTGATACTAACCAGGTGACGGTACTTCCGTTACACATACTAGCGACTGAATCGAACAGAAGGTTAAATGGTTAGACGAAACGATAATTGTAACTGAGTTGTATTCTATTATATCGTGGTGATGTTTATATAGAAATACTCACCAGGTTACTGTTCTTTCGTTTTCACATACAAGCGACCGAATCGAGCAGAAGGTCAAATGGATAGATTGAACAATCATCGTAACTGGGTTGTATTCGATTATGTTTATATAGTTATACTCACCAGGTAACTGTTCTTCCGTTACACATACTAGCGACTGAATCGAACAGAAGGTTAAATTGTTAGACGAAACGATAATTGAAACTGAGTTGTATTCTATTATATCGTGGTGATGTTTATATAGAAATACTCACCAGGTTACTGTTCTTCCGTTATACATACGAGCAACCGAATCGAACAGTATATGGGATGTATTCGATTATGATGTTATGCTGTGTATATAGTTATACACACTAGGTGACGGTATTCCCGTTTCACATACGAGCGACCGAAACGAACAGAAAGTTGAATGGATAGTCTAAACAATCAATGTATCTGGGTGGTATCCGATTATATCGCAATACTGTATATATAGTGATACTTACCAGGTGACGGTACTTCCGTTACACATACTAGCGACTGAATCGAACAGAAGGTTAAATGGTTAGACAAAACGATAATTGTATCTGAGTTGTATTCGATGATATCGTGATGATGTTTATATAGCAATACTCACCAGGTAACTGTTCTTTCGTTTTCACATACAAGCGACCGAATCGAGCAGAAGGTCAAATAGATAGATTGAACAATCATCGTATCTGGATTATATTCGATTATGTTTATATAGTTATACTCACCAGGTAACTGTTCTTCCGTTACACATACGAGCGACTGAATTGAACAGAAGGTTGAATGGATAGTATATGGGTTGTATTCGATTATGATGTTATGCTGTGTATATAGTTATACACACTAGGTGACAGTATTCTTGTTTTACATACGAGCGACCGAAACGAACAGAAAGTTGAATGGATAGTCTGAACAATCAATGTATCAGGGTGGTATCCGATTATATCGCAATACTGTATATATAGTGATACTAACCAGGTGACGGTACTTCCGTTACACATACTAGCGACTAAATCGAACAGAAGGTTAAATGGTTAGACGAAATGATAATTGTAACTGAGTTGTATTCTATTATATCGTGGTGATGTTTATATAGAAATACTCACCAGGTTACTGTTCTTTCGTTTTCACATACAAGCGACCGAATCGAGCAGAAGGTCAAATGGATAGATTGAACAATCATCGTATCTGGGTTGTATTCGATTATGTTTATATAGTTATACTCACCAGGTAACTGTTCTTCCGTTACACATACGAGCGACTGAATTGAACAGAAGGTTGAATGGATAGTATATGGGTTGTATTCGATTATGATGTTATGCTGTGTATATAGTTATACACACTAGGTGACGGTATTCTTGTTTCACATACGAGCGACCGAAACGAAAAGAAAGTTGAATGGATAGTCTGAACAATCAATGTATCAGGGTGGTATCCGATTATATCGCAATACTGTATATATAGTGATACATACCAGGTGACGGTACTTCCGTTACACATACTAGCGACTGAATCGAACAGAAGGTTAAATGGTTAGACGAAACGATAATTGTAACTGAGTTGTATCCTATTATATCGTGGTGATGTTTATATAGAAATACTCACCAGGTTACTGTTCTTCCGTTATACATACGAGCAACTGAATCGAACAGAATGTTGAATGGATAGTACATGGGTTGTATTCGATTATGATGTTATGCTGTGTATATAGTTATACACACTAGGTGACGGTATTCCCGTTTCACATACGAGCGACCGAAACGAACAGAAAGTTGAATGGATAGTCTGAACAATCAATGTATCTGGGTGGTATCCGATTATATCGCAATACTGTATATATAGTGATACTTACCAGGTGACGGTACTTCCGTTACACATACTAGCGACTGAATCGAACAGAAGGTTAAATGGTTAGACAAAACGATAATTGTATCTGAGTTGTATTCGATGATATCGTGGTGATGTTTATATAGCAATACTCACCAGGTAACTGTTCTTCCGTTTTACATACAAGCGACCGAATCGAGCAGGAGGTTGAATAGATAGATTGAACAATCATCGTATCTGGGTTGTATTCGATAATGTTTATATAGTTATACTCACCAGGTAACTGTTCTTCCGTTACACATACTAGCGACTGAATCGAACAGAAGGTTAAATGGTTAGACGAAACGATAATTGTATCTGAGTTGTATTCGATTATATCGTGGTGATGTTTATATAGAAATACTCACCAGGTAACTGTTCTTTCGTTTTCACATACAAGCGACCGAATCGAGCAGAAAGTCAAATGGATAGATTGAACAATCATCGTATCTGGGTTGTATTCGATTATGTTTATATAGTTATACTCACCAGGTAACTGTTCTTTCGTTACACATACTAGCGACTGAATCGAACAGAAGGTTAAATGGTTAGACGAAACGATAATTGAAACTGAGTTGTATTCTATTATATCGTGGTGATGTTTATATAGAAATACTCACCAGGTTACTGTTCTTCCGTTATACATACGAGCAACCGAATCGAACAGAAGGTTGAATGGATAGTATATGGGTTGTATTCGATTATGATGTTATGCTGTGTATATAGTTATACACACTAGGTGACGGTATTCCCGTTTCACATACGAGTGACCGAAACGAACAGAAAGTTGAATGGATAGTCTGAACAATCAATGTATCTGGGTGGTATCCGATTATAACGCAATACTGTATATATAGTGATACTTACCAGGTGACGGTACTTCCGTTACACATACTAGCGACTGAATCGAACAGAAGGTTAAATGGTTAGACAAAACGATAATTGTATCTGAGTTGTATTCGATGATATCGTGATGATGTTTATATAGCAATACTCACCAGGCAACTGTTCTTCCGTTTTACATACATGCGAACGAATCGAGCAGGAGGTTGAATAGATAGATTGAACAATCATCGCATCTGGGTTGTATTCGATAATGTTTATATAGTTATACTCACCAGGTAACTGTTCTTCCGTTACACATACTAGCGACTGAATCGAACAGAAGATTAAATGGTTAGACGAAACGATAATTGTATCTGAGTTGTATTCGATTATATCGTGGTGATGTTTATATAGAAATACTCACCAGGTAACTGTTCTTTCGTTTTCACATACAAGCGAACGAATCGAGCAGAAGGTCAAATGGATAGATTGAACAATCATCGTATCTGGGTTGTATTCGATTATGTTTATATAGTTATACTCACCAGGTAACTGTTCTTCCGTTACACATACTAGCGACTGAATCGAACAGAAGGTTAAATGGTTAGACGAAACGATAATTGAAACTGAGTTGTATTCGATTATATTGTGGTGATGTTCGTATAGAAATACTCACCAGGTAACTGTTCTTTCGTTTTCACATACAAGCGACCGAATCGAGCAGAAGGTCAAATGATAAGATTGAACAATCATCGTATCTGGGTTGTATTCGATTATGTTTATATAGTTATACTCACCAGGTAACTGTTCTTCCGTTACACATACGAGCGACTGAATTGAACAAAAGGTTGAATGGATAGTATATGGGTTGTATTCGATTATGATGTTATGCTGTGTATATAGTTATACACACTAGGTGACGGTATTCTTGTTTTACATACGAGCGACCGAAACGAACAGAAAGTTGAATGGATAGTCTGAACAATCAATGTATCAGGGTGGTATCCGATTATATCGCAATACTGTATATATAGTGATACATACCAGGTGACGGTACTTCCGTTACACATACTAGCGACTGAATCGAACGGAAGGTTAAATGGTTAGACGAAACGATAATTGTTACTGAGTTGTATTCTATTATATCGTGGTGATGTTTATATAGAAATACTCACCAGGTTACTGTTCTTCCGTTATACATACGAGCAACCGAATCGAACAGAAGGTTGAATGGATAGTATATAAGTTGTATTCGATTATGATGATATGCTGTGTATATAGTTATACACACTAGGTGACGGTATTCCCGTTTTACATACGAGCGACCGAAACGAACAGAAAGTTGAATGGATAGTCTGAACAATCAATGTATCTGGGTGGTATCCGATTATATCGCAATACTGTATATATAGTGATACTAACCAGGTGACGGTACTTCCGTTACACATACTAGCGACTGAATCGAACAGAAGGTTAAATGGTTAGACGAAACGATAATTGTAACTGAGTTGTATTCTATCATATCGTGGTGATGTTTATATAGAAATACTCACCAGGTTACTGTTCTTTCGTTTTCACATACAAGCGACCGAATCGAGCAGAAGGTCAAATGGATAGATTGAACAATCATCGTATCTGGGTTGTATTCGATTATGTTTATATAGTTATACTCACCAGGTAACTGTTCTTCCGTTACACATACTAGCGACTGAATCGAACAGAAGGTTAAATGGTTAGACGAAACGATAATTGTATCTGAGTTGTATTCGATTATATCGTGGTGATGTTTATATAGAAATACTCACCAGGTAACTGTTCTTTCGTTTTCACATACAAGCGACCGAATCGAGCAGAAGGTCAAATGGATAGATTGAACAATCATCGTATCTGGGTTGTATTCGATTATGTTTATATAGTTATACTCACCAGGTAACTGTTCTTCCGTTACACATACTAGCGACTGAATCGAACAGAAGGTTAAATGGTTAGACGAAACGATAATTGAAACTGAGTTGTATTCGATTATATCGTGGTGATGTTTATATAGAAATACTCACCAGGTAACTGTTCTTTCGTTTTCACATACAAGCGACCGAATCGAGCAGAAGGTCAAATGGATAGACTGAACAATCATCGTATCTGGGTTGAATTCGATTATGTTTATATAGTTATACTCACCAGGTAACTGTTCTTCCGTTACACATACGAGCGACTGAAATGAACAGAAGGTTGAATGGATAGTATATGGGTTGTATTCGATCATGATGTTATGCTGTGTATATAGTTATACACACTAGGTGACGGTATTTCCGTTTTACATACGAGCGACCGAAACGAACAGAAAGTTGAATGGATAGTCTGAACAATCAATGTATCTGGATGGTATCCGATTATATCGCAATACTGTATATATAGTGATACTAACCAGGTGACGGTACTTCCGTTACACATACTAGCGACTGAATCGAACAGAAGGTTAAATGGTTAGACGAAACGATAATTGTAACTGAGTTGTATTCTATTATATCGTGGTGATGTTTATATAGAAATACTCACCAGGTTACTGTTCTTTCGTTTTCACATACAAGCGACCGAATCGAGCAGAAGGTCAAATGGATAGATTGAACAATCATCGTAACTGGGTTGTATTCGATTATGTTTATATAGTTATACTCACCAGGTAACTGTTCTTCCGTTACACATACTAGCGACTGAATCGAACAGAAGGTTAAATTGTTAGACGAAACGATAATTGAAACTGAGTTGTATTCTATTATATCGTGGTGATGTTTATATAGAAATACTCACCAGGTTACTGTTCTTCCGTTATACATACGAGCAACCGAATCGAACAGTATATGGGATGTATTCGATTATGATGTTATGCTGTGTATATAGTTATACACACTAGGTGACGGTATTCCCGTTTCACATACGAGCGACCGAAACGAACAGAAAGTTGAATGGATAGTCTAAACAATCAATGTATCTGGGTGGTATCCGATTATATCGCAATACTGTATATATAGTGATACTTACCAGGTGACGGTACTTCCGTTACACATACTAGCGACTGAATCGAACAGAAGGTTAAATGGTTAGACAAAACGATAATTGTATCTGAGTTGTATTCGATGATATCGTGATGATGTTTATATAGCAATACTCACCAGGTAACTGTTCTTTCGTTTTCACATACAAGCGACCGAATCGAGCAGAAGGTCAAATAGATAGATTGAACAATCATCGTATCTGGATTATATTCGATTATGTTTATATAGTTATACTCACCAGGTAACTGTTCTTCCGTTACACATACTAGCGACTGAATCGAACAGAAGGTTAAATGGTTAGACGAAACGATAATTGAAACTGAGTTGTCTTCGATTATATCGTGGTGATGTTTATAAAGAAATACTCACCAGGTAACTGTTCTTTCGTTTTCACATACAAGCGACCGAATCGAGCAGAAGGTCAAATGGATAGATTGAACAATCATCGTATCTGGGTTGTATTCGATTATGTTTATATAGTTATACTCACCAGGTTACTGTTCTTCCGTTATACATACGAGCAACCGAATCGAACAGAAGGTTGAATGGATAGTATATGGGATGTATTCGATTATGATGTTATGCTGTGTATATAGTTATACACACAAGGTGACGGTATTCCCGTTTCACATACGAGCGACCAAAACGAACAGAAAGTTGAATGGATAGTCTGAACAATCAATGTATCTGGGTGGTATCCGATTATATCGCAATACTGTATATATAGTGATACTAACCAGGTGACGGTACTTCCGTTACACATACTAGCGACTGAATCGAACAGAAGGTTAAATGGTTAGACGAAACGATAATTGTAACTGAGTTGTATTCCATTATATCGTGGTGATGTTTATATAGAAATACTCACCAGGTTACTGTTCTTTCGTTTTCACATACAAGCGACCGAATCGAGCAGAAGGTCAAATGAATAGATTGAACAATCATCGTATCTGGGTTGTATTCGATTATGTTTATATAGTTATACTCACCAGGTAACTGTTCTTCCGTTACACATACGAGCGACTGAATTGAACAGAAGGTTGAATGGATAGTATATGGGTTGTATTCGATTATGATGTTATGCTGTGTATATAGTTATACACACTAGGTGACGGATACGAGGAACCGAATCGAACAGAAGGTTGAATGGATAGTATATGGGTTGTATTTGATTATGATGTTATGCTGTGTATATAGTTATACACACTAGGTGACGGTATTCCCGTTTCACATACGAGCGACCGAAACGAACAGAAAGTTGAATGGATAGTCTGAACAATCAATGTATCTGGGTGGTATCCGATTATATCGCAATACTGTATATATAGTGATACTTACCAGGTGACGGTACTTCCGTTACACATACTAGCGACTGAATCGAACAGAAGGTTAAATGGTTAGACAAAACGATAATTGTATCTTAGTTGTATTCGATGATATCGTGATGAAGTTTATATAGCAATACTCACCAGGTAACTGTTCTTCCGTTTTACATACAAGTGACCGAATCGAGCAGGAGGTTGAATAGATAGATTGAACAATCATCGTATCTGGGTTGTATTCGATAATGTTTATATAGTTATACTCACCAGGTAACTGTTCTTCCGTTACACATACTAGCGACTGAATCGAACAGAAGGTTAAATGGTTAGACGAAACGATAATTGAAACTGAGTTGTATTCGATTATATCGTGGTGATATTTATATAGAAATACTCACCAGGTAACTGTTCTTTCGTTTTCACATACAAGCGACCGAATCGAGCAGAAGGTCAAATGGATAGATTGAACAATCATCGTATCTGGGTTGTATTCGATTATGTTTATATAGGTATACTCACCAGGTAACTGTTCTTCCGTTACACATACGAGCGACTGAATTGAACAGAAGGTTGAATGGATAGTATATGGGTTGTATTCGATTATGATGTTATGCTGTGTATATAGTTATACACACTAGGTGACGGTATTCTTGTTTTACATACGAGCGACCGAAACGAACAGAAAGTTGAATGGATAGTCTGAACAATCAATGTATCAGGGTGGTATCCGATTATATCGCAATACTGTATATATAGTGATACATACCAGGTGACGGTACTTTCGTTACACATACTAGCGACTGAATCGAAAGGAAGGTTAAATGGTTAGACGAAACGATAATTGTAACTGAGTTGTATTCTATTATATCGTGGTGATGTTTATATAGAAATACTCACCAGGTTACTGTTCTTCCGTTATACATACGAGCAACCGAATCGAACAGAAGGTTGAATGGATAGTATATGGGTTGTATTCGATTATGATGTTATGCTGTGTATATAGTTATACACACTAGGTGACGGTATTCCCGTTTTACATACGAGCGACCGAAACGAACAGAAAGTTGAATGGATAGTCTGAACAATCAATGTATCTGGGTGGTATCCGATTATATCGCAATACTGTATATATAGTGATACTAACCAGGTGACGGTACTTCCGTTACACATACTAGCGACTAAATCGAACAGAAGGTTGAATGGTTAGACGAAACGATAATTGTAACTGAGTTGTATTCTATTATATCGTGGTGATGTTTATATAGAAATACTCACCAGGTTACTGTTCTTTCGTTTCCACATACAAGCGACCGAATCGAGCAGAAGGTCAAATGGATAGATTGAACAATCATCGTATCTGGGTTGTATTCGATAATGTTTATATAGTTATACTCACCAGGTAACTGTTCTTCCGTTACACATACTAGCGACTGAATCGAACAGAAGGTTAAATGGTTAGACGAAACGATAATTGAAACTGAGTTGTATTCTATTATATCGTGGTGATGTTTATATAGAAATACTCACCAGGTTACTGTTTTTCCGTTATACATACGAGCAACCGAATCGAACAGAAGGTTGAATGGATGGTATATGGGTTGTATTCGATTATGATGTTATGCTGTGTATATAGTTATACACACTAGGTGACGGTACTCCCGTTTCACATACGAGCGACCGAAACGAACAGAAAGTTGAATGGATAGTCTGAACAATCAATGTATCTGGGTGGTATCCGATTATATCGCAATACTGTATATATAGTGATTCTTACCAGGTGACGGTACTTCCGTTACACATACTAGCGACTGAATCGAACAGAAGGTTAAATGGTTAGACAAAACGATAATTGTATCTGAGTTGTATTCGATGATATCGTGATGATGTTTATATAGCAATACTCACCAGGTAACTGTTCTTCCGATTTACATACAAGCGACCGAATCGAGCAGGAGGTTGAATAGATAGATTGAACAATCATCGTATCTGGGTTGTATTCGATAATGTTTATATAGTTATACTCACCAGGTAACTGTTCTTCCGTTACACATACTAGCGACTGAATCGAACGGAAGGTTAAATGTTTAGACGAAACGATAATTGTATCTGAGTTGTATTCGATTATATCGTGGTAATGTTTATATAGAAATACTCACCAGGTAACTGTTCTTTCGTTTTCACATACAAGCGACCGAATCGAGCAGAAGGTCAAATGGATAGATTGAACAATCATCGTATCTGGGTTGTATTCGATTATGTTTATATAGTTATACTCACCAGGTAACTGTCCTTCCGTTACACATACTAGCGACTGAATCGAACAGAAGGTTAAATGGTTAGACGAAACGATAATTGAAACTGAGTTGTATTCGATTATATCGTGGTGATGTTTATATAGAAATACTCACCAGGTAACTGTTCTTTCGTTTTCACATACAAGCGACCGAATCGAGCAGAAGGTCAAATGGATAGATTGAACAATCATCGTATCTGGATTGTATTCGATTATGTTTATATAGTTATACTCACCAGGTAACTGTTCTTCCGTTACACATACGAGCGACTGAATTGAACAGAAGGTTGAATGGATAGTATATGGGTTGTATTCGATTATGATGTTATGCTGTGTATATAGTTATACACACTAGGTGACGGTATTCTTGTTTCACATACGAGCGACCGAAACGAACAGAAAGTTGAATTGATAGTCTGAACAATCAATGTATCAGGGTGGTATCCGATTATATCGCAATACTGTATATATAGTGATACATACCAGGTGACGGTACTTCCGTTACACATACTAGCGACTGAATCGAACAGAAGGTTAAATGGTTAGACGAAACGATAATTGTAACTGATTATATCGTGGTGATGTTTATACTAACTCACCAGGTTACTGTTCTTTCGTTTCCACATACAAGCGACCGAATCGAGCAGAAGGTCAAATGGATAGATTGAACAATCATCGTATCTGGGTTGTATTCGATTATGTTTATATAGTTATACTCACCAGGTAACTGTTCTTCCGTTACACATACTAGCAACTGAATCGAACAGAAGGTTAAATGGTTAGACGAAACGATAATTGAAACTGAGTTGTATTCTATTATATCGTGGTGATGTTTATATAGAAATACTCACCAGGTTACTGTTCTTCCGTTATACATACGAGCAACCGAATCGAACAGAAGGTTGAATGGATGGTATATGGGTTGTATTCGATTATGATGTTATGCTGTGTATATAGTTATACACACTAGGTGACGGTATTCCCGTTCCACATACGAGCGACCGAAACGAACAGAAAGTTGAATGGATAGTCTGAACAATCAATGTATCTGGGAGGTATCCGATTATATCGCAATACTGTATATATAGTGATACTTACCAGGTGACGGTACTTCCGTTACACATACTTGCGACTGAATCGAACAGAAGGTTAAATGGTTAGACAAAACGTTAATTGTATCTGAGTTGTATTCGATGATATCGTGATGATGTTTATATAGCAATACTCACCAGGTAACTGTTCTTCCGTTTTACATACAAGCCACCGAATCGAGCAGGAGGTTGAATAGATAGATTGAACAATCATCGTATCTGGGTTGTATTCGATAATGTTTATATAGTTATACTCACCAGGTAACTGTTCTTCCGTTACACATACTAGCGACTGAATCGAACAGAAGGTTAAATGGTTAGACGAAACGATAATTGTATCTGAGTTGTATTCGATTATATCGTGGTAATGTTCATAAAGAAATACTCACCAGGTAACTGTTCTTTCGTGTTCACATACAAGCGACCGAATCGAGCAGAAGGTCAAATGGATAGATTGAACAATCATCGTATCTGGGTTGTATTCGATTATGTTTATATAGTTATACTCACCAGGTAACTGTTCTTCCGTTACACATACGAGCGACTGAATTGAACAGAAGGTTGAATGGATAGTATATGGGTTGTATTCGATTATGACGTTATGCTGTGTATATAGTTATACACACTAGGTGACGGTATTCTTGTTTTACATACGAGCGACCGAAACGAACAGAAAGTTGAATTGATAGTCTGAACAATCAATGTATCAGGGTGGTATCCGATTATATCGCAATACTGTATATATAGTGATACATACCAGGTGACGGTACTTCCGTTACACATACTAGCGACTGAATCGAACAGAAGGTTAAATGGTTAGACGAAACGATAATTGTAACTGATTATATCGTGGTGATGTTTATATAGAAATACTCACCAGGTTACTGTTCTTTCGTTTTCACATACAAGCGACCGAATCGAGCAGAAGGTCAAATGGATGGATTAAACAATCATCGTATCTGGGTTGTATTCGATTATGTTTATATAGTTATACTCACCAGGTAACTGTTCTTCCGTTACACATACTAGCGACTGAATCGAACAGAAGGTTAAATGGTTAGACGAAACGATAATTGAAACTGATTTGTATTCTATTATATCGTGGTGATGTTTATATAGAAATACTCACCAGGTTACTGTTCTTCCGTTATACATACGAGCAACCGAATCGAACAGAAGGTTGAATGGATGGTATATGGGTTGTATTCGATTATGATGTTATGCTGTGTATATAGTTATACACACTAGGTGACGGTATTCCCGTTTCACATACGAGCGACCGAAACGAACAGAAAGTTGAATGGATAGTCTGAACAATCAATGTATCTGGGTGGTATCCGATTATATCGCAATACTGTATATATAGTGATACTTACCAGGTGACGGTACTTCCGTTACACATACTAGCGACTGAATCGAACAGAAGGTTAAATGGTTAGACAAAACGATAATTGTATCTGAGTTGTATTCGATGATATCGTGATGATGTTTATATAGCAATACTCACCAGGTAACTGTTCTTCCGTTTTACATACAAGCCACCGAATCGAGCAGGAGGTTGAATAGATAGATTGAACAATCATCGTATCTGGGTTGTATTCGATAATGTTTATATAGTTATACTCACCAGGTAACTGTTCTTCCGTTACACATACTAGCGACTGAATCGAACAGAAGGTTAAATGGTTAGACGAAACGATAATTGTATCTGAGTTGTATTCGATTATATCGTGGTGATGTTTATATAGAAATACTCACCAGGTAACTGTTCTTTCGTTTTCACATACAAGCGACCGAATCGAGCAGAAGGTCAAATGGATAGATTGAACAATCATCGTATCTGGGTTGTATTCGATTATGTTTATATAGTTATACTCACCAGGTAACTGTTCTTCCGTTACACATACTAGCGACTGAATCGAACAGAAGGTTGAATGGATAGTATATGGGTTGTATACGATTATGATGTTATGCTGTGTATATAGTTATACACACTAGGTGACGGTATTCTTGTTTTACATACGAGCGACCGAAACGAACAGAAAGTTGAATTGATAGTCTGAACAATCAATGTATCAGGGTGGTATCCGATTATATCGCAATACTGTATATATAGTGATACATACCAGGTGACGGTACTTCCGTTACACATACTAGCGACTGAATCGAACAGAAGGTTAAATGGTTAGACGAAACGATAATTGTAACTGATTATATCGTGGTGATGTTTATATAGAAATACTCACCAGGTTACTGTTCTTTCGTTTTCACATACAAGCGACCGAATCGAGCAGAAGGTCAAATGGATAGATTGAACAATCATCGTATCTGGGTTGTATTCGATTATGTTTATATAGTTATACTCACCAGGTAACTGTTCTTCCGTTACACATACTAGCGACTGCATCGAACAGAAGGTTAAATGGTTAGACGAAACGATAATTGAAACTGAGTTGTATTCTATTATATCGTGGTGATGTTTATATAGAAATACTCACCAGGTTACTGTTCTTCCGTTATACATACGAGCAACCGAATCGAACAGAAGGTTGAATGGATAGTATATGGGTTGTATTCGATTATGATGTTATGCTGTGTATATAGTTATACACACTAGGTGACGGTATTCCCGTTTCACATACGAGCGACCTAAACGAACAGAAAGTTGAATGGATAGTCTGAACAATCAATGTATCTGGGTGGTATCCGATTATATCGCAATACTGTATATATAGTGATACTTACCAGGTGACGGTACTTCCGTTACACATACTAGCGACTGAATCGAACAGAAGGTTAAATGGTTATACAAAACGATAATTGTATCTGAGTTGTATTCGATGATATCGTGATGATGTTTATATAGCAATACTCACCAGGTAACTGTTCTTCCGTTTTACATACAAGCGACCGAATCGAGCAGGAGGTTGAATAGATAGATTGAACAATCATCGTATCTGGGTTGTATTCGATAATGTTTATATAGTTATACTCACCAGGTAACTGTTCTTCCGTTACACATACTAGCGACTGAATCGAACAGAAGGTTAAATGGTTAGACGAAACGATAATTGTATCTGAGTTGTAATCGATTATATCGTGGTGATGTTTATATAGAAATACTCACCAGGTAACTGTTCTTTCGTTTTCACATACAAGCGACCGAATCGAGCAGAAGGTCAAATGGATAGATTGAACAATCATTGTATCTGGGTTGTATTCGATTATGTTTATATAGTTATACTCACCAGGTAACTGTTCTTCCGTTACACATACTAGCGACTGAATCGAACAGAAGGTTGAATGGTTAGACGAAACGATAATTGAAACTGAGTTGTATTCGATTATATCGTGGTGATGTTTATATAGAAATACTCACCAGGTAACTGTTCTTTCGTTTTCACATACAAGCAACCGAATCGAGCAGAAGGTCAAATGGATAGATTGAACAATCATCGTATTTGGGTTGTATTCGATTATATTTATATAGTTATACTCACCAGGTAACTGTTCTTCCGTTACACATACGAGCGACTGAATTGAACAGAAGGTTGAATGGATAGTATATGGGTTGTATTCGATTATGATGTTTTGCTGTGTATATAGTTATACACACTAGGTGACGGTATTCTTGTTTTACATACGAGCGACCGAAACGAACAGAAAGTTGAATGGATAGTCTGAACAATCAATGTATCAGGGTGGTATCCGATTATATCGCAATACTGTATATATAGTGATACATACCAGGTGACGGTACTTCCGTTACACATACTAGCGACTGAATCGAACAGAAGGTTAAATGGTTAGACGAAACGATAATTGTAATTGAGTTGTATTCTATTATATCGTGGTAATGTTCATATAGTTATACTCACCAGGTAACTGTTCTTCCGTTATACATACGAGCAACCGAATCGAACAGAAGGTTGAATGGATAGTATATGGGTTGTATTCGATTATGATGTTATGCTGTGTATATAGTTATACACACTAGGTGACGGTATTCCCGTTTCACATACGAGCGACCGAATTGAACAGAAAGTTGAATGGATAGTCTGAACAATCAATGTATCTGGGTGGTATCCGATTATATCGCAATACTGTAAATATAGTGATACTAACCAGGTGACGGTACTTCCGTTACACATACTAGCGACTGAATCGAACAGAAGGTTAAATGGTTAGACGAAACGATAATTGAAACTGAGTTGTATTCGATTATATCGTGGTGATGTTTATATAGAAATACTCACCAGGTAACTGTTCTTTCGTTTTCACATACAAGCGACCGAATCGAGCAGAAGGTCAAATGGATAGATTGAACAATCATTGTATCTGGGTTGTATTCGATTATGTTCATATAGTTATACTCACCAGGTAACTGTTCTTCCGTTACACATACTAGCGACTGAATCGAACAGAAGGTTAAATGGTTAGACGAAACGATAATTGTATCTGAGTTGTATTCGATGATATCGTGATGATGTTTATATAGCAATACACACCAGGTAACTGTTTTTCCGTTTTACATACAAGCGACCGAATCGAGCAGAAGGTTGAATTCAGTATAGATTGAACAATCATCGTATCTGGGTTGTATTCGATTATGTTTATATAGTTATACTCACCAGGTAACTGTTCTTCCGTTATACATACGAGCGACTGAATTGAACAGAAGGTTGAATGGATAGTATATGGGTTGTATTCGATTATGATGTTATGCTGTGTATATAGTTATACACACTAGGTGACGGTATTCTTGTTTTACATACGAGCGACCGAAACGAACAGAAAGTTGAATGGATAGTCTGAACAATCGTATCTGGGTGGTATCCGATTATATCGCAATACTGTATATATAGTGATACCAACCAGGTGACGGTACTTCCGTTACACATACTAGCGACTGAATCGAACAGAAGGTTAAATGGTTAGACGAAACGATAATTGTAACTGAGTTGTATTCTATTATATCGTGGTGATGTTTATATAGAAATACTCACCAGGTTACTGTTCTTCCGTTATACATACGAGCAACCGAATCGAACAAAAGGTTGAATGGATAGTATATAGGTTGTATTCGATTATGATGTTATGCTGTGTATATAGTTATACACACTAGGTGACGGTATTCCCGTTTCACATACGAGCGACCGAAACGAACAGAAAGTTGAATGGATAGTCTGAACAATCAATGTATCTGGGTGGTATCCGATCATATCGCAATACTGTATATATAGTGATACTAACCAGGTGACGGTACATCCGTTACACATACTAGCGACTGAATCGAACAGAAGGTTAAATGGTTAGACGAAACGATAATTGAAACTGAGTTGTATTCGATTATATCGTGGTGATGTTTATATAGAAATACTCACCAGGTAACTGTTCTTTCGTTTTCACATACAAGCGACCGAATCGAGCAGAAGGTCAAATGGATATATTGAACAATCATCGTATCTGGGTTGTATTCGATAATGTTTATATAGTTATACTCACCAGGTAACTGTTCTTCCGTAACACATACTAGCGACTGAATCGAACAGAAGGTTAAATGGTTAGACGAAACGATAATTGTATCTGAGTTGTATTCGATGATATCGTGATGATGTTTATATAGCAATACTCACCAGGTGACTGTTCTTCCGTTTTACGTACAAGCGACCGAATCGAGCAGAAGGTTGAATTCAGTATAGATTGAACAATCATCGTATCTGGGTTGTATTCGATTATGTTTATATAGTTATACTCACCAGGTAACTGTTCTTCCGTTATACATACGAGCGACTGAATTGAACAGAAGGTTGAATGGATAGTATATGGGTTGTATTCGATTATGATGTTATGCTGTGTATATAGTTATACACACTAGGTAACGGTATTCTTGTTTTACAAACGAGCGACCGAAACGAACAGAAAGTTGAATGGATAGTCTGAACAATCAATGTATCAGGGTGGTATCCGATTATATCGCAATACTGTATATATAGTGATACATACCAGGTGGTGACGGTACTTCCGTTACACATACTAGCGACTGAATCGAACAGAAGGTTAAATGGTCAGACGAAAAAATAATTGTAACTGAGTTGTATTCTATTATATCGTGGTGATGTTTATATAGAAATACTCACCAGGTTACTGTTCTTCCGTTATACATACGAGCAACCGAATCGAACAGAAGGTTGAATGGATAGTATCTGGAATGTATTCGATTATGATGTTATGCTGTGTATATAGTTAAACACACTAGGTGACGGTATTCCCGTTTCACATACGAGCGACCGAAAGGAACAGAAAGTTGAATGGATAGTCTGAACAATCAATGTATCTGGGTGGTATCCGATTATATCGCAATACTGTATATATAGTGATACTAACCAGGTGACGGTACTTCCGTTACACATACTAGCGACTGAATCGAACAGAAGGTTAAATGGTTAGACGAAACGATAATTGTATCTGAGTTGTATTCGATGATATCGTGATGATGTTCATATAGCAATACTCACCAGGTAACTGTTCTTCCGTTTTACATACAAGCGACCGAATCGAGCAGAAGGTTGAATTCAGTATAGATTGAACAATCATCGTATCTGGGTTGTATTCGATTATGTTTATATAGTTATACTCACCAGGTAACTGTTTTTCCGTTACACATACTAGCGACTGAATCGAACAGAAGGTTAAATGGTTAGACGAAACGATAATTGTATCTGAGTTGTATTCGATGATATCGTGATGATGTTTATATAGCAATACTCACCAGGTAACTGTTCTTCCGTTTTACATACAAGCGACCGAATCGAGCAGAAGGTTGAATTCAGTATAGATTGAACAATCATCGTATCTGGGTCGTATTCGATTATGTTTATATAGTTATACTCACCAGGTAACTGTTCTTCCGTTATACATACGAGTGACTGAATTGAACAGAAGGTTGAATGGATAGTATATGGGTTGTATTCGATTATGATGTTATGCTGTGTATATAGTAATACACACTAGGTGACGTTATTCTTGTTTTACATACGATGGACCGAAACGAACAGAAAGTTGAATGGATAGTCTGAACAATCAATGTATCAGGGTGGTATCCGATAATATCGCAATACTGTATATATAGTGATACATACCAGGTGACGGTACTTCCGTTACACATACTAGCGACTGAATCGAACAGAAGGTTAAATGGTTAGACGAAACGTTAATTGTAACTGAGTTGTATTCTATTATATCGTGGTGATGTTTATATAGAAATACTCACCAGGTAACTGTTCTTCCGTTATACATACGAGCAACCGAATCGAACAGAAGGTTGAATGGATAGTATCTGGGTTGTATTCGATTATGATGTTATGCTGTGTATATAGTTAAACACACTAGGTGACGGTATTCCCGTTTCACATACGAGCGACCGGAACGAACAGAAAGTTGAATGGATAGTCTGAACAATCAATATATCTGGGTGGTATCCGATTATATCGCAATACTGTATATATAGTGATACTAACCAGGTGACGGTACTTCCGTTACACATACTAGCGACTGAATCGAACAGAAGGTTAAATGGTTAGACGAAACGATAATTGAAACTGAGTTGTATTCGATTATATCGTGGTAATGTTTATATAGAAATACTCACCAGGTAACTGTTCTTTCGTTTTCACATACAAGCGACCGAATCGAGCAGAAGGTCAAATGGATAGATTGAACAATCATCGTATCTGGGTTGTATTCGATTATGTTTATATAGTTATACTCACCAGGTAACTGTTCTTCCGTTACACATACTAGCGACTGAATCGAACAGAAGGTTGAATGGATAGATTGAACAATCGTTGTATCTGGGTTGTATCCGAATATATCGTTATGCTGTATATTCAGTTACACCTATCATGTAACGGTTCTTTCGTTACACATACGAGCGTCCGAATCGAAAATTAGGTTGGATAAATAGACGGAACGATAATTGTAACTGAGTTGTATTCGATGATATCGTGATGATGTTTATATAGCAATACTCACCAGGTAACTGTTCTTCCGTTTAACATACAAGCGACCGAATCGAGCAGAAGGTTGAATTCAGTATAGATTGAACAATCATCGTATCTGGGTTGTATTCGATTATGTTTATATAGTTATACTCACCAGGTAACTGTTCTTCCGTTATACATACGAGCGACTGAATTGAACAGAAGATTGAATGGATAGTCTGAACAATCAATGTATCTGGGTGGTATCCGATTATATCGCAATACTGTATATATAGTGATACTAACCAGGTGACGGTACTTCTGTTACACATACTAGCGACTGAATCGAACAGAATGTTAAATGGTTAGACGAAACGATAATTGTAACTGAGTTGTATTCTATTATATCGTGGTGATGTTTATATAGAAATACTCACCAGGTTACTGTTCTTCCGTTATACATACGAGCAACCGAATCGAACAGAAGGTTGAATGGATAGTATCTGGGTTGTATTCGATTATGATGTTATGCTGTGTATATAGTTATACACACTAGGTAACGGTATTCTTGTTTTACAAACGAGCGACCGAAACGAACAGAAAGTTGAATGGATAGTCTGAACAATCAATGTATCTGGGTGGTATCCGATTATATCGCAATACTGTATATATAGTGATACTAACCAGGTGACGGTTCTTCCGTTACACATACTAGCGACTAAATCGAACAGAAGGTTAAATGGTTAGACGAAACGATAATTGAAACTGAGTTGTATTCGATTATATCGTGGTGATGTTTATATAGAAATACTCACCAGGTAACTGTTCTTTCTTTTTCACATACAAGCGACCGAATCGAGCAGAAGGTCAAATGGATAGATTGAACAATCATCGTATCTGGGTTGTATTCGATTATGTTTATATAGTTATACTCACCAGGTAACTGTTCTTCCGTTACACATACTAGCGACTGAATCGAACAGAAGGTTAAATGTTTTTGTTTGAAGGTGGCTGACAATGTCTCGAGTTGTGAAGAAAAGTTTCGGACTTCCATTGTCTAAAGGTATGAAGATTTGAATCCTGAGAAAAGAAAAGATGAGTTATGCTGAAAAAACGAAATAAGTGATGAATAAAAATTAACTATTTTATCGAATCAAGAAGATTCGAGTATCAATAAATCAGGTTAGTGTTAGTATATATGAAGTCGAAAAATGTAGATTTAAATGGGAGTTTAACTAGTCGATGAGCCTGAAAATAAGAAAAAATTGAATTAGAAATCAATAGCCTGAAAAAAGAAAAGTTGAATAGCCTGAAAAAAGAAAAGTTGAATTAAAAATTAAAACAAAATAAATGAATAAAGAATTAAAATTATGAGAAAGATTCAAATCGATTCAAATCCTTCGTGAAGAACTCCAGGCACTTTGTTGAGATCCTAGAGAAAATTGAAGCTACACAAGGAGACCAACTCGTCAGCTTCGATGTAGAAAGCCTTTACACCAACGTTCCTGTCGGAGAAGCACTTCAAATAATCAAAACAAAACTCCAGAGCGACGAACACCTCGGAGATAGAACACCAATACCAGTAGAAGGAATTATGGATCTCCTAGAATGCTGTCTTCGGAACTGCTACTTCCAGATTAAGGACTCTTTCTTCACTCAAGATGAAGGACTACCAATGGGATCACCGCTCTCGCCGGTAATAGCGAATATATATATGGAATGGTTCGAAACATTCGCCATCGACCAAGCACATAAAAAGCCGCGAATCTGGTTGAGATACGTCGACGACACATTCATAGTGTGGAACCACGGAGACGACGAACTGGACACCTTCCTACAACACCTCAACAACGTGAGACCTTCCATCAAATTCACCATCGAGAGAGAATCCCAAAACGAATTGCCTTTCCTGGACGTGAAAGTGAAGAGAACAGACAACAAATGGCAAACTTCTGTTTACAGGAAACCAACTCACACAGGACAATATCTCAACAATGGATCCAACCATCACGGAGCTACGAAAAGGGGCATAGTGAAAACTCTGATTGATCGTGCCTTCAGCCTCTGCAACAACGAGGAAAGCCTAACTTCCGAACTGGACCACATCAAGAGAGACCTCTACCAGAACGGCTATTCAAGGAAATTGGTGGAACAGACGTTGAAGAGCAGGAAACAGAGGATAATCCAAAAAGAAGAAGAACCGCAACAACCAACATTGTGCCTTCCCTACATCAAAGGATTGTCAGAGAGAATCAAGAAGATTGGATCCAAATACAAGATCAAGACCTGCTTCAAATCTGGAAACACCATCCGCAGCCAACTCACCAAAACCAGACCAACGAACAAAAACAGTGACTCCAAGAATTGTGTTTATCGAGTACCATGCGAATGTGGCAAATCATACATCGGAGAAACCAAGAGACCACTGGAAACCAGAATCGGCGAACACAAGAAAAACACCCAACGAGGAGAAACCACCAAGTCAGGAATCGCAGAACATGTGTGGACCCACCAACATAACATCAAATGGTCTGAGGCAGAAATCATCCATAGAGAAGAACACTGGTTCAGGAGGAAATTCAAGGAAGCAGCATACATAATGAATAATAACGCTTTCAGTCAACCAAGCGTCGAGATCCGCAACACATGGAAACCGCTGATTAGCCGAATCAACCGGTTACGGCTCACTGAACCGGAAAATCCCGCCATAGCTGACCTATAAATACCCCCGTATCCCAGGACTTTGTTAGTTCTCACCTGAAGACGATTGTAGATACACACAATCGAAACGTCGTGACAAACTCGATTTGAATCTTTCTCATAATTTTAATTCTTTATTCATTCATTTTATTTTAATTTTTAATTCAACTTTTCTTTTTTCAGGCTATTCAACTTTTCTTTTTTCAGGCTATTGATTTCTAATTCAATTTTTTCTTATTTTCAGGCTCATCGACTAGTTAAACTCCCATTTAAATCTACATTTTTCGACTTCATATATACTAACACTAACCTGATTTATTGATACTCGAATCTTCTTGATTCGATAAAATAGTTAATTTTTATTCATCACTTATTTCGTTTTTTCAGCATAACTCATCTTTTCTTTTCTCAGGATTCAAATCTTCATACCTTTAGACAATGGAAGTCCGAAACTTTTCTTCAGAAGGTTAAATGGTTAGACGAAACGATAATTGAAACTGAGTTGTATTCTATTATATCGTGGTGATGTTTATATAGAAATACTCACCAGGTTACTGTTCTTCCGTTATACATACGAGCAACCGAATCGAACAGAAGGTTGAATGGATAGTATATGGGTTGTATTCGATTATGATGTTATGCTGTGTATATAGTTATACACACTAGGTGACGGTATTCCCGTTTCACATACGAGCGACCGAAACGAACAGAAAGTTGAATGGATAGTCTGAACAATCAATGTATCTGGGTGGTATCCGATTACATCGCAATACTGTATATATAGTGATACTAACCAGGTGACGGTACTTCCGTTACACATACTAGCGACTGATTCGAACAGAAGGTTAAATGGTTAGACAAAACGATAATTGAAACTGAGTTGTATTCGATTATATCGTGGTGATGTTTATATAGAAATACTCACCAGGTAACTGTTCTTTCGTTTTCACATACAAGCGACCGAATCGAGCAGAAGGTCAAATGGATAGATTGAACAATCATCGTATCTGGGTTGTATTCGATATTGTTTATATAGTTATACTCACCAGGTTACTGTTCTTCCGTTACACATACGAGCGACTGAATTGAACAGAAAGTTGAATGGATAGTATATGGGTTGTATTCGATTATGATGTTATGCTGTGTATATAGTTATACACCCTAGGTGACGGTATTCTTGTTTTACATACGAGCGACCGAAACGAACAGAAAGTTGAATGGATAGTCTGAACAATCAATGTATCAGAGTGGTATCCGATTATATCGCAATACTGTATATATAGTGATACATACCAAGTGACGGTACTTCCGTTACACATACTAGCGACTGAATCGAACAGAAGGTCAAATGGTTAGACGAAACGATAATTGTAACTGAGTTGTATTCTATTATATCGTGGTGAAGTTTATATAGAAATACTCACCAGGTTACTGTTCTTCCGTTATACATACGAGCAACCGAATTGAACAGAAGGTTGAATGGATAGTATCTGGGTTGTATTCGATTATGATGTTATGCTGTGTATATAGTTAAACACACTAGGTGACGGTATTCCCGTTTCACATACGAGCGACCGAAACGAACAGAAAGTTGAATGGATAGTCTGAACAATCAATGTATCTGGGTGGTATCCGATTATATCGCAATACTGTATATATAGTGATACTAACCAGGTGACGGTACTTCCGTTACACATACTAGCGACTGAATCGAACAGAAGGTTAAATGGTTAGACGAAACGATAATTGTATCTGAGTTGTATTCGATGATAACGTGATGATGTTTATATAGCAATACTCACCAGGTAACTGTTCTTCCGTTTTACATACAAGCGACCGAATCGAGCAGAAGGTTGAATTTAGTATAGATTGAACAATCATCGTATCTGGGTTGTATTCGATTATGTTTATATAGTTATACTCACCAGGTAACTGTTCTTCCGTTACACATACTAGCGACTGAATCGAACAGAAGGTTAAATGGTTAGACGAAACGATAATTGTATCTGAGTTGTATTCGATGATATCGTGATGATGTTTATATAGAAATACTCACCAGGTTACTGTTCTTCCGTTATACATACGAGCAACCGAATCGAACAGAAGGTTGAATGGATAGTATATGGGTTGTATTCGATTATGATGTTATGCTGTGTATATAGTTATACACACTAGGTGACGGTATTCCCGTTTCACATACGAGCGACCGAAACGAACAGAAAGTTGAATGGATAGTCTGAACAATCAATGTATCTGGGTTGTATCCGATTATATGGCAATACTGTATATATAGTGATACATACCAGGTGACGGTACTTCCGTTACACATACTAGCGACTGAATCGAACAGAAGGTTAAATGGTTAGACGAAACGATAATTGTAACTGAGTTGTATTCTATTATATCGTGGTGATGTTTATATAGTTATACTCACCAGGTAACTGTTCTTTCGTTTTCACATACAAGCGACCGAATCGAGCAGAAGGTCAAATGGATAGATTGAACAATCATCGTATCTGGGTTGTATTCGATATTGTTTATATAGTTATACTCACCAGGTTACTGTTCTTCCGTTACACATACGAGCGACTGAATTGAACAGAAGGTTGAATGGATAGTATATGGGTTGTATTCGATTATGATGTTATGCTGTGTATATAGTTATACACCCTAGGTGACGGTATTCTTGTTTTACATACGAGCGACCGAATCGAACAGAAAGTTGAATGGATAGTCTGAACAATCAATGTATCAGGGTGGTATCCGATTATATCGCAATACTGTATATATAGTGATACATACCAGGTGACGGTACTTCCGTTACACATACTAGCGACTGAATCGAACAGAAGGTTAAATGGTTAGACGAAACGATAATTGTAACTGAGTTGTATTCTATTATATCGTGGTGATGTTTATATAGAAATACTCACCAGGTTACTGTTCTTCCGTTATACATACGAGCAACCGAATCGAACAGAAGGTTGAATGGATAGTATATGGGTTGTATTCGATTATGATGTTATGCTGTGTATATAGTTATACACACTAGGTGACGGTATTCCCGTTTCACATACGAGCGACCGAAACGAACAGAAAGTTGAATGGATAGTCTGAACAATCAATGTACCTGAGTGGTATCCGATTATATCGCAATACTGTATATATAGTGATACTAACCAGGTGACGGTACTTCCGTTACACATACTAGCGACTGAATCGAACAGAAGGTTAAATGGTTAGACGAAACGATAATTGAAACTGAGTTGTATTCGATTATATCGTGGTGATGTTTATATAGAAATACTCACCAGGTAACTGTTCTTTCGTTTTCACATACAAGCGACCGAATCGAGCAGAAGGTCAAATGGATAGATTGAACAATCATCGTATTTGGGTTGTATTCGATTATGTTTATATAGTTATACTCACCAGGTAACTGTTCTTCCGTTACACATACTAGCGACTGAATCGAACAGAAGGTTAAATGGTTAGACGAAACGATAATTGTATCTGAGTTGTATTCGATGATATCGTGATGATGTTTATATAGCAATACTCACCAGGTAACTGTTCTTCCGTTTTACATACAAACGACCAAATCGAGCAGAAGGTTGAATTCAGTATAGATTGAACAATCATCGTATCTGGGTTGTATTCGATTATGTTTATATAGTTATACTCACCAGGTAACTGTTCTTCCGTTATACATACGAGCGACTGAATTGAACAGAAGGTTGAATGGATAGTATATGGGTTGTATTCGATTATAATGTTATGCTGTGTATATAGTTATACACACTAGGTGACGGTATTCTTGTTTTACATACGAGCGACCGAAACGAACAGAAAGTTGAATGGATAGTCTGAACAATCAATGTATCAGGGTGGTATCCGATTATATCGCAATACTGTATATATAGTGATACATACCAGGTGACGGTACTTCCGTTACACATACTAGCGACTAAATCGAACAGAAGGTTAAATGGTTAGACGAAACGATGATTGTAACTGAGTTGTATTCTTTTATATCGTGGTGATGTTTATATTGAAATACTCACCAGGTTACTGTTCTTCCGTTATACATACGAGCAACCGAATCGAACAGAAGGTTGAATGGATAGTATATGGGTTGTATTCGATTATGATGTTATGCTGTGTATATAGTTATACACACTAGGTGACGGTATTCCCGTTTTACATACGAGCGACCGAAACGAACAGAAAGTTGAATGGATAGTCTGAACAATCAATGTATCTGGGTGGTATCCGATTATATCGCAATACTGTATATATAGTGATACTAACCAGGTGACGGTACTTCCGTTACACATACTAGCGACTGAATCGAACAGAAGGTTAAATGGTTAGACGAAACGATAATTGTAACTGAGTTGTATTCTATTATATCGTGGTGATGTTTATATAGAAATACTCACCAGGTTACTGTTCTTTCGTTTTCACATACAAGCGACCGAATCGAGCGGAAGGTCAAATGGATAGATTGAACAATCATCGTATCTGGGTTGTATTCGATTATGTTTATATAGTTATACTCACCAGGTAACTGTTCTTCCGTTATACATACGAGCGACTGAATTGAACAGAAGGTTGAATGGATAGTATATGGGTTGTATTCGATTATGATGTTATGCTGTGTATATAGTTATACACACTAGGTGACGGTATTCTTGTTTTACATACGAGCGACCGAAACGAACAGAAAGTTGAATGGATAGTCTGAACAATCAATGTATCTGGGTGGTATCCGATTATATCGCAATACTGTATATATAGTGATACTAACCAGGTGACGGAACTTCCGTTACACATACTAGCGACTGAATCGAACAGAAGGTTAAATGGTTAGACAAAACGATAAGTGTATCTGAGTTGTATTCGATGATATCGTGATGATGTTTATATAGCAATACTCACCAGGTAACTGTTCTTCCGTTTTACATTCAAGCGACCGAATCGAGCAGGAGGTTGAATATATCGATTGAACAATCATCGTAAGTAGTGTACCTAGGCGGGTACCAGCTCAAGATGGCCGCCATAAAGGCGGGAAATCCAAATTTCGCTGACGTCATCAAAGGTGGCCGCCATGGGACAGCTGTCATATGTCAACTGTCATATGTCAACTGTCATATGTCAACTGTTATATGTCATATGTCTACTGTTTAGTGTTCCATGCCGCTGTGTCAACTGTCAAGTGTTCCATGCATCTGATGATCAGATGTAGTATGGAAACGCAACGCGTCATAGACTACCTGACCAATCAGAAGCCGCTGTACCCCCTTGGCCCCCTCTGGCCCCCTCAGGTGCCCCCTTGGCCCCCTTAGGCCTCCGCTGTACCCCCTTGGCCCCCCTCAGGTCTTCGCTGTACCCCCTTAACCCCCTTAGGTTTTTGCTATACCCCCTTGACCCCCCTCAAGACTGCGCCCCCTTAGCGCTCCGCATCCGGAAACATGACGTCATATTTTATTTAAAAAAAGCCTTCTATCGGCAGGATTTGAACTCCAGACCACCAGATTACGAGTCCGATGCGTTCCCACAGAGCTACGACCACTATATAATTCAATTGCAGTCAATGTCGATGCAACGTTATCGCACAGCGTGACGTAGTCGAGCAGATCCGTCCCAAAGATTAGAGAACGTAGCAACCTCGGCAAGCAGGGAGCAGGGAAACGAACAATGGCTTATTCATTCATTAAATCAGTGTATTGATAGACATATTCGCATTCAAGGTCAGGTTCGCTGCATTCCATTGATGATTCAACATGATACAATATTTCGCTACAAAGATAAGAAACGACAAAGCGACTGACACTGTTGCCAGACGTTTGAAAAAATAAGGCATTGATGCCAGACGTTTGAAAATATCTGGAAATATACTATAATGCACCTACAGCTTACACAAGTAGAATCCGAACCACCACGTGTGAATACCTTAAATTGATGGATAACGTTTGACGTATGACAGGGTGTGGCTGCCTGAAGTTAGGCGTCTGACATTTGACGTATGACGTTAACATTTCAAAATGGCCCCCGACATCTCAAGGTTACCAACTGTTTAGTAATTTTCGTGTTATAAAGTGAATATAGCTACATCTTACACATGTAGAATCCGAACCACAGCATTTATATCGACGTGGCAGAATCCATGAACTCGTTAATATAAAGATGTCAATAACATAATGATTAATTTTCTCTACGAATCATCAAAAAATATTCACTTCCGGTTTATTAAAAAGCGACATAAATATAAACTAATGTTCTATTCGTGATCCCTATGACGTGTAGATTCCAAAAACAACAATTTCCGTTTTCACTTCCGGTTTCCATTTTTCCACTTAACATAGTAATGTGGGTACTCTGAGAGGAGGATTTTTCACTGACATTCCAAATATATCATCTCACCTATGTACAAAGTCTCAAGGTTCAAGAGATAATTATCAAAATAGATCGAAATAATGAAATAAGCAATGGAATCAATACACAATCTTTCTGAGTGTTGCTTTCCTGGCCAATCCAGCTTCTCGACAAATTATCACAAAATATCCACTTCCGGTTCATTAAAAAGCTATATAGAGAAAAACTAATGGAATATTCGTGACCCCCATGACGTGTAGATTCCAAAAACAACAACTTCCGGTTTCACTTCCGGTTTCCATTTTTCTACTCAACATAGTCATGTGGGTACTCTCAGAGAAGGATTTTTCACGGACATTCTAAATATATCATTTTACCTATGTACAAAGTCTCAAGGTTAAAGAGATATCAATTAAAATTTATCGAAATAATGAAAAAATCTATGTAAACAATTCACAATCTCTTCGTGTAATGATTTTCTAGCCGATCCAGCTTCTCGACGAATTATCACGATATATTCACTTCTGGTTCATTAAAAAGCGATATAGAGAAAAACTAATGGTATATTCGAGACCCCCATGACGTGTAGACTCCAAAAACAACAACTTCCGGTTTCACTTCCGGTTTCCATTTTGTCAGTAAACTGGGTCATGTGGGTACTCATGGAAAAGGATATTTCTCGTACATTCCGAATATATTAACTTACCTATATACAAAGTCCCAAGGTTTGCAAGATATCAATCCAAATTTATCGAAAAATTAAAAAAACAATGAAAACTGTTCACCATCTCTTTGAGTACTGCTTTTCTAACCGATCTATCTCATTGATGAAATATCGAAATATATTCTCTTCCAATTCGTAAAAAATAGAGATATAGGGGAAAAATGAGATGTAAGTGATCTCCATAACGTTCGGACATCAAAACAACAATTTCCGGCTTCACTTCTGGTTACAATTTTTTCAGTAAACAGAGCCATGTGGGTACTCTGAGAGAAGGATTTCTCACGGACATCCCGAATATATCAACTTACCTATATAAAAGAACTCAAGGTTTGCGAGATATCGACGAAAATTGGTGAAATAATCGAAACAACAATGTTACACGCAAGAAAGTGCTATGAAGAGTCGATTTGAGTCCACGGTTAACTCATGTTTCTATCTTATTAATCAATATTCTAGTAGGAGACTATAATTTTTGTACAACTCATATCAGGGAATGCCATTTACACCATTATAAAAACCTAGTAGGTGAAATGATAAATAGGAAATCGATAATCAATTTTGGAGTAATCGATAACAAATGGAATATGATCGTAACTCTCGAGGTGAATGTTTCAAGGTCATAGAGTTATTAAAATTTTCAAAAGAAAAAAGCTCTGATCAAGGTATGTTTATGAATTCCAAGGCTATATAACTATTAAGATCATATTATATTGGAACCAGGTACTTCAATTATTGATCTTCTCAAAACATATGTCTCGAAACAGAAATAATTTTGTTTATTCAGGATTGCACTTTCAGCATCGGCAACACATGGAATATTATCCGAAATATCGAGGTGAATATTTCAAGGACTAAGAATTTTCGAAATTACAAAAACGGAGCTCTGATCAAGGTATGGTTATATATTCCAAGACTGTATAACTATTCAGATCAAATTATATTGAAGCCAGATACTTCAATCATTAATCACCTCAAAAAATATGTCTCGATACAAATATACTTTTCTATAATTAGGATTGCACTTTCAGCAGAGAGAATATGTGTTAACCTCTGCAGAAATCAATGTTTTCATACACAATATTTTCGATATTTCCAACAATGGAACCAACAGGCTGATAAAATACAGGGATGTAAAAACTATCTAGTCTAGAAGAAATATAATGGGTGTATAAGAAATGACACTAAGTGTATTCAATAGGTGTACCTTTCGAAAAAATACAAATATACTGACTGGTACAGATACGTTTGAAAGGTAGAATTTGATAGTTGATGCTCAACGACTGGAACTTGAGAGCCTTGGTCACGTGAGGATGGATATGGTTATATTATGATCAGTAACAAAATTCTATATTGATGAATTATTGAAAAAGTATTCTAATATAGGAGAGAACAAATAATACATTTATGATCCCCATGATGAAAAGAGCACAAACTTTTGGTTTTACTTCCGGTGTCGTCATTATTCTAGTGAACAATGTTATATGGGTAATTCAGAAGAATGATTTTTCACGGACATTTCAAAAAGTCAACTTGCATATATTCTGAGTCTTAAGGCTTGCGGGATATAAACAAATTGATATTAATTGATAAACATTCGATAACAATGACAAACGTAACGAATACAGCACACATATGTCTCGCAAATACAAAACACGCGCAGACGTCGCATTCTTATCAGAAAAGTGTCGAAAACGCTGAATGGCACGACGAAAAGTCACGCATGCGTCTTACATACATCATACTGACGTCATGTATCCGTCGAAAATCTATCAAACAACGCCATCTAAAAACTTTGAATACGATGATTTCCATACCAAAACGTCACGCATTCATCGAAAACAAGTAGAAAACAACAAAATTCATCACTTATACGTCACGCATACATCACAAATGCGTCGAATATTCGTCGTACAAACGTCACACCTCGTCAAAAATCTATCAAACAGCGTGTGGAAACCCCATGAAAACGTACTGACATCGCAAATAAAAAATGGTAGCTGTTGAAGATTTGCATCTGGCATCTGACATTTGGTGTCCCAACATTTGACGTACTAAGATTCCCGTAGTTCACCAACATAAAGTTGTAGATATAAATATAATTAAAATTCAAACTTTCGTTCAGTCAAAAGTAAAAAAAAATTGAAGCGATAATGAGAATTTCAAAACATAGGACAATCATTGAAGAACGTCTGTAACGTTGAAAAAAAAAACATGCCGCATACGTCGTGCATACGTCGAAAATCATAATATAACACATAATATAATACATCGTGTAAGAAGCATGACAAGACAGCATTCATTGAATAACATTGAATATTTCGAAAAAAAAACTTCACGCATTCGTCGTACATACATTGTACATACACCGCGCAGACGTCGTGCCTTCGTCGAAAATCTATCAAAAAACGTGTAAAAACCTTGAAATGATAAGAAGCATGACAAGACAGCATTCATTGAATAACATTGAATATTTCGAAAAAAAAACTTCACGCATTCGTCGTACATACATTGTACATACACCGCGCAGACGTCGTGCCTTCGTCGAAAATCTATCAAAGAACGTTTAAGAACTTTAAAACCAATTGATAGCATGACGAAACGTCAGGCTTGAGTCATACATACATTGCATCGACGTCGTGTCCTTGTCAAAAATCAATCAAACAACGTGTGAAAACGTTCAAAACGATTTATGAATCTAATAAACGTCACTCATTCATTGAAAAATCATCACGTATGCGTCGTACATTCGTCGAAAATGCGACGTACATACATCGTGCAAACATCGCATAAGCCTTCTGAAGTACGTCTTCCAGATGCAATTATTAAAATTGACAAAAAATTATACATCATTCATACAATTTCATACCTCAATCAAACTTAGAAATCAAACATAAATAAATTCAAAAATCAATCAATGAAAAATTCAGTATGTTCGGATTATTTAAACGAGAAATTTCATATGACAGATTTATCATTACAATCGAACCACTAAGATCAAGCTCACGTGGAGATTATCCCAATTCGACTGATAAAATTCAACGTGTGATATATCAATGAGAGTAACGTACTAGGTGTGACATTTCAACGACTGGGGCATACTGTGGGAGTGATATACCCCCGAACGACATTTGATGGGTGACATATCAACGTTAAAATGAGCTTCATGTAGTACTTCAACGGACTTTTTTATGAAAATTATAAATATCGACTACACGAAAATTGTAGGGATGTCATTGAAAAATTCAACGACTGACGACAAAGCGTACTAGAAGCAAGAGAGGCGAGTAATTGAAAGATTCGACGATAGGGTCGAAAGGAGTGAGTGAGTCATAGACGAATGACCCGGTGTTGAAACCAGATTATTATGATACAGGGGGGTACAAAATTCTCAATGAATCATCACATGAAATATTCACTTCCGGATGGCGGAAGATCTACGTGTATTTGTATGAAGAGGACGTAAACAAAATTTCCACATACACATATGGGTGTGGTATCTGACCGAATAGCTATGTTTAAAACTTCAACTATAATTATTAACATCAGTTTTGAATTCGTTAAATTCGTTGAATTCCAAAATAGGACAGTATGTGACATAATACATCAAGACTATATTCATGCAATTATTGCTTCCAAATTCAAGCTGATCTATGTAATGAAATATGTATAATGCATCATTTCTTACCACCACTTTTACAATAATTCACCAACAGATGTCACCCTCAATGAAAAACCCATACACTTAGTTGAAAAGCCTTGATATCAATATAATGATGGATTCAGGAATGGTAGTAAATGGAATAATATCGAACCTAACGTCATACATGACGTAGAACCTGACATCATACGCGACGTCTGAGACGTGCGTAAGACGTTAGACTCAGGTTTTCGATCGAGTAAGCTTCATGAATGTGGAAGAGGATCGTTTGCTAGGTCACACTTTTCTTTTCAAGTTTTCAAGAAATTCGCAAATTCATTTAATGGATCAGGTAGTAACAATAATGATTTTATAAAAAATAGAAAAAAAAACCACTTTCATCTTTCAAATTTGGTAAATGTTATACATAATAATTCCTAGAGGAACAATAAAAACGAAGAATTATAGATTTTTATATTTATTTCTCACACATTATTCATATCTCTCAATACATTCATTTTATGAAGGAACAAATATTCCCTGAGTGCATTACTTACTAAACTATCCATTGATATTTCACAAAATGAATACAGAGCTTCAAAATAATCATAATAACCAGCATCTTTATTGAAAATCGATTTAATCAAATTAAAATATTATTATAAAATGTACAGAAGTTCATGTTTTCCAGCAAAACCACCCGATGACCCACTAGACTTCGATGGACTTGAAGGATCTGCGTAGCATTCTCGACATCGATAAGGAGGAACTCGACATCATGTTTTTTGACGAGTAGACATTTGATACCATCAAACACCAATTGTGATACTTTACAGAAATCTCCACATGGAAACGTAACTGTCTCATATTCATCTTGGTGGGTTGGTAACTTCTCATAGAAAAAATTGTCCGATGCTTGTTTCAGTAAATCAGTGAAAGTTTTCCATTCCGTTGTACAAAAAGATTGTTTATTTGGTTTGTATGGTTGTGATAAAATTATAGATGGTTTGAATTTTCTTGCTGGACTCAAACCCACTCCTACCTGGAAGGCTCTCAACTGGAATAATGTGTAGAGTAAGTAATGTTTCTCGGCTCGGGCTGCATTTTCGTACATCTCCAACACTTCATCTAATACTTGATGATATTCCGCACTATTGAAAGATGATTCGGTGAAATTTGAATCAAACTCGTCTTCTGACACACTCACATAACCACTATCTTGACTTGATGTTGACATGATAGACTAAGTAAAGATACTGTCAGACTGAGATCAATTTCATGCATCTATACTTCCCCTCCACATTCGAGAACAATAGAGTTGAAATTAATATTGCGAGATGAATCTTGACATATCAAATATGAGAATAATGCTGATTCAAGTAGAATAGCAGAAAAACAAAGGTATTTCATGAATGCGTTGCTTATTTCCCCACATGATGCCCTAAGGAATGCAAAGTTGCATATCTGATATGAGATGTAATAAAAATGCTGATTCAGGGAGATAACATCAACATTATCGCAATCTTTGAATTATGGTCGTGATTTATGATATCATCAACGACCACCTGCGAACTTATCAAAGATCTCTTCTATTGTCGATTCATCTAATGAAATACAGAGGATAAGCATGACATCATCATCGCCAAGTGAAATCCGAACCACCACATGTGAAAACCCCAATTTGATGAATAATATTTGACGTATGACAGAGGCGTACTAGGGCTGCTGGAGTTTGGCGTTTGACATCTGACAGTTAACGTTTGACGTATAACATCCAACATTTGATAGTTATTGATCGGCGTCTGACATTCGATCACTGGCGGCGTACGTGAAGTCTGAAACGTACGTGAGATGTTAGGTTAGGTCCTGAGACGGTTTTTCAGATTAGGTTAGGTCTCAACTTCAGAGGTTAGGTTAGATTAGGTCATGAAACGTTAGGTCAGGTTAGGTTAGGTCGGTCCTGAGACGTTCGGTGAGGTTAGGTTAGGTCGCGACCTAACCTCACATCTGAGGTTAGGTGAGGCCCTCGATACGTTAGATTTAGAGGTTGGGTTAGGTTAGGTCTCGAGACGTTAGTTAGTAAGGTAAGGTTAGGTCTACGACTTAACCTTACCTCTGGGTATACCGTCTCGAGACCTAACCTAACCCAACCTCTGAATCTAACGTATCGAGGGCCTCACCTAACCTCAGATGTAAGGTTAGGTCGCGACCTAACCTAACCTCACCGAACGTCTCAGGACCGACCTAACCTAACCTGACCTAACGTTTCATGACCTAATCTAACCTAACCTCTGAAGTTGAGACCTAACCTAATCTGAAAAACCGTCTCAGGACCTAACCTAACATCTCACGTACGTTTCAGACTTCACGTACGCCGCCAGTGATCGAATGTCAGACGCCGATCAATAACTATCAAATGTTGGATGTTATACGTCAAACGTTAACTGTCAGATGTCAAACGCCAAACTCCAGCAGCCCTAGTACGCCTCTGTCATACGTCAAATATTATTCATCAAATTGGGGTTTTCACATGTGGTGGTTCGGATTTCACTTGGCGATGATGATGTCATGCTTATCCTCTTTATTTCATTAGATGAATCGACAATAGAAGAGATCTTTGATAAGTTCGCAGGTGGTCGTTGATGATATCATAAATCACGACCATAATTCAAAGATTGCGATAATGTTGATGTTATCTCCCTGAATCAGCATTTTTATTACATCTCATATCAGATATGCAACTTTGCATTCCTTAGGGCATCATGTGGGGAAATAAGCAACGCATTCATGAAATACCTTTGTTTTTCTGCTATTCTACTTGAATCAGCATTATTCTCATATTTGATATGTCAAGATTCATCTCGCAATATTAATTTCAACTCCATTGTTCTCGAATGTGGAGGGGAAGTATAGATGCATGAAATTGATCTCAGTCTGACAGTATCTTTACTTAGTCTATCATGTCAACATCAAGTCAAGATAGTGGTTATGTGAGTGTGTCAGAAGACGAGTTTGATTCAAATTTCACCGAATCATCTTTCAATAGTGCGGAATATCATCAAGAATTAGATGAAGTGTTGGAGATGTACGAAAATGCAGCCCGAGCCGAGAAACATTACTTACTCTACACATTATTCCAGTTGAGAGCCTTCCAGGTAGGAGTGGGTTTAAGTCCAGCAAGAAAATTCAAACCATCTATAATTTTATCACAACCATACAAACCAAATAAACAATCTTTTTGTACAACGGAATGGAAAACTTTTCCTGATTTACTGAAACAAGCATCGGACAATTTTTTCTATGAGAAGTTACCAACCCACCAAGATGAATATGAGACAGTTACGTTTCCATGTGGAGATTTCTGTAAAGTATCACAATTGGTGTTTGATGGTATCAAATGTCTACTCGTCAAAAAACATGATGTCGAGTTCCTCCTTATCGATGTCGAGAATGCTACGCAGATCCTTCAAGTCCATCGAAGTCTAGTGGGTCATCGGGTGGTTTTGCTGGAAAACATGAACTTCTGTACATTTTATAATAATATTTTGAATTTGATTAAATCGATTTTCAATAAAGATGCTGGTTATTATGATTATTTTGAAGCTCTGTATTCATTTTGTGAAATATCAATGGATAGTTTAGTAAGTAATGCACTCAGGGAATATTTGTTCCTTCATAAAATGAATGTATTGAGAGATTTGAATAATGTGTGAGAAATAAATATAAAAATCTATAATTCTTCGTTTTTATTGTTCCTCTAGGAATTATTATGTATAACATTTACCAAATTTGAAAGATGAAAGTGTTTTTTTTTTCTATTTTTTATAAAATCATTATTGTTACCACCTGATCCATCAAATGAATTTGCGAATTTCTTGAAAACTTGAAAAGAAAAGTGTGACCTAGCAAACGATCCTCTTCCACATTCATGAAGCTTACTCGATCGAAAACCTGAGTCTAACGTCTTACGCACGTCTCAGACGTCGCGTATGATGTCAGGTTCTACGTCATGTATGACGTTAGGTTCGATATTATTCCATTTACTACCATTCCTGAATCCATCATTATATTGATATCAAGGCTTTTCAACTAAGTGTATGGGTTTTTCATTGAGGGTGACATCTGTTGGTGAATTATTGTAAAAGTGGTGGTAAGAAATGATGCATTATACATATTTCATTACATGGATCAGCTTGAATTTGGAAGCAATAATTGCATGAATATAGTCTTGATGTATTATGTCACATACTGTCCTATTTTGGAATTCAACGAATTTAACGAATTCAAAACTGATGTTAATAATTATAGTTGAAGTTTTAAACATAGCTATTCGGTCAGATACCACACCCATATGTGTATGTGGAAATTTTGTTTACGTCCTCTTCATACAAATACACGTAGATCTTCCGCCATCCGGAAGTGAATATTTCATGTGATGATTCATTGAGAATTTTGTACCCCCCTGTATCATAATAATCTGGTTTCAACACCGGGTCATTCGTCTATGACTCACTCACTCCTATCGACCCTATCGTCGAATCTTTCAATTACTCGCCTCTCTTGCTTCTAGTACGCTTTGTCGTCTGTCGTTGAATTTTTCAATGACATCCCTACAATTTTCGTGTAGTCGATATTTATAATTTTCATAAAAAAGTCCGTTGAAGTACTACATGAAGCTCATTTTAACGTTGATATGTCACCCATCAAATGTCGTTCGGGGGTATATCACTCCCACAGTATGCCCCAGTCGTTGAAATGTCACACCTAGTACGTTACTCTCATTGATATATCACACGTTGAATTTTATCAGTCGAATTGGGATAATCTCCACGTGAGCTTGATCTTAGTGGTTCGATTGTAATGATAAATCTGTCATATGAAATTTCTCGTTTAAATAATCCGAACATACTGAATTTTTCATTGATTGATTTTTGAATTTATTTATGTTTGATTTCTAAGTTTGATTGAGGTATGAAATTGTATGAATGATGTATAATTTTTTGTTAATTTTAATAATTGCATCTGGAAGACGTACTTCAGAAGGCTTATGCGATGTTTGCACGATGTATGTACGTCGCATTTTCGACGAATGTACGACGCATACGTGATGATTTTTCAATGAATGAGTGACGTTTATTAGATTCATAAATCGTTTTGAACGTTTTCACACGTTGTTTGATTGATTTTTGACAAGGACACGACGTCGATGCAATGTATGTATGACTCAAGCCTGACGTTTCGTCATGCTATCAATTGGTTTTAAAGTTCTTAAACGTTCTTTGATAGATTTTCGACGAAGGCACGACGTCTGCGCGGTGTATGTACAATGTATGTACGACGAATGCGTGAAGTTTTTTTTTCGAAATATTCAATGTTATTCAATGAATGCTGTCTTGTCATGCTTCTTATCATTTCAAGGTTTTTACACGTTTTTTGATAGATTTTTGACGAAGGCACGACGTCTGCGCGGTGTATGTACAATGTATGTACGACGAATGCGTGAAGTTTTTTTTTCGAAATATTCAATGTTATTCAATGAATGCTGTCTTGTCATGCTTCTTACACGATGTATTATATTATGTGTTATATTATGATTTTCGACGTATGCACGACGTATGCGGCATGTTTTTTTTTCAACGTTACAGACGTTCTTCAATGATTGTCCTATGTTTTGAAATTCTCATTATCGCTTCAATTTTTTTTAACTTTTGACTGAACGAAAGTTTGAATTTTAATTATATTTATATCTACAACTTTATGTTGGTGAACTACGGGAATCTTAGTACGTCAAATGTTGGGACACCAAATGTCAGATGCCAGATGCAAATCTTCAACAGCTACCATTTTTTATTTGCGATGTCAGTACGTTTTCATGGGGTTTCCACACGCTGTTTGATAGATTTTTGACGAGGTGTGACGTTTGTACGACGAATATTCGACGCATTTGTGATGTATGCGTGACGTATAAGTGATGAATTTTGTTGTTTTCTACTTGTTTTCGATGAATGCGTGACGTTTTGTTATGGAAATCATCGTATTCAAAGTTATTAGATGGCGTTGTTTGATAGATTTTCGACGGATACATGACGTCAGTATGATGTATGTAAGACGCATGCGTGACTTTTCGTCGTGCCATTCAGCGTTTTCGACACTTTTCTGATAAGAATGCGACGTCTGCGCGTGTTTTGTATTTGCGAGACATATGTGTGCTGTATTCGTTACGTTTGTCATTGTTATCGAATGTTTATCAATTAATATCAATTTGTTTATATCCCGCAAGCCTTAAGACTCAGAATATATGCAAGTTGACTTTTTGAAATGTCCGTGAAAAATCATTCTTCTGAATTACCCATATAACATTGTTCACTAGAATAATGACGACACCGGAAGTAAAACCAAAAGTTTGTGCTCTTTTCATCATGGGGATCATAAATGTATTATTTGTTCTCTCCTATATTAGAATACTTTTTCAATAATTCATCAATATAGAATTTTGTTACTGATCATAATATAACCATATCCATCCTCACGTGACCAAGGCTCTCAAGTTCCAGTCGTTGAGCATCAACTATCAAATTCTACCTTTCAAACGTATCTGTACCAGTCAGTATATTTGTATTTTTTCGAAAGGTACACCTATTGAATACACTTAGTGTCATTTCTTATACACCCATTATATTTCTTCTAGACTAGATAGTTTTTACATCCCTGTATTTTATCAGCCTGTTGGTTCCATTGTTGGAAATATCGAAAATATTGTGTATGAAAACATTGATTTCTGCAGAGGTTAACACATATTCTCTCTGCTGAAAGTGCAATCCTAATTATAGAAAAGTATATTTGTATCGAGACATATTTTTTGAGGTGATTAATGATTGAAGTATCTGGCTTCAATATAATTTGATCTGAATAGTTATACAGTCTTGGAATATATAACCATACCTTGATCAGAGCTCCGTTTTTGTAATTTCGAAAATTCTTAGTCCTTGAAATATTCACCTCGATATTTCCGATAATATTCCATGTGTTGCCGATGCTGAAAGTGCAATCCTGAATAAACAAAATTATTTCTGTTTCGAGACATATGTTTTGAGAAGATCAATAATTGAAGTACCTGGTTCCAATATAATATGATCTTAATAGTTATATAGCCTTGGAATTCATAAACATACCCTGATCAGAGCTTTTTTCTTTTGAAAATTTTATTAACTCTATGACCTTGAAACATTCACCTCGAGAATTACGATCATATTCCATTTGTTATCGATTACTCCAAAATTGATTATCGATTTCCTATTTATCATTTCACCTACTAGGTTTTCATAATGGTGTAAATGGCATTCCCTGATATGAGTTGTACAAAAATTATAGTCTCCTACTAGAATATTGATTAATAAGATAGAAACATGAGTTAACCGTGGACTCAAATCGACTCTTCATAGCACTTTCTTGCGTGTAACATTGTTGTTTCGATTATTTCACCAATTTTCGTCGATATCTCGCAAACCTTGAGTTCTTTTATATAGGTAAGTTGATATATTCGGGATGTCCGTGAGAAATCCTTCTCTCAGAGTACCCACATGGCTCTGTTTACTGAAAAAATTGTAACCAGAAGTGAAGCCGGAAATTGTTGTTTTGATGTCCGAACGTTATGGAGATCACTTACATCTCATTTTTCCCCTATATCTCTATTTTTTACGAATTGGAAGAGGATATATTTCGATATTTCATCAATGAGATAGATCGGTTAGAAAAGCAGTACTCAAAGAGATGGTGAACAGTTTTCATTGTTTTTTTAATTTTTCGATAAATTTGGATTGATATCTTGCAAACCTTGGGACTTTGTATATAGGTAAGGTAATATATTCGGAATGTACGAGAAATATCCTTTTCCATGAGTACCCACATGACCCAGTTTACTGACAAAATGGAAACCGGAAGTGAAACCGGAAGTTGTTGTTTTTGGAGTCTACACGTCATGGGGGTCTCGAATATACCATTAGTTTTTCTCTATATCGCTTTTTAATGAACCAGAAGTGAATATATCGTGATAATTCGTCGAGAAGCTGGATCGGCTAGAAAATCATTACACGAAGAGATTGTGAATTGTTTACATAGATTTTTTCATTATTTCGATAAATTTTAATTGATATCTCTTTAACCTTGAGACTTTGTACATAGGTAAAATGATATATTTAGAATGTCCATGAAAAATCCTTCTCTGAGAGTACCCACATGACTATGTTGAGTAGAAAAATGGAAACCGAAAGTGAAACCGGAAGTTGTTGTTTTTGGAATCTACACGTCATGGGGGTCACGAATATTCCATTAGTTTTTCTCTATATAGCTTTTTAATGAACCGGAAGTGGATATTTTGTGATAATTTGTCGAGAAGCTGGATTGGCCAGGAAAGCAACACTCAGAAAGATTGTGTATTGATTCCATTGCTTATTTCATTATTTCGATCTATTTTGATAATTATCTCTTGAACCTTGAGACTTTGTACATAGGTGAGATGATATATTTGGAATGTCAGTGAAAAATCCTCCTCTCAGAGTACCCACATTACTATGTTAAGTGGAAAAATGGAAACCGGAAGTGAAAACGGAAATTGTTGTTTTTGGAATCTACACGTCATAGGGATCACGAATAGAACATTAGTTTATATTTATGTCGCTTTTTAATAAACCGGAAGTGAATATTTTTTGATGATTCGTAGAGAAAATTAATCATTATGTTATTGACATCTTTATATTAACGAGTTCATGGATTCTGCCACGTCGATATAAATGCTGTGGTTCGGATTCTACATGTGTAAGATGTAGCTATATTCACTTTATAACACGAAAATTACTAAACAGTTGGTAACCTTGAGATGTCGGGGGCCATTTTGAAATGTTAACGTCATACGTCAAATGTCAGACGCCTAACTTCAGGCAGCCACACCCTGTCATACGTCAAACGTTATCCATCAATTTAAGGTATTCACACGTGGTGGTTCGGATTCTACTTGTGTAAGCTGTAGGTGCATTATAGTATATTTCCAGATATTTTCAAACGTCTGGCATCAATGCCTTATTTTTTCAAACGTCTGGCAACAGTGTCAGTCGCTTTGTCGTTTCTTATCTTTGTAGCGAAATATTGTATCATGTTGAATCATCAATGGAATGCAGCGAACCTGACCTTGAATGCGAATATGTCTATCAATACACTGATTTAATGAATGAATAAGCCATTGTTCGTTTCCCTGCTCCCTGCTTGCCGAGGTTGCTACGTTCTCTAATCTTTGGGACGGATCTGCTCGACTACGTCACGCTGTGCGATAACGTTGCATCGACATTGACTGCAATTAAATTATATAGTGGTCGTATCTCTGTGGGAACGCATCGGACTCGTAATCTGGTGGTCTGGAGTTCAAATCCTGCCGATAGAAGGCTTTTTTTAAATAAAATATGACGTCATGTTTCCGGATGCGGAGCGCTAAGGGGGCGCAGTCTTGAGGGGGGTCAAGGGGGTATAGCAAAAACCTAAGGAGGTTAAGGGGGTACAGCGAAGACCTGAGGGGGGCCAAGGGGGTACAGCGGAGGCCTAAGGGGGCCAAGCGGGCACCTGAGGGGGCCAGAGGGGGCCAAGGGGGTACAGCGGCTTCTGATTGGTCAGGTAGTCTATGACGCGTTGCGTTTCCATACTACATCTGATCATCAGATGCATGGAACACTTGACAGTTGACACAGCGGCATGGAACACTAAACAGTAGACATATGACATATAACAGTTGACATATGACAGTTGACATATGACAGTTGACATATGACAGCTGTCCCATGGCGGCCACCTTTGATGACGTCAGCGAAATTTGAATTTCCCGCCTTTATGGCGGCCATCTTGAGCTGGTACCCGCCTAGGTACACTACTATCGTATCTGGGTTGTTTTCGATAATGTTTATATAGTTATACTCACCAGTTAACTGTTCTTCCGTTACACATACTAGCGACTGAATCGAACAGAAGGTTAAATGGTTAGACGAAACGATAATTGTATCTGAGTTGTATTCGATGATATCGTGATGATGTTTATATAGCAATACTCACCAGGTAACTGTTCTTCCGTTTTACATTCAAGCGACCGAATCGAGCAGAAGGTTGAATATATCGATTGAACAATCATCGTATCTGGGTTGTATTCGATAATGTTTATATAGTTATACTCACCAGTTAACTGTTCTTCCGTTACACATACTAGTGACTGAATCGAACAGAAGGTTAAATGGTTAGACGAAACGATAATTGTATCTGAGTAGTATTCGATGATATCGTGATGATGTTTATATAGAAATACTCACCAGGTAACTGTTATTCCGTTACACATACTAGCGACTGAATCGAACAGAAGGTTACATGGTTAGACGAAACGATAATTGAAACTGAGTTGTATTCGATTATATCGAAATACTCACCAGGTTACTGTTCTTCCGTTATACATACGAGCAACCGAATCGAACAGAAGGTTGAATGGATAGTATATGGGTTGTATTCGATTATGATGTTATGCTGTGTATATAGTTATACACACTAGGTGACGGTATTCCCGTTTTACATACAAGCGACCAAAACGAACAGAAAGTTGAATGGATAGTCTGAACAATCAAAGTATCTAGGTGGTATCCGATTATACGCAATACTGTATATATAGTGATACTAACCAGGTGACGGTACTTCCGTTACACATACTAGCGACTGAATCGAACAGAAGGTTAAATGGTTAGACGAAACGATAATTGTAACTGAGTTGTATTCTATTTTATCGTGGTGATGTTTATATAGAAATACTCACCAGGTTACTGTTCTTTCGTTTTCACATACAAGCGACCGAATCGAGCAGAAGGTCAAATGGGTAGATTGAACAATCATCGTATCTGGGTTGTATTCGATAATGTTTATATAGTTATACTCACCAGGTAACAGTTCTTCCGTTATACATACGAGCGACTGAATTGAACAGATGGTTGAATGGATAGTATATGGGTTGTATTCGATTATGATGTTATGCTGTGTATATAGTTATACACACTAGGTGACGGTATTCTTGTTTTACATACGAGCGACCGAAACGAACAGAAAGTTGAATGGATAGTCTGAACAATCAATTGAACAGAAGGTTGAATGGATAGTATATGGGTTGTATTCGATTATGATGTTATGCTGTGTATATAGTTATACACACTAGGTGACGGTATTCTTGTTTTACATACGAGCGACCGAAACGAACAGAAAGTTGAATGGATAGTCTGAACAATCAATGTATGTGGGTGGTATCCGATTATATCGCAATACTGTATATATAGTGATACTAACCAGGTGACGGTACTTCCGTTACACATACTAGCGACTGAATCGAACAGAAGGTTAAATGGTTAGACAAAACGATAATTGTATCTGAGTTGTATTCGATGATATCGTGATGATGTTTATATAGCAATACTCACCAGTTAACTGTTCTTCCGTTTTACATACAAGCGACCGAATCGAGCAGGAGGTTGAATATATAGATTGAACAATCATCGTATCTGGGTTGTATTCGATAATGTTTATATAGTTATACTCACCAGGTAACTGTTCTTCCGTTACACATACTAGCGACTGAATCGAACAGAAGGTTGAATGGATAGACTGAACAATCATCGTATCTGGGTTGTATTCGATAAAGTTTATATAGTTATACTCACCAGGTAACTGTTCTTCCGTTACACATACTAGCGACTGAATTGAACAGAAGGTTGAATGGATAGAATATGGGTTGTATTCGATTATGATGTTATGCTGTGTATATAGTTATACACACTAGGTGACGATATTCTTGTTTTACATACGAGCGACCGAAACGAACAGAAAGTTGAATGGATAGTCTGAACAATCAATGTATCAGGGTGGTATCCGATTATATCGCAATACTGTATATATAGTGATACTAACCAGGTGACGGTACTTCCGTTACACATACTAGCGACTGAATCGAACAGAAGGTTAAATGGTTAGACGAAACGATAATTGTAACTGAGTTGTATTCTATTATATCGTGGTGATGTTTATATAGAAATACTCACCAGGTTACTGTTCTTTCGTTTTCACATACAAGCGACCGAATCGAGCAGAAGGTCAAATGGGTAGATTGAACAATCATCGTATCTGGGTTGTATTCGATTATGTTTATATAGTTATACTCACCAGGTAACAGTTCTTCCGTTATACATACGAGCGACTGAATTGAACAGAAGGTTGAATGGATAGTATATGGGTTGTATTCGATTATGATGTTATGCTGTGTATATAGTTATACACACTAGGTGACGGTATTCCCGTTTTACATACGAGCGACCGAAACGAACAGAAAGTTGAATGGATAGTCTGAACAATCAAAGTATCTGGGTGGTATCCGATTATATCGCAATACTGTATATATAGTGATACTAACCAGGTGACGGTACTTCCGTTACACATACTAGCGACTGAATCGAACAGAAGGTTAAATGGTTAGACGAAACGATAATTGTAACTGAGTTGTATTCTATTATATCGTGGTGATGTTTATATAGAAATACTCACCAGGTTACTGTTCTTTCGTTTTCACATACAAGCGACCGAATCGAGCAGAAGGTCAAATGGGTAGATTGAACAATCATCGTATCTGGGTTGTATTCGATTATGTTTATATAGTTATACTCACCAGGTAACAGTTCTTCCGTTATACATACGAGCGACTGAATTGAACAGAAGGTTGAATGGATAGTATATGGGTTGTATTCGATTATGATGTTATGCTGTGTATATAGTTATACACACTAGGTGACGGTATTCTTGTTTTACTTACGAGCGACCGAAACGAACAGAAAGTTGAATGGATAGTCTGAACAATCAATGTATGTGGGTGGTATCCGATTATATCGCAATACTGTATATATAGTGATACTAACCAGGTGACGGTACTTCCGTTACACATACTAGCGACTGAATCGAACAGAAGGTTAAATGGTTAGACAAAACGATAATTGTATCTGAGTTGTATTCGATGATATCGTGATGATGTTTATATAGCAATACTCACCAGGTAACTGTTCTTCCGTTTTACATACAAGCGACCGAATCGAGCAGGAGGTTGAATATATAGATTGAACAATCATCGTATCTGGGTTGTATTCGATAATGTTTATATAGTTATACTCACCAGGTAACTGTTCTTCCGTTACACATACTATTATATATCGCAATACTGTATATATAGTGATACTAACCAGGTGACGGTACTTCCGTTACACATACTAGCGAATCAATCGAACAGAAGGTTGAATGGTTAGATGAAACGATAATTGAAACTGAGTTGTATTCTATTATATCGTGGTGATGTTTATATAGAAATACTCACCAGGTAACTGTTCTTCCGTTACACATACTAGCGACTGAATCAAACAGAAGGTTAAATGATTAGACGAAACGATAATTGAAACTGAGTTGTATTCGATTATATCGTGGTGATGTTTATATAGAAATACTCACCAGGTAACTGTTCTTTCGTTTTCACATACAAGCGACCGAATCGAGCAGAAGGTCAAATGGATAGATTGAACAATCATCGTATCTGGGTTCTATTCGATAATGTTTATATAGTTATACTCACCAGGTAACTGTTCTTCCGTTACACATACTAGCAACTGAATCGAACAGAAGGTTTAATGGTTAGACGAAACGATAATTGTAACTGAGTTGTATTCTATTATATCGTGGTGATGTTTATATAGTTATACTCACCAGGTAACTGTTCTTCCGTTACACATACTAGCGACTGAATCGAACAGAAGGTTAAATGGTTAGACGAAACGATAATTGTAACTGAGTTGTATTCTATTATATCGTGGTGATGTTTATATAGAAATACTCACCAGGTTACTGTTCTTCCGTTATACATACGAGCAACCGAATCGAACAGAAGGTTGAATGGATAGTATCTGGGTTGTATTCGATTATGATGTTATGCTGTGTATATAGTTATACACACTAGGTGACGGTATTCCCGTTTCACATACGAGCGACCGAAACGAACAGAAAGTTGAATGGATAGTCTGAACAATCAATGTATCTGGGTGGTATCCGATTATATCGCAATACTGTATATATAGTGATACTAACCAGGTGACGGTACTTCCGTTACACATACTAGCGACTGAATCGAACAGAAGGTTGAATGGTTAGACGAAACGATAATTGAAACTGAGTTGTATTCTATTATATCGTGGTGATGTTTATATAGAAATACTCACCAGGTTACTGTTCTTCCGTTACACATACTAGCGACTGAATCGAACAGAAGGTTAAATGGTTAGACGAAACGATTATTGATACTGAGTTGTATTCGATTATATCGTGGTGATGTTTATATAGAAATACTCACCAGGTGACTGTTCTTTCGTTTTCACATACAAGCGACCGAATCGAGCAGAAGGTCAAATGGATAGATTGAACAATCATCGTATCTGGGTTGTATTCGCTAATGTTTATATATTTATACTCACCAGGTAACTGTTCTTCCGTTACACATACTAGCGACTGAATCGAACAGAAGGTCAAATGGTTAGACGAAACGATAATTGAATCTGAGTTGTATTCGATGATATCGTGATGATGTTTATATAGCAATACTCACCAGGTAACTGTTCTTCCGTTTTATATACAAGCGACCGAATCGAGCAGAAGGTTGAATTCAGTATAGATTGAACAATCATCGTATCTGGGTTGTATTCGATTATGTTTATATAGTTATACTCACCAGGTAACTGTTCTTCCGTTATACATACGAGCGACTGAATTGAACAGAAGGTTGAATGGATAGTATATGGTTTGTATTCGATTATGATGTTATGCTGTGTATATAGTTATACACACTAGGTGACGGTATTCCCGTTTCACATACGAGCGACCGAAAGGAACAGAAAGTTGAATGGATAGTCTGAACAATCAATGTATCTGGGTGGTATCCGATTATATCGCAATACTGTATATATAGTGATACTAACCAGGTGACGGTACTTCCGTTACACATACTAGCGACTGAATCGAACAGAAGGTTAAATGGTTAGACGAAACGATAATTGTATCTGAGTTGTATTCGATGATATCGTGATGATGTTCATATAGCAATACTCACCAGGTAACTGTTTTTCCGTTTTACATACAAGCGACCGAATCGAGCAGAAGGTTGAATTCAGTATAGATTGAACAATCATCGTATCTGGGTTGTATTCGATTATGTTTATATAGTTATACTCACCAGGTAACTGTTTTTCCGTTACACATACTAGCGACTGAATCGAACAGAAGGTTAAATGGTTAGACGAAACGATAATTGTATCTGAGTTGTATTCGATGATATCGTGATGATGTTTATATAGCAATACTCACCAGGTAACTGTTCTTCCGTTTTACATACAAGCGACCGAATCGAGCAGAAGGTTGAATTCAGTATAGATTGAACAATCATCGTATCTGGGTCGTATTCGATTATGTTTATATAGTTATACTCACCAGGTAACTGTTCTTCCGTTATACATACGAGCGACTGAATTGAACAGAAGGTTGAATGGATAGTATATGGGTTGTATTCGATTATGATGTTATGCTGTGTATATAGTAATACACACTAGGTGACGTTATTCTTGTTTTACATACGAGCGACCGAAACGAACAGAAAGTTGAATGGATAGTCTGAACAATCAATGTATCAGGGTGGTATCCGATAATATCGCAATACTGTATATATAGTGATACATACCAGGTGACGGTACTTCCGTTACACATACTAGCGACTGAATCGAACAGAAGGTTAAATGGTTAGACGAAACGTTAATTGTAACTGAGTTGTATTCTATTATATCGTGGTGATGTTTATATAGAAATACTCACCAGGTAACTGTTCTTCCGTTATACATACGAGCAACCGAATCGAACAGAAGGTTGAATGGATAGTATCTGGGTTGTATTCGATTATGATGTTATGCTGTGTATATAGTTAAACACACTAGGTGACGGTATTCCCGTTTCACATACGAGCGACCGAAACGAACAGAAAGTTGAATGGATAGTCTGAACAATCAATATATCTGGGTGGTATCCGATTATATCGCAATACTGTATATATAGTGATACTAACCAGGTGACGGTACTTCCGTTACACATACTAGCGACTGAATCGAACAGAAGGTTAAATGGTTAGACGAAACGATAATTGAAACTGAGTTGTATTCGATTATATCGTGGTAATGTTTATATAGAAATACTCACCAGGTAACTGTTCTTTCGTTTTCACATACAAGCGACCGAATCGAGCAGAAGGTCAAATGGATAGATTGAACAATCATCGTATCTGGGTTGTATTCGATTATGTTTATATAGTTATACTCACCAGGTAACTGTTCTTCCGTTACACATACTAGCGACTGAATCGAACAGAAGGTTGAATGGATAGATTGAACAATCGTTGTATCTGGGTTGTATCCGAATATATCGTTATGCTGTATATTCAGTTACACCTATCATGTAACGGTTCTTTCGTTACACATACGAGCGTCCGAATCGAAAATTAGGTTGGATAAATAGACGGAACGATAATTGTAACTGAGTTGTATTCGATGATATCGTGATGATGTTTATATAGCAATACTCACCAGGTAACTGTTCTTCCGTTTAACATACAAGCGACCGAATCGAGCAGAAGGTTGAATTCAGTATAGATTGAACAATCATCGTATCTGGGTTGTATTCGATTATGTTTATATAGTTATACTCACCAGGTAACTGTTCTTCCGTTATACATACGAGCGACTGAATTGAACAGAAGATTGAATGGATAGTCTGAACAATCAATGTATCTGGGTGGTATCCGATTATATCGCAATACTGTATATATAGTGATACTAACCAGGTGACGGTACTTCTGTTACACATACTAGCGACTGAATCGAACAGAATGTTAAATGGTTAGACGAAACGATAATTGTAACTGAGTTGTATTCTATTATATCGTGGTGATGTTTATATAGAAATACTCACCAGGTTACTGTTCTTCCGTTATACATACGAGCAACCGAATCGAACAGAAGGTTGAATGGATAGTATCTGGGTTGTATTCGATTATGATGTTATGCTGTGTATATAGTTATACACACTAGGTAACGGTATTCTTGTTTTACAAACGAGCGACCGAAACGAACAGAAAGTTGAATGGATAGTCTGAACAATCAATGTATCTGGGTGGTATCCGATTATATCGCAATACTGTATATATAGTGATACTAACCAGGTGACGGTTCTTCCGTTACACATACTAGCGACTAAATCGAACAGAAGGTTAAATGGTTAGACGAAACGATAATTGAAACTGAGTTGTATTCGATTATATCGTGGTGATGTTTATATAGAAATACTCACCAGGTAACTGTTCTTTCTTTTTCACATACAAGCGACCGAATCGAGCAGAAGGTCAAATGGATAGATTGAACAATCATCGTATCTGGGTTGTATTCGATTATGTTTATATAGTTATACTCACCAGGTAACTGTTCTTCCGTTACACATACTAGCGACTGAATCGAACAGAAGGTTAAATGTTTTTGTTTGAAGGTGGCTGACAATGTCTCGAGTTGTGAAGAAAAGTTTCGGACTTCCATTGTCTAAAGGTATGAAGATTTGAATCCTGAGAAAAGAAAAGATGAGTTATGCTGAAAAAACGAAATAAGTGATGAATAAAAATTAACTATTTTATCGAATCAAGAAGATTCGAGTATCAATAAATCAGGTTAGTGTAAGTATATATGAAGTCGAAAAATGTAGATTTAAATGGGAGTTTAACTAGTCGATGAGCCTGAAAATAAGAAAAAATTGAATTAGAAATCAATAGCCTGAAAAAAGAAAAGTTGAATAGCCTGAAAAAAGAAAAGTTGAATTAAAAATTAAAACAAAATGAATGAATAAAGAATTAAAATTATGAGAAAGATTCAAATCGATTCAAATCCTTCGTGAAGAACTCCAGGCACTTTGTTGAGATCCTAGAGAAAATTGAAGCTACACAAGGAGACCAACTCGTCAGCTTCGATGTAGAAAGCCTTTACACCAACGTTCCTGTCGGAGAAGCACTTCAAATAATCAAAACAAAACTCCAGAGCGACGAACACCTCGGAGATAGAACACCAATACCAGTAGAAGGAATTATGGATCTCCTAGAATGCTGTCTTCGGAACTGCTACTTCCAGATTAAGGACTCTTTCTTCACTCAAGATGAAGGACTACCAATGGGATCACCGCTCTCGCCGGTAATAGCGAATATATATATGGAATGGTTCGAAACATTCGCCATCGACCAAGCACATAAAAAGCCGCGAATCTGGTTGAGATACGTCGACGACACATTCATAGTGTGGAACCACGGAGACGACGAACTGGACACCTTCCTACAACACCTCAACAACGTGAGACCTTCCATCAAATTCACCATCGAGAGAGAATCCCAAAACGAATTGCCTTTCCTGGACGTGAAAGTGAAGAGAACAGACAACAAATGGCAAACTTCTGTTTACAGGAAACCAACTCACACAGGACAATATCTCAACAATGGATCCAACCATCACGGAGCTACGAAAAGGGGCATAGTGAAAACTCTGATTGATCGTGCCTTCAGCCTCTGCAACAACGAGGAAAGCCTAACTTCCGAACTGGACCACATCAAGAGAGACCTCTACCAGAACGGCTATTCAAGGAAATTGGTGGAACAGACGTTGAAGAGCAGGAAACAGAGGATAATCCAAAAAGAAGAAGAACCGCAACAACCAACATTGTGCCTTCCCTACATCAAAGGATTGTCAGAGAGAATCAAGAAGATTGGATCCAAATACAAGATCAAGACCTGCTTCAAATCTGGAAACACCATCCGCAGCCAACTCACCAAAACCAGACCAACGAACAAAAACAGTGACTCCAAGAATTGTGTTTATCGAGTACCATGCGAATGTGGCAAATCATACATCGGAGAAACCAAGAGACCACTGGAAACCAGAATCGGCGAACACAAGAAAAACACCCAACGAGGAGAAACCACCAAGTCAGGAATCGCAGAACATGTGTGGACCCACCAACATAACATCAAATGGTCTGAGGCAGAAATCATCCATAGAGAAGAACACTGGTTCAGGAGGAAATTCAAGGAAGCAGCATACATAATGAATAATAACGCTTTCAGTCAACCAAGCGTCGAGATCCGCAACACATGGAAACCGCTGATTAGCCGAATCAACCGGTTACGGCTCACTGAACCGGAAAATCCCGCCATAGCTGACCTATAAATACCCCCGTATCCCAGGACTTTGTTAGTTCTCACCTGAAGACGATTGTAGATACACACAATCGAAACGTCGTGACAAACTCGATTTGAATCTTTCTCATAATTTTAATTCTTTATTCATTCATTTTATTTTAATTTTTAATTCAACTTTTCTTTTTTCAGGCTATTCAACTTTTCTTTTTTCAGGCTATTGATTTCTAATTCAATTTTTTCTTATTTTCAGGCTCATCGACTAGTTAAACTCCCATTTAAATCTACATTTTTCGACTTCATATATACTAACACTAACCTGATTTATTGATACTCGAATCTTCTTGATTCGATAAAATAGTTAATTTTTATTCATCACTTATTTCGTTTTTTCAGCATAACTCATCTTTTCTTTTCTCAGGATTCAAATCTTCATACCTTTAGACAATGGAAGTCCGAAACTTTTCTTCAGAAGGTTAAATGGTTAGACGAAACGATAATTGAAACTGAGTTGTATTCTATTATATCGTGGTGATGTTTATATAGAAATACTCACCAGGTTACTGTTCTTCCGTTATACATACGAGCAACCGAATCGAACAGAAGGTTGAATGGATAGTATATGGGTTGTATTCGATTATGATGTTATGCTGTGTATATAGTTATACACACTAGGTGACGGTATTCCCGTTTCACATACGAGCGACCGAAACGAACAGAAAGTTGAATGGATAGTCTGAACAATCAATGTATCTGGGTGGTATCCGATTACATCGCAATACTGTATATATAGTGATACTAACCAGGTGACGGTACTTCCGTTACACATACTAGCGACTGATTCGAACAGAAGGTTAAATGGTTAGACAAAACGATAATTGAAACTGAGTTGTATTCGATTATATCGTGGTGATGTTTATATAGAAATACTCACCAGGTAACTGTTCTTTCGTTTTCACATACAAGCGACCGAATCGAGCAGAAGGTCAAATGGATAGATTGAACAATCATCGTATCTGGGTTGTATTCGATATTGTTTATATAGTTATACTCACCAGGTTACTGTTCTTCCGTTACACATACGAGCGACTGAATTGAACAGAAGGTTGAATGGATAGTATATGGGTTGTATTCGATTATGATGTTATGCTGTGTATATAGTTATACACCCTAGGTGACGGTATTCTTGTTTTACATACGAGCGACCGAAACGAACAGAAAGTTGAATGGATAGTCTGAACAATCAATGTATCAGAGTGGTATCCGATTATATCGCAATACTGTATATATAGTGATACATACCAAGTGACGGTACTTCCGTTACACATACTAGCGACTGAATCGAACAGAAGGTCAAATGGTTAGACGAAACGATAATTGTAACTGAGTTGTATTCTATTATATCGTGGTGAAGTTTATATAGAAATACTCACCAGGTTACTGTTCTTCCGTTATACATACGAGCAACCGAATTGAACAGAAGGTTGAATGGATAGTATCTGGGTTGTATTCGATTATGATGTTATGCTGTGTATATAGTTAAACACACTAGGTGACGGTATTCCCGTTTCACATACGAGCGACCGAAACGAACAGAAAGTTGAATGGATAGTCTGAACAATCAATGTATCTGGGTTGTATCCGATTATATGGCAATACTGTATATATAGTGATACATACCAGGTGACGGTACTTCCGTTACACATACTAGCGACTAAATCGAACAGAAGGTTAAATGGTTAGACGAAACGATAATTGTAACTGAGTTGTATTCTATTATATCGTGGTGATGTTTATATAGTTATACTCACCAGGTAACTGTTCTTTCGTTTTCACATACAAGCGACCGAATCGAGCAGAAGGTCAAATGGATAGATTGAACAATCATCGTATCTGGGTTGTATTCGATATTGTTTATATAGTTATACTCACCAGGTTACTGTTCTTCCGTTACACATACGAGCGACTGAATTGAACAGAAGGTTGAATGGATAGTATATGGGTTGTATTCGATTATGATGTTATGCTGTTTATATAGTTATACACCCTAGGTGACGGTATTCTTGTTTTACATACGAGCGACCGAAACGAACAGAAAGTTGAATGGATAGTCTGAACAATCAATGTATCAGGGTGGTATCCGATTATATCGCAATACTGTATATATAGTGATACATACCAGGTGACGGTACTTCCGTTACACATACTAGCGACTGAATCGAACAGAAGGTTAAATGGTTAGACGAAACGATAATTGTAACTGAGTTGTATTCTATTATATCGTGGTGATGTTTATATAGAAATACTCACCAGGTTACTGTTCCTCCGTTATACATACGAGCAACCGAATCGAACAGAAGGTTGAATGGATAGTATATGGGTTGTATTCGATTATGATGTTATGCTGTGTATATAGTTATACACACTAGGTGACGGTATTCCCGTTTCACATACGAGCGACCGAAACGAACAGAAAGTTGAATGGATAGTCTGAACAATCAATGTACCTGAGTGGTATCCGATTATATCGCAATACTGTATATATAGTGATACTAACCAGGTGACGGTACTTCCGTTACACATACTAGCGATGTTTATATAGAAATACTCACCAGGTAACTGTTCTTTCGTTTTCACATACAAGCGACCGAATCGAGCAGAAGGTCAAATGGATAGATTGAACAATCATCGTATTTGGGTTGTATTCGATTATGTTTATATAGTTATACTCACCAGGTAACTGTTCTTCCGTTACACATACTAGCGACTGAATCGAACAGAAGGTTAAATGGTTAGACGAAACGATAATTGTATCTGAGTTGTATTCGATGATATCGTGATGATGTTTATATAGCAATACTCACCAGGTAACTGTTCTTCCGTTTTACATACAAACGACCAAATCGAGCAGAAGGTTGAATTCAGTATAGATTGAACAATCATCGTATCTGGGTTGTATTCGATTATGTTTATATAGTTATACTCACCAGGTAACTGTTCTTCCGTTATACATACGAGCGACTGAATTGAACAGAAGGTTGAATGGATAGTATATGGGTTGTATTCGATTATGATGTTATGCTGTGTATATAGTTATACACACTAGGTGACGGTATTCTTGTTTTACATACGAGCGACCGAAACGAACAGAAAGTTGAATGGATAGTCTGAACAATCAATGTATCAGGGTGGTATCCGATTATATCGCAATACTGTATATATAGTGATACATACCAGGTGACGGTACTTCCGTTACACATACTAGCGACTAAATCGAACAGAAGGTTAAATGGTTAGACGAAACGATGATTGTAACTGAGTTGTATTCTTTTATATCGTGGTGATGTTTATATAGAAATACTCACCAGGTTACTGTTCTTCCGTTATACATACGAGCAACCGAATCGAACAGAAGGTTGAATGGATAGTATATGGGTTGTATTCGATTATGATGTTATGCTGTGTATATAGTTATACACACTAGGTGACGGTATTCCCGTTTTACATACGAGCGACCGAAACGAACAGAAAGTTGAATGGATAGTCTGAACAATCAATGTATCTGGGTGGTATCCGATTATATCGCAATACTGTATATATAGTGATACTAACCAGGTGACGGTACTTCCGTTACACATACTAGCGACTGAATCGAACAGAAGGTTAAATGTTTAGACGAAACGATAATTGTAACTGAGTTGTATTCTATTATATCGTGGTGATGTTTATATAGAAATACTCACCAGGTTACTGTTCTTTCGTTTTCACATACAAGCGACCGAATCGAGCGGAAGGTCAAATGGATAGATTGAACAATCATCGTATCTGGGTTGTATTCGATTATGTTTATATAGTTATACTCACCAGGTAACTGTTCTTCCGTTATACATACGAGCGACTGAATTGAACAGAAGGTTGAATGGATAGTATATGGGTTGTATTCGATTATGATGTTATGCTGTGTATATAGTTATACACACTAGGTGACGGTATTCTTGTTTTACATACGAGCGACCGAAACGAACAGAAAGTTGAATGGATAGTCTGAACAATCAATGTATCTGGGTGGTATCCGATTATATCGCAATACTGTATATATAGTGATACTAACCAGGTGACGGAACTTCCGTTACACATACTAGCGACTGAATCGAACAGAAGGTTAAATGGTTAGACAAAACGATAAGTGTATCTGAGTTGTATTCGATGATATCGTGATGATGTTTATATAGCAATACTCACCAGGTAACTGTTCTTCCGTTTTACATTCAAGCGACCGAATCGAGCAGGAGGTTGAATATATCGATTGAACAATCATCGTAAGTAGTGTACCTAGGCGGGTACCAGCTCAAGATGGCCGCCATAAAGGCGGGAAATCCAAATTTCGCTGACGTCATCAAAGGTGGCCGCCATGGGACAGCTGTCATATGTCAACTGTCATATGTCAACTGTCATATGTCAACTGTTATATGTCATATGTCTACTGTTTAGTGTTCCATGCCGCTGTGTCAACTGTCAAGTGTTCCATGCATCTGATGATTAGATGTAGTATGGAAACGCAACGCGTCATAGACTACCTGACCAATCAGAAGCCGCTGTACCCCCTTGGCCCCCTCTGGCCCCCTCAGGTGCCCCCTTGGCCCCCTTAGGCCTCCGCTGTACCCCCTTGGCCCCCCTCAGGTCTTCGCTGTACCCCCTTAACCCCCTTAGGTTTTTGCTATACCCCCTTGACCCCCCTCAAGACTGCGCCCCCTTAGCGCTCCGCATCCGGAAACATGACGTCATATTTTATTTATAAAAAGCCTTCTATCGGCAGGATTTGAACTCCAGACCACCAGATTACGAGTCCGATGCGTTCCCACAGAGCTACGACCACTATATAATTTAATTGCAGTCAATGTCGATGCAACGTTATCGCACAGCGTGACGTAGTCGAGCAGATCCGTCCCAAAGATTAGAGAACGTAGCAACCTCGGCAAGCAGGGAGCAGGGAAACGAACAATGGCTTATTCATTCATTAAATCAGTGTATTGATAGACATATTCGCATTCAAGGTCAGGTTCGCTGCATTCCATTGATGATTCAACATGATACAATATTTCGCTACAAAGATAAGAAACGACAAAGCGACTGACACTGTTGCCAGACGTTTGAAAAAATAAGGCATTGATGCCAGACGTTTGAAAATATCTGGAAATATACTATAATGCACCTACAGCTTACACAAGTAGAATCCGAACCACCACGTGTGAATACCTTAAATTGATGGATAACGTTTGACGTATGACAGGGTGTGGCTGCCTGAAGTTAGGCGTCTGACATTTGACGTATGACGTTAACATTTCAAAATGGCCCCCGACATCTCAAGGTTACCAACTGTTTAGTAATTTTCGTGTTATAAAGTGAATATAGCTACATCTTACACATGTAGAATCCGAACCACAGCATTTATATCGACGTGGCAGAATCCATGAACTCGTTAATATAAAGATGTCAATAACATAATGATTAATTTTCTCTACGAATCATCAAAAAATATTCACTTCCGGTTTATTAAAAAGCGACATAAATATAAACTAATGTTCTATTCGTGATCCCTATGACGTGTAGATTCCAAAAACAACAATTTCCGTTTTCACTTCCGGTTTCCATTTTTCCACTTAACATAGTAATGTGGGTACTCTGAGAGGAGGATTTTTCACTGACATTCCAAATATATCATCTCACCTATGTACAAAGTCTCAAGGTTCAAGAGATAATTATCAAAATAGATCGAAATAATGAAATAAGCAATGGAATCAATACACAATCTTTCTGAGTGTTGCTTTCCTGGCCAATCCAGCTTCTCGACAAATTATCACAAAATATCCACTTCCGGTTCATTAAAAAGCTATATAGAGAAAAACTAATGGAATATTCGTGACCCCCATGACGTGTAGATTCCAAAAACAACAACTTCCGGTTTCACTTCCGGTTTCCATTTTTCTACTCAACATAGTCATGTGGGTACTCTCAGAGAAGGATTTTTCACGGACATTCTAAATATATCATTTTACCTATGTACAAAGTCTCAAGGTTAAAGAGATATCAATTAAAATTTATCGAAATAATGAAAAAATCTATGTAAACAATTCACAATCTCTTCGTGTAATGATTTTCTAGCCGATCCAGCTTCTCGACGAATTATCACGATATATTCACTTCTGGTTCATTAAAAAGCGATATAGAGAAAAACTAATGGTATATTCGAGACCCCCATGACGTGTAGACTCCAAAAACAACAACTTCCGGTTTCACTTCCGGTTTCCATTTTGTCAGTAAACTGGGTCATGTGGGTACTCATGGAAAAGGATATTTCTCGTACATTCCGAATATATTAACTTACCTATATACAAAGTCCCAAGGTTTGCAAGATATCAATCCAAATTTATCGAAAAATTAAAAAAACAATGAAAACTGTTCACCATCTCTTTGAGTACTGCTTTTCTAACCGATCTATCTCATTGATGAAATATCGAAATATATCCTCTTCCAATTCGTAAAAAATAGAGATATAGGGGAAAAATGAGATGTAAGTGATCTCCATAACGTTCGGACATCAAAACAACAATTTCCGGCTTCACTTCTGGTTACAATTTTTTCAGTAAACAGAGCCATGTGGGTACTCTGAGAGAAGGATTTCTCACGGACATCCCGAATATATCAACTTACCTATATAAAAGAACTCAAGGTTTGCGAGATATCGACGAAAATTGGTGAAATAATCGAAACAACAATGTTACACGCAAGAAAGTGCTATGAAGAGTCGATTTGAGTCCACGGTTAACTCATGTTTCTATCTTATTAATCAATATTCTAGTAGGAGACTATAATTTTTGTACAACTGATATCAGGGAATGCCATTTACACCATTATAAAAACCTAGTAGGTGAAATGATAAATAGGAAATCGATAATCAATTTTGGAGTAATCGATAACAAATGGAATATGATCGTAACTCTCGAGGTGAATGTTTCAAGGTCATAGATTTATTAAAATTTTCAAAAGAAAAAAGCTCTGATCAAGGTATGTTTATGAATTCCAAGGCTATATAACTATTAAGATCATATTATATTGGAACCAGGTACTTCAATTATTGATCTTCTCAAAACATATGTCTCGAAACAGAAATAATTTTGTTTATTCAGGATTGCACTTTCAGCATCGGCAACACATGGAATATTATCCGAAATATCGAGGTGAATATTTCAAGGACTAAGAATTTTCGAAATTACAAAAACGGAGCTCTGATCAAGGTATGGTTATATATTCCAAGACTGTATAACTATTCAGATCAAATTATATTGAAGCCAGATACTTCAATCATTAATCACCTCAAAAAATATGTCTCGATACAAATATACTTTTCTATAATTAGGATTGCACTTTCAGCAGAGAGAATATGTGTTAACCTCTGCAGAAATCAATGTTTTCATACACAATATTTTCGATATTTCCAACAATGGAACCAACAGGCTGATAAAATACAGGGATGTAAAAACTATCTAGTCTAGAAGAAATATAATGGGTGTATAAGAAATGACACTAAGTGTATTCAATAGGTGTACCTTTCGAAAAAATACAAATATACTGACTGGTACAGATACGTTTGAAAGGTAGAATTTGATAGTTGATGCTCAACGACTGGAACTTGAGAGCCTTGGTCACGTGAGGATGGATATGGTTATATTATGATCAGTAACAAAATTCTATATTGATGAATTATTGAAAAAGTATTCTAATATAGGAGAGAACAAATAATACATTTATGATCCCCATGATGAAAAGAGCACAAACTTTTGGTTTTACTTCCGGTGTCGTCATTATTCTAGTGAACAATGTTATATGGGTAATTCAGAAGAATGATTTTTCACGGACATTTCAAAAAGTCAACTTGCATATATTCTGAGTCTTAAGGCTTGCGGGATATAAACAAATTGATATTAATTGATAAACATTCGATAACAATGACAAACGTAACGAATACAGCACACATATGTCTCGCAAATACAAAACACGCGCAGACGTCGCATTCTTATCAGAAAAGTGTCGAAAACGCTGAATGGCACGACGAAAAGTCACGCATGCGTCTTACATACATCATACTGACGTCATGTATCCGTCGAAAATCTATCAAACAACGCCATCTAAAAACTTTGAATACGATGATTTCCATACCAAAACGTCACGCATTCATCGAAAACAAGTAGAAAACAACAAAATTCATCACTTATACGTCACGCATACATCACAAATGCGTCGAATATTCGTCGTACAAACGTCACACCTCGTCAAAAATCTATCAAACAGCGTGTGGAAACCCCATGAAAACGTACTGACATCGCAAATAAAAAATGGTAGATGTTGAAGATTTGCATCTGGCATCTGACATTTGGTGTCCCAACATTTGACGTACTAAGATTCCCGTAGTTCACCAACATAAAGTTGTAGATATAAATATAATTAAAATTCAAACTTTCGTTCAGTCAAAAGTAAAAAAAAATTGAAGCGATAATGAGAATTTCAAAACATAGGACAATCATTGAAGAACGTCTGTAACGTTGAAAAAAAAAACATGCCGCATACGTCGTGCATACGTCGAAAATCATAATATAACACATAATATAATACATCGTGTAAGAAGCATGACAAGACAGCATTCATTGAATAACATTGAATATTTCGAAAAAAAAACTTCACGCATTCGTCGTACATACATTGTACATACACCGCGCAGACGTCGTGCCTTTGTCGAAAATCTATCAAAAAACGTGTAAAAACCTTGAAATGATAAGAAGCATGACAAGACAGCATTCATTGAATAACATTGAATATTTCGAAAAAAAAACTTCACGCATTCGTCGTACATACATTGTACATACACCGCGCAGACGTCGTGCCTTCGTCGAAAATCTATCAAAGAACGTTTAAGAACTTTAAAACCAATTGATAGCATGACGAAACGTCAGGCTTGAGTCATACATACATTGCATCGACGTCGTGTCCTTGTCAAAAATCAATCAAACAACGTGTGAAAACGTTCAAAACGATTTATGAATCTAATAAACGTCACTCATTCATTGAAAAATCATCACGTATGCGTCGTACATTCGTCGAAAATGCGACGTACATACATCGTGCAAACATCGCATAAGCCTTCTGAAGTACGTCTTCCAGATGCAATTATTAAAATTGACAAAAAATTATACATCATTCATACAATTTCATACCTCAATCAAACTTAGAAATCAAACATAAATAAATTCAAAAATCAATCAATGAAAAATTCAGTATGTTCGGATTATTTAAACGAGAAATTTCATATGACAGATTTATCATTACAATCGAACCACTAAGATCAAGCTCACGTGGAGATTATCCCAATTCGACTGATAAAATTCAACGTGTGATATATCAATGAGAGTAACGTACTAGGTGTGACATTTCAACGACTGGGGCATACTGTGGGAGTGATATACCCCCGAACGACATTTGATGGGTGACATATCAACGTTAAAATGAGCTTCATGTAGTACTTCAACGGACTTTTTTATGAAAATTATAAATATCGACTACACGAAAATTGTAGGGATGTCATTGAAAAATTCAACGACTGACGACAAAGCGTACTAGAAGCAAGAGAGGCGAGTAATTGAAAGATTCGACGATAGGGTCGATAGGAGTGAGTGAGTCATAGACGAATGACCCGGTGTTGAAACCAGATTATTATGATACAGGGGGGTACAAAATTCTCAATGAATCATCACATGAAATATTCACTTCCGGATGGCGGAAGATCTACGTGTATTTGTATGAAGAGGACGTAAACAAAATTTCCACATACACATATGGGTGTGGTATCTGACCGAATAGCTATGTTTAAAACTTCAACTATAATTATTAACATCAGTTTTGAATTCGTTAAATTCGTTGAATTCCAAAATAGGACAGTATGTGACATAATACATCAAGACTATATTCATGCAATTATTGCTTCCAAATTCAAGCTGATCTATGTAATGAAATATGTATAATGCATCATTTCTTACCACCACTTTTACAATAATTCACCAACAGATGTCACCCTCAATGAAAAACCCATACACTTAGTTGAAAAGCCTTGATATCAATATAATGATGGATTCAGGAATGGTAGTAAATGGAATAATATCGAACCTAACGTCATACATGACGTAGAACCTGACATCATACGCGACGTCTGAGACGTGCGTAAGACGTTAGACTCAGGTTTTCGATCGAGTAAGCTTCATGAATGTGGAAGAGGATCGTTTGCTAGGTCACACTTTTCTTTTCAAGTTTTCAAGAAATTCGCAAATTCATTTAATGGATCAGGTAGTAACAATAATGATTTTATAAAAAATAGAAAAAAAAACCACTTTCATCTTTCAAATTTGGTAAATGTTATACATAATAATTCCTAGAGGAACAATAAAAACGAAGAATTATAGATTTTTATATTTATTTCTCACACATTATTCATATCTCTCAATACATTCATTTTATGAAGGAACAAATATTCCCTGAGTGCATTACTTACTAAACTATCCATTGATATTTCACAAAATGAATACAGAGCTTCAAAATAATCATAATAACCAGCATCTTTATTGAAAATCGATTTAATCAAATTAAAATATTATTATAAAATGTACAGAAGTTCATGTTTTCCAGCAAAACCACCCGATGACCCACTAGACTTCGATGGACTTGAAGGATCTGCGTAGCATTCTCGACATCGATAAGGAGGAACTCGACATCATGTTTTTTGACGAGTAGACATTTGATACCATCAAACACCAATTGTGATACTTTACAGAAATCTCCACATGGAAACGTAACTGTCTCATATTCATCTTGGTGGGTTGGTAACTTCTCATAGAAAAAATTGTCCGATGCTTGTTTCAGTAAATCAGTGAAAGTTTTCCATTCCGTTGTACAAAAAGATTGTTTATTTGGTTTGTATGGTTGTGATAAAATTATAGATGGTTTGAATTTTCTTGCTGGACTCAAACCCACTCCTACCTGGAAGGCTCTCAACTGGAATAATGTGTAGAGTAAGTAATGTTTCTCGGCTCGGGCTGCATTTTCGTACATCTCCAACACTTCATCTAATACTTGATGATATTCCGCACTATTGAAAGATGATTCGGTGAAATTTGAATCAAACTCGTCTTCTGACACACTCACATAACCACTATCTTGACTTGATGTTGACATGATAGACTAAGTAAAGATACTGTCAGACTGAGATCAATTTCATGCATCTATACTTCCCCTCCACATTCGAGAACAATAGAGTTGAAATTAATATTGCGAGATGAATCTTGACATATCAAATATGAGAATAATGCTGATTCAAGTAGAATAGCAGAAAAACAAAGGTATTTCATGAATGCGTTGCTTATTTCCCCACATGATGCCCTAAGGAATGCAAAGTTGCATATCTGATATGAGATGTAATAAAAATGCTGATTCAGGGAGATAACATCAACATTATCGCAATCTTTGAATTATGGTCGTGATTTATGATATCATCAACGACCACCTGCGAACTTATCAAAGATCTCTTCTATTGTCGATTCATCTAATGAAATACAGAGGATAAGCATGACATCATCATCGCCAAGTGAAATCCGAACCACCACATGTGAAAACCCCAATTTGATGAATAATATTTGACGTATGACAGAGGCGTACTAGGGCTGCTGGAGTTTGGCGTTTGACATCTGACAGTTAACGTTTGACGTATAACATCCAACATTTGATAGTTATTGATCGGCGTCTGACATTCGATCACTGGCGGCGTACGTGAAGTCTGAAACGTACGTGAGATGTTAGGTTAGGTCCTGAGACGGTTTTTCAGATTAGGTTAGGTCTCAACTTCAGAGGTTAGGTTAGATTAGGTCATGAAACGTTAGGTCAGGTTAGGTTAGGTCGGTCCTGAGACGTTCGGTGAGGTTAGGTTAGGTCGCGACCTAACCTCACATCTGAGGTTAGGTGAGGCCCTCGATACGTTAGATTTAGAGGTTGGGTTAGGTTAGGTCTCGAGACGTTAGTTAGTAAGGTAAGGTTAGGTCTACGACTTAACCTTACCTCTGGGTATATCGTCTCGAGACCTAACCTAACCCAACCTCTGAATCTAACGTATCGAGGGCCTCACCTAACCTCAGATGTAAGGTTAGGTCGCGACCTAACCTAACCTCACCGAACGTCTCAGGACCGACCTAACCTAACCTGACCTAACGTTTCATGACCTAATCTAACCTAACCTCTGAAGTTGAGACCTAACCTAATCTGAAAAACCGTCTCAGGACCTAACCTAACATCTCACGTACGTTTCAGACTTCACGTACGCCGCCAGTGATCGAATGTCAGACGCCGATCAATAACTATCAAATGTTGGATGTTATACGTCAAACGTTAACTGTCAGATGTCAAACGCCAAACTCCAGCAGCCCTAGTACGCCTCTGTCATACGTCAAATATTATTCATCAAATTGGGGTTTTCACATGTGGTGGTTCGGATTTCACTTGGCGATGATGATGTCATGCTTATCCTCTTTATTTCATTAGATGAATCGACAATAGAAGAGATCTTTGATAAGTTCGCAGGTGGTCGTTGATGATATCATAAATCACGACCATAATTCAAAGATTGCGATAATGTTGATGTTATCTCCCTGAATCAGCATTTTTATTACATCTCATATCAGATTTGCAACTTTGCATTCCTTAGGGCATCATGTGGGGAAATAAGCAACGCATTCATGAAATACCTTTGTTTTTCTGCTATTCTACTTGAATCAGCATTATTCTCATATTTGATATGTCAAGATTCATCTCGCAATATTAATTTCAACTCTATTGTTCTCGAATGTGGAGGGGAAGTATAGATGCATGAAATTGATCTCAGTCTGACAGTATCTTTACTTAGTCTATCATGTCAACATCAAGTCAAGATAGTGGTTATGTGAGTGTGTCAGAAGACGAGTTTGATTCAAATTTCACCGAATCATCTTTCAATAGTGCGGAATATCATCAAGAATTAGATGAAGTGTTGGAGATGTACGAAAATGCAGCCCGAGCCGAGAAACATTACTTACTCTACACATTATTCCAGTTGAGAGCCTTCCAGGTAGGAGTGGGTTTAAGTCCAGCAAGAAAATTCAAACCATCTATAATTTTATCACAACCATACAAACCAAATAAACAATCTTTTTGTACAACGGAATGGAAAACTTTTACTGATTTACTGAAACAAGCATCGGACAATTTTTTCTATGAGAAGTTACCAACCCACCAAGATGAATATGAGACAGTTACGTTTCCATGTGGAGATTTCTGTAAAGTATCACAATTGGTGTTTGATGGTATCAAATGTCTACTCGTCAAAAAACATGATGTCGAGTTCCTCCTTATCGATGTCGAGAATGCTACGCAGATCCTTCAAGTCCATCGAAGTCTAATGGGTCATCGGATGGTTTTGCTGGAAAACATAAACTTCTGTACATTTTATAATAATATTTTGAATTTGATTAAATCGATTTTCAATAAAGATGCTGGTTATTATGATTATTTTGAAGCTCTGTATTCATTTTGTGAAATATCAATGGATAGTTTAGTAAGTAATGCACTCAGGGAATATTTGTTCCTTCATAAAATGAATGTATTGAGAGATTTGAATAATGTGTGAGAAATAAATATAAAAATCTATAATTCTTCGTTTTTATTGTTCCTCTAGGAATTATTATGTATAACATTTACCAAATTTGAAAGATGAAAGTGTTTTTTTTTTCTATTTTTTATAAAATCATTATTGTTACCACCTGATCCATCAAATGAATTTGCGAATTTCTTGAAAACTTGAAAAGAAAAGTGTGACCTAGCAAACGATCCTCTTCCACATTCATGAAGCTTACTCGATCGAAAACCTGAGTCTAACGTCTTACGCACGTCTCAGACGTCGCGTATGATGTCAGGTTCTACGTCATGTATGACGTTAGGTTCGATATTATTCCATTTACTACCATTCCTGAATCCATCATTATATTGATATCAAGGCTTTTCAACTAAGTGTATGGGTTTTTCATTGAGGGTGACATCTGTTGGTGAATTATTGTAAAAGTGGTGGTAAGAAATGATGCATTATACATATTTCATTACATAGATCAGCTTGAATTTGGAAGCAATAATTGCATGAATATAGTCTTGATGTATTATGTCACATACTGTCCTATTTTGGAATTCAACGAATTTAACGAATTCAAAACTGATGTTAATAATTATAGTTGAAGTTTTAAACATAGCTATTCGGTCAGATACCACACCCATATGTGTATGTGGAAATTTTGTTTACGTCCTCTTCATACAAATACACGTAGATCTTCCGCCATCCGGAAGTGAATATTTCATGTGATGATTCATTGAGAATTTTGTACCCCCCTGTATCATAATAATCTGGTTTCAACACCGGGTCATTCGTCTATGACTCACTCACTCCTATCGACCCTATCGTCGAATCTTTCAATTACTCGCCTCTCTTGCTTCTAGTACGCTTTGTCGTCTGTCGTTGAATTTTTCAATGACATCCCTACAATTTTCGTGTAGTCGATATTTATAATTTTCATAAAAAAGTCCGTTGAAGTACTACATGAAGCTCATTTTAACGTTGATATGTCACCCATCAAATGTCGTTCGGGGGTATATCACTCCCACAGTATGCCCCAGTCGTTGAAATGTCACACCTAGTACGTTACTCTCATTGATATATCACACGTTGAATTTTATCAGTCGAATTGGGATAATCTCCACGTGAGCTTGATCTTAGTGGTTCGATTGTAATGATAAATCTGTCATATGAAATTTCTCGTTTAAATAATCCGAACATACTGAATTTTTCATTGATTGATTTTTGAATTTATTTATGTTTGATTTCTAAGTTTGATTGAGGTATGAAATTGTATGAATGATGTATAATTTTTTGTTAATTTTAATAATTGCATCTGGAAGACGTACTTCAGAAGGCTTATGCGATGTTTGCACGATGTATGTACGTCGCATTTTCGACGAATGTACGACGCATACGTGATGATTTTTCAATGAATGAGTGACGTTTATTAGATTCATAAATCGTTTTGAACGTTTTCACACGTTGTTTGATTGATTTTTGACAAGGACACGACGTCGATGCAATGTATGTATGACTCAAGCCTGACGTTTCGTCATGCTATCAATTGGTTTTAAAGTTCTTAAACGTTCTTTGATAGATTTTCGACGAAGGCACGACGTCTGCGCGGTGTATGTACAATGTATGTACGACGAATGCGTGAAGTTTTTTTTTCGAAATATTCAATGTTATTCAATGAATGCTGTCTTGTCATGCTTCTTATCATTTCAAGGTTTTTACACGTTTTTTGATAGATTTTTGACGAAGGCACGACGTCTGCGCGGTGTATGTACAATGTATGTACGACGAATGCGTGAAGTTTTTTTTTCGAAATATTCAATGTTATTCAATGAATGCTGTCTTGTCATGCTTCTTACACGATGTATTATATTATGTGTTATATTATGATTTTCGACGTATGCACGACGTATGCGGCATGTTTTTTTTTCAACGTTACAGACGTTCTTCAATGATTGTCCTATGTTTTGAAATTCTCATTATCGCTTCAATTTTTTTTAACTTTTGACTGAACGAAAGTTTGAATTTTAATTATATTTATATCTACAACTTTATGTTGGTGAACTACGGGAATCTTAGTACGTCAAATGTTGGGACACCAAATGTCAGATGCCAGATGCAAATCTTCAACAGCTACCATTTTTTATTTGCGATGTCAGTACGTTTTCATGGGGTTTCCACACGCTGTTTGATAGATTTTTGACGAGGTGTGACGTTTGTACGACGAATATTCGACGCATTTGTGATGTATGCGTGACGTATAAGTGATGAATTTTGTTGTTTTCTACTTGTTTTCGATGAATGCGTGACGTTTTGTTATGGAAATCATCGTATTCAAAGTTATTAGATGGCGTTGTTTGATAGATTTTCGACGGATACATGACGTCAGTATGATGTATGTAAGACGCATGCGTGACTTTTCGTCGTGCCATTCAGCGTTTTCGACACTTTTCTGATAAGAATGCGACGTCTGCGCGTGTTTTGTATTTGCGAGACATATGTGTGCTGTATTCGTTACGTTTGTCATTGTTATCGAATGTTTATCAATTAATATCAATTTGTTTATATCCCGCAAGCCTTAAGACTCAGAATATATGCAAGTTGACTTTTTGAAATGTCCGTGAAAAATCATTCTTCTGAATTACCCATATAACATTGTTCACTAGAATAATGACGACACCGGAAGTAAAACCAAAAGTTTGTGCTCTTTTCATCATGGGGATCATAAATGTATTATTTGTTCTCTCCTATATTAGAATACTTTTTCAATAATTCATCAATATAGAATTTTGTTACTGATCATAATATAACCATATCCATCCTCACGTGACCAAGGCTCTCAAGTTCCAGTCGTTGAGCATCAACTATCAAATTCTACCTTTCAAACGTATCTGTACCAGTCAGTATATTTGTATTTTTTCGAAAGGTACACCTATTGAATACACTTAGTGTCATTTCTTATACACCCATTATATTTCTTCTAGACTAGATAGTTTTTACATCCCTGTATTTTATCAGCCTGTTGGTTCCATTGTTGGAAATATCGAAAATATTGTGTATGAAAACATTGATTTCTGCAGAGGTTAACACATATTCTCTCTGCTGAAAGTGCAATCCTAATTATAGAAAAGTATATTTGTATCGAGACATATTTTTTGAGGTGATTAATGATTGAAGTATCTGGCTTCAATATAATTTGATCTGAATAGTTATACAGTCTTGGAATATATAACCATACCTTGATCAGAGCTCCGTTTTTGTAATTTCGAAAATTCTTAGTCCTTGAAATATTCACCTCGATATTTCCGATAATATTCCATGTGTTGCCGATGCTGAAAGTGCAATCCTGAATAAACAAAATTATTTCTGTTTCGAGACATATGTTTTGAGAAGATCAATAATTGAAGTACCTGGTTCCAATATAATATGATCTTAATAGTTATATAGCCTTGGAATTCATAAACATACCTTGATCAGAGCTTTTTTCTTTTGAAAATTTTATTAACTCTATGACCTTGAAACATTCACCTCGAGAGTTACGATCATATTCCATTTGTTATCGATTACTCCAAAATTGATTATCGATTTCCTATTTATCATTTCACCTACTAGGTTTTTATAATGGTGTAAATGGCATTCCCTGATATGAGTTGTACAAAAATTATAGTCTCCTACTAGAATATTGATTAATAAGATAGAAACATGAGTTAACCGTGGACTCAAATCGACTCTTCATAGCACTTTCTTGCGTGTAACATTGTTGTTTCGATTATTTCACCAATTTTCGTCGATATCTCGCAAACCTTGAGTTCTTTTATATAGGTAAGTTGATATATTCGGGATGTCCGTGAGAAATCCTTCTCTCAGAGTACCCACATGGCTCTGTTTACTGAAAAAATTGTAACCAGAAGTGAAGCCGGAAATTGTTGTTTTGATGTCCGAACGTTATGGAGATCACTTACATCTCATTTTTCCCCTATATCTCTATTTTTTACGAATTGGAAGAGGATATATTTCGATATTTCATCAATGAGATAGATCGGTTAGAAAAGCAGTACTCAAAGAGATGGTGAACAGTTTTCATTGTTTTTTTAATTTTTCGATAAATTTGGATTGATATCTTGCAAACCTTGGGACTTTGTATATAGGTAAGTTAATATATTCGGAATGTACGAGAAATATCCTTTTCCATGAGTACCCACATGACCCAGTTTACTGACAAAATGGAAACCGGAAGTGAAACCGGAAGTTGTTGTTTTTGGAGTCTACACGTCATGGGGGTCTCGAATATACCATTAGTTTTTCTCTATATCGCTTTTTAATGAACCAGAAGTGAATATATCGTGATAATTCGTCGAGAAGCTGGATCGGCTAGAAAATCATTACACGAAGAGATTGTGAATTGTTTACATAGATTTTTTCATTATTTCGATAAATTTTAATTGATATCTCTTTAACCTTGAGACTTTGTACATAGGTAAAATGATATATTTAGAATGTCCATGAAAAATCCTTCTCTGAGAGTACCCACATGACTATGTTGAGTAGAAAAATGGAAACCGGAAGTGAAACCGGAAGTTGTTGTTTTTGGAATCTACACGTCATGGGGGTCACGAATATTCCATTAGTTTTTCTCTATATAGCTTTTTAATGAACCGGAAGTGGATATTTTGTGATAATTTGTCGAGAAGCTGGATTGGCCAGGAAAGCAACACTCAGAAAGATTGTGTATTGATTCCATTGCTTATTTCATTATTTCGATCTATTTTGATAATTATCTCTTGAACCTTGAGACTTTGTACATAGGTGAGATGATATATTTGGAATGTCAGTGAAAAATCCTCCTCTCAGAGTACCCACATTACTATGTTAAGTGGAAAAATGGAAACCGGAAGTGAAAACGGAAATTGTTGTTTTTGGAATCTACACGTCATAGGGATCACGAATAGAACATTAGTTTATATTTATGTCGCTTTTTAATAAACCGGAAGTGAATATTTTTTGATGATTCGTAGAGAAAATTAATCATTATGTTATTGACATCTTTATATTAACGAGTTCATGGATTCTGCCACGTCGATATAAATGCTGTGGTTCGGATTCTACATGTGTAAGATGTAGCTATATTCACTTTATAACACGAAAATTACTAAACAGTTGGTAACCTTGAGATGTCGGGGGCCATTTTGAAATGTTAACGTCATACGTCAAATGTCAGACGCCTAACTTCAGGCAGCCACACCCTGTCATACGTCAAACGTTATCCATCAATTTAAGGTATTCACACGTGGTGGTTCGGATTCTACTTGTGTAAGCTGTAGGTGCATTATAGTATATTTCCAGATATTTTCAAACGTCTGGCATCAATGCCTTATTTTTTCAAACGTCTGGCAACAGTGTCAGTCGCTTTGTCGTTTCTTATCTTTGTAGCGAAATATTGTATCATGTTGAATCATCAATGGAATGCAGCGAACCTGACCTTGAATGCGAATATGTCTATCAATACACTGATTTAATGAATGAATAAGCCATTGTTCGTTTCCCTGCTCCCTGCTTGCCGAGGTTGCTACGTTCTCTAATCTTTGGGACGGATCTGCTCGACTACGTCACGCTGTGCGATAACGTTGCATCGACATTGACTGCAATTAAATTATATAGTGGTCGTATCTCTGTGGGAACGCATCGGACTCGTAATCTGGTGGTCTGGAGTTCAAATCCTGCCGATAGAAGGCTTTTTTTAAATAAAATATGACGTCATGTTTCCGGATGCGGAGCGCTAAGGGGGCGCAGTCTTGAGGGGGGTCAAGGGGGTATAGCAAAAACCTAAGGGGGTTGAGGGGGTACAGCGAAGACCTGAGGGGGGCCAAGGGGGTACAGCGGAGGCCTAAGGGGGCCAAGGGGGCACCTGAGGGGGCCAGAGGGGGCCAAGGGGGTACAGCGGCTTCTGATTGGTCAGGTAGTCTATGACGCGTTGCGTTTCCATACTACATCTGATCATCAGATGCATGGAACACTTGACAGTTGACACAGCGGCATGGAACACTAAACAGTAGACATATGACATATAACAGTTGACATATGACAGTTGACATATGACAGTTGACATATGACAGCTGTCCCATGGCGGCCACCTTTGATGACGTCAGCGAAATTTGAATTTCCCGCCTTTATGGCGGCCATCTTGAGCTGGTACCCGCCTAGGTACACTACTATCGTATCTGGGTTGTATTCGATAATGTTTATATAGTTATACTCACCAGTTAACTGTTCTTCCGTTACACATACTAGCGACTGAATCGAACAGAAGGTTAAATGGTTAGACGAAACGATAATTGTATCTGAGTTGTATTCGATGATATCGTGATGATGTTTATATAGCAATACTCACCAGGTAACTGTTCTTCCGTTTTACATTCAAGCGACCGAATCGAGCAGAAGGTTGAATATATCGATTGAACAATCATCGTATCTGGGTTGTATTCGATAATGTTTATATAGTTATACTCACCAGTTAACTGTTCTTCCGTTACACATACTAGCGACTGAATCGAACAGAAGGTTAAATGGTTAGACGAAACGATAATTGTATCTGAGTAGTATTCGATGATATCGTGATGATGTTTATATAGAAATACTCACCAGGTAACTGTTATTCCGTTACACATACTAGCGACTGAATCGAACAGAAGGTTACATGGTTAGACGAAACGATAATTGAAACTGAGTTGTATTCGATTATATCGAAATACTCACCAGGTTACTGTTCTTCCGTTATACATACGAGCAACCGAATCGAACAGAAGGTTGAATGGATAGTATATGGGTTGTATTCGATTATGATGTTATGCTGTGTATATAGTTATACACACTAGGTGACGGTATTCCCGTTTTACATACAAGCGACCAAAACGAACAGAAAGTTGAATGGATAGTCTGAACAATCAAAGTATCTAGGTGGTATCCGATTATACGCAATACTGTATATATAGTGATACTAACCAGGTGACGGTACTTCCGTTACACATACTAGCGACTGAATCGAACAGAAGGTTAAATGGTTAGACGAAACGATAATTGTAACTGAGTTGTATTCTATTTTATCGTGGTGATGTTTATATAGAAATACTCACCAGGTTACTGTTCTTTCGTTTTCACATACAAGCGACCGAATCGAGCAGAAGGTCAAATGGGTAGATTGAACAATCATCGTATCTGGGTTGTATTCGATAATGTTTATATAGTTATACTCACCAGGTAACAGTTCTTCCGTTATACATACGAGCGACTGAATTGAACAGAAGGTTGAATGGATAGTATATGGGTTGTATTCGATTATGATGTTATGCTGTGTATATAGTTATACACACTAGGTGACGGTATTCTTGTTTTACATACGAGCGACCGAAACGAACAGAAAGTTGAATGGATAGTCTGAACAATCAATGTATGTGGGTGGTATCCGATTATATCGCAATACTGTATATATAGTGATACTAACCAGGTGACGGTACTTCTGTTACACATACTAGCGACTGAATCGAACAGAAGGTTAAATGGTTAGACGAAACGATAATTGTAACTGAGTTGTATTCTATTATATCGTGGTGATGTTTATGTAGAAATACTCACCAGGTTACTGTTCCTCCGTTATACATACGAGCAACCGAATCGAACAGAAGGTTGAATGGATAGTATATGGGTTGTATTCGATTATGATGCTATGCTGTGTATATAGTTATACACACTAGGTGACGGTATTCCCGTTTCACATACGAGCGACCGAAACGAACAGAATGTTGAATGGATAGTCTGAACAATCAATGTATCTGGGTGGTATCCGATTATATCGCAATACTGTATATATAGTGATACTAACCAGGTGACGGTACTTCCGTTACACATACTAGCGACTGAATCGAACAGAAGGTTAAATGGTTAGACGAAACGATAATTGAAACTGAGTTGTATTCGATTATATCGTGGTGATGTTTATATAGAAATACTCACCAGGTAACTGTTCTTTCGTTTTCACATACAAGCGACCGAATCGAGCAGAAGGTCAAATGGATAGATTGAACAATCATCGTATTTGGGTTGTATTCGATTATGTTTATATAGTTATACTCACCAGGTAACTGTTCTTCCGTTACATTTACTAGCGACTGAATCGAACAGAAGGTTAAATGGTTAGACGAAACGATAATTGTATCTGAGTTGTATTCGATGATATCGTGATGATGTTTATATAGCAATACTCACCAGGTAACTGTTCTTCCGTTTTACATACAAGCGACCAAATCGAGCAGAAGGTTGAATTCAGTATAGATTGAACAATCATCGTATCTGGGTTGTATTCGATTATGTTTATATAGTTATACTCACCAGGTAACTGTTCTTCCGTTATACATACGAGCGACTGAATTGAACAGAAGGTTGAATGGATAGTATATGGGTTGTATTCGATTATGATGTTATGCTGTGTATATAGTTATACACACTAGGTGACGGTATTCTTGTTTCACATACGAGCGACCGAAACGAACAGAAAGTTGAATGGATAGTCTGAACAATCAATGTATCAGGGTGGTATCCGATTATATCGCAATACTGTATATATAGTGATACATACCAGGTGACGGTACTTCCGTTACACATACTAGGGACTAAATCGAACAGAAGGTTAAATGGTTAGACGAAACGATAATTGTAACTGAGTTGTATTCTTTTATATCGTGGTGATGTTTATATAGAAATACTCACCAGGTTACTGTTCTTCCGTTATACATACGAGCAACCGAATCGAACAGAAGGTTGAATGGATAGTATATGGGTTGTATTCGATTATGATGTTATGCTGTGTATATAGTTATACACACTAGGTGACGGTATTCCCGTTTTACATACGAGCGACCGAAACGAACAGAAAGTTGAATGGATAGTCTGAACAATCAATGTATCTGGGTGGTATCCGATTATATCGCAATACTGTATAAATAGTGATACTAACCAGGTGACGGTACTTCCGTTACACATACTAGCGACTGAATCGAACAGAAGGTTAAATGGTTGGACGAAACGATAATTGTAACTGAGTTGTGTTCTATTATATCGTGGTGATGTTTATATAGAAATACTCACCAGGTTACTATTCTTTCGTTTCCACATACAAGCGACCGAATCGAGCAGAAGGTCAAATGGATAGATTGAACAATCATCGTATCTGGGTTGTATTCGATTATGTTTATATAGTTATACTCACCAGGTAACTGTTCTTCCGTTATACATACGAGCGACTGAATTGAACAGAAGGTTGAATGGATAGTATATGGGTTGTATTCGATTATGATGTTATGCTGTGTATATAGTTATACACACTAGGTGACGGTATTCTTGTTTTACATACGAGCGACCAAAACGAACAGAAAGTTGAATGGATAGTCTGAACAATCAATGTATCTGGGTGGTATCCGATTATATCGCAATACTGTATATATAGTGATACTAACCAGGTGACGGAACTTCCGTTACACATACTAGCGACTGAATCGAACAGAAGGTTAAATGGTTAGACAAAACGATAAGTGTATCTGAGTTGTATTCGATGATATCGTGATGATGTTTATATAGCAATACTCACCAGGTAACTGTTCTTCCGTTTTACATTCAAGCGACCGAATCAAGCAGGAGGTTGAATATATCGATTGAACAATCATCGTATCTGGGTTGTTTTCGATAATGTTTATATAGTTATACTCACCAGTTAACTGTTCTTCCGTTACACATACTAGCGACTGAATCGAACAGAAGGTTAAATGGTTAGACGAAACGATAATTGTATCTGAGTTGTATTCGATGATATCGTGATGATGTTTATATAGAAATACTCACCAGGTAACTGTTATTCCGTTACACATACTAGCGACTGAATCGAACAGACGGTTACATGGTTAGACGAAACGATAATTGAAACTGAGTTGTATTCGATTATATCGAAATACTCACCAGGTTACTGTTCTTCCGTTATACATACGAGCAACCGAATCGAACAGAAGGTTGAATGGATAGTATATGGGTTGTATTCGATTATGATGTTATGCTGTGTATATAGTTATACACACTAGGTGACGGTATTCCCGTTTTACATACGAGCGACCGAAACGAACAGAAAGTTGAATGGATAGTCTGAACAATCAAAGTATCTGGGTGGTATCCGATTATATCGCAATACTGTATATATAGTGATACTAACCAGGTGACGGTACTTCCGTTACACATACTAGCGACTGAATCGAACAGAAGGTTAAATGGTTAGACGAAACGATAATTGTAACTGAGTTGTATTCTATTATATCGTGGTGATGTTTATATAGAAATACTCACCAGGTTACTGTTCTTTCGTTTTCACATACAAGCGACCGAATCGAGCAGAAGGTCAAATGGGTAGATTGAACAATCATCGTATCTGGGTTGTATTCGATTATGTTTATATAGTTATACTCACCAGGTAACAGTTCTTCCGTTATACATACGAGCGACTGAATTGAACAGAAGGTTGAATGGATAGTATATGGGTTGTATTCGATTATGATGTTATGCTGTGTATATAGTTATACACACTAGGTGACGGTATTCTTATTTTACTTACGAGCGACCGAAACGAACAGAAAGTTGAATGGATAGTCTGAACAATCAATGTATGTGGGTGGTATCCGATTATATCGCAATACTGTATATATAGTGATACTAACCAGGTGACGGTACTTCCGTTACACATACTAGCGACTGAATCGAACAGAAGGTTAAATGGTTAGACAAAACGATAATTGTATCTGAGTTGTATTCGATGATATCGTGATGATGTTTATATAGCAATACTCACCAGGTAACTGTTCTTCCGTTTTACATACAAGCGACCGAATCGAGCAGGAGGTTGAATATATAGATTGAACAATCATCGTATCTGGGTTGTATTCGATAATGTTTATATAGTTATACTCACCAGGTAACTGTTCTTCCGTTACACATACTATTATATATCGCAATACTGTATATATAGTGATACTAACCAGGTGACGGTACTTCCGTTACACATACTAGCGAATCAATCGAACAGAAGGTTGAATGGTTAGATGAAACGATAATTGAAACTGAGTTGTATTCTATTATATCGTGGTGATGTTTATATAGAAATACTCACCAGGTAACTGTTCTTCCGTTACACATACTAGCGACTGAATCAAACAGAAGGTTAAATGATTAGACGAAACGATAATTGAAACTGAGTTGTATTCGATTATATCGTGGTGATGTTTATATAGAAATACTCACCAGGTAACTGTTCTTTCGTTTTCACATACAAGCGACCGAATCGAGCAGAAGGTCAAATGGATAGATTGAACAATCATCGTATCTGGGTTCTATTCGATAATGTTTATATAGTTATACTCACCAGGTAACTGTTCTTCCGTTACACATACTAGCGACTGAATCGAACAGAAGGTTTAATGGTTAGACGAAACGATAATTGTAACTGAGTTGTATTCTATTATATCGTGGTGATGTTTATATAGTTATACTCACCAGGTAACTGTTCTTCCGTTACACATACTAGCGACTGAATCGAACAGAAGGTTAAATGGTTAGACGAAACGATAATTGTAACTGAGTTGTATTCTATTATATCGTGGTGATGTTTATATAGAAATACTCACCAGGTTACTGTTCTTCCGTTATACATACGAGCAACCGAATCGAACAGAAGGTTGAATGGATAGTATCTGGGTTGTATTCGATTATGATGTTATGCTGTGTATATAGTTATACACACTAGGTGACGGTATTCCCGTTTCACATACGAGCGACCGAAACGAACAGAAAGTTGAATGGATAGTCTGAACAATCAATGTATCTGGGTGGTATCCGATTATATCGCAATACTGTATATATAGTGATACTAACCAGGTGACGGTACTTCCGTTACACATACTAGCGACTGAATCGAACAGAAGGTTGAATGGTTAGACGAAACGATAATTGAAACTGAGTTGTATTCTATTATATCGTGGTGATGTTTATATAGAAATACTCACCAGGTTACTGTTCTTCCGTTACACATACTAGCGACTGAATCGAACAGAAGGTTAAATGGTTAGACGAAACGATTATTGATACTGAGTTGTATTCGATTATATCGTGGTGATGTTTATATAGAAATACTCACCAGGTGACTGTTCTTTCGTTTTCACATACAAGCGACCGAATCGAGCAGAAGGTCAAATGGATAGATTGAACAATCATCGTATCTGGGTTGTATTCGATAATGTTTATATATTTATACTCACCAGGTAACTGTTCTTCCGTTACACATACTAGCGACTGAATCGAACAGAAGGTCAAATGGTTAGACGAAACGATAATTGAATCTGAGTTGTATTCGATGATATCGTGATGATGTTTATATAGCAATACTCACCAGGTAACTGTTCTTCCGTTTTATATACAAGCGACCGAATCGAGCAGAAGGTTGAATTCAGTATAGATTGAACAATCATCGTATCTGGGTTGTATTCGATTATGTTTATATAGTTATACTCACCAGGTAACTGTTCTTCCGTTATACATACGAGCGACTGAATTGAACAGAAGGTTGAATGGATAGTATATGGTTTGTATTCGATTATGATGTTATGCTGTGTATATAGTTATACACACTAGGGGACGGTATTCCCGTTTCACATACGAGCGACCGAAACGAACAGAAAGTTGAATGGATAGTCGAACAATCAATGTATCTGGGTGGTATCCGATTATATCGCAATACTGTATATATAGTGATACTAACCAGGTGACGGTACTTCCGTTACACATACTAGCGACTGAATCGAACAGAAGGACAAATGGTTAGATGAAACGATAATTGAAACTGAGTTGTATTCGATTATATCGTGGTGATGTTTATATAGAAATACTCACCAGGTAACTGTTCTTTCGTTTTCACATACAAGCGACCGAATCGAGCAGAAGGTCAAATGGATAGATTGAACAATCATCGTATCTGGGTTGTATTCGATTATGTTTATATAGTTATACTCACCAGGTAACTGTTCTTCCGTCACACATACTAGCGACTGAATCGAACAGAAGGTTAAATGGTTAGACGAAACGATAATTGAAACTGAGTTGTATTCGATTATATCGTGGTGATGTTTATATAGAAATACTCACCAGGGAACTGTTCTTTCGTTTTCACATACAAGCGACCGAATCGAGCAGAAGGTCAAATGGATAGATTGAACAATCATCGTATCTGGGTTGTATTCGATTATGTTTATATAGTTATACTCACCAAGGTAACTGTTCTTCCGTTACACATACTAGCGACTGAATCGAACAGAAGGTTAAATGATTAGACGAAACGATAATTGAAACTGAGTTGTATTCTATTATATCGTGGTGATGTTTATATAGAAATACTCACCAGGTTACTGTTCTTCCGTTATACATACGAGCAACCGAATCGAACAGAAGGTTGAATGGATAGTATATGGGTTGTATTCGATTATGATGTTATGCTGTGTATATAGTTATACACACTAGGTGACGGTATTCTTGTTTTACATACGAGCGACCGAAACGAACAGCAAGTTGAATGGATAGTCTGAACAATCAATGTATCAGGGTGGTATCCGATTATATCGCAATACTGTATATATAGTGATACATACCAGGTGACGGTACTTCCGTTACACATACTAGCGACTGAATCGAACAGAAGGTTAAATGGTTAGACGAAACGATAATTGTAACTGAGTTGTATTCTGTTCTTCCGTTATACATACGAGCAACCGAATCGAACAGAAGGTTGAATGAATAGTATCTGGGTTGTATTCGATTATGATGTTATGCTGTGTATATAGTTATACACACTAGGTGACGGTATTCCCGTTTCACATACGAGCGACCGAAACGAACAGAAAGTTGAATGGATAATCTGAACAATCAATGTATCTGGGTGGTATCCGATTATATCGTAATACTGTATATATAGTGATACTAACCAGGTGACGGTACTTCCGTTACACATACTAGCGACTGAATCGAACAGAAGGTTGAATGGTTAGACGAAACGATAATTGAAACTGAGTTGTATTCTATTATATCGTGGTGATGTTTATATAGAAATACTCACCAGGTTACTGTTCTTCCGTTACACATACTAGCGACTGAATCGAACAGAAGGTTAAATGGTTAGACGAAACGATAATTGTATCTGAGTTGTATTCGATGATATCGTGATGATGTTTATATAGCAATACTCACCAGGTAACTGTTCTTCCGTTTTATATACAAGCGACCGAATCGAGCAGAAGGTTGAATTCAGTATAGATTGAACAATCATCGTATCTGGGTTGTATTCGATTATGTTTATATAGTTATACTCACCAGGTAACTGTTCTTCCGTTATACATACGAGCGACTGAATTGAACAGAAGGTTGAATGGATAGTATATGGGTTGTATTCGATTATGATGTTATGCTGTGTATATAGTTATACACACTAGGGGACGGTATTCCCGTTTCACATACGAGCGACCGAAACGAACAGAAAGTTGAATGGATAGTCTGAACAATCAATGTACCTGGGTGGTATCCGATTATATCGCAATACTGTATATATAGTGATACTAACCAGGTGACGGTACTTCCGTTACACATACTAGCGACTGAATCGAACAGAAGGTTAAATGGTTAGACGAAACGATAATTGAAACTGAGTTGTATTCTTTTATATCGTGGTGATGTTTATATAGAAATACTCACCAGGTTACTGTTCTTCCGTTACACAAACTAGCGACTGAATCGAACAGAAGGTTAAATGGTTAGACGAAACGATAATTGAAACTGAGTTGTATTCGATTATATCGTGGTGATGTTCATATAGAAATACTCACCAGGTAACTGTTCTTTCGTTTTCACATACAAGCGACCGAATCGAGCAGAAGGTCAAATGGATAGATTGAACAATCATCCTATCTGGGTTTTATTCGATTATGTTTATATAGTTATAATCACCAGGTAACTGTTCTTCCGTTACACATACTAGCGACTGAATCGAACAGAAGGTTAAATGGTCTGACGAAACGATAATTGAAACTGAGTTGTATTCGATTATATCGTGGTGATGTTTATATAGGTGGTGATGTTTATATAGAAATACTTTTTATAGAAATACTCACCTCGTTTTCACATACAAGCGACCGAATCGAGCAGAAGGTCAAATGGATAGATTGAACAATCATCGTATCTGGGTTGTATTCGATTATGTTTATATAGTTATACTCACCAGGTAACTGTTCTTCCGTTACACATACTAGCGACTGAATCGAACAGAAGGTTAAATGGTTAGACGAAACGATAATTGAAACTGAGTTGTATTCTATTATATCGTGGTGATGTTTATATGGAAATACTCACCAGGTAACTGTTCTATCGTTTTCAGATACAAGCGACCGAATCGAGCAGAAGGTCAAATGGATAGATTGAACAATCATCGTATCTGGGTTGAATTCGATTATGTTTATATAGTTATACTCACCAGGTAACTGTTCTTCCGTTACACATACTAGCGACTGAATCGAACAGAAGGTTAAATGGTTCGACGAAACGATAATTGAAATTGAGTTGTATTCGATTATATCGTGGTGATGTTTATATAGAAATACTCACCAGGGAACTGTTCTTTCGTTTTCACATACAAGCGACCGAATCGAGCAGAAGGTCAAATGGATAGATTGAACAATCATCGTATCTGGGTTGTATTCGATTATGTTTATATAGTTATACTCACCAGGTTACTGTTCTTCCGTTACACATACTAGCGACTGAATCGAACAGAAGGTTAAATGGTTAGACGAAACGATAATTGTATCTGAGTTGTATTCGATGATATCGTGATGATGTTTATATAGCAATACTCACCAGGTAACTGTTCTTCCGTTTTATATACAAGCGACCGAATCGAGCAGAAGGTTGAATTCAGTATAGATTGAACAATCATCGTATCTGGGTTGTATTCGATTATGTTTATATAGTTATACTCACCAGGTAACTGTTCTTCCGTTATAAATACGAGCGACTGAATTGAACAGAAGGTTGAATGGATAGTATATGGGTTGTATTCGATTATGATGTTATGCTGTGTATATAGTTATACACACTAGGGGACGGTATTCCCGTTTCACATACGAGCGACCGAAACGAACAGAAAGTTGAATGGATAGTCTGAACAATCAATGTATCTGGGTGGTATCCGATTATATCGCAATACTGTATATATAGTGATACTAACCAGGTGACGGTACTTCCGTTACACATACTAGCGACTGAATCGAACAGAAGGTTAAATGGTTAGACGAAACGATAATTGAAACTGAGTTGTATTCTATTATATCGTGGTGATGTTTATATAGAAATACTCACCAGGTTACTGTTCTTCCGTTACACAAACTAGCGACTGAATCGAACAAAAGTTAAATGGTTAGACGAAACGATAATTGAAACTGAGTTGTATTCGATTATATCGTGGTGATGTTTATATAGAAATACTCACCAGGTAACTGTTCTTTCGTTTTCACATACAAGCGACCGAATCGAGCAGAAGGTCAAATGGATAGATTGAACAATCATCGTATCTGGGTTGTTTTCGATTATGTTTATATAGTTATACTCACCAGGTAACTGTTCTTCCGTTACACATACTAGCGACTGAATCGAACAGAAGGTTAAATGGTAAGACGAAACGATAATTGAAACTGAGTTGTTTTCGATTATATCGTGGTGATGTTTATATAGAAATACTCACCAGGGAACTGTTCTTTCGTTTTCACATACAAGCGACCGAATCGAGCAGAAGGTCAAATGGATAGATTGAACAATCATCGTATCTGGGTTGTATTCGATTATGTTTATATAGTTATACTCACCAGGTAACTGTTCTTCCGTTACACATACTAGCGACTGAATCGAAAAGAAGGTTAAATGGTTAGACGAAACGATAATTGTAACTGAGTTGTATTCTATTATATCGTGGTGATGTTTATATAGAAATACTCACCAGGTTACTGTACTTCCGTTATACATACGAGCAACCGAATCGAACAGAAGGTTGAATGGATAGTATCTGGGTTGTATTCGATTATGATGTTATGCTGTGTATATAGTTATACACACTAGGTGACGGTATTCCCGTTTCACATACGAGCGACCGAAACGAACAGAAAGTTGAATGGATAGTCTGAACAATCAATGTATCTGGGTGGTATCCGATTATATCGCAATACTGTATATATGGTGATACTAACCAGGTGACGGTACTTCCGTTACACATACTAGCGACTGAATCGAACAGAAGGTTAAATGGTTAGACAAAACGATAATTGTATCTGAGTTGTATTCGATGATATCGTGATGATGTTCATATAGCAATACTCACCAGGTAACTGTTCTTCCGTTTTACATACAAGCGACCAAATCGAGCAGGAGGTTGAATTCAGTATAGATTGAACAATCATCGTATCTGGGTTGTATTCGATTTTGTTCATATTGTTATACTCACCAGGTAACTGTTCTTGCGTTATACATACGAGCGACTGAATTGAACAGAAGGTTGAATGGATAGTATATGAGTTGTATTCGATTATGATGTTATGCTGTGTATATAGTTATACACACTAGGTGACGGTATTCTTGTTTTACATACGAGCGACCGAAACGAACAGAAAGTTGAATGGATAGTCTGAACAATCAATGTATCAGGGTGGTATCCGATCATATCACAATAGTGTATATATAGTGATACATACCAGGTGACGGTACTTCCGTTACACATACTAGCGACTGAATCGAACATAAGGTTGAATGGTTAGACGAAACGATAATTGTAACTGAGTTGTATTCTATTATATCGTGGTGATGTTTATATAGAAATACTCACCAGGTTACTGTTCTTCCGTTATACATACGAGCAACCGAATCGAACAGAAGGTTGAATGGATAGTATCTGGGTTGTATTCGATTATGATGTTATGCTGTGTATATAGTTAAACACACTAGGTGACGGTATTCCCGTTTCACATACGAGCGACCGAAACGAACAGAAAGTTGAATGGATAGTCTGAACAATCAATGTATCTGGGTGGTATCCGATTATATCGCAATACTGTATATATAGTGATACTAACCAGGTGACGGTACTTCCGTTACACATACTAGCGACTGAATCGAACAGAAGGTTAAATGGTTAGACGAAACGATAATTGAAACTGAGTTGTATTCGATTATATCGTGGTGATGTTTATATAGAAATACTCACCAGGTAACTGTTCTTTCGTTTTCACATACAAGCGACCGAATCGAGCAGAAGGTCAAATGGATAGATTGAACAATCATCGTATCTGGGTTGTATTCGATTATGTTTATATAGTTATACTCACCAGGTAACTGTTCTTCCGTTACACATACTAGCGACTGAATCGAACAGAAGGTTAAATGGTTAGACGAAACGATAATTGAAACTGAGTTGTATTCGATTATATCGTGGTGATGTTTATATAGAAATACTCACCAGGTAACTTTTCTTTCGTTTTCACATACAAGCGACCGAATCGAGCAGAAGGTCAAATGGATAGATTGAACAATCATCGTATCTGGGTTGTATTCGATTATGTTTATATAGTTATACTCACCAGGTAACTGTTCTTCCGTTACACATACGAGCGACTGAATTGAACAGTAGGTTGAATTGATAGTATCTGGGTTGTATTCGATTATGATGTTATGCTGTGTATATAGTTAAACACACTAGGTGACGGTATTACCGTTTCACATACGAGCGACCGAAACGAACAGAAAGTTGAATGGATAGTCTGAACAATCAATGTATCTGGGTGGTATCCGATTATATCGCAATACTGTATATATAGTGATACTAACCAGGTGACGGTACTTCCGTTACACATACTAGCGACTGAATCGAACAGAAGGTTGAATGGTTAGACGAAATGATAATTGTATCTGAGTTGTATTCGATGATAACGTGATGATGTTTATATAGCAATACTCAACAGGTAACTGTTCTTCCGTTACACATACGAGCGACCGAAACGAACAGAAAGTTGAATGGATAGTCTGAACAATCAATGTATCTGGGTGGTATCCGATTATATCGCAATACTGTATATATAGTGATACTAACCAGGTGACGGTACTTCCGTTACACATACTAGCGACTGAATCGAACAGAAGGTTAAATGGTTAGACAAAACGATAATTGAAACTAAGTTGTATTCGATTATATCGTGGTGATGTTTATATAGAAATACTCACCAGGTAACTGTTCTTTCGTTTTCACATACAAGCGACCGAATCGAGCAGAAGGTCAAATGGATAGATTGAACAATCATCGTATCTGGGTTGTATTCGATTATGTTTATATAGTTATACTCACCAGGTAACTGTTCTTCCGTTACACATACTAGCGACTGAATCGAACAGAAGGTTGAATGGTTAGACGAAACGATAATTGAAACTGAGTTGTATTCTATTATATCGTGGTGATGTTTATATAGAAATACTCACCAGGTTACTGTTCTTCCTTAATACATACGAGCGACCGAATCGAACAGAAGGTTGAATGGATAGTATATGGGTTGTATTCGATTATGATGTTATGCTGTGTATATAGTTATACACACTAGGTGACGGTATTCCCGTTTCAAATACGAGCGACCGAAACGAACAGTAAGTTGAATGGATAGTCTGAACAATCAATGTATCTGGGTGGTATCCGATTATATCGCAATACTGTATATATAGTGATACTAACCAGGTGACGGTACTTCCAATACACATACTAGTGACTGAATCGAACAGAAGGTTAAATGGTTAGACGAAACGATAATTGAAACTGAGTTGTATTCGATTATATCGTGGTGATGTTTATATAGCAATACTCACCAGGTAACTGTTCTTCCGTTTTACATACAAGCGACCGAATCGAGCAGGAGGTTGAATAGATAGATTGAACAATCATCGTATCTGGGTTGTATTCGATAATGTTTATATAGTTATACTCACCAGGTAACTGTTCTTCCGTTACACATACTAGCGACTGAATCGAACAGAAGGTTAAATGGTTAGACGAAACGATAATTGTAACTGAGTTGTATTCTATTATATCGAGGTGATGTTTATATAGAAATACTCACCAGGTTCCTGTTTTTCCGTTATACATACGAGCAACCGAATCGATTAGAAGGTTGAATGGATAGTATCTGGGTTGTATTCGATTATGATGTTATGCTGTGTATATAGTTAAACACACTAGGTGACGGTAATCCCGTTTAAAATACGAGCGACCGAAACGAACAGAAAGTTGAATGGATAGTCTGAACAATCAATGTATCTGGGTGGTATCCGATTATATCGCAATACTGTATATATAGTGATACTAACCAGGTGACGGTACTTCCGTTACACATACTAGTGACTGAATCGAACAGAAGGTTGAATGGTTAGACGAAACGATAATTGAAACTGAGTTGTATTCGATTATATCGTGGTGATGTTTATATAGCAATACTCACCAGGTAACTGTTCTTCCGTTTTACATACAAGCGACCGAATCGAGCAGGAGGTTGAATAGATAGATTGAACAATCATCGTATCTGGGTTGTATTCGATAATGTTTATATAGTTATACTCACCAGGTAACTGTTCTTCCGTTACACATACTAGCGACTGAATCGAACAGAAGGTTAAATGGTTAGACGAAACGATAATTGTAACTGAGTTGTATTCTATTATATCGAGGTGATGTTTATATAGAAATACTCACCAGGTTCCTGTTTTTCCGTTATACATACGAGCAACCGAATCGATTAGAAGGTTGAATGGATAGTATCTGGGTTGTATTCGATTATGATGTTATGCTGTGTATATAGTTAAACACACTAGGTGACGGTATTCCCGTTTAAAATACGAGCGACCGAAACGAACAGAAAGTTGAATGGATAGTCTGAACAATCAATGTATCTGGGTGGTATCCGATTATATCGCAATACTGTATATATAGTGATACTAACCAGGTGACGGTACTTCCGTTACACATACTAGCGACTGAATCGAACAGAAGGTTAAATGGTTAGACGAAACGATAATTGAAACTAAGTTGTATTCGATTATATCGTGGTGATGTTTATATAGAAATACTCACCAGGTAACTGTTCTTTCGTTTTCACATACAAGCGACCGAATCGAGCAGAAGGTCAAATGGATAGATTGAACAATCATCGTATCTGGGTTGTATTCGATTATGTTCATATAGTTATACTCACCAGGTAACTGTTCTTCCGTTACACATACTAGCGACTGAATCGAACAGAAGGTTAAATGGTTAGACGAAAAGATAATTGAAACTGAGTTGTATTCTATTATATCGTGGTGATGTTTATATAGAAATACTCACCAGGTTACTGTTCTTCCGTTATACATACGAGCAACCGAATCGAACAGAAGGTTGAATGGATAGTATATGGGTTGTATTCGATTATGATGTTATGCTGTGTATATATTTATACACACTATGTGACGGTATTCCCGTTTCACATACGAGCGACCGAAACGAACAGAAAGTTGAATGGATAGTCTGAACAATCAATGTATCTGGGTGGTATCCGATTATATCACAATACTGTATATATAGTGATACTAACCAGGTGACGGTACTTCCGTTACACATACTAGCGACTGAATCGAACAGAAGGTTAAATGGTTAGACGAAACGATAATTGAAACTGAGTTGTATTCTATTATATCGTGGTGATGTTTATATAAAAATACTCACCAGGTTACTGTTCTTCCGTTATACATACGAGCAACCGAATCGAACAGAAGGTTGAATGGATAGTATCTGGGTTGTATTCGATTATGATGTTATGCTGTGTATATAGTTAAACACACTAGGTGACGGTATTACCGTTTCACATACGAGCGACCGAAACGAACAGAAAGTTGAATGGATAGTCTGAACAATCAATGTATCTGGGTGGTATCCGATTATATCGCAATACTGTATATATAGTGATACTAACCAGGTGACGGTACTTCCGTTACACATACTAGCGACTGAATCGAACAGAAGGTTAAATGGTTAGACGAAACGATAATTGAAACTGAGTTGTATTCGATTATATCGTGGTGATGTTTATATAGAAATACTCACCAGGTAACTGTTCTTTCGTTTTCACATACAAGCGACCGAATCGAGCAGAAGGTCAAATGGATAGATTGAACAATCATCGTATCTGGGTTGTATTCGATTATGTTTATATAGTTATACTCACCAGGAACCTGTTCTTCCGTTACACATACTAGCGACTGAATCGAACAGAAGGTTAAATGGTTAGACGAAACGATAATTGAAACTGAGTTGTATTCTATTATATCGTGGTGATGTTTATATAGAAATACTCACCAGGTAACTGTTCTTCCGTTATACATACGAGCAACCGAATCGAACAGAAGGTTGATTGGATAGTATATGGGTTGTATTCGATTATGATGTTATGCTGTGTATATAGTTATACACACTAGGTGACGGTATTTCCGTTTCACATACGAGTGACTGAAACGAACAGAAAGTTGAATGGATAGTCTGAACAATCAATGTATCTGGGTGGTATCCGATTATATCGCAATACTGTATATATAGTGATACTAACCAGGTGACGGTACTTCCGTTACACATACTAGCGACTGAATCGAACAGAAGGTTAAATAGTTAGACGAAACTATAATTGAAACTGAGTTGTATTCGATTATATCGTGGTGATGTTTATATAGCAATACTCACCAGGTAACTGTTCTTCCGTTTTACATACAAGCGACCGAATCGAGCAGGAGGTTAAATAGATAGATTGAACAATCATCGTATCTGGGTTGTATTCGATAATGTTTATATAGTTATACTCACCAGGTAACTGTTCTTCCGTTACACATACTAGCGACTGAATCGAACAGAAGGTTAAATGGTTAGACGAAACGATAATTGTAACTGAGTTGTATTCTATCATATCGTGGTGATGTTTATATAGAAATACTCACCAGGTTACTGTTCTTTCGTTATACATACGAGCAACCGAATCGGACAGAAGGTTGAATGGATAGTATCTGGGTTGTATTCGATTATTATGTTATGCTGTGTATATAGTTAAACACACTAGGTGACGGTATTCCCGTTTCACATACGAGCGACCGAAACGAACAGAAAGTTGAATGGATAGTCTGAACAATCAATGTATCTGGGTGGTATCCGATTATTTCGCAATACTGTATATATAGTGATACTAACCAGGTGACGGTACTTCCGTTACACATACTAGCGACTGAATCGAACAGAAGGTTGAATGGTTAGACGAAATGATAATTGTATCTGAGTTGTATTCGATGATAACGTGATGATGTTTATATAGCAATACTCAACAGGTAACTGTTCTTCCGTTAAACATACGAGCGACCGAAACGAACAGAAAGTTGAATGGATAGTCTGTTCAGACTTATACAATAGTTGCAGTTGAAGCAAGTAAACACCATGTACAAGATTGATAGCGACAAGCAGAATCCTGTGAAAGGAGGCGATAAAACATCATGAAGGTCGTCGTAGAAACAAGACAATAATTTAATTAGAATGAATTGAATCTTACAAAAACCGGATGAGATGTATTTTCTTTGTTAATAAATAGTTAATTCATAGTTTTACAAATCGAATATTCCCTCAAGAGGGTGGTCCTTCGAATTGGTAATCGAACACGAAACAAACGTCAGAACCTCGAGCAAACGAAATCATTGGTCCTAACGAGCCGGATTCTGGGTTCCATACTCAAGGGTTCCAGTCAGCATGGAAGGGCAGTAGCCGTTGCAGTCAATTGGAAGGAAATAACTGTGAGCTCGTTTCATGTCGATTCCTTATTATCCTATCCTTGCCCGCATCCTTATTGTGATTCAAACATGCTTGTAGTTTATCAGTTTGGCAAACAATCTTAGCTTCTCGTAGAATATTATCAATACTAGTTATCGAAAAGAAATACAATTATTTACCTCGATCTCATTACTCTCACGTAGGAAGTATCAGTCACGTTAACGTTGAAAACTCGTTCAATACCTTCACTTATCAATTCACGTCACTCTATCGTATAGAATCAATCACGTAAATATAAAAATCGTATCACAATCGAAAGGAACAATACATTTTCTGATAAGAATTGATCGAAACTTCATTGATTATTGCATATTATCGACTATAGTTACCGTTCGTTTAGTTTGAAAGAAAGTTTATCTCGTTATTATCCAAAAATGTCTCCGAAAAAGTCTTTGAAAAAGGGTGACTTCCACGAAGATGAAATCTCGGAAAATATACACGTACGTGATGTCATATGTGACAGATTATTTTGGTTTCTCAAATTCATGGAAACTGACATCAGTGACATTTTTCAAATTGAAATCAGGTTGAAGAATGTACAGGATGATTTCTCGGAATTTGATAAAATACAAACGAGATTAGAGTATTCAATTCCTGATGAGAAAGAGAATCGTTTGGATATAGAATCTAAATTCTATTCTGCCATCTCGAAGGCTAAAAGACTTATTGTGAATATGAGTGAAAGCACAGAAAACAAAAACAATTCAAACGAAGATACAAGAAAGAAACAGAGCGCCGTTGCTAAACTTCCTGAGTTAGGGTTACCCAGTTTCTATGGAAAATATGAAACATGGTAAAGCTTCAGAGATATTTTTTACTCGGTAGTGCATGATCGGGAAGATCTTAGTGAAATTGATAAATTTTTATATCTGAAAATATGCTGCAAAGAAGATGCACTTAAATTGATAGATTCATTGAATGTCACGGCAGATAATTACAGCATAGCTTTAGAATTATTGCAGAAACGATATGAAAACAAACGCGCTATTATCAATCATCACGTTAACAACATTTTATTCAACTTACCCAGCGTAGCCAAAGAGTCATCTGTTCAACTCAGAAAATTATTAGATTCTATTCATCAACATACATCGGCATTAGAAAAACTCCAATTACCCGTCAATCAGTGGGACTTGTTACTTATTCCTATAATTTTGCGAAAGTTAGATTATTATACTAAAAAAGAATGGGAAAACAAACAAACTGGTCATGATTTGTCAACATTAAATAATCTTATCGAATTTTTAACAAGAAAATGCTTCTCACTAGAAACTCTCAATTTAGATATTCTAAAAACAGAAAACAAATGGAATAATCGCGATAATAAACCATCGAAATTTCAAAATACATCGTATAATAAAAACGTGACATGTTCTTTGACAGATAACGAAACTCGAAACAGCTGTCATATCTGTAATGAAAGTCATTTTATTTATCATTGTCCGAAATTCACGGATCTATCAGTATCTGAAAAATATAATGAAATTCGGAAACACAAATTGTGTGCCAATTGTTTGAGACCAGGTCATTTAAAATCAGAATGTTTATCAGGTGGTTGCAAAAAGTGTAAATCTAAACATAACACTACCTTGCACGTTGATTATCATCAAAATAATAATCGAAATTCAAATGATTCCAAGAAGAATTTGAATAATGACAATGATTCGATACTCTCAGATACTCGTATCAATTCAAATAGGGAGGTTCCTGAAGAAAAATCGTCAACATCAAATTCGAGAGTACAGCAGACGCCTCGTTATGAAGGTAAAAATGGAAACTCAAGTCACACAATGTGTGTGTTTGATCAAATTATTGAAGGTAAGTCAGAAAGTCGGAACGAAATCAATTCAATCAAAAATGACTATTTATTCAACCTGAATGATGATATCGTATATTCATGTTCTAGTTTGGACAATAATCAAATATTGTTATCGACAGCCACTATTTTAATTCAAGATAATAATGGAAAGTGGTTTGAGTGTAATGCTTTACTTGATTCGGGTAGTCAATCTAATTTGATAAGTCAATTGCTATGTGAAAAGTTGAAATTGAAATGCAAAAGAATCAATATACCTTTGTCAGGAATCAATCAAATGGAAACAAAAATCACGAATAGAACATATGCTACAATAAAATCGAGGTTTGGAAAATTTCATTTGTCATTTTTAGTTTTACCTGTAATAACCGAGAAATTGCCGTTAGTGGGATTCAAAAAATCAATTATCAATTACCCGGGAGGAATTGATTTAGCCGATGAACAGTTCAACGTACCGAAATCAATAGATTTGTTGCTAGGAGCAGGAATTTTTTATGACTTAATCAGAAATGGAAAAATAAGGTTAGGTAATAACATGCCTGTATTACAAGAAACTTGTTTAGGATGGATATTCGCCGGAGCTCTGTCCTTAGATGATGCTTGAAACCAGAAAACAATTTGTAATTTTTCCGCCAAGGTAACTAATGATGAATTGAACGATTTATTGACTAAATTTTGGAATTTCGAAGAATTAGAAAATAAAACCAAATTCTCGAAAGTTGAGGAATATTGCGAAGAATACTTCAAAGAAACTACAAAAAGACACGATGACGGCAGATTCATAGTAAAATATCCGTTCAAACAACAATTCGATAAAGAGTTGGGAGATTCGAAAACTATGGCTCTGAAAAGATTCAAAAATTTAGAGATACGGTTGAGTAGAAATGATGAATTGAAACAACAATATATGGGATTTATGCACGAATACGAAACATTAGGACATATGAGTTTTAAATGTAATTTGGAATCAGATGAATCAATCGAAAATAGGTCATTTTTTTTGCCACACACAGCTGTCTTGAGAGATTCGATCACGACAAAATGCAGAGTTGTATTCGATGCAAGCGCAAAATCTAGCACTGATATTTCATTCAATGATATGATTTTAGTAGGTCCATCTATACAGGAAGATCTCTATTCAATCTTGTTGCGCTTGAGGTTAAAAAAATATGTCTTAAACGCAGATGTTAAAATGATGTATAGATACATATTAATCGATCAGGATGAACGTAAATTTCAACAAATATTGTGGCGATCTAAACCAGATGAAAGTATAAAAGTCTACGAATTAAATACAGTAACTTATGGGACATCCAGCGCACCTTTTCAAGCCACGCGGTGTTTGAAGGAGTTAGCACTAAAAAATAATTCAAAATATCCTCGTACATCGAAAATAATCGAAACTTGCTTCTATATGGATGATTTATTAACAAGTGTTGATTCAGAACAAGAAGCAATCGACATTTATAAGGAAGTTACAGAAATATTCACAGAAGCAAAATTTGAACTTAGAAAGTGGTCATCGAATAATGAGAAGATTTTGGATTATATTCTAGATACTAGTAAAAACAAAGATGAAAAATTAGTTCTATATCACGATGAAAAAGAAATGAAAACTTTAGGTATAACGTGGGATGCAAAAAATGATTTATTGAAATACTCGATTAATCTTTCATTTAACGAAAATAATATAATCACAAAAAGATCAGTTTTATCGATCATATCACAAATTTTTGATCCTCTTGGTTTAGTCGGTCCAGCAATTATAAAAGCAAAATTATTGATTCAACAGTTATGGCATTTGAAACTAGATTGGGATCAAGAAATGCCATCGGATTTAAAAAATATATGGAAAGAATTCATTTCTCAAATAAATTATCTGAATAATATAAAAATTAACAGACATGTTTCAGTGACAAATGCGACAGAAATCGAACTATATGGATTTGGTGATAGTTCAGAGAAGACTTATGGAGCATGTGTTTATCTCTGCTCTGTTAATAAAGATAATGAAAAGAAAATTGGACTTTTGACAGCAAAATCCAAAGTAGCACCTATCAAAAAACAATAATTGCCACGACTCGAATTAATGGCAGCACTATTACTAGCAGAATTAGTTTTCAAAGTAAAAAAAACTTTGAGTATATCAATTTCTAAAACAATTTATTTCACAGATTCCACAATTGTATTATCTTGGTTGAAAATTGAACCATGTGATTTAGAGACCTTCATTGGAAATCGAGTAGCAAAAATTGCGGAAATTTCGGATATAAAAAATTGGAGACATGTAAAAAGTAAGAATAACGCCGCGGACATAATTTCACGAGGATCAAGTCCGAAAGAATTATTGGAAAACGAAATGTGGTTTAACGGTCCCAAATTTCTGGATAATTACATCGATATTGAGAGTGAAATTAATATAGATATTGATACAATACCAGGAATTAAAAAAGCGAAAGTTGTGATGAAAGTTACTACTAATTTAAATGATTTTAAAATTTTTGAAAAGTATTCCAATCTCAAAAAATTACTCAGAGTAGTTGCATACATTTATAGATTCAAAAATCGTGTATTGAAGAAAATTACCATCAATTCAAGGAATTTAACTTCAAATGAATTGGATGATGCACTCCTGAATATGATAAGATTAGCTCAACAAGAGACATTTATGCAAGAAATATTCGATCTGGAAAAATCAAAAAATGTTAACAATAACAGTAAAATTTTGAACCTACATCCGTTTTTAGATTCAACAAACATTCTCAGAGTAGGAGGACGCTTATCTAACGCTGAAATTGAATTTATTCAACAGCACCCGATAATTTTACCTTATAAACACAAATTAACCGACTTGATTATTTCAAACGAACATGAAAAACATTTGCATGCAGGTGTTCAGAATTTGTTAGCAATCATCAGATTGAAATTTTGGCCTGTCAATGGTAAAAATGCAGTCAAACGCATAATAAAATCGTGTGTTAGATGTTATAGAGTAATTCCAAAACCAACCAAGTTTTTAATGGGTGAATTACCACGTTCCAGAGTAACACCCAGTAGACCTTTTGCGAATTGTGGTGTGGACTATGCAGGTCCAATTCAAGTAAAAGAAGGCACATTACGTCGAAGTAAGTTAGTGAAGACATACATTTGTATCTTTGTCTGCTTTGTTACACGTGCTGTTCACATAGAATTAGTCAACGACTTGAGTACACAGAGTTTTTTTAATTCTCTCAAAAGATTCTGTTCTCGACGTGGAAAACCCAGCAACATTTATTCCGATAATGGATCAAACTTTGTGGGAGCTAATAATTATTTTGTCGAGTTGTTTAATCTCATCAATAATGAAAAGCACAATAATGACGTGTTTTCGTTTTTGGCAAATGACAAAATAAACTGGCATTTCATTCCAGCGCGATCGGCACATTTAGGAGGTTTATGGGAAGCCGCGGTAAAGTCAACAAAGTTTCATCTTAAACGCATTTTAGGGCATGCTTCTTTAAATTTTGAAGAAATGTACACGATACTTGTTCAAATCGAAGCATGTTTGAATTCACGTCCCCTCATACCTATTTCCAACGACCCAAATGATTATCTACCCCTCACTCCCTCACACTTCCTCACACTTCCTCATTCCTCACTAGCCAGTTCACCTGAAGAAGATGTTAAAGACATGAAAGTGACTCGACTATCCAGATATCAACGCATGCAGCAAATTTATCAACAATTTTGGAATCGCTGGTCCAAAGAATACCTTTCAAGTCTACAAACCCGTACAAAATGGACAAGAAATGTTGACAATGACATTGTCAAAGTAGGCGCATTAGTAGTGCTCGTGGAAGATAATATGCCACCATTACGATGGCCTATGGCTCGTATTACTGAACTACATAAAGGTGCAGATGGCATTGTACGAGTTGTTTCAGTGCGTTTAGCAAATAGACACGTTATGAAGAGATCATTGTCGAAAATATGTGTGTTGCCACTTGAAGACAATAAACTATAATTGAAAATTTCAACATCGAATTTGGCGTTTAGTCGTTCTGCAATATTTTTATTTTGAAAAGTTAGACTTTTCAACGCGGGCGGCATGTTCAGACTTATACAATAGTTGCAGTTGAAGCAAGTAAACACCATGTACAAGATTGATAGCGACAAGCAGAATCCTGAGAAAGGAGGCGAAAAAACATCATGAAGGTCGTCGTAGAAACAAGACAATAATTTAATTAGAATGAATTGAATCTTACAAAAAACCGGATGAGATGTATTTTCTTTGTTAATAAATAGTTAATTCATAGTTTTACAAATCGAATATTCCCTCAAGAGGGTGGTCCTTCGAATTGGTAATCGAACACGAAACAAACGTCAGAACCTCGAGCAAACGAAATCATAGTCTGAACAATCAATGTATCTGGGTGGTATCCGATTATATCGCAATACTGTATATATAGTGATACTAACCAGGTGACGGTACTTCCGTTACACATACTAGCGACTGAATCGAACAGAAGGTTAAATGGTTAGACAAAACGATAATTGAAACTAAGTTGTATTCGATTATATCGTGGTGATGTTTATATAGAAATACTCACCAGGTAACTGTTCTTTCGTTTTCACATACAAGCGACCGAATCGAGCAGAAGGTCAAATGGATAGATTGAACAATCATCGTATCTGGGTTGTATTCGATTATGTTTATATAGTTATACTCACCAGGTAACTGTTCTTCCGTTACACATACTAGCGACTGAATCGAACAGAAGGTTAAATGGTTACATGGCAGTTGCTCGTATGTATAACGGAAGAACAGTAACCTGGTGAGTATTTCTATATAAACATCACCACGATATAATAGAATACAACTCAGTTTCAATTATCGTTTCGTCTAACCATTTAACCTTCTGTTCGATTCAGTCGCTAGTATGTGTAACGGAAGTACCGTCACCTGGTATGTATCACTATATATACAGTATTGCGATATAATCGGATACCACCCAGATACATTGATTGTTCAGACTATCCATTCAACTTTCTGTTCGTTTCGGTCGCTCGTATGTGAAACGGGAATACCGTCACCTAGTGTGTATAACTATATACACAGCATAACATCATAATCGAATACAACCCATATACTATCCATTCAATCTTCTGTTCGATTCGGTTGCTCGTATGTATAACGGAAGAACAGTAACCTGGTGAGTATTTCTATATAAACATCACCACGATATAATCGAATACAACTCAGTTTCAATTATCGTTTCGTCTAACCATTTAACCTTCTGTTCGATTCAGTCGCTAGTATGTGTAACGGAAGTACCGTCACCTGGTATGTATCACTATATATACAGTATTGCGATATAATCGGATACCACCCTGATACATTGATTGTTCAGACTATCCATTCAACTTTCTGTTCGTTTCGGTCGCTCGTATGTAAAACAAGAATACCGTCACCTATTGTGTATAACTATATACACAGCATTACATCATAATCGAATACAACCCATATACTATCCATTCAACCTTCTGTTCGATTCGGTTGCTCGTATGTATAACGGAAGAACAGTAACCTGGTGAGTATTTCTATATAAACATCACCACGATATAATAGAATACAACTCAGTTTCAATTATCGTTTCGTCTAACCATTTAACCTTCTGTTCGATTCAGTCGCTAGTATGTGTAACGGAAGAACAGTTACCTGGTGAGTATAACTATATGAACATAATCGAATACAACCCAGATACGATGATTGTTCAATCTATCCATTTGACCTTCTGCTCGATTCGGTCGCTTGTATGTGAAAACGAAAAAACAGTTACCTGGTGAGTATTTCTATATAAACATCACCACGATATAATCGAATACAACTCAGTTTCAATTATCGTTTCGTCTAACCATTTAATCTCTGTTCGATTCAGTCGCTGGTATGTGTAACGGAAGTACCGTCACTTGGTTAGTATCACTATATATACAGTATTGCGATATAATCGGATACCACCCAGATACATTGATTGTTCAGACTATCCATTCAACTTTCTGTTCGTTTCGGTCGCTCGTATGTGAAACGGGAATACCGTCACCTAGTGTGTTTAACTATATACACAGCATAACATCATAATCGAATACAACCCAGATACTATCCATTCAACCTTCTAATCGATTCGGTTGCTCGTATGTATAACGGAAGAACAGGAACCTGGTGAGTATTTCTATGTAAACATCACCACGATATAATAGAATACAACTCAGTTACAATTATCGTTTCGTCTAACCATTTAACCTTCTGTTCGATTCAGTCGCCAGTATGTGTAACGGAAGAACAGTTACCTGGTGAGTATAACTATATAAACATTATCGAATACAACCCAGATACGATGATTGTTCAATCTATCTATTCAACCTCCTGCTCGATTCGGTCGCTTGTATGTAAAACGGAAGAACAGTTACCTGGTGAGTATTGCTATATAAACATCACCACGATATAATCGAATACAACTTAGTTTCAATTATCGTTTCGTCTAACCATTTAACCTTCTGTTCGATTCAGTCGCTAGTATGTGTAACGGAAGAACAGTTACCTGGTGAGTATAACTATATAAACATAATCGAATACAACCCAGATACGATGATTGTTCAATCTATCCATTTGACCTTCTGCTCGATTCGGTCGCTTGTATGTGAAAACGAAAGAACAGTTACCTGGTGAGTATTTCTATATAAACATCACCACGATATAATCGAATACAACTTAGTTTCAATTATCGTTTTGTCTAACCATTTAACCTTCTGTTCGATTCAGTCGCTAGTATGTGTAACGGAAGTACCGTCACCTGGTTAGTATCACTATATATACAGTATTGCGATATAATCGGATACCACCCAGATACATTGATTGTTCAGACTATGATTTCGTTTGCTCGAGGTTCTGACGTTTGTTTCGTGTTCGATTACCAATTCGAAGGACCACCCTCTTGAGGGTTATGCTGTGTATATAGTTATACACACTAGGTGACGGTATTCTTGTTTTACATACGAGCGACCGAAACGAACAGAAAGTTGAATGGATAGTCTGAACAATCAATGTATCAGGGTGGTATCCGATTATATCGCAATACTGTATATATAGTGATACATACCAGGTGACGGTACTTCCGTTACACATACTAGCGACTGAATCGAACAGAAGGTTAAATGGTTAGACGAAACGATAATTGAAACTGAGTTGTATTCGATTATATCGTGGTGATGTTTATATAGAAATACTCACCAGGTTACTGTTCTTCCGTTATACATACGAGCAACCGAATCGAACAGAAGATTGAATGGATAGTATATGGGTTGTATTAGATTATGATGTTATGCTGTGTATATAGTTATACACACTAGGTGACGGTATTCCCGTTTCACATACGAGCGACCGAAACGAACAGAAAGTTGAATGGATAGTCTGAACAATCAATGTATCTGGGTGGTATCCGATTATATCGCAATACTGTATATATAGTGATACATACCAGGTGACGGTACTTCCGTTACACATACTAGCGACTGAATCGAACAGAAGGTTAAATGGTTAGACGAAACGATAATTGTAACTGAGTTGTATTCTATTATATCGTGGTGATGTTTATATAGATATACTCACCAGGTAACTGTTCTTCCGTTACACATACTAGCGGCTGAATCGAAAAGAAGGTTAAATGGTTAGACGAAACGATAATTGTAACTGAGTTGTATTCTATTTTATCGTGGTGATGTTTATATAGAAATACTCACCAGGTTACTGTACTTCCGTTATACATACGAGCAACCGAATCGAACAGAAGGTTGAATGGATAGTATCTGGGTTGTATTCGATTATGATGTTATGCTGTGTATATAGTTATACACACTAGGTGACGGTATTCCCGTTTCACATACGAGCGACCGAAACGAACAGAAAGTTGAATGGATAGTCTGAACAATCAATGTATCTGGGTGGTATCCGATTATATCGCAATACTGTATATATGGTGATACTAACCAGGTGACGGTACTTCCGTTACACATACTAGCGACTGAATCGAACAGAAGGTTAAATGGTTAGACAAAACGATAATTGTATCTGAGTTGTATTCGATGATATCGTGATGATGTTCATATAGCAATACTCACCAGGTAACTGTTCTTCCGTTTTACATACAAGCGACCGAATCGAGCAGGAGGTTGAATTCAGTATAGATTGAACAATTATCGTATCTGGGTTGTATTCGATTTTGTTCATATTGTTATACTCACCAGGTAACTGTTCTTGCGTTATACATACGAGCGACTGAATTGAACAGAAGGTTGAATGGATAGTATATGAGTTGTATTCGATTATGATGTTATGCTGTGTATATAGTTATACACACTAGGTGACGGTATTCTTGTTTTACATACGAGCGACCGAAACGAACAGAAAGTTGAATGGATAGTCTGAACAATCAATGTATCTGGGTGGTATCCGATCATATCACAATAGTGTATATATAGTGATACATACCAGGTGGCGGTACTTCCGTTACACATACTAGCGACTGAATCGAACATAAGGTTGGATGGTTAGACGAAACGATGATTGTAACTGAGTTGTATTCTATTATATCGTGTTGATGTTTATATAGAAATACTCACCAGGTTACTGTTCTTCCGTTATACATACGAGCAACCGAATCGAACAGAAGGTTGAATGGATAGTATCTGGGTTGTATTCGATTATGATGTTATGCTGTGTATATAGTTATACACACTAGGTGACGGTATTTCCGTTTCACATACGAGTGACCGAAACGAACAGAAAGTTGAATGGATAGTCTGAACAATCAATGTATCTGGGTGGTATCCGATTATATCGCAATACTGTATATATAGTGATACTAACCAGGTGACGGTACTTCCGTTACACATACGAGCGACTGAATCGAACAGAAGGTTAAATGGTTAGACGAAACTATAATTGAAACTAAGTTGTATTCGATTATATCGTGGTGATGTTTATATAGCAATACTCACCAGGTAACTGTTCTTCCGTTTTACATACAAGCGACCGAATCGAGCAGGAGGTTAAATAGATAGATTGAACAATCATCGTATCTGGGTTGTATTCGATAATGTTTATATAGTTATACTCACCAGGTAACTGTTCTTCCGTTACACATACTAGCGACTGAATCGAACAGAAGGTTAAATGGTTAGACGAAACGATAATTGAAACTGAGTTGTATTCTATTATATCGTGGTGATGTTTATATAGAAATACTCACCAGGTAACTGTTCTTCCGTTATACATACGAGCAACCGAATCGAACAGAAGGTTGATTGGATAGTATATGGGTTGTATTCGATTATGATGTTATGCTGTGTATATAGTTATACACACTAGGTGACGGTATTCCCGTTTCACATACGAGTGACCGAAACGAACAGAAAGTTGAATGGATAGTCTGAACAATCAATGTATCTGGGTGGTATCCGATTATATCGCAATACTGTATATATAGTGATACTAACCAGGTGACGGTACTTCCGTTACACATACTAGCGACTGAATCGAACAGAAGGTTAAATGGTTAGACGAAACTATAATTGAAACTGAGTTGTATTCGATTATATCGTGGTGATGTTTATATAGCAATACTCACCAGGTAACTGTTCTTCCGTTTTACATACAAGCGACCGAATCGAGCAGGAGGTTAAATAGATAGATTGAACAATCATCGTATCTGGGTTGTATTCGATAATGTTTATATAGTTATACTCACCAGGTAACTGTTCTTCCGTTACACATACTAGCGACTGAATCGAACAGAAGGTTAAATGGTTAGACGAAACGATAATTGTAACTGAGTTGTATTCTATCATATCGTGGTGATGTTTATATAGAAATACTCACCAGGTTACTGTTCTTCCGTTATACATACGAGCAACCGAATCGGACAGAAGGTTGAATGGATAGTATCTGGGTTGTATTCGATTATTATGTTATGCTGTGTATATAGTTAAACACACTAGGTGACGGTATTCCCGTTTCACATACGAGCGACCGAAACGAACAGAAAGTTGAATGGATAGTCTGAACAATCAATGTATCTGGGTGGTATCCGATTATTTCGCAATACTGTATATATAGTGATACTAACCAGGTGACGGTACTTCCGTTACACATACTAGCGACTGAATCGAACAGAAGGTTGAATGGTTAGACGAAATGATAATTGTATCTGAGTTGTATTCGATGATAACGTGATGATGTTTATATAGCAATACTCAACAGGTAACTGTTCTTCCGTTACACATACGAGCGACCGAAACGAACAGAAAGTTGAATGGATAGTCTGAACAATCAATGTATCTGGGTGGTATCCGATGATATCGCAATACTGTATATATAGTGATACTAACCAGGTGACGGTACTTCCGTTACACATACTAGCGACTGAATCGAACAGAAAGTTAAATGGTTAGACAAAACGATAATTGAAACTAAGTTGTATTCGATTATATCGTGGTGATGTTTATATAGAAATACTCACCAGGTAACTGTTCTTTCGTTTTCACATACAAGCGACCGAATCGAGCAGAAGGTCAAATGGATAGATTGAACAATCATCGTATCTGGGTTGTATTCGATTATGTTTATATAGTTATACTCACCAGGTAACTGTTCTTCCGTTACACATACTAGCGACTGAATCGAACAGAAGGTTAAATGGTTAGACGAAACGATAATTGAAACTGAGTTGTATTCTATTATATCGTGGTGATGTTTATATAGAAATACTCACCAGGTTACTGTTCTTCCGTAATACATACGAGCGACCGAATCGAACAGAAGGTTGAATGGATAGTATATGGGTTGTATTCGATTATGATGTTATGCTGTGTATATAGTTATACACACTAGGTGACGGTATTCCCGTTTCAAATACGAGCGACCGAAACGAACAGAAAGTTGAATGGATAGTCTGAACAATCAATGTATCTGGGTGGTATCCGATTATATCGCAATACTGTATATATAGTGATACTAACCAGGTGACGGTACTTCCAATACACATACTAGTGACTGAATCGAACAGAAGGTTAAATGGTTAGACGAAACGATAATTGAAACTGAGTTGTATTCGATTATATCGTGGTGATGTTTATATAGCAATACTCACCAGGTAACTGTTCTTCCGTTTTACATACAAGCGACCGAATCGAGCAGGAGGTTGAATAGATAGATTGAACAATCATCGTATCTGGGTTGTTTTCGATAATGTTTATATAGTTATACTCACCAGGTAACTGTTCTTCCGTTACACATACTAGCGACTGAATCGAACAGAAGGTTAAATGGTTAGACGAAACGATAATTGTAACTGAGTTGTATTCTATTATATCGTGGTGATGTTTACATAGAAATACTCACCAGGTTCCTGTTCTTCCGTTATACATACGAGCAACCGAATCGATAAGAAGGTTGAATGGATAGTATCTGGGTTGTATTCGATTATGATGTTATGCTGTGTATATAGTTAAACACACTAGGTGACGGTATTCCCGTTTCACATACGAGCGACCGAAACGAACAGAAAGTTGAATGGATAGTCTGAACAATCAATGTATCTGGGTGGTATCCGATTATATCGCAATACTGTATATATAGTGATACTAACCAGGTGACGGTACTTCCGTTACACATACTAGCGACTGAATCGAACAGAGATTAAATGGTTAGACGAAACGATAATTGAAACTGAGTTGTATTCGATTATATCGTGGTGATGTTTATATAGAAATACTCACCAGGTAACTGTTCTTTCGTTTTCACATACAAGCGACCGAATCGAGCAGAAGGTCAAATGGATAGATTGAACAATCATCGTATCTGGGTTGTATTCGATTATGTTCATATAGTTATACTCACCAGGTAACTGTTCTTCCGTTACACATACTAGCGACTGAATCGAACAGAAGGTTAAATGGTTAGACGAAACGATAATTGAAACTGAGTTGTATTCGATTATATCGTGGTGATGTTTATATAGAAATACTCACCAGGTTACTGTTCTTCCGTTATACATACGAGCAACCGAATCGAACAGAAGATTGAATGGATAGTATATGGGTTGTATTCGATTATGATGTTATGCTGTGTATATAGTTATACACACTAGGTGACGGTATTCCCGTTTCACATACGAGCGACCGAAACGAACAGAAAGTTGAATGGATAGTCTGAACAATCAATGTATCTGGGTGGTATCCGATTATATCGCAATACTGTATATATAGTGATACTAACCAGGTGACGGTACTTCCGTTACACATACTAGCGACTGAATCGAACAGAAGGTTAAATGGTTAGACGAAACGATAATTGAAACTGAGTTGTATTCTATTATATCGTGGTGATGTTTATATAGAAATACTCACCAGGTTACTGTTCTTTCGTTTTCACATACAAGCGACCGAATCGAGCAGAAGGTCAAATGGATAGATTGAACAATCATCGTATCTGGGTTGTATTCGATTATGTTTATATAGTTATACTCACCAGGTAACTGTTCTTCCGTTACACATACTAGCGACTGAATCGAACAGAAGGTTAAATGGTTAGACGAAACAATAATTGAAACTGAGTTGTATTCGATTATATCGTGGTGATGTTTATATAGAAATACTCACCAGGTAACTCTTCTTTCGTTTTCACATACAAGCGACCGAATCGAGCAGAAGGTCAAATGGATAGATTGAACAATCATCGTATCTGGGTTGTATTCGATTATGTTTATATAGTTATACTCACCAGGTAACTGTTCTTCCGTTACACATACGAGCGACTGAATTGAACAGAAGGTTGAATGGATAGTATATTGGTTGTATTCGATTATGATGTTATGCTGTGTATATAGTTAAACACACTAGGTGACGGTATTCCCGTTTCACATACGAGCGACCGAAACGAACAGAAAGTTGAATATATAGTCTGAACAATCAATGTATCTGGGTGGTATCCGATTATATCGCAATACTGTATATATAGTGATACTAACCAGGTGACGGTACTTCCGTTACACATACTAGCGACTGAATCGAACAGAAGGTTGAATGGTTAGACGAAACGATAATTGAAACTGAGTTGTATTCGATTATATCGTGGTGATGTTTATATAGAAATACTCACCAGGTAACTGTTCTTTCGTTTTCACATACAAGCGACCGAATCGAGCAGAAGGTCAAATGGATAGATTGAACAATCATCGTATCTGGGTTGTATTCGATTATGTTTATATAGTTATACTCACCAGGTAACTGTTCTTCCGTTACACATACTAGCGACTGAATCGAACAGAAGGTTAAATGGTTAGACGAAACGATAATTGAAACTGAGTTGTATTCTATTATATCGTGGTGATGTTTAAATAAAAATACTCACCAGGTTACTGTTCTTCCGTTATACATACGAGCAACCGAATCGAACAGAAGGTTGAATGGATAGTATCTGGGTTGTATTCGATTATGATGTTATGCTGTGTATATAGTTAAACACACTAGGTGACGGTATTACCGTTTCACATACGAGCGACCGAAACGAACAGAAAGTTGAATGGATAGTCTGAACAATCAATGTATCTGGGTGGTATCCGATTATATCGCAATACTGTATATATAGTGATACTAACCAGGTGACGGTACTTCCGTTACACATACTAGCGACTGAATCGAACAGAAGGTTAAATGGTTGGACGAAACGATAATTGAAACTGAGTTGTATTCGATTATATCGTGGTGATGTTTATATAGAAATACTCACCAGGTAACTGTTCTTTCGTTTTCACATACAAGCGACCGAATCGAGCAGAAGGTCAAATGGATAGATTGAACAATCATCGTATCTGGGTTGTATTCGATTATGTTTATATAGTTATACTCACCAGGTAACTGTTCTTCCGTTACACATACTAGCGACTGAATCGAACAGAAGGTTAAATGGTTAGACGAAACGATAATTGAAACTGAGTTGTATTCTATTATATCGTGGTGATGTTTATATAGAAATACTCACCAGGTTACTGTTCTTCCGTTATACATACGAGCAACCGAATCGAACAGAAGGTTGATTGGATAGTATATGGGTTGTATTCGATTATGATGTTATGCTGTGTATATAGTTATACACACTAGGTGACGGTATTCCCGTTTCACATACGAGCGACCGAAACGAACAGAAAGTTGAATGGATAGTCTGAACAATCAATGTATCTGGGTGGTATCCGATTATATCGCAATACTGTATATATAGTGATACTAACCAGGTGACGGTACTTCCGTTACACATACTAGCGACTGAATCGAACAGAAGGTTAAATGGTTAGACGAAACGATAATTGAAACTGAGTTGTATTCGATTATATCGTGGTGATGTTTATATAGCAATACTCACCAGGTAACTGTTCTTCCGTTTTACATACAAGCGACCGAATCGAGCAGGAGGTTGAATAGATAGATTGAACAATCATCGTATCTGGGTTGTATTCGATAATGTTTATATAGTTATACTCACCAGGTAACTGTTCTTCCGTTACACATACTAGCGACTGAATCGAACAGAAGGTTAAATGGTTAGACGAAACGATAATTGTAACTGAGTTGTATTCTATCATATCGTGGTGATGTTTATATAGAAATACTCACCAGGTTACTGTTCTTCCGTTATACATACGAGCAACCGAATCGAACAGAAGGTTGAATGGATAGTATCTGGGTTGTATTCGATTATTATGTTATGCTGTGTATATAGTTAAACACACTAGGTGACGGTATTCCCGTTTCACATACGAGCGACCGAAACGAACAGAAAGTTGAATGGATAGTCTGAACAATCAATGTATCTGGTTGGTATCCGATTATATCGCAATACTGTATATATAGTGATACTAACCAGGTGACGGTACTTCCGTTACACATACTAGCGACTGAATCGAACAGAAGGTTGAATGGTTAGACGAAATGATAATTGTATCTGAGTTGTATTCGATGATAACGTGATGATGTTTATATAGCAATACTCAACAGGTAACTGTTCTTCCGTTACACATACGAGCGACCGAAACGAACAGAAAGTTGAATGGATAGTCTGAACAATCAATGTATCTGGGTGGTATCCGATTATATCGCAATACTGTATATATAGTGATACTAACCAGGTGACGGTACTTCCGTTACACATACTAGCGACTGAATCGAACAGAAGGTTAAATGGTTAGACAAAACGATAATTAAAACTAAGTTGTATTCGATTATATCGTGGTGATGTTTATATAGAAATACTCACCAGGTAACTGTTCTTTCGTTTTCACATACAAGCGACCGAATCGAGCAGAAGGTCAAATGGATAGATTGAACAATCATCGTATCTGGGTTGTATTCGATTATGTTTATATAGTTATACTCACCAGGTAACTGTTCTTCCGTTACACATACTAGCGACTGAATCGAACAGAAGGTTAAATGGTTAGACGAAACGATAATTGAAACTGAGTTGTATTCTATTATATCGTGGTGATGTTTATATAGAAATACTCACCAGGTTACTGTTCTTCTGTAATACATACGAGCGACCGAATCGAACAGAAGGTTGAATGGATAGTATATGGGTTGTATTCGATTATGATGTTATGCTGTGTATATAGTTATACACACTAGGTGACGGTATTCCCGTTTCAAATACGAGCGATCGAAACGAACAGAAAGTTGAATGGATAGTCTGAACAATCAATGTATCTGGGTGGTATCCGATTATATCGCAATACTGTATATATAGTGATACTAACCAGGTGACGGTACTTCCAATTCACATACTAGTGACTGAATCGAACAGAAGGTTAAATGGTTAGACGAAACGATAATTGAAACTGAGTTGTATTCGATTATATCGTGGTGATGTTTATATAGCAATACTCACCAGGTAACTGTTCTTCCGTTTTACATTCAAGCGACCGAATCGAGCAGGAGGTTGAATAGATAGATTGAACAATCATCGTATCTGGGTTGTATTCGATAATGTTTATATAGTTATACTCACCAGGTTACTGTTTTTCCGTTACACATACTAGCGACTGAATCGAACAGAAGGTTAAATGGTTAGACGAAACGATAATTGTAACTGAGTTGTATTCTATTATATCGAGGTGATGTTTATATAGAAATACTCACCAGGTTCCTGTTTTTCCGTTATACATACGAGCAACCGAATCGATTAGAAGGTTGAATGGATAGTATCTGGGTTGTATTCGATTATGATGTTATGCTGTGTATATAGTTAAACACACTAGGTGACGGTATTCCCGTTTCACATACGAGCAACCGAAACGAACAGAAAGTTGAATGGATAGTCTGAACAATCAATGTATCTGGGTGGTATCCGATTATATCGCAATACTGTATATATAGTGATACTAACCAGGTGACGGTACTTCCGTTACACATACTAGCGACTGAATCGAACAGAAGGTTAAATGGTTAGACGAAACGATAATTGAAACTAAGTTGTATTCGATTATATCGTGGTGATGTTTATATAGAAATACTCACCAGGTAACTGTTCTTTCGTTTTCACATACAAGCGACCGAATCGAGCAGAAGGTCAAATGGATAGATTGAACAATCATCGTATCTGGGTTGTATTCGATTATGTTCATATAGTTATACTCACCAGGTAACTGTTCTTCCGTTACACATACTAGCGACTGAATCGAACAGAAGGTTGAATGATTAGACGAAAAGATAATCGAAACTGAGTTGTATTCTATTATATCGTGGTGATGTTTATATAGAAATACTCACCAGGTTACTGTTCTTCCGTTATACATACGAGCAACCGAATCGAACAGAAGGTTGAATGGATAGTATATGGGTTGTATTCGATTATGATGTTATGCTGTGTATATAGTTATACACACTATGTGACGGTATTCCTGTTTCACATACGAGCGACCGAAACGAACAGAAAGTTGAATGGATAGTCTGAACAATCAATGTATCTGGGTGGTATCCGATTATATCACAATACTGTATATATAGTGATACTAACCAGGTGACGGTACTTCCGTTACACATACTAGCGACTGAATCGAACAGAAGGTTAAATGGTTAGACGAAACGATAATTGAAACTGAGTTGTATTCTATTATATCGTGGTGATGTTTATATAAAAATACTCACCAGGTTACTGTTCTTCCGTTATACATACGAGCAACCGAATCGAACAGAAGGTTGAATGGATAGTATCTGGGTTGTATTCGATTATGATGTTATGCTGTGTATATAGTTAAACACACTAGGTGACGGTATTACCGTTTCACATACGAGCGACCGAAACGAACAGAAAGTTGAATGAATAGTCTGAACAATCAATGTATCTGGGTGGTATCCGATTATATCGCAATACTGTATATATAGTGATACTAACCAGGTGACGGTACTTCCGTTACACATACTAGCGACTGAATCGAACAGAAGGTTAAATGGTTAGACGAAACGATAATTGAAACTGAGTTGTATTCGATTATATCGTGGTGATGTTTATATAGAAATACTCACCAGGTAACTGTTCTTTCGTTTTCACATACAAGCGACCGAATCGAGCAGAAGGTCAAATGGATAGATTGAACAATCATCGTATCTGGGTTGTATTCGATTATGTTTATATAGTTATACTCACCAGGTAACTGTTCTTCCGTTACACATACTAGCGACTGAATCGAACAGAAGGTTAAATGGTTAGACGAAACGATAATTGAAACTGAGTTGTATTCTATTATATCGTGGTGATGTTTATATAGAAATACTCACCAGGTTACTGTTCTTCCGTTATACATACTAGCGACTGAATCGAACAGAAGGTTAAATGGTTAGACGAAACGATAATTGAAACTGAGTTGTATTCTATTATATCGTGGTGATGTTTATATAAAAATACTCACCAGGTTACTGTGCTTCCGTTATACATACGAGCAACCGAATCGAACAGAAGGTTGAATGGATAGTATCTGGGTTGTATTCGATTATGATGTTATGCTGTGTATATAGTTAAACACACTAGGTGACGGTATTACCGTTTCACATACGAGCGACCGAAACGAACAGAAAGTTGAATGGATAGTCTGAACAATCAATGTATCTGGGTGGTATCCGATTATATCGCAATACTGTATATATAGTGATACTAACCAGGTGACGGTACTTCCGTTACACATACTAGCGACTGAATCGAACAGAAGGTTGAATGGTTAGACGAAATGATAATTGTATCTGAGTTGTATTCGATGATAACGTGATGATGTTTATATAGCAATACTCAACAGGTAACTGTTCTTCCGTTACACATACGAGCGACCGAAACGAACAGAAAGTTGAATGGATAGTCTGAACAATCAATGTATCTGGGTGGTATCCGATTATATCGCAATACTGTATATATAGTGATACTAACCAGGTGACGGTACTTCCGTTACACATACTAGCGACTGAATCGAACAGAAGGTTAAATGGTTAGACGAAACGATAATTAAAACTAAGTTGTATTCGATTATATCGTGGTGATGTTTATATAGAAATACTCACCAGGTAACTGTTCTTTCGTTTTCACATACAAGCGACCGAATCGAGCAGAAGGTCAAATGGATAGATTGAACAATCATCGTATCTGGGTTGTATTCGATTATGTTTATATAGTTATACTCACCAGGTAACTGTTCTTCCGTTACACATACTAGCGACTGAATCGAACAGAAGGTTAAATGGTTAGACGAAACGATAATTGAAACTGAGTTGTATTCTATTATATCGTGGTGATGTTTATATAGAAATACTCACCAGGTTACTGTTCTTCCGTAATACATACGAGCGACCGAATCGATTAGAAGGTTGAATGGATAGTATATGGGTTGTATTCGATTATGATGTTATGCTGTGTATATAGTTATACACACTATGTGACGGTATTCCTGTTTCACATACGAGCGACCGAAACGAACAGAAAGTTGAATGGATAGTCTGAACAATCAATGTATCTGGGTGGTATCCGATTATATCACAATACTGTATATATAGTGATACTAACCAGGTGACGGTACTTCCGTTATACATACTAGCGACTGAATCGAACAGAAGGTTAAATGGTTAGACGAAACGATAATTGAAACTGAGTTGTATTCTATTATATCGTGGTGATGTTTATATAAAAATACTCACCAGGTTACTGTTCTTCCGTTATACATACGAGCAACCGAATCGAACAGAAGGTTGAATGGATAGTATCTGGGTTGTATTCGATTATGATGTTATGCTGTGTATATAGTTAAACACACTAGGTGACGGTATTACCGTTTCACATACGAGCGACCGAAACGAACAGAAAGTTGAATGAATAGTCTGAACAATCAATGTATCTGGGTGGTATCCGATTATATCGCAATACTGTATATATAGTGATACTAACCAGGTGACGGTACTTCCGTTACACATACTAGCGACTGAATCGAACAGAAGGTTAAATGGTTAGACGAAACGATAATTGAAACTGAGTTGTATACGATTATATCGTGGTGATGTTTATATAGAAATACTCACCAGGTAACTGTTCTTTCGTTTTCACATACAAGCGACCGAATCGAGCAGAAGGTCAAATGGATAGATTGAACAATCATCGTATCTGGGTTGTATTCGATTATGTTTATATAGTTATACTCACCAGTTAACTGTTCTTCCGTTACACATACTAGCGACTGAATCGAACAGAAGGTTAAATGGTTAGACGAAACGATAATTGAAACTGAGTTGTATTCTATTATATCGTGGTGATGTTTATATAGAAATACTCACCAGGTTACTGTTCTTCCGTTATACATACTAGCGACTGAATCGAACAGAAGGTTAAATGGTTAGACGAAACGATAATTGAAACTGAGTTGTATTCTATTATATCGTGGTGATGTTTATATAAAAATACTCACCAGGTTACTGTTCTTCCGTTATACATACGAGCAACCGAATCGAACAGAAGGTTGAATGGATAGTATCTGGGTTGTATTCGATTATGATGTTATGCTGTGTATATAGTTAAACACACTAGGTGACGGTATTACCGTTTCACATACGAGCGACCGAAACGAACAGAAAGTTGAATGGATAGTCTGAACAATCAATGTATCTGGGTGGTATCCGATTATATCGCAATACTGTATATATAGTGATACTAACCAGGTGACGGTACTTCCGTTACACATACTAGCGACTGAATCGAACAGAAGGTTGAATGGTTAGACGAAATGATAATTGTATCTGAGTTGTATTCGATGATAACGTGATGATGTTTATATAGCAATACTCAACAGGTAACTGTTCTTCCGTTACACATACGAGCGACCGAAACGAACAGAAAGTTGAATAAATAGTCTGAACAATCAATGTATCTGGGTGGTATCCGATTATATCGCAATACTGTATATATAGTGATACTAACCAGGTGACGGTACTTCCGTTACACATACTAGCGACTGAATCGAACAGAAGGTTAAATGGTTAGACAAAACGATAATTAAAACTAAGTTGTATTCGATTATATCGTGGTGATGTTTATATAGAAATACTCACCAGGTAACTGTTCTTTCGTTTTCACATACAAGCGACCGAATCGAGCAGAAGGTCAAATGGATAGATTGAACAATCATCGTATCTGGGTTGTATTCGATTATGTTTATATAGTTATACTCACCAGGTAACTGTTCTTCCGTTACACATACTAGCGACTGAATCGAACAGAAGGTTAAATGGTTAGACGAAACGATAATTGAAACTGAGTTGTATTCTATTATATCGTGGTGATGTTTATATAGAAATACTCACCAGGTTACTGTTCTTCCGTAATACATACGAGCGACCGAATCGATTAGAAGGTTGAATGGATAGTATATGGGTTGTATTCGATTATGATGTTATGCTGTGTATATAGTTATACACACTAGGTGACGGTATTCCCGTTTCAAATACGAGCGACCGAAACGAACAGAAAGTTGAATGGATAGTCTGAACAATCAATGTATCTGGGTGGTATCCGATTATATCGCAATACTGTATATATAGTGATACTAACCAGGTGACGGTACTTCCAATTCACATACTAGTGACTGAATCGAACAGAAGGTTGAATGGTTAGACGAAACGATAATTGAAACTGAGTTGTATTCGATTATATCGTGGTGATGTTTATATAGCAATACTCACCAGGTAACTGTTCTTCCGTTTTACATACAAGCGACCGAATCGAGCAGGAGGTTGAATAGATAGATTGAACAATCATCGTATCTGGGTTGTATTCGATAATGTTTATATAGTTATACTCACCAGGTTACTGTTCTTCCGTTACACATACTAGCGACTGAATCGAACAGAAGGTTAAATGGTTAGATGAAACGATAATTGTAACTGAGTTGTATTCTATTATATCGAGGTGATGTTTATATAGAAATACTCACCAGGTTCCTGTTTTTCCGTTATACATACGAGCAACCGAATCGATTAGAAGGTTGAATGGATAGTATCTGGGTTGTATTCGATTATGATGTTATGCTGTGTATATAGTTAAACACACTAGGTGACGGTATTCCCGTTTCACATACGAGCGACCGAAACGAACAGAAAGTTGAATGGATAGTCTGAACAATCAATGTATCTGGGTGGTATCCGATTATATCGCAATACTGTATATATAGTGATACTAACCAGGTGACGGTACTTCCGTTACACATACTAGCGACTGAATCGAACAGAAGGTTAAATGGTTAGACGAAACGATAATTGAAACTAAGTTGTATTCGATTATATCGTGGTGATGTTTATATAGAAATACTCACCAGGTAACTGTTCTTTCGTTTTCACATACAAGCGACCGAATCGAGCAGAAGGTGAAATGGATAGATTGAACAATCATCGTATCTGGGTTGTATTCGATTATGTTCATATAGTTATACTCACCAGGTAACTGTTCTTCCGTTACACATACTAGCGACTGAATCGAACAGAAGGTTAAATGATTAGACGAAAAGATAATTGAAACTGAGTTGTATTCTATTATATCGTGGTGATGTTTATATAGAAATACTCACCAGGTTACTGTTCTTCCGTTATACATACGAGCAACCGAATCGAACAGAAGGTTGAATGGATAGTATATGGGTTGTATTCGATAATGTTTATATAGTTATACTCACCAGGTAACTGTTCTTCCGTTACACATACTAGCGACTGAATCGAACAGAAGGTTAAATGGTTAGACGAAACGATAATTGTAACTGAGTTGTATTCTATTATATCGTGGTGATGTTTATATAGAAATACTCACCAGGTTCCTGTTCTTCCGTTATACATACGAGCAACCGAATCGATTAGAAGGTTGAATGGATAGTATCTGGGTTGTATTCGATTATGATGTTATGCTGTGTATATAGTTGAACACACTAGGTGACGGTATTCCCGTTTCACATACGAGCGACCGAAACGAACAGAAAGTTGAATGGATAGTCTGAACAATCAATGTATCTGGGTGGTATCCGATTATATCGCAATACTGTATATATAGTGATACTAACCAGGTGACGGTACTTCCGTTACACATACTAGCGACTGAATCGAACAGAAGGTTAAATGGTTAGACGAAACGATAATTGAAACTAAGTTGTATTCGATTATATCGTGGTGATGTTTATATAGAAATACTCACCAGGTAACTGTTCTTTCGTTTTCACATACAAGCGACCGAATCGAGCAGAAGGTCAAATGGATAGATTGAACAATCATCGTATCTGGGTTGTATTCGATTATGTTCATATAGTTATACTCACCAGGTAACTGTTCTTCCGTTACACATACTAGCGACTGAATCGAACAGAAGGTTAAATGGTTAGACGAAAAGATAATTGAAACTGAGTTGCATTCTATTATATCGTGGTGATGTTTATATAGAAATACTCACCAGGTTACTGTTCTTCCGTTATACATACGAGCAACCGAATCGAACAGAAGGTTGAATGGATAGTATATGGGTTGTATTCGATTATGATGTTATGCTGTGTATATAGTTATACACACTATGTGACGGTATTCCCGTTTCACATACGAGCGACCGAAACGAACAGAAAGTTGAATGGATAGTCTGAACAATCAATGTATCTGGGTGGTATCCGATTATATCACAATACTGTATATATAGTGATACTAACCAGGTGACGGTACTTCCGTTACACATACTAGCGACTGAATCGAACAGAAGGTTTAAAGGTTAGACGAAACGATAATTGTATCTGAGTTGTATTCGATGATAACGTGATGATGTTTATATAGCAATACTCACCAGGTAACTGTTCTTCCGATACACATACGAGCGACCGAAACGAACAGAAAGTTGAATGGATAGTCTGAACAATCAATGTATCTGGGTGGTATCCGATTATATCGCAATACTGTATATATAGTGATACTAAACAGGTGACGGTACTTCCGTTACACATACTAGCGACTGAATCGAACAGAAGGTTAAATGGTTAGACGAAACGATAATTGAAACTGAGTTGTATTCGATTATATCGTGGTGATGTTTATATAGAAATACTCACCAGGTAACTGTTCTTTCGTTTTCACATACAAGCGACCGAATCGAGCAGAAGGTCAAATGGATAGATTGAACAATCATCGTATCTGGGTTTTATTCGATAATGTTTATATAGTTATACTCACCAGGTAACTGTTTTTCCGTTACACATACTAGCGACTGAATCGAACAGAAGGTTAAATGGTTAGACGAAACGATAATTGTAACTGAGTTGTATTCTATTATATCGTGGTGATGTTTATATAGAAATACTCACCAGGTTACTGTTATTCCGTTATACATACGAGCAACCGAATCGAACAGAAGGTTGAATGGATAGTATATGGGTTGTATTCGATTATGATGTTATGCTGTGTATATAGTAATACACACTAGGTGACGGTATTCCCGTTTCACATACGAGCGACCGAAACGAACAGAAAGTTGAATGGATAGTCTGAACAATCAATGTATCTGGGTGGTATCCGATTTTATCGCAATACTGTATATATAGTGATACTAACCAGGTGACGGTACTTCCGTTACACATACTAGCGACTGAATCGAACAGAAGGTTAAATGGTTAGACGAAACGATAATTAAAACTGAGTTGTATTCGATTATATCGTGGTGATGTTTATAAAGAAATACTCACCAGGTAACTGTTCTTTCGTTTTCACATACAAGCGACCGAATCGAGCAGAAGGTCAAATGGATAGATTGAACAATCATCGTATCTGGGTTGTATTCGATAATGTTTATATAGTTATACTCACCAGGTAACTGTTCATCCGTTACACATACTAGCGACTGAATCGAACAGAAGGTTAAATGGTTAGACGAAACGATAATTGTATCTGAGTTGTATTCGATGATATCGTGATGATGTTTATATAGCAATACTCACCAGGTAACTGTTCTTCCGTTTTATATACAAGCGACCGAATCGAGCAGAAGGTTGAATTCAGTATAGATTGAACAATCATCGTATCTGGGTTGTATTCGATTATGTTTATATAGTTATACTCACCAGGTAACTGTTCTTCCGTTATACATACGAGCGACTGAATTGAACAGAAGGTTGAATGGATAGTATATGGGTTGTATTCGATTATGATGTTATGCTGTCTATATAGTTATACACACCAGGTAACTGTTCTTCCGTTACACATACGAGCGACCGAAATGAACAGAAAGTTGAATGGATAGTCTGAACAATCAATGTATCTGGGTGGTATCCGATTATATCGCAATACTGTATATATAGTGATACTAACCAGGTGACGGTACTTCCGTTACACATACTAGCGACTGAATCGAACAGAAGGTTAAATGGTTAGACGAAACGATAATTGAAACTGAGTTGTATTTGATTATATCGTGGTGATGTTTATATAGAAATACTCACCAGGTAACTGTTCTTTCGTTTTCACATACAAGCGACCGAATCGAGCAGAAGGTCAAATGGAGATTGAACAATCATCGTATCTGGGTTGTATTCGATTATGTTTATATAGTTATACTCACCAGGTAACTGTTCTTCCGTTACACATACTAGCGACTGAATCGAACAGAAGGTTGAATGGTTAGACGAAACGATAATTGAAACTGAGTTGTATTCTATTATATCGTGGTGATGTTTATATAGAAATACTCACCAGGTTACTGTTCTTCCGTTATACATACGAGCAACCGAATCGAACAGAAGGTTGAATGGATAGTATCTGGGTTGTATTCGATTATGATGTTATGCTGTGTATATAGTTAAACACACTAGGTGACGGTATTCCCGTTTCACATACAAGCGACCGAAACGAACAGAAAGTTGAATGGATAGTCTGAACAATCAATGTATCTGGGTGGTATCCGATTATATCGCAATACTGTATATATAGTGATACTAACCAGGTGACGGTACTTCCGTTACACATACTAGCGACTGAATCGAACAGAAGGTTAAATGGTTAGACGAAACGATAATTGAAACTGAGTTGTATTCGATTATATCGTGGTGATGTTTATATAGAAATACTCACCAGGTAACTGTTCTTTCGTTTTCACATACAAGCGACCGAATCGAGCAGAAGGTCAAATGGATAGATTGAACAATCATCGTATCTGGGTTGTATTCGATTATGTTTATATAGTTATACTCACCAGGTGACTGTTCTTCCGTTACACATACTAGCGACTGAATCGAACAGAAGGTTAAATGGTTAGACGAAACGATAATTGAAACTGAGTTGTATTCTATTATATCGTGGTGATAATTATATAGAAATACTCACCAGGTTACTGTTCTTTCGTCATACATACGAGCAACCGAATCGAACAGAAGGTTGAATGGATAGTATATGGGTTGTATTCGATTATGATGTTATGCTGTGTATATAGTTATACACACTAGGTGACGGTATTCCCGTTTCACATACGAGCGACCGAAACGAACAGAAAGTTGAATGGATAGTCTGAACAATCAATGTATCTGGGTGGTATCCGATTATATCGCAATACTGTATTTATAGTGATACTAACCAGGTGACGGTACTTCCGTTACACATACTAGCGACTGAATCGAACAGAAGGTTAAATGGTTAGACGAAACGATAATTGAAACTGAGTTGTATTTGATTATATCGTGGTGATGTTTATATAGAAATACTCACCAGGTAACTGTTCTTTCGTTTTCACATACAAGCGACCGAATCGAGCAGAAGGTCAAATGGAGATTGAACAATCATCGTATCTGGGTTGTATTCGATTATGTTTATATAGTTATACTCACCAGGTAACTGTTCTTCCGTTACACATACTAGCGACTGAATCGAACAGAAGGTTGAATGGTTAGACGAAACGATAATTGAAACTGAGTTGTATTCTATTATATCGTGGTGATGTTTATATAGAAATACTCACCAGGTTACTGTTCTTCCGTTATACATACGAGCAACCGAATCGAACAGAAGGTTGAATGGATAGTATCTGGGTTGTATTCGATTATGATGTTATGCTGTGTATATAGTTAAACACACTAGGTGACGGTATTCCCGTTTCACATACAAGCGACCGAAACGAACAGAAAGTTGAATGGATAGTCTGAACAATCAATGTATCTGGGTGGTATCCGATTATATCGCAATACTGTATATATAGTGATACTAACCAGGTGACGGTACTTCCGTTACACATACTAGCGACTGAATCGAACAGAAGGTTAAATGGTTAGACGAAACGATAATTGAAACTGAGTTGTATTCGATTATATCGTGGTGATATTTATATAGCAATACTCACCAGGTAACTGTTCTTCCGTTTTACATACAAGCGACCGAATCGAGCAGAAGGTCAAATGGATAGATTGAACAATCATCGTATCTGGGTTGTATTCGATTATGTTTATATAGTTATACTTACCAGGTAACTGTTCTTCCGTTACACATACGAGCGACTGAATTGAACAGAAGGTTGAATGGATAGTATATGGGTTGTATTCGATTATGATGTTATGCTGTGTATATAGTTATACACACTAGGTGACGGTATTCTTGTTTTACATACGAGCGACCGAAACGAACAGAAAGTTGAATGGATAGTCTGAACAATCGATGTATCAGGGTGGTATCCGATTATATCGCAATACTGTATATATAGTGATACATACCAGGTGACGGTACTTCCGTTACACATACTAGCGACTGAATCGAACAGAAGGTTAAATGGTTAGACGAAACGATAATTGTAACTGAGTTGTATTCTATTATATCGTGGTGATGTTTATATAGAAATACTCACCAGGTTACTGTTCTTCCGTTATACATACGAGCAACCGAATCGAACAGAAGGTTGAATGGATAGTATATGGGTTGTATTCGATTATGATGTTATGCTTTGTATATAGTTATACACACTAGGTGACGGTATTCCCGTTTTACATACGAGCGACCGAAACGAACAGAAAGTTGAATGGATAGTCTGAACAATTAATGTAACTGGGTGGTATCCGATTATATCGCAATACTGTATATATAGTGATACTAACCAGGTGACGGTACTTCCGTTACAAATACTAGCGACTGAATCGAACAGAAGGTTAAATGGTTAGACGAAACGATAATTGTAACTGAGTTGTATTCTATTATATCGTGGTGATGTTTATATAGAAATACTCACTAGGTTACTGTTCATTCGTTTCCACATACAAGCGACCGAATCGAGCAGAAGGTCAAATGGATAGATTGAACAATCATCGTATCTGGGTTGTATTCGATTATGTTTATATAGTTATACTCACCAGGTAACTGTTCTTCCGTTACACATACTAGCGACTGAATCAAACAGAAGGTTAAATGGTTAGACGAAACGATAATTGAAACTGAGTTGTATTCTATTATATCGTGGTGATGTTTATATAGAAATACTCACCAGGTTACTGTTCTTTCGTTATACATACGAGCAACCGAATCGAACAGAAGGTTGAATGGATAGTATATGGGTTGTATTCGATTATGATGTTATGCTGTGTATATAGTTATACAGACTAGGTGACGGTATTCCCGTTTTACATACGAGCGACCGAAACGAACAGAAAGTTGAATGGATAGTCTGAACAATCAATGTATCTGGGTGGTATCCGATTATATCGCAATACTGTATATATAGTGATACTAACCAGGTGACGGTACTTCCGTTACACATACTAGCGACTGAATCGAACAGAAGGTTAAATGGTTAGACGAAACGATAATTGTAACTGAGTTGTATTCTATTATATCGTGGTGATGTTTATATAGAAATACTCACCAGGTTACTGTTCTTTCGTTTTCACATACAAGCGACCGAATCGAGCAGAAGGTCAAATGGATAGATTGAACAATCATCGTATCTGGGTTGTATTCGATTATGTTTATATAGTTATACTCACCAGGTAACTGTTCTTCCGTTACACATACTAGCGACTGAATCGAACAGAAGGTTAAATGGTTAGACGAAACGATAATTGAAACTGAGTTGTATTCTATTATATCGTGGTGATGTTTATATAGAAATACTCACCAGGTTACTGTTCTTCCGTTATACATACGAGCAACCGAATCGAACAAAAGGTTGATTGGATAGTATATGGGTTGTATTCGATTATGATGTTATGCTGTGTATATAGTTATACACACTAGGTGACGGTATTCCCGTTTCACATACGAGCGACCGAAACGAACAGAAAGTTGAATGGATAGTCTGAACAATCAATGTATCTGGGTGGTATCCGATTATATCGCAATACTGTATATATAGTGATACTAACCAGGTGACGGTACTTCCGTTACACATACTAGCGACTGAATCGAACAGAAGGTTAAATGGTTAGACGAAACGATAATTGAAACTGAGTTGTATTCGATTATATCGTGGTGATGTTTATATAGCAATACTCACCAGGTAACTGTTCTTCCGTTTTACATACAAGCGACCGAATCGAGCAGGAGGTTGAATAGATAGATTGAACAATCATCGTATCTGGGTTGTATTCGATAATGTTTATATAGTTATACTCACCAGGTAACTGTTCTTCCGTTACACATACTAGCGACTGAATCGAACAGAAGGTTAAATGGTTAGACGAAACGATAATTGTAACTGAGTTGTATTCTATCATATCGTGGTGATGTTTATATAGAAATACTCACCAGGTTACTGTTCTTCCGTTATACATACGAGCAACCGAATCGAACAGAAGGTTGAATGGATAGTATCTGGGTTGTATTCGATTATTATGTTATGCTGTGTATATAGTTAAACACACTAGGTGACGGTATTCCCGTTTCACATACGAGCGACCGAAACGAACAGAAAGTTGAATGGATAGTCTGAACAATCAATGTATCTGGTTGGTATCCGATTATATCGCAATACTGTATATATAGTGATACTAACCAGGTGACGGTACTTCCGTTACACATACTAGCGACTGAATCGAACAGAAGGTTAAATGGTTAGACAAAACGATAATTAAAACTAAGTTGTATTCGATTATATCGTGGTGATGTTTATATAGAAATACTCACCAGGTAACTGTTCTTTCGTTTTCACATACAAGCGACCGAATCGAGCAGAAGGTCAAATGGATAGATTGAACAATCATCGTATCTGGGTTGTATTCGATTATGTTTATATAGTTATACTCACCAGGTAACTGTTCTTCCGTTACACATACTAGCGACTGAATCGAACAGAAGGTTAAATGGTTAGACGAAACGATAATTGAAACTGAGTTGTATTCTATTATATCATGGTGATGTTTATATAGAAATACTCACCAGGTTACTGTTCTTCTGTAATACATACGAGCGACCGAATCGAACAGAAGGTTGAATGGATAGTATATGGGTTGTATTCGATTATGATGTTATGCTGTGTATATAGTCATACACACTAGGTGACGGTATTCCCGTTTCAAATACGAGCGATCGAAACGAACAGAAAGTTGAATGGATAGTCTGAACAATCAATGTATCTGGGTGGTATCCGATTATATCGCAATACTGTATATATAGTGATACTAACCAGGTGACGGTACTTCCGTTACACATACTAGCGACTGAATCGAACAGAAGGTTAAATGGTTAGACGAAACGATAATTGAAACTGAGTTGTATTCGATTATATCGTGGTGATATTTATATAGCAATACTCACCAGGTAACTGTTCTTCCGTTTTACATACAAGCGACCGAATCGAGCAGAAGGTCAAATGGATAGATTGAACAATCATCGTATCTGGGTTGTATTCGATTATGTTTATATAGTTATACTTACCAGGTAACTGTTCTTCCGTTACACATACGAGCGACTGAATTGAACAGAAGGTTGAATGGATAGTATATGGGTTGTATTCGATTATGATGTTATGCTGTGTATATAGTTATACACACTAGGTGACGGTATTCTTGTTTTACATACGAGCGACCGAAACGAACAGAAAGTTGAATGGATAGTCTGAACAATCGATGTATCAGGGTGGTATCCGATTATATCGCAATACTGTATATATAGTGATACATACCAGGTGACGGTACTTCCGTTACACATACTAGCGACTGAATCGAACAGAAGGTTAAATGGTTAGACGAAACGATAATTGTAACTGAGTTGTATTCTATTATATCGTGGTGATGTTTATATAGAAATACTCACCAGGTTACTGTTCTTCCGTTATACATACGAGCAACCGAATCGAACAGAAGGTTGAATGGATAGTATATGGGTTGTATTCGATTATGATGTTATGCTTTGTATATAGTTATACACACTAGGTGACGGTATTCCCGTTTTACATACGAGCGACCGAAACGAACAGAAAGTTGAATGGATAGTCTGAACAATTAATGTAACTGGGTGGTATCCGATTATATCGCAATACTGTATATATAGTGATACTAACCAGGTGACGGTACTTCCGTTACAAATACTAGCGACTGAATCGAACAGAAGGTTAAATGGTTAGACGAAACGATAATTGTAACTGAGTTGTATTCTATTATATCGTGGTGATGTTTATATAGAAATACTCACTAGGTTACTGTTCATTCGTTTCCACATACAAGCGACCGAATCGAGCAGAAGGTCAAATGGATAGATTGAACAATCATCGTATCTGGGTTGTATTCGATTATGTTTATATAGTTATACTCACCAGGTAACTGTTCTTCCGTTACACATACTAGCGACTGAATCAAACAGAAGGTTAAATGGTTAGACGAAACGATAATTGAAACTGAGTTGTATTCTATTATATCGTGGTGATGTTTATATAGAAATACTCACCAGGTTACTGTTCTTTCGTTATACATACGAGCAACCGAATCGAACAGAAGGTTGAATGGATAGTATATGGGTTGTATTCGATTATGATGTTATGCTGTGTATATAGTTATACAGACTAGGTGACGGTATTCCCGTTTTACATACGAGCGACCGAAACGAACAGAAAGTTGAATGGATAGTCTGAACAATCAATGTATCTGGGTGGTATCCGATTATATCGCAATACTGTATATATAGTGATACTAACCAGGTGACGGTACTTCCGTTACACATACTAGCGACTGAATCGAACAGAAGGTTAAATGGTTAGACGAAACGATAATTGTAACTGAGTTGTATTCTATTATATCGTGGTGATGTTTATATAGAAATACTCACCAGGTTACTGTTCTTTCGTTTTCACATACAAGCGACCGAATCGAGCAGAAGGTCAAATGGATAGATTGAACAATCATCGTATCTGGGTTGTATTCGATTATGTTTATATAGTTATACTCACCAGGTAACTGTTCTTCCGTTACACATACTAGCGACTGAATCGAACAGAAGGTTAAATGGTTAGACGAAACGATAATTGAAACTGAGTTGTATTCTATTATATCGTGGTGATGTTTATATAGAAATACTCACCAGGTTACTGTTCTTCCGTTATACATACGAGCAACCGAATCGAACAAAAGGTTGATTGGATAGTATATGGGTTGTATTCGATTATGATGTTATGCTGTGTATATAGTTATACACACTAGGTGACGGTATTCCCGTTTCACATACGAGCGACCGAAACGAACAGAAAGTTGAATGGATAGTCTGAACAATCAATGTATCTGGGTGGTATCCGATTATATCGCAATACTGTATATATAGTGATACTAACCAGGTGACGGTACTTCCGTTACACATACTAGCGACTGAATCGAACAGAAGGTTAAATGGTTAGACGAAACGATAATTGAAACTGAGTTGTATTCGATTATATCGTGGTGATGTTTATATAGCAATACTCACCAGGTAACTGTTCTTCCGTTTTACATACAAGCGACCGAATCGAGCAGGAGGTTGAATAGATAGATTGAACAATCATCGTATCTGGGTTGTATTCGATAATGTTTATATAGTTATACTCACCAGGTAACTGTTCTTCCGTTACACATACTAGCGACTGAATCGAACAGAAGGTTAAATGGTTAGACGAAACGATAATTGTAACTGAGTTGTATTCTATCATATCGTGGTGATGTTTATATAGAAATACTCACCAGGTTACTGTTCTTCCGTTATACATACGAGCAACCGAATCGAACAGAAGGTTGAATGGATAGTATCTGGGTTGTATTCGATTATTATGTTATGCTGTGTATATAGTTAAACACACTAGGTGACGGTATTCCCGTTTCACATACGAGCGACCGAAACGAACAGAAAGTTGAATGGATAGTCTGAACAATCAATGTATCTGGTTGGTATCCGATTATATCGCAATACTGTATATATAGTGATACTAACCAGGTGACGGTACTTCCGTTACACATACTAGCGACTGAATCGAACAGAAGGTTGAATGGTTAGACGAAATGATAATTGTATCTGAGTTGTATTCGATGATAACGTGATGATGTTTATATAGCAATACTCAACAGGTAACTGTTCTTCCGTTACACATACGAGCGACCGAAACGAACAGAAAGTTGAATGGATAGTCTGAACAATCAATGTATCTGGGTGGTATCCGATTATATCGCAATACTGTATATATAGTGATACTAACCAGGTGACGGTACTTCCGTTACACATACTAGCGACTGAATCGAACAGAAGGTTAAATGGTTAGACAAAACGATAATTAAAACTAAGTTGTATTCGATTATATCGTGGTGATGTTTATATAGAAATACTCACCAGGTAACTGTTCTTTCGTTTTCACATACAAGCGACCGAATCGAGCAGAAGGTCAAATGGATAGATTGAACAATCATCGTATCTGGGTTGTATTCGATTATGTTTATATAGTTATACTCACCAGGTAACTGTTCTTCCGTTACACATACTAGCGACTGAATCGAACAGAAGGTTAAATGGTTAGACGAAACGATAATTGAAACTGAGTTGTATTCTATTATATCATGGTGATGTTTATATAGAAATACTCACCAGGTTACTGTTCTTCTGTAATACATACGAGCGACCGAATCGAACAGAAGGTTGAATGGATAGTATATGGGTTGTATTCGATTATGATGTTATGCTGTGTATATAGTCATACACACTAGGTGACGGTATTCCCGTTTCAAATACGAGCGATCGAAACGAACAGAAAGTTGAATGGATAGTCTGAACAATCAATGTATCTGGGTGGTATCCGATTATATCGCAATACTGTATATATAGTGATACTAACCAGGTGACGGTACTTCCAATTCACATACTAGTGACTGAATCGAACAGAAGGTTAAATGGTTAGACGAAACGATAATTGAAACTGAGTTGTATTCGATTATATCGTGGTGATGTTTATATAGCAATACTCACCAGGTAACTGTTCTTCCGTTTTACATTCAAGCGACCGAATCGAGCAGGAGGTTGAATAGATAGATTGAACAATCATCGTATCTGGGTTGTATTCGATAATGTTTATATAGTTATACTCACCAGGTTACTGTTCTTCCGTTACACATACTAGCGACTGAATCGAACAGAAGGTTAAATGGTTAGACGAAACGATAATTGTAACTGAGTTGTATTTTATTATATCGAGGTGATGTTTATATAGAAATACTCACCAGGTTCCTGTTTTTCCGTTATACATACGAGCAACCGAATCGATTAGAAGGTTGAATGGATAGTATCTGGGTTGTATTCGATTATGATGTTATGCTGTGTATATAGTTAAACACACTAGGTGACGGTATTCCCGTTTCACATACGAGCGACCGAAACGAACAGAAAGTTGAATGGATAGTCTGAACAATCAATGTATCTGGGTGGTATCCGATTATATCGCAATACTGTATATATAGTGATACTAACCAGGTGACGGTACTTCCGTTACACATACTAGCGACTGAATCGAACAGAAGGTTAAATGGTTAGACGAAACGATAATTGAAACTAAGTTGTATTCGATTATATCGTGGTGATGTTTATATAGAAATACTCACCAGGTAACTGTTCTTTCGTTTTCACATACAAGCGACCGAATCGAGCAGAAGGTCAAATGGAATGATTGAACAATCATCGTATCTGGGTTGTATTCGATTATGTTCATATAGTTATACTCACCAGGTAACTGTTCTTCCGTTACACATACTAGCGACTGAATCGAACAGAAGGTTAAATGATTAGACAAAAAGATAATCGAAACTGAGTTGTATTCTATTATATCGTGGTGATGTTTATATAGAAATACTCACCAGGTTACTGTTCTTCCGTTATACATACGAGCAACCGAATCGAACAGAAGGTTGAATGGATAGTATATGGGTTGTATTCGATTATGATGTTATGCTGTGTATATAGTTATACACACTATGTGACGGTATTCCTGTTTCACATACGAGCGACCGAAACGAACAGAAAGTTGAATGGATAGTCTGAACAATCAATGTATCTGGGTGGTATCCGATTATATCACAATACTGTATATATAGTGATACTAACCAGGTGACGGTACTTCCGTTACACATACTAGCGACTGAATCGAACAGAAGGTTAAATGGTTAGACGAAACGATAATTGAAACTGAGTTGTATTCTATTATATCGTGGTGATGTTTATATAAAAATACTCACCAGGTTACTGTTCTTCCGTTATACATACGAGCAACCGAATCGAACAGAAGGTTGAATGGATAGTATCTGGGTTGTATTCGATTATGATGTTATGCTGTGTATATAGTTAAACACACTAGGTGACGGTATTACCGTTTCACATACGAGCGACCGAAACGAACAGAAAGTTGAATGAATAGTCTGAACAATCAATGTATCTGGGTGGTATCCGATTATATCGCAATACTGTATATATAGTGATACTAACCAGGTGACGGTACTTCCGTTACACATACTAGCGACTGAATCGAACAGAAGGTTAAATGGTTAGACGAAACGATAATTGAAACTGAGTTGTATTCGATTATATCGTGGTGATGTTTATATAGAAATACTCACCAGGTAACTGTTCTTTCGTTTTCACATACAAGCGACCGAATCGAGCAGAAGGTCAAATGGATAGATTGAACAATCATCGTATCTGGGTTGTATTCGATTATGTTTATATAGTTATACTCACCAGGTAACTGTTCTTCCGTTACACATACTAGCGACTGAATCGAACAGAAGGTTAAATGGTTAGACGAAACGATAATTGAAACTGAGTTGTATTCTATTATATCGTGGTGATGTTTATATAGAAATACTCACCAGGTTACTGTTCTTCCGTTATACATACTAGCGACTGAATCGAACAGAAGGTTAAATGGTTAGACGAAACGATAATTGAAACTGAGTTGTATTCTATTATATCGTGGTGATGTTTATATAAAAATACTCACCAGGTTACTGTTCTTCCGTTATACATACGAGCAACCGAATCGAACAGAAGGTTGAATGGATAGTATCTGGGTTGTATTCGATTATGATGTTATGCTGTGTATATAGTTAAACACACTAGGTGACGGTATTACCGTTTCACATACGAGCGACCGAAACGAACAGAAAGTTGAATGGATAGTCTGAACAATCAATGTATCTGGGTGGTATCCGATTATATCGCAATACTGTATATATAGTGATACTAACCAGGTGACGGTACTTCCGTTACACATACTAGCGACTGAATCGAACAGAAGGTTGAATGGTTAGACGAAATGATAATTGTATCTGAGTTGTATTCGATGATAACGTGATGATGTTTATATAGCAATACTCAACAGGTAACTGTTTTTCCGTTACACATACGAGCGACCGAAACGAACAGAAAGTTGAATGGATAGTCTGAACAATCAATGTATCTGGGTGGTATCCGATTATATCGCAATACTGTATATATAGTGATACTAACCAGGTGACGGTACTTCCGTTACACATACTAGCGACTGAATCGAACAGAAGGTTAAATGGTTAGACGAAACGATAATTAAAACTAAGTTGTATTCGATTATATCGTGGTGATGTTTATATAGAAATACTCACCAGGTAACTGTTCTTTCGTTTTCACATACAAGCGACCGAATCGAGCAGAAGGTCAAATGGATAGATTGAACAATCATCGTATCTGGGTTGTATTCGATTATGTTTATATAGTTATACTCACCAGGTAACTGTTCTTCCGTTACACATACTGGCGACTGAATCGAACAGAAGGTTAAATGGTTAGACGAAACGATAATTGAAACTGAGTTGTATTCTATTATATCGTGGTGATGTTTATATAGAAATACTCACCAGGTTACTGTTCTTCCGTAATACATACGAGCGACCGAATCGATTAGAAGGTTGAATGGATAGTATATGGGTTGTATTCGATTATGATGTTATGCTGTGTATATAGTTATACACACTATGTGACGGTATTCCTGTTTCACATACGAGCGACAGAAACGAACAGAAAGTTGAATGGATAGTCTGAACAATCAATGTATCTGGGTGGTATCCGATTATATCACAATACTGTATATATAGTGATACTAACCAGGTGACGGTACTTCCGTTACACATACTAGCGACTGAATCGAACAGAAGGTTAAATGGTTAGACGAAACGATAATTGAAACTGAGTTGTATTCTATTATATCGTGGTGATGTTTATATAAAAATACTCACCAGGTTACTGTTCTTCCGTTATACATACGAGCAACCGAATCGAACAGAAGGTTGAATGGATAGTATCTGGGTTGTATTCGATTATGATGTTATGCTGTGTATATAGTTAAACACACTAGGTGACGGTATTACCGTTTCACATACGAGCGACCGAAACGAACAGAAAGTTGAATGAATAGTCTGAACAATCAATGTATCTGGGTGGTATCCGATTATATCGCAATACTGTATATATAGTGATACTAACCAGGTGACGGTACTTCCGTTACACATACTAGCGACTGAATCGAACAGAAGGTTAAATGGTTAGACGAAACGATAATTGAAACTGAGTTGTATTCGATTATATCGTGGTGATGTTTATATAGAAATACTCACCAGGTAACTGTTCTTTCGTTTTCACATACAAGCGACCGAATCGAGCAGAAGGTCAAATGGATAGATTGAACAATCATCGTATCTGGGTTGTATTCGATTATGTTTATATAGTTATACTCACCAGTTAACTGTTCTTCCGTTACACATACTAGCGACTGAATCGAACAGAAGGTTAAATGGTTAGACGAAACGATAATTGAAACTGAGTTGTATTCTATTATATCGTGGTGATGTTTATATAGAAATACTCACCAGGTTACTGTTCTTCCGTTATACATACTAGCGACTGAATCGAACAGAAGGTTAAATGGTTAGACGAAACGATAATTGAAACTGAGTTGTATTCTATTATATCGTGGTGATGTTTATATAAAAATACTCACCAGGTTACTGTTCTTCCGTTATACATACGAGCAACCGAATCGAACAGAAGGTTGAATGGATAGTATCTGGGTTGTATTCGATTATGATGTTATGCTGTGTATATAGTTAAACACACTAGGTGACGGTATTACCGTTTCACATACGAGCGACCGAAACGAACAGAAAGTTGAATGGATAGTCTGAACAATCAATGTATCTGGGTGGTATCCGATTATATCGCAATACTGTATATATAGTGATACTAACCAGGTGACGGTACTTCCGTTACACATACTAGCGACTGAATCGAACAGAAGGTTGAATGGTTAGACGAAATGATAATTGTATCTGAGTTGTATTCGATGATAACGTGATGATGTTTATATAGCAATACTCAACAGGTAACTGTTCTTTCGTTACACATACGAGCGACCGAAACGAACAGAAAGTTGAATAAATAGTCTGAACAATCAATGTATCTGGGTGGTATCCGATTATATCGCAATACTGTATATATAGTGATACTAACCAGGTGACGGTACTTCCGTTACACATACTAGCGACTGAATCGAACAGAAGGTTAAATGGTTAGACAAAACGATAATTAAAACTAAGTTGTATTCGATTATATCGTGGTGATGTTTATATAGAAATACTCACCAGGTAACTGTTCTTTCGTTTTCACATACAAGCGACCGAATCGAGCAGAAGGTCAAATGGATAGATTGAACAATCATCGTATCTGGGTTGTATTCGATTATGTTTATATAGTTATACTCACCAGGTAACTGTTCTTCCGTTACACATACTAGCGACTGAATCGAACAGAAGGTTAAATGGTTAGACGAAACGATAATTGAAACTGAGTTGTATTCTATTATATCGTGGTGATGTTTATATAGAAATACTCACCAGGTTACTGTTCTTCCGTAATACATACGAGCGACCGAATCGATTAGAAGGTTGAATGGATAGTATATGGGTTGTATTCGATTATGATGTTATGCTGTGTATATAGTTATACACACTAGGTGACGGTATTCCCGTTTCAAATACGAGCGACCGAAACGAACAGAAAGTTGAATGGATAGTCTGAACAATCAATGTATCTGGGTGGTATCCGATTATATCGCAATACTGTATATATAGTGATACTAACCAGGTGACGGTACTTCCAATTCACATACTAGTGACTGAATCGAACAGAAGGTTGAATGGTTAGACGAAACGATAATTGAAACTGAGTTGTATTCGATTATATCGTGGTGATGTTTATATAGCAATACTCACCAGGTAACTGTTCTTCCGTTTTACATACAAGCGACCGAATCGAGCAGGAGGTTGAATAGATAGATTGAACAATCATCGTATCTGGGTTGTATTCGATAATGTTTATATAGTTATACTCACCAGGTTACTGTTCTTCCGTTACACATACTAGCGACTGAATCGAACAGAAGGTTAAATGGTTAGACGAAACGATAATTGTAACTGAGTTGTATTCTATTATATCGAGGTGATGTTTATATAGAAATACTCACCAGGTTCCTGTTTTTCCGTTATACATACGAGCAACCGAATCGATTAGAAGGTTGAATGGATAGTATCTGGGTTGTATTCGATTATGATGTTATGCTGTGTATATAGTTAAACACACTAGGTGACGGTATTCCCGTTTCACATACGAGCGACCGAAACGAACAGAAAGTTGAATGGATAGTCTGAACAATCAATGTATCTGGGTGGTATCCGATTATATCGCAATACTGTATATATAGTGATACTAACCAGGTGACGGTACTTCCGTTACACATACTAGCGACTGAATCGAACAGAAGGTTAAATGGTTAGACGAAACGATAATTGAAACTAAGTTGTATTCGATTATATCGTGGTGATGTTTATATAGAAATACTCACCAGGTAACTGTTCTTTCGTTTTCACATACAAGCGACCGAATCGAGCAGAAGGTGAAATGGATAGATTGAACAATCATCGTATCTGGGTTGTATTCGATTATGTTCATATAGTTATACTCACCAGGTAACTGTTCTTCCGTTACACATACTAGCGACTGAATCGAACAGAAGGTTAAATGATTAGACGAAAAGATAATTGAAACTGAGTTGTATTCTATTATATCGTGGTGATGTTTATATAGAAATACTCACCAGGTTACTGTTCTTCCGTTATACATACGAGCAACCGAATCGAACAGAAGGTTGAATGGATAGTATATGGGTTGTATTCGATAATGTTTATATAGTTATACTCACCAGGTAACTGTTCTTCCGTTACACATACTAGCGACTGAATCGAACAGAAGGTTAAATGGTTAGACGAAACGATAATTGTAACTGAGTTGTATTCTATTATATCGTGGTGATGTTTATATAGAAATACTCACCAGGTTCCTGTTCTTCCGTTATACATACGAGCAACCGAATCGATTAGAAGGTTGAATGGATAGTATCTGGGTTGTATTCGATTATGATGTTATGCTGTGTATATAGTTGAACACACTAGGTGACGGTATTCCCGTTTCACATACGAGCGACCGAAACGAACAGAAAGTTGAATGGATAGTCTGAACAATCAATGTATCTGGGTGGTATCCGATTATATCGCAATACTGTATATATAGTGATACTAACCAGGTGACGGTACTTCCGTTACACATACTAGCGACTGAATCGAACAGAAGGTTAAATGGTTAGACGAAACGATAATTGAAACTAAGTTGTATTCGATTATATCGTGGTGATGTTTATATAGAAATACTCACCAGGTAACTGTTCTTTCGTTTTCACATACAAGCGACCGAATCGAGCAGAAGGTCAAATGGATAGATTGAACAATCATCGTATCTGGGTTGTATTCGATTATGTTCATATAGTTATACTCACCAGGTAACTGTTCTTCCGTTACACATACTAGCGACTGAATCGAACAAAAGGTTAAATGGTTAGACGAAAAGATAATTGAAACTGAGTTGCATTCTATTATATCGTGGTGATGTTTATATAGAAATACTCACCAGGTTACTGTTCTTCCGTTATACATACGAGCAACCGAATCGAACAGAAGGTTGAATGGATAGTATATGGGTTGTATTCGATTATGATGTTATGCTGTGTATATAGTTATACACACTATGTGACGGTATTCCCGTTTCACATACGAGCGACCGAAACGAACAGAAAGTTGAATGGATAGTCTGAACAATCAATGTATCTGGGTGGTATCCGATTATATCACAATACTGTATATATAGTGATACTAACCAGGTGACGGTACTTCCGTTACACATACTAGCGACTGAATCGAACAGAAGGTTTAAAGGTTAGACGAAACGATAATTGTATCTGAGTTGTATTCGATGATAACGTGATGATGTTTATATAGCAATACTCACCAGGTAACTGTTCTTCCGATACACATACGAGCGACCGAAACGAACAGAAAGTTGAATGGATAGTCTGAACAATCAATGTATCTGGGTGGTATCCGATTATATCGCAATACTGTATATATAGTGATACTAAACAGGTGACGGTACTTCCGTTACACATACTAGCGACTGAATCGAACAGAAGGTTAAATGGTTAGACGAAACGATAATTGAAACTGAGTTGTATTCGATTATATCGTGGTGATGTTTATATAGAAATACTCACCAGGTAACTGTTCTTTCGTTTTCACATACAAGCGACCGAATCGAGCAGAAGGTCAAATGGATAGATTGAACAATCATCGTATCTGGGTTGTATTCGATAATGTTTATATAGTTATACTCACCAGGTAACTGTTTTTCCGTTACACATACTAGCGACTGAATCGAACAGAAGGTTAAATGGTTAGACGAAACGATAATTGTAACTGAGTTGTATTCTATTATATCGTGGTGATGTTTATATAGAAATACTCACCAGGTTACTGTTATTCCGTTATACATACGAGCAACCGAATCGAACAGAAGGTTGAATGGATAGTATATGGGTTGTATTCGATTATGATGTTATGCTGTGTATATAGTAATACACACTAGGTGACGGTATTCCCGTTTCACATACGAGCGACCGAAACGAACAGAAAGTTGAATGGATAGTCTGAACAATCAATGTATCTGGGTGGTATCCGATTTTATCGCAATACTGTATATATAGTGATACTAACCAGGTGACGGTACTTCCGTTACACATACTAGCGACTGAATCGAACAGAAGGTTAAATGGTTAGACGAAACGATAATTAAAACTGAGTTGTATTCGATTATATCGTGGTGATGTTTATAAAGAAATACTCACCAGGTAACTGTTCTTTCGTTTTCACATACAAGCGACCGAATCGAGCAGAAGGTCAAATGGATAGATTGAACAATCATCGTATCTGGGTTGTATTCGATAATGTTTATATAGTTATACTCACCAGGTAACTGTTCATCCGTTACACATACTAGCGACTGAATCGAACAGAAGGTTAAATGGTTAGACGAAACGATAATTGTATCTGAGTTGTATTCGATGATATCGTGATGATGTTTATATAGCAATACTCACCAGGTAACTGTTCTTCCGTTTTATATACAAGCGACCGAATCGAGCAGAAGGTTGAATTCAGTATAGATTGAACAATCATCGTATCTGGGTTGTATTCGATTATGTTTATATAGTTATACTCACCAGGTAACTGTTCTTCCGTTATACATACGAGCGACTGAATTGAACAGAAGGTTGAATGGATAGTATATGGGTTGTATTCGATTATGATGTTATGCTGTGTATATAGTTATACACACTAGGGGACGGTATTCCCGTTTCACATACGAGCGACCGAAACGAACAGAAAGTTGAATGGATAGTATGAACAATCAATGTATCTGGGTGGTATCCGATTATATCGCAATACTGTATATATAGTGATACTAACCAGGTGACGGTACTTCCGTTACACATACTAGCGACTGAATCGAACAGAAGGTTAAATGGTTAGACGAAACGATAATTGTATCTGAGTTGTATTCGATGATAACGTGATGATGTTTATATAGCAATACTCACCAGGTAACTGTTCTTCCGTTACACATACGAGCGACCGAAATGAACAGAAAGTTGAATGGATAGTCTGAACAATCAATGTATCTGGGTGGTATCCGATTATATCGCAATACTGTATATATAGTGATACTAACCAGGTGACGGTACTTCCGTTACACATACTAGCGACTGAATCGAACAGAAGGTTAAATGGTTAGACGAAACGATAATTGAAACTGAGTTGTATTTGATTATATCGTGGTGATGTTTATATAGAAATACTCACCAGGTAACTGTTCTTTCGTTTTCACATACAAGCGACCGAATCGAGCAGAAGGTCAAATGGAGATTGAACAATCATCGTATCTGGGTTGTATTCGATTATGTTTATATAGTTATACTCACCAGGTAACTGTTCTTCCGTTACACATACTAGCGACTGAATCGAACAGAAGGTTGAATGGTTAGACGAAACGATAATTGAAACTGAGTTGTATTCTATTATATCGTGGTGATGTTTATATAGAAATACTCACCAGGTTACTGTTCTTCCGTTATACATACGAGCAACCGAATCGAACAGAAGGTTGAATGGATAGTATCTGGGTTGTATTCGATTATGATGTTATGCTGTGTATATAGTTAAACACACTAGGTGACGGTATTCCCGTTTCACATACAAGCGACCGAAACGAACAGAAAGTTGAATGGATAGTCTGAACAATCAATGTATCTGGGTGGTATCCGATTATATCGCAATACTGTATATATAGTGATACTAACCAGGTGACGGTACTTCCGTTACACATACTAGCGACTGAATCGAACAGAAGGTTAAATGGTTAGACGAAACGATAATTGAAACTGAGTTGTATTCGATTATATCGTGGTGATGTTTATATAGAAATACTCACCAGGTAACTGTTCTTTCGTTTTCACATACAAGCGACCGAATCGAGCAGAAGGTCAAATGGATAGATTGAACAATCATCGTATCTGGGTTGTATTCGATTATGTTTATATAGTTATACTCACCAGGTGACTGTTCTTCCGTTACACATACTAGCGACTGAATCGAACAGAAGGTTAAATGGTTAGACGAAACGATAATTGAAACTGAGTTGTATTCTATTATATCGTGGTGATAATTATATAGAAATACTCACCAGGTTACTGTTCTTCCGTCATACATACGAGCAACCGAATCGAACAGAAGGTTGAATGGATAGTATATGGGTTGTATTCGATTATGATGTTATGCTGTGTATATAGTTATACACACTAGGTGACGGTATTCCCGTTTCACATACGAGCGACCGAAACGAACAGAAAGTTGAATGGATAGTCTGAACAATCAATGTATCTGGGTGGTATCCGATTATATCGCAATACTGTATATATAGTGATACTAACCAGGTGACGGTACTTCCGTTACACATACTAGCGACTGAATCGAACAGAAGGTTAAATGGTTAGACGAAACGATAATTGAAACTGAGTTGTATTCGATTATATCGTGGTGATATTTATATAGCAATACTCACCAGGTAACTGTTCTTCCGTTTTACATAAAAGCGACCGAATCGAGCAGAAGGTCAAATGGATAGATTGAACAATCATCGTATCTGGGTTGTATTCGATTATGTTTATATAGTTATACTTACCAGGTAACTGTTCTTCCGTTACACATACGAGCGACTGAATTGAACAGAAGGTTGAATGGATAGTATATGGGTTGTATTCGATTATGATGTTATGCTGTGTATATAGTTATACACACTAGGTGACGGTATTCTTGTTTTACATACGAGCGACCGAAACGAACAGAAAGTTGAATGGATAGTCTGAACAATCGATGTATCAGGGTGGTATCCGATTATATCGCAATACTGTATATATAGTGATACATACCAGGTGACGGTACTTCCGTTACACATACTAGCGACTGAATCGAACAGAAGGTTAAATGGTTAGACGAAACGATAATTGTAACTGAGTTGTATTCTATTATATCGTGGTGATGTTTATATAGAAATACTCACCAGGTTACTGTTCTTCCGTTATACATACGAGCAACCGAATCGAACAGAAGGTTGAATGGATAGTATATGGGTTGTATTCGATTATGATGTTATGCTTTGTATATAGTTATACACACTAGGTGACGGTATTCCCGTTTTACATACGAGCGACCGAAACGAACAGAAAGTTGAATGGATAGTCTGAACAATTAATGTAACTGGGTGGTATCCGATTATATCGCAATACTGTATATATAGTGATACTAACCAGGTGACGGTACTTCCGTTACAAATACTAGCGACTGAATCGAACAGAAGGTTAAATGGTTAGACGAAACGATAATTGTAACTGAGTTGTATTCTATTATATCGTGGTGATGTTTATATAGAAATACTCACTAGGTTACTGTTCATTCGTTTCCACATACAAGCGACCGAATCGAGCAGAAGGTCAAATGGATAGATTGAACAATCATCGTATCTGGGTTGTATTCGATTATGTTTATATAGTTATACTCACCAGGTAACTGTTCTTCCGTTACACATACTAGCGACTGAATCAAACAGAAGGTTAAATGGTTAGACGAAACGATAATTGAAACTGAGTTGTATTCTATTATATCGTGGTGATGTTTATATAGAAATACTCACCAGGTTACTGTTCTTTCGTTATACATACGAGCAACCGAATCGAACAGAAGGTTGAATGGATAGTATATGGGTTGTATTCGATTATGATGTTATGCTGTGTATATAGTTATACACACTAGGTGACGGTATTCCCGTTTTACATACGAGCGACCGAAACGAACAGAAAGTTGAATGGATAGTCTGAACAATCAATGTATCTGGGTGGTATCCGATTATATCGCAATACTGTATATATAGTGATACTAACCAGGTGACGGTACTTCCGTTACACATACTAGCGACTGAATCGAACAGAAGGTTAAATGGTTAGACGAAACGATAATTGTAACTGAGTTGTATTCTATTATATCGTGGTGATGTTTATATAGAAATACTCACCAGGTTACTGTTCTTTCGTTTTCACATACAAGCGACCGAATCGAGCAGAAGGTCAAATGGATAGATTGAACAATCATCGTATCTGGGTTGTATTCGATTATGTTTATATAGTTATACTCACCAGGTAACTGTTCTTCCGTTACACATACTAGCGACTGAATCGAACAGAAGGTTAAATGGTTAGACGAAACGATAATTGTATCTGAGTTTTATTCGATTATATCATGGTGATGTTTATATAGAAATACTCACCAGGTAACTGTTCTTTCGTTTTCACATACAAGCGACCGAATCGAGCAGAAGGTCAAATGGATAGATTGAACAATCATCGTATCTGGATTGTATTCGATTATGTTTATATAGTTATACTCACCAGGTAACTGTTCTTCCGTTACACATACGAGCGACTGAATTGAACAGAAGGTTGAATGGATAGTATATGGGTTGTATTCGATTATGATGTTATGCTGTGTATATAGTTATACACACTAGGTGACGGTATTCTTGTTTTACATACGAGCGACCGAAACGAACAGAAAGTTGAATGGATAGTCTGAACAATCAATGTATCAGGGTGGTATCCGATTATATCGCAATACTGTATATATAGTGATACATACCAGGTGACGGTACTTCCGTTACACATACTAGCGACTGAATCGAACAGAAGGTTAAATGGTTAGACAAAACGATAATTGTAACTGAGTTGTGTTTTATTATATCGTGGTGATGTTTATATAGAAATACTCACCAGGTTACTGTTCTTTCGTTTTCACATACAAGCGACCGAATCGAGAAGAAGGTCAAATGGATAGATTGAACAATCATCGTATCTGGGTTGTATTCGATTATGTTTATATAGTTATACTCACCAGGTAACTGTTCTTCCGTTACACATACTAGCGACTGAATCGAACAGAAGGTTGAATGGTTAGACGAAACGATAATTGAAACTGAGTTGTATTCTGTTATATCGTGGTGATGTTTATATAGAGATACTCACCAGGTTACTGTTCTTCCGTTATACATACGAGCAACCGAATCGAACAGAAGGTTGAATGGATAGTATATGGGTTGTATTCGATTATGATGTTATGCTGTGTATATAGTTATACACACTAGGTGACGGTATTCCCGTTTCACATACGAGCGACCGATACGAACAGAAAGTTGAATGGATAGTCTGAACAATCAATGTATCTGGGTGGTATCCGATTATATCGCAATACTGTATATATAGTGATACTAACCAGGTGACGGTACTTCCGTTACACATACTAGCGACTGAGGGCCGGTTTATCAATGCAGGGTAAGGTTAATATAACCCAAGGTTAACAGCTAACTCTGGGATAAAATGTTCATTCACTTCGAGGTGGGGTTAAACGATATCAAAATCAAACGGGAAATTAGCTCTAGGATAAAGTTAACCCTGGGTCAGCTTACCCCTCGGGATAACCCTGCATTGATAAACCGGCCCTCAATCGAACAGAAGGTTAAATGGTTAGACGAAACGATAATTGAAACTGAGTTGTATTCGATTATATCGTGGTGATGTTTATATAGAAATACTCACCAGGTAACTGTTCTTTCGTTTTCACATACAAGCGACCGAATCGAGCAGAAGGTCAAATGGATAGATTGAACAATCATCGTATCTGGGTTGTATTCGATTATGTTTATATAGTTATACTCACCAGGTAACTGTTCTTCCGTTACACATACTAGCGACTGAATCGAACAGAAGGTTGAATGGATAGTATATGGGTTGTATTCGATTATGATGTTATGCTGTGTATAGAGTTATACACACTAGGTGACGGTATTCCCGTTTCACATACGAGCGACCGAAACGAACAGAAAGTTGAATGGATAGTCTGAACAATCAATGTATCTGGGTGGTATCCGATTATATCGCAATACTGTATATATAGTGATACTAACCAGGTGACGGTACTTCCGTTACACATACTAGCGACTGAATCGAACAGAAGGTTAAATGGTTAGACGAAACGATAATTGAAACTGAGTTGTATTCGATTATATCGTGGTGATATTTATATAGCAATACTCACCAGGTAACTGTTCTTCCATTTTACATACAAGCGACCGAATCGAGCATAAGGTCAAATGGATAGATTGAACAATCATCGTATCTGGGTTGTATTCGATTATGTTTATATAGTTATACTTACCAGGTAACTGTTCTTCCGTTACACATACGAGCGACTGAATTGAACAGAAGGTTGAATGGATAGTATATGGGTTGTATTCGATTATGATGTTATGCTGTGTATATAGTTAAACACACTAGGTGACGGTATTCTTGTTTTACATACGAGCGACCGAAACGAACAGAAAGTTGAATGGATAGTCTGAACAATCGATGTATCAGGGTGGTATCCGATTATATCGCAATACTGTATATATAGTGATACATACCAGGTGACGGTACTTCCGTTACACATACTAGCAACTGAATCGAACAGAAGGTTAAATGGTTAGACGAAACGATAATTGTAACTGAGTTGTATTCTATTATATCGTGGTGATGTTTATATAGAAATACTCACCAGGTTACTGTTCTTCCGTTATACATACGAGCAACCGAATCGAACAGAAGGTTGAATGGATAGTATATTGGTTGTATTCGATTATGATGTTATGCTTTGTATATAGTTATACACACTAGGTGACGGTATTCCCGTTTTACATACGAGCGACCGAAACGAACAGAAAGTTGAATGGATAAGTCTGAACAATTAATGTATCTGGGTGGTATCCGATTATATCGCAATACTGTATATATAGTGATACTAACCAGGTGACGGTACTTCCGTTACAAATACTAGCGACTGAATCGAACAGAAGGTTAAATGGTTAGACGAAACGATAATTGTAACTGAGTAGTATTCTATTATATCGTGGTGATGTTTATATAGAAATACTCACTAGGTTACTGTTCTTTCGTTTTCACATACAAGCGACCGAATCGAGCAGAAGGTCAAATGGATAGATTGAACAATCATCGTATCTGGGTTGTATTCGATTATGTTTATATAGTTATACTCACCAGGTAACTGTTCTTCCGTTACACATACTAGCGACTGAATCAAACAGAAGGTTAAATGGTTAGACGAAACGATAATTGAAACTGAGTTGTATTCTATTATATCGTGGTGATGTTTATATAGAAATACTCACCAGGTTACTGTTCTTTCGTTATACATACGAGCAACCGAATCGAACAGAAAGTTGAATGGATAGTATATGGGTTGTATTCGATTATGATGTTATGCTGTGTATATAGTTATACACACTAGGTGACGGTATTCCCGTTTTACATACGAGCGACCGAAACGAACAGAAAGTTGAATGGATAGTCTGAACAATCAATGTATCTGGGTGGTATCCGATTATATCGCAATACTGTATATATAGTGATACTAACCAGGTGACGGTACTTCCGTTACACATACTAGCGACTGAATCGAACAGAAGGTTAAATGGTTAGACGAATCGATAATTGTAACTGAGTAGTATTCTATTATATCGTGGTGATGTTTATATAGAAATACTCACCAGGTTACTGTTCTTTCGTTTTCACATACAAGCGACCGAATCGAGCAGAAGGTCAAATGGATAGATTGAACAATCATCGTATCTGGGTTGTATTCGATTATGTTTATATAGTTAAACTCACCAGGTAACTGTTCTTCCGTTACACATACTAGCGACTGAATCGAACAGAAGGTTAAATGGTTAGACGAATCGATAATTGTAACTGAGTCGTATTCTATTATATCGTGGTGATGTTTATATAGAAATACTCACCAGGTTACTGTTCTTCCGTTATACATACGAGCAACCGAATCGAACAGAAGGTTGAATGGATAGTATATGGGTTGTATTCGATTATGATGTTATGCTTTGTATATAGTTATACACACTAGGTGACGGTATTCCCGTTTTACATACGAGCGACCGAAACGAACAGAAAGTTGAATGGATAAGTCTGAACAATTAATGTATCTGGGTGGTATCCGATTATATCGCAATACTGTATATATAGTGATACTAACCAGGTGACGGTACTTCCGTTACAAATACTAGCGACTGAATCGAACAGAAGGTTAAATGGTTAGACGAAACGATAATTGTAACTGAGTTGTATTCTATTATATCGTGGTGATGTTTATATAGAAATACTCACTAGGTTACTGTTCTTTCGTTTTCACATACAAGCGACCGAATCGAGCAGAAGGTCAAATGGATAGATTGAACAATCATCGTATCTGGGTTGTATTCGATTATGTTTATATAGTTATACTCACCAGGTAACTGTTCTTCCGTTACACATACTAGCGACTGAATCAAACAGAAGGTTAAATGGTTAGACGAAACGATAATTGAAACTGAGTTGTATTCTATTATATCGTGGTGATGTTTATATAGAAATACTCACCAGGTTACTGTTCTTTCGTTATACATACGAGCAACCGAATCGAACAGAAAGTTGAATGGATAGTATATGGGTTGTATTCGATTATGATGTTATGCTGTGTATATAGTTATACACACTAGGTGACGGTATTCCCGTTTTACATACGAGCGACCGAAACGAACAGAAAGTTGAAAGGATAGTCTGAACAATCAATGTATCTGGGTGGTATCCGATTATATCGCAATACTGTATATATAGTGATACTAACCAGGTGACGGTACTTCCGTTACACATACTAGCGACTGAATCGAACAGAAGGTTAAATGGTTAGACGAATCGATAATTGTAACTGAGTTGTATTCTATTATATCGTGGTGATGTTTATATAGAAATACTCACCAGGTTACTGTTCTTTCGTTTTCACATACAAGCGACCGAATCGAGCAGAAGGTCAAATGGATAGATTGAACAATCATCGTATCTGGGTTGTATTCGATTATGTTTGTATAGTTAAACTCACCAGGTAACTGTTCTTCCGTTACACATACTAGCGACTGAATCGAACAGAAGGTTAAATGGTTAGACGAATCGATAATTGTAACTGAGTTGTATTCTATTATATCGTGGTGATGTTTATATAGAAATACTCACCAGGTTACTGTTCTTTCGTTATACATACGAGCGACCGAAACGAACAGAAAGTTGAATGGATAGTCTGAACAATCAATGTATCTGGGTGGTATCCGATTATATCGCAATACTGTATATATAGTGATACTAACCAGGTGACGGTACTTCCGTTACACATACTAGCGACTGAATCGAACAGAAGGTTAAATGGTTAGACGAATCGATAATTGTAACTGAGTTTTATTCTATTATATCGTGGTGATGTTTATATAGAAATACTCACCAGGTTACTGTTCTTTCGTTTTCACATACAAGCGACCGAATCGAGCAGAAGGTCAAATGGATAGATTGAACAATCATCGTATCTGGGTTGTATTCGATTATGTTTATATAGTTATACTCACCAGGTAACTGTTCTTCCGTTACACATACTGAATGACTGAATCGAACAGAAGGTTAAATGGTTAGACGAAACGATAATTGTATCTGAGTTTTATTCGATTATATCGTGGTGATGTTTATATAGAAATACTCACCAGGTAACTGTTCTTTCGTTTTCACATTCAAGCGACCGAATCGAGCAGAATGTCAAATGGATAGATTGAACAATCATCGTATCTGGGTTGTATTCGATTATGTTTATATAGTTATACTCACCAGGTAACTGTTCTTCCGTTACACATACGAGCGACTGAATTGAACAGAAGGTTGAATGGATAGTATATGGGTTGTATTCGATTATGATGTTATGCTGTGTATATAGTAATACACACTAGGTGACGGTATTCTTGTTTTACATACGAGCGACCGAAACGAACAGAAAGTTGAATGGATAGTCTGAACAATCAATGTTTCAGGGTGGTATCCGATTATATCGCAATACTGTATATATAGTGATACATACCAGGTGACGGTACTTCCGTTACACATACTAGCGACTGAATCGAACAGAAGGTTAAATGGTTAGACAAAACGATAATTGTAACTGAGTTGTGTTTTATTATATCGTGGTGATGTTTATATAGAAATACTCACCAGGTTACTGTTCTTTCGTTTTCACATACAAGCGACCGAATCGAGAAGAAGGTCAAATGGATAGATTGAACAATCATCGTATCTGGGTTGTATTCGATTATGTTTATATAGTTATACTCACCAGGTAACTGTTCTTCCGTTACACATACTAGCGACTGAATCGAACAGAAGGTTAAATGGTTAGACGAAACGATAATTGAAACTGAGTTGTATTCTATTATATCGTGGTGATGTTTATATAGAAATACTCACCAGGTTACTGTTCTTCCGTTATACATACGAGCAACCGAATCGAACAGAAGGTTGAATGGATAGTATATGGGTTGTATTCGATTATGATGTTATGCTGTGTATATAGTTATACACACTAGGTGACGGTATTCCCGTTTCACATACGAGCGACCGAAACGAACAGAAAGTTGAATGGATAGTCTGAACAATCAATGTATCTGGGTGGTATCCGATTATATCGCAATACTATATATATAGTGATACTTACCAGGTGACGGTACTTCCGTTACACATACTAGCGACTGAATCGAACAGAAGGTTAAATGGTTAGACAAAACGATAATTGTATCTGAGTTGTATTCGATGATATCGTGATGATGTTTATATAGCAATACTCACCAGGTAACTGTTCTTCCGTTTTACAAACAAGCGACCGAATCGAGCAGGAGGTTGAATAGATAGATTGAACAATCATCGTATCTGGGTTGTATTCGATAATGTTTATATAGTTATACTCACCAGGTAACTGTTCTTCCGTTACACATACTAGCGACTGAATCGAACAGAAGGTTAAATGGTTAGACGAAACGATAATTGTATCTGAGTTGTATTCGATTATATCGTGGTGATGTTTATATAGAAATACTCACCAGGTAACTGTTCTTTCGTTTTCACATACAAGCGACCGAATCGAGCAGAAGGTCAAATGGATAGATTGAACAATCATCGTATCTGGGTTGTATTCGATTATGTTTATATAGTTATACTCACCAGGTAACTGTTCTTCCGTTACACATACTAGCGACTGAATCGAACAGAAGGTTAAATGGTTAGACGAAACGATAATTGAAACTGAGTTGTATTCGATTATATCGTGGTGATGTTTATATAGAAATACTCACCAGGTAACTGTTCTTTCGTTTTCACATACAAGCGACCGAATCGAGCAGAAGGTCAAATGGATAGATTGAACAATCATCGTATCTGGGTTGTATTCGATAATGTTTATATAGTTATACTCACCAGGTTACTGTTCTTCCGTTACACATACGAGCGACTGAATTGAACAGAAGGTTGAATGGATAGTATATGGGTTGTATTCGATTATGATGTTATGCTGTGTATATAGTTATACACACTAGGTGACGGTATTCTTGTTTTACATACGAGCGACCGAAACGAACAGAAAGTTGAATGGATAGTCTGAACAATCAATGTATCAGGGTGGTATCCGATTATATCGCAATACTGTATATATAGTGATACATACCAGGTGACGGTACTTCCGTTACACATACTAGCGACTGAATCGAACAGAAGGTTAAATGGTTAGACGAAACGATAATTGTAACTGAGTTGTATTCTATTATATCGTGGTGATGTTTATATAGAAATACTCACCAGGTTACTGTTCTTCCGTTATACATACGAGCAACCGAATCGAACAGAAGGTTGAATGGATAGTATATGGGTTGTATTCGATTATGATGTTATGCTGTGTATATAGTTATACACACTAGGTGACGGTATTCCCGTTTCACATACGAGCGACCGAAACGAACAGAAAGTTGAATAGATAGTCTGAACAATCAATGTATCTGGGTGGTATCCGATTATATCGCAATACTGTATATATAGTGATACTAACCAGGTGACGGTACTTCCGTTACACATACTAGCGACTGAATCGAACAGAAGGTTAAATGGTTAGACGAAACGATAATTGTAACTGAGTTGTATTCTATTATATCGTGGTGATGTTTATATGGAAATACTCACCAGGTTACTGTTCTTTCGTTTTCACATACAAGCGACCGAATCGAGCAGAAGGTCAAATGGATAGATTGAACGATCATCGTATCTGGGTTGTATTCGATTATGTTTATATAGTTATACTCACCAGGTAACTGTTCTTTCGTTACACATACTAGCGATTGAATCAAATAGAATGTTAAATGGTTAGACGAAACGATAATTGAAACTGAGTTGTATTCTATTATATCGTGGTGATGTTTATATAGAAATACTCACCAGGTTACTGTTCTTCCGTTATACATACGAGCAACCGAATCGAACAGAAGGTTGAATGGATAGTATATGGGTTGTATTCGATTATGATGTTATGCTGTGTATATAGTTAGTTATACACACTAGGTGACGGTATTACCGTTTCACATACGAGCGACCGAAACGAACAGAAAGTTGAATGGATAGTCTGAACAATCAATGTATCTGGGTGGTATCCGATTATATCGCAATACTGTATATATAGTGATACTTACCAGGTGACGGTACTTCCGTTATACATACTAGCGACTGAATCGAACAGAAGGTTAAATGGTTAGACAAAACGATAATTGTATCTGAGTTGTATTCGATGATATCGTGATGATGTTTATATAGCAATACTCACCAGGTAACTGTTCTTCCGTTTTACATACAAGCGACCGAATCGAGCAGGAGGTTGAATAGATAGATTGAACAATCATCGTATCTGGGTTGTATTCGATAATGTTTATATAGTTATACTCACCAGGTAACTGTTCTTTCGTTACACATACTAGCGACTGAATCGAACAGAAGGTTAAATGGTTAGACGAAACGATAATTGTATCTGAGTTGTATTCGATTATATCGTGGTGATGTTTATATAGAAATACTCACCAGGTAACTATTCTTTCGTTTTCACATACAAGCGACCGAATCGAGCAGAAGGTCAAATGGATAAACTGAACAATCATCGTATCTGCGTTGTATTCGATAATGTTTATATAGTTATACTCACCAGGTAACTGTTCTTCCGTTACACATACTAGCGACTGAATCGAACAGAAGGTTGAATGGTTAGACGAAACGATAATTGTATCTGAGTTGTATTCGATTATATCGTGGTGATGTTTATATAGAAATACTCACCAGGTAACTGTTCTTTCGTTTTCACATACAAGCGACCGAATAGATTGAACAATCATCGTATCTGGGTTGTATTCGATTATGTTTATATAGTTATACTCACCAGGTAACTGTTCTGCCGTTACACATACTAGCGACTGAATCGAACAGAAGGTTAAATGGTTAGACGAAACGATAATTGAAACTGAGTTGTATTCGATTATATCGTGGTGATGTTTATATAGAAATACTCACCAGGTAACTGTTCTTTCGTTTTCACATACAAGCGACCGAATCGAGCAGAAGGTCAAATGGATAGATTGAACAATCATCGTATCTGGGTTGTATTCGATTATGTTTATATAGTTATACTCACCAGGTAACTGTTCTTCCGTTACACATACGAGCGACTGAATTGAACAGAAGGTTGAATGGATAGTATATGGGTTGTATTCGATTATGATGTTATGCTGTGTATATAGTTATACACACTAGGTGACGGTATTCTTGTTTTACATACGAGCGACCGAAACGAACAGAAAGTTGAATGGATAGTCTGAACAATCAATGTATCAGGGTGGTATCCGATTATATCGCAATACTGTATATATAGTGATACTAACCAGGTGACGGTACTTCCGTTACACATACTAGCGACTGAATCGAACAGAAGGTTAAATGGTTAGACGAAACGATAATTGTAACTGAGTTGTATTCTATTATATCGTGGTGATGTTTATATGGAAATACTCACCAGGTTACTGTTCTTTCGTTTTCACATACAAGCGACCGAATCGAGCAGAAGGTCAAATGGATAGATTGAACGATCATCGTATCTGGGTTGTATTCGATTATGTTTATATAGTTATACTCACCAGGTAACTGTTCTTTCGTTACACATACTAGCGATTGAATCAAATAGAATGTTAAATGGTTAGACGAAACGATAATTGAAACTGAGTTGTATTCTATTATATCGTGGTGATGTTTATATAGAAATACTCACCAGGTTACTGTTCTTCCGTTATACATACGAGCAACCGAATCGAACAGAAGGTTGAATGGATAGTATATGGGTTGTATTCGATTATGATGTTATGCTGTGTATATAGTTAGTTATACACACTAGGTGACGGTATTACCGTTTCACATACGAGCGACCGAAACGAACAGAAAGTTGAATGGATAGTCTGAACAATCAATGTATCTGGGTGGTATCCGATTATATCGCAATACTGTATATATAGTGATACTTACCAGGTGACGGTACTTCCGTTATACATACTAGCGACTGAATCGAACAGAAGGTTAAATGGTTAGACAAAACGATAATTGTATCTGAGTTGTATTCGATGATATCGTGATGATGTTTATATAGCAATACTCACCAGGTAACTGTTCTTCCGTTTTACATACAAGCGACCGAATCGAGCAGGAGGTTGAATAGATAGATTGAACAATCATCGTATCTGGGTTGTATTCGATAATGTTTATATAGTTATACTCACCAGGTAACTGTTCTTCCGTTACACATACTAGCGACTGAATCGAACAGAAGGTTAAATGGTTAGACGAAACGATAATTGTATCTGAGTTGTATTCGATTATATCGTGGTGATGTTTATATAGAAATACTCACCAGGTAACTATTCTTTTGTTTTCACATACAAGCGACCGAATCGAGCAGAAGGTCAAATGGATAAACTGAACAATCATCGTATCTGCGTTGTATTCGATAATGTTTATATAGTTATACTCACCAGGTAACTGTTCTTCCGTTACACATACTAGCGACTGAATCGAACAGAAGGTTGAATGGTTAGACGAAACGATAATTGTATCTGAGTTGTATTCGATTATATCGTGGTGATGTTTATATAGAAATACTCACCAGGTAACTGTTCTTTCGTTTTCACATACAAGCGACCGAATCGAGCAGAAGGTCAAATGGATAGATTGAACAATCATCGTATCTGGGTTGTATTCGATTATGTTTATATAGTTATACTCACCAGGTAACTGTTCTGCCGTTACACATACTAGCGACTGAATCGAACAGAAGGTTAAATGGTTAGACGAAACGATAATTGAAACTGAGTTGTATTCGATTATATCGTGGTGATGTTTATATAGAAATACTCACCAGGTAACTGTTCTTTCGTTTTCACATACAAGCGACCGAATCGAGCAGAAGGTCAAATGGATAGATTGAACAATCATCGTATCTGGGTTGTATTCGATTATGTTTATATAGTTATACTCACCAGGTAACTGTTCTTCCGTTACACATACGAGCGACTGAATTGAACAGAAGGTTGAATGGATAGTATATGGGTTGTATTCGATTATGATGTTATGCTGTGTATATAGTTATACACACTAGGTGACGGTATTCTTGTTTTACATACGAGCGACCGAAACGAACAGAAAGTTGAATGGATAGTCTGAACAATCAATGTATCAGGGTGGTATCCGATTATATCGCAATACTGTATATATAGTGATACATACCAGGTGACGGTACTTCCGTTACACATACTAGCGACTGAATCGAACAGAAGGTTAAATGGTTAGACGAAACGATAATTGTAACTGAGTTGTATTCTATTATATCGTGGTGATGTTTATATAGAAATACTCACCAGGTTACTGTTCTTCCGTTATACATACGAGCAACCGAATCGAACAGAAGGTTGAATGGATAGTATATGGGTTGTATTCGATTATGATGTTATGCTGTGTATATAGTTATACACACTAGGTTACGGTATTCCCGTTTTACATACGAGCGACCGAAACGAACAGAAAGTTGAATGGATAGTCTGAACAATCAATGTATCTGGGTGGTATCCGATTATATCGCAATACTGTATATATAGTGATACTAACCAGGTGACGGTACTTCCGTTACACATACTAGCGACTGAATCGAACAGAAGGTTAAATGGTTAGACGAAACGATAATTGTAACTGAGTTGTATTCTATTATATCGTGGTGATGTTTATATGGAAATACTCACCAGGTTACTGTTCTTTCGTTTTCACATACAAGCGACCGAATCGAGCAGAAGGTCAAATGGATAGATTGAACAATCATCGTATCTGGGTTGTATTCGATTATGTTTATATAGTTATACTCACCAGGTAACTGTTCTTCCGTTACACATACTAGCGACTGAATCGAACAGAAGGTTAAATGGTTAGACGAAACGATAATTGAAACTGAGTTGTATTCTATTATATCGTGGTGATGTTTATATAGAAATACTCACCAGGTTACTGTTCTTCCGTTATACATACGAGCAACCGAATCGAACAGAAGGTTGAATGGATAGTATATGGGTTGTATTCGATTATGATGTTATGCTGTGTATATAGTAATACACACTAGGTGACGGTATTACCGTTTCACATACGAGCGACCGAAACGAACAGAAAGTTGAATGGATAGTCTGAACAATCAATGTATCTGGGTGGTATCCGATTATATCGCAATACTGTATATATAGTGATACTTACCAGGTGACGGTACTTCCGTTATACATACTAGCGACTGAATCGAACAGAAGGTTAAATGGTTAGACAAAACGATAATTGTATCTGAGTTGTATTCGATGATATCGTGATGATGTTTATATAGCAATACTCACCAGGTAACTGTTCTTCCGTTTTACATACAAGCGACCGAATCGAGCAGGAGGTTGAATAGATAGATTGAACAATCATCGTATCTGGGTTGTATTCGATAATGTTTATATAGTTTTACTCACCAGGTAACTGTTCTTCCGTTACACATACTAGCGACTGAATCGAACAGAAGGTTAAATGGTTAGACGAAACGATAATTGTATCTGAGTTGTATTCGATTATATCGTGGTGATGTTTATATAGAAATACTCACCAGGTAACTGTTCTTTCGTTTTCACATACAAGCGACCGAATCGAGCAGAAGGTCAAATGGATAAATTGAACAATCATCGTATCTGGGTTGTATTCGATAATGTTTATATAGTTATACTCACCAGGTAACTGTTCTTCCGTTACACATACTAGCGACTGAATCGAACAGAAGGTTGAATGGTTAGACGAAACGATAATTGTATCTGAGTTGTATTCGATTATATCGTGGTGATGTTCATATAGAAATACTCACCAGGTAACTGTTCTTTCGTTTTCACATACAAGCGACCGAATCGAGCAGAAGGTCAAATGGAAAGATTGAACAATCATCGTATCTGGGTTGTATTCGATTATGTTTATATAGTTATACTCACCAGGTAACTGTTCTTCCGTTACACATACTAGCGACTGAATCGAACAGAAGGTTAAATGGTTAGACGAAACGATAATTGAAACTGAGTTGTATTCGATTATATCGTGGTGATGTTTATATAGAAATACTCACCAGGTAACTGTTCTTTCGTTTTCACATACAAGCGACCGAATCGAGCAGAAGGTCAAATGGATAGATTGAACAATCATCGTATCTGGGTTGTATTCGATTATGTTTATATAGTTATACTCACCAGGTAACTGTTCTTCCGTTACACATACGAGCGACTGAATTGAACAGAAGGTTGAATGGATAGTATATGGGTTGTATTCGATTATGATGTTATGCTGTGTATATAGTTATACACACTAGGTGACGGTATTCTTGTTTTACATACGAGCGACCGAAACGAACAGAAAGTTGAATGGATAGTCTGAACAATCAATGTATCAGGGTGGTATCCGATTATATCGCAATACTGTATATATAGTGATACATACCAGGTGACGGTACTTCCGTTACACATACTAGCGACTGAATCGAACAGAAGGTTAAAAGGTTAGACGAAACGATAATTGTAACTGAGTTGTATTCTATTATATCGTGGTGATGTTTATATGGAAATACTCACCAGGTTACTGTTCTTTCGTTTTCACATACAAGCGACCGAATCGAGCAGAAGGTCAAATGGATAGATTGAACAATCATCGTATCTGGGTTGTATTCGATTATGTTTATATAGTTATACTCACCAGGTAACTGTCCTTCCGTTACACATACGAGCGACTGAATTGAGCAGAAGGTTGAATGGATAGTATATGGGTTGTATTCGATTATGATGTTATGCTGTGTATATAGTAATACACACTAGGTGACGGTATTCTTGTTTTACATACGAGCGACCGAAACGAACAGAAAGTTGAATGGATAGTCTGAACAATCAATGTATCAGGGTGGTATCCGATTATATCGCAATACTGTATATATAGTGATACATACCAGGTGACGGTACTTCCGTTACACATACTAGCGACTGAATCGAACAGAAGGTTAAATGGTTAGACAAAACGATAATTGTAACTGAGTTGTGTTTTATTATATCGTGGTGATGTTTATATAGAAATACTCACCAGGTTACTGTTCTTTCGTTTTCACATACAAGCGACCGAATCGAGAAGAAGGTCAAATGGATAGATTGAACAATCATCGTATCTGGGTTGTATTCGATTATGTTTATATAGTTATACTCACCAGGTAACTGTTCTTCCGTTACACATACTAGCGACTGAATCGAACAGAAGGTTAAATGGTTAGACGAAACGATAATTGAAACTGAGTTGTATTCTATTATATCGTGGTGATGTTTATATAGAAATACTCACCAGGTTACTGTTCTTCCGTTATACATACGAGCAACCGAATCGAACAGAAGGTTGAATGGATAGTATATGGGTTGTATTCGATTATGATGTTATGCTGTGTATATAGTTATACACACTAGGTGACGGTATTACCGTTTCACATACGAGCGACCGAAACGAACAGAAAGTTGAATGGATAGTCTGAACAATCAATGTATCTGGGTGGTATCCGATTATATCGCAATACTGTATATATAGTGATACTTACCAGGTGACGGTACTTCCGTTATACATACTAGCGACTGAATCGAACAGAAGGTTAAATGGTTAGACAAAACGATAATTGTATCTGAGTTGTATTCGATGATATCGTGATGATGTTTATATAGCAATACTCACCAGGTAACTGTTCTTCCGTTTTACATACAAGCGACCGAATCGAGCAGGAGGTTGAATAGATAGATTGAACAATCATCGTATCTGGGTTGTATTCGATAATGTTTATATAGTTTTACTCACCAGGTAACTGTTCTTCCGTTACACATACTAGCGACTGAATCGAACAGAAGGTTAAATGGTTAGACGAAACGATAATTGTATCTGAGTTGTATTCGATTATATCGTGGTGATGTTTATATAGAAATACTCACCAGGTAACTGTTCTTTCGTTTTCACATACAAGCGACCGAATCGAGCAGAAGGTCAAATGGAAAGATTGAACAATCATCGTATCTGGGTTGTATTCGATTATGTTTATATAGTTATACTCACCAGGTAACTGTTCTTCCGTTACACATACTAGCGACTGAATCGAACAGAAGGTTAAATGGTTAGACGAAACGATAATTGAAACTGAGTTGTATTCGATTATATCGTGGTGATGTTTATATAGAAATACTCACCAGGTAACTGTTCTTTCGTTTTCACATACAAGAGACCGAATCGAGCAGAAGGTCAAATGGATAGATTGAACAATCATCGTATCTGGGTTGTATTCGATTATGTTTATATAGTTATACTCACCAGGTAACTGTTCTTCCGTTACACATACGAGCGACTGAATTGAACAGAAGGTTGAATGGATAGTATATGGGTTGTATTCGATTATGATGTTATGCTGTGTATATAGTTATACACACTAGGTGACGGTATTCTTGTTTTACATACGAGCGACCGAAACGAACAGAAAGTTGAATGGATAGTCTGAACAATCAATGTATCAGGGTGGTATCCGATTATATCGCAATACTGTATATATAGTGATACATACCAGGTGACGGTACTTCCGTTACACATACTAGCGACTGAATCGAACAGAAGGTTAAAAGGTTAGACGAAACGATAATTGTAACTGAGTTGTATTCTATTATATCGTGGTGATGTTTATATGGAAATACTCACCAGGTTACTGTTCTTTCGTTTTCACATACAAGCGACCGAATCGAGCAGAAGGTCAAATGGATAGATTGAACAATCATCGTATCTGGGTTGTATTCGATTATGTTTATATAGTTATACTCACCAGGTAACTGTCCTTCCGTTACACATACGAGCGACTGAATTGAACAGAAGGTTGAATGGATAGTATATGGGTTGTATTCGATTATGATGATATGCTGTGTATATAGTAATACACACTAGGTGACGGTATTCTTGTTTTACATACGAGCGACCGAAACGAACAGAAAGTTGAATGGATAGTCTGAACAATCAATGTATCAGGGTGGTATCCGATTATATCGCAATACTGTATATATAGTGATACATACCAGGTGACGGTACTTCCGTTACACATACTAGCGACTGAATCGAACAGAAGGTTAAATGGTTAGACAAAACGATAATTGTAACTGAGTTGTGTTTTATTATATCGTGGTGATGTTTATATAGAAATACTCACCAGGTTACTGTTCTTTCGTTTTCACATACAAGCGACCGAATCGAGAAGAAGGTCAAATGGATAGATTGAACAATCATCGTATCTGGGTTGTATTCGATTATGTTTATATAGTTATACTCACCAGGTAACTGTTCTTCCGTTACACATACTAGCGACTGAATCGAACAGAAGGTTAAATGGTTAGACGAAACGATAATTGAAACTGAGTTGTATTCTATTATATCGTGGTGATGTTTATATAGAAATACTCACCAGGTTACTGTTCTTCCGTTATACATACGAGCAACCGAATCGAACAGAAGGTTGAATGGATAGTATATGGGTTGTATTCGATTATGATGTTATGCTGTGTATATAGTTATACACACTAGGTGACGGTATTCCCGTTTCACATACGAGCGACCGAAACGAACAGAAAGTTGAATGGATAGTCTGAACAATCAATGTATCTGGGTGGTATCCGATTATATCGCAATACTATATATATAGTGATACTTACCAGGTGACGGTACTTCCGTTACACATACTAGCGACTGAATCGAACAGAAGGTTAAATGGTTAGACAAAACGATAATTGTATCTGAGTTGTATTCGATGATATCGTGATGATGTTTATATAGCAATACTCACCAGGTAACTGTTCTTCCGTTTTACAAACAAGCGACCGAATCGAGCAGGAGGTTGAATAGATAGATTGAACAATCATCGTATCTGGGTTGTATTCGATAATGTTTATATAGTTATACTCACCAGGTAACTGTTCTTCCGTTACACATACTAGCGACTGAATCGAACAGAAGGTTAAATGGTTAGACGAAACGATAATTGTATCTGAGTTGTATTCGATTATATCGTGGTGATGTTTATATAGAAATACTCACCAGGTAACTGTTCTTTCGTTTTCACATACAAGCGACCGAATCGAGCAGAAGGTCAAATGGATAGATTGAACAATCATCGTATCTGGGTTGTATTCGATTATGTTTATATAGTTATACTCACCAGGTAACTGTTCTTCCGTTACACATACTAGCGACTGAATCGAACAGAAGGTTAAATGGTTAGACGAAACGATAATTGAAACTGAGTTGTATTCGATTATATCGTGGTGATGTATATATAGAAATACTCACCAGGTAACTGTTCTTTCGTTTTCACATACAAGCGACCGAATCGAGCAGAAGGTCAAATGGATAGATTGAACAATCATCGTATCTGGGTTGTATTCGATTATGTTTATATAGTTATACTCACCAGGTAACTGTTCTTCCGTTACACATACGAGCGACTGAATTGAACAGAAGGTTGAATGGATAGTATATGGGTTGTATTCGATTATGATGTTATGCTGTGTATATAGTTATACACACTAGGTGACGGTATTCTTGTTTTACATACGAGCGACCAAAACGAACAGAAAGTTGAATGGATAGTCTGAACAATCAATGTATCAGGGTGGTATCCGATTATATCGCAATACTGTATATATAGTGATACATACCAGGTGACGGTACTTCCGTTACACATACTAGCGACTGAATCGAACTGAAGGTTAAATGGTTAGACGAAACGATAATTGTAACTGAGTTGTATTCTATTATATCGTGGTGATGTTTATATAGAAATACTCACCAGGTTACTGTTCTTCCGTTATACATACGAGCAACCGAATCGAACAGAAGGTTGAATGGATAGTATATGGGTTGTATTCGATTATGATGTTATGCTGTGTATATAGTTATACACACTAGGTGACGGTATTCCCGTTTCACATACGAGCGACCGAAACGAACAGAAAGTTGAATAGATAGTCTGAACAATCAATGTATCTGGGTGGTATCCGATTATATCGCAATACTGTATATATAGTGATACTAACCAGGTTGCGGTACTTCCGTTACACATACTAGCGACTGAATCGAACAGAAGGTTAAATGGTTAGACGAAACGATAATTGTAACTGAGTTGTATTCTATTATATCGTGGTGATGTTTATATGGAAATACTCACCAGGTTACTGTTCTTTCGTTTTCACATACAAGCGACCGAATCGAGCAGAAGGTCAAATGGATAGATTGAACAATCATCGTATCTGGGTTGTATTCGATTAGGTTTATATAGTTATACTCACCAGGTAACTGTTCTTTCGTTACACATACTAGCGACTGAATCAAACAGAATGTTAAATGGTTAGACGAAACGATAATTGAAACTGAGTTGTATTCTATTATATCGTGGTGATGTTTATATAGAAATACTCACCAGGTTACTGTTCTTCCGTTATACATACGAGCAACCGAATCGAACAGAAGGTTGAATGGATAGTATATGGGTTGTATTCGATTATGATGTTATGCTGTGTATATAGTTAGTTATACACACTAGGTGACGGTAATACCGTTTCACATACGAGCGACCGAAACGAACAGAAAGTTGAATGGATAGTCTGAACAATCAATGTATCTGGGTGGTATCCGATTATATCGCAATACTGTATATATAGTGATACTTACCAGGTGACGGTACTTCCGTTATACATACTAGCGACTGAATCGAACAGAAGGTTAAATGGTTAGACGAAACGATAATTGTATCTGAGTTGTATTCGATGATATCGTGATGATGTTTATATAGCAATACTCACCAGGTAACTGTTCTTCCGTTTTACATACAAGCGACCGAATCGAGCAGGAGGTTGAATAGATAGATTGAACAATCATCGTATCTGGGTTGTATTCGATAATGTTTATATAGTTATACTCACCAGGTAACTGTTCTTCCGTTACACATACTAGCGACTGAATCGAACAGAAGGTTAAATGGTTAGACGAAACGATAATTGTATCTGAGTTGTATTCGATTATATCGTGGTGATGTTTATATAGAAATACTCACCAGGTAACTGTTCTTCCGTTACACATACTAGCGACTGAATCGAACAGAAGGTTAAATGGTTAGACGAAACGATAATTGTATCTGAGTTGTATTCGATTATATCGTGGTGATGTTTATATAGAAATACTCACCAGGTAACTGTTCTTTCGTTTTCACATACAAGCGACCGAATCGAGCAGAAGGTCAAATGGATAGATTGAACAATCATCGTATCTGGGTTGTATTCGATTATGTTTATATAGTTATACTCACCAGGTAACTGTTCTTCCGTTACACATACTAGCGACTGAATCGAACAGAAGGTTAAATGGTTAGACGAAACGATAATTGAAACTGAGTTGTATTCGATTATATCGTGGTGATGTATATATAGAAATACTCACCAGGTAACTGTTCTTTCGTTTTCACATACAAGCGACCGAATCGAGCAGAAGGTCAAATGGATAGATTGAACAATCATCGTATCTGGGTTGTATTCGATTATGTTTATATAGTTATACTCACCAGGTAACTGTTCTTCCGTTACACATACGAGCGACTGAATTGAACAGAAGGTTGAATGGATAGTATATGGGTTGTATTCGATTATGATGTTATGCTGTGTATATAGTTATACACACTAGGTGACGGTATTCTTGTTTTACATACGAGCGACCAAAACGAACAGAAAGTTGAATGGATAGTCTGAACAATCAATGTATCAGGGTGGTATCCGATTATATCGCAATACTGTATATATAGTGATACATACCAGGTGACGGTACTTCCGTTACACATACTAGCGACTGAATCGAACTGAAGGTTAAATGGTTAGACGAAACGATAATTGTAACTGAGTTGTATTCTATTATATCGTGGTGATGTTTATATAGAAATACTCACCAGGTTACTGTTCTTCCGTTATACATACGAGCAACCGAATCGAACAGAAGGTTGAATGGATAGTATATGGGTTGTATTCGATTATGATGTTATGCTGTGTATATAGTTATACACACTAGGTGACGGTATTCCCGTTTCACATACGAGCGACCGAAACGAACAGAAAGTTGAATAGATAGTCTGAACAATCAATGTATCTGGGTGGTATCCGATTATATCGCAATACTGTATATATAGTGATACTAACCAGGTTGCGGTACTTCCGTTACACATACTAGCGACTGAATCGAACAGAAGGTTAAATGGTTAGACGAAACGATAATTGTAACTGAGTTGTATTCTATTATATCGTGGTGATGTTTATATGGAAATACTCACCAGGTTACTGTTCTTTCGTTTTCACATACAAGCGACCGAATCGAGCAGAAGGTCAAATGGATAGATTGAACAATCATCGTATCTGGGTTGTATTCGATTAGGTTTATATAGTTATACTCACCAGGTAACTGTTCTTTCGTTACACATACTAGCGACTGAATCAAACAGAATGTTAAATGGTTAGACGAAACGATAATTGAAACTGAGTTGTATTCTATTATATCGTGGTGATGTTTATATAGAAATACTCACCAGGTTACTGTTCTTCCGTTATACATACGAGCAACCGAATCGAACAGAAGGTTGAATGGATAGTATATGGGTTGTATTCGATTATGATGTTATGCTGTGTATATAGTTAGTTATACACACTAGGTGACGGTAATACCGTTTCACATACGAGCGACCGAAACGAACAGAAAGTTGAATGGATAGTCTGAACAATCAATGTATCTGGGTGGTATCCGATTATATCGCAATACTGTATATATAGTGATACTTACCAGGTGACGGTACTTCCGTTATACATACTAGCGACTGAATCGAACAGAATGTTAAATGGTTAGACGAAACGATAATTGAAACTGAGTTGTATTCTATTATATCGTGGTGATGTTTATATAGAAATACTCACCAGGTTACTGTTCTTCCGTTATACATACGAGCAACCGAATCGAACAGAAGGTTGAATGGATAGTATATGGGTTGTATTCGATTATGATGTTATGCTGTGTATATAGTTAGTTATACACACTAGGTGACGGTAATACCGTTTCACATACGAGCGACCGAAACGAACAGAAAGTTGAATGGATAGTCTGAACAATCAATGTATCTGGGTGGTATCCGATTATATCGCAATACTGTATATATAGTGATACTTACCAGGTGACGGTACTTCCGTTATACATACTAGCGACTGAATCGAACAGAAGGTTAAATGGTTAGACAAAACGATAATTGTATCTGAGTTGTATTCGATGATATCGTGATGATGTTTATATAGCAATACTCACCAGGTAACTGTTCTTCCGTTTTACATACAAGCGACCGAATCGAGCAGGAGGTTGAATAGATAGATTGAACAATCATCGTATCTGGGTTGTATTCGATAATGTTTATATAGTTATACTCACCAGGTAACTGTTCTTCCGTTACACATACTAGCGACTGAATCGAACAGAAGGTTAAATGGTTAGACGAAACGATAATTGTATCTGAGTTGTATTCGATTATATCGTGGTGATGTTTATATGGAAATACTCACCAGGTTACTGTTCTTTCGTTTTCACATACAAGCGACCGAATCGAGCAGAAGGTCAAATGGATAGATTGAACAATCATCGTATCTGGGTTGTATTCGATTATGTTTATATAGTTATACTCACCAGGTAACTGTCCTTCCGTTACACATACGAGCGACTGAATTGAACAGAAGGTTGAATGGATAGTATATGGGTTGTATTCGATTATGATGTTATGCTGTGTAAATAGTAATACACACTAGGTGACGGTATTCTTGTTTTACATACGAGCGACCGAAACGAACAGAAAGTTGAATGGATAGTCTGAACAATCAATGTATCAGGGTGGTATCCGATTATATCGCAATACTGTATATATAGTGATACATACCAGGTGACGGTACTTCCGTTACACATACTAGCGACTGAATCGAACAGAAGGTTAAATGGTTAGACAAAACGATAATTGTAACTGAGTTGTGTTTTATTATATCGTGGTGATGTTTATATAGAAATACTCACCAGGTTACTGTTCTTTCGTTTTCACATACAAGCGACCGAATCGAGAAGAAGGTCAAATGGATAGATTGAACAATCATCGTATCTGGGTTGTATTCGATTATGTTTATATATATAGTTATACACACTAGGTGACGGTATTCCCGTTTCAAATACGAGCGATCGAAACGAACAGAAAGTTGAATGGATAGTCTGAACAATCAATGTATCTGGGTGGTATCCGATTATATCGCAATACTGTATATATAGTGATACTAACCAGGTGACGGTACTTCCAATTCACATACTAGTGACTGAATCGAACAGAAGGTTAAATGGTTAGACGAAACGATAATTGAAACTGAGTTGTATTCGATTATATCGTGGTGATGTTTATATAGAAATACTCACCAGGTAACTGTTCTTTCGTTTTCACATACAAGCGACCGAATCGAGCAGAAGGTCAAATGGATAAATTGAACAATCATCGTATCTGCGTTGTATTCGATAATGTTTATATAGTTATACTCACCAGGTAACTGTTCTTCCGTTACACATACTAGCGACTGAATCGAACAGAAGGTTGAATGGTTAGACGAAACGATAATTGTATCTGAGTTGTATTCGATTATATCGTGGTGATGTTTATATAGAAATACTCACCAGGTAACTGTTTTTCCGTTATACATACGAGCAACCGAATCGATTAGAAGGTTGAATGGATAGTATCTGGGTTGTATTCGATTATGATGTTATGCTGTGTATATAGTTAAACACACTAGGTGACGGTATTCCCGTTTCACATACGAGCGACCGAAACGAACAGAAAGTTGAATGGATAGTCTGAACAATCAATGTATCTGGGTGGTATCCGATTATATCGCAATACTGTATATATAGTGATACTAACCAGGTGACGGTACTTCCGTTACACATACTAGCGACTGAATCGAACAGAAGGTTAAATGGTTAGACGAAACGATAATTGAAACTAAGTTGTATTCGATTATATCGTGGTGATGTTTATATAGAAATACTCACCAGGTAACTGTTCTTTCGTTTTCACATACAAGCGACCGAATCGAGCAGAAGGTCAAATGGATAGATTGAACAATCATCGTATCTGGGTTGTATTCGATTATGTTCATATAGTTATACTCACCAGGTAACTGTTCTTCCGTTACACATACTAGCGACTGAATCGAACAGAAGGTTAAATGATTAGACGAAAAGATAATCGAAACTGAGTTGTATTCTATTATATCGTGGTGATGTTTATATAGAAATACTCACCAGGTTACTGTTCTTCCGTTATACATACGAGCAACCGAATCGAACAGAAGGTTGAATGGATAGTATATGGGTTGTATTCGATTATGATGTTATGCTGTGTATATAGTTATACACACTATGTGACGGTATTCCTGTTTCACATACGAGCGACCGAAACGAACAGAAAGTTGAATGGATAGTCTGAACAATCAATGTATCTGGGTGGTATCCGATTATATCACAATACTGTATATATAGTGATACTAACCAGGTGACGGTACTTCCGTTATACATACTAGCGACTGAATCGAACAGAAGGTTAAATGGTTAGACGAAACGATAATTGAAACTGAGTTGTATTCTATTATATCGTGGTGATGTTTATATAAAAATACTCACCAGGTTACTGTTCTTCCGTTATACATACGAGCAACCGAATCGAACAGAAGGTTGAATGGATAGTATCTGGGTTGTATTCGATTATGATGTTATGCTGTGTATATAGTTAAACACACTAGGTGACGGTATTACCGTTTCACATACGAGCGACCGAAACGAACAGAAAGTTGAATGAATAGTCTGAACAATCAATGTATCTGGGTGGTATCCGATTATATCGCAATACTGTATATATAGTGATACTAACCAGGTGACGGTACTTCCGTTACACATACTAGCGACTGAATCGAACAGAAGGTTAAATGGTTAGACGAAACGATAATTGAAACTGAGTTGTATACGATTATATCGTGGTGATGTTTATATAGAAATACTCACCAGGTAACTGTTCTTTCGTTTTCACATACAAGCGACCGAATCGAGCAGAAGGTCAAATGGATAGATTGAACAATCATCGTATCTGGGTTGTATTCGATTATGTTTATATAGTTATACTCACCAGTTAACTGTTCTTCCGTTACACATACTAGCGACTGAATCGAACAGAAGGTTAAATGGTTAGACGAAACGATAATTGAAACTGAGTTGTATTCTATTATATCGTGGTGATGTTTATATAGAAATACTCACCAGGTTACTGTTCTTCCGTTATACATACTAGCGACTGAATCGAACAGAAGGTTAAATGGTTAGACGAAACGATAATTGAAACTGAGTTGTATTCTATTATATCGTGGTGATGTTTATATAAAAATACTCACCAGGTTACTGTTCTTCCGTTATACATACGAGCAACCGAATCGAACAGAAGGTTGAATGGATAGTATCTGGGTTGTATTCGATTATGATGTTATGCTGTGTATATAGTTAAACACACTAGGTGACGGTATTACCGTTTCACATACGAGCGACCGAAACGAACAGAAAGTTGAATGGATAGTCTGAACAATCAATGTATCTGGGTGGTATCCGATTATATCGCAATACTGTATATATAGTGATACTAACCAGGTGACGGTACTTCCGTTACACATACTAGCGACTGAATCGAACAGAAGGTTGAATGGTTAGACGAAATGATAATTGTATCTGAGTTGTATTCGATGATAACGTGATGATGTTTATATAGCAATACTCAACAGGTAACTGTTCTTCCGTTACACATACGAGCGACCGAAACGAACAGAAAGTTGAATGGATAGTCTGAACAATCAATGTATCTGGGTGGTATCCGATTATATCGCAATACTGTATATATAGTGATACTAACCAGGTGACGGTACTTCCGTTACACATACTAGCGACTGAATCGAACAGAAGGTTAAATGGTTAGACGAAATGATAATTAAAACTAAGTTGTATTCGATTATATCGTGGTGATGTTTATATAGAAATACTCACCAGGTAACTGTTCTTTCGTTTTCACATACAAGCGACCGAATCGAGCAGAAGGTCAAATGGATAGATTGAACAATCATCGTATCTGGGTTGTATTCGATTATGTTTATATAGTTATACTCACCAGGTAACTGTTCTTCCGTTACACATACTAGCGACTGAATCGAACAGAAGGTTAAATGGTTAGACGAAACGATAATTGAAACTGAGTTGTATTCTATTATATCGTGGTGATGTTTATATAGAAATACTCACCAGGTTACTGTTCTTCCGTAATACATACGAGCGACCGAATCGATTAGAAGGTTGAATGGATAGTATATGGGTTGTATTCGATTATGATGTTATGCTGTGTATATAGTTATACACACTATGTGACGGTATTCCTGTTTCACATACGAGCGACCGAAACGAACAGAAAGTTGAATGGATAGTCTGAACAATCAATGTATCTGGGTGGTATCCGATTATATCACAATACTGTATATATAGTGATACTAACCAGGTGACGGTACTTCCGTTATACATACTAGCGACTGAATCGAACAGAAGGTTAAATGGTTAGACGAAACGATAATTGAAACTGAGTTGTATTCTATTATATCGTGGTGATGTTTATATAAAAATACTCACCAGGTTACTGTTCTTCCGTTATACATACGAGCAACCGAATCGAACAGAAGGTTGAATGGATAGTATCTGGGTTGTATTCGATTATGATGTTATGCTGTGTATATAGTTAAACACACTAGGTGACGGTATTACCGTTTCACATACGAGCGACCGAAACGAACAGAAAGTTGAATGAATAGTCTGAACAATCAATGTATCTGGGTGGTATCCGATTATATCGCAATACTGTATATATAGTGATACTAACCAGGTGACGGTACTTCCGTTACACATACTAGCGACTGAATCGAACAGAAGGTTAAATGGTTAGACGAAACGATAATTGAAACTGAGTTGTATACGATTATATCGTGGTGATGTTTATATAGAAATACTCACCAGGTAACTGTTCTTTCGTTTTCACATACAAGCGACCGAATCGAGCAGAAGGTCAAATGGATAGATTGAACAATCATCGTATCTGGGTTGTATTCGATTATGTTTATATAGTTATACTCACCAGTTAACTGTTCTTCCGTTACACATACTAGCGACTGAATCGAACAGAAGGTTAAATGGTTAGACGAAACGATAATTGAAACTGAGTTGTATTCTATTATATCGTGGTGATGTTTATATAGAAATACTCACCAGGTTACTGTTCTTCCGTTATACATACTAGCGACTGAATCGAACAGAAGGTTAAATGGTTAGACGAAACGATAATTGAAACTGAGTTGTATTCTATTATATCGTGGTGATGTTTATATAAAAATACTCACCAGGTTACTGTTCTTCCGTTATACATACGAGCAACCGAATCGAACAGAAGGTTGAATGGATAGTATCTGGGTTGTATTCGATTATGATGTTATGCTGTGTATATAGTTAAACACACTAGGTGACGGTATTACCGTTTCACATACGAGCGACCGAAACGAACAGAAAGTTGAATGGATAGTCTGAACAATCAATGTATCTGGGTGGTATCCGATTATATCGCAATACTGTATATATAGTGATACTAACCAGGTGACGGTACTTCCGTTACACATACTAGCGACTGAATCGAACAGAAGGTTGAATGGTTAGACGAAATGATAATTGTATCTGAGTTGTATTCGATGATAACGTGATGATGTTTATATAGCAATACTCAACAGGTAACTGTTCTTCCGTTACACATACGAGCGACCGAAACGAACAGAAAGTTGAATAAATAGTCTGAACAATCAATGTATCTGGGTGGTATCCGATTATATCGCAATACTGTATATATAGTGATACTAACCAGGTGACGGTACTTCCGTTACACATACTAGCGACTGAATCGAACAGAAGGTTAAATGGTTAGACAAAACGATAATTAAAACTAAGTTGTATTCGATTATATCGTGGTGATGTTTATATAGAAATACTCACCAGGTAACTGTTCTTTCGTTTTCACATACAAGCGACCGAATCGAGCAGAAGGTCAAATGGATAGATTGAACAATCATCGTATCTGGGTTGTATTCGATTATGTTTATATAGTTATACTCACCAGGTAACTGTTCTTCCGTTACACATACTAGCGACTGAATCGAACAGAAGGTTAAATGGTTAGACGAAACGATAATTGAAACTGAGTTGTATTCTATTATATCGTGGTGATGTTTATATAGAAATACTCACCAGGTTACTGTTCTTCCGTAATACATACGAGCGACCGAATCGATTAGAAGGTTGAATGGATAGTATATGGGTTGTATTCGATTATGATGTTATGCTGTGTATATAGTTATACACACTAGGTGACGGTATTCCCGTTTCAAATACGAGCGACCGAAACGAACAGAAAGTTGAATGGATAGTCTGAACAATCAATGTATCTGGGTGGTATCCGATTATATCGCAATACTGTATATATAGTGATACTAACCAGGTGACGGTACTTCCAATTCACATACTAGTGACTGAATCGAACAGAAGGTTGAATGGTTAGACGAAACGATAATTGAAACTGAGTTGTATTCGATTATATCGTGGTGATGTTTATATAGCAATACTCACCAGGTAACTGTTCTTCCGTTTTACATACAAGCGACCGAATCGAGCAGGAGGTTGAATAGATAGATTGAACAATCATCGTATCTGGGTTGTATTCGATAATGTTTATATAGTTATACTCACCAGGTTACTGTTCTTCCGTTACACATACTAGCGACTGAATCGAACAGAAGGTTAAATGGTTAGACGAAACGATAATTGTAACTGAGTTGTATTCTATTATATCGAGGTGATGTTTATATAGAAATACTCACCAGGTTCCTGTTTTTCCGTTATACATACGAGCAAACGAATCGATTAGAAGGTTGAATGGATAGTATCTGGGTTGTATTCGATTATGATGTTATGCTGTGTATATAGTTAAACACACTAGGTGACGGTATTCCCGTTTCACATACGAGCGACCGAAACGAACAGAAAGTTGAATGGATAGTCTGAACAATCAATGTATCTGGGTGGTATCCGATTATATCGCAATACTGTATATATAGTGATACTAACCAGGTGACGGTACTTCCGTTACACATACTAGCGACTGAATCGAACAGAAGGTTAAATGGTTAGACGAAACGATAATTGAAACTAAGTTGTATTCGATTATATCGTGGTGATGTTTATATAGAAATACTCACCAGGTAACTGTTCTTTCGTTTTCACATACAAGCGACCGAATCGAGCAGAAGGTGAAATGGATAGATTGAACAATCATCGTATCTGGGTTGTATTCGATTATGTTCATATAGTTATACTCACCAGGTAACTGTTCTTCCGTTACACATACTAGCGACTGAATCGAACAGAAGGTTAAATGATTAGACGAAAAGATAATTGAAACTGAGTTGTATTCTATTATATCGTGGTGATGTTTATATAGAAATACTCACCAGGTTACTGTTCTTCCGTTATACATACGAGCAACCGAATCGAACAGAAGGTTGAATGGATAGTATATGGGTTGTATTCGATAATGTTTATATAGTTATACTCACCAGGTAACTGTTCTTCCGTTACACATACTAGCGACTGAATCGAACAGAAGGTTAAATGGTTAGACGAAACGATAATTGTAACTGAGTTGTATTCTATTATATCGTGGTGATGTTTATATAGAAATACTCACCAGGTTCCTGTTCTTCCGTTATACATACGAGCAACCGAATCGATTAGAAGGTTGAATGGATAGTATCTGGGTTGTATTCGATTATGATGTTATGCTGTGTATATAGTTGAACACACTAGGTGACGGTATTCCCGTTTCACATACGAGCGACCGAAACGAACAGAAAGTTGAATGGATAGTCTGAACAATCAATGTATCTGGGTGGTATCCGATTATATCGCAATACTGTATATATAGTGATACTAACCAGGTGACGGTACTTCCGTTACACATACTAGCGACTGAATCGAACAGAAGGTTAAATGGTTAGACGAAACGATAATTGAAACTAAGTTGTATTCGATTATATCGTGGTGATGTTTATATAGAAATACTCACCAGGTAACTGTTCTTTCGTTTTCACATACAAGCGACCGAATCGAGCAGAAGGTCAAATGGATAGATTGAACAATCATCGTATCTGGGTTGTATTCGATTATGTTCATATAGTTATACTCACCAGGTAACTGTTCTTCCGTTACACATACTAGCGACTGAATCGAACAGAAGGTTAAATGGTTAGACGAAAAGATAATTGAAACTGAGTTGCATTCTATTATATCGTGGTGATGTTTATATAGAAATACTCACCAGGTTACTGTTCTTCCGTTATACATACGAGCAACCGAATCGAACAGAAGGTTGAATGGATAGTATATGGGTTGTATTCGATTATGATGTTATGCTGTGTATATAGTTATACACACTATGTGACGGTATTCCCGTTTCACATACGAGCGACCGAAACGAACAGAAAGTTGAATGGATAGTCTGAACAATCAATGTATCTGGGTGGTATCCGATTATATCACAATACTGTATATATAGTGATACTAACCAGGTGACGGTACTTCCGTTACACATACTAGCGACTGAATCGAACAGAAGGTTTAAAGGTTAGACGAAACGATAATTGTATCTGAGTTGTATTCGATGATAACGTGATGATGTTTATATAGCAATACTCACCAGGTAACTGTTCTTCCGATACACATACGAGCGACCGAAACGAACAGAAAGTTGAATGGATAGTCTGAACAATCAATGTATCTGGGTGGTATCCGATTATATCGCAATACTGTATATATAGTGATACTAAACAGGTGACGGTACTTCCGTTACACATACTAGCGACTGAATCGAACAGAAGGTTAAATGGTTAGACGAAACGATAATTGAAACTGAGTTGTATTCGATTATATCGTGGTGATGTTTATATAGAAATACTCACCAGGTAACTGTTCTTTCGTTTTCACATACAAGCGACCGAATCGAGCAGAAGGTCAAATGGATAGATTGAACAATCATCGTATCTGGGTTTTATTCGATAATGTTTATATAGTTATACTCACCAGGTAACTGTTTTTCCGTTACACATACTAGCGACTGAATCGAACAGAAGGTTAAATGGTTAGACGAAACGATAATTGTAACTGAGTTGTATTCTATTATATCGTGGTGATGTTTATATAGAAATACTCACCAGGTTACTGTTATTCCGTTATACATACGAGCAACCGAATCGAACAGAAGGTTGAATGGATAGTATATGGGTTGTATTCGATTATGATGTTATGCTGTGTATATAGTAATACACACTAGGTGACGGTATTCCCGTTTCACATACGAGCGACCGAAACGAACAGAAAGTTGAATGGATAGTCTGAACAATCAATGTATCTGGGTGGTATCCGATTTTATCGCAATACTGTATATATAGTGATACTAACCAGGTGACGGTACTTCCGTTACACATACTAGCGACTGAATCGAACAGAAGGTTAAATGGTTAGACGAAACGATAATTAAAACTGAGTTGTATTCGATTATATCGTGGTGATGTTTATAAAGAAATACTCACCAGGTAACTGTTCTTTCGTTTTCACATACAAGCGACCGAATCGAGCAGAAGGTCAAATGGATAGATTGAACAATCATCGTATCTGGGTTGTATTCGATAATGTTTATATAGTTATACTCACCAGGTAACTGTTCATCCGTTACACATACTAGCGACTGAATCGAACAGAAGGTTAAATGGTTAGACGAAACGATAATTGTATCTGAGTTGTATTCGATGATATCGTGATGATGTTTATATAGCAATACTCACCAGGTAACTGTTCTTCCGTTTTATATACAAGCGACCGAATCGAGCAGAAGGTTGAATTCAGTATAGATTGAACAATCATCGTATCTGGGTTGTATTCGATTATGTTTATATAGTTATACTCACCAGGTAACTGTTCTTCCGTTATACATACGAGCGACTGAATTGAACAGAAGGTTGAATGGATAGTATATGGGTTGTATTCGATTATGATGTTATGCTGTGTATATAGTTATACACACCAGGTAACTGTTCTTCCGTTACACATACGAGCGACCGAAATGAACAGAAAGTTGAATGGATAGTCTGAACAATCAATGTATCTGGGTGGTATCCGATTATATCGCAATACTGTATATATAGTGATACTAACCAGGTGACGGTACTTCCGTTACACATACTAGCGACTGAATCGAACAGAAGGTTAAATGGTTAGACGAAACGATAATTGAAACTGAGTTGTATTTGATTATATCGTGGTGATGTTTATATAGAAATACTCACCAGGTAACTGTTCTTTCGTTTTCACATACAAGCGACCGAATCGAGCAGAAGGTCAAATGGAGATTGAACAATCATCGTATCTGGGTTGTATTCGATTATGTTTATATAGTTATACTCACCAGGTAACTGTTCTTCCGTTACACATACTAGCGACTGAATCGAACAGAAGGTTGAATGGTTAGACGAAACGATAATTGAAACTGAGTTGTATTCTATTATATCGTGGTGATGTTTATATAGAAATACTCACCAGGTTACTGTTCTTCCGTTATACATACGAGCAACCGAATCGAACAGAAGGTTGAATGGATAGTATCTGGGTTGTATTCGATTATGATGTTATGCTGTGTATATAGTTAAACACACTAGGTGACGGTATTCCCGTTTCACATACAAGCGACCGAAACGAACAGAAAGTTGAATGGATAGTCTGAACAATCAATGTATCTGGGTGGTATCCGATTATATCGCAATACTGTATATATAGTGATACTAACCAGGTGACGGTACTTCCGTTACACATACTAGCGACTGAATCGAACAGAAGGTTAAATGGTTAGACGAAACGATAATTGAAACTGAGTTGTATTCGATTATATCGTGGTGATGTTTATATAGAAATACTCACCAGGTAACTGTTCTTTCGTTTTCACATACAAGCGACCGAATCGAGCAGAAGGTCAAATGGATAGATTGAACAATCATCGTATCTGGGTTGTATTCGATTATGTTTATATAGTTATACTCACCAGGTGACTGTTCTTCCGTTACACATACTAGCGACTGAATCGAACAGAAGGTTAAATGGTTAGACGAAACGATAATTGAAACTGAGTTGTATTCTATTATATCGTGGTGATAATTATATAGAAATACTCACCAGGTTACTGTTCTTTCGTCATACATACGAGCAACCGAATCGAACAGAAGGTTGAATGGATAGTATATGGGTTGTATTCGATTATGATGTTATGCTGTGTATATAGTTATACACACTAGGTGACGGTATTCCCGTTTCACATACGAGCGACCGAAACGAACAGAAAGTTGAATGGATAGTCTGAACAATCAATGTATCTGGGTGGTATCCGATTATATCGCAATACTGTATTTATAGTGATACTAACCAGGTGACGGTACTTCCGTTACACATACTAGCGACTGAATCGAACAGAAGGTTAAATGGTTAGACGAAACGATAATTGAAACTGAGTTGTATTTGATTATATCGTGGTGATGTTTATATAGAAATACTCACCAGGTAACTGTTCTTTCGTTTTCACATACAAGCGACCGAATCGAGCAGAAGGTCAAATGGAGATTGAACAATCATCGTATCTGGGTTGTATTCGATTATGTTTATATAGTTATACTCACCAGGTAACTGTTCTTCCGTTACACATACTAGCGACTGAATCGAACAGAAGGTTGAATGGTTAGACGAAACGATAATTGAAACTGAGTTGTATTCTATTATATCGTGGTGATGTTTATATAGAAATACTCACCAGGTTACTGTTCTTCCGTTATACATACGAGCAACCGAATCGAACAGAAGGTTGAATGGATAGTATCTGGGTTGTATTCGATTATGATGTTATGCTGTGTATATAGTTAAACACACTAGGTGACGGTATTCCCGTTTCACATACAAGCGACCGAAACGAACAGAAAGTTGAATGGATAGTCTGAACAATCAATGTATCTGGGTGGTATCCGATTATATCGCAATACTGTATATATAGTGATACTAACCAGGTGACGGTACTTCCGTTACACATACTAGCGACTGAATCGAACAGAAGGTTAAATGGTTAGACGAAACGATAATTGAAACTGAGTTGTATTCGATTATATCGTGGTGATATTTATATAGCAATACTCACCAGGTAACTGTTCTTCCGTTTTACATACAAGCGACCGAATCGAGCAGAAGGTCAAATGGATAGATTGAACAATCATCGTATCTGGGTTGTATTCGATTATGTTTATATAGTTATACTTACCAGGTAACTGTTCTTCCGTTACACATACGAGCGACTGAATTGAACAGAAGGTTGAATGGATAGTATATGGGTTGTATTCGATTATGATGTTATGCTGTGTATATAGTTATACACACTAGGTGACGGTATTCTTGTTTTACATACGAGCGACCGAAACGAACAGAAAGTTGAATGGATAGTCTGAACAATCGATGTATCAGGGTGGTATCCGATTATATCGCAATACTGTATATATAGTGATACATACCAGGTGACGGTACTTCCGTTACACATACTAGCGACTGAATCGAACAGAAGGTTAAATGGTTAGACGAAACGATAATTGTAACTGAGTTGTATTCTATTATATCGTGGTGATGTTTATATAGAAATACTCACCAGGTTACTGTTCTTCCGTTATACATACGAGCAACCGAATCGAACAGAAGGTTGAATGGATAGTATATGGGTTGTATTCGATTATGATGTTATGCTTTGTATATAGTTATACACACTAGGTGACGGTATTCCCGTTTTACATACGAGCGACCGAAACGAACAGAAAGTTGAATGGATAGTCTGAACAATTAATGTAACTGGGTGGTATCCGATTATATCGCAATACTGTATATATAGTGATACTAACCAGGTGACGGTACTTCCGTTACAAATACTAGCGACTGAATCGAACAGAAGGTTAAATGGTTAGACGAAACGATAATTGTAACTGAGTTGTATTCTATTATATCGTGGTGATGTTTATATAGAAATACTCACTAGGTTACTGTTCATTCGTTTCCACATACAAGCGACCGAATCGAGCAGAAGGTCAAATGGATAGATTGAACAATCATCGTATCTGGGTTGTATTCGATTATGTTTATATAGTTATACTCACCAGGTAACTGTTCTTCCGTTACACATACTAGCGACTGAATCAAACAGAAGGTTAAATGGTTAGACGAAACGATAATTGAAACTGAGTTGTATTCTATTATATCGTGGTGATGTTTATATAGAAATACTCACCAGGTTACTGTTCTTTCGTTATACATACGAGCAACCGAATCGAACAGAAGGTTGAATGGATAGTATATGGGTTGTATTCGATTATGATGTTATGCTGTGTATATAGTTATACAGACTAGGTGACGGTATTCCCGTTTTACATACGAGCGACCGAAACGAACAGAAAGTTGAATGGATAGTCTGAACAATCAATGTATCTGGGTGGTATCCGATTATATCGCAATACTGTATATATAGTGATACTAACCAGGTGACGGTACTTCCGTTACACATACTAGCGACTGAATCGAACAGAAGGTTAAATGGTTAGACGAAACGATAATTGTAACTGAGTTGTATTCTATTATATCGTGGTGATGTTTATATAGAAATACTCACCAGGTTACTGTTCTTTCGTTTTCACATACAAGCGACCGAATCGAGCAGAAGGTCAAATGGATAGATTGAACAATCATCGTATCTGGGTTGTATTCGATTATGTTTATATAGTTATACTCACCAGGTAACTGTTCTTCCGTTACACATACTAGCGACTGAATCGAACAGAAGGTTAAATGGTTAGACGAAACGATAATTGAAACTGAGTTGTATTCTATTATATCGTGGTGATGTTTATATAGAAATACTCACCAGGTTACTGTTCTTCCGTTATACATACGAGCAACCGAATCGAACAAAAGGTTGATTGGATAGTATATGGGTTGTATTCGATTATGATGTTATGCTGTGTATATAGTTATACACACTAGGTGACGGTATTCCCGTTTCACATACGAGCGACCGAAACGAACAGAAAGTTGAATGGATAGTCTGAACAATCAATGTATCTGGGTGGTATCCGATTATATCGCAATACTGTATATATAGTGATACTAACCAGGTGACGGTACTTCCGTTACACATACTAGCGACTGAATCGAACAGAAGGTTAAATGGTTAGACGAAACGATAATTGAAACTGAGTTGTATTCGATTATATCGTGGTGATGTTTATATAGCAATACTCACCAGGTAACTGTTCTTCCGTTTTACATACAAGCGACCGAATCGAGCAGGAGGTTGAATAGATAGATTGAACAATCATCGTATCTGGGTTGTATTCGATAATGTTTATATAGTTATACTCACCAGGTAACTGTTCTTCCGTTACACATACTAGCGACTGAATCGAACAGAAGGTTAAATGGTTAGACGAAACGATAATTGTAACTGAGTTGTATTCTATCATATCGTGGTGATGTTTATATAGAAATACTCACCAGGTTACTGTTCTTCCGTTATACATACGAGCAACCGAATCGAACAGAAGGTTGAATGGATAGTATCTGGGTTGTATTCGATTATTATGTTATGCTGTGTATATAGTTAAACACACTAGGTGACGGTATTCCCGTTTCACATACGAGCGACCGAAACGAACAGAAAGTTGAATGGATAGTCTGAACAATCAATGTATCTGGTTGGTATCCGATTATATCGCAATACTGTATATATAGTGATACTAACCAGGTGACGGTACTTCCGTTACACATACTAGCGACTGAATCGAACAGAAGGTTGAATGGTTAGACGAAATGATAATTGTATCTGAGTTGTATTCGATGATAACGTGATGATGTTTATATAGCAATACTCAACAGGTAACTGTTCTTCCGTTACACATACGAGCGACCGAAACGAACAGAAAGTTGAATGAATAGTCTGAACAATCAATGTATCTGGGTGGTATCCGATTATATCGCAATACTGTATATATAGTGATACTAACCAGGTGACGGTACTTCCGTTACACATACTAGCGACTGAATCGAACAGAAGGTTAAATGGTTAGACAAAACGATAATTAAAACTAAGTTGTATTCGATTATATCGTGGTGATGTTTATATAGAAATACTCACCAGGTAACTGTTCTTTCGTTTTCACATACAAGCGACCGAATCGAGCAGAAGGTCAAATGGATAGATTGAACAATCATCGTATCTGGGTTGTATTCGATTATGTTTATATAGTTATACTCACCAGGTAACTGTTCTTCCGTTACACATACTAGCGACTGAATCGAACAGAAGGTTAAATGGTTAGACGAAACGATAATTGAAACTGAGTTGTATTCTATTATATCATGGTGATGTTTATATAGAAATACTCACCAGGTTACTGTTCTTCTGTAATACATACGAGCGACCGAATCGAACAGAAGGTTGAATGGATAGTATATGGGTTGTATTCGATTATGATGTTATGCTGTGTATATAGTCATACACACTAGGTGACGGTATTCCCGTTTCAAATACGAGCGATCGAAACGAACAGAAAGTTGAATGGATAGTCTGAACAATCAATGTATCTGGGTGGTATCCGATTATATCGCAATACTGTATATATAGTGATACTAACCAGGTGACGGTACTTCCAATTCACATACTAGTGACTGAATCGAACAGAAGGTTAAATGGTTAGACGAAACGATAATTGAAACTAAGTTGTATTCGATTATATCGTGGTGATGTTTATATAGAAATACTCACCAGGTAACTGTTCTTTCGTTTTCACATACAAGCGACCGAATCGAGCAGAAGGTCAAATGGAATGATTGAACAATCATCGTATCTGGGTTGTATTCGATTATGTTCATATAGTTATACTCACCAGGTAACTGTTCTTCCGTTACACATACTAGCGACTGAATCGAACAGAAGGTTAAATGATTAGACAAAAAGATAATCGAAACTGAGTTGTATTCTATTATATCGTGGTGATGTTTATATAGAAATACTCACCAGGTTACTGTTCTTCCGTTATACATACGAGCAACCGAATCGAACAGAAGGTTGAATGGATAGTATATGGGTTGTATTCGATTATGATGTTATGCTGTGTATATAGTTATACACACTATGTGACGGTATTCCTGTTTCACATACGAGCGACCGAAACGAACAGAAAGTTGAATGGATAGTCTGAACAATCAATGTATCTGGGTGGTATCCGATTATATCACAATACTGTATATATAGTGATACTAACCAGGTGACGGTACTTCCGTTACACATACTAGCGACTGAATCGAACAGAAGGTTAAATGGTTAGACGAAACGATAATTGAAACTGGGTTGTATTCTATTATATCGTGGTGATGTTTATATAAAAATACTCACCAGGTTACTGTTCTTCCGTTATACATACGAGCAACCGAATCGAACAGAAGGTTGAATGGATAGTATCTGGGTTGTATTCGATTATGATGTTATGCTGTGTATATAGTTAAACACACTAGGTGACGGTATTACCGTTTCACATACGAGCGACCGAAACGAACAGAAAGTTGAATGAATAGTCTGAACAATCAATGTATCTGGGTGGTATCCGATTATATCGCAATACTGTATATATAGTGATACTAACCAGGTGACGGTACTTCCGTTACACATACTAGCGACTGAATCGAACAGAAGGTTAAATGGTTAGACGAAACGATAATTGAAACTGAGTTGTATTCGATTATATCGTGGTGATGTTTATATAGAAATACTCACCAGGTAACTGTTCTTTCGTTTTCACATACAAGCGACCGAATCGAGCAGAAGGTCAAATGGATAGATTGAACAATCATCGTATCTGGGTTGTATTCGATTATGTTTATATAGTTATACTCACCAGGTAACTGTTCTTCCGTTACACATACTAGCGACTGAATCGAACAGAAGGTTAAATGGTTAGACGAAACGATAATTGAAACTGAGTTGTATTCTATTATATCGTGGTGATGTTTATATAGAAATACTCACCAGGTTACTGTTCTTCCGTTATACATACTAGCGACTGAATCGAACAGAAGGTTAAATGGTTAGACGAAACGATAATTGAAACTGAGTTGTATTCTATTATATCGTAGTGATGTTTATATAAAAATACTCACCAGGTTACTGTTCTTCCGTTATACATACGAGCAACCGAATCGAACAGAAGGCTGAATGGATAGTATCTGGGTTGTATTCGATTATGATGTTATGCTGTGTATATAGTTAAACACACTAGGTGACGGTATTACCGTTTCACATACGAGCGACCGAAACGAACAGAAAGTTGAATGATAGTCTGAACAATCAATGTATCTGGGTGGTATCCGATTATATCGCAATACTGTATATATAGTGATACTAACCAGGTGACGGTACTTCCGTTACACATACTAGCGACTGAATCGAACAGAAGGTTGAATGGTTAGACGAAATGATAATTGTATCTGAGTTGTATTCGATGATAACGTGATGATGTTTATATAGCAATACTCAACAGGTAACTGTTTTTCCGTTACACATACGAGCGACCGAAACGAACAGAAAGTTGAATGGATAGTCTGAACAATCAATGTATCTGGGTGGTATCCGATTATATCGCAATACTGTATATATAGTGATACTAACCAGGTGACGGTACTTCCGTTACACATACTAGCGACTGAATCGAACAGAAGGTTAAATGGTTAGACGAAACGATAATTAAAACTAAGTTGTATTCGATTATATCGTGGTGATGTTTATATAGAAATACTCACCAGGTAACTGTTCTTTCGTTTTCACATACAAGCGACCGAATCGAGCAGAAGGTCAAATGGATAGATTGAACAATCATCGTATCTGGGTTGTATTCGATTATGTTTATATAGTTATACTCACCAGGTAACTGTTCTTCCGTTACACATACTGGCGACTGAATCGAACAGAAGGTTAAATGGTTAGACGAAACGATAATTGAAACTGAGTTGTATTCTATTATATCGTGGTGATGTTTATATAGAAATACTCACCAGGTTACTGTTCTTCCGTAATACATACGAGCGACCGAATCGATTAGAAGGTTGAATGGATAGTATATGGGTTGTATTCGATTATGATGTTATGCTGTGTATATAGTTATACACACTATGTGACGGTATTCCTGTTTCACATACGAGCGACAGAAACGAACAGAAAGTTGAATGGATAGTCTGAACAATCAATGTATCTGGGTGGTATCCGATTATATCACAATACTGTATATATAGTGATACTAACCAGGTGACGGTACTTCCGTTACACATACTAGCGACTGAATCGAACAGAAGGTTAAATGGTTAGACGAAACGATAATTGAAACTGAGTTGTATTCTATTATATCGTGGTGATGTTTATATAAAAATACTCACCAGGTTACTGTTCTTCCGTTATACATACGAGCAACCGAATCGAACAGAAGGTTGAATGGATAGTATCTGGGTTGTATTCGATTATGATGTTATGCTGTGTATATAGTTAAACACACTAGGTGACGGTATTACCGTTTCACATACGAGCGACCGAAACGAACAGAAAGTTGAATGAATAGTCTGAACAATCAATGTATCTGGGTGGTATCCGATTATATCGCAATACTGTATATATAGTGATACTAACCAGGTGACGGTACTTCCGTTACACATACTAGCGACTGAATCGAACAGAAGGTTAAATGGTTAGACGAAACGATAATTGAAACTGAGTTGTATTCGATTATATCGTGGTGATGTTTATATAGAAATACTCACCAGGTAACTGTTCTTTCGTTTTCACATACAAGCGACCGAATCGAGCAGAAGGTCAAATGGATAGATTGAACAATCATCGTATCTGGGTTGTATTCGATTATGTTTATATAGTTATACTCACCAGTTAACTGTTCTTCCGTTACACATACTAGCGACTGAATCGAACAGAAGGTTAAATGGTTAGACGAAACGATAATTGAAACTGAGTTGTATTCTATTATATCGTGGTGATGTTTATATAGAAATACTCACCAGGTTACTGTTCTTCCGTTATACATACTAGCGACTGAATCGAACAGAAGGTTAAATGGTTAGACGAAACGATAATTGAAACTGAGTTGTATTCTATTATATCGTGGTGATGTTTATATAAAAATACTCACCAGGTTACTGTTCTTCCGTTATACATACGAGCAACCGAATCGAACAGAAGGTTGAATGGATAGTATCTGGGTTGTATTCGATTATGATGTTATGCTGTGTATATAGTTAAACACACTAGGTGACGGTATTACCGTTTCACATACGAGCGACCGAAACGAACAGAAAGTTGAATGGATAGTCTGAACAATCAATGTATCTGGGTGGTATCCGATTATATCGCAATACTGTATATATAGTGATACTAACCAGGTGACGGTACTTCCGTTACACATACTAGCGACTGAATCGAACAGAAGGTTGAATGGTTAGACGAAATGATAATTGTATCTGAGTTGTATTCGATGATAACGTGATGATGTTTATATAGCAATACTCAACAGGTAACTGTTCTTTCGTTACACATACGAGCGACCGAAACGAACAGAAAGTTGAATAAATAGTCTGAACAATCAATGTATCTGGGTGGTATCCGATTATATCGCAATACTGTATATATAGTGATACTAACCAGGTGACGGTACTTCCGTTACACATACTAGCGACTGAATCGAACAGAAGGTTAAATGGTTAGACAAAACGATAATTAAAACTAAGTTGTATTCGATTATATCGTGGTGATGTTTATATAGAAATACTCACCAGGTAACTGTTCTTTCGTTTTCACATACAAGCGACCGAATCGAGCAGAAGGTCAAATGGATAGATTGAACAATCATCGTATCTGGGTTGTATTCGATTATGTTTATATAGTTATACTCACCAGGTAACTGTTCTTCCGTTACACATACTAGCGACTGAATCGAACAGAAGGTTAAATGGTTAGACGAAACGATAATTGAAACTGAGTTGTATTCTATTATATCGTGGTGATGTTTATATAGAAATACTCACCAGGTTACTGTTCTTCCGTAATACATACGAGCGACCGAATCGATTAGAAGGTTGAATGGATAGTATATGGGTTGTATTCGATTATGATGTTATGCTGTGTATATAGTTATACACACTAGGTGACGGTATTCCCGTTTCAAATACGAGCGACCGAAACGAACAGAAAGTTGAATGGATAGTCTGAACAATCAATGTATCTGGGTGGTATCCGATTATATCGCAATACTGTATATATAGTGATACTAACCAGGTGACGGTACTTCCAATTCACATACTAGTGACTGAATCGAACAGAAGGTTGAATGGTTAGACGAAACGATAATTGAAACTGAGTTGTATTCGATTATATCGTGGTGATGTTTATATAGCAATACTCACCAGGTAACTGTTCTTCCGTTTTACATACAAGCGACCGAATCGAGCAGGAGGTTGAATAGATAGATTGAACAATCATCGTATCTGGGTTGTATTCGATAATGTTTATATAGTTATACTCACCAGGTTACTGTTCTTCCGTTACACATACTAGCGACTGAATCGAACAGAAGGTTAAATGGTTAGACGAAACGATAATTGTAACTGAGTTGTATTCTATTATATCGAGGTGATGTTTATATAGAAATACTCACCAGGTTCCTGTTTTTCCGTTATACATACGAGCAACCGAATCGATTAGAAGGTTGAATGGATAGTATCTGGGTTGTATTCGATTATGATGTTATGCTGTGTATATAGTTAAACACACTAGGTGACGGTATTCCCGTTTCACATACGAGCGACCGAAACGAACAGAAAGTTGAATGGATAGTCTGAACAATCAATGTATCTGGGTGGTATCCGATTATATCGCAATACTGTATATATAGTGATACTAACCAGGTGACGGTACTTCCGTTACACATACTAGCGACTGAATCGAACAGAAGGTTAAATGGTTAGACGAAACGATAATTGAAACTAAGTTGTATTCGATTATATCGTGGTGATGTTTATATAGAAATACTCACCAGGTAACTGTTCTTTCGTTTTCACATACAAGCGACCGAATCGAGCAGAAGGTGAAATGGATAGATTGAACAATCATCGTATCTGGGTTGTATTCGATTATGTTCATATAGTTATACTCACCAGGTAACTGTTCTTCCGTTACACATACTAGCGACTGAATCGAACAGAAGGTTAAATGATTAGACGAAAAGATAATTGAAACTGAGTTGTATTCTATTATATCGTGGTGATGTTTATATAGAAATACTCACCAGGTTACTGTTCTTCCGTTATACATACGAGCAACCGAATCGAACAGAAGGTTGAATGGATAGCATATGGGTTGTATTCGATAATGTTTATATAGTTATACTCACCAGGTAACTGTTCTTCCGTTACACATACTAGCGACTGAATCGAACAGAAGGTTAAATGGTTAGACGAAACGATAATTGTAACTGAGTTGTATTCTATTATATCGTGGTGATGTTTATATAGAAATACTCACCAGGTTCCTGTTCTACCGTTATACATACGAGCAACCGAATCGATTAGAAGGTTGAATGGATAGTATCTGGGTTGTATTCGATTATGATGTTATGCTGTGTATATAGTTGAACACACTAGGTGACGGTATTCCCGTTTCACATACGAGCGACCGAAACGAACAGAAAGTTGAATGGATAGTCTGAACAATCAATGTATCTGGGTGGTATCCGATTATATCGCAATACTGTATATATAGTGATACTAACCAGGTGACGGTACTTCCGTTACACATACTAGCGACTGAATCGAACAGAAGGTTAAATGGTTAGACGAAACGATAATTGAAACTAAGTTGTATTCGATTATATCGTGGTGATGTTTATATAGAAATACTCACCAGGTAACTGTTCTTTCGTTTTCACATACAAGCGACCGAATCGAGCAGAAGGTCAAATGGATAGATTGAACAATCATCGTATCTGGGTTGTATTCGATTATGTTCATATAGTTATACTCACCAGGTAACTGTTCTTCCGTTACACATACTAGCGACTGAATCGAACAAAAGGTTAAATGGTTAGACGAAAAGATAATTGAAACTGAGTTGCATTCTATTATATCGTGGTGATGTTTATATAGAAATACTCACCAGGTTACTGTTCTTCCGTTATACATACGAGCAACCGAATCGAACAGAAGGTTGAATGGATAGTATATGGGTTGTATTCGATTATGATGTTATGCTGTGTATATAGTTATACACACTATGTGACGGTATTCCCGTTTCACATACGAGCGACCGAAACGAACAGAAAGTTGAATGGATAGTCTGAACAATCAATGTATCTGGGTGGTATCCGATTATATCACAATACTGTATATATAGTGATACTAACCAGGTGACGGTACTTCCGTTACACATACTAGCGACTGAATCGAACAGAAGGTTTAAAGGTTAGACGAAACGATAATTGTATCTGAGTTGTATTCGATGATAACGTGATGATGTTTATATAGCAATACTCACCAGGTAACTGTTCTTCCGATACACATACGAGCGACCGAAACGAACAGAAAGTTGAATGGATAGTCTGAACAATCAATGTATCTGGGTGGTATCCGATTATATCGCAATACTGTATATATAGTGATACTAAACAGGTGACGGTACTTCCGTTACACATACTAGCGACTGAATCGAACAGAAGGTTAAATGGTTAGACGAAACGATAATTGAAACTGAGTTGTATTCGATTATATCGTGGTGATGTTTATATAGAAATACTCACCAGGTAACTGTTCTTTCGTTTTCACATACAAGCGACCGAATCGAGCAGAAGGTCAAATGGATAGATTGAACAATCATCGTATCTGGGTTGTATTCGATAATGTTTATATAGTTATACTCACCAGGTAACTGTTTTTCCGTTACACATACTAGCGACTGAATCGAACAGAAGGTTAAATGGTTAGACGAAACGATAACTGTAACTGAGTTGTATTCTATTATATCGTGGTGATGTTTATATAGAAATACTCACCAGGTTACTGTTATTCCGTTATACATACGAGCAACCGAATCGAACAGAAGGTTGAATGGATAGTATATGGGTTGTATTCGATTATGATGTTATGCTGTGTATATAGTAATACACACTAGGTGACGGTATTCCCGTTTCACATACGAGCGACCGAAACGAACAGAAAGTTGAATGGATAGTCTGAACAATCAATGTATCTGGGTGGTATCCGATTTTATCGCAATACTGTATATATAGTGATACTAACCAGGTGACGGTACTTCCGTTACACATACTAGCGACTGAATCGAACAGAAGGTTAAATGGTTTGACGAGACGATAATTAAAACTGAGTTGTATTCGATTATATCGTGGTGATGTTTATAAAGAAATACTCACCAGGTAACTGTTCTTTCGTTTTCACATACAAGCGACCGAATCGAGCAGAAGGTCAAATGGATAGATTGAACAATCATCGTATCTGGGTTGTATTCGATAATGTTTATATAGTTATACTCACCAGGTAACTGTTCATCCGTTACACATACTAGCGACTGAATCGAACAGAAGGTTAAATGGTTAGACGAAACGATAATTGTATCTGAGTTGTATTCGATGATATCGTGATGATGTTTATATAGCAATACTCACCAGGTAACTGTTCTTCCGTTTTATATACAAGCGACCGAATCGAGCAGAAGGTTGAATTCAGTATAGATTGAACAATCATCGTATCTGGGTTGTATTCGATTATGTTTATATAGTTATACTCACCAGGTAACTGTTCTTCCGTTATACATACGAGCGACTGAATTGAACAGAAGGTTGAATGGATAGTATATGGGTTGTATTCGATTATGATGTTATGCTGTGTATATAGTTATACACATTAGGGGACGGTATTCCCGTTTCACATACGAGCGACCGAAACGAACAGAAAGTTGAATGGATAGTATGAACAATCAATGTATCTGGGTGGTATCCGATTATATCGCAATACTGTATATATAGTGATACTAACCAGGTGACGGTACTTCCGTTACACATACTAGCGACTGAATCGAACAGAAGGTTAAATGGTTAGACGAAACGATAATTGTATCTGAGTTGTATTCGATGATAACGTGATGATGTTTATATAGCAATACTCACCAGGTAACTGTTCTTCCGTTACACATACGAGCGACCGAAATGAACAGAAAGTTGAATGGATAGTCTGAACAATCAATGTATCTGGGTGGTATCCGATTATATCGCAATACTGTATATATAGTGATACTAACCAGGTGACGGTACTTCCGTTACACATACTAGCGACTGAATCGAACAGAAGGTTAAATGGTTAGACGAAACGATAATTGAAACTGAGTTGTATTTGATTATATCGTGGTGATGTTTATATAGAAATACTCACCAGGTAACTGTTCTTTCGTTTTCACATACAAGCGACCGAATCGAGCAGAAGGTCAAATGGAGATTGAACAATCATCGTATCTGGGTTGTATTCGATTATGTTTATATAGTTATACTCACCAGGTAACTGTTCTTCCGTTACACATACTAGCGACTGAATCGAACAGAAGGTTGAATGGTTAGACGAAACGATAATTGAAACTGAGTTGTATTCTATTATATCGTGGTGATGTTTATATAGAAATACTCACCAGGTTACTGTTCTTCCGTTATACATACGAGCAACCGAATCGAACAGAAGGTTGAATGGATAGTATCTGGGTTGTATTCGATTATGATGTTATGCTGTGTATATAGTTAAACACACTAGGTGACGGTATTCCCGTTTCACATACGAGCGACCGAAACGAACAGAAAGTTGAATGGATAGTCTGAACAATCAATGTATCTGGGTGGTATCCGATTATATCGCAATACTGTATATATAGTGATACTAACCAGGTGACGGTACTTCCGTTACACATACTAGCGACTGAATCGAACAGAAGGTTAAATGGTTAGACGAAACGATAATTGAAACTGAGTTGTATTCGATTATATCGTGGTGATATTTATATAGCAATACTCACCAGGTAACTGTTCTTCCGTTTTACATAAAAGCGACCGAATCGAGCAGAAGGTCAAATGGATAGATTGAACAATCATCGTATCTGGGTTGTATTCGATTATGTTTATATAGTTATACTTACCAGGTAACTGTTCTTCCGTTACACATACGAGCGACTGAATTGAACAGAAGGTTGAATGGATAGTATATGGGTTGTATTCGATTATGATGTTATGCTGTGTATATAAACTACGCAACACTAATTACGTCGCACCCCAAAATGATGCCCCTGTTTGAATTGGAATAACTTATTTCTGCTTTGTTCAATTTGAATTCTGTTTAAACTGTTCGCTAGCTCAGTCCTTCAGCTATAATCTCGTACTTCCTAGATATATGAGGTTCTTTTCATAAAATCGCCACAGGATGTTACTTGAAACTGTGCAAAATCTCGGAATTTTCAAAAGGATCCCAAATGAAGAAAAACATTGTTTTTTCAATTTTTACAGCGGAGGCATGCAGATGATCTCAATGACTCCAGACATTTTCAAAATGGTCCTTTTATCTCTTTTATTTACAGAGTGATCTCAAAAAATCGATTTTTTGGTTTTCCAGTCATAACTTTTTTCCACGTCAACCGATTTTCAAAATGTTTGGCTCATTTTGAAGCTAAAACCTGAGATGAAGAGATATAAAGATCAGAATTGACTCAAAATGAACATTCAAGACTGATGGTCTCCTCAAAGATGACCCAAATCTAAAACACCCTCTAAATCCCAGCAGGGATGAGAATTAAACGAAAATCAACTTGTTTTCGGAAGGATCATTCATTCTGGATACGTTCAGATCCTTTCAGTTTTCAGTAGTCGAAAATTATGCATGAGTAAACCAAATTGAAACGATATGTTTCCGAAAAAAAATCAGACCATTGTTCGCCTGAAATGCATAGCCCGTAACCAACGTAACGAAAATCACAATAAGTGATAAGTGATCAGCTGAGGCTCATTCCACAATAGCGGTTTTTCTTTCAGGGCCGGTTTATCAATGCACGGTTAGGTTAATATAACCCAAGGTTAACAGCTAACTCTGTGATAAAATGTTTATTCACTTCGAGGTGGGGTTAAACGCTATCAAAATCAAACGGGAAATTAGCTCTAGGATAAAGTTAACCCTGGGTCAGCTTACCCCTCGGGATAACCCTGCATTGATAAACCGGCCCTCAATCGTGTAGCATTGATTGTGTAAGTAAGCAAGAGCAAGAAAACAAGTTTCATTGAATTTTTAATAATCAATAAGAAGAAGAAATGGTAACTTGGATAACAGTACATGAAAAAAAAATAGTATTTAGTGGGTTCTCCCCTCTTGGCAACCACTTCTTCGACCCTATTCGGCATACTGGTTATCAGACCTCCGATAAATTCCTGGGGAATAGCCGCCCATTCTTGCTGTACCGCAGTCACCAAGTCATCCAAATTCTCCATTCGGCCTTCTCTTTCTTTCAATTTTAATTTTATACGACTCCAGACATGCTCTATCGGATTCATATCCGGAGACAAAGGTGGCCAGTCCATTCTCTCTATACCGTGATCCCTCAAAAATTCGTTGACAGTGCGAGCCCTATGCGGTCTCGCATTGTCATCAACGAGAATAAAGTTTTCGCCTATATTTGCGGCGGAAGGGACCACGATATCCCTCAAACACATATCTTTATACCTCTCACCATTCATACTCTCTCCTCTCAAAATCACTAATTCACTCCTCCAATTATTCGATATTCCACCCCACACAGTCACGCCTCCACCACCAAAAGCCACCCTTGCCTCCATATTCTCTTCCAGGAACCTTTCATTCCTTCCTCTCCATACTAACATGCGCCCATCCTTTCGAAACAAGTTGAACCTACTCTCATCCGTAAACACACTCTGCTATGCCCCAGTTTCGATGTACTTGTCCCCACAATCGCCTTGCTGCTCGATGTACAGGTTTCAGTAAGGGGCAGGCTGCTCGTCTTCTTGCATGCAAGCCAATATCATGGATCCGGCGTCGGATTGTTTGACTAGAAACCTGTACACCGGTTGCATCGATTAATTCTCGACGAATTTTGGGGGCGGTTGAAGTCCGGGTCCTCCGTACCGATCTTCCGATGAGGCGGTCTTGAGCAGGAGTTGTTCTTCTTGTTGTGCCCCTTCTTGGCCCCCTCGGTCGGTATTGAATATCCCCAGCGTTAGCTCGGTAGTGGGCCCTTTGGACAGATCTCACTGTTGTTCCCAGCAGATTGGCAATCTGGAGGTTGGATAATCCTCGTTATGCCATTTGATGAATCAGTTCCAGCTGGTCGGGCTTAAGATGCGGCATTGAAACGAGTGTTTTATTCTTACCAGAATCAAAATTGACGTCTAATTAACCTGACTTGTCAGTCACTTATTGTGATTTTCGTTACGTTGGTTACGGGCCATGCATTTCAGGCGAACAATGGTCTGATTTTTTTTCGGAAACATGTCGTTCCAATTGGGTTTACTCATGCATAATTTTCAACTACTGAAAACTGAAAGGATCTGAACGTATCCAGAATGAATGATCCTTCCGAAAACAAGTTGATTTTCGTTTAATTCTCATCCCTGCTGGGATTTAGAGGGTGTTTTAGATTTGGGTCATCTTTGAGGAGACCCTCAGTCTTGAATGTTCATTTTGAGTCAATTCTGATCTTTATATCTCTTCATCTGAGGTTTTAGCTTCAAAATGAGCCAGAGATTTTGAAAATCGGTTGACGTGGAAAAAAGTTATGACTGGAAAACCAAAAAATCGATTTTTTGAGATCACTCTGTAAATAAAAGAGATAAAAGGACCATTTTGAAAATGTCTGAAGTCATTGAGATCATCTTCATGCCTCCGCTGTTAAAATTGAAAAAACAATGTTTTTCTTCATTTGGGATCCTTTTGAAAATTCCGAGATTTTGCACAGTTTCAAGTAACATCCTGTGGCGATTTTATGAAAAGAACCTCATATATCTAGGAAGTACGAGATTATAGCTGAAGGACTGAGCTAGCGAACAGTTTAAACAGAATTCAAATTGAACAAAGCAGAAAAAAGTTATTCCAATTCAAACAGGGGCATCATTTTGGGGTGCGACGTAATTAGTGTTGCGTAGTTTAGTTATACACACTAGGTGACGGTATTCTTGTTTTACATACGAGCGACCGAAACGAACAGAAAGTTGAATGGATAGTCTGAACAATCGATGTATCAGGGTGGTATCCGATTATATCGCAATACTGTATATATAGTGATACATACCAGGTGACGGTACTTCCGTTACACATACTAGCGACTGAATCGAACAGAAGGTTAAATGGTTAGACGAAACGATAATTGTAACTGAGTTGTATTCTATTATATCGTGGTGATGTTTATATAGAAATACTCACCAGGTTACTGTTCTTCCGTTATACATACGAGCAACCGAATCGAACAGAAGGTTGAATGGATAGTATATGGGTTGTATTCGATTATGATGTTATGCTTTGTATATAGTTATACACACTAGGTGACGGTATTCCCGTTTTACATACGAGCGACCGAAACGAACAGAAAGTTGAATGGATAGTCTGAACAATTAATGTAACTGGGTGGTATCCGATTATATCGCAATACTGTATATATAGTGATACTAACCAGGTGACGGTACTTCCGTTACAAATACTAGCGACTGAATCGAACAGAAGGTTAAATGGTTAGACGAAACGATAATTGTAACTGAGTTGTATTCTATTATATCGTGGTGATGTTTATATAGAAATACTCACTAGGTTACTGTTCATTCGTTTCCACATACAAGCGACCGAATCGAGCAGAAGGTCAAATGGATAAATTGAACAATCATCGTATCTGGGTTGTATTCGATTATGTTTATATAGTTATACTCACCAGGTAACTGTTCTTCCGTTACACATACTAGCGACTGAATCAAACAGAAGGTTAAATGGTTAGACGAAACGATAATTGAAACTGAGTTGTATTCTATTATATCGTGGTGATGTTTATATAGAAATACTCACCAGGTTACTGTTCTTTCGTTATACATACGAGCAACCGAATCGAACAGAAGGTTGAATGGATAGTATATGGGTTGTATTCGATTATGATGTTATGCTGTGTATATAGTTATACACACTAGGTGACGGTATTCCCGTTTTACATACGAGCGACCGAAACGAACAGAAAGTTGAATGGATAGTCTGAACAATCAATGTATCTGGGTGGTATCCGATTATATCGCAATACTGTATATATAGTGATACTAACCAGGTGACGGTACTTCCGTTACACATACTAGCGACTGAATCGAACAGAAGGTTAAATGGTTAGACGAAACGATAATTGTATCTGAGTTTTATTCGATTATATCGTGGTGATGTTTATATAGAAATACTCACCAGGTAACTGTTCTTTCGTTTTCACATACAAGCGACCGAATCGAGCAGAAGGTCAAATGGATAGATTGAACAATCATCGTATCTGGATTGTATTCGATTATGTTTATATAGTTATACTCACCAGGTAACTGTTCTTCCGTTACACATACGAGCGACTGAATTGAACAGAAGGTTGAATGGATAGTATATGGGTTGTATTCGATTATGATGTTATGCTGTGTATATAGTTATACACACTAGGTGACGGTATTCTTGTTTTACATACGAGCGACCGAAACGAACAGAAAGTTGAATGGATAGTCTGAACAATCAATGTATCAGGGTGGTATCCGATTATATCGCAATACTGTATATATAGTGATACATACCAGGTGACGGTACTTCCGTTACACATACTAGCGACTGAATCGAACAGAAGGTTAAATGGTTAGACAAAACGATAATTGTAACTGAGTTGTGTTTTATTATATCGTGGTGATGTTTATATAGAAATACTCACCAGGTTACTGTTCTTTCGTTTTCACATACAAGCGACCGAATCGAGAAGAAGGTCAAATGGATAGATTGAACAATCATCGTATCTGGGTTGTATTCGATTATGTTTATATAGTTATACTCACCAGGTAACTGTTCTTCCGTTACACATACTAGCGACTGAATCGAACAGAAGGTTGAATGGTTAGACGAAACGATAATTGAAACTGAGTTGTATTCTGTTATATCGTGGTGATGTTTATATAGAGATACTCACCAGGTTACTGTTCTTCCGTTATACATACGAGCAACCGAATCGAACAGAAGGTTGAATGGATAGTATATGGGTTGTATTCGATTATGATGTTATGCTGTGTATATAGTTATACACACTAGGTGACGGTATTCCCGTTTCACATACGAGCGACCGAAACGAACAGAAAGTTGAATGGATAGTCTGAACAATCAATGTATCTGGGTGGTATCCGATTATATCGCAATACTGTATATATAGTGATACTAACCAGGTGACGGTACTTCCGTTACACATACTAGCGACTGAGGGCCGGTTTATCAATGCAGGGTAAGGTTAATATAACCCAAGGTTAACAGCTAACTCTGGGATAAAATGTTCATTCACTTCGAGGTGGGGTTAAACGATATCAAAATCAAACGGGAAATTAGCTCTAGGATAAAGTTAACCCTGGGTCAGCTTACCCCTCGGGATAACCCTGCATTGATAAACCGGCCCTCAATCGAACAGAAGGTTAAATGGTTAGACGAAACGATAATTGAAACTGAGTTGTATTCGATTATATCGTGGTGATGTTTATATAGAAATACTCACCAGGTAACTGTTCTTTCGTTTTCACATACAAGCGACCGAATCGAGCAGAAGGTCAAATGGATAGATTGAACAATCATCGTATCTGGGTTGTATTCGATTATGTTTATATAGTTATACTCACCAGGTAACTGTTCTTCCGTTACACATACTAGCGACTGAATCGAACAGAAGGTTGAATGGATAGTATATGGGTTGTATTCGATTATGATGTTATGCTGTGTATAGAGTTATACACACTAGGTGACGGTATTCCCGTTTCACATACGAGCGACCGAAACGAACAGAAAGTTGAATGGATAGTCTGAACAATCAATGTATCTGGGTGGTATCCGATTATATCGCAATACTGTATATATAGTGATACTAACCAGGTGACGGTACTTCCGTTACACATACTAGCGACTGAATCGAACAGAAGGTTAAATGGTTAGACGAAACGATAATTGAAACTGAGTTGTATTCGATTATATCGTGGTGATATTTATATAGCAATACTCACCAGGTAACTGTTCTTCCATTTTACATACAAGCGACCGAATCGAGCATAAGGTCAAATGGATAGATTGAACAATCATCGTATCTGGGTTGTATTCGATTATGTTTATATAGTTATACTTACCAGGTAACTGTTCTTCCGTTACACATACGAGCGACTGAATTGAACAGAAGGTTGAATGGATAGTATATGGGTTGTATTCGATTATGATGTTATGCTGTGTATATAGTTAAACACACTAGGTGACGGTATTCTTGTTTTACATACGAGCGACCGAAACGAACAGAAAGTTGAATGGATAGTCTGAACAATCGATGTATCAGGGTGGTATCCGATTATATCGCAATACTGTATATATAGTGATACATACCAGGTGACGGTACTTCCGTTACACATACTAGCAACTGAATCGAACAGAAGGTTAAATGGTTAGACGAAACGATAATTGTAACTGAGTTGTATTCTATTATATCGTGGTGATGTTTATATAGAAATACTCACCAGGTTACTGTTCTTCCGTTATACATACGAGCAACCGAATCGAACAGAAGGTTGAATGGATAGTATATTGGTTGTATTCGATTATGATGTTATGCTTTGTATATAGTTATACACACTAGGTGACGGTATTCCCGTTTTACATACGAGCGACCGAAACGAACAGAAAGTTGAATGGATAAGTCTGAACAATTAATGTATCTGGGTGGTATCCGATTATATCGCAATACTGTATATATAGTGATACTAACCAGGTGACGGTACTTCCGTTACAAATACTAGCGACTGAATCGAACAGAAGGTTAAATGGTTAGACGAAACGATAATTGTAACTGAGTAGTATTCTATTATATCGTGGTGATGTTTATATAGAAATACTCACTAGGTTACTGTTCTTTCGTTTTCACATACAAGCGACCGAATCGAGCAGAAGGTCAAATGGATAGATTGAACAATCATCGTATCTGGGTTGTATTCGATTATGTTTATATAGTTATACTCACCAGGTAACTGTTCTTCCGTTACACATACTAGCGACTGAATCAAACAGAAGGTTAAATGGTTAGACGAAACGATAATTGAAACTGAGTTGTATTCTATTATATCGTGGTGATGTTTATATAGAAATACTCACCAGGTTACTGTTCTTTCGTTATACATACGAGCAACCGAATCGAACAGAAAGTTGAATGGATAGTATATGGGTTGTATTCGATTATGATGTTATGCTGTGTATATAGTTATACACACTAGGTGACGGTATTCCCGTTTTACATACGAGCGACCGAAACGAACAGAAAGTTGAATGGATAGTCTGAACAATCAATGTATCTGGGTGGTATCCGATTATATCGCAATACTGTATATATAGTGATACTAACCAGGTGACGGTACTTCCGTTACACATACTAGCGACTGAATCGAACAGAAGGTTAAATGGTTAGACGAATCGATAATTGTAACTGAGTAGTATTCTATTATATCGTGGTGATGTTTATATAGAAATACTCACCAGGTTACTGTTCTTTCGTTTTCACATACAAGCGACCGAATCGAGCAGAAGGTCAAATGGATAGATTGAACAATCATCGTATCTGGGTTGTATTCGATTATGTTTATATAGTTAAACTCACCAGGTAACTGTTCTTCCGTTACACATACTAGCGACTGAATCGAACAGAAGGTTAAATGGTTAGACGAATCGATAATTGTAACTGAGTTGTATTCTATTATATCGTGGTGATGTTTATATAGAAATACTCACCAGGTTACTGTTCTTCCGTTATACATACGAGCAACCGAATCGAACAGAAGGTTGAATGGATAGTATATGGGTTGTATTCGATTATGATGTTATGCTTTGTATATAGTTATACACACTAGGTGACGGTATTCCCGTTTTACATACGAGCGACCGAAACGAACAGAAAGTTGAATGGATAAGTCTGAACAATTAATGTATCTGGGTGGTATCCGATTATATCGCAATACTGTATATATAGTGATACTAACCAGGTGACGGTACTTCCGTTACAAATACTAGCGACTGAATCGAACAGAAGGTTAAATGGTTAGACGAAACGATAATTGTAACTGAGTTGTATTCTATTATATCGTGGTGATGTTTATATAGAAATACTCACTAGGTTACTGTTCTTTCGTTTTCACATACAAGCGACCGAATCGAGCAGAAGGTCAAATGGATAGATTGAACAATCATCGTATCTGGGTTGTATTCGATTATGTTTATATAGTTATACTCACCAGGTAACTGTTCTTCCGTTACACATACTAGCGACTGAATCAAACAGAAGGTTAAATGGTTAGACGAAACGATAATTGAAACTGAGTTGTATTCTATTATATCGTGGTGATGTTTATATAGAAATACTCACCAGGTTACTGTTCTTTCGTTATACATACGAGCAACCGAATCGAACAGAAAGTTGAATGGATAGTATATGGGTTGTATTCGATTATGATGTTATGCTGTGTATATAGTTATACACACTAGGTGACGGTATTCCCGTTTTACATACGAGCGACCGAAACGAACAGAAAGTTGAAAGGATAGTCTGAACAATCAATGTATCTGGGTGGTATCCGATTATATCGCAATACTGTATATATAGTGATACTAACCAGATGACGGTACTTCCGTTACACATACTAGCGACTGAATCGAACAGAAGGTTAAATGGTTAGACGAATCGATAATTGTAACTGAGTTGTATTCTATTATATCGTGGTGATGTTTATATAGAAATACTCACCAGGTTACTGTTCTTTCGTTTTCACATACAAGCGACCGAATCGAGCAGAAGGTCAAATGGATAGATTGAACAATCATCGTATCTGGGTTGTATTCGATTATGTTTGTTTAGTTAAACTCACCAGGTAACTGTTCTTCCGTTACACATACTAGCGACTGAATCGAACAGAAGGTTAAATGGTTAGACGAATCGATAATTGTAACTGAGTTGTATTCTATTATATCGTGGTGATGTTTATATAGAAATACTCACCAGGTTACTGTTCTTTCGTTATACATACGAGCGACCGAAACGAACAGAAAGTTGAATGGATAGTCTGAACAATCAATGTATCTGGGTGGTATCCGATTATATCGCAATACTGTATATATAGTGATACTAACCAGGTGACGGTACTTCCGTTACACATACTAGCGACTGAATCGAACAGAAGGTTAAATGGTTAGACGAATCGATAATTGTAACTGAGTTTTATTCTATTATATCGTGGTGATGTTTATATAGAAATACTCACCAGGTTATTGTTCTTTCGTTTTCACATACAAGCGACCGAATCGAGCAGAAGGTCAAATGGATAGATTGAACAATCATCGTATCTGGGTTGTATTCGATTATGTTTATATAGTTATACTCACCAGGTAACTGTTCTTCCGTTACACATACTGAATGACTGAATCGAACAGAAGGTTAAATGGTTAGACGAAACGATAATTGTATCTGAGTTTTATTCGATTATATCGTGGTGATGTTTATATAGAAATACTCACCAGGTAACTGTTCTTTCGTTTTCACATTCAAGCGACCGAATCGAGCAGAATGTCAAATGGATAGATTGAACAATCATCGTATCTGGGTTGTATTCGATTATGTTTATATAGTTATACTCACCAGGTAACTGTTCTTCCGTTACACATACGAGCGACTGAATTGAACAGAAGGTTGAATGGATAGTATATGGGTTGTATTCGATTATGATGTTATGCTGTGTATATAGTAATACACACTAGGTGACGGTATTCTTGTTTTACATACGAGCGACCGAAACGAACAGAAAGTTGAATGGATAGTCTGAACAATCAATGTTTCAGGGTGGTATCCGATTATATCGCAATACTGTATATATAGTGATACATACCAGGTGACGGTACTTCCGTTACACATACTAGCGACTGAATCGAACAGAAGGTTAAATGGTTAGACAAAACGATAATTGTAACTGAGTTGTGTTTTATTATATCGTGGTGATGTTTATATAGAAATACTCACCAGGTTACTGTTCTTTCGTTTTCACATACAAGCGACCGAATCGAGAAGAAGGTCAAATGGATAGATTGAACAATCATCGTATCTGGGTTGTATTCGATTATGTTTATATAGTTATACTCACCAGGTAACTGTTCTTCCGTTACACATACTAGCGACTGAATCGAACAGAAGGTTAAATGGTTAGACGAAACGATAATTGAAACTGAGTTGTATTCTATTATATCGTGGTGATGTTTATATAGAAATACTCACCAGGTTACTGTTCTTCCGTTATACATACGAGCAACCGAATCGAACAGAAGGTTGAATGGATAGTATATGGGTTGTATTCGATTATGATGTTATGCTGTGTATATAGTTATACACACTAGGTGACGGTATTCCCGTTTCACATACGAGCGACCGAAACGAACAGAAAGTTGAATGGATAGTCTGAACAATCAATGTATCTGGGTGGTATCCGATTATATCGCAATACTATATATATAGTGATACTTACCAGGTGACGGTACTTCCGTTACACATACTAGCGACTGAATCGAACAGAAGGTTAAATGGTTAGACAAAACGATAATTGTATCTGAGTTGTATTCGATGATATCGTGATGATGTTTATATAGCAATACTCACCAGGTAACTGTTCTTCCGTTTTACAAACAAGCGACCGAATCGAGCAGGAGGTTGAATAGATAGATTGAACAATCATCGTATCTGGGTTGTATTCGATAATGTTTATATAGTTATACTCACCAGGTAACTGTTCTTCCGTTACACATACTAGCGACTGAATCGAACAGAAGGTTAAATGGTTAGACGAAACGATAATTGTATCTGAGTTGTATTCGATTATATCGTGGTGATGTTTATATAGAAATACTCACCAGGTAACTGTTCTTTCGTTTTCACATACAAGCGACCGAATCGAGCAGAAGGTCAAATGGATAGATTGAACAATCATCGTATCTGGGTTGTATTCGATTATGTTTATATAGTTATACTCACCAGGTAACTGTTCTTCCGTTACACATACTAGCGACTGAATCGAACAGAAGGTTAAATGGTTAGACGAAACGATAATTGAAACTGAGTTGTATTCGATTATATCGTGGTGATGTTTATATAGAAATACTCACCAGGTAACTGTTCTTTCGTTTTCACATACAAGCGACCGAATCGAGCAGAAGGTCAAATGGATAGATTGAACAATCATCGTATCTGGGTTGTATTCGATAATGTTTATATAGTTATACTCACCAGGTTACTGTTCTTCCGTTACACATACGAGCGACTGAATTGAACAGAAGGTTGAATGGATAGTATATGGGTTGTATTCGATTATGATGTTATGCTGTGTATATAGTTATACACACTAGGTGACGGTATTCTTGTTTTACATACGAGCGACCGAAACGAACAGAAAGTTGAATGGATAGTCTGAACAATCAATGTATCAGGGTGGTATCCGATTATATCGCAATACTGTATATATAGTGATACATACCAGGTGACGGTACTTCCGTTACACATACTAGCGACTGAATCGAACAGAAGGTTAAATGGTTAGACGAAACGATAATTGTAACTGAGTTGTATTCTATTATATCGTGGTGATGTTTATATAGAAATACTCACCAGGTTACTGTTCTTCCGTTATACATACGAGCAACCGAATCGAACAGAAGGTTGAATGGATAGTATATGGGTTGTATTCGATTATGATGTTATGCTGTGTATATAGTTATACACACTAGGTGACGGTATTCCCGTTTCACATACGAGCGACCGAAACGAACAGAAAGTTGAATAGATAGTCTGAACAATCAATGTATCTGGGTGGTATCCGATTATATCGCAATACTGTATATATAGTGATACTAACCAGGTGACGGTACTTCCGTTACACATACTAGCGACTGAATCGAACAGAAGGTTAAATGGTTAGACGAAACGATAATTGTAACTGAGTTGTATTCTATTATATCGTGGTGATGTTTATATGGAAATACTCACCAGGTTACTGTTCTTTCGTTTTCACATACAAGCGACCGAATCGAGCAGAAGGTCAAATGGATAGATTGAACAATCATCGTATCTGGGTTGTATTCGATTATGTTTATATAGTTATACTCACCAGGTAACTGTTCTTTCGTTACACATACTAGCGATTGAATCAAACAGAATGTTAAATGGTTAGACGAAACGATAATTGAAACTGAGTTGTATTCTATTATATCGTGGTGATGTTTATATAGAAATACTCACCAGGTTACTGTTCTTCCGTTATACATACGAGCAACCGAATCGAACAGAAGGTTGAATGGATAGTATATGGGTTGTATTCGATTATGATGTTATGCTGTGTATATAGTTAGTTATACACACTAGGTGACGGTATTACCGTTTCACATACGAGCGACCGAAACGAACAGAAAGTTGAATGGATAGTCTGAACAATCAATGTATCTGGGTGGTATCCGATTATATCGCAATACTGTATATATAGTGATACTTACCAGGTGACGGTACTTCCGTTATACATACTAGCGACTGAATCGAACAGAAGGTTAAATGGTTAGACAAAACGATAATTGTATCTGAGTTGTATTCGATGATATCGTGATGATGTTTATATAGCAATACTCACCAGGTAACTGTTCTTCCGTTTTACATACAAGCGACCGAATCGAGCAGGAGGTTGAATAGATAGATTGAACAATCATCGTATCTGGGTTGTATTCGATAATGTTTATATAGTTATACTCACCAGGTAACTGTTCTTCCGTTACACATACTAGCGACTGAATCGAACAGAAGGTTAAATGGTTAGACGAAACGATAATTGTATCTGAGTTGTATTCGATTATATCGTGGTGATGTTTATATAGAAATACTCACCAGGTAACTATTCTTTCGTTTTCACATACAAGCGACCGAATCGAGCAGAAGGTCAAATGGATAAACTGAACAATCATCGTATCTGCGTTGTATTCGATAATGTTTATATAGTTATACTCACCAGGTAACTGTTCTTCCGTTACACATACTAGCGACTGAATCGAACAGAAGGTTGAATGGTTAGACGAAACGATAATTGTATCTGAGTTGTATTCGATTATATCGTGGTGATGTTTATATAGAAATACTCACCAGGTAACTGTTCTTTCGTTTTCACATACAAGCGACCGAATCGAGCAGAAGGTCAAATGGATAGATTGAACAATCATCGTATCTGGGTTGTATTCGATTATGTTTATATAGTTATACTCACCAGGTAACTGTTCTGCCGTTACACATACTAGCGACTGAATCGAACAGAAGGTTAAATGGTTAGACGAAACGATAATTGAAACTGAGTTGTATTCGATTATATCTTGGTGATGTTTATATAGAAATACTCACCAGGTAACTGTTCTTTCGTTTTCACATACAAGCGACCGAATCGAGCAGAAGGTCAAATGGATAGATTGAACAATCATCGTATCTGGGTTGTATTCGATTATGTTTATATAGTTATACTCACCAGGTAACTGTTCTTCCGTTACACATACGAGCGACTGAATTGAACAGAAGGTTGAATGGATAGTATATGGGTTGTATTCGATTATGATGTTATGCTGTGTATATAGTTATACACACTAGGTGACGGTATTCTTGTTTTACATACGAGCGACCGAAACGAACAGAAAGTTGAATGGATAGTCTGAACAATCAATGTATCAGGGTGGTATCCGATTATATCGCAATACTGTATATATAGTGAAACATACCAGGTGACGGTACTTCCGTTACACATACTAGCGACTGAATCGAACAGAAGGTTAAATGGTTAGACGAAACGATAATTGTAACTGAGTTGTATTCTATTATATCGTGGTGATGTTTATATAGAAATACTCACCAGGTTACTGTTCTTCCGTTATACATACGAGCAACCGAATCGAACAGAAGGTTGAATGGATAGTATATGGGTTGTATTCGATTATGATGTTATGCTGTGTATATAGTTATACACACTAGGTTACGGTATTCCCGTTTTACATACGAGCGACCGAAACGAACAGAAAGTTGAATGGATAGTCTGAACAATCAATGTATCTGGGTGGTATCCGATTATATCGCAATACTGTATATATAGTGATACTAACCAGGTGACGGTACTTCCGTTACACATACTAGCGACTGAATCGAACAGAAGGTTAAATGGTTAGACGAAACGATAATTGTAACTGAGTTGTATTCTATTATATCGTGGTGATGTTTATATGGAAATACTCACCAGGTTACTGTTCTTTCGTTTTCACATACAAGCGACCGAATCGAGCAGAAGGTCAAATGGATAGATTGAACAATCATCGTATCTGGGTTGTATTCGATTATGTTTATATAGTTATACTCACCAGGTAACTGTTCTTCCGTTACACATACTAGCGACTGAATCGAACAGAAGGTTAAATGGTTAGACGAAACGATAATTGAAACTGAGTTGTATTCTATTATATCGTGGTGATGTTTATATAGAAATACTCACCAGGTTACTGTTCTTCCGTTATACATACGAGCAACCGAATCGAACAGAAGGTTGAATGGATAGTATATGGGTTGTATTCGATTATGATGTTATGCTGTGTATATAGTAATACACACTAGGTGACGGTATTACCGTTTCACATACGAGCGACCGAAACGAACAGAAAGTTGAATGGATAGTCTGAACAATCAATGTATCTGGGTGGTATCCGATTATATCGCAATACTGTATATATAGTGATACTTACCAGGTGACGGTACTTCCGTTATACATACTAGCGACTGAATCGAACAGAAGGTTAAATGGTTAGACAAAACGATAATTGTATCTGAGTTGTATTCGATGATATCGTGATGATGTTTATATAGCAATACTCACCAGGTAACTGTTCTTCCGTTTTACATACAAGCGACCGAATCGAGCAGGAGGTTGAATAGATAGATTGAACAATCATCGTATCTGGGTTGTATTCGATAATGTTTATATAGTTTTACTCACCAGGTAACTGTTCTTCCGTTACACATACTAGCGACTGAATCGAACAGAAGGTTAAATGGTTAGACGAAACGATAATTGTATCTGAGTTGTATTCGATTATATCGTGGTGATGTGTATATAGAAATACTCACCAGGTAACTGTTCTTTCGTTTTCACATACAAGCGACCGAATCGAGCAGAAGGTCAAATGGATAAATTGAACAATCATCGTATCTGGGTTGTATTCGATAATGTTTATATAGTTATACTCACCAGGTAACTGTTCTTCCGTTACACATACTAGCGACTGAATCGAACAGAAGGTTGAATGGTTAGACGAAACGATAATTGTATCTGAGTTGTATTCGATTATATCGTGGTGATGTTCATATAGAAATACTCACCAGGTAACTGTTCTTTCGTTTTCACATACAAGCGACCGAATCGAGCAGAAGGTCAAATGGAAAGATTGAACAATCATCGTATCTGGGTTGTATTCGATTATGTTTATATAGTTATACTCACCAGGTAACTGTTCTTCCGTTACACATACTAGCGACTGAATCGAACAGAAGGTTAAATGGTTAGACGAAACGATAATTGAAACTGAGTTGTATTCGATTATATCGTGGTGATGTTTATATAGAAATACTCACCAGGTAACTGTTCTTTCGTTTTCACATACAAGCGACCGAATCGAGCAGAAGGTCAAATGGATAGATTGAACAATCATCGTATCTGGGTTGTATTCGATTATGTTTATATAGTTATACTCACCAGGTAACTGTTCTTCCGTTACACATACGAGCGACTGAATTGAACAGAAGGTTGAATGGATAGTATATGGGTTGTATTCGATTATGATGTTATGCTGTGTATATAGTTATACACACTAGGTGACGGTATTCTTGTTTTACATACGAGCGACCGAAACGAACAGAAAGTTGAATGGATAGTCTGAACAATCAATGTATCAGGGTGGTATCCGATTATATCGCAATACTGTATATATAGTGATACATACCAGGTGACGGTACTTCCGTTACACATACTAGCGACTGAATCGAACAGAAGGTTAAAAGGTTAGACGAAACGATAATTGTAACTGAGTTGTATTCTATTATATCGTGGTGATGTTTATATGGAAATACTCACCAGGTTACTGTTCTTTCGTTTTCACATACAAGCGACCGAATCGAGCAGAAGGTCAAATGGATAGATTGAACAATCATCGTATCTGGGTTGTATTCGATTATGTTTATATAGTTATACTCACCAGGTAACTGTCCTTCCGTTACACATACGAGCGACTGAATTGAGCAGAAGGTTGAATGGATAGTATATGGGTTGTATTCGATTATGATGTTATGCTGTGTATATAGTAATACACACTAGGTGACGGTATTCTTGTTTTACATACGAGCGACCGAAACGAACAGAAAGTTGAATGGATAGTCTGAACAATCAATGTATCAGGGTGGTATCCGATTATATCGCAATACTGTATATATAGTGATACATACCAGGTGACGGTACTTCCGTTACACATACTAGCGACTGAATCGAACAGAAGGTTAAATGGTTAGACAAAACGATAATTGTAACTGAGTTGTGTTTTATTATATCGTGGTGATGTTTATATAGAAATACTCACCAGGTTACTGTTCTTTCGTTTTCACATACAAGCGACCGAATCGAGAAGAAGGTCAAATGGATAGATTGAACAATCATCGTATCTGGGTTGTATTCGATTATGTTTATATAGTTATACTCACCAGGTAACTGTTCTTCCGTTACACATACTAGCGACTGAATCGAACAGAAGGTTAAATGGTTAGACGAAACGATAATTGAAACTGAGTTGTATTCTATTATATCGTGGTGATGTTTATATAGAAATACTCACCAGGTTACTGTTCTTCCGTTATACATACGAGCAACCGAATCGAACAGAAGGTTGAATGGATAGTATATGGGTTGTATTCGATTATGATGTTATGCTGTGTATATAGTTATACACACTAGGTGACGGTATTACCGTTTCACATACGAGCGACCGAAACGAACAGAAAGTTGAATGGATAGTCTGAACAATCAATGTATCTGGGTGGTATCCGATTATATCGCAATACTGTATATATAGTGATACTCACCAGGTGACGGTACTTCCGTTATACATACTAGCGACTGAATCGAACAGAAGGTTAAATGGTTAGACAAAACGATAATTGTATCTGAGTTGTATTCGATGATATCGTGATGATGTTTATATAGCAATACTCACCAGGTAACTGTTCTTCCGTTTTACATACAAGCGACCGAATCGAGCAGGAGGTTGAATAGATAGATTGAACAATCATCGTATCTGGGTTGTATTCGATAATGTTTATATAGTTTTACTCACCAGGTAACTGTTCTTCCGTTACACATACTAGCGACTGAATCGAACAGAAGGTTAAATGGTTAGACGAAACGATAATTGTATCTGAGTTGTATTCGATTATATCGTGGTGATGTTTATATAGAAATACTCACCAGGTAACTGTTCTTTCGTTTTCACATACAAGCGACCGAATCGAGCAGAAGGTCAAATGGAAAGATTGAACAATCATCGTATCTGGGTTGTATTCGATTATGTTTATATAGTTATACTCACCAGGTAACTGTTCTTCCGTTACACATACTAGCGACTGAATCGAACAGAAGGTTAAATGGTTAGACGAAACGATAATTGAAACTGAGTTGTATTCGATTATATCGTGGTGATGTTTATATAGAAATACTCACCAGGTAACTGTTCTTTCGTTTTCACATACAAGAGACCGAATCGAGCAGAAGGTCAAATGGATAGATTGAACAATCATCGTATCTGGGTTGTATTCGATTATGTTTATATAGTTATACTCACCAGGTAACTGTTCTTCCGTTACACATACGAGCGACTGAATTGAACAGAAGGTTGAATGGATAGTATATGGGTTGTATTCGATTATGATGTTATGCTGTGTATATAGTTATACACACTAGGTGACGGTATTCTTGTTTTACATACGAGCGACCGAAACGAACAGAAAGTTGAATGGATAGTCTGAACAATCAATGTATCAGGGTGGTATCCGATTATATCGCAATACTGTATATATAGTGATACATACCAGGTGACGGTACTTCCGTTACACATACTAGCGACTGAATCGAACAGAAGGTTAAAAGGTTAGACGAAACGATAATTGTAACTGAGTTGTATTCTATTATATCGTGGTGATGTTTATATGGAAATACTCACCAGGTTACTGTTCTTTCGTTTTCACATACAAGCGACCGAATCGAGCAGAAGGTCAAATGGATAGATTGAACAATCATCGTATCTGGGTTGTATTCGATTATGTTTATATAGTTATACTCACCAGGTAACTGTCCTTCCGTTACACATACGAGCGACTGAATTGAACAGAAGGTTGAATGGATAGTATATGGGTTGTATTCGATTATGATGATATGCTGTGTATATAGTAATACACACTAGGTGACGGTATTCTTGTTTTACATACGAGCGACCGAAACGAACAGAAAGTTGAATGGATAGTCTGAACAATCAATGTATCAGGGTGGTATCCGATTATATCGCAATACTGTATATATAGTGATACATACCAGGTGACGGTACTTCCGTTACACATACTAGCGACTGAATCGAACAGAAGGTTAAATGGTTAGACAAAACGATAATTGTAACTGAGTTGTGTTTTATTATATCGTGGTGATGTTTATATAGAAATACTCACCAGGTTACTGTTCTTTCGTTTTCACATACAAGCGACCGAATCGAGAAGAAGGTCAAATGGATAGATTGAACAATCATCGTATCTGGGTTGTATTCGATTATGTTTATATAGTTATACTCACCAGGTAACTGTTCTTCCGTTACACATACTAGCGACTGAATCGAACAGAAGGTTAAATGGTTAGACGAAACGATAATTGAAACTGAGTTGTATTCTATTATATCGTGGTGATGTTTATATAGAAATACTCACCAGGTTACTGTTCTTCCGTTATACATACGAGCAACCGAATCGAACAGAAGGTTGAATGGATAGTATATGGGTTGTATTCGATTATGATGTTATGCTGTGTATATAGTTATACACACTAGGTGACGGTATTCCCGTTTCACATACGAGCGACCGAAACGAACAGAAAGTTGAATGGATAGTCTGAACAATCAATGTATCTGGGTGGTATCCGATTATATCGCAATACTATATATATAGTGATACTTACCAGGTGACGGTACTTCCGTTACACATACTAGCGACTGAATCGAACAGAAGGTTAAATGGTTAGACAAAACGATAATTGTATCTGAGTTGTATTCGATGATATCGTGATGATGTTTATATAGCAATACTCACCAGGTAACTGTTCTTCCGTTTCACAAACAAGCGACCGAATCGAGCAGGAGGTTGAATAGATAGATTGAACAATCATCGTATCTGGGTTGTATTCGATAATGTTTATATAGTTATACTCACCAGGTAACTGTTCTTCCGTTACACATACTAGCGACTGAATCGAACAGAAGGTTAAATGGTTAGACGAAACGATAATTGTATCTGAGTTGTATTCGATTATATCGTGGTGATGTTTATATAGAAATACTCACCAGGTAACTGTTCTTTCGTTTTCACATACAAGCGACCGAATCGAGCAGAAGGTCAAATGGATAGATTGAACAATCATCGTATCTGGGTTGTATTCGATTATGTTTATATAGTTATACTCACCAGGTAACTGTTCTTCCGTTACACATACTAGCGACTGAATCGAACAGAAGGTTAAATTGTCAGACGAAACGATAATTGAAACTGAGTTGTATTCGATTATATCGTGGTGATGTATATATAGAAATACTCACCAGGTAACTGTTCTTTCGTTTTCACATACAAGCGACCGAATCGAGCAGAAGGTCAAATGGATAGATTGAACAATCATCGTATCTGGGTTGTATTCGATTATGTTTATATAGTTATACTCACCAGGTAACTGTTCTTCCGTTACACATACGAGCGACTGAATTGAACAGAAGGTTGAATGGATAGTATATGGGTTGTATTCGATTATGATGTTATGCTGTGTATATAGTTATACACACTAGGTGACGGTATTCTTGTTTTACATACGAGCGACCAAAACGAACAGAAAGTTGAATGGATAGTCTGAACAATCAATGTATCAGGGTGGTATCCGATTATATCGCAATACTGTATATATAGTGATACATACCAGGTGACGGTACTTCCGTTACACATACTAGCGACTGAATCGAACTGAAGGTTAAATGGTTAGACGAAACGATAATTGTAACTGAGTTGTATTCTATTATATCGTGGTGATGTTTATATAGAAATACTCACCAGGTTACTGTTCTTCCGTTATACATACGAGCAACCGAATCGAACAGAAGGTTGAATGGATAGTATATGGGTTGTATTCGATTATGATGTTATGCTGTGTATATAGTTATACACACTAGGTGACGGTATTCCCGTTTCACATACGAGCGACCGAAACGAACAGAAAGTTGAATAGATAGTCTGAACAATCAATGTATCTGGGTGGTATCCGATTATATCGCAATACTGTATATATAGTGATACTAACCAGGTTGCGGTACTTCCGTTACACATACTAGCGACTGAATCGAACAGAAGGTTAAATGGTTAGACGAAACGATAATTGTAACTGAGTTGTATTCTATTATATCGTGGTGATGTTTATATGGAAATACTCACCAGGTTACTGTTCTTTCGTTTTCACATACAAGCGACCGAATCGAGCAGAAGGTCAAATGGATAGATTGAACAATCATCGTATCTGGGTTGTATTCGATTAGGTTTATATAGTTATACTCACCAGGTAACTGTTCTTTCGTTACACATACTAGCGACTGAATCAAACAGAATGTTAAATGGTTAGACGAAACGATAATTGAAACTGAGTTGTATTCTATTATATCGTGGTGATGTTTATATAGAAATACTCACCAGGTTACTGTTCTTCCGTTATACATACGAGCAACCGAATCGAACAGAAGGTTGAATGGACAGTATATGGGTTGTATTCGATTATGATGTTATGCTGTGTATATAGTTAGTTATACACACTAGGTGACGGTAATACCGTTTCACATACGAGCGACCGAAACGAACAGAAAGTTGAATGGATAGTCTGAACAATCAATGTATCTGGGTGGTATCCGATTATATCGCAATACTGTATATATAGTGATACTTACCAGGTGACGGTACTTCCGTTATACATACTAGCGACTGAATCGAACAGAAGGTTAAATGGTTAGACAAAACGATAATTGTATCTGAGTTGTATTCGATGATATCGTGATGATGTTTATATAGCAATACTCACCAGGTAACTGTTCTTCCGTTTTACATACAAGCGACCGAATCGAGCAGGAGGTTGAATAGATAGATTGAACAATCATCGTATCTGGGTTGTATTCGATAATGTTTATATAGTTATACTCACCAGGTAACTGTTCTTCCGTTACACATACTAGCGACTGAATCGAACAGAAGGTTAAATGGTTAGACGAAACGATAATTGTATCTGAGTTGTATTCGATTATATCGTGGTGATGTTTATATAGAAATACTCACCAGGTAACTGTTCTTTCGTTTTCACATACAAGCGACCGAATCGAGCAGAAGGTCAAATGGATAAATTGAACAATCATCGTATCTGCGTTGTATTCGATAATGTTTATATAGTTATACTCACCAGGTAACTGTTCTTCCGTTACACATACTAGCGACTGAATCGAACAGAAGGTTGAATGGTTAGACGAAACGATAATTGTATCTGAGTTGTATTCGATTATATCGTGGTGATGTTTATATAGAAATACTCACCAGGTAACTGTTCTTTCGTTTTCACATACAAGCGACCGAATCGAGCAGAAGGTCAAATGGATAGATTGAACAATCATCGTATCTGGGTTGTATTCGATTATGTTTATATAGTTATACTCACCAGGTAACTGTTCTTCCGTTACACATACTAGCGACTGAATCGAACAGAAGGTTAAATGGTTAGACGAAACGATAATTGAAACTGAGTTGTATTCGATTATATCGTGGTGATGTTTATATAGAAATACTCACCAGGTAACTGTTCTTTCGTTTTCACATACAAGCGACCGAATCGAGCAGAAGGTCAAATGGATAGATTGAACAATCATCGTATCTGGGTTGTATTCGATTATGTTTATATAGTTATACTCACCAGGTAACTGTTCTTCCGTTACACATACGAGCGACTGAATTGAACAGAAGGTTGAATGGATAGTATATGGGTTGTATTCGATTATGATGTTATGCTGTGTATATAGTTATACACACTAGGTGACGGTATTCTTGTTTTACATACGAGCGACTGAAACGAACAGAAAGTTGAATGGATAGTCTGAACAATCAATGTATCAGGGTGGTATCCGATTATATCGCAATACTGTATATATAGTGATACATACCAGGTGACGGTACTTCCGTTACACATACTAGCGACTGAATCGAACAGAAGGTTAAATGGTTAGACGAAACGATAATTGTAACTGAGTTGTATTCTATTATATCGTGGTGATGTTTATATAGAAATACTCACCAGGTTACTGTTCTTCCGTTATACATACGAGCAACCGAATCGAACAGAAGGTTGAATGGATAGTATATGGGTTGTATTCGATTATGATGTTATGCTGTGTATATAGTTATACACACTAGGTGACGGTATTCCCGTTTTACATACGAGCGACCGAAACGAACAGAAAGTTGAATGGATAGTCTGAACAATCAATGTATCTGGGTGGTATCCGATTATATCGCAATACTGTATATATAGTGATACTAACCAGGTGACGGTACTTCCGTTACACATACTAGCGACTGAATCGAACAGAAGGTTAAAAGGTTAGACGAAACGATAATTGTAACTGAGTTGTATTCTATTATATCGTGGTGATGTTTATATGGAAATACTCACCAGGTTACTGTTCTTTCGTTTTCACATACAAGCGACCGAATCGAGCAGAAGGTCAAATGGATAGATTGAACAATCATCGTATCTGGGTTGTATTCGATTATGTTTATATAGTTATACTCACCAGGTAACTGTCCTTCCGTTACACATACGAGCGACTGAATTGAACAGAAGGTTGAATGGATAGTATATGGGTTGTATTCGATTATGATGTTATGCTGTGTAAATAGTAATACACACTAGGTGACGGTATTCTTGTTTTACATACGAGCGACCGAAACGAACAGAAAGTTGAATGGATAGTCTGAACAATCAATGTATCAGGGTGGTATCCGATTATATCGCAATACTGTATATATAGTGATACATACCAGGTGACGGTACTTCCGTTACACATACTAGCGACTGAATCGAACAGAAGGTTAAATGGTTAGACAAAACGATAATTGTAACTGAGTTGTGTTTTATTATATCGTGGTGATGTTTATATAGAAATACTCACCAGGTTACTGTTCTTTCGTTTTCACATACAAGCGACCGAATCGAGAAGAAGGTCAAATGGATAGATTGAACAATCATCGTATCTGGGTTGTATTCGATTATGTTTATATAGTTATACTCACCAGGTAACTGTTCTTCCGTTACACATACTAGCGACTGAATCGAACAGAAGGTTAAATGGTTAGACGAAACGATAATTGAAACTGAGTTGTATTCTATTATATCGTGGTGATGTTTATATAGAAATACTCACCAGGTTACTGTTCTTCCGTTATACATACGAGCAACCGAATCGAACAGAAGGTTGAATGGATAGTATATGGGTTGTATTCGATTATGATGTTATGCTGTGTATATAGTTATACACACTAGGTGACGGTATTCCCGTTTCACATACGAGCGACCGAAACGAACAGAAAGTTGAATGGATAGTCTGAACAATCAATGTATCTGGGTGGTATCCGATTATATCGCAATACTATATATATAGTGATACTTACCAGGTGACGGTACTTCCGTTACACATACTAGCGACTGAATCGAACAGAAGGTTAAATGGTTAGACAAAACGATAATTGTATCTGAGTTGTATTCGATGATATCGTGATGATGTTTATATAGCAATACTCACCAGGTAACTGTTCTTCCGTTTTACAAACAAGCGACCGAATCGAGCAGGAGGTTGAATAGATAGATTGAACAATCATCGTATCTGGGTTGTATTCGATAATGTTTTTATAGTTATACTCACCAGGTAACTGTTCTTCCGTTACACATACTAGCGACTGAATCGAACAGAAGGTTAAATGAAAAAATGGATTAGCCATAAATTGGAAAAAAATTTTGAGAGAAAAATAGTCTATCCAATTAAAAATATCAAACATAGTTTGAAATGAATGTCTGGTAGACTACGAGCATTTCAAACTATGTTTGATATTTTTAATTGGATAGACTATTTTTCTCTCAAAAAGAAGGTTAAATGGTTAGACGAAACGATAATTGTATCTGAGTTGTATTCGATTATATCGTGGTGATGTTTATATAGAAATACTCACCAGGTAACTGTTCTTTCGTTTTCACATACAAGCGACCGAATCGAGCAGAAGGTCAAATGGATAGATTGAACAATCATCGTATCTGGGTTGTATTCGATTATGTTTATATAGTTATACTCACCAGGTAACTGTTCTTCCGTTACACATACGAGCGACTGAATTGAACAGAAGGTTGAATGGATAGTATATGGGTTGTATTCGATTATGATGTTATGCTGTGTATATAGTTATACACACTAGGTGACGGTATTCTTGTTTTACATACGAGCGACTGAAACGAACAGAAAGTTGAATGGATAGTCTGAACAATCAATGTATCAGGGTGGTATCCGATTATATCGCAATACTGTATATATAGTGATACATACCAGGTGACGGTACTTCCGTTACACATACTAGCGACTGAATCGAACAGAAGGTTAAATGGTTAGACGAAACGATAATTGTAACTGAGTTGTATTCTATTATATCGTGGTGATGTTTATATAGAAATACTCACCAGGTTACTGTTCTTCCGTTATACATACGAGCAACCGAATCGAACAGAAGGTTGAATGGATAGTATATGGGTTGTATTCGATTATGATGTTATGCTGTGTATATAGTTATACACACTAGGTGACGGTATTCCCGTTTTACATACGAGCGACCGAAACGAACAGAAAGTTGAATGGATAGTCTGAACAATCAATGTATCTGGGTGGTATCCGATTATATCGCAATACTGTATATATAGTGATACTAACCAGGTGACGGTACTTCCGTTACACATACTAGCGACTGAATCGAACAGAAGGTTAAATGGTTAGACGAAACGATAATTGTAACTGAGTTGTATTCTATTATATCGTGGTGATGTTTATATGGAAATACTCACCAGGTTACTGTTCTTTCGTTTTCACATACAAGCGACCGAATCGAGCAGAAGGTCAAATGGATAGATTGAACAATCATCGTATCTGGGTTGTATTCGATTATGTTTATATAGTTATACTCACCAGGTAACTGTTCTTCCGTAACACATACTAGCGACTGAATCGAACAGAAGGTTAAATGGTTAGACGAAACGATAATTGAAACTGAGTTGTATTCTATTATATCGTGGTGATGTTTATATAGAAATACTCACCAGGTTACTGTTCTTCCGTTATACATACGAGCAACCGAATCGAACAGAAGGTTGAATGGATAGTATATGGGTTGTATTCGATTATGATGTTATGCTGTGTATATAGTTATACACACTAGGTGACGGTATTACCGTTTCACATACGAGCGACCGAAATGAACAGAAAGTTGAATGGATAGTCTGAACAATCAATGTATCTGGGTGGTATCCGATTATATCGCAATACTGTATATATAGTGATACTTACCAGGTGACGGTACTTCCGTTATACATACTAGCGACTGAATCGAACAGAAGGTTAAATGGTTAGACAAAACGATAATTGTATCTGAGTTGTATTCGATGATATCGTGATGATGTTTATATAGCAATACTCACCAGGTAACTGTTCTTCCGTTTTACATACAAGCGACCGAATCGAGCAGGAGGTTGAATAGATAGATTGAACAATCATCGTATCTGGGTTGTATTCGATAATGTTTATATAGTTTTACTCACCAGGTAACTGTTCTTCCGTTACACATACTAGCGACTGAATCGAACAGAAGGTTAAATGGTTAGACGAAACGATAATTGTATCTGAGTTGTATTCGATTATATCGTGGTGATGTTTATATAGAAATACTCACCAGGTAACTGTTCTTTCGTTTTCACATACAAGCGACCGAATCGAGCAGAAGGTCAAATGGATAAATTGAACAATCATCGTATCTGGGTTGTATTCGATAATGTTTATATAGTTATACTCACCAGGTAACTGTTCTTCCGTTACACATACTAGCGACTGAATCGAACAGAAGGTTAAATGGTTAGACGAAACGATAATTGTATCTGAGTTGTATTCGATTATATCGTGGTGATGTTCATATAGAAATACTCACCAGGTAACTGTTCTTTCGTTTTCACATACAAGCGACCGAATCGAGCAGAAGGTCAAATGGAAAGATTGAACAATCATCGTATCTGGGTTGTATTCGATTATGTTTATATAGTTATACTCACCAGGTAACTGTTCTTCCGTTACACATACTAGCGACTGAATCGAACAGAAGGTTAAATGGTTAGACGAAACGATAATTGAAACTGAGTTGTATTCGATTATATCGTGGTGATGTTTATATAGAAATACTCACCAGGTAACTGTTCTTTCGTTTTCACATACAAGCGACCGAATCGAGCAGAAGGTCAAATGGATAGATTGAACAATCATCGTATCTGGGTTGTATTCGATTATGTTTATATAGTTATACTCACCAGGTAACTGTTCTTCCGTTACACATACGAGCGACTGAATTGAACAGAAGGTTGAATGGATAGTATATGGGTTGTATTCGATTATGATGTTATGCTGTGTATATAGTTATACACACTAGGTGACGGTATTCTTGTTTTACATACGAGCGACCGAAACGAACAGAAAGTTGAATGGATAGTCTGAACAATCAATGTATCAGGGTGGTATCCGATTATATCGCAATACTGTATATATAGTGATACATACCAGGTGACGGTACTTCCGTTACACATACTAGCGACTGAATCGAACAGAAGGTTAAAAGGTTAGACGAAACGATAATTGTAACTGAGTTGTATTCTATTATATCGTGGTGATGTTTATATGGAAATACTCACCAGGTTACTGTTCTTTCGTTTTCACATACAAGCGACCGAATCGAGCAGAAGGTCAAATGGATAGATTGAACAATCATCGTATCTGGGTTGTATTCGATTATGTTTATATAGTTATACTCACCAGGTAACTGTCCTTCCGTTACACATACGAGCGACTGAATTGAACAGAAGGTTGAATGGATAGTATATGGGTTGTATTCGATTATGATGTTATGCTGTGTAAATAGTAATACACACTAGGTGACGGTATTCTTGTTTTACATACGAGCGACCGAAACGAACAGAAAGTTGAATGGATAGTCTGAACAATCAATGTATCAGGGTGGTATCCGATTATATCGCAATACTGTATATATAGTGATACATACCAGGTGACGGTACTTCCGTTACACATACTAGCGACTGAATCGAACAGAAGGTTAAATGGTTAGACAAAACGATAATTGTAACTGAGTTGTGTTTTATTATATCGTGGTGATGTTTATATAGAAATACTCACCAGGTTACTGTTCTTCCGTTATACATACGAGCAACCGAATCGAACAGAAGGTTGAATGGATAGTATATGGGTTGTATTCGATTATGATGTTATGCTGTGTATATAGTTATACACACTAGGTGACGGTATTCCCGTTTCACATACGAGCGACCGAAACGAACAGAAAGTTGAATGGATAGTCTGAACAATCAATGTATCTGGGTGGTATCCGATTATATCGCAATACTATATATATAGTGATACTTACCAGGTGACGGTACTTCCGTTACACATACTAGCGACTGAATCGAACAGAAGGTTAAATGGTTAGACAAAACGATAATTGTATCTGAGTTGTATTCGATGATATCGTGATGATGTTTATATAGCAATACTCAACAGGTAACTGTTCTTCCGTTTTACAAACAAGCGACCGAATCGAGCAGGAGGTTGAATAGATAGATTGAACAATCATCGTATCTGGGTTGTATTCGATGATGTTTTTATAGTTATACTCACCAGGTAACTGTTCTTCCGTTACACATACTAGCGACTGAATCGAACAGGAGGTTAAATGAAAAAATGGATTAGCCATAAATTGGAAAAAAATTTTGAGAGAAAAATAGTCTATCCAATTAAAAATATCAAACATAGTTTGAAATGAATGTCTGGTAGACTACGAGCATTTCAAACTATGTTTGATATTTTTAATTGGATAGACTATTTTTCTCTCAAAAAGAAGGTTAAATGGTTAGACGAAACGATAATTGTATCTGAGTTGTATTCGATTATATCGTGGTGATGTTTATATAGAAATACTCACCAGGTAACTGTTCTTTCGTTTTCACATACAAGCGACCGAATCGAGCAGAAGGTCAAATGGATAGATTGAACAATCATCGTATCTGGGTTGTATTCGATTATGTTTATATAGTTATACTCACCAGGTAACTGTTCTTCCGTTACACATACGAGCGACTGAATTGAACAGAAGGTTGAATGGATAGTATATGGGTTGTATTCGATTATGATGTTATGCTGTGTATATAGTTATACACACTAGGTGACGGTATTCTTGTTTTACATACGAGCGACCGAAACGAACAGAAAGTTGAATGGATAGTCTGAACAATCAATGTATCAGGGTGGTATCCGATTATATCGCAATACTGTATATATAGTGATACATACCAGGTGACGGTACTTCCGTTACACATACTAGCGACTGAATCGAACAGAAGGTTAAATGGTTAGACGAAACGATAATTGTAACTGAGTTGTATTCTATTATATCGTGGTGATGTTTATATGGAAATACTCACCAGGTTACTGTTCTTTCGTTTTCTCATACAAGCGACCGAATCGAGCAGAAGGTCAAATGGATAGATTGAACAATCATCGTATCTGGGTTGTATTCGATTATGTTTATATAGTTATACTCACCAGGTAACTGTTCTTTCGTTACACATACTAGCGACTGAATCAAACAGAATGTTAAATGGTTAGACGAAACGATAATTGAAACTGAGTTGTATTCTATTATATCGTGGTGATGTTTATATAGAAATACTCACCAGGTTACTGTTCTTCCGTTATACATACGAGCAACCGAATCGAACAGAAGGTTGAATGGATAGTATATGGGTTGTATTCGATTATGATGTTATGCTGTGTATATAGTTAGTTATACACACTAGGTGACGGTATTACCGTTTCACATACGAGCGACCGAAACGAACAGAAAGTTGAATGGATAGTCTGAACAATCAATGTATCTGGGTGGTATCCGATTATATCGCAATACTGTATATATAGTGATACTTACCAGGTGACGGTACTTCCGTTATACATACTAGCGACTGAATCGAACAGAAGGTTAAATGGTTAGACAAAACGATAATTGTATCTGAGTTGTATTCGATGATATCGTGATGATGTTTATATAGCAATACTCACCAGGTAACTGTTCTTCCGTTTTACATACAAGCGACCGAATCGAGCAGGAGGTTGAATAGATAGATTGAACAATCATCGTATCTGGGTTGTATTCGATAATGTTTATATAGTTATACTCACCAGGTAACTGTTCTTCCGTTACACATACTAGCGACTGAATCGAACAGAAGGTTAAATGGTTAGACGAAACGATAATTGTATCTGAGTTGTATTCGATTATATCGTGGTGATGTTTATATAGAAATACTCACCAGGTAACTGTTCTTTCATTTTCACATACAAGCGACCGAATCGAGCAGAAGGTCAAATGGATAAATTGAACAATCATCGTATCTGCGTTGTATTCGATAATGTTTATATAGTTATACTCACCAGGTAACTGTTCTTCCGTTACACATACTAGCGACTGAATCGAACAGAAGGTTGAATGGTTAGACGAAACGATAATTGTATCTGAGTTGTATTCGATTATATCGTGGTGATGTTTATATAGAAATACTCACCAGGTAACTGTTCTTTCGTTTTCACATACAAGCGACCGAATCGAGCAGAAGGTCAAATGGATAGATTGAACAATCATCGTATCTGGGTTGTATTCGATTATGTTTATATAGTTATACTCACCAGGTAACTGTTCTTCCGTTACACATACTAGCGACTGAATCGAACAGAAGGTTAAATGGTTAGACGAAACGATAATTGAAACTGAGTTGTATTCGATTATATCGTGGTGATGTTTATATAGAAATACTCACCAGGTAACTGTTCTTTCGTTTTCACATACAAGCGACCGAATCGAGCAGAAGGTCAAATGGATAGATTGAACAATCATCGTATCTGGGTTGTATTCGATTATGTTTATATAGTTATACTCACCAGGTAACTGTTCTTCTGTTACACATACGAGCGACTGAATTGAACAGAAGGTTGAATGGATAGTATAAGGGTTGTATTCGATTATGATGTTATGCTGTGTATATAGTTATACACACTAGGTGACGGTATTCTTGTTTTACATACGAGCGACCGAAACGAACAGAAAGTTGAATGGATAGTCTGAACAATCAATGTATCAGGGTGGTATCCGATTATATCGCAATACTGTATATATAGTGATACATACCAGGTGACGGTACTTCCGTTACACATACTAGCGACTGAATCGAACAGAAGGTTAAATGGTTAGACGAAACGATAATTGTAACTGAGTTGTATTCTATTATATCGTGGTGATGTTTATATAGAAATACTCACCAGGTTACTGTTCTTCCGTTATACATACGAGCAACCGAATCGAACAGAAGGTTGAATGGATAGTATATGGGTTGTATTCGATTATGATGTTATGCTGTGTATATAGTTATACACACTAGGTGACGGTATTCCCGTTTTACATACGAGCGACCGAAACGAACAGAAAGTTGAATGGATAGTCTGAACAATCAATGAATCTGGGTGGTATCCGATTATATCGCAATACTGTATATATAGTGATACTAACCAGGTGACGGTACTTCCGTTACACATACTAGCGACTGAATCGAACAGAAGGTTAAATGGTTAGACGAAACGATAATTGTAACTGAGTTGTATTCTATTATATCGTGGTGATGTTTATATGGAAATACTCACCAGGTTACTGTTCTTTCGTTTTCACATACAAGCGACCGAATCGAGCAGAAGGTCAAATGGATAGATTGAACAATCATCGTATCTGGGTTGTATTCGATTATGTTTATATAGTTATACTCACCAGGTAACTGTTCTTCCGTAACACATACTAGCGACTGAATCGAACAGAAGGTTAAATGGTTAGACGAAACGATAATTGAAACTGAGTTGTATTCTATTATATCGTGGTGATGTTTATATAGAAATACTCACCAGGTTACTGTTCTTCCGTTATACATACGAGCAACCGAATCGAACAGAAGGTTGAATGGATAGTATATGGGTTGTATTCGATTATGATGTTATGCTGTGTATATAGTTATACACACTAGGTGACGGTATTACCGTTTCACATACGAGCGACCGAAACGAACAGAAAGTTGAATGAATAGTCTGAACAATCAATGTATCTGGGTGGTATCCGATTATATCGCAATACTGTATATATAGTGATACTTACCAGGTGACGGTACTTCCGTTATTCATACTAGCGACTGAATCGAACAGAAGGTTAAATGGTTAGACAAAACGATAATTGTATCTGAGTTGTATTCGATGATATCGTGATGATGTTTATATAGCAATACTCACCAGGTAACTGTTCTTCCGTTTTACATACAAGCGACCGAATCGAGCAGGTGGTTGAATAGATAGATTGAACAATCATCGTATCTGGGTTGTATTCGATAATGTTTATATAGTTTTACTCACCAGGTAACTGTTCTTCCGTTACACATACTAGCGACTGAATCGAACAGAAGGTTAAATGGTTAGACGAAACGATAATTGTATCTGAGTTGTATTCGATTATATCGTGGTGATGTTTATATAGAAATACTCACCAGGTAACTGTTCTTTCGTTTTCACATACAAGCGACCGAATCGAGCAGAAGGTCAAATGGATAAATTGAACAATCATCGTATCTGGGTTGTATTCGATAATGTTTATATAGTTATACTCACCAGGTAACTGTTCTTCCGTTACACATACTAGCGACTGAATCGAACAGAAGGTTAAATGGTTAGACGAAACGATAATTGTATCTGAGTTGTATTCGATTATATCGTGGTGATGTTCATATAGAAATACTCACCAGGTAACTGTTCTTTCGTTTTCACATACAAGCGACCGAATCGAGCAGAAGGTCAAATGGATAGATTGAACAATCATCGTATCTGGGTTGTATTCGATTATGTTTATATAGTTATACTCACCAGGTAACTGTTCTTCCGTAACACATACTAGCGACTGAATCGAACAGAAGGTTAAATGGTTAGACGAAACGATAATTGAAACTGAGTTGTATTCTATTATATCGTGGTGATGTTTATATAGAAATACTCACCAGGTTACTGTTCTTCCGTTATACATACGAGCAACCGAATCGAACAGAAGGTTGAATGGATAGTATATGGGTTGTATTCGATTATGATGTTATGCTGTGTATATAGTTATACACACTAGGTGACGGTATTACCGTTTCACATACGAGCGACCGAAACGAACAGAAAGTTGAATGGATAGTCTGAACAATCAATGTATCTGGGTGGTATCCGATTATATCGCAATACTGTATATATAGTGATACTTACCAGGTGACGGTACTTCCGTTATTCATACTAGCGACTGAATCGAACAGAAGGTTAAATGGTTAGACAAAACGATAATTGTATCTGAGTTGTATTCGATGATATCGTGATGATGTTTATATAGCAATACCCACCAGGTAACTGTTCTTCCGTTTTACATACAAGCGACCGAATCGAGCAGGAGGTTGAATAGATAGATTGAACAATCATCGTATCTGGGTTGTATTCGATAATGTTTATATAGTTTTACTCACCAGGTAACTGTTCTTCCGTTACACATACTAGCGACTGAATCGAACAGAAGGTTAAATGGTTAGACGAAACGATAATTGTATCTGAGTTGTATTCGATTATATCGTGGTGATGTTTATATAGAAATACTCACCAGGTAACTGTTCTTTCGTTTTCACATACAAGCGACCGAATCGAGCAGAAGGTCAAATGGATAAATTGAACAATCATCGTATCTGGGTTGTATTCGATAATGTTTATATAGTTATACTCACCAGGTAACTGTTCTTCCGTTACACATACTAGCGACTGAATCGAACAGAAGGTTAAATGGTTAGACGAAACGATAATTGTATCTGAGTTGTATTCGATTATATCGTGGTGATGTTCATATAGAAATACTCACCAGGTAACTGTTCTTTCGTTTTCACATACAAGCGACCGAATCGAGCAGAAGGTCAAATGGAAAGATTGAACAATCATCGTATCTGGGTTGTATTCGATTATGTTTATATAGTTATACTCACCAGGTAACTGTTCTTCCGTTACACATACTAGCGACTGAATCGAACAGAAGGTTAAATGGTTAGACGAAACGATAATTGAAACTGAGTTGTATTCGATTATATCGTGGTGATGTTTATATAGAAATACTCACCAGGTAACTGTTCTTTCGTTTTCACATACAAGCGACCGAATCGAGCAGAAGGTCAAATGGATAGATTGAACAATCATCGTATCTGGGTTGTATTCGATTATGTTTATATAGTTATACTCACCAGGTAACTGTTCTTCCGTTACACATACGAGCGACTGAATTGAACAGAAGGTTGAATGGATTGTATATGGGTTGTATTCGATTATGATGTTATGCTGTGTATATAGTTATACACACTAGGTGACGGTATTCTTGTTTTACATACGAGCGACCGAAACGAACAGAAAGTTGAATGGATAGTCTGAACAATCAATGTATCAGGGTGGTATCCGATTATATCGCAATACTGTATATATAGTGATACATACCAGGTGACGGTACTTCCGTTACACATACTAGCGACTGAATCGAACAGAAGGTTAAAAGGTTAGACGAAACGATAATTGTAACTGAGTTGTATTCTATTATATCGTGGTGATGTTTATATGGAAATACTCACCAGGTTACTGTTCTTTCGTTTTCACATACAAGCGACCGAATCGAGCAGAAGGTCAAATGGATAGATTGAACAATCATCGTATCTGGGTTGTATTCGATTATGTTTATATAGTTATACTCACCAGGTAACTGTTCTTCCGTTACACATACTAGCGACTGAATCGAACAGAAGGTTAAATGGTTAGACGAAACGATAATTGAAACTGAGTTGTATTCTATTATATCGTGGTGATGTTTATATAGAAATACTCACCAGGTTACTGTTCTTCCGTTATACATACGAGCAACCGAATCGAACAGAAGGTTGAATGGATAGTATATGGGTTGTATTCGATTATGATGTTATGCTGTGTATATAGTTATACACACTAGGTGACGGTATTACCGTTTCACATACGAGCGACCGAAACGAACAGAAAGTTGAATGGATAGTCTGAACAATCAATGTATCTGGGTGGTATCCGATTATATCGCAATACTGTATATATAGTGATACTTACCAGGTGACGGTACTTCCGTTATACATACTAGCGACTGAATCGAACAGAAGGTTAAATGGTTAGACAAAACGATAATTGTATCTGAGTTGTATTCGATGATATCGTGATGATGTTTATATAGCAATACTCACCAGGTAACTGTTCTTCCGTTTTACATACAAGCGACCGAATCGAGCAGGAGGTTGAATAGATAGATTGAACAATCATCGTATCTGGGTTGTATTCGATAATGTTTATATAGTTTTACTCACCAGGTAACTGTTCTTCCGTAACACATACTAGCGACTGAATCGAACAGAAGGTTAAATGGTTAGACGAAACGATAATTGTATCTGAGTTGTATTCGATTATATCGTGGTGATGTTTATATAGAAATACTCACCAGGTAACTGTTCTTTCGTTTTCACATACAAGCGACCGAATCGAGCAGAAGGTCAAATGGATAAATTGAACAATCATCGTATCTGGGTTGTATTCGATAAGGTTTATATAGTTATACTCACCAGGTAACTGTTCTTCCGTTACACATACTAGCGACTGAATCGAACAGAAGGTTAAATGGTTAGACGAAACGATAATTGTATCTGAGTTGTATTCGATTATATCGTGGTGATGTTTATATAGAAATACTCACCAGGTAACTGTTCTTTCGTTTTCACATACAAGCGACCGAATCGAGCAGAAGGTCAAATGGATAAATTGAACAATCATCGTATCTGGGTTGTATTCGATAATGTTTATATAGTTATACTCACCAGGTAACTGTTCTTCCGTTACACATACTAGCGACTGAATCGAACAGAAGGTTAAATGGTTAGACGAAACGATAATTGTATCTGAGTTGTATTCGATTATATCGTGGTGATGTTCATATAGAAATACTCACCAGGTAACTGTTCTTTTGTTTTCACATACAAGCGACCGAATCGAGCAGAAGGTCGAATGGAAAGATTGAACAATCATCGTATCTGGGTTGTATTCGATTATGTTTATATAGTTATACTCACCAGGTAACTGTTCTTCCGTTACACATACTAGCGACTGAATCGAACAGAAGGTTAAATGGTTAGACGAAACGATAATTGAAACTGAGTTGTATTCGATTATATCGTGGTGATGTTTATATAGAAATACTCACCAGGTAACTGTTCTTTCGTTTTCACATACAAGCGACCGAATCGAGCAGAAGGTCAAATGGATAGATTGAACAATCATCGTATCTGGGTTGTATTCGATTATGTTTATATAGTTATACTCACCAGGTAACTGTTCTTCCGTTACACATACGAGCGACTGAATTGAACAGAAGGTTGAATGGATAGTATATGGGTTGTATTCGATTATGATGTTATGCTGTGTATATAGTTATACACACTAGGTGACGGTATTCTTGTTTTACATACGAGCGACCGAAACGAACAGAAAGTTGAATGGATAGTCTGAACAATCAATGTATCAGGGTGGTATCCGATTATATCGCAATACTGTATATATAGTGATACATACCAGGTGACGGTACTTCCGTTACACATACTAGCGACTGAATCGAACAGAAGGTTAAAAGGTTAGACGAAACGATAATTGTAACTGAGTTGTATTCTATTATATCGTGGTGATGTTTATATGGAAATACTCACCAGGTTACTGTTCTTTCGTTTTCACATACAAGCGACCGAATCGAGCAGAAGGTCAAATGGATAGATTGAACAATCATCGTATCTGGGTTGTATTCGATTATGTTTATATAGTTATACTCACCAGGTAACTGTTCTTCCGTTACACATACTAGCGACTGAATCGAACAGAAGGTTAAATGGTTAGACGAAACGATAATTGAAACTGAGTTGTATTCTATTATATCGTGGTGATGTTTATATAGAAATACTCACCAGGTTACTGTTCTTCCGTTATACATACGAGCAACCGAATCGAACAGAAGGTTGAATGGATAGTATATGGGTTGTATTCGATTATGATGTTATGCTGTGTATATAGTTATACACACTAGGTGACGGTATTACCGTTTCACATACGAGCGACCGAAACGAACAGAAAGTTGAATGGATAGTCTGAACAATCAATGTATCTGGGTGGTATCCGATTATATCGCAATACTGTATATATAGTGATACTTACCAGGTGACGGTACTTCCGTTATACATACTAGCGACTGAATCGAACAGAAGGTTAAATGGTTAGACAAAACGATAATTGTATCTGAGTTGTATTCGATGATATCGTGATGATGTTTATATAGCAATACTCACCAGGTAACTGTTCTTCCGTTTTACATACAAGCGACCGAATCGAGCAGGAGGTTGAATAGATAGATTGAACAATCATCGTATCTGGGTTGTATTCGATAATGTTTATATAGTTTTACTCACCAGGTAACTGTTCTTCCGTTACACATACTAGCGACTGAATCGAACAGAAGGTTAAATGGTTAGACGAAACGATAATTGTATCTGAGTTGTATTCGATTATATCGTGGTGATGTTCATATAGAAATACTCACCTGGTAACTGTTCTTTCGTTTTCACATACAAGCGACCGAATCGAGCAGAAGGTCAAATGGAAAGATTGAACAATCATCGTATCTGGGTTGTATTCGATTATGTTTATATAGTTATACTCACCAGGTAACTGTTCTTCCGTTACACATACTAGCGACTGAATCGAACAGAAGGTTAAATGGTTAGACGAAACGATAATTGAAACTGAGTTGTATTTGATTATATCGTGGTGATGTTTATATAGAAATACTCACCAGGTAACTGTTCTTTCGTTTTCACATACAAGCGACCGAATCGAGCAGAAGGTCAAATGGATAAATTGAACAATCATCGTATCTGCGTTGTATTCGATAATGTTTATATAGTTATACTCACCAGGTAACTGTTCTTCCGTTACACATACTAGCGACTGAATCGAACAGAAGGTTGAATGGTTAGACGAAACGATAATTGTATCTGAGTTGTATTCGATTATATCGTGGTGATGTTTATATAGAAATACTCACCAGGTAACTGTTCTTTCGTTTTCACATACAAGCGACCGAATCGAGCAGAAGGTCAAATGGATAGATTGAACAATCATCGTATCTGGGTTGTATTCGATTATGTTTATATAGTTATACTCACCAGGTAACTGTTCTTCCGTTACACATACTAGCGACTGAATCGAACAGAAGGTTAAATGGTTAGACGAAACGATAATTGAAACTGAGTTGTATTCGATTATATCGTGGTGATGTTTATATAGAAATACTCACCAGGTAACTGTTCTTTCGTTTTCACATACAAGCGACCGAATCGAGCAGAAGGTCAAATGGATAGATTGAACAATCATCGTATCTGGGTTGTATTCGATTATGTTTATATAGTTATACTCACCAGGTAACTGTTCTTCCGTTACACATACGAGCGACTGAATTGAACAGAAGGTTGAATGGATAGTATAAGGGTTGTATTCGATTATGATGTTATGCTGTGTATATAGTTATACACACTAGGTGACGGTATTCTTGTTTTACATACGAGCGACCGAAACGAACAGAAAGTTGAATGGATAGTCTGAACAATCAATGTATCAGGGTGGTATCCGATTATATCGCAATACTGTATATATAGTGATACATACCAGGTGACGGTACTTCCGTTACACATACTAGCGACTGAATCGAACAGAAGGTTAAATGGTTAGACGAAACGATAATTGTAACTGAGTTGTATTCTATTATATCGTGGTGATGTTTATATAGAAATACTCACCAGGTTACTGTTCTTCCGTTATACATACGAGCAACCGAATCGAACAGAAGGTTGAATGGATAGTATATGGGTTGTATTCGATTATGATGTTATGCTGTGTATATAGTTATACACACTAGGTGACGGTATTCCCGTTTTACATACGAGCGACCGAAACGAACAGAAAGTTGAATGGATAGTCTGAACAATCAATGAATCTGGGTGGTATCCGATTATATCGCAATACTGTATATATAGTGATACTAACCAGGTGACGGTACTTCCGTTACACATACTAGCGACTGAATCGAACAGAAGGTTAAATGGTTAGACGAAACGATAATTGTAACTGAGTTGTATTCTATCATATCGTGGTGATGTTTATATGGAAATACTCACCAGGTTACTGTTCTTTCGTTTTCACATACAAGCGACCGAATCGAGCAGAAGGTCAAATGGATAGATTGAACAATCATCGTATCTGGGTTGTATTCGATTATGTTTATATAGTTATACTCACCAGGTAACTGTTCTTCCGTAACACATACTAGCGACTGAATCGAACAGAAGGTTAAATGGTTAGACGAAACGATAATTGAAACTGAGTTGTATTCTATTATATCGTGGTGATGTTTATATAGAAATACTCACCAGGTTACTGTTCTTCCGTTATACATACGAGCAACCGAATCGAACAGAAGGTTGAATGGATAGTATATGGGTTGTATTCGATTATGATGTTATGCTGTGTATATAGTTATACACACTAGGTGACGGTATTACCGTTTCACATACGAGCGACCGAAACGAACAGAAAGTTGAATGAATAGTCTGAACAATCAATGTATCTGGGTGGTATCCGATTATATCGCAATACTGTATATATAGTGATACTTACCAGGTGACGGTACTTCCGTTATTCATACTAGCGACTGAATCGAACAGAAGGTTAAATGGTTAGACAAAACGATAATTGTATCTGAGTTGTATTCGATGATATCGTGATGATGTTTATATAGCAATACTCACCAGGTAACTGTTCTTCCGTTTTACATACAAGCGACCGAATCGAGCAGGAGGTTGAATAGATAGATTGAACAATCATCGTATCTGGGTTGTATTCGATAATGTTTATATAGTTTTACTCACCAGGTAACTGTTCTTCCGTTACACATACTAGCGACTGAATCGAACAGAAGGTTAAATGGTTAGACGAAACGATAATTGTATCTGAGTTGTATTCGATTATATCGTGGTGATGTTTATATAGAAATACTCACCAGGTAACTGTTCTTTCGTTTTCACATACAAGCCACCGAATCGAGCAGAAGGTCAAATGGATAAATTGAACAATCATCGTATCTGGGTTGTATTCGATAATGTTTATATAGTTATACTCACCAGGTAACTGTTCTTCCGTTACACATACTAGCGACTGAATCGAACAGAAGGTTAAATGGTTAGACGAAACGATAATTGAAACTGAGTTGTATTCTATTATATCGTGGTGATGTTTATATAGAAATACTCACCAGGTTACTGTTCTTCCGTTATACATACGAGCGACCGAAACGAACAGAAATTTGAATGGATAGTCTGAACAATCAATGTATCTGGGTGGTATCCGATTATATCGCAATACTGTATATATAGTGATACTTACCAGGTGACGGTACTTCCGTTACACATACTAGCGACTGAATCGAACAAAAGGTTGAATGGTTAGACAAAACGATAATTGTATCTGAGTTGTATTCGATGATATCGTGATGATGTTTATATAGCAATACTCTCCAGGTAACTGTTCTTTCATTTTCACATACAAGCGACCGAATCGAGCAGAAGGTCAAATGGATAGATTGAACAATCATCGTATCTGGGTTGTATTCGATTATGTTTATATAGTTATACTCACCAGGTAACTGTTCTTCCGTTACACATACTAGCGACTGAATCGAACAGAAGGTTAAATGGTTAGACGAAACGATAATTGAAACTGAGTTGTATTCGATTATATCGTGGTGATGTTTATATAGAAATACTCACCAGGTAACTGTTCTTTCGTTTTCACATAAAAGCGACCGAATCGAGCAGAAGGTCAAATGGATAGATTGAACAATCATCGTATCTGGGTTGTATTCGATTATGTTTATATAGTTATACTCACCAGGTAACTGTTCTTCCGTTACACATACGAGCGACTGAATTGAACAGAAAGTTGAATGGATAGTATATGGGTTGTATTCGATTATGATGTTATGCTGTGTATATAGTAATACACACTAGGTGACGGTATTCTTGTTTTACATACGAGCGACCGAAACGAACAGAAAGTTGAATGGATAGTCTGAACAATAAATGTATCAGGGTGGTATCCGATTATATCGCAATACTGTATATATCCGTTACACATACTAGCAACTGAATCGAACAGAAGGTTAAATGGTTAGACGAAACGATAATTGTAACTGAGTTGTATTCTATTATATCGTGGTGATGTTTATATAGAAATACTCACCAGGTTACTGTTCTTCCGTTATACATACGAGCAACCGAATCGAACAGAAGGTTGAACGGATAGTATATGGGTTGTATTCGATTATGATGTTATGCTGTGTATATAGTTATACACACTAGGTGACGGTATTCCCGTTTTACATACGAGCGACCGAAACGAACAGAAAGTTGAATGGATAGTCTGAACAATCAATGTATCTGGGTGGTATCCGATTACATCGCAATACTGTATATATAGTGATACTAACCAGGTGATGGTACTTCCGTTACACATACTAGCGACTGAATCGAACAGAAGGTTGAATGGTTAGACGGAAAGATAATTGTAACTGAGTTGAATTCTATTATATCGTGGTGATGTTTATATAGAAATACTCACCAGGTTACTGTTCTTTCGTTTTCACATACAAGCGACCGAATCGAGCAGAAGATCAAATGGATAGATTGAACAATCATCGTATCTGGGTTGTATTCGATTATGTTTATATAGTTATACTCACCAGGTAACTGTTCTTCCGTTACACATACTAGCGACTGAATCGAACAGAAGGTTAAATGGTTAGACGAAACGATAATTGAAACTGAGTTGTATTCTATTATATCGTGGTGATGTTTATATAGAAATACTCACCAGGTTACTGTTCTTCCGTTATACATACGAGCAACCGAATCGAACAGAAGGTTGAATAGATAGTATATGGGTTGTATTCGATTATGATGTTATGCTGTGTATATAGTTACACACACTAGGTGACGGTATTCCCGTTTCACATACGAGCGACCGAAACGATAATGTTTATATAGTTATACTCACCAGGTAACTGTTCTTCCGTTACACATACTAGCGACTGAATCGAACAGAAGGTTAAATGGTTAGACGAAACGATAATTGTATCTGAGTTGTATTCGATTATATCGTGGTGATGTTCATATAGAAATACTCACCAGGTAACTGTTCTTTCGTTTTCACATACAAGCGACCGAATCGAGCAGAAGGTCGAATGGAAAGATTGAACAATCATCGTATCTGGGTTGTATTCGATTATGTTTATATAGTTATACTCACCAGGTAACTGTTCTTCCGTTACACATACTAGCGACTGAATCGAACAGAAGGTTAAATGGTTAGACGAAACGATAATTGAAACTGAGTTGTATTCGATTATATCGTGGTGATGTTTATATAGAAATACTCACCAGGTAACTGTTCTTTCGTTTTCACATACAAGCGACCGAATCGAGCAGAAGGTCAAATGGATAGATTGAACAATCATCGTATCTGGGTTGTATTCGATTATGTTTATATAGTTATACTCACCAGGTAACTGTTCTTCCGTTACACATACGAGCGACTGAATTGAACAGAAGGTTGAATGGATAGTATATGGGTTGTATTCGATTATGATGTTATGCTGTGTATATAGTTATACACACTAGGTGACGGTATTCTTGTTTTACATACGAGCGACCGAAACGAACAGAAAGTTGAATGGATAGTCTGAACAATCAATGTATCAGGGTGGTATCCGATTATATCGCAATACTGTATATATAGTGATACATACCAGGTGACGGTACTTCCGTTACACATACTAGCGACTGAATCGAACAGAAGGTTAAAAGGTTAGACGAAACGATAATTGTAACTGAGTTGTATTCTATTATATCGTGGTGATGTTTATATGGAAATACTCACCAGGTTACTGTTCTTTCGTTTTCACATACAAGCGACCGAATCGAGCAGAAGGTCAAATGGATAGATTGAACAATCATCGTATCTGGGTTGTATTCGATTATGTTTATATAGTTATACTCACCAGGTAACTGTTCTTCCGTTACACATACTAGCGACTGAATCGAACAGAAGGTTAAATGGTTAGACGAAACGATAATTGAAACTGAGTTGTATTCTATTATATCGTGGTGATGTTTATATAGAAATACTCACCAGGTTACTGTTCTTCCGTTATACATACGAGCAACCGAATCGAACAGAAGGTTGAATGGATAGTATATGGGTTGTATTCGATTATGATGTTATGCTGTGTATATAGTTATACACACTAGGTGACGGTATTACCGTTTCACATACGAGCGACCGAAACGAACAGAAAGTTGAATGGATAGTCTGAACAATCAATGTATCTGGGTGGTATCCGATTATATCGCAATACTGTATATATAGTGATACTTACCAGGTGACGGTACTTCCGTTATACATACTAGCGACTGAATCGAACAGAAGGTTAAATGGTTAGACAAAACGATAATTGTATCTGAGTTGTATTCGATGATATCGTGATGATGTTTATATAGCAATACTCACCAGGTAACTGTTCTTCCGTTTTACATACAAGCGACCGAATCGAGCAGGAGGTTGAATAGATAGATTGAACAATCATCGTATCTGGGTTGTATTCGATAATGTTTATATAGTTTTACTCACCAGGTAACTGTTCTTCCGTTACACATACTAGCGACTGAATCGAACAGAAGGTTAAATGGTTAGACGAAACGATAATTGTATCTGAGTTGTATTCGATTATATCGTGGTGATGTTTATATAGAAATACTCACCAGGTAACTGTTCTTTCGTTTTCACATACAAGCGACCGAATCGAGCAGAAGGTCAAATGGATAAATTGAACAATCATCGTATCTGGGTTGTATTCGATAATGTTTATATAGTTATACTCACCAGGTAACTGTTCTTCCGTTACACATACTAGCGACTGAATCGAACAGAAGGTTAAATGGTTAGACGAAACGATAATTGTATCTGAGTTGTATTCGATTATATCGTGGTGATGTTCATATAGAAATACTCACCTGGTAACTGTTCTTTCGTTTTCACATACAAGCGACCGAATCGAGCAGAAGGTCAAATGGAAAGATTGAACAATCATCGTATCTGGGTTGTATTCGATTATGTTTATATAGTTATACTCACCAGGTAACTGTTCTTCCGTTACACATACTAGCGACTGAATCGAACAGAAGGTTAAATGGTTAGACGAAACGATAATTGAAACTGAGTTGTATTTGATTATATCGTGGTGATGTTTATATAGAAATACTCACCAGGTAACTGTTCTTTCGTTTTCACATACAAGCGACCGAATCGAGCAGAAGGTCAAATGGATAGATTGAACAATCATCGTATCTGGGTTGTATTCGATTATGTTTATATAGTTATACTCACCAGGTAACTGTTCTTCCGTTACACATACGAGCGACTGAATTGAACAGAAGGTTGAATGGATAGTATATGGGTTGTATTCGATTATGATGTTATGCTGTGTATATAGTTATACACACTAGGTGACGGTATTCTTGTTTTACATACGAGCGACCGAAACGAACAGAAAGTTGAATGGATAGTCTGAACAATCAATGTATCAGGGTGGTATCCGATTATATCGCAATACTGTATATATAGTGATACATACCAGGTGACGGTACTTCCGTTACACATACTAGCGACTGAATCGAACAGAAGGTTAAAAGGTTAGACGAAACGATAATTGTAACTGAGTTGTATTCTATTATATCGTGGTGATGTTTATATAGAAATACTCACCAGGTTACTGTTCTTCCGTTATACATACGAGCAACCGAATCGAACAGAAGGTTGAATGGATAGTATATGGGTTGTATTCGATTATGATGTTATGCTGTGTATATAGTTATACACACTAGGTGACGGAATTCCCGTTTCACATACGAGCGACCAAAACGAACAGAAAGTTGAATGGATAGTCTGAACAATCAATGTATCTGGGTGGTATCCGATTATATCGCAATACTGTATATATAGTGATACTAACCAGGTGACGGTACTTCCGTTACACATACTAGCGACTGAATCGAACAGAAGGATAAATGGTTAGACGAAACGATAATTGTAACTGAGTTGTATTCTATTATATCGTGGTGATGTTTATATAGAAATACTCACCAGGTTACTGTTCTTTCGTTTTCACATACAAGCGACCGAATCGAGCAGAAGGTCAAATGGATAGATTGAACAATCATCGTATCTGGGTTGTATTCGATTATGTTTATATAGTTATACTCACCAGGTAACTGTTCTTCCGTTACACATACTAGCGACTGAATCGAACAGAAGGTTAAATGGTTAGACGAAACGATAATTGTATCTGAGTTGTATTCGATTATATCGTGGTGATGTTTATATAGAAATACTCACCAGGTAACTGTTCTTTCGTTTTCACATACAAGCGACCGAATCGAGCAGAAGGTCAAATGGATAAATTGAACAATCATCGTATCTGGGTTGTATTCGATAATGTTTATATAGTTATACTCACCAGGTAACTGTTCTTCCGTTACACATACTAGCGACTGAATCGAACAGAAGGTTAAATGGTTAGACGAAACGATAATTGTATCTGAGTTGTATTCGATTATATCGTGGTGATGTTCATATAGAAATACTCACCAGGTAACTGTTCTTTCGTTTTCACATACAAGCGACCGAATCGAGCAGAAGGTCAAATGGAAAGATTGAACAATCATCGTATCTGGGTTGTATTCGATTATGTTTATATAGTTATACTCACCAGGTAACTGTTCTTCCGTTACACATACTAGCGACTGAATCGAACAGAAGGTTAAATGGTTAGACGAAACGATAATTGAAACTGAGTTGTATTCGATTATATCGTGGTGATGTTTATATAGAAATACTCACCAGGTAACTGTTCTTTCGTTTTCACATACAAGCGACCGAATCGAGCAGAAGGTCAAATGGATAGATTGAACAATCATCGTATCTGGGTTGTATTCGATTATGTTTATATAGTTATACTCACCAGGTAACTGTTCTTCCGTTACACATACGAGCGACTGAATTGAACAGAAGGTTGAATGGATAGTATATGGGTTGTATTCGATTATGATGTTATGCTGTGTATATAGTTATACACACTAGGTGACGGTATTCTTGTTTTACATACGAGCGACCGAAACGAACAGAAAGTTGAATGGATAGTCTGAACAATCAATGTATCAGGGTGGTATCCGATTATATCGCAATACTGTATATATAGTGATACATACCAGGTGACGGTACTTCCGTTACACATACTAGCGACTGAATCGAAAAGAAGGTTAAAAGGTTAGACGAAACGATAATTGTAACTGAGTTGTATTCTATTATATCGTGGTGATGTTTATATAGAAATACTCACCAGGTTACTGTTCTTCCGTTATACATACGAGCAACCGAATCGAACAGAAGGTTGAATGGATAGTATATGGGTTGTATTCGATTATGATGTTATGCTGTGTATATAGTTATACACACTAGGTGACGGTATTCCCGTTTCACATACGAGCGACCGAAACGAACAGAAAGTTGAATGGATAGTCTGAACAATCAATGTATCTGGGTGGTATCTGATTATATCGCAATACTGTATATATAGTGATACTTACCAGGTGACGGTACTTCCGTTACACATACTAGCGACTGAATCGAACAGAAGGTTAAATGGTTAGACAAAACGATAATTGTATCTGAGTTGTATTCGATGATATCGTGATGATGTTTATATAGCAATACTCACCAGGTAACTGTTCTTCCGTTTCACATACAAGCGACCGAATCGAGCAGGAGGTCAAATGGATAGATTGAACAATCATCGTATCTGGGTTGTATTCGATAATGTTTATATAGTTATACTCACCAGGTAACTGTTCTTCCGTTACACATACTAGCGACTGAATCGAACAGAAGGTTAAATGGTTAGACGAAACGATAATTGTATCTGAGTTGTATTTGATTATATCGTGGTGATGTCTATATAGAAATACTCACCAGGTAACTGTTCTTTCGTTTTCACATACATGCGACCGAATCGAGCAGAAGGTCAAATGGATAAATTGAACAATCATCGTATCTGGGTTGTATTCGATAATGTTTATATAGTTATACTCACCAGGTAACTGTTCTTCCGTTACACATACTGGCGACTGAATCGAACAGAAGGTTAAATGGTTAGACGAAACGATAATTGTATCTGAGTTAAATTCGATTATATCGTGGTGATGTTTATATAGAAATACTCACCAGGTAACTGTTCTTTCGTTTTCACATACAAGCGACCGAATCGAGCAGAAGGTCAAATGGATAGATTGAACAATCATCGTATCTGGGTTGTATTCGATTATGTTTATATGGTTATACTCACCAGGTAACTGTTCTTCCGTTACACATACGAGCGACTGAATTGAACAGAAGGTTGAATGGATAGTATATGGGTTGTATTCGATTATGATGTTATGCTGTGTATATAGTTATACACACTAGGTGACGGTATTCTTGTTTTACATACGAGCGACCGAAACGAACAGAAAGTTGAATGGATAGTCTGAACAATCAATGTATCAGGGTGGTATCCGATTATATCGCAATACTGTATATATAGTGATACATACCAGGTGACGGTACTTCCGTTACACATACTAGCGACTGAATCGAACAGAAGGTTAAATGGTTAGACGAAACGATAATTGTAACTGAGTTGTATTCTATTATATCGTGGTGATGTTGATATAGTAATACTCACCAGGTTACTGTTCTTCCGTTATACATACGAGCAACCGAATCGAACAGAAGGTTGAATGGATAGTATATGGGTTGTATTCGATTATGATGTTATGCTGTGTATATAGTTATACACATTAGGTGACGGTATTCCCGTTTTACATACGAGCGACCGAAACGAACAGAAAGTTGAATGGATAGTCTGAACAATCAATGTATCTTGGTGGTATCCGATTATATCGCAATACTGTATATATAGTGATACTAACCAGGCGACGGTACTTCCGTTACACATACTAGCGACTGAATCGAACAGAAGGTTAAATGGTTAGACGAAAAGATAATTGTAACTGAGTTGTATTCTATTATATCGTGGTGATGTTTATATAGAAATACTCACCAGGTTACTGTTCTTTCGTTTTCACATACAAGCGACCGAATCGAGCAGAGGGTCGAATAGATAGATTGAACAATCATCGTATCTGGGTTGTATTCGATTATGTTTATATAGTTATACTCACCAGGTAACTGTTCTTCCGTTACACATACTAGCGACTGAATCGAACAGAAGGTTAAATGGTTAGACGAAACGATAATTGAAACTGAGTTGTATTCTATTATATCGTGGTGATGTTTATATAGAAATACTCACCAGGTTACTGTTCTTCCGTTATACATACGAGCGACCGAAACGAACAGAAATTTGAATGGATAGTCTGAACAATCAATGTATCTGGGTGGTATCCGATTATATCGCAATACTGTATATATAGTGATACTTACCAGGTGACGGTACTTCCGTTACACATACTAGCGACTGAATCGAACAAAAGGTTGAATGGTTAGACAAAACGATAATTGTATCTGAGTTGTATTCGATGATATCGTGATGATGTTTATATAGCAATACTCTCCAGGTAACTGTTCTTTCATTTTCACATACAAGCGACCGAATCGAGCAGAAGGTCAAATGGATAGATTGAACAATCATCGTATCTGGGTTGTATTCGATTATGTTTATATAGTTATACTCACCAGGTAACTGTTCTTCCGTTACACATACTAGCGACTGAATCGAACAGAAGGTTAAATGGTTAGACGAAACGATAATTGAAACTGAGTTGTATTCGATTATATCGTGGTGATGTTTATATAGAAATACTCACCAGGTAACTGTTCTTCCGTTACACATACGAGCGACTGAATTGAACAGAAAGTTGAATGGATAGTATATGGGTTGTATTCGATTATGATGTTATGCTGTGTATATAGTAATACACACTAGGTGACGGTATTCTTGTTTTACATACGAGCGACCGAAACGAACAGAAAGTTGAATGGATAGTCTGAACAATAAATGTATCAGGGTGGTATCCGATTATATCGCAATACTGTATATATCCGTTACACATACTAGCAACTGAATCGAACAGAAGGTTAAATGGTTAGACGAAACGATAATTGTAACTGAGTTGTATTCTATTATATCGTGGTGATGTTTATATAGAAATACTCACCAGGTTACTGTTCTTCCGTTATACATACGAGCAACCGAATCGAACAGAAGGTTGAACGGATAGTATATGGGTTGTATTCGATTATGATGTTATGCTGTGTATATAGTTATACACACTAGGTGACGGTATTCCCGTTTTACATACGAGCGACCGAAACGAACAGAAAGTTGAATGGATAGTCTGAACAATCAATGTATCTGGGTGGTATCCGATTACATCGCAATACTGTATATATAGTGATACTAACCAGGTGATGGTACTTCCGTTACACATACTAGCGACTGAATCGAACAGAAGGTTGAATGGTTAGACGGAAAGATAATTGTAACTGAGTTGAATTCTATTATATCGTGGTGATGTTTATATAGAAATACTCACCAGGTTACTGTTCTTTCGTTTTCACATACAAGCGACCGAATCGAGCAGAAGATCAAATGGATAGATTGAACAATCATCGTATCTGGGTTGTATTCGATTATGTTTATATAGTTATACTCACCAGGTAACTGTTCTTCCGTTACACATACTAGCGACTGAATCGAACAGAAGGTTAAATGGTTAGACGAAACGATAATTGAAACTGAGTTGTATTCTATTATATCGTGGTGATGTTTATATAGAAATACTCACCAGGTTACTGTTCTTCCGTTATACATACGAGCAACCGAATCGAACAGAAGGTTGAATAGATAGTATATGGGTTGTATTCGATTATGATGTTATGCTGTGTATATAGTTACACACACTAGGTGACGGTATTCCCGTTTCACATACGAGCGACCGAAACGAACAGAAAGTTGAATGGATAGTCTGAACAATCAATGTATCTGGGTGGTATCCGATTATATCGCAATACTGTATATATAGTGATACTTACCAGGTGACGGTACTTCCGTTACACATACTAGCGACTGAATCGAACAGAAGGTTGAATGGTTAGACAAAACGATAATTGTATCTGAGTTGTATTCGATGATATCGTGATGATGTTTATATAGCAATACTCACCAGGTAACTGTTCTTCCGTTTTACATACAAGCGACCGAATCGAGCAGGAGGTTGAATAGATAGATTGAACAATCATCGTATCTGGGTTGTATTCGATAATGTTTATATAGTTATACTCACCAGGTAACTGTTCTTCCGTTACACCTTCTAGCGACTGAATCGAACAGAAGGTTAAATGGTTGGACGAAACGATAATTGTATCTGAGTTGTATTCGATTATATCGTTTTGATTTTTATATAGGAATACTCACCAGGTAACTGTTCTTTCATTTTCACATACAAGCGACCGAATCGAGCAGAAGGTCAAATGGATAGATTGAACAATCATCGTATCTGGGTTGTATTCGATTATGTTTATATAGTTATACTCACCAGGTAACTGTTCTTCCGTTACACATACGAGCGACTGAATTGAACAGAAGGTTGAATGGATAGTATATGGGTTGTATTCGATTATGATGTTATGCTGTGTATATAGTTATACACACTAGGTGACGGTATTCCCGTTTCACATACGAGCGACCGAAACGAACAGAAAGTTGAATGGATAGTCTGAACAATCAATGTATCTGGGTGGTATCCGATTATATCGCAATACTGTATATATAGTGATACTAACCAGGTGACGGTACTTCCGTTACACATACTAGCGACTGAATCGAACAGAAGGTTAAATGGTTAGACGAAACGATAATTGTATCTGAGTTGTATTCGATTATATCGTGGTGATGTTTATATAGAAATACTCACCAGGTAACTGTTCTTTCGTTTTCACATACAAGCGACCGAATCGAGCAGAAGGTCAAATGGATAGATTGAACAATCATCGTATCTGGGTTGTATTCGATTATGTTTATATAGTTATACTTACCAGGTAACTGTTCTTCCGTTACACATACTAGCGACTGAATCGAACAGAAGGTTAAATGGTTAGACGAAACGATAATTGAAACTGAGTTGTATTCGATTATATCGTGGTGATGTTTATATAGAAATACTCACCAGGTAACTGTTCTTTCGTTTTCACATACAAGCGACCGAATCGAGCAGAAGGTCAAATGGATAGATTGAACAATCATCGTATCTGGGTTGTATTCGATTATGTTTATATAGTTATACTCACCAGGTAACTGTTCTTCCGTTACACATACGAGCGACTGAATTGAACAGAAGGTTGAATGGATAGTATATGGGTTGTATTCGATTATGATGTTATGCTGTGTATATAGTTATACACACTAGGTGACGGTATTCTTGTTTCACATACGAGCGACCGAAACGAACAGAAAGTTGAATGGATAGTCTGAACAATCAATGTATCTGGGTGGTATCCGATTATATCGCAATACTGTATATAAAGTGATACATACCAGGTGACGGTACTTCCGTTACACATACTAGCGACTGAATCGAACAGAAGGTGCAATGGTTAGACGAAACGATAATTGTAACTGAGTTGTATTCTATTATATCGTGGTGATGTTTATATAGAAATACTCACCAGGTTACTGTTCTTCCGTTATACATACGAGCAACCGAATCGAATAGAAGGTTGAACGGATAGTATATGGGTTGTATTCGATTATGATGTTATGCTGTGTATATAGTTATACACACTAGGTGACGGTATTCCCGTTTTACATACGAGCGACCGAAACGAACAGAAAGTTGAATGGATAGTCTGAACAATCAATGTATCTGGGTGGTATCCGATTATATCGCAATACTGTATATATAGTGATACTAACCAGGTGACGCTACTTCCGTTACACATACTAGCGACTGAATCGAACAGAAGGTTGAATGGTTAGACGAAACAATAATTGTAACTGAGTTGTATTCTATTATATCGTGGTGATGTTTATATAGAAATACTCACCAGGTTACTGTTCTTTCGTTTTCACATACAAGCGACCGAATCGAGCAGAAGGTCAAATGGATAGATTGAACAATCATCGTATCTGGGTTGTATTCGATTATGTTTATATAGTTATACTCACCAGGTAACTGTTCTTCCGTTACACATACTAGCGACTGAATCGAACAGAAGGTTGAATGGATAGTATATGGGTTGTATTCGATTATGATGTTATGCTGTGTATATAGTTATACACACTAGGTGACGGTATTCCCGTTTCACATACGAGCGACCGAAACGAACAGAAAGTTGAATGGATAGTCTGAACAATCAATGTATCTGGGTGGTATCCGATTATATCGCAATACTGTATATATAGTGATACTTACCAGGTGACGGTACTTCCGTTACACATACTAGCGACTGAATCGAACAAAAGGTTGAATGGTTAGACAAAACGATAATTGTATCTGAGTTGTATTCGATGATATCGTGATGATGTTTATATAGCAATACTCTCCAGGTAACTGTTCTTCCGTTTTACATACAAGCGACCGAATCGAGCAGGAGGTTGAATAGATAGATTGAACAATCATCGTATCTGGGTTGTATTCGATAATGTTTATATAGTTATACTCACCAGGTAACTGTTCTTCCGTTACACATACTAGCGACTGAATCGAACAGAAGGTTAAATGGTTAGACGAAACGATAATTGTATCTGAGTTGTATTCGATTATATCGTGGTGATGTTTATATAGAAATACTCACCAGGTAACTGTTCTTTCATTTTCACATACAAGCGACCGAATCGAGCAGAAGGTCAAATGGATAGATTGAACAATCATCGTATCTGGGTTGTATTCGATTATGTTTATATAGTTATACTCACCAGGTAACTGTTCTTCCGTTACACATACTAGCGACTGAATCGAACAGAAGGTTAAATGGTTAGACAAAACGATAATTGTATCTGAGTTGTATTCGATTATATCGTGGTGATGTTTATATAGAAATACTCACCAGGTAACTGTTCTTTCATTTTCACATACAAGCGACCGAATCGAGCAGAAAGTCAAATGGATAGATTGAACAATCATCGTATCTGGGTTGTATTCGATTATGTTTATATAGTTATACTCACCAGGTAACTGTTCTTCCGTTACACATACTAGCGACTGAATCGAACAGAAGGTTAAATGGTTAGACGAAACGATAATTGAAACTGAGTTGTATTCGATTATATCGTGGTGATGTTTATATAGAAATACTCACCAGGTAACTGTTCTTTCGTTTTCACATACAAGCGACCGAATCGAGCAGAAGGTCAAATGGATAGATTGAACAATCATCGTATCTGGGTTGTATTCGATTATGTTTATATAGTTATACTCACCAGGTAACTGTTCTTCCGTTACACATACGAGCGACTGAATTGAACAGAAAGTTGAATGGATAGTATATGGGTAGTATTCGATTATGATGTTATGCTGTGTGTATAGTTATACACACTAGGTGACGGTATTCTTGTTTTACATACGAGCGACCGAAACGAACAGAAAGTTGAATGGATAGTCTGAACAATCAATGTATCAGGGTGGTATCCGATTATATCGCAATACTGTATATATCCGTTACACATACTAGCAACTGAATCGAACAGAAGGTTAAATGGTTAGACGAAACGATAATTGTAACTGAGTTGTATTCTATTATATCGTGGTGATGTTTATATAGAAATACTCACCAGGTTACTGTTCTTCCGTTATACATACGAGCAACCGAATCGAACAGAAGGTTGAACGGATAGTATATGGGTTGTATTCGATTATGATGTTATGCTGTGTATATAGTTATACACACTAGGTGACGGTATTCCCGTTTTACATACGAGCGACCGAAACGAACAGAAAGTTGAATGGATAGTCTGAACAATCAATGTATCTGGGTGGTATCCGATTACATCGCAATACTGTATATATAGTGATACTAACCAGGTGATGGTACTTCCGTTACACATACTAGCGACTGAATCGAACAGAAGGTTGAATGGTTAGACGAAAAGATAATTGTAACTGAGTTGAATTCTATTATATCGTGGTGATGTTTATATAGAAATACTCACCAGGTTACTGTTCTTTCGTTTTCACATACAAGCGACCGAATCGAGCAGAAGGTCAAATGGATAGATTGAACAATCATCGTATCTGGGTTGAATTCGATTATGTTTATATAGTTATACTCACCAGGTAACTGTTCTTCCGTTACACATACTAGCGACTGAATCGAACAGAAGGTTAAATGGTTAGACGAAACGATAATTGAAACTGAGTTGTATTCTATTATATCGTGGTGATGTTTATATAGAAATACTCACCAGGTTACTGTTCTTCCGTTATACATACGAGCAACCGAATCGAACAGAAGGTTGAATGGATAGTATATGGGTTGTATTCGATTATGATGTTATGCTGTGTATAAAGTTACACACACTAGGTGACGGTATTCCCGTTTCACATACGAGCGACCGAAACGAACAGAAAGTTGAATGGATAGTCTGAACAATCAATGTATCTGGGTGGTATCCGATTATATCGCAATACTGTATATATAGTGATACTTACCAGGTGACGGTACTTCCGTTACACATACTAGCGACTGAATCGAACAGAAGGTTGAATGGTTAGACAAAACGATAATTGTATCTGAGTTGTATTCGATGATATCGTGATGATGTTTATATAGCAATACTCACCAGGTAACTGTTCTTCCGTTTTACATACAAGCGACCGAATCGAGCAGGAGGTTGAATAGATAGATTGAACAATCATCGTATCTGGGTTGTATTCGATAATGTTTATATAGTTATACTCAACAGGTAACTGTTCTTCCGTTACACATACTAGCGACTGAATCGAACAGAAGGTTAAATGGTTAGACGAAACGATAATTGTATCTGAGTTGTATTCGATTATATCGTGGTGATGTTTATATAGAAATACTCACCAGGTAACTGTTCTTCCATTTTCACATACAAGCGACCGAATCGAGCAGAAGGTCAAATGGATAGATTGAACAATCATCGTATCTGGGTTGTATTCGATAATGTTTATATAGTTATACTCAACAGGTAACTGTTCTTCCGTTACACATACTAGCGACTGAATCGAACAGAAGGTTAAATGGTTAGACGAAACGATAATTGTATCTGAGTTGTATTCGATTATATCGTGGTGATGTTTATATAGAAATACTCACCAGGTAACTGTTCTTCCGTTTTACATACAAGCGACCGAATCGAGCAGGAGGTTGAATAGATAGATTGAACAATCATCGTATCTGGGTTGTATTCGATAATGTTTATATAGTTTTACTCACCAGGTAACTGTTCTTCCGTTACACATACTAGCGACTGAATCGAACAGAAGGTTAAATGGTTAGACGAAACGATAATTGTATCTGAGTTGTATTCGATTATATCGTGGTGATGTTTATATAGAAATACTCACCAGGTAACTGTTCTTTCGTTTTCACATACAAGCGACCGAATCGAGCAGAAGGTCAAATGGATAAATTGAACAATCATCGTATCTGGGTTGTATTCGATAATGTTTATATAGTTATACTCACCAGGTAACTGTTTTTCCGTTACACATACTAGCGACTGAATCGAACAGAAGGTTAAATGGTTAGACGAAACGATAATTGTATCTGAGTTGTATTCGATTATATCGTGGTGATGTTCATATAGAAATACTCACCAGGTAACTGTTCTTTCGTTTTCACATACAAGCGACCGAATCGAGCAGAAGGTCAAATGGAAAGATTGAACAATCATCGTATCTGGGTTGTATTCGATTATGTTTATATAGTTATACTCACCAGGTAACTGTTCTTCCGTTACACATACTAGCGACTGAATCGAACAGAAGGTTAAATGGTTAGACGAAACGATAATTGAAACTGAGTTGTATTCGATTATATCGTGGTGATGTTTATATAGAAATACTCACCAGGTAACTGTTCTTTCGTTTTCACATACAAGCGACCGAATCGAGCAGAAGGTCAAATGGATAGATTGAACAATCATCGTATCTGGGTTGTATTCGATTATGTTTATATAGTTATACTCACCAGGTAACTGTTCTTCCGTTACACATACGAGCGACTGAATTGAACAGAAGGTTGAATGGATAGTATATGGGTTGTATTCGATTATGATGTTATGCTGTGTATATAGTTATACACACTAGGTGACGGTATTCTTGTTTTACATACGAGCGACCGAAACGAACAGAAAGTTGAATGGATAGTCTGAACAATCAATGTATCAGGGTGGTATCCGATTATATCGCAATACTGTATATATAGTGATACATACCAGGTGACGGTACTTCCGTTACACATACTAGCGACTGAATCGAACAGAAGGTTAAAAGGTTAGACGAAACGATAATTGTAACTGAGTTGTATTCTATTATATCGTGGTGATGTTTATATAGAAATACTCACCAGGTTACTGTTCTTCCGTTATACATACGAGCAACCGAATCGAACAGAAGGTTGAATGGATAGTATATGGGTTGTATTCGATTATGATGTTATGCTGTGTATATAGTTATACACACTAGGTGACGGAATTCCCGTTTCACATACGAGCGACCAAAACGAACAGAAAGTTGAATGGATAGTCTGAACAATCAATGTATCTGGGTGGTATCCGATTATATCGCAATACTGTATATATAGTGATACTAACCAGGTGACGGTACTTCCGTTACACATACTAGCGACTGAATCGAACAGAAGGTTAAATGGTTAGACGAAACGATAATTGTAACTGAGTTGTATTCTATTATATCGTGGTGATGTTTATATAGAAATACTCACCAGGTTACTGTTCTTTCGTTTTCACATACAAGCGACCGAATCGAGCAGAAGGTCAAATGGATAGATTGAACAATCATCGTATCTGGGTTGTATTCGATTATGTTTATATAGTTATACTCACCAGGTAACTGTTCTTCCGTTACACATACTAGCGACTGAATCGAACAGAAGGTTAAATGGTTAGACGAAACGATAATTGAAACTGAATTGTATTCTATTATATCGTGGTGATGTTTATATAGAAATACTCACCAGGTTACTGTTCTTCCGTTATACATACGAGCAACCGAATCGAACAGAAGGTTGAATGGATAGTATATGGGTTGTATTCGATTATGATGTTATGCTGTGTATATAGTTATACACACTAGGTGACGGTATTCCCGTTTCACATACGAGCGACCGAAACGAACAGAAAGTTGAATGGATAGTCTGAACAATCAATGTATCTGGGTGGTATCCGATTATATCGCAATACTGTATATATAGTGATACTAACCAGGTGACGCTACTTCCGTTACACATACTAGCGACTGAATCGAACAGAAGGTTGAATGGTTAGACGAAACAATAATTGTAACTGAGTTGTATTCTATTATATCGTGGTGATGTTTATATAGAAATACTCACCAGGTTACTGTTCTTTCGTTTTCACATACAAGCGACCGAATCGAGCAGAAGGTCAAATGGATAGATTGAACAATCATCGTATCTGGGTTGTATTCGATTATGTTTATATAGTTATACTCACCAGGTAACTGTTCTTCCGTTACACATACTAGCGACTGAATCGAACAGAAGGTTGAATGGATAGTATATGGGTTGTATTCGATTATGATGTTATGCTGTGTATATAGTTATACACACTAGGTGACGGTATTCCTGTTTCACATACGAGCGACCGAAACGAACAGAAAGTTGAATGGATAGTCTGAACAATCAATGTATCTGGGTGGTATCCGATTATATCGCAATACTGTATATATAGTGATACTTACCAGGTGACGGTACTTCCGTTACACATACTAGCGACTGAATCGAACAAAAGGTTGAATGGTTAGACAAAACGATAATTGTATCTGAGTTGTATTCGATGATATCGTGATGATGTTTATATAGCAATACTCTCCAGGTAACTGTTCTTCCGTTTTACATACAAGCGACCGAATCGAGCAGGAGGTTGAATAGATAGATTGAACAATCATCGTATCTGGGTTGTATTCGATAATGTTTATATAGTTATACTCACCAGGTAACTGTTCTTCCGTTACACATACTAGCGACTGAATCGAACAGAAGGTTAAATGGTTAGACGAAACGATAATTGTATCTGAGTTGTATTCGATTATATCGTGGTGATGTTTATATAGAAATACTCACCAGGTAACTGTTCTTTCATTTTCACATACAAGCGACCGAATCGAGCAGAAGGTCAAATGGATAGATTGAACAATCATCGTATCTGGGTTGTATTCGATTATGTTTATATAGTTATACTCACCAGGTAACTGTTCTTCCGTTACACATACTAGCGACTGAATCGAACAGAAGGTTAAATGGTTAGACAAAACGATAATTGTATCTGAGTTGTATTCGATTATATCGTGGTGATGTTTATATAGAAATACTCACCAGGTAACTGTTCTTTCATTTTCACATACAAGCGACCGAATCGAGCAGAAAGTCAAATGGATAGATTGAACAATCATCGTATCTGGGTTGTATTCGATTATGTTTATATAGTTATACTCACCAGGTAACTGTTCTTCCGTTACACATACTAGCGACTGAATCGAACAGAAGGTTAAATGGTTAGACGAAACGATAATTGAAACTGAGTTGTATTCGATTATATCGTGGTGATGTTTATATAGAAATACTCACCAGGTAACTGTTCTTTCGTTTTCACATACAAGCGACCGAATCGAGCAGAAGGTCAAATGGATAGATTGAACAATCATCGTATCTGGGTTGTATTCGATTATGTTTATATAGTTATACTCACCAGGTAACTGTTCTTCCGTTACACATACGAGCGACTGAATTGAACAGAAAGTTGAATGGATAGTATATGGGTAGTATTCGATTATGATGTTATGCTGTGTGTATAGTTATACACACTAGGTGACGGTATTCTTGTTTTACATACGAGCGACCGAAACGAACAGAAAGTTGAATGGATAGTCTGAACAATCAATGTATCAGGGTGGTATCCGATTATATCGCAATACTGTATATATCCGTTACACATACTAGCAACTGAATCGAACAGAAGGTTAAATGGTTAGACGAAACGATAATTGTAACTGAGTTGTATTCTATTATATCGTGGTGATGTTTATATAGAAATACTCACCAGGATACTGTTCTTCCGTTATACATACGAGCAACCGAATCGAACAGAAGGTTGAACGGATAGTATATGGGTTGTATTCGATTATGATGTTATGCTGTGTATATAGTTATACACACTAGGTGACGGTATTCCCGTTTTACATACGAGCGACCGAAACGAACAGAAAGTTGAATGGATAGTCTGAACAATCAATGTATCTGGGTGGTATCCGATTACATCGCAATACTGTATATATAGTGATACTAACCAGGTGATGGTACTTCCGTTACACATACTAGCGACTGAATCGAACAGAAGGTTGAATGGTTAGACGAAAAGATAATTGTAACTGAGTTGAATTCTATTATATCGTGGTGATGTTTATATAGAAATACTCACCAGGTTACTGTTCTTTCGTTTTCACATACAAGCGACCGAATCGAGCAGAAGGTCAAATGGATAGATTGAACAATCATCGTATCTGGGTTGTATTCGATTATGTTTATATAGTTATACTCACCAGGTAACTGTTCTTCCGTTACACATACTAGCGACTGAATCGAACAGAAGGTTAAATGGTTAGACGAAACGATAATTGAAACTGAGTTGTATTCTATTATATCGTGGTGATGTTTATATAGAAATACTCACCAGGTTACTGTTCTTCCGTTATACATACGAGCAACCGAATCGAACAGAAGGTTGAATGGATAGTATATGGGTTGTATTCGATTATGATGTTATGCTGTGTATAAAGTTACACACACTAGGTGACGGTATTCCCGTTTCACATACGAGCGACCGAAACGAACAGAAAGTTGAATGGATAGTCTGAACAATCAATGTATCTGGGTGGTATCCGATTATATCGCAATACTGTATATATAGTGATACTTACCAGGTGACGGTACTTCCGTTACACATACTAGCGACTGAATCGAACAGAAGGTTGAATGGTTAGACAAAACGATAATTGTATCTGAGTTGTATTCGATGATATCGTGATGATGTTTATATAGCAATACTCACCAGGTAACTGTTCTTCCGTTTTACATACAAGCGACCGAATCGAGCAGGAGGTTGAATAGATAGATTGAACAATCATCGTATCTGGGTTGTATTCGATAATGTTTATATAGTTATACTCAACAGGTAACTGTTCTTCCGTTACACATACTAGCGACTGAATCGAACAGAAGGTTAAATGGTTAGACGAAACGATAATTGTATCTGAGTTGTATTCGATTATATCGTGGTGATGTTTATATAGAAATACTCACCAGGTAACTGTTCTTCCATTTTCACATACAAGCGACCGAATCGAGCAGAAGGTCAAATGGATAGATTGAACAATCATCGTATCTGGGTTGTATTCGATAATGTTTATATAGTTATACTCAACAGGTAACTGTTCTTCCGTTACACATACTAGCGACTGAATCGAACAGAAGGTTAAATGGTTAGACGAAACGATAATTGTATCTGAGTTGTATTCGATTATATCGTGGTGATGTTTATATAGAAATACTCACCAGGTAACTGTTCTTCCGTTTTACATACAAGCGACCGAATCGAGCAGGAGGTTGAATAGATAGATTGAACAATCATCGTATCTGGGTTGTATTCGATAATGTTTATATAGTTCTACTCACCAGGTAACTGTTCTTCCGTTACACATACTAGCGACTGAATCGAACAGAAGGTTAAATGGTTAGACGAAACGATAATTGTATCTGAGTTGTATTCGATTATATCGTGGTGATGTTTATATAGAAATACTCACCAGGTAACTGTTCTTTCGTTTTCACATACAAGCGACCGAATCGAGCAGAAGGTCAAATGGATAAATTGAACAATCATCGTATCTGGGTTGTATTCGATAATGTTTATATAGTTATACTCACCAGGTAACTGTTTTTCCGTTACACATACTAGCGACTGAATCGAACAGAAGGTTAAATGGTTAGACGAAACGATAATTGTATCTGAGTTGTATTCGATTATATCGTGGTGATGTTCATATAGAAATACTCACCAGGTAACTGTTCTTTCGTTTTCACATACAAGCGACCGAATCGAGCAGAAGGTCAAATGGAAAGATTGAACAATCATCGTATCTGGGTTGTATTCGATTATGTTTATATAGTTATACTCACCAGGTAACTGTTCTTCCGTTACACATACTAGCGACTGAATCGAACAGAAGGTTAAATGGTTAGACGAAACGATAATTGAAACTGAGTTGTATTCGATTATATCGTGGTGATGTTTATATAGAAATACTCACCAGGTAACTGTTCTTTCGTTTTCACATACAAGCGACCGAATCGAGCAGAAGGTCAAATGGATAGATTGAACAATCATCGTATCTGGGTTGTATTCGATTATGTTTATATAGTTATACTCACCAGGTAACTGTTCTTCCGTTACACATACGAGCGACTGAATTGAACAGAAGGTTGAATGGATAGTATATGGGTTGTATTCGATTATGATGTTATGCTGTGTATATAGTTATACACACTAGGTGACGGTATTCTTGTTTTACATACGAGCGACCGAAACGAACAGAAAGTTGAATGGATAGTCTGAACAATCAATGTATCAGGGTGGTATCCGATTATATCGCAATACTGTATATATAGTGATACATACCAGGTGACGGTACTTCCGTTACACATACTAGCGACTGAATCGAACAGAAGGTTAAAAGGTTAGACGAAACGATAATTGTAACTGAGTTGTATTCTATTATATCGTGGTGATGTTTATATAGAAATACTCACCAGGTTACTGTTCTTCCGTTATACATACGAGCAACCGAATCGAACAGAAGGTTGAATGGATAGTATATGGGTTGTATTCGATTATGATGTTATGCTGTGTATATAGTTATACACACTAGGTGACGGAATTCCCGTTTCACATACGAGCGACCAAAACGAACAGAAAGTTGAATGGATAGTCTGAACAATCAATGTATCTGGGTGGTATCCGATTATATCGCAATACTGTATATATAGTGATACTAACCAGGTGACGGTACTTCCGTTACACATACTAGCGACTGAATCGAACAGAAGGTTAAATGGTTAGACGAAACGATAATTGTAACTGAGTTGTATTCTATTATATCGTGGTGATGTTTATATAGAAATACTCACCAGGTTACTGTTCTTTCGTTTTCACATACAAGCGACCGAATCGAGCAGAAGGTCAAATGGATAGATTGAACAATCATCGTATCTGGGTTGTATTCGATTATGTTTATATAGTTATACTCACCAGGTAACTGTTCTTCCGTTACACATACTAGCGACTGAATCGAACAGAAGGTTAAATGGTTAGACGAAACGATAATTGAAACTGAATTGTATTCTATTATATCGTGGTGATGTTTATATAGAAATACTCACCAGGTTACTGTTCTTCCGTTATACATACGAGCAACCGAATCGAACAGAAGGTTGAATGGATAGTATATGGGTTGTATTCGATTATGATGTTATGCTGTGTATATAGTTATACACACTAGGTGACGGTATTCCCGTTTCACATACGAGCGACCGAAACGAACAGAAAGTTGAATGGATAGTCTGAACAATCAATGTATCTGGGTGGTATCCGATTATATCGCAATACTGTATATATAGTGATACTAACCAGGTGACGCTACTTCCGTTACACATACTAGCGACTGAATCGAACAGAAGGTTGAATGGTTAGACGAAACAATAATTGTAACTGAGTTGTATTCTATTATATCGTGGTGATGTTTATATAGAAATACTCACCAGGTTACTGTTCTTTCGTTTTCACATACAAGCGACCGAATCGAGCAGAAGGTCAAATGGATAGATTGAACAATCATCGTATCTGGGTTGTATTCGATTATGTTTATATAGTTATACTCACCAGGTAACTGTTCTTCCGTTACACATACTAGCGACTGAATCGAACAGAAGGTTGAATGGATAGTATATGGGTTGTATTCGATTATGATGTTATGCTGTGTATATAGTTATACACACTAGGTGACGGTATTCCTGTTTCACATACGAGCGACCGAAACGAACAGAAAGTTGAATGGATAGTCTGAACAATCAATGTATCTGGGTGGTATCCGATTATATCGCAATACTGTATATATAGTGATACTTACCAGGTGACGGTACTTCCGTTACACATACTAGCGACTGAATCGAACAAAAGGTTGAATGGTTAGACAAAACGATAATTGTATCTGAGTTGTATTCGATGATATCGTGATGATGTTTATATAGCAATACTCTCCAGGTAACTGTTCTTCCGTTTTACATACAAGCGACCGAATCGAGCAGGAGGTTGAATAGATAGATTGAACAATCATCGTATCTGGGTTGTATTCGATAATGTTTATATAGTTATACTCACCAGGTAACTGTTCTTCCGTTACACATACTAGCGACTGAATCGAACAGAAGGTTAAATGGTTAGACGAAACGATAATTGTATCTGAGTTGTATTCGATTATATCGTGGTGATGTTTATATAGAAATACTCACCAGGTAACTGTTCTTTCATTTTCACATACAAGCGACCGAATCGAGCAGAAGGTCAAATGGATAGATTGAACAATCATCGTATCTGGGTTGTATTCGATTATGTTTATATAGTTATACTCACCAGGTAACTGTTCTTCCGTTACACATACTAGCGACTGAATCGAACAGAAGGTTAAATGGTTAGACAAAACGATAATTGTATCTGAGTTGTATTCGATTATATCGTGGTGATGTTTATATAGAAATACTCACCAGGTAACTGTTCTTTCATTTTCACATACAAGCGACCGAATCGAGCAGAAAGTCAAATGGATAGATTGAACAATCATCGTATCTGGGTTGTATTCGATTATGTTTATATAGTTATACTCACCAGGTAACTGTTCTTCCGTTACACATACTAGCGACTGAATCGAACAGAAGGTTAAATGGTTAGACGAAACGATAATTGAAACTGAGTTGTATTCGATTATATCGTGGTGATGTTTATATAGAAATACTCACCAGGTAACTGTTCTTTCGTTTTCACATACAAGCGACCGAATCGAGCAGAAGGTCAAATGGATAGATTGAACAATCATCGTATCTGGGTTGTATTCGATTATGTTTATATAGTTATACTCACCAGGTAACTGTTCTTCCGTTACACATACGAGCGACTGAATTGAACAGAAAGTTGAATGGATAGTATATGGGTAGTATTCGATTATGATGTTATGCTGTGTGTATAGTTATACACACTAGGTGACGGTATTCTTGTTTTACATACGAGCGACCGAAACGAACAGAAAGTTGAATGGATAGTCTGAACAATCAATGTATCAGGGTGGTATCCGATTATATCGCAATACTGTATATATCCGTTACACATACTAGCAACTGAATCGAACAGAAGGTTAAATGGTTAGACGAAACGATAATTGTAACTGAGTTGTATTCTATTATATCGTGGTGATGTTTATATAGAAATACTCACCAGGTTACTGTTCTTCCGTTATACATACGAGCAACCGAATCGAACAGAAGGTTGAACGGATAGTATATGGGTTGTATTCGATTATGATGTTATGCTGTGTATATAGTTATACACACTAGGTGACGGTATTCCCGTTTTACATACGAGCGACCGAAACGAACAGAAAGTTGAATGGATAGTCTGAACAATCAATGTATCTGGGTGGTATCCGATTACATCGCAATACTGTATATATAGTGATACTAACCAGGTGATGGTACTTCCGTTACACATACTAGCGACTGAATCGAACAGAAGGTTGAATGGTTAGACGAAAAGATAATTGTAACTGAGTTGAATTCTATTATATCGTGGTGATGTTTATATAGAAATACTCACCAGGTTACTGTTCTTTCGTTTTCACATACAAGCGACCGAATCGAGCAGAAGGTCAAATGGATAGATTGAACAATCATCGTATCTGGGTTGTATTCGATTATGTTTATATAGTTATACTCACCAGGTAACTGTTCTTCCGTTACACATACTAGCGACTGAATCGAACAGAAGGTTAAATGGTTAGACGAAACGATAATTGAAACTGAGTTGTATTCTATTATATCGTGGTGATGTTTATATAGAAATACTCACCAGGTTACTGTTCTTCCGTTATACATACGAGCAACCGAATCGAACAGAAGGTTGAATGGATAGTATATGGGTTGTATTCGATTATGATGTTATGCTGTGTATAAAGTTACACACACTAGGTGACGGTATTCCCGTTTCACATACGAGCGACCGAAACGAACAGAAAGTTGAATGGATAGTCTGAACAATCAATGTATCTGGGTGGTATCCGATTATATCGCAATACTGTATATATAGTGATACTTACCAGGTGACGGTACTTCCGTTACACATACTAGCGACTGAATCGAACAGAAGGTTGAATGGTTAGACAAAACGATAATTGTATCTGAGTTGTATTCGATGATATCGTGATGATGTTTATATAGCAATACTCACCAGGTAACTGTTCTTCCGTTTTACATACAAGCGACCGAATCGAGCAGGAGGTTGAATAGATAGATTGAACAATCATCGTATCTGGGTTGTATTCGATAATGTTTATATAGTTATACTCAACAGGTAACTGTTCTTCCGTTACACATACTAGCGACTGAATCGAACAGAAGGTTAAATGGTTAGACGAAACGATAATTGTATCTGAGTTGTATTCGATTATATCGTGGTGATGTTTATATAGAAATACTCACCAGGTAACTGTTCTTCCATTTTCACATACAAGCGACCGAATCGAGCAGAAGGTCAAATGGATAGATTGAACAATCATCGTATCTGGGTTGTATTCGATAATGTTTATATAGTTATACTCAACAGGTAACTGTTCTTCCGTTACACATACTAGCGACTGAATCGAACAGAAGGTTAAATGGTTAGACGAAACGATAATTGTATCTGAGTTGTATTCGATTATATCGTGGTGATGTTTATATAGAAATACTCACCAGGTAACTGTTCTTCCGTTTTACATACAAGCGACCGAATCGAGCAGGAGGTTGAATAGATAGATTGAACAATCATCGTATCTGGGTTGTATTCGATAATGTTTATATAGTTTTACTCACCAGGTAACTGTTCTTCCGTTACACATACTAGCGACTGAATCGAACAGAAGGTTAAATGGTTAGACGAAACGATAATTGTATCTGAGTTGTATTCGATTATATCGTGGTGATGTTTATATAGAAATACTCACCAGGTAACTGTTCTTTCGTTTTCACATACAAGCGACCGAATCGAGCAGAAGGTCAAATGGATAAATTGAACAATCATCGTATCTGGGTTGTATTCGATAATGTTTATATAGTTATACTCACCAGGTAACTGTTTTTCCGTTACACATACTAGCGACTGAATCGAACAGAAGGTTAAATGGTTAGACGAAACGATAATTGTATCTGAGTTGTATTCGATTATATCGTGGTGATGTTCATATAGAAATACTCACCAGGTAACTGTTCTTTCGTTTTCACATACAAGCGACCGAATCGAGCAGAAGGTCAAATGGAAAGATTGAACAATCATCGTATCTGGGTTGTATTCGATTATGTTTATATAGTTATACTCACCAGGTAACTGTTCTTCCGTTACACATACTAGCGACTGAATCGAACAGAAGGTTAAATGGTTAGACGAAACGATAATTGAAACTGAGTTGTATTCGATTATATCGTGGTGATGTTTATATAGAAATACTCACCAGGTAACTGTTCTTTCGTTTTCACATACAAGCGACCGAATCGAGCAGAAGGTCAAATGGATAGATTGAACAATCATCGTATCTGGGTTGTATTCGATTATGTTTATATAGTTATACTCACCAGGTAACTGTTCTTCCGTTACACATACGAGCGACTGAATTGAACAGAAGGTTGAATGGATAGTATATGGGTTGTATTCGATTATGATGTTATGCTGTGTATATAGTTATACACACTAGGTGACGGTATTCTTGTTTTACATACGAGCGACCGAAACGAACAGAAAGTTGAATGGATAGTCTGAACAATCAATGTATCAGGGTGGTATCCGATTATATCGCAATACTGTATATATAGTGATACATACCAGGTGACGGTACTTCCGTTACACATACTAGCGACTGAATCGAACAGAAGGTTAAAAGGTTAGACGAAACGATAATTGTAACTGAGTTGTATTCTATTATATCGTGGTGATGTTTATATAGAAATACTCACCAGGTTACTGTTCTTCCGTTATACATACGAGCAACCGAATCGAACAGAAGGTTGAATGGATAGTATATGGGTTGTATTCGATTATGATGTTATGCTGTGTATATAGTTATACACACTAGGTGACGGAATTCCCGTTTCACATACGAGCGACCAAAACGAACAGAAAGTACAATGGATAGTCTGAACAATCAATGTATCTGGGTGGTATCCGATTATATCGCAATACTGTATATATAGTGATACTAACCAGGTGACGGTACTTCCGTTACACATACTAGCGACTGAATCGAACAGAAGGTTAAATGGTTAGACGAAACGATAATTGTAACTGAGTTGTATTCTATTATATCGTGGTGATGTTTATATAGAAATACTCACCAGGTTACTGTTCTTTCGTTTTCACATACAAGCGACCGAATCGAGCAGAAGGTCAAATGGATAGATTGAACAATCATCGTATCTGGGTTGTATTCGATTATGTTTATATAGTTATACTCACCAGGTAACTGTTCTTCCGTTACACATACTAGCGACTGAATCGAACAGAAGGTTAAATGGTTAGACGAAACGATAATTGAAACTGAATTGTATTCTATTATATCGTGGTGATGTTTATATAGAAATACTCACCAGGTTACTGTTCTTCCGTTATACATACGAGCAACCGAATCGAACAGAAGGTTGAATGGATAGTATATGGGTTGTATTCGATTATGATGTTATGCTGTGTATATAGTTATACACACTAGGTGACGGTATTCCCGTTTCACATACGAGCGACCGAAACGAACAGAAAGTTGAATGGATAGTCTGAACAATCAATGTATCTGGGTGGTATCCGATTATATCGCAATACTGTATATATAGTGATACTTACCAGGTGACGGTACTTCCGTTACACATACTAGCGACTGAATCGAACAGAAGGTTAAATGGTTAGACAAAACGATAATTGTATCTGAGTTGTATTCGATGATATCGTGATGATGTTTATATAGCAATACTCACCAGGTATCTGTTCTTCCGTTTTACATACAAGCGACCGAATCGAGCAGGAGGTTGAATAGATAGATTGAACAATCATCGTATCTGGGTTGTATTCGATAATGTTTATATAGTTATACTCACCAGGTAACTGTTCTTCCGTTACACATACTAGCGACTGAATCGAACAGAAGGTTAAATGGTTAGACGAAACGATAATTGTATCTGAGTTGTATTTGATTATATCGTGGTGATGTTTATATAGAAATACTCACCAGGTAACTGTTCTTTCGTTTTCACATACATGCGACCGAATCGAGCAGAAGGTCAAATGGATAAATTGAACAATCATCGTATCTGGGTTGTATTCGATAATGTTTATATAGTTATACTCACCAGGTAACTGTTCTTCCGTTACACATACTGGCGACTGAATCGAACAGAAGGTTAAATGGTTAGACGAAACGATAATTGTATCTGAGTTGTATTCGATTATATCGTGGTGATGTTCATATAGAAATACTCACCAGGTAACTGTTCTTTCGTTTTCACATACAAGCGACCGAATCGAGCAGAAGGTCAAATGGAAAGATTGAACAATCATCGTATCTGGGTTGTATTCGATTATGTTTATATAGTTATACTCACCAGGTAACTGTTCTTCCGTTACACATACTAGCGACTGAATCGAACAGAAGGTTAAATGGTTAGACGAAACGATAATTGAAACTGAGTTGTATTCGATTATATCGTGGTGATGTTTATATAGAAATACTCACCAGGTAACTGTTCTTTCGTTTTCACATACAAGCGACCGAATCGAGCAGAAGGTCAAATGGATAGATTGAACAATCATCGTATCTGGGTTGTATTCGATTATGTTTATATAGTTATACTCACCAGGTAACTGTTCTTCCGTTACACATACGAGCGACTGAATTGAACAGAAGGTTGAATGGATAGTATATGGGTTGTATTCGATTATGATGTTATGCTGTGTATATAGTTATACACACTAGGTGACGGTATTCTTGTTTTACATACGAGCGACCGAAACGAACAGAAAGTTGAATGGATAGTCTGAACAATCAATGTATCAGGGTGGTATCCGATTATATCGCAATACTGTATATATAGTGATACATACCAGGTGACGGTACTTCCGTTACACATACTAGCGACTGAATCGAACAGAAGGTTAAATGGTTAGACGAAACGATAATTGTAACTGAGTTGTATTCTATTATATCGTGGTGATGTTGATATAGAAATACTCACCAGGTTACTGTTCTTCCGTTATACATACGAGCAACCGAATCGAACAGAAGGTTGAATGGATAGTATATGGGTTGTATTCGATTATGATGTTATGCTGTGTATATAGTTATACACACTAGGTGACGGTATTCCCGTTTTACATACGAGCGACCGAAACGAACAGAAAGTTGAATGGATAGTCTGAACAATCAATGTATCTTGGTGGTATCCGATTATATCGCAATACTGTATATATAGTGATACTAACCAGGCGACGGTACTTCCGTTACACATACTAGCGACTGAATCGAACAGAAGGTTAAATGGTTAGACGAAAAGATAATTGTAACTGAGTTGTATTCTATTATATCGTGGTGATGTTTATATAGAAATACTCACCAGGTTACTGTTCTTTCGTTTTCACATACAAGCGACCGAATCGAGCAGAGGGTCGAATAGATAGATTGAACAATCATCGTATCTGGGTTGTATTCGATTATGTTTATATAGTTATACTCACCAGGTAACTGTTCTTCCGTTACACATACTAGCGACTGAATCGAACAGAAGGTTAAATGGTTAGACGAAACGATAATTGAAACTGAGTTGTATTCTATTATATCGTGGTGATGTTTATATAGAAATACTCACCAGGTTACTGTTCTTCCGTTATACATACGAGCGACCGAAACGAACAGAAAGTTGAATGGATAGTCTGAACAATCAATGTATCTGGGTGGTATCCGATTATATCGCAATACTGTATATATAGTGATACTTACCAGGTGACGGTACTTCCGTTACACATACTAGCGACTGAATCGAACAAAAGGTTGAATGGTTAGACAAAACGATAATTGTATCTGAGTTGTATTCGATGATATCGTGATGATGTTTATATAGCAATACTCTCCAGGTAACTGTTCTTCCGTTTTACATACAAGCGACCGAATCGAGCAGGAGGTTGAATAGATAGATTGAACAATCATCGTATCTGGGTTGTATTCGATAATGTTTATATAGTTATACTCACCAGGTAACTGTTCTTCCGTTACACATACTAGCGACTGAATCGAACAGAAGGTTAAATGGTTAGACGAAACGATAATTGTATCTGAGTTGTATTCGATTATATCGTGGTGATGTTTATATAGAAATACTCACCAGGTAACTGTTCTTTCATTTCCACATACAAGCGACCGAATCGAGCAGAAGGTCAAATGGATAGATTGAACAATCATCGTATCTGGGTTGTATTCGATTATGTTTATATAGTTATACTCACCAGGTAACTGTTCTTCCGTTACACATACTAGCGACTGAATCGAACAGAAGGTTAAATGGTTAGACGAAACGATAATTGAAACTGAGCTGTATTCGATTATATCGTGGTGATGTTTATATAGAAATACTCACCAGGTAACTGTTCTTTCGTTTTCACATACAAGCGACCGAATCGAGCAGAAGGTCAAATGGATAGATTGAACAATCATCGTATCTGGGTTGTATTCGATTATGTTTATATAGTTATACTCACCAGGTAACTGTTCTTCCGTTACACATACGAGCGACTGAATTGAACAGAAAGTTGAATGGATAGTATATGGGTTGTATTCGATTATGATGTTATGCTGTGTGTATAGTTATACACACTAGGTGACGGTATTCTTGTTTTACATACGAGCGACCGAAACGAACAGAAAGTTGAATGGATAGTCTGAACAATCAATGTATCAGGGTGGTATCCGATTATATCGCAATACTGTATATATCCGTTACACATACTAGCAACTGAATCGAACAGAAGGTTAAATGGTTAGACGAAACGATAATTGTAACTGAGTTGTATTCTATTATATCGTGGTGATGTTTATATAGAAATACTCACCAGGTTACTGTTCTTCCGTTATACATACGAGCAACCGAATCGAACAGAAGGTTGAACGGATAGTATATGGGTTGTATTCGATTATGATGTTATGCTGTGTATATAGTTATACACACTAGGTGACGGTATTCCCGTTTTACATACGAGCGACCGAAACGAACAGAAAGTTGAATGGATAGTCCGAACAATCAATGTATCTGGGTGGTATCCGATTACATCGCAATACTGTATATATAGTGATACTAACCAGGTGATGGTACTTCCGTTACACATACTAGCGACTGAATCGAACAGAAGGTTGAATGGTTAGACGAAAAGATAATTGTAACTGAGTTGTATTCGATTATATCGTGGTGATGTTTATATAGAAATACTCACCAGGTAACTGTTCTTTCGTTTTCACATACAAGCGACCGAATCGAGCAGAAGGTCAAATGGATAGATTGAACAATCATCGTATCTGGGTTGTATTCGATTATGTTTATATAGTTATACTCACCAGGTAACTGTTCTTCCGTTACACATACTAGCGACTGAATCGAACAGAAGGTTAAATGGTTAGACGAAACGATAATTGAAACTGAGTTGTATTCTATTATATCGTGGTGATGTTTATATAGAAATACTCACCAGGTTACTGTTCTTCCGTTATACATACGAGCAACCGAATCGAACAGAAGGTTGAATGGATAGTATATGGGTTGTATTCGATTATGATGTTATGCTGTGTATATAGTTACACACACTAGGTGACGGTATTCCCGTTTCACATACGAGCGACCGAAACGAACAGAAAGTTGAATGGATAGTCTGAACAATCAATGTATCTGGGTGGTATCCGATTATATCGCAATACTGTATATATAGTGATACTTACCAGGTGACGGTACTTCCGTTACACATACTAGCGACTGAATCGAACAGAAGGTTGAATGGTTAGACAAAACGATAATTGTATCTGAGTTGTATTCGATGATATCGTGATGATGTTTATATAGCAATACTCACCAGGTAACTGTTCTTTCGTTTTCACATACAAGCGACCGAATCGAGCAGAAGGTCAAATGGATAGATTGAACAATCATCGTATCTGGGTTGTATTCGATTATGTTTATATAGTTATACTCACCAGGTAACTGTTCTTCCGTTACACATACGAGCGACTGAATTGAACAGAAAGTTGAATGGATAGTTTATGGGTTGTATTCGATTATGATGTTATGCTGTGTATATAGTTATACACACTAGGTGACGGTATTCTTGTTTTACATACGAGCGACCAAAACGAACAGAAAGTTGAATGGATAGTCTGAACAATCAATGTATCAGGGTGGTATCCGATTATATCGCAATACTGTATATATCCGTTACACATACTAGCAACTGAATCGAACAGAAGGTTAAATGGTTAGACAAAACGATAATTGTAACTGAGTTGTATTCTATTATATCGTGGTGATGTTTATATAGAAATACTCACCAGGTTACTGTTCTTCCGTTACACATACGAGCAACCGAATCGAACAGAAGGTTGAACGGATAGTATATGGGTTGTATTCGATTATGATGTTATGCTGTGTATATAGTTATACACACTAGGTGACGGTATTCCCGTTTTACATACGAGCGACCGAAACGAACAGAAAGTTGAATGGATAGTCTGAACAATCAATGTATCTGGGTGGTATCCGATTATATCGCAATACTGTATATATAGTGATACTAACCAGGTGACGGTACTTCCGTTACACATACTAGCGACTGAATCGAACAGAAGGTTGAATGGTTAGACGAAACGATAATTGTAACTGAGTTGAATTCTATTATATCGTGGTGATGTTTATATAGAAATACTCACCAGGTTACTGTTCTTTCGTTTTCACATACAAGCGACCGAATCGAGCAGAAGGTCAAATGGATAGATTGAACAATCATCGTATCTGGGTTGTATTCGATTATGTTTATATAGTTATACTCACCAGGTAACTGTTCTTCCGTTACACATACTAGCGACTGAATCGAACAGAAGGTTAAATGGTTAGACGAAACGATAATTGAAACTGAGTTGTATTCTATTATATCGTGGTGATGTTTATATAGAAATACTCACCAGGTTACTGTTCTTCCGTTATACATACGAGCAACCGAATCGAACAGAAGGTTGAATGGATAGTATATGGGTTGTATTCGATTATGATGTTATGCTGTGTATATAGTTACACACACTAGGTGACGGTATTCCCGTTTCACATACGAGCGACCGAAACGAACAGAAAGTTGAATGGATAGTCTGAACAATCAATGTATCTGGGTGGTATCCGATTATATCGCAATACTGTATATATAGTGATACTTACCAGGTGACGGTACTTCCGTTACACATACTAGCGACTGAATCGAACAGAAGGTTGAATGGTTAGACAAAACGATAATTGTATCTGAGTTGTATTCGATGATATCGTGATGATGTTTATATAGCAATACTCACCAGGTAACTGTTCTTCCGTTTTACATACAAGCGACCGAATCGAGCAGGAGGTTGAATTGGTAGATTGAACAATCATCGTATCTGGATTGTATTCGATAATGTTTATATAGTTATACTCACCAGGTAACTGTTCTTCCGTTACACATTCTAGCGACTGAATCGAACAGAAGGTTAAATGGTTGGACGAAACGATAATTGTATCTGAGTTGTATTCGATTATATCGTGGTGATGTTTATATAGGAATACTCACCAGGTAACTGTTCTTTCATTTTCACATACAAGCGACCGAATCGAGCAGAAGGTCAAATGGATAGATTGAACAATCATCGTATCTGGGTTGTATTCGATTATGTTTATATAGTTATACTCACCAGGTAACTGTTCTTTCGTTACACATACTAGCGACTGAATCGAACAGAGGGTTAAATGGTTAGACGAAACGATAATTGAAACTGAGTTGTATTCGATTATATCGTGGTGATGTTTATATAGAAATACTCACCAGGTAACTGTTCTTTCGTTTTCACATACAAGCGACCGAATCGAGCAGAAGGTCAAATGGATAGATTGAACAATCATCGTATCTGGGTTGTATTCGATTATGTTTATATAGTTATACTCACCAGGTAACTGTTCTTCCGTTACACATACGAGCGACTGAATTGAACAGAAAGTTGAATGGATAGTATTTGGGTTGTATTCGATTATGATGTTATGCTGTGTATATAGTTATACACACTAGGTGACGGTATTCTTGTTTTACATACGAGCGACCAAAACGAACAGAAAGTTGAATGGATAGTCTGAACAATCAATGTATCAGGGTGGTATCCGATTATATCGCAATACTGTATATATCCGTTACACATACTAGCAACTGAATAGAACAGAAGGTTAAATGGTTAGACAAAACGATAATTGTAACTGAGTTGTATTCTATTATATCGTGGTGATGTTTATATAGAAATACTCACCAGGTTACTGTTCTTCCGTTTCACATACGAGCAACCGAATCGAACAGAAGGTTGAACGGATAGTATATGGGTTGTATTCGATTATGATGTTATGCTGTGTATATAGTTATACACACTAGGTGACGGTATTCCCGTTTTACATACGAGCGACCGAAACGAACAGAAAGTTGAATGGATAGTCTGAACAATCAATGTATCTGGGTGGTATCCGATTATATCGCAATACTGTATATATAGTGATACTAACCAGGTGACGGTACTTCCGTTACACATACTAGCGACTGAATCGAACAGAAGGTTGAATGGTTAGACGAAACGATAATTGTAACTGAGTTGAATTCTATTATATCGTGGTGATGTTTATATAGAAATACTCACCAGGTTACTGTTCTTTCGTTTTCACATACAAGCGACCGAATCGAGCAGAAGGTCAAATGGATAGATTGAACAATCATCGTATCTGGGTTGTATTCGATTATGTTTATATAGTTATACTCACCAGGTAACTGTTCTTCCGTTACACATACTAGCGACTGAATCGAACAGAAGGTTAAATGGTTAGACGAAACGATAATTGAAACTGAGTTGTATTCTATTATATCGTGGTGATGTTTATATAGAAATACTCACCAGGTTACTGTTCTTCCGTTATACATACGAGCAACCGAATCGAACAGAAGGTTGAATGGATAGTATATGGGTTGTATTCGATTATGATGTTATGCTGTGTATATAGTTACACACACTAGGTGACGGTATTCCCGTTTCACATACGAGCGACCGAAACGAACAGAAAGTTGAATGGATAGTCTGAACAATCAATGTATCTGGGTGGTATCCGATTATATCGCAATACTGTATATATAGTGATACTTACCAGGTGACGGTACTTCCGTTACACATACTAGCGACTGAATCGAACAGAAGGTTGAATGGTTAGACAAAACGATAATTGTATCTGAGTTGTATTCGATGATATCGTGATGATGTTTATATAGCAATACTCACCAGGTAACTGTTCTTCCGTTTTACATACAAGCGACCGAATCGAGCAGGAGGTTGAATAGATAGATTGAACAATCATCGTATCTGGATTGTATTCGATAATGTTTATATAGTTATACTCACCAGGTAACTGTTCTTCCGTTACACATTCTAGCGACTGAATCGAACAGAAAGTTAAATGGTTGGACGAAACGATAATTGTATCTGAGTTGTATTCGATTATATCGTGGTGATGTTTATATAGGAATACTCACCAGGTAACTGTTCTTTCATTTTCACATACAAGCGACCGAATCGAGCAGAAGGTCAAATGGATAGATTGAACAATCATCGTATCTGGGTTGTATTCGATTATGTTTATATAGTTATACTCACCAGGTAACTGTTCTTCCGTTACACATACTAGCGACTGAATCGAACAGAAGGTTAAATGGTTAGACGAAACGATAATTGAAACTGAGTTGTATTCGATTATATCGTGGTGATGTTTATATAGAAATACTCACCAGGTAACTGTTCTTTCGTTTTCACATACAAGCGACCGAATCGAGCAGAAGGTCAAATGGATAGATTGAACAATCATCGTATCTGGGTTGTATTCGATTATGTTTATATAGTTATACTCACCAGGTAACTGTTCTTCCGTTACACATACGAGCGACTGAATTGAACAGAAGGTTGAATGGATAGTATATGGGTTGTATTCGATTATGAAGTTATGCTGTGTATATAGTTATACACACTAGGTGACGGTATTCTTGTTTTACATACGAGCGACCGAAACGAACAGAAAGTTGAATGAATAGTCTGAACAATCAATGTATCAGGGTGGTATCCGACTATATCGCAATACTGTATATATAGTGATACATACCAGGTGACAATACTTCCGTTACACATACTAGCGACTGAATCGAACAGAAGGTTAAATGGTTAGACGAAACGATAATTGTAACTGAGTTGTATTCTATTATATCGTGGTGATGTTTATATAGAAATACTCACCAGGTTACTGTTCTTCCGTTATACATACGAGCAAACGAATCGAACAGAAGGTTGAACGGATAGTATATGGGTTGTATTCGATTATGATGTTATGCTGTGTATATAGTTATACACACTAGGTGACGGTATTCCCGTTTTACATACGAGCGACCGAAACGAACAGAAAGTTGAATGGATAGTCTGAACAATCAATGTATCTGGGTGGTATCCGATTATATCGCAATACTGTATATATAGTGATACTAACCAGGTGACGGTACTTCCGTTACACATACTAGCGACTGAATCGAACAGAAGGTTGAATGGTTAGACGAAACGATAATTGTAACTGAGTTGTATTCTATTATATCGTGTTGATGTTTATATAGAAATACTCACCAGGTTACTGTTCTTTCGTTTTCACATACAAGCGACCGAATCGAGCAGAAGGTCAAATGGATAGATTGAACAATCATCGTATCTGGGTTGTATTCGATTATGTTTATATAGTTATACTCACCAGGTAACTGTTCTTCCGTTACACATACTAGCGACTGAATCGAACAGAAGGTTAAATGGTTAGACGAAACGATAATTGAAACTGAGTTGTATTCTATTATATCGTGGTGATGTTTATTTAGAAATACTCACCAGGTTACTGTTCTTCCGTTATACATACGAGCAACCGAATCGAACAGAAGGTTGAATGGATAGTATATGGGTTGTATTCGATTATGATGTTATGCTGTGTATATAGTTACACACACTAGGTGACGGTATTCCCGTTTCACATACGAGCGACCGAAACGAACAGAAAGTTGAATGGATAGACTGAACAATCAATGTATCTGGGTGGTATCCGATTATATCGCAATACTGTATATATAGTGATACTTACCAGGTGACGGTACTTCCGTTACACATACTAGCGACTGAATCGAACAGAAGGTTGAATGGTTAGACAAAACGATAATTGTATCTGAGTTGTATTCGATGATATCGTGATGATGTTTATATAGCAATACTCACCAGGTAACTGTTCTTCCGTTTTACATACAAGCGACCGAATCGAGCAGGAGGTTGAATAGATAGATTGAACAATCATCGTATCTGGATTGTATTCGATAATGTTTATATAGTTATACTCACCAGGTAACTGTTCTTCCGTTACACATTCTAGCGACTGAATCGAACAGAAGGTTAAATGGTTGGACGAAACGATAATTGTATCTGAGTTGTATTCGATTATATCGTGGTGATGTTTATATAGGAATACTCACCAGGTAACTGTTCTTTCATTTTCACATACAAGCGACCGAATCGAGCAGAAGGTCAAATGGATAGATTGAACAATCATCGTATCTGGGTTGTATTCGATTATGTTTATATAGTTATACTCACCAGGTAACTGTTCTTCCGTTACACATACTAGCGACTGAATCGAACAGAAGGTTAAATGGTTAGACGAAACGATAATTGAAACTGAGTTGTATTCGATTATATCGCGGTGATGTTTATATAGAAATACTCACCAGGTAACTGTTCTTTCGTTTTCACATACAAGCGACCGAATCGAGCAGAAGGTCAAATGGATAGATTGAACAATCATCATATCTGGGTTGTATTCGATTATGTTTATATAGTTATACTCACCAGGTAACTGTTCTTCCGTTACACATACGAGCGACTGAATTGAACAGAAGGTTGAATGGATAGTATATGGGTTGTATTCGATTATGATGTTATGCTGTGTATATAGTTATACACACTAGGTGACGGTATTCTTGTTTTACATACGAGCGACCGAAACGAACAGAATGTTGAATGAATAGTCTGAACAATCAATGTATCAGGGTGGTATCCGACTATATCGCAATACTGTATATATAGTGATACATACCAGGTGACGGTACTTCCGTTACACATACTAGCGACTGAATCGAACAGAAGGTTAAATGGTTAGACGAAACGATAATTGTAACTGAGTTGTATTCTATTATATCGTGGTGATGTTTATATAGAAATACTCACCAGGTTACTGTTCTTCCGTTATACATACGAGCAACCGAATCGAACAGAAGGTTGAACGGATAGTATATGGGTTGTATTCGATTATGATGTTATGCTGTGTATATAGTTATACACACTAGGTGACGGTATTCCCGTTTTACATACGAGCGACCGAAACGAACAGAAAGTTGAATGGATAGTCTGAACAATCAATGTATCTGGGTGGTATCCGATTATATCGCAATACTGTATATATAGTGATACTAACCAGGTGACGGTACTTCCGTTACACATACTAGCGACTGAATCGAACAGAAGGTTGAATGGTTAGACGAAACGATAATTGTAACTGAGTTGTATTCTATTATATCGTGTTGATGTTTATATAGAAATACTCACCAGGTTACTGTTCTTTCGTTTTCACATACAAGCGACCGAATCGAGCAGAAGGTCAAATGGATGGATTGAACAATCATCGTATCTGGGTTGTATTCGATTATGTTTATATAGTTATACTCACCAGGTAACTGTTCTTCCGTAACACATACTAGCGACTGAATCGAACAGAAGGTTAAATGGTTAGACGAAACGATAATTGAAACTGAGTTGTATTCTATTATATCGTGGTGATGTTTATATAGAAATACTCACCAGGTTACTGTTCTTCCGTTATACATACGAGCAACCGAATCGAACAGAAGGTTGAATGGATAGTATATGGGTTGTATTCGATTATGATGTTATGCTGTGTATATAGTTACACACACTAGGTGACGGTATTCTTGTTTTACATACGAGCGACCGAAACGAACAGAAAGTTGAATGAATAGTCTGAACAATCAATGTATCAGGGTGGTATCCGACTATATCGCAATACTGTATATATAGTGATACTTACCAGGTGACGGTACTTCCGTTACACATACTAGCGACTGAATCGAACAGAAGGTTAAATGGTTAGACGAAACGATAATTGTAACTGAGTTGTATTCTATTATATCGTGGTGATGTTTATATAGAAATACTCACCAGGTTACTGTTCTTCCGTTATACATACGAGCAACCGAATCGAACAGAAGGTTGAACGGATAGTATATGGGTTGTATTCGATTATGATGTTATGCTGTGTATATAGTTATACACACTAGGTGACGGTATTCCCGTTTTACATACGAGCGACCGAAACGAACAGAAAGTTGAATGGATAGTCTGAACAATCAATGTATCTGGGTGGTATCCGATTATATCGCAATACTGTATATATAGTGATACTAACCAGGTGATGGTACTTCCGTTACACATACTAGCGACTGAATCGAACAGAAGGTTGAATGGTTAGACGAAACGATAATTGTAACTGAGTTGTATTCTATTATATCGTGGTGATGTTTATATAGAAATACTCACCAGGTTACTGTTCTTTCGTTTTCACATACAAGCGACCGAATCGAGCAGAAGGTCAAATGGATAGATTGAACAATCATCGTATCTGGGTTGTATTCGATTATGTTTATATAGTTATACTCACCAGGTAACTGTTCTTCCGTTACACATACTAGCGACTGAATCGAACAGAAGGTTAAATGGTTAGACGAAACGATAATTGAAACTGAGTTGTATTCTATTATATCGTGGTGATGTTTATATAGAAATACTCACCAGGTTACTGTTCTTCCGTTATACATACGAGCAACCGAATCGAACAGAAGGTTGAATGGATAGTATATGGGTTGTATTCGATTATGATGTTATGCTGTGTATATAGTTATACACACTAGGTGACGGTATTCCCGTTTCACATACGAGCGACCGAAACGAACAGAAAGTTGAATGGATAGTCTGAACAATCAATGTATCTGGGTGGTATCCGATTATATCGCAATACTGTATATATAGTGATACTTACCAGGTGACGGTACTTCCGTTACACATACTAGCGACTGAATCGAACAGAAGGTTGAATGGTTAGACAAAACGATAATTGTATCTGAGTTGTATTCGATGATATCATGATGTTTATATAGCAATACTCACCAGGTAACTGTCCTTCCGTTTTACATACAAGCGACCGAATCGAGCAGGAGGTTGAATAGATAGATTGAACAATCATCGTATCTGGGTTGTATTCGATAATGTTTATATAGTTATACTCACCAGGTAACTGTTCTTCCGTTACACATACTAGCGACTGAATCGAACAGAAGGTTAAATGGTTAGACGAAACGATAATTGAAACTCAGTTGTATTCGATTATATCGTGGTGATGTTTATATAGAAATACTCACCAGGTAACTGTTCTTTCGTTTTCACATACAAGCGACCGAATCGAGCAGAAGGTCAAATGGATAGATTGAACAATCATCGTATCTGGGTTGTATTCGATTATGTTTATATAGTTATACTCACCAGGTAACTGTTCTCCCGTTACACATAGGAGCGACTGAATTGAACAGAAGGTTGAATGGATAGTATACGGGTTGTATTCGATTATGATGTTATGCTGTGTATATAGTTATACACACTAGGTGACGGTATTCTTGTTTTACATACGAGCGACCGAAACGAACAGAAAGTTGAATGGATAGTCTGAACAATCAATGTATCAGGGTGGTATCTGATTATATCGCAATACTGTATATATAGTGATACATACCAGGTGACGGTACTTCCGTTACACATACTAGCGACTGAATCGAACAGAAGGTTAAATGGTTGGACGAAACGATAATTGTAACTGAGTTGTATTCTATTATATCGTGGTGATGTTTATATAGTGATACTAACCAGGTGACGGTACTTCCGTTACACATACTAGCGACTGAATCGAACAGAAGGTTGAATGGTTAGACGAAACGATAATTGTAACTGAGTTGAATTCTATTATATCGTGGTGATGTTCATATAGAAATACTCACCAGGTTACTGTTCTTTCGTTTTCACATACAAGCGACCGAATCGAGCAGAAGGTCAAATGGATAGATTGAACAATCATCGTATCTGGGTTGTATTCGATTATGTTTATATAGTTATACTCACCAGGTAACTGTTCTTCCGTTACACATACTAGCGACTGAATCGAACAGAAGGTTAAATGGTTAGACGAAACGATAATTGAAACTGAGTTGTATTCTATTATATCGTGGTGATGTTTATATAGAAATACTCACCAGGTTACTGTTCTTCCGTTATACATACGAGCAACCGAATCGAACAGAAGGTTGAATGGATAGTATATGGGTTGTATTCGATTATGATGTTATGCTGTGTATATAGTTACACACACTAGGTGACGGTATTCCCGTTTCACATACGAGCGACCGAAACGAACAGAAAGTTGAATGGATAGTCTGAACAATCAATGTATCTGGGTGGTATCCGATTATATCGCTATACTGCATATATAGTGATACTTACCAGGTGACGGTACTTCCGTTACACATACTAGCGACTGAATCGAACAGAAGGTTGAATGGTTAGACAAAACGATAATTGTATCTGAGTTGTATTCGATGATATCGTGATGATGTTTATATAGCAATACTCACCAGGTAACTGTTCTTCCGTTTTACATACAAGCGACCGAATCGAGCAGGAGGTTGAATAGATAGATTGAACAATCATCGTATCTGGATTGTATTCGATAATGTTCATATAGTTATACTCACCAGGTAACTGTTCTTCCGTTACACATTCTAGCGACTGAATCGAACAGAAGGTTAAATGGTTGGACGAAACGATAATTGTATCTGAGTTGTATTCGATTATATCGTGGTGATGTTTATATAGGAATACTCACCAGGTAACTGTTCTTTCATTTTCACATACAAGCGACCGAATCGAGCAGAAGGTCAAATGGATAGATTGAACAATCATCGTATCTGGGTTGTATTCGATTATGTTTATATAGTTATACTCACCAGGTAACTGTTCTTCCGTTACATATACTAGCGACTGAATCGAACAGAAGGTTGAATGGTTAGACGAAACGATAATTGAAACTGAGTTGTATTCGATTATATCGTGGTGATGTTTATATAGAAATACTCACCAGGTAACTGTTCTTTCGTTTTCACATACAAGCGACCGAATCGAGCAGAAGGTCAAATGGATAGATTGAACAATCATCGTATCTGGGTTGTATTCGATTATGTTTATATAGTTATACTCACCAGGTAACTGTTCTTCCGTTACACATACGAGCGACTGAATTGAACAGAAGGTTGAATGGATAGTATATGGGTTGTATTCGATTATGATGTTATGCTGTGTATATAGTTATACACACTAGGTGACGGTATTCTTGTTTTACATACGAGCGACCGAAACGAACAGAAAGTTGAATGAATAGTCTGAACAATCAATGTATCAGGGTGGTATCCGACTATATCGCAATACTGTATATATAGAGATACATACCAGGTGACGGTACTTCCGTTACACATACTAGCGACTGAATCGAACAGAAGGTTAAATGGTTAGACGAAACGATAATTGTAACTGAGTTGTATTCTATTATATCGTGGTGATGTTTATATAGAAATACTCACCAGGTTACTGTTCTTCCGTTATACATACGAGCAACCGAATCGAACAGAAGGTTGAACGGATAGTATATGGGTTGTATTCGATTATGATGTTATGCTGTGTATATAGTTATACACACTAGGTGACGGTATTCCCGTTTTACATACGAGCGACCGAAACGAACAGAAAGTTGAATGGATAGTCTGAACAATCAATGTATCTGGGTGGTATCCGATTATATCGCAATACTGTATATATAGTGATACTAACCAGGTGACGGTACTTCCGTTACACATACTAGCGACTGAATCGAACAGAAGGTTGAATGGTTAGACGAAACGATAATTGTAACTGAGTTGTATTCTATTATATCGTGTTGATGTTTATATAGAAATACTCACCAGGTTACTGTTCTTTCGTTTTCACATACAAGCGACCGAATCGAGCAGAAGGTCAAATGGATAGATTGAACAATCATCGTATCTGGGTTGTATTCGATTATGTTTATATAGTTATACTCACCAGGTAACTGTTCTTCCGTAACACATACTAGCGACTGAATCGAACAGAAGGTTAAATGGTTAGACGAAACGATAATTGAAACTGAGTTGTATAAGTATAGTTATTATCACCAGGTAACTGTTCTTCCGTAACACATACTAGCGACTGAATCGAACAGAAGGTTAAATGGTTAGACGAAACGATAATTGAAACTGAGTTGTATTCTATTATATCGTGGTGATGTTTATATAGAAATACTCACCAGGTTACTGTTCTTCCGTTATACATACGAGCAACCGAATCGAACAGAAGGTTGAATGGATAGTATATGGGTTGTATTCGATTATGATGTTATGCTGTGTATATAGTTACACACACTAGGTGACGGTATTCTTGTTTTACATACGAGCGACCGAAACGAACAGAAAGTTGAATGAATAGTCTGAACAATCAATGTATCAGGGTGGTATCCGACTATATCGCAATACTGTATATATAGTGATACTTACCAGGTGACGGTACTTCCGTTACACATACTAGCGACTGAATCGAACAGAAGGTTAAATGGTTAGACGAAACGATAATTGTAACTGAGTTGTATTCTATTATATCGTGGTGATGTTTATATAGAAATACTCACCAGGTTACTGTTCTTCCGTTATACATACGAGCAACCGAATCGAACAGAAGGTTGAACGGATAGTATATGGGTTGTATTCGATTATGATGTTATGCTGTGTATATAGTTATACACACTAGGTGACGGTATTCCCGTTTTACATACGAGCGACCGAAACGAACAGAAAGTTGAATGGATAGTCTGAACAATCAATGTATCTGGGTGGTATCTGATTATATCGCAATACTGTATATATAGTGATACTAACCAGGTGATGGTACTTCCGTTACACATACTAGCGACTGAATCGAACAGAAGGTTGAATGGTTAGACGAAACGATAATTGTAACTGAGTTGTATTCTATTATATCGTGGTGATGTTTATATAGAAATACTCACCAGGTTACTGTTCTTTCGTTTTCACATACAAGCGACCGAATCGAGCAGAAGGTCAAATGGATAGATTGAACAATCATCGTATCTGGGTTGTATTCGATTATGTTTATATAGTTATACTCACCAGGTAACTGTTCTTCCGTTACACATACTAGCGACTGAATCGAACAGAAGGTTAAATGGTTAGACGAAACGATAATTGAAACTGAGTTGTATTCTATTATATCGTGGTGATGTTTATATAGAAATACTCACCAGGTTACTGTTCTTCCGTTATACATACGAGCAACCGAATCGAACAGAAGGTTGAATGGATAGTATATGGGTTGTATTCGATTATGATGTTATGCTGTGTATATAGTTATACACACTAGGTGACGGTATTCCCGTTTCACATACGAGCGACCGAAACGAACAGAAAGTTGAATGGATAGTCTGAACAATCAATGTATCTGGGTGGTATCCGATTATATCGCAATACTGTATATATAGTGATACTTACCAGGTGACGGTACTTCCGTTACACATACTAGCGACTGAATCGAACAGAAGGTTGAATGGTTAGACAAAACGATAATTGTATCTGAGTTGTATTCGATGATATCATGATGTTTATATAGCAATACTCACCAGGTAACTGTTCTTCCGTTTTACATACAAGCGACCGAATCGAGCAGGAGGTTGAATAGATAGATTGAACAATCATCGTATCTGGGTTGTATTCGATAATGTTTATATAGTTATACTGACCAGGTAACTGTTCTTCCGTTACACATACTAGCGACTGAATCGAACAGAAGGTTAAATGGTTAGACGAAACGATAATTGAAACTGAGTTGTATTCGATTATATCGTGGTGATGTTTATATAGAAATACTCACCAGGTAACTGTTCTTTCGTTTTCACATACAAGCGACCGAATCGAGCAGAAGGTCAAATGGATAGATTGAACAATCATCGTATCTGGGTTGTATTCGATTATGTTTATATAGTTATACTCACCAGGTAACTGTTCTCCCGTTACACATAGGAGCGACTGAATTGAACAGAAGGTTGAATGGATAGTATACGGGTTGTATTCGATTATGATGTTATGCTGTGTATATAGTTATACACACTAGGTGACGGTATTCTTGTTTCACATACGAGCGACCGAAACGAACAGAAAGTTGAATGGATAGTCTGAACAATCAATGTATCAGGGTGGTATCCGATTATATCGCAATACTGTATATATAGTGATACATACCAGGTGACGGTACTTCCGTTACACATACTAGCGACTGAATCGAACTGAAGGTTAAATGGTTAGACGAAACGATAATTGTAACTGAGTTGTATTCTATTATATCGTGGTGATGTTTATATAGAAATACTCACCAGGTTACTGTTCTTCCGTTATACATACGAGCAACCGAATCGAACAGAAGGTTGAATGGATAGTATATGGGTTGTATTCGATTATGATGTTATGCTGTGTATATAGTTATACACACTAGGTGACGGTATTCCCGTTTTACATACGAGCGACCGAAACGAACAGAAAGTTGAATGGATAGTCTGAACAATCAATGAATCTGGGTGGTATCCGATTATATCGCAATACTGTATATATAGTGATACTAACCAGGTGACGGTACTTCCGTTACACATACTAGCGACTGAATCGAACAGAAGGTTAATTGGTTAGACGAAACGATAATTGTAACTGAGTTGTATTCTATTATATCGTGGTGATGTTTATATAGAAATACTCACCAGGTTACTGTTCTTTCGTTTTCACATACAAGCGACCGAATCAAGCAGAAGGTCAAATGGATAGATTGAACAATCATCGTATCTGGGTTGTATTCGATTATGTTTATATAGTTATACTCGCCAGGTAACTGTTCTTCCGTTACACATACTAGCGACTGAATCGAACAGAAGGTTAAATGGTTAGACGAAACGATAATTGAAACTGAGTTGTATTCCAATATATCGTGGTGATGTTTATATAGAAATACTCACCAGGTTACTGTTCTTCCGTTATACATACGAGCAACCGAATCAAACAGAAGGTTGAATGGATAGTATATGGGTTGTATTCGATTATGATGTTATGCTGTGTATATAGTTATACACACAAGGTGACGGTATTCCCGTTTAACATACGAGCGATCGAAACGAACAGAAAGTTGAATGGATAGTCTGAACAATCAATGTATCTGGGTGGTATCCGATTATATCGCGATACTGTATATATAGTGATACTTACCAGGTGACGGTACTTCCGTTACACATACTAGCGACTGAATCGAACAGAAGGTTAAATGGTTAGACGAAACGATAATTGTAACTGAGTTGTATTCTATTATATCGTGGTGATGTTTATATAGAAATACTCACCAGGTTACTGTTCTTCCGTTATACATACGAGCAACCGAATCGAACAGAAGGTTGAATGGATAGTATATGGGTTGTATTCGATTATGATGTTATGCTGTGTATATAGTTATACACATTAGGTGACGGTATTCCCGTTTTACATACGAGCGACCGAAACGAACAGAAAGTTGAATGGATAGTCTGAACAATCAATGTATCTGGGTGGTATCCGATTATATCGCAATACTGTATATATAGTGATACTAACCAGGCGACGGTACTTCCGTTACACATACTAGCGACTGAATCGAACAGAAGGTTAAATGGTTAGACGAAACGATAATTGTAACTGAGTTGTATTCTATTATATCGTGGTGATGTTTATATAGAAATACTCACCAGGTTACTGTTCTTTCGTTTTCACATACAAGCGACCGAATCGAGCAGAAGGTCGAATAGATAGATTGAACAATCATCGTATCTGGTTGTATTCGATTATGTTTATATAGTTATACTCACCAGGTAACTGTTCTTCCGTTACACATACTAGCGACTGAATCGAACAGAAGGTTAAATGGTTAGACGAAACGATAATTGAAACTGAGTTGTATTCTATTATATCGTGGTGATGTTTATATAGGAATACTCACCAGGTTACTGTTCTTCCGTTATACATACGAGCAACCGAATCGAACAGAAGGTTGAATGGATAGTATATGGGTTGTATCCGATTATGATGTTATGCTGTGTATATAGTTATACACACTAGGTGACGGTATTCCCGTTTCACATACGAGCGACCGAAACGAACAGAAAGTTGAATGGATAGTCTGAACAATCAATGTATCTGGGTGGTATCCGATTAAATCGCAATACTGTATATATAGTGATACTTACCAGGTGACGGTACTTCCGTTACACATACTAGCGACTGAATCGAACAGAAGGTTAAATGGTTAGACAAAACGATAATTGTATCTGAGTTGTATTCGATGATATCGTGATGATGTTTATATAGCAATACTCACCAGGTAACTGTTCTTCCGTTTTACATACAAGCGACCGAATCGAGCAGGAGGTTGAATAGATAGATTGAACAATCATCGTATCTGGGTTGTATTCGATAATGTTTATATAGTTATACTCACCAGGTAACTGTTCTTCCGTTACACATACTAGCGACTGAATCGAACAGAAGGTTAAATGGTTAGACGAAACGATAATTGTATCTGAGTTGTATTCGATTATATCGTGGTGATGTTTATATAGAAATACTCACCAGGTAACTGTTCTTTCGTTTTCACGTACAAGCGACCGAATCGAGCAGAAGGTCAAATGGATAGATTGAACAATCATCGTATCTGGGTTGTATTCGATTATGTTTATATAGTTATACTCACCAGGTAACTGTTCTTCCGTTACACATACTAGCGACTGAATCGAACAGAAGGTTAAATGGTTAGACGAAACGATAATTGAAACTGAGTTGTATTCGATTATATCGTGGTGATGTTTATATAGAAATACTCACCAGGTAACTGTTCTTTCGTTTTCACATACAAGCGACCGAATCGAGCAGAAGGTCAAATGGATAGATTGAACAATCATCGTATCTGGGTTGTATTCGATTATGTTTATATAGTTATACTCACCAGGTAACTGTTCTTCCGTTACACATACGAGCGACTGAATTGAACAGAAGGTTAAATGGTTAGACGAGACGATAATTGTAACTGAGTTGTATTCTATTATATCGTGGTGATGTTTATATAGAAATACTCACCAGGTTACTGTTCTTCCGTTATACATACGAGCAACCGAATCGAATAGAAGGTTGAACGGATAGTATATGGGTTGTATTCGATTATGATGTTATGCTGTGTATATAGTTATACACACTAGGTGACGGTATTCCCGTTTTACATACGAGCGACCGAAACGAACAGAAAGTTGAATGGATAGTCTGAACAATCAATGAATCTGGGTGGTATCCGATTATATCGCAATACTGTATATATAGTGATACTAACCAGGTGACGGTACTTCCGTTACACATACTAGCGACTGAATCGAACAGAAGGTTGAATGATTAGACGAAACGATAATTGTAACTGAGTTGTATTCTATTATATCGTGGTGATGTTTATATAGAAATACTCACCAGGTTACTGTTCTTCCGTTATACATACGAGCAATCGAATCGAACAGAAGGTTGAATGGATAGTATATGGGTTGTATTCGATTATGATGTTATGCTGTGTATATAGTTATACACACTAGGTGACGGTATTCCCGTTTTACATACGAGCGACCGAAACGAACAGAAAGTTGAATGGATAGTCTGAACAATCAATGAATCTGGTAGGTATCCGATTATATCGCAATACTGTATATATAGTGATACTAACCAGGTGACGGTACTTCCGTTACACATACTAGCGACTGAATCGAACAGAAGGTTAATTGGTTAGACGAAACGATAATTGTAACTGAGTTGTATTCTATTATATCGTGGTGATGTTTATATAGAAATATTCACCAGGTTACTGTTCTTTCGTTTTCACATACAAGCGACCGAATCGAGCAGAAGGTCAAATGGATAGATTGAACAATCATCGTATCTGGGTTGTATTCGATTATGTTTATATAGTTATACTCACCAGGTAACTGTTCTTCCGTTACACATACTAGCGACTGAATCGAACAGAAGGTTAAATGGTTAGACGAAACGATAATTGAAACTGAGTTGTATTCTATTATATCGTGGTGATGTTTATATAGAAATACTCACCAGGTTACTGTTCTTCCGTTATACATACGAGCAACCGAATCGAACAGAAGGTTGAATGGATAGTATATGGGTTGTATTCGATTATGATGTTATACTGTGTATATAGTTATACACACTAGGTGACGGTATTCCCGTTTCACATACGAGCGACCGAAACGAACAGAAGGTTGAATGGTAAGACAAAACGATAATTGTATCTGGGTGGTATCCGATTATATCGCAATACTGTATATATAGTGATACTTACCAGGTGACGGTACTTCCGTTACACATACTAGCGACTGAATCGAACAGAAGGTTGAATGGTTAGACAAAACGATAATTGTATCTGAGTTGTATTCGATGATATCGTGATGATGTTTATATAGCAATACTCACCAGGTAACTGTTCTTCCGTTTCACATACAAGCGACCGAATCGAGCAGGAGGTTGAATAGATAGATTGAACAATCATCGTATCTGGGTTGTATTCGATAATGTTTATATAGTTATACTCACCAGGTAACTGTTCTTCCGTTACACATACTAGCGACTGAATCGAACAGAAGGTTAAATGGTTAGACGAAACGATAATTGTAACTGAGTTGTATTCTATTATATCGTGGTGATGTTTATATAGAAATACTCACCAGGTTACTGTTCTTCCGTTATACATACGAGCAACCGAATCGAACAGAAGGTTGAATGGATAGTATATGGGATGTATTCGATTATGATGTTATGCTGTGTATATAGTTATACACACTAGGTGACGGTATTCCCGTTTTACATACGAGCGACCGAAACGAACAGAAAGTTGAATGGATAGTCTGAACAATCAATGTATCTGGGTGGTATCCGATTATATCGCAATACTGTATATATAGTGATACTAACCAGGCGACGGTACTTCCGTTACACATACTAGCGACTGAATCGAACAGAAGGTTAAATGGTTAGACGAAACGATAATTGTAACTGAGTTGTATTCTATTATATCGTGGTGATGTTTATATAGAAATACTCACCAGGTTACTGTTCTTTCGTTTTCACATACAAGCGACCGAATCGAGCAGAAGGTCGAATAGATAGATTGAACAATCATCGTATCTGGTTGTATTCGATTATGTTTATATAGTTATACTCATTAGGTAACTGTTCTTCCGTTACACATACTAGCGACTGAATCGAACAGAAGGTTAAATGGTTAGACGAAACGATAATTGAAACTGAGTTGTATTCTATTATATCGTGGTGATGTTTATATAGAAATACTCACCAGGTTACTGTTCTTCCGTTATACATACGAGCAACCGAATCGAACAGAAGGTTGAATGGATAGTATATGGGTTGTATTCGATTATGATGTTATGCTGTGTATATAGTTATACACACTAGGTGACGGTATTCCCGTTTCACATACGAGCGACCGAAACGAACAGAAAGTTGAATGGATAGTCTGAACAATCAATGTATCTGGGTGGTATCCGATTATATCGCAATACTGTATATATAGTGATACTAACCAGGTGACGGTACTTCCGTTACACATACTAGCGACTGAATCGAACAGAAGGTTAAATGGTTAGACGAAACGATAATTGTATCTGAGTTGTATTCGATTATATCGTGGTGATGTTTATATAGAAATACTCACCAGGTAACTGTTCTTTCGTTTTCACATACAAGCGACCGAATCGAGCAGAAGGTCAAATTGATAGATTGAACAATCATCGTATCTGGGTTGTATTCGATTATGTTTATATAGTTATACTCACCAGGTAACTGTTCTTCCGTTACACATACTAGCGACTGAATCGAACAGAAGGTTAAATGGTTAGACGAAACGATAATTGAAACTGAGTTGTATTCGATGATATCGTGATGATGTTTATATAGCAATACTCACCAGGTAACTGTTCTTCCGTTTTACATACAAGCGACCGAATCGAGCGGGAGGTTGAATAGATAGATTGAACAATCATCGTATCTGGGTTGTATTCGATAATGTTTATATAGTTATACTCACCAGGTAACTGTTCTTCCGTTACACATACTAGCGACTGAATCGAACAGAAGGTTAAATGGTTAGACGAAACGATAAGTGTATCTGAGTTGTTTTCGATTATATCGTGGTGATGTTTATATAGAAATACTCACCAGGTAACTGTTCTTTCGTTTTCACGTACAAGCGACCGAATCGAGCAGAAGGTCAAATGGATAGATTGAACAATCATCGTATCTGGGTTGTATTCGATTATGTTTATATAGTTATACTCACCAGGTAACTGTTCTTCCGTTACACATACTAGCGACTGAATCGAACAGAAGGTTAAATGGTTAGACGAAACGATAATTGAAACTGAGTTGTATTCGATTATATCGTGGTGATGTTTATATAGAAATACTCACCAGGTAACTGTTCTTTCGTTTTCACATACAAGCGACCGAATCGAGCAGAAGGTCAAATGGATAGATTGAACAATCATCGTATCTGGGTTGTATTCGATTATGTTTATATAGTTATACTCACCAGGTAACTGTTCTTCCGTTACACATACGAGCAACTGAATTGAACAGAAGGTTAAATGGTTAGACGAGACGATAATTGTAACTGAGTTGTATTCTATTATATCGTGGTGATGTTTATTATATAGAAATACTCACCAGGTAACTGTTCTTTCATTTTCACATACAAGCGACCGAATCGAGCAGAAGGTCAAATGGATAGATTGAACAATCATCGTATCTGGGTTGTAATCGATTATGTTTATATAGTTATACTCACCAGGTAACTGTTCTTCCGTTACACATACGAGCGACTGAATTGAACAGAAAGTTGAATGGATAGTATATGGGTTGTATTCGATTATGATGTTATGCTGTGTATATAGTTATACACACTAGGTGACGGTATTCTTGTTTTACATACGAGCGACCGAAACGAACAGAAAGTTGAATGGATAGTCTGAACAATCAATGTATCAGGGTGGTATCCGATTATATCGCAATACTGTATATATAGTGATACATACCAGGTGACGGTACTTCTGTTACACATACTAGCGACTGAATCGAACAGAAGGTTAAATGGTTAGACGAAACGATAATTGTAACTGAGTTGTATTCTATTATATCGTGGTGATGTTTATATAGAAATACTCACCAGGTTACTGTTCTTCCGTTATACATAGCATTCGAGCAACCGAATCGAACAGAAGGTTGAATGGATAGTATATGGGTTGTATTCGATTATGATGTTATGCTGTGTATATAGTTATACACACTAGGTGACGGTATTCCCGTTTCACATACGAGCGACCGAAACGAACAGAAAGTTGAATGCATAGTCTGAACAATCAATGTATCTGGGTGGTATCCGATTATATCGCAATACTGTATATATAGTGATACTTACCAGGTGACGGTACTTCCGTTACACATACTAGCGACTGAATCGAACAGAAGGTTGAATGGTTAGACAAAACGATAATTGTATCTGAGTTGTATTCGATGATATCGTGATGATGTTTATATAGCAATACTCACCAGGTAACTGTTCTTCCGTTTTACATACAAGCGACCGAATCGAGCAGGAGGTTGAATAGATAGATTGAACAATCATCGTATCTGGGTTGTATTCGATAATGTTTATATAGTTATACTCACCAGGTAACTGTTCTTCCGTTACACATACTAGCGACTGAATCGAACAGAAGGTTAAATGGTTAGACGAAACGATAATTGTATCTGAGTTGTATTCGATTATATCGTGGTGATGTTTATATAGAAATACTCACCAGGTAACTGTTCTTTCATTTTCACATACAAGCGACCGAATCGAGCAGAAGGTCAAATGGATAGATTGAACAATCATCGTATCTGGGTTGTAATCGATTATGTTTATATAGTTATACTCACCAGGTAACTGTTCTTCCGTTACACATACGAGCGACTGAATTGAACAGAAAGTTGAATGGATAGTATATGGGTTGTATTCGATTATGATGTTATGCTGTGTATATAGTTATACACACTAGGTGACGGTATTCTTGTTTTACATACGAGCGACCGAAACGAACAGAAAGTTGAATGGATAGTCTGAACAATCAATGTATCAGGGTGGTATCCGATTATATCGCAATACTGTATATATAGTGATACATACCAGGTGACGGTACTTCTGTTACACATACTAGCGACTGAATCGAACAGAAGGTTAAATGGTTAGACGAAACGATAATTGTAACTGAGTTGTATTCTATTATATCGTGGTGATGTTTATATAGAAATACTCACCAGGTTACTGTTCTTCCGTTATACATACGAGCAACCGAATCGAACAGAAGGTTGAACGGATAGTATATGGGTTGTATTCGATTATGATGTTATGCTGTGTATATAGTTATACACACTAGGTGACGGTATTCCTGTTTTACATACGAGCGACCGAAACGAACAGAAAGTTGAATGGATAGTCTGAACAATCAATGTATCTGGGTGGTATCCGATTATATCGCAATACTGTATATATAGTGATACTAACCAGGTGACGGTACTTCCGTTACACATACTAGCGACTGAATCGAACAGAAGGTTGAATGGTTAGACGAAACGATAATTGTAACTGAGTTGTATTCTATTATATCGTGGTGATGTTTATATAGAAATACTCACCAGGTTACTGTTCATTCGTTTTCACATACAAGCGACCGAATCGAGCAGAAGGTCAAATGGATAGATTGAACAATATTCTTATCTGGGTTGTATTCGATTATGTTTATATAGTTATACTCACCAGGTAACTGTTCTTCCGTTACACATACTAGCGACTGAATCGAACAGAAGGTTAAATGGTTAGACGAAACGATAATTGAAACTGAGTTGTATTCTATTATATCGTGGTGATGTTTATATAGAAATACTCACCAGGTTACTGTTCTTCCGTTATACATTCGAGCAACCGAATCGAACAGAAGGTTGAATGGATAGTATATGGGTTGTATTCGATTATGATGTTATGCTGTGTATATAGTTATACACACTAGGTGACGGTATTCCCGTTTCACATACGAGCGACCGAAACGAACAGAAAGTTGAATGCATAGTCTGAACAATCAATGTATCTGGGTGGTATCCGATTATATCGCAATACTGTATATATAGTGATACTTACCAGGTGACGGTACTTCCGTTACACATACTAGCGACTGAATCGAACAGAAGGTTGAATGGTTAGACAAAACGATAATTGTATCTGAGTTGTATTCGATGATATCGTGATGATGTTTATATAGCAATACTCACCAGGTAACTGTTCTTCCGTTTTACATACAAGCGACCGAATCGAGCAGGAGGTTGAATAGATAGATTGAACAATCATCGTATCTGGGTTGTATTCGATAATGTTTATATAGTTATACTCACCAGGTAACTGTTCTTCCGTTACACATACTAGCGACTGAATCGAACAGAAGGTTAAATGGTTAGACGAAACGATAATTGTATCTGAGTTGTATTCGATTATATCGTGGTGATGTTTATATAGAAATACTCACCAGGTAACTGTTCTTTCATTTTCACATACAAGCGACCGAATCGAGCAGAAGGTCAAATGGATAGATTGAACAATCATCGTATCTGGGTTGTAATCGATTATGTTTATATAGTTATACTCACCAGGTAACTGTTCTTCCGTTACACATACGAGCGACTGAATTGAACAGAAAGTTGAATGGATAGTATATGGGTTGTATTCGATTATGATGTTATGCTGTGTATATAGTTATACACACTAGGTGACGGTATTCTTGTTTTACATACGAGCGACCGAAACGAACAGAAAGTTGAATGGATAGTCTGAACAATCAATGTATCAGGGTGGTATCCGATTATATCGCAATACTGTATATATAGTGATACATACCAGGTGACGGTACTTCCGTTACACATACTAGCGACTGAATCGAACAGAAGGTTAAATGGTTAGACGAAACGATAATTGTAACTGAGTTGTATTCTATTATATCGTGGTGATGTTTATATAGAAATACTCACCAGGTTACTGTTCTTCCGTTATACATACGAGCAACCGAATCGAACAGAAGGTTGAACGGATAGTATATGGGTTGTATTCGATTATGATGTTATGCTGTGTATATAGTTATACACACTAGGTGACGGTATTCCTGTTTTACATACGAGCGACCGAAACGAACAGAAAGTTGAATGGATAGTCTGAACAATCAATGTATCTGGGTGGTATCCGATTATATCGCAATACTGTATATATAGTGACACTAACCAGGTGACGGTACTTCCGTTAAACATACTAGCGACTGAATCGAACAGAAGGTTGAATGGTTAGACGAAACGATAATTGTAACTGAGTTGTATTCTATTATATCGTGGTGATGTTTATATAGAAATACTCACCAGGTTACTGTTCTTTCGTTTTCACATACAAGCGACCGAATCGAGCAGAAGGTCAAATGGATAGATTGAACAATCATCGTATCTGGGTTGTATTCGATTATGTTTATATAGTTATACTCACCAGGTAACTGTTCTTCCGTTACACATACTAGCGACTGAATCGAACAGAAGGTTAAATGGTTAGACGAAACGATAATTGTATCTGAGTTGTATTCGATTATATCGTGGTGATGTTTATATAGGAATACTCACCAGGTAACTGTTCTTTCATTTTCACATACAAGCGACCGAATCGAGCAGAAGGTCAAATGGATAGATTGAACAATCATCGTATCTGGGTTGTAATCGATTATGTTTATATAGTTATACTCACCAGGTAACTGTTCTTCCGTTACACATACGAGCGACTGAATTGAACAGAAAGTTGAATGGATAGTATATGGGTTGTATTCGATTATGATGTTATGCTGTGTATATAGTTATACACACTAGGTGACGGTATTCTTGTTTTACATACGAGCGACCGAAACGAACAGAAATTTGAATGGATAGTCTGAACAATCAATGTATCAGGGTGGTATCCGATTATATCGCAATACTGTATATATAGTGATACATACCAGGTGACGGTACTTCCGTTACACATACTAGCGACTGAATCGAACAGAAGGTTAAATGGTTAGACGAAACGATAATTGTAACTGAGTTGTATTCTATTATATCGTGGTGATGTTTAAATAGAAATACTCACCAGGTTACTGTTCTTTCGTTTTCACATACAAGCGACCGAATCGAGCAGAAGGTCAAATGGATAGATTGAACAATCATCGTATCTGGGTTGTATTCGATTATGTTTATATAGTTATACTCACCAGGTAACTGTTCTTCCGTTACACATACTAGCGACTGAATCGAACAGAAGGTTAAATGGTTAGACGAAACGATAATTGAAACTGAGTTGTATTCTATTATATCGTGGTGATGTTTATATAGAAATACTCACCAGGTTACTGTTCTTCCGTTATACATATGAGCAACCGAATCGAACAGAAGGTTGAATAGATAGTATATGGGTTGTATTCGATTATGATGTTATGCTGTGTATATAGTTACACACACTAGGTGACGGTATTCCCGTTTCACATACGAGCGACCGAAACGAACAGAAAGTTGAATGGATAGTCTGAACAATCAATGTATCTGGGTGGTATCCGATTATATCGCAATACTGTATATATAGTGATACTTACCAAGTGACGGTACTTCCGTTACACATACTAGCGACTGAATCGAACAGAAGGTTGAATGGTTAGACAAAACGATAATTGTATCTGAGTTGTATTCGATGATATCGTGATGATGTTTATATAGCAATACTCACCAGGTAACTGTTCTTCCGTTTTACATACAAGCGACCGAATCGAGCAGGAGGTTGAATAGATAGATTGAACAATCATCGTATCTGGGTTGTATTCGATAATGTTTATATAGTTATACTCACCAGGTAACTGTTCTTCCGTTACACATTCTAGCGACTGAATCGAACAGAAGGTTGAATGGTTGGACGAAACGATAATTGTATCTGAGTTGTATTCGATTATATCGTGGTGATGTTTATATAGGAATACTCACCAGGTAACTGTTCTTTCATTTTCACATACAAGCGACCGAATCGAGCAGAAGGTCAAATGGATAGATTGAACAATCATCGTATCTGGGTTGTATTCGATTATGTTTATATAGTTATACTCACCAGGTAACTGTTCTTCCGTTACACATACGAGCGACTGAATTGAACAGAAGGTTGAATGGATAGTATATGGGTTGTATTCGATTATGATGTTATGCTGTGTATATAGTTATACACACTAGGTGACGGTATTCTTGTTTTACATACGAGCGACCGAAACGAACAGAAAGTTGAATGAATAGTCTGAACAATCAATGTATCAGGGTGGTATCCGATTATATCGCAATACTGTATATATAGTGATACACACCAGGTGACGGTACTTCCGTTACACATACTAGCGACTGAATCGAACAGAAGGTTAAATGGTTAGACGAAACGATAATTGTAACTGAGTTGTATTCTATTATATCGTGGTGATGTTTATATAGAAATACTCACCAGGTTACTGTTCTTCCGTTATACATACGAGCAACCGAATCGAACAGAAGGTTGAACGGATAGTATATGGGTTGTATTCGATTATGATGTTATGCTGTGTATATAGTTATACACACTAGGTGACGGTATTCCCGTTTTACATACGAGCGACCGAAACGAACAGAAAGTTGAATGGATAGTCTGAACAATCAATGTATCTGGGTGGTATCCGATTATATTGCAATACTGTATATATAGTGATACTAACCAGGTGAAGGTACTTCCGTTACACATACTAGCGACTGAATCGAACAGAAGGTTGAATGGTTAGACGAAACGATAACTGTAACTGAGTTGTATTCTATTATATCGTGGTGATGTTTATATAGAAATACTCACCAGGTTACTGTTCTTTCGTTTTCACATACAAGCGACCGAATCGAGCAGAAGGTCAAATGGATAGATTGAACAATCATCGTATCTGGGTTGTATTCGATTATGTTTATATAGTTATACTCACCAGGTAACTGTTCTTCCGTTACACATACTAGCGACTGAATCGAACAGAAGGTTAAATGGTTAGACGAAACGATAATTGAAACTGAGTTGTATTCTATTATATCGTGGTGATGTTTATATAGAAATACTCACCAGGTTACTGTTCTTCCGTTATACATACGAGCAACCGAATCGAACAGAAGGTTGAACGGATAGTATATGGGTTGTATTCGATTATGATGTTATGCTGTGTTTATAGTTATACACACTAGGTGACGGTATTCCTGTTTTACATACGAGCGACCGAAACGAACAGAAAGTTGAATGGATAGTCTGAACAATCAATGTATCTGGGTGGTATCCGATTATATCGCAATACTGTATATATAGTGATACTAACCAGGTGACGGTACTTCCGTTACACATACTAGCGACTGAATCGAACAGAAGGTTGAATGGTTAGACGAAACGATAATTGTAACTGAGTTGTATTCTATTATATCGTGGTGATGTTTATATAGAAATACTCACCAGGTTACTGTTCTTTCGTTTTCACATACAAGCGACCGAATCGAGCAGAAGGTCAAATGGATAGATTGAACAATCATCGTATCTGGGTTGTATTCGATTATGTTTATATAGTTATACTCACCAGGTAACTGTTCTTCCGTTACACATACTAGCGACTGAATCGAACAGAAGGTTAAATGGTTAGACGAAACGATAATTGAAACTGAGTTGTATTCTATTATATCGTGGTGATGTTTATATAGAAATACTCACCAGGTTACTGTTCTTCCGTTATACATACGAGCAACCGAATCGAACAGAAGGTTGAATGGATAGTATATGGGTTGTATTCGATTATGATGTTATGCTGTGTATATAGTTATATACACTAGGTGACGGTATTCCCGTTTCACATACGAGCGACCGAAACGAACAGAAAGTTGAATGGATAGTCTGAACAATCAATGTATCTGGGTGGTATCCGATTATATCGCAATACTGTATATATAGTGATACTTACCAGGTGACGGTACTTCCGTTACACATACTAGCGACTGAATCGAACAGAAGGTTGAATGGTTAGACAAAACGATAATTGTATCTGAGTTGTATTCGATGATATCATGATGATGTTTATATAGCAATACTCACCAGGTAACTGTTCTTCCGTTTTACATACAAGCGACCGAATCGAGAAGGAGGTTGAATAGATAGATTGAACAATCATCGTATCTGGGTTGTATTCGATAATGTTTATATAGTTATACTCACCAGGTAACTGTTCTTCCGTTACACATACTAGCGACTGAATCGAACAGAAGGTTAAATGGTTAGACGAAACGATAATTGTAACTGAGTTGTATTCTATTATATCGTGGTGATGTTTATATAGAAATACTCACCAGGTTACTGTTCTTTCGTTTTCACATACAAGCGACCGAATCGAGCAGAAGGTCAAATGGATAGATTGAACAATCATCGTATCTGGGTTGTATTCGATTATGTTTAAATAGTTATACTCACCAGTTAACTGTTCTTCCGTTACACATACTAGCGACTGAATCGAACAGAAGGTTAAATGGTTAGACGAAACGATAATTGTATCTGAGTTTTATTCGATTATATCGTGGTGATGTTTATATAGAAATACTCACCAGGTAACTGTTCTTTCGTTTTCACATACAAGCGACCGAATCGAGCAGAAGGTCAAATGGATAGATTGAACAATCATCGTATCTGGGTTGTATTCGATTATGTTTATATAGTTATACTCACCAGGTGACTGTTCTTCCGTTACACATACGAGCGACTGAATTGAACAGAAGGTTGAATGGATAGTATATGGGTTGTATTCGATTATGATGTTATGCTGTGTTTATAGTTATACACACTAGGTGACGGTATTCTTGTTTTATATACGAGCGACCGAAACGAACAGAAAGTTGAATGGATAGTCTGAACAATCAATGTATCAGGGTGGTATCCGATTATATCGCAATACTGTATATATAGTGATACATACCAGGTGACGGTACTTCCGTTACACAAACTAGCGACTGAATCGAACAGAAGGTTAAATGGTCAGACAAAACGATAATTGTAACTGAGTTGTGTTTTATTATATCGTGGTGATGTTTATATAGAAATACTCACCAGGTTACTGTTCTTTCGTCTTCACATACAAGCGACCGAATCGAGAAGAAGGTCAAATGGATAGATTGAACAATCATCGTATCTGGGTTGTATTCGATTATGTTTATATAGTTATACTCACCAGGTAACTGTTCTTCCGTTACACATACTAGCGACTGAATCGAACAGAAGGTTAAATGGTTAGACGAAACGATAATTGAAACTGAGTTGTATTCTATTATATCGTGGTGATGTTTATATAGAAATACTCACCAGGTTACTGTTTTTCCGTTATACATACGAGCAACCGAATCGAACAGAAGGTTGAATGGATAGTATATGGGTTGTATTCGATTATGATGTTATGCTGTGTATATAGTTATATACACTAGGTGACGGTATTCCCGTTTCACATACGAGCGACCGAAACGAACAGAAAGTTGAATGGATAGTCTTAACAATCAATGTATCTGGGTGGTATCCGATTATATCGCAATACTGTATATATAGTGATACTTACCAGGTGACGGTACTTCCGTTACACATACTAGCGACTGAATCGAACAGAAGGTTGAATGGTTAGACAAAACGATAATTGTAACTGAGTTGTATTCTATTATATCGTGGTGATGTTTATATAGAAATACTCACCAGGTTACTGTTCTTTCGTTTTCACATACAAGCGACCGAATCGAGCAGAAGGTCAAATGGATAGATTGAACAATCATCGTATCTGGGTTGTATTCGATTATGTTTAAATAGTTATACTCACCAGGTACCTGTTCTTCCGTTACACATACTAGCGACTGAATCGAACAGAAGGTTGAATGGTTAGACAAAACGATAATTGTAACTGAGTTGTATTCTATTATATCGTGGTGATGTTTATATAGAAATACTCACCAGGTTACTGTTCTTTCGTTTTCACATACAAGCGACCGAATCGAGCAGAAGGTCAAATGGATAGATTGAACAATCATCGTATCTGGGTTGTATTCGATTATGTTTAAATAGTTATACTCACCAGGTACCTGTTCTTCCGTTACACATACTAGCGACTGAATCGAACAGAAGGTTAAATGGTTAGACGAAACGATAATTGTATCTGAGTTTTATTCGATTATATCGTGGTGATGTTTATATAGAAATACTCACCAGGTAACTGTTCTTTCGTTTTCACATACAAGCGACCGAATCGAGCAGAAGGTCAAATGGATAGATTGAACAATCATCGTATCTGGGTTGTATTCGATTATGTTTATATAGTTATACTCACCAGGTGACTGTTCTTCCGTTACACATACGAGCGACTGAATTGAACAGATGGTTGAATGGATAGTATATGGGTTGTATTCGATTATGATGTTATGCTGTGTATATAGTTATACACACTAGGTGACGGTATTCTTGTTTTATATACGAGCGACCGAAACGAACAGAAAGTTGAATGGATAGTCTGAACAATCAATGTATCAGGGTGGTATCCGATTATATCGCAATACTGTATATATAGTGATACATACCAGGTGACGGTACTTCCGTTACACAAACTAGCGACTGAATCGAACAGAAGGTTAAATGGTTAGACAAAACGATAATTGTAACTGAGTTGTGTTTTATTATATCGTGGTGATGTTTATATAGAAATACTCACCAGGTTACTGTTCTTTCGTTTTCACATACAAGCGACCGAATCGAGCAGAAGGTCAAATGGATAGATTGAACAATCATCGTATCTGGGTTGTATTCGATTATGTTTATATAGTTATACTCACCAGGTAACTGTTCTTCCGTTACACATACTAGCGACTGAATCGAACAGAAGGTTAAATGGTTAGACGAAACGATAATTGAAACTGAGTTGTATTCGATTATATCGTGGTGATGTTTATATAGAAATACTCACCAGGTAACTGTTCTTTCGTTTTCACATACAAGCGACCGAATCGAGCAGAAGGTCAAATGGATAGATTGAACAATCATCGTATCTGGGTTGTAATCGATTATGTTTATATAGTTATACTCACCAGGTAACTGTTCTTCCGTTACACATACTAGCGATTGAATCGAACAGAAGGTTAAATGGTTAGACGAAACGATAATTGAAACTGAGTTGTATTCTATTATATCGTGGTGATGTTTATATAGAAATACTCACCAGGTTACTGTTCTTCCGTTATACATACGAGCAACCGAATCGAACAGAAGGTTGAACGGATAGTATATGGGTTGTATTCGATTATGATGTTATGCTGTGTATATAGTTATACACACTAGGTGACGGTATTCCTGTTTTACATACGAGCGACCGAAACGAACAGAAAGTTGAATGGATAGTCTGAACAATCAATGTATCTGGGTGGTATCCGATTATATCGCAATACTGTATATATAGTGATACTAACCAGGTGACGGTACTTCCGTTACACATACTAGCGACTGAATCGAACAGAAGGTTGAATGGTTAGACGAAACGATAATTGTAACTGAGTTGTATTCTATTATATCGTGGTGATGTTTATATAGAAATACTCACCAGGTTACTGTTCTTTCGTTTTCACATACAAGCGACCGAATCGAGCAGAAGGTCAAATGGATAGATTGAACAATCATCGTATCTGGGTTGTATTCGATTATGTTTATATAGTTATACTCACCAGGTGACTGTTCTTCCGTTACACATACGAGCGACTGAATTGAACAGAAGGTTGAATGGATAGTATATGGGTTGTATTCGATTATGATGTTATGCTGTGTATATAGTTAAACACACTAGGTGACGGTATTCTTGTTTTATATACGAGCGACCGAAACGAACAGAAAGTTGAATGGATAGTCTGAACAATCAATGTATCAGGGTGGTATCCGATTATATCGCAATACTGTATATATAGTGATACATACCAGGTGACGGTACTTCCGTTACACAAACTAGCGACTGAATCGAACAGAAGGTTAAATGGTTAGACAAAACGATAATTGTAACTGAGTTGTGTTTTATTATATCGTGGTGATGTTTATATAGAAATACTCACCAGGTTACTGTTCTTTCGTCTTCACATACAAGCGACCGAATCGAGAAGAAGGTCAAATGGATAGATTGAACAATCATCGTATCTGGGTTGTATTCGATTATGTTTATATAGTTATACTCACCAGGTAACTGTTCTTCCGTTACACATACTAGCGATTGAATCGAACAGAAGGTTAAATGGTTAGACGAAACGATAATTGAAACTGAGTTGTATTCTATTATATCGTGGTGATGTTTATATAGAAATACTCACCAGGTTACTGTTCTTCCGTTATACATACGAGCAACCGAATCGAACAGAAGGTTGAATGGATAGTATATGTGTTGTATTCGATTATGATGTTATGCTGTGTATATAGTTATACACACTAGGTGACGGTATTCCCGTTTCACATACGAGCGACCGAAACGAACAGAAAGTTGAATGGATAGTCTGAACAATCAATGTATCTGGGTGGTATCCGATTATATCGCAATACTATATATATAGTGATACTTACCAGGTGACGGTACTTCCGTTACACATACTAGCGACTGAATCGAACAGAAGGTTAAATGGTTAGACAAAACGATAATTGTATCTGAGTTGTATTCGATGATATCGTGATGATGTTTATAAAGCAATACTCACCAGGTAACTGTTCTTCCGTTTTACATACAAGCGACCGAATCGAGCAGGAGGTTGAATAGATAGATTGAACAATCATCGTATCTGGGTTGTATTCGATAATGTTTATATAGTTATACTCACCAGGTAACTGTTCTTCCGTTACACATACTAGCGACTGAATCGAACAGAAGGTTAAATGGTTAGACGAAACGATAATTGTATCTGAGTTGTATTCGATTATATCGTGGTGATGTTTATATAGAAATACTCACCAGGTAACTGTTCTTTCGTTTTCACATACAAGCGACTGAATCGAGCAGAAGGTCAAATGGATAGATTGAACAATCATCGTATCTGGGTTGTATTCGATTATGTTTATATAGTTATACTCACCAGGTAACTGTTCTTCCGTTACACATACTAGCGACTGAATCGAACAGAAGGTTAAATGGTTAGACGAAACGATAATTGTAACTGAGTTGTATTCTATTATATCGTGGTGATGTTTATATAGAAATACTCACCAGGTTACTGTTCTTTCGTTTTCACATACAAGCGACCGAATCGAGCAGAAGGTCAAATGGATAGATTGAACAATCATCGTATCTGGGTTGTATTCGATTATGTTTATATAGTTATACTCACCAGGTGACTGTTCTTCCGTTACACATACGAGCGACTGAATTGAACAGAAGGTTGAATGGATAGTATATGGGTTGTATTCGATTATGATGTTATGCTGTGTATATAGTTATACACACTAGGTGACGGTATTCTTGTTTTATATACGAGCGACCGAAACGAACAGAAAGTTGAATGGATAGTCTGAACAATCAATGTATCAGGGTGGTATCCGATTATATCGCAATACTGTATATATAGTGATACATACCAGGTGACGGTACTTCCGTTACACAAACTAGCGACTGAATCGAACAGAAGGTTAAATGGTTAGACAAAACGATAATTGTAACTGAGTTGTGTTTTATTATATCGTGGTGATGTTTATATAGAAATACTCACCAGGTTACTGTTCTTTCGTCATCACATACAAGCGACCGAATCGAGAAGAAGGTCAAATGGATAGATTGAACAATCATCGTATCTGGGTTGTATTCGATTATGTTTATATAGTTATACTCACCAGGTAACTGTTCTTTCGTTACACATACTAGCGACTGAATCGAACAGAAGGTTAAATGGTTAGACGAAACGATAATTGAAACTGAGTTGTATTCTATTATATCGTGGTGATGTTTATAAAGAAATACTCACCAGGTTACTGTTCTTCCGTTATACATACGAGCAACCGAATCGAACAGAAGGTTGAATGGATAGTATATGTGTTGTATTCGATTATGATGTTATGCTGTGTATATAGTTATACACACTAGGTGACGGTATTCCCGTTTCACATACGAGCGACCGAAACGAACAGAAAGTTGAATGGATAGTCTGAACAATCAATGTATCTGGGTGGTATCCGATTATATCGCAATACTATATATATAGTGATACTTACCAGGTGACGGTACTTCCGTTACACATACTAGCGACTGAATCGAACAGAAGGTTAAATGGTTAGACAAAACGATAATTGTATCTGAGTTGTATTCGATGATATCGTGATGATGTTTATATAGCAATACTCACCAGGTAACTGTTCTTCCGTTTTACATACAAGCGACCGAATCGAGCAGGAGGTTGAATAGATAGATTGAACAATCATCGTATCTGGGTTGTATTCGATAATGTTTATATAGTTATACTCACCAGGTAACTGTTCTTCCGTTACACATACTAGCGACTGAATCGAACAGAAGGTTAAATGGTTAGACGAAACGATAATTGTATCTGAGTTGTATTCGATTATATCGTGGTGATGTTTATATAGAAATACTCACCAGGTAACTGTTCTTTCGTTTTCACATACAAGCGACTGAATCGAGCAGAAGGTCAAATGGATAGATTGAACAATCATCGTATCTGGGTTGTATTCGATTATGTTTATATAGTTATACTCACCAGGTAACTGTTCTTCCGTTACACATACTAGCGACTGAATCGAACAGAAGGTTAAATGGTTAGACGAAACGATTATTGAAACTGAGTTGTATTCGATTATATCGTGGTGATGTTTATATAGAAATACTCACCAGGTAACTGTTCTTTCGTTTTCACAAACAAGCGACCGAATCGAGCAGAAGGTCAAATGGATAGATTGAACAATCATCGTATCTGGGTTGTATTCGATTATGTTTATATAGTTATACTCACCAGGTAACTGTTCTTCCGTTACACATACGAGCGACTGAATTGAACAGAAGGTTGAATGGATAGTATATGGGTTGTATTCGATTATGATGTTATGCTGTGTATATAGTTATACACACTAGGTGACGGTATTCTTGTTTTACATACGAGCGACCGAAACGAACAGAAAGTTGAATGGATAGTCTGAACAATCAATGTATCAGTGTGGTATCCGATTATATCGCAATACTGTATATATAGTGATACATACCAGGTGACGGTACTTCCGTTACACATACTAGCGACTGAATCGAACAGAAGGTTAAATGGTTAGACGAAACGATAATTGTAACTGAGTTGTATTCTATTATATCGTGGTGATGTTTATATAGAAATACTCACCAGGTTACTGTTCTTCCGTTATACATACGAGCAACCGAATCGAACAGAAGGTTGAATGGATAGTATATGGGTTGAATTCGATTATGATGTTATGCTGTGTATATAGTTATACACACTAGGTGACGGTATTCCCGTTTTACATACGAGCGACCGAAACGAACAGAAAGTTGAATGGATAGTCTGAACAATCAATGTATCTGGGTGGTATCCGATTATATCGCAATACTGTATATATAGTGATACTAACCAGGTGACGGTACTTCCGTTACACATACTAGCGACTGAATCGAACAGAAGGTTAAATGGTTAGACGAAACGATAATTGTAACTGAGTTGTATTCTATTATATCGTGGTGATGTTTATATAGAAATACTCACCCGGTTACTGTTCTTTCGTTTTCACATACAAGCGACCGAATCGAGCAGAAGGTCAAATGGATAGATTGAACAATCATCGTATCTGGGTTGTATACGATTATGTTTATATAGTTATACTCACCAGGTAACTGTTCTTCCGTTACACATACTAGCGACTGAATCGAACAGTAGGTTAAATGGTTAGACGAAACGATAATTGAAACTGAGTTGTATTCTATTATATCGTGGTGATGTTTATATAGAAATACTCACCAGGTTACTGTTCTTCCATTATACATACGAGCAACCGAATCGAACAGAAGGTTGAATGGATAGTATATGGGTTGTATTCGATTATGATGTTATTTTGTGTATATAGTTATACACACTAGGTGACGGTATTCCCGTTTTACATACGAGCGACCGAAACGAACAGAAAGTTGAATGGATAGTCTGAACAATCAATGTATCTGGGTGGTATCCGATTATATCGCAATACTGTATATATAGTTATACTTACCAGGTGACGGTACTTCCGTTACACATACTAGCGACTGAATCGAACAGAAGGTTAAATGGTTAGACAAAACGATAATTGTATCTGAGTTGTATTCGATGATATCGTGATGATGTTTATATAGCAATACTCACCAGGTAACTGTTCTTTCATTTTCACATACAAGCGACCGAATCGAGCAGAAGGTCAAATGGATAGATTGAACAATCATCGTATCTGGGTTGTATTCGATAATGTTTATATAGTTATACTCACCAGGTAACTGTTCTTCCGTTACACATACTAGCGACTGAATCGAACAGAAGGTTAAATGGTTAGACGAAACGATAAGTGTATCTGAGTTGTTTTCGATTATATCGTGGTGATGTTTATATAGAAATACTCACCAGGTAACTGTTCTTTCGTTTTCACGTACAAGCGACCGAATCGAGCAGGAGGTTGAATAGATAGATTGAACAATCATCGTATCTGGGTTGTATTCGATAATGTTTATATAGTTATACTCACCAGGTAACTGTTCTTCCGTTACACATACTAGCGACTGAATCGAACAGAAGGTTAAATGGTTAGACGAAACGATAATTGTATCTGAGTTGTATTCGATTATATCGTGGTGATGTTTATATAGAAATACTCACCAGGTAACTGTTCTTTCATTTTCACATACAAGCGACCGAATCGAGCAGAAGGTCAAATAGATAGATTGAACAATCATCGTATCTGGGTTGTATTCGATTATGTTTATATAAACTACGCAACACTAATTACGTCGCACCCCGAAATTTTGCCCTTGTTTAAATTTGAATAACTTTTTTCTTCTTTGAACAATTTCAATTCTGTTTGCACTGTTCGCTAGCCCAGTCCTTCAGCATTAATTTCGTACTTATTCGATACATAAGGTTATTTCCATGAAATTGCTACAGGATGTTTTTTGGAACTGTGCCAAATTTCGAAATTTTCAAAAGGATCCCAAATGAAGAAAAACAGTTTTTTTTTCAACTTTGACAGCAGAGGCATGAAGATTATCTCATTACCTTTGGCCATTTCCAAAATTGTCTTCCTATCACTTTTCTTTACAGAGTGATCTCAAAAAATCAATTTTTTGGTTTTGCAGTCATAACTTTTTTCCTCTTCAACCGATTTTCATAATCTCAGGCTCAGTTTGAAGCTGAAACCTCATATGAGAAGATTTAAAGATCAGAATTAACTCAAGATGAACATTTAGAATCGAGGGTTTCCTCAAAGGTGACCCAAATCTGAAACACTCTGTAAATCCCCACTGGGAGAAGAATTAAATGGAAATCAACTTGTTTTCGGAAGGATCTTTCATTCTGGACACATCCATATCTTTTTTTCTTTCAGTAGTCAAAAATTGTGCATGAGAAAACCGAAATGAAACGCCATGTTCTAAAAAAAAATCAGCCCAAAAAAAATGCATGGTCCGTAACCAACGTAACAAAAATCATAATGAGTGACTGACAAGACAGGTTGAAAATTACGTTCTCGTGAAAATAAAGACCAGGACAGAAAAAACTATTCGTAGGTCTTCCTTTTCTGAAGATGACTTCATAAAAAAATTCAAAATAAAAAAAAATTTGAAAACAACAAAATTTTAGGGTAACCTTCTCAACCCCTATACAAAGTCTTCCATCATGTTTTGGATTTTTTTCAAAGAATTTAATTTTTTATGGGTACCGCTTGTCTCGATTCTGAATAATTTTTTTTCGCCCTGTACATCAAACTATGTTACTTGGAGAACTCGAGTTCGGGCGATTCTTAGTAGTTTTGTACGAAACTCACGAAAATTATATGTAAAAAAATCACAAAAATCTCCATCCCCTTAATTCGTACCCAAAGTACCCCAAGGGGGCAAGGGAGGCGAAAGAATTTTATTTTTTTATATATCCGATCCCGATGTGGGGGTCAGGAGAAATATGTTTACCGATATATCTAACCGTTTGACCAGCAAAAATTTTACCCGCAAAAAAAATTTTGGGGGGGAGGGGGTAAAAAATTGTTCATCAGTATTTTTGGTGGTGATATTTTCGTTTCGATCAAACAACGTTTTGGATATTTTTCTTTTTTAATCGGGATTTCGAGGGGGATTCAGATTTGGGTCACCTTTGCAGAAACCCTTGATCTTTAATATTTATTTTTAGTCAATTCTAATCTTCATGTCTGTTCATCTAACGTTTCAGCTTCAAAATGATCGTGAGATTTTGAAAATCGGTTGAAGAGGAAACAAGTTATGACTGCAAAACCAAAAAATTGATTTTTTGAGATCACTCTGTAAAGAAAAGTGATAGGAAGACAATTTTGGAAATGGCCAAAGGTAATGAGATAATCTTCATGCCTCTGCTGTCAAAGTTGAAAAAAAACTGTTTTTCTTCATTTGGGATCCTTTTGAAAATTTCGAAATTTTGCACAGTTCCAAAAAACATCCTGTAGCAATTTTATGGAAATAACCTTATGTATCGAAGAAGTACAAGATTATAGCTGAAGGACTGAGCTAGCGAACAGTGCAAACAGAATTCAAATTGTTCAAAGAAGAAAAAAGTTATTCAAATCTTAACAGGGGCAAAATTTCGGGGTGCGACGTAATTAGTGTTGCGTAGTTTAGTTATACTCACCAGGTAACTGTTCTTCCGTTACACATACTAGCGACTGAATCGAACAGAAGGTTAAATGGTTAGACGAAACGATAATTGAAACTGAGTTGTATTCGATTATATCGTGGTGATGTTTATATAGAAATACTCACCAGGTAACTGTTCTTTCGTTTTCACATACAAGCGACCGAATCGAGCAGAAGGTCAAATGGATAGATTGAACAATCATCGTATCTGGGTTGTATTCGATTATGTTTATATAGTTATACTCACCAGGTAACTGTTTTTCCGTTACACATACGAGCGACTGAATTGAACAGAAGGTTGAATGGATAGTATATGGGTTGTATTCGATTATGATGTTATGCTGTGTATATAGTTATACACACTAGGTGACGGTATTCTTGTTTTACATACGAGCGACCGAAACGAACAGAAAGTTGAATGGATAGTCTGAACAATCAATGTATCAGGGTGGTATCCGATTATATCGCAATACTGTATATATAGTGATACATACCAGGTGACGGTACTTCCGTTACACATACTAGCGACTGAATCGAACAGAAGGTTAAATGGTTAGACGAAACGATAATTGTAACTGAGTTGTATTCTATTATATCGTGGTGATGTTTATATAGAAATACTCACCAGGTTACTGTTCTTCCGTTATACATACGAGCAACCGAATCGAACAGAAGGTTGAACGGATAGTATATGGGTTGTATTCGATTATGATGTTATGCTGTGTATATAGTTAAACACACTAGGTGACGGTATTCCCGTTTTACATACGAGCGACCGAAACGAACAGAAAGTTGAATGGATAGTCTGAACAATCAATGTATCTGGGTGGTATCCGATTATATCGCAATACTGTATATATAGTGATACTTACCAGGTGACGGTACTTCCGTTACACATACTAGCGACTGAATCAAACTGAAGGTTGAATGGTTAGACGAAACGATAATTGTAACTGAGTTGTATTCTATTATATCGTGGTGATGTTTATATAGAAATACTCACCCGGTTACTGTTCTTTCGTTTTCACATACAAGCGACCGAATCGAGCAGAAGGTCAAATGGATAGATTGAACAATCATCGTATCTGGGTTGTATTCGATTATGTTTATATAGTTATACTCACCAGGTAACTGTTCTTCCGTTACACATACTAGCGACTGAATCCAACAGTAGGTTAAATGGTTAGACGAAACGATAATTGAAACTGAGTTGTATTCTATTATATCGTGGTGATGTTTATATAGAAATACTCACCAGGTTACTGTTCTTCCATTATACATACGAGCAACCGAATCGAACAGAAGGTTGAATGGATAGTATATGGGTTGTATTCGATTATGATGTTATTTTGTGTATATAGTTATACACACTAGGTGACGGTATTCCCGTTTTACATACGAGCGACCGAAACGAACAGAAAGTTGAATGGATAGTCTGAACAATCAATGTATCTGGGTGGTATCCGATTATATCGCAATACTGTATATATAGTTATACTTACCAGGTGACATTACTTCCGTTACACATACTAGCGACTGAATCGAACAGAAGGTTAAATGGTTAGACAAAACGATAATTGTATCTGAGTTGTATTCGATGATATCGTGATGATGTTTATATAGCAATACTCACCAGGTAACTGTTCTTCCGTTTTACATACAAGCGACCGAATCGAGCAGGAGGTTGAATAGATAGATTGAACAATCATCGTATCTGGGTTGTATTCGATAATGTTTATATAGTTATACTCACCAGGTAACTGTTCTTCCGTTACACATACTAGCGACTGAATCGAACAGAAGGTTAAATGGTTAGACGAAACGATAATTGTATCTGAGTTGTATTCGATTATATCGTGGTGATGTTTATATAGAAATACTCACCAGGTAACTGTTCTTTCATTTTCACATACAAGCGACCGAATCGAGCAGAAGGTCAAATGGATAGATTGAACAATCATCGTATCTGGGTTGTATTCGATTATGTTTATATAGTTATACTCACCAGGTAACTGTTCTTCCGTTACACATACTAGCGACTGAATCGAACAGAAGGTTAAATGGTTAGACGAAACGATAATTGAAACTGAGTTGTATTCGATTATATCGTGGTGATGTTTATATAGAAATACTCACCAGGTAACTGTTCTTTCGTTTTCACATACAAGCGACCGAATCGAGCAGAAGGTCAAATGGATAGATTGAACAATCATCGTATCTGGGTTGTATTCGATTATGTTTATATAGTTATACTCACCAGGTTACTGTTCTTCCGTTACACATACGAGCGACTGAATTGAACAGAAGGTTGAATGGGTAGTATATGGGTTGTATTCGATTATGATGTTATGCTGTGTATATAGTTATACACACTAGGTGACGGTATTCTTGTTTTACATACGAGCGACCGAAACGAACAGAAAGTTGAATGGATAGTCTGAACAATCAATGTATCAGGGTGGTATCCGATTATATCGCAATACTGTATATATAGTGATACATACCAGGTGACGGTACTTCCGTTACACATACTAGCGACTGAATCGAACAGAAGGTTAAATGGTTAGACGAAACGATAATTGTAACTGAGTTGTATTCTATTATATCGTGGTGATGTTTATATAGAAATACTCACCAGGTTACTGTTCTTCCGTTATACATACGAGCAACCGAATCGAACAGAAGGTTGAACGGATAGTATATGGGTTGTATTCGATTATGATGTTATGCTGTGTATATAGTTAAACACACTAGGTGACGGTATTCCCGTTTTACATACGAGCGACCGAAACGAACAGAAAGTTGAATGGATAGTCTGAACAATCAATGTATCTGGGTGGTATCCGATTATATCGCAATACTGTATATATAGTGATACTTACCAGGTGACGGTACTTCCGTTACACATACTAGCGACTGAATCAAACAGAAGGTTGAATGGTTAGACGAAACGATAATTGTAACTGAGTTGTATTCTATTATATCGTGGTGATGTTTATATAGAAATACTCACCCGGTTACTGTTCTTTCGTTTTCACATACAAGCGACCGAATCGAGCAGAAGGTCAAATGGATAGATTGAACAATCATCGTATCTGGGTTGTATTCGATTATGTTTATATAGTTATACTCATCAGGTAACTGTTCTTCCGTTACACATACTAGCGACTGAATCGAACAGTAGGTTAAATGGTTAGACGAAACGATAATTGAAACTGAGTTGTATTCTATTATATCGTGGTGATGTTTATATAGAAATACTCACCAGGTTACTGTTCTTCCATTATACATACGAGCAACCGAATCGAACAGAAGGTTGAATGGATAGTATATGGGTTGTATTCGATTATGATGTTATTTTGTGTATATAGTTATACACACTAGGTGACGGTATTCCCGTTTTACATACGAGCGACCGAAACGAACAGAAAGTTGAATGGATAGTCTGAACAATCAATGTATCTGGGTGGTATCCGATTATATCGCAATACTGTATATATAGTTATACTTACCAGGTGACGGTACTTCCGTTACACATACTAGCGACTGAATCGAACAGAAGGTTAAATGGTTAGACAAAACGATAATTGTATCTGAGTTGTATTCGATGATATCGTGATGATGTTTATATAGCAATACTCACCAGGTAACTGTTCTTCCGTTTTACATACAAGCGACCGAATCGAGCAGGAGGTTGAATAGATAGATTGAACAATCATCGTATCTGGGTTGTATTCGATAATGTTTATATAGTTATACTCACCAGGTAACTGTTCTTCCGTTACACATACTAGCGACTGAATCGAACAGAAGGTTAAATGGTTAGACGAAACGATAATTGTATCTGAGTTGTATTCGATTATATCGTGGTGATGTTTATATAGAAATACTCACCAGGTAACTGTTCTTTCATTTTCACATACAAGCGACCGAATCGAGCAGAAGGTCAAATGGATAGATTGAACAATCATCGTATCTGGGTTGTATTCGATTATGTTTATATAGTTATACTCACCAGGTAACTGTTCTTCCGTTACACATACTAGCGACTGAATCGAACAGAAGGTTAAATGGTTAGAAGAAACGATAATTGAAACTGAGTTGTATTCGATTATATCGTGGTGATGTTTATATAGAAATACTCACCAGGTAACTGTTCTTTCGTTTTCACATACAAGCGACCGAATCGAGCAGAAGGTCAAATGGATAGATTGAACAATCATCGTATCTGGGTTGTATTCGATTATGTTTATATAGTTATACTCACCAGGTAACTGTTCTTCCGTTACACATACGAGCGACTGAATTGAACAGAAGGTTGAATGGATAGTATATGGGTTGTATTCGATTATGATGTTATGCTGAGTATATAGTTATACACACTAGGTGACGGTATTCTTGTTTTACATACGAGCGACCGAAACGAACAGAAAGTTGAATGGATAGTCTGAACAATCAATGTATCAGGGTGGTATCCGATTATATCGCAATACTGTATATATAGTGATACATACCAGGTGACGGTACTTCCGTTACACATACTAGCGACTGAATCGAACAGAAGGTTAAATGGTTAGACGAAACGATAATTGTAACTGAGTTGTATTCTATTATATCGTGGTGATGTTTATATAGAAATACTCACCAGGTTACTGTTCTTCCGTTATACATACGAGCAACCGAATCGAACAGAAGGTTGAACGGATAGTATATGGGTTGTATTCGATTATGATGTTATGCTGTGTATATAGTTAAACACACTAGGTGACGGTATATCCGTTTTACATACGAGCGACCGAAACGAACAGAAAGTTGAATGGATAGTCTGAACAATCAATGTATCTGGGTGGTATCCGATTATATCGCAATACTGTATATATAGTGATACTTACCAGGTGACGGTACTTCCGTTACACATACTAGCGACTGAATCAAACAGAAGGTTGAATGGTTAGACGAAACGATAATTGTAACTGAGTTGTATTCTATTATATCGTGGTGATGTTTATATAGAAATACTCACCAGGTTACTGTTTTTCGTTTTCACATACAAGCGACCGAATCGAGCAGAAGGTCAAATGGATAGATTGAACAATCATCGTATCTGGGTTGTATTCGATTATGTTTATATAGTTATACTCACCAGGTAACTGTTCTTCCGTTACACATACTAGCGACTGAATCGAACAGAAGGTTAAATGGTTAGACGAAACGATAATTGAAACTGAGTTGTATTCTATTATATCGTGGTGATGTTTATATAGAAATACTCACCAGGTTACTGTTCTTCCGTTATACATACGAGCAACCGAATCGAACAGAAGGTTGAATGGATAGTATATGGGTTGTATTCGATTATGATGTTATGCTGTGTATATAGTTATACACACTAGGTGACGGTATTCCCGTTTCACATACGAGCGACCGAAACGAACAGAAAGTTGAATGGATAGTCTGAACAATCAATGTATCTGGGTGGTATCCGATTATATCGCAATACTGTATATATAGTGATACTTACCAGGTGACGGTACTTCCGTTACACATACTAGCGACTGAATCGAACAGAAGGTTGAATGGTTAGACAAAACGATAATTGTATCTGAGTTGTATTCGATGATATCATGATGATGTTTATATAGCAATACTCACCAGGTAACTGTTCTTCCGTTTTACATACAAGCGACCGAATCGAGCAGGAGGTTGAATAGATAGATTGAACAATCATCGTATCTGGGTTGTATTCGATAATGTTTATATAGTTATACTCACCAGGTAACTGTTCTTCCGTTACACATACTAGCGACTGAATCGAACAGAAGGTTAAATGGTTAGACGAAACGATAATTGTATCTGAGTTGTATTCGATTATATCGTGGTGATGTTTATATAGAAATACTCACCAGGTAACTGTTCTTTCATTTTCACATACAAGCGACCGAATCGAACAGAAGGTTGAATGGATAGTATATGGGTTGTATTCGATTATGATGTTATGCTGTGTATATAGTTATACACACTAGGTGACGGTATTCCCGTTTTACATACGACCGACCGAAACGAACAGAAAGTTGAATGGATAGTCTGAACAATCAATGTATCTGGGTGGTATCCGATTATATCGCAATACTGTATATATAGTGATACTAACCAGGTGACGGTACTTCCGTTACACATACTAGCGACTGAATCGAACAGAAGGTCAAATGGTTAGACGAAACGATAATTGTAATTGAGTTGTATTCTATTATATCGTGGTGATGTTTATATAGAAATACTCACCAGGTTACTGTTCTTTCGTTTTCACATACAAGCGACCGAATCGAGCAGAAGGTCAAATGGATAGATTGAACAATCATCGTATCTGGGTTGTATTCGATTATGTTTATATTGTTATACTCACCAGGTAACTGTTCTCCCGTTACACATACTAGCGACTGAATCGAACAGAAGGTTAAATGGTTAGACGAAACGATAATTGAAACTGAGTTGTATTCTATTATATCGTGGTGATATTTATATAGAAATACTCACCAGGTTACTGTTCTTCCGTTATACATACGAGCAACCGAATCGAACAGAAGGTTGAATGGATAGTCTGAACAATCAATGTATCTGGGTGGTATCTGATTATATCGCAATACTGTATATATAGTGATAGTAACCAGGTGACGGTACTTCCGTTACACATACTAGCGACTGAATCGAACAGAAGGTTAAATGGTTAGACAAAACGATAATTGAAACTGAGTTGTATTCGATGATATCGTGATGAAGTTTATATAGCAATACTCACCAGGTAACTGTTCTTTCGTTTTCACATACAAGCGACCGAATCGAGAAGAAGGTCAAATGGATAGATTGAACAATCATCGTATCTGGGTTGTATTCGATTATATCGTGGTGATGTTTATATAGAAATACTCACCAGGTAACTGTTCTTTCGTTTTCACATACAAACGACCGAATCGAGCAGAAAGTCAAATGGATAGATTGAACAATCATCGTATCTGGGTTGTATTCGATTATGTTTATATAGTTATACTCACCAGGTAACTGTTCTTCCGTTACACATACTAGCGACTGAATCGAACAGAAGGTTAAATGGTTAGACGAAACGATAATTGAAACTGAGTTGTATTCGATTATATCGTGGTGATGTTTATATAGAAATACTCACCAGGTAACTGTTCTTTCGTTTTCACATACAAGCGACCGAATCGAGCAGAAGGTCAAATGGATAGATTGAACAATCATCGTATCTGGGTTGTATTCGATTATGTTTATATAGTTATACTCACCAGGTGACTGTTCTTCCGTTACACATACGAGCGACTGAATTGAACAGAAGGTTGAATGGATAGACTAAACAATGATCCTATCTGGGGTTGTATTCGATTATATCGTGATGATGTTTATATAGAAATACCCACCAGGTAACTGTTCTCTCGTTTTCACATACAAGCGACCGAATCGAACAGAAGGTCAAATGGATAGATTGAACAATCATAGTATCTGGGTTGTATTCGATTATGTTTATATAGTTATACTCACCAGGTACCTGTTCTTCCGTTACACATACGAGCGACTGAATTGAACAGAAGGTTGAATGGATAGTATATGGGTTGTATTCGATTATGATGTTATGCTGTGTATATAGTTATAAACAATAGGTGACGGTATTCTTGTATTACATACGAGCGACCGAAACGAACAGAAAGTTGAATGGATAGTCTGAACAATAAATGTATCAGGGTGGTATCCGATTATATCGCAATACTGTATATATAGTGATACATACCAGGTGACGGTACTTCCGTTACACATACTAGCGACTGAATCGAACAGAAGGTTAAATGGTTAGACGAAACGATAATTGTAACTGAGTTGTATTCTATTATATCGTGGTGATGTTTATATAGAAATACTCACCAGGTTACTGTTCTTCCATTATACATACGAGCAACCGAATCGAACAGAAGGTTGAATGGATAGTATATGGGTTGTATTCGATTATGATGTTATGCTGTGTATATAGTTATACACACTAGGTGATGGTATTCCTGTTTAACATACGAGCGACCGAAACGAACAGAAAGTTGAATGGATAGTCTGAACAATCAATGTATCTGGGTGGTATCCGATTATATCGCAATACTGTATATATAGTGATACTAACCAGGTGACGGTACTTCCGTTACACATACTAGCGACTGAATCGAACAGAAGGTTAAATGGTTTGACGAAACGATAATTGTAACTGAGTTGTATTCTATTATATCGTGGTGATGTTTATATAGAAATACTCACCAGGTTACTGTTCTTCCGTTATACATACGAGCAACCGAATCGAACAGAAGGTTGAATGGATAGTATATGGGTTGTATTCGATTATGATGTTATGCTGTGTATATAGTTATACACACTAGGTGACGGTATTCCCGTTTCACATACGAGCGACCGAAACGAACAGAAAGTTGAATGGATAGTCTGAACAATCAATGTATCTGGGTGGTATCCGATTATATCGCAATACTGTATATATAGTGATACTTACCAGGTGACGGTACTTCCGTTACACATACTAGCGACTGAATCGAACAGAAGGTTAAATGGTTAGACAAAACGATAATTGTATCTGAGTTGTATTCGATGATATCGTGATGAAGTTTATATAGCAATACTCACCAGGTAACTGTTCTTCCGTTTTACATACAAGCGACCGAATCGAGCAGGAGGTTGAATAGATAGATTGAACAATCATCGTATCTGGGTTGTATTCGATAATGTTTATATAGTTATACTCACCAGGTAACTGTTCTTCCGTTACACATACTAGCGACTGAATCGAACAGAAGGTTAAATGGTTAGACGAAACGATAATTGTATCTGAGTTGTATTCGATTATATCGTGGTGATGTTTATATAGAAATACTCACCAGGGAACTGTTCTTTCGTTTTCACATACAAGCGACCGAATCGAGCAGAAGGTCAAATGGATAGATTGAACAATCATCGTATCTGGGTTGTATTCGATTATGTTTATATAGTTATACTCACCAGGTCACTGTTCTTCCGTTACACATACTAGCGACTGAATCGAACAGAAGGTTAAATGGTTAGACGAAACGATAATTGAAACTGAGTTGTATTCGATTATATCGTGGTGATGTTTATATAGAAATACTCACCAGGTAACTGTTCCTTCGTTTTCACATACAAGCGACCGAATCGAGCAGAAGGTCAAATGGATAAATTGAACAATCATCGTATCTGGGTTGTATTCGATTATAATAATAATAATAATAATAATAATGTTTATTTACATCTTTGACTTACAATATCAATGTATTACTTTCAATATATATAAACAAACATCGAAGATCCCACAAAAGCCGAAGCTGCGCGTGGGGTTATGTTTATATAGTTATACTCACCAGGTAACTGTTCTTCCGTTACACATACGAGCGACTGAATTGAACAGAAGGTTGAATGGATAGTATATGGGTTGTATTCGATTATGATGTTATGCTGTGTATATAGTTATACACACTAGGTGACGGTATTCTTGTTTTACATACGAGCGACCGAAACGAACAGAAAGTTGAATGGATAGTCTGAACAATCAATGTATCAGGGTGGTATCCGATTATATCGCAATACTGAATATATAGTGATACATACCAGGTGACGGTACTTCCGTTACACATACTAGCGACTGAATAGAACAGAAGGTTAAATGGTTAGACTAAACGATAATTGTAACTGAGTTGTATTCTATTATATCGTGGTGATGTTAATATAGAAATACTCACCAGTTTACTGTTCTTCCGTTATACATACGAACAACCGAATCGAACAGAAGGTTGAATGGATAGTATATGGGTTGTATTCGATTATGATGTTATGCTGTGTATATAGTTGACGGTATTCCCGTTTTACATACGAGCGACCGAAACGAACAGAAAGTTGAATGGATAGTCTGAACAATCAATGTATCTGGGTGGTATCCGATTATATCGCAATACTGTATATATAGTGAATCGAACATAAGGTTAAATGGTTAGACGAAACGATAATTGTAACTGAATTGTATTATATTATATCGTGGTGATGTTTATATAGAAATACTCACCAGGTTACTGTTCTTTCGTTTCCACATACAAGCGACCGAATCGAGCAGAAGGTCAAATGGATAGATTGAACAATCATCGTATCTGGGTTGTATTCGATAATGTTAATATAGTTATACTCACCAGGTAACTGTTCTTCCGTTACACATACTAGCGACTGAATCGAACAGAAGGTTAAATGGTTAGACGAAACGATAATTGAAACTGAGTTGTATTCGATTATATCGTGGTGATGTTTATATAGAAATACTCACCAGGTAACTGTTCTTTCGTTTTCACATACAAGCGACCGAATCGAGCAGAAGGTCAAATGGATAGATTGAACAAACATCGTATCTGGGTTGTATTCGATTATGTTTATATAGTTATACTCACCAGGGTACTGTTCTTCCGTTATACATACGAGCAACCGAATCGAACAGAAGGTTGAATGGATAGTATATGGGTTGTATTCGATTATGATGTTATGCTGTGCATATAGTTATACACACTAGGTGACGGTATTCCCGTTTTACATACGAGCGACCGAAACGAACAGAAAGTTGAATGGATAGTCTGAACAATCAATGTATCTGGGTGGTATCCGATTATATCGCAATACTGTATATATAGTGATACTAACCAGGTGACGATACTTCCGTTACACATACTAGCGACTGAATCGAACAGAAGGTTAAATGGTTAGACGAAACGATAATTGTAACTGAGTTGTATTCTATTATATCGTGGTGATGTTTATATAGAAATACTCACCAGGTTACTGTTCTTTCGTTTCCACATACAAGCGACCGAATCGAGCAGAAGGTCAAATGGATAGATTGAACAATCATCGTATCTGGGTTGTATTCGATTATGTTTATATAGTTATACTCACCAGGTAACTGTTCTTCCGTTACACAAACTAGCGACTGAATCGAACAGAAGGTTAAATGGTTAGACGAAATGATAATTGAAACTGAGTTGTATTCTATTATATCGTGGTGATGTTTATATAGAAATACTCACCAGGTTACTGTTCTTCCGTTATACATACGAGCAACCGAATCGAACAGAAGGTTGAATGGATGGTATATGGGTTGTATTCGATTATGATGTTATGCTGTGTATATAGTTATACACACTAGGTGACAGTATTCCCGTTTCACATACGAGCGACCGAAACGAACAGAAAGTTGAATGGATAGTCTGAACAATCAATGTATCTGGGTGGTATCCGATTATATCGCAATACTGTATATATAGTGATACTAACCAGGTGACGGTACTTCCGTTACTCATACTAGCGACTGAATCGAACAGAAGGTTGAATGGTTAGACGAAACGATAATTGAAACTGAGTTGTATTCGATGATATCGTGATGATGTTTATATAGCAATACTCACCAGGTAACTGTTCTTCTGTTTTACATACAAGCGACCGAATCGAGCAGGAGGTTGAATAGATAGATTGAACAATCATCGTATCTGGGTTGTATTCGATAATGTTTATATAGTTATACTCACCAGGTAACTGTTCTTCCGATACACATACTAGCGACTGAATCGAACAGAAGGTTAAATGGTTAGACGAAACGATAATTGTATCTGAGTTGTATTCGATTATATCGTGGTGATGTTTATATAGAAATACTCACCAGGTAACTGTTCTTTCGTTTTCACATACAAGCGACCGAATCGAGCAGAAGGTCAAATGAATAAATTGAACAATCATCGTATCTGGGTTGTATTCGATAATGTTTATATAGTTATACTCACCAGGTAACTGTTCTTCCGTTACACATTCTAGCGACTGAATCGAACAGAAGGTTAAATGGTTAGACGAAACGATAATTGTATCTGAGTTGTATTCGATTATATCGTGGTGATGTTTATTTAGAAATACTCACCAGGTAACTGTTCTTTCGTTTTCACATACAAGCGACCGAATCGAACGGAAGGTCAAATGGATAGATTGAACAATCATCGTATCTGGGTTGTATTCGATTATGTTTATACAGTTATACTCACCAGGTAACTGTTCTTCCGTTACACATACTAGCGACTGAATTGAACAGAAGGTTGAATGGATAGACTAAACAATGATCCTATCTGGGGTTGTATTCGATTATATCGTGATGATGTTTATATAGAAATACCCACCAGGTAACTGTTCTCTCGTTTTCACATACAAGCGACCGAATCGAACAGAAGGTCAAATGGATAGATTGAACAATCATCGTATCTGGGTTGTATTCGATTATGTTTATATAGTTATACTCACCAGGTAACTGTTCTTCCGTTACACATACGAGCGACTGAATTGAACAGAAGGTTGAATGGATAGTATATGGGTTGTATTCGATTATGATGTTATGCTGTGTATATAGTTATACACAATAGGTGACGGTATTCTTGTATTACATACGAGCGACCGAAACGAACAGAAAGTTGAATGGATAGTCTGAACAATAAATGTATCAGGGTGGTATCCGATTATATCGCAATACTGTATATATAGTGATACATACCAGGTGACGGTACTTCCGTTACACATACTAGCGACTGAATCGAACAGAAGGTTAAATGGTTAGACGAAACGATAATTGTAACTGAGTTGTATTCTATTATATCGTGGTGATGTTTATATAGAAATACTCACCAGGTTACTGTTCTTCCGTTATACATACGAGCAACCGAATCGAACAGAAGGTTGAATGGATAGTATATGGGTTGTATTCGATTATGATGTTATGCTGTGTATATAGTTATACACACTAGGTGATGGTATTCCTGTTTTACATACGAGCGACCGAAACGAACAGAAAGTTGAATGGATAGTCTGAACAATCAATGTATCTGGGTGGTATCCGATTATATCGCAATACTGTATATATAGTGATACTAACCAGGTGACGGTACTTCCGTTACACATACTAGCGACTGAATCGAACAGAAGGTTAAATGGTTTGACGAAACGATAATTGTAACTGAGTTGTATTCTATTATATCGTGGTGATGTTTATATAGAAATACTCACCAGGTTACTGTTCTTCCGTTATACATACGAGCAACCGAATCGAACAGAAGGTTGAATGGATAGTATATGGGTTGTATTCGATTATGATGTTATGCTGTGTATATAGTTATACACACTAGGTGACGGTATTCCCGTTTCACATACGAGCGACCGAAACGAACAGAAAGTTGAATGGATAGTCTGAACAATCAATGTATCTGGGTGGTATCCGATTATATCGCAATACTGTATATATAGTGATACTTACCAGGTGACGGTACTTCCGTTACACATACTAGCGACTGAATCGAACAGAAGGTTAAATGGTTAGACAAAACGATAATTGTATCTGAGTTGTATTCGATGATATCGTGATGAAGTTTATATAGCAATACTCACCAGGTAACTGTTCTTCCGTTTTACATACAAGCGACCGAATCGAGCAGGAGGTTGAATAGATAGATTGAACAATCATCGTATCTGGGTTGTATTCGATAATGTTTATATAGTTATACTCACCAGGTAACTGTTCTTCCGTTACACATACTAGCGACTAAATCGAACAGAAGGTTAAATGGTTAGACGAAACGATAATTGTATCTGAGTTGTATTCGATTATATCGTGGTGATGTTTATATAGAAATACTCACCAGGGAACTGTTCTTTCGTTTTCACATACAAGCGACCGAATCGAGCAGAAGGTCAAATGGATAGATTGAACAATCATCGTATCTGGGTTGTATTCGATTATGTTTATATAGTTATACTCACCAGGTAACTGTTCTTCCGTTACACATACTAGCGACTGAATCGAACAGAAGGTTAAATGGTTAGACGAAACGATAATTGAAACTGAGTTGTATTCGATTATATCGTGGTGATGTTTATATAGAAATACTCACCAGGTAACTGTTCTTTCGTTTTCACATACAAGCGACCGAATCGAGCAGAAGGTCAAATGGATAGATTGAACAATCATCGTATCTGGGTTGTATTCGATTATAATAATAATAATAATAATATTAATGTTTATTTACATCTTTGACTTACAATATCAATGTATTACTTTCAATATATATAAACAAACATCGAAGATCCCACAAAAGCCGAAGCTGCGCGTGGGGTTATGTTTATATAGTTATACTCACCAGGTAACAGTTCTTCCGTTACACATACGAGCGACTGAATTGAACAGAAGGTTGAATGGATAGTATATGGGTTGTATTCGATTATGATGTTATGCTGTGTATATAGTTATACACACTAGGTGACGGTATTCTTGTTTTACATACGAGCGACCGAAACGAACAGAAAGTTGAATGGATAGTCTGAACAATCAATGTATGTGGGTGGTATCCGATTATATCACAATACTGTATATACAGTGATACTAACCAGGTGACGGTACTTCCGTTACACATACTAGCGACTGAATCGAACAGAAGGTTAAATGGTTAGACAAAACGATAATTGTATCTGAGTTGTATTCGATGATATCGTGATGATGTTTATATAGCAATACTCACCAGGTAACTGTTCTTCCGTTTTACATACAAGCGACCGAATCGAGCAGGAGGTTGAATATATAGATTGAACAATCATCGTATCTGGGTTGTATTCGATAATGTTTATATAGTTATACTCACCAGGTAACTGTTCTTCCGTTACACATACTAGCAACTGAATCGAACAGAAGGTTAAATGGTTAGACGAAACGATAATTGTATCTGAGTTGTATTCGATGATATCGTGATGATGTTTATATAGAAATACTCACCAGGTAACTGTTCTTCCGTTACACATACTAGCGACTGAATCGAACAGAAGGTTAAACGGTTAGACGAAACGATAATTGAAACTGAGTTGTATTCGATTATATCGTGGTGATGTTTATATAGAAATACTCACCAGGTAACTGTTCTTTCGTTTTCACATACAAGCGACCGAATCGAGCAGAAGGTCAAATGGATAGATTTAACAATCATCGTATCTGGGTTGTATTCGATTATGTTTATATAGTTATACTCACCAGGTAACTGTTCTTCCGTTACACATACTAGCGACTGAGTCGAACAGAAGGTTAAATGGTTAAAAGAAACGATAATTGAAACTGAGTTGTATTCTATTATATCGTGGTGATGTTTATATAGAAATACTCACCAGGTTACTGATCTTCCGTTATACATACGAGCAACCGAATCGAACAGAAGGTTGAATGGATAGTATATGGGTTGTATTCGATTATGATGTTATGCTGTGTATATAGTTATACACACTAGGTGACGGTATTCCCGTTTCACATACGAGCGACCGAAACGAACAGAAAGTTGAATGGATAGTCTGAACTCTCAATGTATCTGGGTGGTATCCGATTATATCGCAATACTGTATATATAGTGATACTAACCAGGTGACGGTACTTCCGTTACACATACTAGCGAATGAATCGAACAGAAGGTTGAATGGTTAGATGAAACGATAATTGAAACTGAGTTGTATTCTATTATATCGTGGTGATGTTTATATAGAAATACTCACCAGGTAACTGTTCTTCCGTTACACATACTAGCGACTGAATCAAACAGAAGGTTAAATGGTTAGACGAAACGATAATTGAAACTGAGTTGTATTCGATTATATCGTGGTGATGTTTATATAGAAATACTCACCAGGTAACTGTTCTTTCGTTTTCACATACAAGCGACCGAATCGAGCAGAAGGTCAAATGGATAGATTGAACAATCATCGTATCTGGGTTGTATTCGATTATGTTTATATAGTTATACCCACCAGGTAACTGTTCTTCCTTTACACATACTAGCGACTGAATCGAACAGAAGGTTAAATGGTTAGACGAAACGATAATTGTAACTGAGTTGTATTCTATTATATCGTGGTGATGTTTATATAGAAATACTCACCAGGTTACTGTTCTTCCGTTATACATACGAGCAACCGAATCGAACAGAAGGTTGAATGGATAGTATCTGGTTTGTATTCGATTATGATGTAATGCTGTGTATATAGTTAAACACACTAGGTGACGGTATTCCCGTTTCACATACGAGCGACCGAAACGAACAGAAAGTTGAATGGATAGTCTGAACAATCAATGTATCTGGGTGGTATCCGATTATATCACAATACTGTATATATAGTGATACTAACCAGGTGACGGTACTTCCGTTACACATACTAGCGACTGAATCGAACAGAAGGTTAAATGGTTAGACGAAACGATAATTGTAACTGAGTTGTATTCGATGATAACGTGATGATGTTTATATAGCAATACTCACCAGGTAACTGTTCTTCCGTTACACATACGAGCGACCGAAACGAACAGAAAGTTGAATGGATAGTCTGAACAATCAATGTATCTGGGTGGTATCCGATTATATCGCAATACTGTATATATAGTGATACTAACCAGGTGACGGTACTTCCGTTACACATACTAGCGACTGAATCGAACAGAAGGTTAAATGGTTAGACGAAACGATAATTGAAACTGAGTTGTATTCGATTATATCGTGGTGATGTTTATATAGCAATACTCACCAGGTAACATTATATCGCAATACTGTATATATAGTGATACATACCAGGTGACGGTTCTTCCGTTACACATACTAGCGACTGAATCGAACAGAAGGTTAAATGGTTGGACGAAACGATAATTGTAACTGAGTTGTATTCTATTATATCGTGGTGATGTTTATATAGAAATACTCACCAGGTTACTGTTCTTTCGTTTTCACATACAAGCGACCGAATCGAGCAGAAGGTCGAATGGATAGATTGAACAATCATCGTAACTGGGTTGTATTCGATTATGTTTATATAGTTATACTCACCAGGTAACTGTTCTTCCGTTATACATACGAGCGACTGAATTGAACAGAAGGTTGAATGGATAGTATATGGGTTGTATACGATTATGATGTTATGCTGAGTATATGGTTATACACACTAGGTGACGGTATTCTTGTTTTACATACGAGCGACCGAAACGAACAGAAAGTTGAATGGATAGTCTGAACAATCAATGTATCTGGGTGGTATCTGATTATATCGCAATACTGTATATATAGTGATACTAACCAGGTGACAGTACTTCCGTCACACATACTAGCGACTGAATCGAACAGAAGGTCAAATGGTGAGACAAAACGATAATTGTATCTGAGTTGTATTCGATGATATCGTGATGATGTTTATATAGCAATACTCACCAGGTAACTGTTCTTTCGTTTTACATACAAGCGACCGAATCGAGCAGGAGGTTGAATAGATAGATTGAACAATCATCGTATCTGGGTTGTATTCGATAATGTTTATATAGTTATACTCACCAGGTAACTGTTCTTCCGTTACACATACTAGCTACTGAATCGAACAGAAGGTTAAATGGTTAGACGAAATGATGATTGTATCTGAGTTGTATTCGATGATATCGTGATGATGTTTATATAGCAATACTCACCAGGTAACTGTTCTTCCGTTTTACATACAAGCGACCGAATCGAGCAGAAGGTTGAATTCAGTATAGATTGAACAATCATCGTATCTGGGTTGTATTCGATTATGTTTATATAGTTATACTCACCAGGTAACTGTTCTTCTGTTATACATACGAGCGACTGAATTGAACAGAAGGTTGAATGGATAGTATATGGGTTGTATTCGATTATGATGTTATGCTGTGTATATAGTTATACACACTAGATGATGGTATTCTTGTTTTACATACGAGCGACCGAAACGAACAGAAAGTTGAATGGATAGTCTGAACAATCAATGTATCAGGGTGGTATCCGATTATATCGCAATACTGTATATATAGTGATACATACCAGGTGACGGTACTTCCGTTACACATACTAGCGACTGAATCGAACAGAAGGTTAAATGGTTAGACGAAACGATATTTGTAACTGAGTTGTATTCTATTATATCGTGGTGATGTTTATATAGAAATACTCACCAGGTTACTGTTCTTCCGTTATACATACGAGCAACCGAATCGAACAGAAGGTTGAATGGATAGTATATGGGTTGTATTTGATTATGATGTTATGCTGTGTATATAGTTATACACACTAGGTGACGGTATTCCCGTTTCACATACGAGCAACTGAAACGAACAGAAAGTTGAATGGATAGTCTGAACAATCAATGTATCTGGGTGGTATCCGATTATATCGCAATACTGTATATATAGTGATACTAACCAGGTGACGGTACTTCCGTTACACATACTAGCGACTGAATCGAACAGAAGGTTAAATGGTTAGACGAAACGATAATTGAAACTGAGTTGTATTCGATTATATCGTGGTGATGTTTATATAGAAATACTCACCAGGTAACTGTTCTTTCGTTTTCACATACAAGCGACCGAATCGAGCAGAAGTTCAAATGGATAGATTGAACAATCATCGTATCTGGGTTGTATTCGATTATGTTTATATAGTTATACTCACCAGGTAACTGTTCTTCCGTTACACATACTAGCGACTGAATCGAACAGAAGGTTAAATGGTTAGACGAAACGATAATTGTATCTGAGTTGTATTCGATGATATCGTGATGATGTTTATATAGCAATACTCACCAGGTAACTGTTCTTCCGTTTTACATACAAGCGACCGAATCGAGCAGAAGGTTGAATTCAGTATAGATTGAACAATCATCGTATCTGGGTTGTATTCGATTATGTTTATATAGTTATACTCACCAGGTAACTGTTCTTCCGTAATACATACGAGCGACTGAATTGAACAGAAGGTTGAATGGATAGTATCTGGGTTGTATTCGATTATGATGTTATGCTGTGTATATAGTTATACACACTAGGTGACGGTATTCCCGTTTTACATACGAGCTACCGAAACGAACAGAAAGTTGAATGGATAGTCTGAACAATCAATGTATCTCGGTGGTATCCGATTATATCGCAATACTGTATATATAGTGATACTAACCAGGTGACGGTACTTCCGTTACACATACTAGCGACTGAATCGAACAGAAGGTTAAATGGTTAGACGAAACGATAATTGTAACTGAGTTGTATTCTATTATATCGTGGTGATGTTTATATAGAAATACTCACCAGGTTACTGTTCTTTCGTTTTCACATACAAGCGACCGAATCGAGCAGAAGGTCAAATGGATAGATTGAACAATCATCGTAACTGGGTTGTATTCGATTATGTTTATATAGTTATACTCACCAGGTAACTGTTCTTCCGTTATACATACTAGCGACTGAATCGAACAGAAGGTTGAATGGTTAGACGAAACGATAATTGAAACTGAGTTGTATTCGATTATATCGTGGTGATGTTTATATAGAAATACTCTCCAGGTAACTGTTCTTTCGTTTTCACAAACAAGCGACCGAATCGAGCAGAAGGTCAAATGGATAGATTGAACAATCATCGTATCTGGGTTGTATTCGATTATGTTTATATAGTTATACTCACCAGGTAACTGTTCTTCCGTTACACATACGAGCGACTGAATTGAACAGAAGATTGAATGGATAGTATATGGGTTGTATTCGATTATGATGTTATGCTGTGTATATAGTTATACACACTAGGTGACGGTATTCTTGTTTTACATACGAGCGACCGAAACGAACAGAAAGTTGAATGGATAGTCTGAACAATCAATGTATCAGGGTGATATCCGATTATATCGCAATACTGTATATATAGTGATACATACCAGGTGACGGTACTTCCGTTACACATACTAGCGACTGAATCGAACAGAAGGTTGAATGGTTAGACGAAACGATAATTGAAACTGAGTTGTATTCGATTATATCGTGGTGATGTTTATATAGAAATACTCACCAGGTAACTGTTCTTTCGTTTTCACATACAAGCGACCGAATCGAGCAGAAGTTCAAATGGATAGATTGAACAATCATCGTATCTGGGTTGTATTCGATTATGTTTATATAGTTATACTCACCAGGTAACTGTTCTTCCGTTACACATACTAGCGACTGAATCGAACAGAAGGTTAAATGGTTAGACGAAACGATAATTGTATCTGAGTTGTATTCGATGATATCGTGATGATGTTTATATAGCAATACTCACCAGGTAACTGTTCTTCCGTTTTACATACGAGCGACCGAATCGAGCAGAAGGTTGAATTCAGTATGGATTGAACAATCATCGTATCTGGGTTGTATTCGATTATGTTTATATAGTTATACTCACCAGGTAACTGTTCTTCCGTAATACATACGAGCGACTGAATTGAACAGAAGGTTGAATGGATAGTATATGGGTTGTATTCGATTATGATGTTATGCTGTGTATATAGTTATACACACTAGGTGACGGTATTCTTGTTTTACATACGAGCGACCGAAACGAACAGAAAGTTGAATGGATAGTCTGAACAATCAATGTATCAGGGTGGTATCCGATTATATCGCAATACTGTATATATAGTGATACATACCAGGTGACGGTACTTCCGTTACACATACTAGCGACTGAATCGAACAGAAGTTTAAATGGTTAGACGAAACGATAATTGTAACTGAGTTGTATTCTATTATATCGTGGTGATGTTTATATAGAAATACTCACCAGGTTACTGTTCATTCGTTATACATACGAGCAACCGAATCGAACAGAAAGTTGAATGGATAGTCTGAACAATCAATGTATCTGGGTGGTATCCGATTATATCGCAATACTGTATATATACTGATACTAACCAGGTGACGGTTCTTCCGTTACACATACTAGCGACTGAATCGAACAGAAGGTTAAATGGTTAGACGAAACGATAATTGTAACTGAGTTGTATTCTATTATATCGTGGTGATGTTTATATAGAAATACTCACCAGGTTACTGTTCTTTCGTTTTCACATACAAGCGACCGAATCGAGCAGAAGGTCAAATGGATAGATTGAACAATCATCGTAACTGGGTTGTATTCGATTATGTTTATATAGTTATACTCACCAGGTAACTGTTCTTCCGTTATACATACGAGCGACTGAATTGAACAGAAGGTTGAATGGATAGTATATGGGTTGTATACGATTATGATGTTATGCTGAGTATATGGTTATACACACTAGGTGACGGTATTCTTGTTTTACAAACGAGCGACCGAAACGAACAGAAAGTTGAATGGATAGTCTGAACAATCAATGTATCTGGGTGGTATCCGATTATATCGCAATACTGTATATATACTGATACTAACCAGGTGACGGTTCTTCCGTTACACATACTAGCGACTGAATCGAACAGAAGGTTAAATGGTTAGACGAAACGATAATTGTAACTGAGTTGTATTCTATTATATCGTGGTGATGTTTATATAGAAATACTCACCAGGTTACTGTTCTTTCGTTTTCACATACAAGCTACCGAATCGAGCAGAAGGTCAAATGGATAGATTGAACAATCATCGTAACTGGGTTGTATTCGATTATGTTTATATAGTTATACTCACCAGGTGACAGTACTTCCGTCACACATACTAGCGACTGAATCGAACAGAAGGTCAAATGGTGGGACAAAACGATAATTGTAACTGAGTTGTATTCGATGATATCGTGATGATGTTTATATAGCAATACTCACCAGGTAACTGTTCTTCCGTTTTACATACAAGCGACCGAATCGAGCAGGAGGTTGAATAGATAGATTGAACAATCATCGTATCTGGGTTGTATTCGATAATGTTTATATAGTTATACTCACCAGGTAACTGTTCTTCCGTTACACATACTAGCGACTGAATCGAACAGAAGGTTAAATGGTTAGACGAAATTATAATTGTATCTGAGTTGTATTCGATGATATCGTGATGATGTTTATATAGCAATACTCACCAGGTAACTGTTCTTCCGTTTTACATACAAGCGACCGAATCGAGCAGAAGGTTGAATTCAGTATAGATTGAACAATCATCGTATCTGGGTTGTATTCGATTATGTTTATATAGTTATACTCACCAGGTAACTGTTCTTCTGTTATACATACGAGCGACTGAATTGAACAGAAGGTTGAATGGATAGTATATGGGTTGTATTCGATTATGATGTTATGCTGTGTATATAGTTATACACACTAGATGATGGTATTCTTGTTTTACATACGAGCGACCGAAACGAACAGAAAGTTGAATGGATAGTCTGAACAATCAATGTATCTGGGTGGTATCCGATTATATCGCAATACTGTATATATAGTGATACTAACCAGGTGACGGTACTTCCGTTACACATACTAGCGACTGAATCGAACAGAAGGTTAAATGGTTAGACGAAACGATAATTGAAACTGAGTTGTATTCGATTATATCGTGGTGATGTTTATATAGAAATACTCACCAGGTAACTGTTCTTTCGTTTTCACATACAAGCGACCGAATCGAGCAGAAGTTCAAATGGATAGATTGAACAATCATCGTATCTGGGTTGTATTCGATTATGTTTATATAGTTATACTCACCAGGTAACTGTTCTTCTGTTACACATACTAGCGACTGAATCGAACAGAAGGTTAAATGGTTAGACGAAACGATAATTGTATCTGAGTTGTATTCAATGATATCGTGATGATGTTTATATAGCAATACTCACCAGGTAACTGTTCTTCCGTTTTACATACGAGCGACCGAATCGAGCAGAAGGTTGAATTTAGTATAGATTGAACAATCATCGTATCTGGGTTGTATTCGATTAGGTTTATATAGTTATACTCACCAGGTAACTGTTCTTCCGTAATACATACGAGCAACTGAATTGAACAGAAGGTTGAATGGATAGTATCTGGGTTGTATTCGATTATGATGTTATGCTGTGTATATAGTTATACACACTAGGTGACGGTATTCTCCCTTCACATACGAGCGACCGAAACGAACAGAAAGTTGAATGGATAGTCTGAACAATCAATGTATCTGGGTGGTATCCGATTATATCGCAATACTGTATATATAGTGATACTAACCAGGTGACGGTACTTCCGTTTCACATACTAGCGACTGAATCGAACAGAAGGTTAAATGGTTAGACGAAACGATAATTGAAACTGAGTTGTATTTGATTATATCGTGGTGATGTTTATATAAAAATACTCACCAGGTAACTGTTCTTTCGTTTTCACATACAAGCGACCGAATCGAGCAGAAGTTCAAATGGATAGATTGAACAATCATCGTATCTGGGTTGTATTCGATTATGTTTATATAGTTATACTCACCAGGTAACTGTTCTTCCGTTACACATACTAGCGACTGAATCGAACAGAAGGTTAAATGGTTAGACGAAACGATAATTGTATCTGAATTGTATTCGATGATATCGTGATGATGTTTATATAGCAATACTCACCAGGTAACTGTTCTTCCGTTTTACATACAAGCGACCGAATCGAGCAGAAGGTTGAATTCAGTATAGATTGAACAATATTCGTATCTGGGTTGTATTCGATTATGTTTATATAGTTATACTCACCAGGTAACTGTTCTTCCGTTATACATACGAGCGACTGAATTGAACAGAAAGTTGAATGGATAGTGTATGGGTTGTATTCGGTTATGATGTTATGCTGTGTATATAGTTATACACACTAGGTGACGGTAATCCCGTTTCACATACGAGCGACCGAAACGAACAGAAAGTTGAATGGATAGTCTGAACAATCAATGTATCTGGGTGGTATCCGATTATATCGCAATACTGTATATATAGTGATACTAACCAGGTGACGGTACTTCCGTTACACATACTAGCGACTGAATCGAACAGAAGGTTAAATGGTTAGACGAAACGATAATTGTAACTGAGTTGTATTCTATTATATCGTGGTGATGTTTATATAGAAATACTCACCAGGTTACTGTTCTTCCGTTATACATACGAGCAACCGAATCGAACAGAAGGTTGAATGGATAGTATCTGGGTTTTATTCGATTATGATGTTATGCTGTGTATATAGTTAAACACACTAGGTGACGGTATTCCCGTTTCACATACGAGCGATCGAAACGAACAGAAAGTTGAATGGATCGTCTGAACAATCAATGTATCTGGGTGGTATCCGATTATATCGCAATACTGTATATATAGTGATACTAACCAGGTGACGGTACTTCCGTAACACATACTAGCGACTGGATCGAACAGAAGGTTAAATGGTTAGACGAAACGATAATTGTATCTGAGTTGTATTCGATGATAACGTGATGATGTTTATATAGCAATACTCACCAGGTAACTGTTCTTCCGTTTTACATACAAGCGACCGACTCGAGCAGAAGGTTGAATTTAGTATAGATTGAACAATCATCGTATCTGGGTTGTATTCGATTATGTTTATATAGTTATACTCACCAGGTAACTGTTCTTCCGTTATACATACGAGCGACTGAATTGAACAGAAGGTTGAATGGATAGTATATGGGTTGTATTCGATTATGATGTTATGCTGTGTATATAGTTATACACACTAGGTGACGGTATTCCCGTTTTACATACGAGCGACCGAAACAAAAAGAAAGTTGAATGGATAGACTGAACAATCAATGTATCTGGGTGGTATCCGATTATATCGCAATACTGTATATATAGTGATACTAACCAGGTGACGGTACTTCCGTTACACATACTAGCGACTGAATCGAACAGAAGGTTAAATGGTTAGACAAAACGTTAATTGTATCTGAGTTGTATTCGATGATATCGTGATGATGTTTGAATAGCAATACTCACCAGGTAACTGTTCTTCCGTTTTACATACAAGCGACCGAATCGAGCAGGAGGTTGAATAGATAGATTGAACAAACATCGTATCTGGGTTGTATTCGATAATGTTTATATAGTTATACTCACCAGGTAACTGTTCTTCCGTTACACATACTAGCGACTGAATCGAACAGAAGGTTAAATGGTTAGACGAAACGATAATTGTATCTGAGTTGTATTCGATGATATCGTGATGATGTTTATATAGCAATACTCACCAGGTAACTGTTCTTCCGTTTTACATACAAGCGACCGAATCGAGCAGAAGGTTGAATTCAGTATAGATTGAACAATCATCGTATCTGGGTTGTATTCGATTATGTTTATATAGTTATACTCACCAGGTAACTGTTCTTCCGTTATACATACGAGCGACTGAATTGAACAGAAAGTTGAATGGATAGTATATGGGTTGTATTCGGTTATGATGTTATGCTGTGTATATAGTTATACACACTAGGTGACGGTAATCCCGTTTCACATACGAGCGACCGAAACGAACAGAAAGTTGAATGGATAGTCTGAACAATCAATGTATCTGGGTGGTATCCGATTATATCGCAATACTGTATATATAGTGATACTAACCAGGTGACGGTACTTCCGTTACACATACTAGCGACTGAATCGAACAGAAGGTTAAATGGTTAGACAAAACGTTAATTGTATCTGAGTTGTATTCGATGATATCGTGATGATGTTTGAATAGCAATACTCACCAGGTAACTGTTCTTCCGTTTTACATACAAGCGACCGAATCGAGCAGGAGGTTGAATAGATAGATTGAACAAACATCGTATCTGGGTTGTATTCGATAATGTTTATATAGTTATACTCACCAGGTAACTGTTCTTCCGTTACACATACTAGCGACTGAATCGAACAGAAGGTTAAATGGTTAGACGAAACGATAATTGTATCTGAGTTGTATTCGATGATATCGTGATGATGTTTATATAGCAATACTCACCAGGTAACTGTTCTTCCGTTTTACATACAAGCGACCGAATCGAGCAGAAGGTTGAATTCAGTATAGATTGAACAATCATCGTATCTGGGTTGTATTCGATTATGTTTATATAGTTATACTCACCAGGTAACTGTTCTTCCGTTATACATACGAGCGACTGAATTGAACAGAAGGTTGAATGGATAGTATATGGGTTGTATTCGATTATGATGTTATGCTGTGTATATAGTTATACACACTAGGTGACGGTATTCTTGTTTTACATACGAGGGACCGAAACGAACAGAAAGTTGAATGGATAGTCTGAACAATCAATGTATCAGAGTGGTATCCGATTATATCGCAATACTGTATATATAGTGATACATACCAGGTGACGGTACTTCCGTTACACATACTAGCGACTGAATCGAACAGAAGGTTAAATGGTTGGACGAAACGATAATTGTAACTGAGTTGTATTTTATTATATCGTGGTGATGTTTATATAGAAATACTCACCAGGTTACTGTTCTTCCGTTATACATACGAGCAACCGAATCGAACAGAAGGTTGAATGGATAGTATATGGGTTGTATTCGATTATGATGTTATGCTGTGTATATAGTTATACACACTAGGTGACGGTATTCCCGTTTTACATACGAGCGACCGAAACGAACAGAAAGTTGAATGGATAGTCTGAACAATCAATGTATCTGGGTGGTATCCGATTATATCGCAATATTGTATATATAGTGATACTAACCAGGTGACGGTACTTCCGTTACACATACTAGCGACTGAATCGAACAGAAGGTTAAATGGTTAGACGAAACGATAATTGTAACTGAGTTGTATTCTATTATATCGTGGTGATGTTTATATAGAAATACTCACCAGGTTACTGTTCTTTCGTTTTCACATACAAGCGACCGAATCGAGCAGAAGGTCAAATGGATAGATTGAACAATCATCGTATCTGGGTTGTATTCGATTATGTTTATATAGTTATACTCACCAGGTAACTGTTCTTCCGTTATACATACGAGCGACTGAATTGAACAGAAGGTTGAATGGATAGTATATGGGTTGTATTCGATTATGATGTTATGCTGTGTATATAGTTATACACACTAGGTGACGGTATTCTTGTTTTACATACAAGCGACCGAAACGAACAGAAAGTTGAATGGATAGTCTGAACAATCAATGTATCAGGGTGATATCCGATTATATCGCAATACTGTATATATAGTGATACATACCAGGTGACGGTACTTCCGTTACACATACTAGCGACTGAATCGAACAGAAGGTTAAATGGTTAGACGAAACGATAATTGTAACTGAGTTGTATTCTATTATATCGTGGTGATGTTTATATAGAAATACCAGGTTACTGTTCTTCCGTTATACATACGAGCAATCGAATCGAACAGAAGGTTGAATGGATAGTATCTGGGTTGTATTCGATTATGATGTTATGCTGTGTATATAGTTAAACACACTAGGTGACGGTATTCCCGTTTCACATACGAGCGACCGAAACGAACAGAAAGTTGAATGGATAGTTTGAACAATCAATGTATCTGGGTGGTATCCGATTATATCGCAATACTGTATATATAGTGATACTAACCAGGTGACGGTACTTCCGTTACACATACTAGCGACTGAATCGAACAGAAGGTTAAATGGTTAGACGAAACGATAATTGAAACTGAGTTGTATTCGATTACATCGTGGTGATGTTTATATAGAAATACTCACCAGGTAACTGTTCTTCCGTTTTACATACAAGCGACCGAATCGAGCAGGAGGTTGAATAGATAGATTGAACAATCATCGTATCTGGGTTGTATTCGATAATGTCTATATAGTTATACTCACCAGGTAACTGTTCTTCCGTTACACATACTAGCGACTGAATCGAACAGAAGGTTAAATGGTTAGACGAAACGATAATTGAAACTGAGTTGTATTCGATTATATCGTGGTGATGTTTATATATAAATACTCACCAGGTTACTGTTCTTCTGTTATACATACGAGCAACCGAATCGAACAGAAGGTTGAATGGATAGTATCTGGGTTGTATTCGATTATGATGTTATGCTGTGTATATAGTTAAACACACTAGGTGACGGTATTCCCGTTTCACATACGAGCGACCAAAACGAACAGAAAGTTTAATGGATAGTCTGAACAATCAATGTATCTGGGTGGTATCCGATTATATCGCAATACTGTATATATAGTGAAACTAACCAGGTGACGGTACTTCCGTTACACATACTAGCGACTGAATCGAACAGAAGGTTAAATGGTTAGACGAAACGATAATTGTATCTGAGTTGTATTCGATGATAACGTGATGATGTTTATATAGCAATACTCACCAGGTAACTGTTCTTCCGTTACACATACGAGCGACCGAAACGAACAGAAAGTTGAATGGATAGTCTGAACAATCAATGTATCTGGGTGGTATCTGATTATATCGCAATACTGTATATATAGTGATGCTAACCAGGTGACGGTACTTCCGTTACACATACTAGCGACTGAATCGAACAGAAGGTTAAATGGTTAGACGAAACGATAATTGAAACTGAGTTGTATTCGATTATATCGTGGTGATGTTTATATAGAACCAGGTAACTGTTCTTTCGTTTTCACATACAAGCGACCGAATCGAGCAGAAGGTCGAATGGATAGATTGAACAATCATCGTATCTGGGTTGTATTCGATTATGTTTATATAGTTATACTCACCAGGTAACTGTTCTTCCGTTACACATACTAGCGACTGAATCGAACAGAAGGTTAAATGGTTAGACGAAACGATAATTGAAACTGAGTTGTTTTCTATTATATCGTGGTGATGTTTATATAGAAATACTCACCAGGTTACTGTTCTTCCGTTATACATACGAGCAACCGAATCGAACAGAAGGTTGAATGGATAGTATATGGGTTGTATTCGATTATGATGTTATGCTGTGTATATAGTTATACACACTAGGTGACGGTATTCCCGTTTCACATACGAGCGACCGAAACGAACAGAAAGTTGAATGGATAGTCTGAACAATCAATGTATCTGGGTGGTATCCGATTATATCGCAATACTGTATAAATAGTGATACTAACCAGGTGACGGTACTTCCGTTACACATACTAGCGACTGAATCGAACAGAAGGTTAAATGGTTAGACGAAACGATAATTGAAACTGAGTTGTATTCGATTATAACGTGGTGATGTTTATATAGCAATACTCACCAGGTAACTGTTCTTCCGTTTTACATACAAGCGACCGAATCGAGCAGGAGGTTGGATAGATAGATTGAACAATCATCGTATCTGGGTTGTATTCGATGATGTTTATATAGTTATACTCACCAGGTAACTGTTCTTCCGTTACACATACTAGCGACTGAATCGAACAGAAGGTTAAATGGTTAGACGAAACGATAATTGAAACTGAGTTGTATTCTATTATATCGTGGTGATGTTTATATAGAAATACTCACCAGGTTACTGTTCTTCCGTTATACATACGAGCAACCGAATCGAACAGAAGGTTGAATGGATAGTATATGGGTTGTATTCGATTATGATGTTATGCTGTGTATATAGTTATACACACTAGGTGACGGTATTCCCGTTTTACATACGAGTGACCGAAACGAACAGAAAGTTGAATGGATAGTCTGAACAATCAATGTATCTGGGTGGTATCCGATTATATCGCAATACTGTATATATAGTGATACTAACCAGGTGACGGTACTTCCGTTACACATACTAGCGACTGAATCGAACAGAAGGTTAAATGGTTAGACGAAACGATAATTGTATCTGAGTTGTATTCGATGATAACGTGATGATGTTTATATAGCAATACTCACCAGGTAACCGTTCTTCTGTTTTACATACAAGCGACCGAATCGAGCAGAAGGTTGAATTCAGTATAGATTGAACAATCATCGTATCTGGGTTGTATTCGATTATGTTTATATAGTTATACTCACCAGGTAACTGTTCTTCCGTTACACATACTAGCGACTGAACCAAACAGAAGGTTAAATGGTTAGACGAAACGATAATTGAAACTGAGTTGTATTCTATTATATCGTGGTGATGTTTATATAGAAATACTCACCAGGTTACTGTTCTTCCGTTATACATACGAGCAACCGAATCGAACAGAAGGTTGAATGGATAGTATATGGGTTGTATTCGATTATGATGTTATGCTGTGTATATAGTTATACACACTAGGTGACAGTATTCCCGTTTCACATACGAGCGACCGAAACGAACAGAAAGTTGAATGGATAGTCTGAACAATCAATGTATCTGGGTGGTATCCGATTATATCGCAATACTGTATATATAGTGATACTAACCAGGTGACGGTACTTCCGTTACACATACTAGCGACTAATTCGAATAGAAGGTTAAATGGTTAGACAAAACGATAATTGTATCTGAGTTGTATTCGATGATATCGTGATGATGTTTATATAGCAATACTCACCAGGTAACTGTTCTTCCGTTTTACATACAAGCGACCGAATCGAGCAGGAGGTTGAATAGATAGATTGAACAATCATCGTATCTGGGTTGTATTCGATAATGTTTATATAGTTATACTCACCAGGTAACTGTTCTTCCGTTACACATACTAGCGACTGAATCGAACAGAAGGTTAAATGGTTAGACGAAACGATAATTGAAACTGAGTTGTATTCGATTATATCGTGGTGATGTTTATATAGAAATACTCACCAGGTAACTGTTCTTTCGTTTCCACATACAAGCGACCGAATCGAGCAGAAGGTCGAATGGATAGATTGAACAATCATCGAATCTGGGTTGTATTCGATTATGTTTAAATAGTTATACTCATCAGGTAACTGTTCTTCCGTTACACATACTAGCGACTGAATCGAACAGAAGGTTAAATGGTTAGACGAAACGATAATTGAAACTGAGTTGTATTCTATTATATCGTGGTGATGTTTATATAGAAATACTCACCAGGTTACTGTTCTTCCGTTATACATACGAGCAACCGAATCGAACAGAAGGTTGAATGGATAGTATATGGGTTGTATTCGATTATGATGTTATGCTGTGTATATAGTTATACACACTAGGTGACGGTATTCCCGTTTTACATACGAGCGACCGAAACGAATAGAAAGTTGAATGGATAGTCTGAACAATCAATGTATCTGGATGGTATCCGATTATATCGCAATACTGTATATATAGTGATACATACCAGGTGACGGTACTTCCGTTACACATACTAGCGACTGAATCGAACAGAAGGTTAAATGGTTAGACGAAACGATAATTGTAACTGAGTTGTATTCTATTATATCGTGGTGATGTTTATATAGTTATACTCACCAGGTAACTGTTCTTCCGTTACATATACTAGCGACTGAATCGAACAGAAGGTTAAATGGTTAGACGAAACGATAATTGTAACTGAGTTGTATTCTATTATATCGTGGTGATGTTTATATAGAAATACTCACCAGGTTACTGTTCTTTCGTTATACATACGAGCAACCGAATCGAACAGAAGGTTGAATGGATAGTATCTGGGTTGTATTCGATTATGATGTTATGCTGTGTATATAGTTATACACACTAGGTGACGGTATTCCCGTTTCACATACGAGTGACCGAAACGAACAGAAAGTTGAATGGATAGTCTGAACAATCAATGTATCTGGGTGGTATCCGATTATATCGCAATACTGTATATATAGTGATACTAACCAGGTGACGGTACTTCCGTTACACATACTAGCGACTGAATCGAACAGAAGGTTAAATGGTTAGAAGAAACGATAATTGAAACTGAGTTGTATTCGATTATATCGTGGTGATGTTTATATAGAAATACTCACCAGGTAACTGTTCTTTCGTTTTCACATACTAGCGACCGAACCGAACAGAAGGTTAAATGGTTAGACGAAACGATAATTGAAACCGAGTTGTATTCGATTATATCGTGGTGATGTTTATTTAGAAATACTCACCAGGTAACTGTTCTTTCGTTTTCACATACAAGCGACCGAATCGAGCAGAAGGTCAAATGGATAGATTGAACAATCATCGTATCTGGGTTGTATTCGATATTGTTTATATAGTTATACTCACCAGGTAACTGTTCTTCCGTTACACATACGAGCGACTGAATTGAACAGAAGGTTGAATGGATAGTATATGGGTTGTATTCGATTATGATGTTATGCTGTGTATATAGTTATACACCCTAGGTGACGGTATTCTTGTTTTACATACGAGCGACCGAAACGAACAGAAAGTTGAATGGATAGTCTGAACAATCAATGTATCAGGGTGGTATCCGATTATATCGCAATACTGTATATATAGTGATACATACCAGGTGACGGTACTTCCGTTACACATACTAGCGACTGAATCGAACAGAAGGTTAAATGGTTAGACGAAACGATAATTGTAACTGAGTTGTATTCTATTATATCGTGTTGATGTTTATATAGCAATACTCACCAGGTAACTGTTCTTCCGTTATACATACAAGCGACCAAATCGAGCAGAAGGTTGAATTTAGTATAGATTGAACAATCATCGTATCTGGGTTGTATTCGATTATGTTTATATAGTTATACTCACCAGGTAACTGTTCTTCCGTTACACATACTAGCGACTGAATCGAACAGAAGGTTAAATGGTTAGACGAAACGAAAATTGTATCTGAGTTGTATTCGATGATATCGTGATGATGTTTATATAGAAATACTCACCAGGTTATTGTTCTTCCGTTATACATACGAGCAACCGAATCGAACAGAAGGTTGAATGGATAGTATATGGGTTGTATTCGATTATGATGTTATGCTGTGTATATAGTTATACACACTAGGTGACGGTATTCTCGTTTCACATACGAGCGACCGAAACGAACAGAGAGTTGAATGGATAGTCTGAACAATCAATGTATCTGGGTGGTATCCGATTATATGGCAATACTGTATATATAGTGATACATACCAGGTGACGGTACTTCCGTTACACATACTAGCGACTGAATCGAACAGAAGGTTAAATGGTTAGACGAAACGATAATTGTAACTGAGTTGTATTCTATTATATCGTGGTGATGTTTATATAGTTATACTCACCAGGTAACTGTTCTTCCGTTACACATTCTAGCGACTGAATCGAACAGAAGGTTAAATGGTTAGACGAAACAATAATTGTTACTATGTTGTATTCTATTATATCGTGGTGATGTTTATATAGAAATACTCACCAGGTTACTGTTCTTCCGTTATACATACGAGCAACCGAATCGAACAGAAGGTTGAATGGATAGTATCTGGGTTGTATTCGATTATGATGTTATGCTGTGTATATAGTTATACACACTAGGTGACGATATTCTTGTTTTACATACGAGCGACTGAAACGAACAGAAAGTTGAATGGATAGTCTGAACAATCAATGTATCAGGGTGGTATCCGATTATATCGCAATACTGTATATATAGTGATACATACCAGGTGACGGTACTTCCGTTACACATACTAGCGACTGAATCGAACAGAAGGTTAAATGATTAGACGAAACGATAATTGTAACTGAGATGTATTCTATTATATCGTGGTGATGTTTATATAGAAATACTCACCAGGTAACTGTTCTTTCGTTTTCACATACAAGCGACCGAATCGAGCAGAAGGTCAAATGGATAGATTGAACAATCATCGTATTTGGGTTGTATTCGATTATGTTTATATAGTTATACTCACCAGGTAACTGTTCTTCCGTTACACATACTAGCGACTGAATCGAACAGAAGGTTGAATGGTTAGACGAAACGATAATTGTATCTGAGTTGTATTCGATATTATCGTGATGATGTTTATATAGCAATACTCACCAGGTAACTGTTCTTCCGTTTTACATACAAGCGACCGAATCGAGCAGAAGGTCAAATGGATAGATTGAACAATCATCGTATCTGAGTTGTATTCGATTATGTTTATATAGTTATACTCACCAGGTAACTGTTCTTCCGTTATACATACGAGCGACTGAATTGAACAGAAGGTTGAATGGATAGTATATGGGTTGTATTCGATTATGATGTTATGCTGTGTATATAGTTATACACACTAGGTGACGGTATTCTTGTTTTACATACGAGCGACCGAAACGAACAGAAAGTTGAATGGATAGTCTGAACAATCAATGTATCAGGGTGGTATCCGATTATATCGCAATACTGTATATATAGTGATACATACCAGGTGACGGTACTTCCGTTACACATACTAGCGACTAAATCGAACAGAAGGTTAAATGGTTAGACGAAACGATAATTGTAACTGAGTTGTATTCTATTATATCGTGGTGATGTTTATATAGAAATACTCACCAGGTTACTGTTTTTCCGTTATACATACGAGCAACCGAATCGAACAGAAGGTTGAATGGATAGTATATGGGTTGTATTCGATTATGATGTTATGCTGTGTATATAGTTATACACACTAGGTGACGGTATTCCCGTTTTACATACGAGCGACCGAAACGAACAGAAAGTTGAATGGATATTCTGAACAATCAATGTATCTGGGTGGTATCCGATTATATCGCAATACTGTATATATAGTGATACTAACCAGGTGACGGTACTTCCGTTACACATACTAGCGACTGAATCGAACAGAAGGTTGATTGGTGACGAAACGATAATTGTAACTGAGTTGTATTCTATTATATCGTGGTGATGTTTATATAGAAACACTCACCAGGTTACTGTTCTCTCGTTTTCACATACAAGCGACCGAATCGAGCAGAAGGTCAAATGGATAGATTGAACAATCATCGTATCTGGGTTGTATTCGATTATGTTTATATAGTTATACTCACCAGGTAATTGTTCTTCCGTTATACATACGAGCGACTGAATTGAACAGAAGGTTGAATGGATAGTATATGCGTTGTATTCGATTATGATGTTATGCTGTGTATATAGTTATACACACTAGGTGACGGTATTCTTGTTTTAAATACGAGCGACCGAAACGAACAGAAAGTTGAATGGATAGTCTGAACAATCAATGTATCTGGGTGGTATCCGATTATATCGCAATACTGTATATATAGTGATACTAAGCAGGTGACGGTTCTTCCGTTACACATACTAGCGACTGAATCGAACAGAAGGTTAAATGGTTAGACAAAACGATAATTGTATCTGAGTAGTATTCGATGATATCGTGATGATGTTTATATAGCAATACTCACCAGGTAACTGTTCTTCCGTTTTACATACAAGCGACCGAATCGAGCAGGAGGTTGAATAGATAGATTGAACAATCATCGTATCTGGGTTGTATTCGATAATGTTTATATAGTTATACTCACCAGGTAACTGTTCTTCCGTTACACATACTAGCGACTGAATCGAACAGAAGGTTAAATGGTTAGACAAAACGATAATTGTATCTGAGTTGTATTCGATGATATCGTGATGATGTTTATATAGAAATACTCACCAGGTAACTGTTCTTCCGTTACACATACTAGCGACTGAATCGAACAGAAGGTTAAATGGTTAGACGAAACGATAATTGTATCTGAGTTGTATTCGATGATATCGTGATGATGTTCATATAGCAATACTCACCAGGTAACTGTTCTTCCGTTTTACATACAAGCGACCGAATCTAGCAGAAGGTTGAATTCAGTATAGATTGAACAATCATCGTATCTGGGTTGTATTCGATTATGTTTATATAGTTATACTCACCAGGTAACTGTTCTTCCGTTATACATACGAGCGACTGAATTAAACAGAAGGTTGGATGGATAGTATATGGGTTGTATTCGATTATGATGTTATGCTGTGTATATAGTTATACACACTAGGTGACGGTATTCTTGTTTTACATACGAGCGACCGAAACGAACAGAAAGTTGAATGGATAGTCTGAACAATCAATGTATCAGGGTGGTATCCGATTATATCGCAATACTGTATATATAGTGATACATACCAGGTGACGGTTCTTCCGTTACACATACTAGCGACTGAATCGAACAGAAGTTTAAATGGTTAGACGAAACGATAATTGTAACTGAGTTGTATTCTATTATATCGTGGTGATGTTTATATAGATATACTCACCAGGTTACTGTACTTCCGTTATACATACGAGCAACCGAATCGAACAGAAGGTTGAATGGATAGTATATGGGTTGTATTCGATTATGATGTTATGCTGTGTATATAGTTATACACACTAGGTGACGGTATTCCCGTTTCACATACGAGCGACCGAAACGAACAGAAAGTTGAATGGATAGTCTGAACAATCAATGTATCTGGGTGGTATCCGATTATATCGCAATACTGTATATAGAGTGATACCAACCAGGTGACGGTACTTCCGTTACACTTACTAGCGACTGAATCGAACAGAAGGTTAAATGGTTAGACGAAACGATAATTGAAACTGAGTTGTATTCGATTATATCGTGGTGATGTTTATATAGAAATACTCACCAGGTAACTGTTCTTTCGTTTTCACATACAAGCGACCGAATCGAGCAGAAGGTCAAATGGATAGATTGAACAATCATCGTATCTGGGTTGTATTCGATTATGTTTATATAGTTATACTCACCAGGTAACTGTTCTTCCGTTACACATACTAGCGACTGAATCGAACAGAAGGTTAAATGGTTAGACGAAACGATAATTGAAACTGAGTTGTATTCGATTATATCGTGTTGATGTTTATATAGAAATACTCACCAGGTTACTGTTCTTCCGTTATACATTCGAGCAACCGAATCGAACAGAAGGTTGAATGGATAGTATATGGGTTGTATTCGATTATGATGTTATGCTGTGTATATAGTTATACACACTAGGTGACGGTATTCTTGTTTTAAATACGAGCGACCGAAACGAACAGAAAGTTGAATGGATAGTCTGAACAATCAATGTATCTGGGTGGTATCCGATTATATCGCAATACTGTATATATAGTGATACTAAGCAGGTGACGGTACTTCCGTTACACATACTAGCGACTGAATCGAACAGAAGGTTAAATGGTTAGACAAAACGATAATTGTATCTGAGTAGTATTCGATGATATCGTGATGATGTATATATAGCAATACTCACCAGGTAACTGTTCTTCCGTTTTACATACAAGCGACCGAATCGAGCAGGAGGTTGAATAGATAGATTGAACAATCATCGTATCTGGGTTGTATTCGATAATGTTTATATAGTTATACTCACCAGGTAACTGTTCTTCCGTTACACATACTAGCGACTGAATCGAACAGAAGGTTAAATGGTTAGACGAAACGATAATTGTATCTGAGTTGTATTCGATGATATCGTGATGATGTTTATATAGAAATACTCACCAGGTAACTGTTCTTCCGTTACACATACTAGCGACTGAATCGAACAGAAGGTTAAATGGTTAGACGAAACGATAATTGTAACTGAGTTGTATTCTATTATATCGTGGTGATGTTTATATAGAAATACTCACCAGGTTACTGTTCTTTTGTTTTCACATACAAGCGACCGAATCGAGCAGAAGGTCAAATGGGTAGATTGAACAATCATCGTATCTGGGTTGTATTCGATTATGTTTATATAGTTATACTCACCAGGTAACTGTTCTTCCGTTATACATACGAGCGACTGAATTGAACAGAAGGTTGAATGGATAGTATATGGGTTGTATTCGATTATGATGTTATGCTGTGTATATAGTTATACACACTAGGTGACGGTATTCTTGTTTTACATACGAGCGACCGAAACGAACAGAAAGTTGAATGGATAGTCTGAACAATCAATGTATCTGGGTGGTATCCGATTATATCGCAATACTGTATATATAGTGATACTAACCAGGTGACGGTACTTCCGTTACACATACTAGCGACTGAATCGAACAGAAGGTTAAATGGTTAGACAAAACGATAATTGTATCTGAGTTGTATTCGATGATATCGTGATGATGTTTATATAGAAATACTCACCAGGTAACTGTTCTTCCGTTACACATACTAGCGACTGAATCGAACAGAAGGTTAAATGGTTAGACGAAACGATAATTGTATCTGAGTTGTATTCGATGATATCGTGATGATGTTCATATAGCAATACTCACCAGGTAACTGTTCTTCCGTTTTACATACAAGCGACCGAATCTAGCAGAAGGTTGAATTCAGTATAGATTGAACAATCATCGTATCTGGGTTGTATTCGATTATGTTTATATAGTTATACTCACCAGGTAACTGTTCTTCCGTTACACATACTAGCGACTGAATCGAACAGAAGGTTAAATGGTTAGACGAAACGATAATTGAAACTGAGTTGTATTCGATTATATCGTGTTGATGTTTATATAGAAATACTCACCAGGTTACTGTTCTTCCGTTATACATTCGAGCAACCGAATCGAACAGAAGGTTGAATGGATAGTATATGGGTTGTATTCGATTATGATGTTATGCTGTGTATATAGTTATACACACTAGGTGACAGTATTCCCGTTTCACATACGAGCGACCGAAACGAACAGAAAGTTGAATGGATAGTCTGAACAATCAATGTATCTGGGTGGTATCCGATTATATCGCAATACTGTATATATAGTGATACTAACCAGGTGACGGTACTTCCGTTACACATACTAGCGACTGATTCGAAAAGAAGGTTAAATGGTTAGACAAAACGATAATTGTATCTGAGTTGTATTCGATGATATCGTGATGATGTTTATATAGCAATACTCACCAGGTAACTGTTCTTCCGTTTTACATACAAGCGACCGAATCGAGCAGGAGGTTGAATAGATAGATTGAAAAATCATCGTATCTGGGTTGTATTCGATAATGTTTATATAGTTATACTCACCAGGTAACTGTTCATCCGTTACACATACTAGCGACTGAATCGAACAGAAGGTTAAATGGTTAGACGAAACGATAATTGAAACTGAGTTGTATTCGATTATATCGTGGTGATGTTTATATAGAGATACTCACCAGGTAACTGTTCTTTCGTTTCCACATACAAGCGATCGAATCGAGCAGAAGGTCGAATGGATAGATTGAACAATCATCGTATCTGGGTTGTATTCGATTATGTTTAAATAGTTATACTCATCAGGTAACTGTTCTTCCGTTACACATACTAGCGACTGAATCGAACAGAAGGTTAAATGGTTAGACGAAACGATAATTGAAACTGAGTTATATTCTATTATATCGTGGTGATGTTTATATAGAAATACTCACCAGGTTACTGTTCTTCCGTTATACATACGAGCAACCGAATCGAACAGAAGGTTGAATGGATAGTATATGGGTTGTATTCGATTATGATGTTATGCTGTGTATATAGTTATACACACTAGGTGACGGTATTCCCGTTTTACATACGAGCGACCGAAACGAACAGAAAGTTGAATGGATAGTCTGAACAATCAATGTATCTGGATGGTATCCGATTATATCGCAATACTGTATATATAGTGATACATACCAGGTGACGGTACTTCCGTTACACATACTAGCGACTGAATCGAACAGAAGGTTAAATGGTTAGACGAAACGATAATTGTAAGTGAGTTGTATTCTATTATATCGTGGTGATGTTTATATAGTTATACTCACCAGGTAACTGTTCTTCCGTTACATATACTAGCGACTGAATCGAACAGAAGGTTAAATGGTTAGACGAAACGATAATTGTAACTGAGTTGTATTCTATTATATCGTGGTGATGTTTATATAGAAATACTCACCAGGTTACTGTTCTTCCGTTATACATACGAGCAACCGAATCGAACAGAAGGTTGAATGGATAGTATCTGGGTTGTATTCGATTATGATGTTATGCTGTGTATATAGTTATACACACTAGGTGACGGTATTCCCGTTTCACATACGAGTGACCGAAACGAACAGAAAGTTGAATGGATAGTCTGAACAATCAATGTATCTGGGTGGTATCCGATTATATCGCAATACTGTATATATAGTGATACTAACCAGGTGACGGTACTTTCGTTACACATACTAGCGACTGAATCGAACAGAAGGTTGAATGGTTAGAAGAAACGATAATTGAAACTGAGTTGTATTCGATTATATCGTGGTGATGTTTATATAGAAATACTCACCAGGTAACTGTTCTTTCGTTTTCACATACTAGCGACTGAACCGAACAGAAGGTTAAATGGTTAGACGAAACGATAATTGAAACTGAGTTGTATTCGATTATATCGTGGTGATGTTTATATAGAAATACTCACCAGGTAACTGTTCTTTCGTTTTCACATACAAGCGACCGAATCGAGCAGAAGGTCAAATGGATAGATTGAACAATCATCGTATCTGGGTTGTATTCGATATTGTTTATATAGTTATACTCACCAGGTTACTGTTCTTCCGTTACACATACGAGCGACTGAATTGAACAGAAGGTTGAATGGATAGTATATGGGTTGTATTCGATTATGATGTTATGCTGTGTATATAGTTATACACCCTAGGTGACGGTATTCTTGTTTTACATACGAGCGACCGAAACGAACAGAAAGTTGAATGGATAGTCTGAACAATCAATGTATCAGGGTGGTATCCGATTATATCGCAATACTGTATATATAGTGATACATACCAGGTGACGGTACTTCCGTTACACATACTAGCGACTGAATCGAACAGAAGGTTAAATGGTTAGACGAAACGATAATTGTAACTGAGTTGTATTCTATTATATCGTGGTGATGTTTATATAGAAATACTCACCAGGTAACTGTTCTTCCGTTATACATACGAGCAACCGAATCGAACAGAAGGTTGAATGGATAGTATCTGGGTTGTATTCGATTATGATGTTATGCTGTGTATATAGTTAAACACACTAGGTGACGGTATTCCCGTTTCACATACGAGCGACCGAAACGAACAGAAAGTTGAATGGATAGTCTGAACAATCAATGTATCTGGGTGGTATCCGATTATATCGCAATACTGTATATATAGTGATACTAACCAGGTGACGGTACTTCCGTTACACATACTAGCGACTGAATCGAACAGAAGGTTAAATGGTTAGACGAAACGATAATTGTATCTGAGTTGTATTCGATGATAACGTGATGATGTTTATATAGCAATACTCACCAGGTAACTGTTCTTCCGTTTTACATACAAGCGACCAAATCGAGCAGAAGGTTGAATTTAGTATAGATTGAACAATCATCGTATCTGGGTTGTATTCAATTATGTTTATATAGTTATACTCACCAGGTAACTGTTCTTCCGTTACACATACTAGCGACTGAATCGAACAGAAGGTTAAATGGTTAGACGAAACGAAAATTGTATCTGAGTTGTATTCGATGATATCGTGATGATGTTTATATAGAAATACTCACCAGGTTATTGTTCTTCCGTTATACATACGAGCAACCGAATCGAACAGAAGGTTGAATGGATAGTATATGGGTTGTATTCGATTATGATGTTATGCTGTGTATATAGTTATACACACTAGGTGACGGTATTCTCGTTTCACATACGAGCGACCGAAACGAACAGAGAGTTGAATGGATAGTCTGAACAATCAATGTATCTGGGTGGTATCCGATTATATCGCAATACTGTATATATAGTGATACTAACCAGGTGACGGTACTTCCGTTACACATACTAGCGACTGATTCGAAAAGAAGGTTAAATGGTTAGACAAAACGATAATTGTATCTGAGTTGTATTCGATGATATCGTGATGATGTTTATATAGCAATACTCACCAGGTAACTGTTCTTCCGTTTTACATACAAGCGACCGAATCGAGCAGGAGGTTGAATAGATAGATTGAAAAATCATCGTATCTGGGTTGTATTCGATAATGTTTATATAGTTATACTCACCAGGTAACTGTTCTTCCGTTACACATACTTGCGACTGAATCGAACAGAAGGTTAAATGGTTAGACGAAACGATAATTGAAACTGAGTTGTATTCGATTATATCGTGGTGATGTTTATATAGAGATACTCACCAGGTAACTGTTCTTTCGTTTCCACATACAAGCGATCGAATCGAGCAGAAGGTCGAATGGATAGATTGAACAATCATCGTATCTGGGTTGTATTCGATTATGTTTAAATAGTTATACTCATCAGGTAACTGTTCTTCCGTTACACATACTAGCGACTGAATCGAACAGAAGGTTAAATGGTTAGACGAAACGATAATTGAAACTGAGTTATATTCTATTATATCGTGGTGATGTTTATATAGAAATACTCACCAGGTTACTGTTCTTCCGTTATACATACGAGCAACCGAATCGAACAGAAGGTTGAATGGATAGTATATGGGTTGTATTCGATTATGATGTTATGCTGTGTATATAGTTATACACACTAGGTGACGGTATTCCCGTTTTACATACGAGCGACCGAAACGAACAGAAAGTTGAATGGATAGTCTGAACAATCAATGTATCTGGATGGTATCCGATTATATCGCAATACTGTATATATAGTGATACATACCAGGAGACGGTACTTCCGTTACACATACTAGCGACTGAATCGAACAGAAGATTAAATGGTTAGACGAAACGATAATTGTAAATGAGTTGTATTCTATTATATCGTGGTGATGTTTATATAGTTATACTCACCAGGTAACTGTTCTTCCGTTACATATACTAGCGACTGAATCGAACAGAAGGTTAAATGGTTAGACGAAACGATAATTGTAACTGAGTTGTATTCTATTATATCGTGGTGATGTTTATATAGAAATACTCACCAGGTTACTGTTCTTCCGTTATACATACGAGCAACCGAATCGAACAGAAGGTTGAATGGATAGTATCTGGGTTGTATTCGATTATGATGTTATGCTGTGTATATAGTTATACACACTAGGTGACGGTATTCCCGTTTCACATACGAGTGACCGAAACGAACAGAAAGTTGAATGGATAGTCTGAACAATCAATGTATCTGGGTGGTATCCGATTATATCGCAATACTGTATATATAGTGATACTAACCAGGTGACGGTACTTTCGTTACACATACTAGCGACTGAATCGAACAGAAGGTTGAATGGTTAGAAGAAACGATAATTGAAACTGAGTTGTATTCGATTATATCGTGGTGATGTTTATATAGAAATACTCACCAGGTAACTGTTCTTTCGTTTTCACATACTAGCGACTGAACCGAACAGAAGGTTAAATGGTTAGACGAAACGATAATTGAAACTGAGTTGTATTCGATTATATCGTGGTGATGTTTATATAGAAATACTCACCAGGTAACTGTTCTTTCGTTTTCACATACAAGCGACCGAATCGAGCAGAAGGTCAAATGGATAGATTGAACAATCATCGTATCTGGGTTGTATTCGATATTGTTTATATAGTTATACTCACCAGGTTACTGTTCTTCCGTTACACATACGAGCGACTGAATTGAACAGAAGGTTGAATGGATAGTATATGGGTTGTATTCGATTATGATGTTATGCTGTGTATATAGTTATACACCCTAGGTGACGGTATTCTTGTTTTACATACGAGCGACCGAAACGAACAGAAAGTTGAATGGATAGTCTGAACAATCAATGTATCAGGGTGGTATCCGATTATATCGCAATACTGTATATATAGTGATACATACCAGGTGACGGTACTTCCGTTACACATACTAGCGACTGAATCGAACAGAAGGTTAAATGGTTAGACGAAACTATAATTGTAACTGAGTTGTATTCTATTATATCGTGGTGATGTTTATATAGAAATACTCACCAGGTAACTGTTCTTCCGTTATACATACGAGCAACCGAATCGAACAGAAGGTTGAATGGATAGTATCTGGGTTGTATTCGATTATGATGTTATGCTGTGTATATAGTTAAACACACTAGGTGACGGTATTCCCGTTTCACATACGAGCGACCGAAACGAACAGAAAGTTGAATGGATAGTCTGAACAATCAATGTATCTGGGTGGTATCCGATTATATCGCAATACTGTATATATAGTGATACTAACCAGGTGACGGTACTTCCGTTACACATACTAGCGACTGAATCGAACAGAAGGTTAAATGGTTAGACGAAACGATAATTGTATCTGAGTTGTATTCGATGATAACGTGATGATGTTTATATAGCAATACTCACCAGGTAACTGTTCTTCCGTTTTACATACAAGCGACCAAATCGAGCAGAAGGTTGAATTTAGTATAGATTGAACAATCATCGAATCTGGGTTGTATTCAATTATGTTTATATAGTTATACTCACCAGGTAACTGTTCTTCCGTTACACATACTAGCGACTGAATCGAACAGAAGGTTAAATGGTTAGACGAAACGAAAATTGTATCTGAGTTGTATTCGATGATATCGTGATGATGTTTATATAGAAATACTCACCAGGTTATTGTTCTTCCGTTATACATACGAGCAACCGAATCGAACAGAAGGTTGAATGGATAGTATATGGGTTGTATTCGATTATGATGTTATGCTGTGTATATAGTTATACACACTAGGTGACGGTATTCTCGTTTCACATACGAGCGACCGAAACGAACAGAGAGTTGAATGGATAGTCTGAACAATCAATGTATCTGGGTGGTATCCGATTATATGGCAATACTGTATATGGTGACGGTACTTCCGTTACACATACTAGCGGCTGAATCGAACAGAAGGTTAAATGGTTAGACGAAACGATAATTGTAACTGAGTTGTATTCTATTATATCGTGGTGATGTTTATATAGTTATACTCACCAGGTAACTGTTCTTCCGTTACACATTCTAGCGACTGAATCGAACAGAAGGTTAAATGGTTAGACGAAACGATAATTGTAACTGAGTTGTATTCTATTATATCGTGGTGATGTTTATATAGAAATACTCACCAGGTTACTGTTTTTCCGTTATACATACGAGCAACCGAATCGAACAGAAGGTTGAATGGATAGTATCTGGGTTGTATTCGATTATGATGTTATGCTGTGTATATAGTTATACACACTAGGTGACGGTATTCTTGTTTTACATACGAGCGACTGAATCGAACAGAAAGTTGAATGGATAGTCTGAACAATCAATGTATCAGGGTGGTATCCGATTATATCGCAATACTGTATATATAGTGATACATACCAGGTGACGGTACTTCCGTTACACATACTAGCGACTGAATCGAACAGAAGGTTAAATGGTTAGACGAAACGATAATTGTAACTGAGTTGTATTCTATTATATCGTGGTGATGTTTATATAGAAATACTCACCAGGTTACTGTTCTTCCGTTATACATACGAGCAACCGAATCGAACAGAAGGTTGAATGGATAGTATATGGGTTGTATTCGATTATGATGTTATGCTGTGTATATAGGTATACACACTAGGTGACGGTATTCCCGTTTCACATACGAGCGACCGAAACGAACAGAAAGTTGAATGGATAGTCTGAACAATCAATGTATCTGGGTGGTATCCGATTATATCGCAATACTGTATATATAGTGATACTAACCAGGTGACGGTACTTCCGTTACACATACTAGCGACTGAATCGAACAGAAGGTTAAATGGTTAGACGAAACGATAAATGAAACTGAGTTGTATTCGATTATATCGTGGTGATGTTTATATAGAAATACTCACCAGGTAACTGTTCTTTCGTTTTCACATACAAGCGACCGAATCGAGCAGAAGGTCAAATGGATAGATTGAACAATCATCGTATTTGGGTTGTATTCGATTATGTTTATATAGTTATACTCACCAGGTAACTGTTCTTCCGTTACACATACTAGCGACTGAATCGAACAGAAGGTTAAATGGTTAGACGAAACGATAATTGTTTCTGAGTTGTATTCGATGATATCGTGATGATGTTTATATAGCAATACTCACCAGGTAACTGTTCTTCCGTTTTACATACAAGCGACCGAATCGAGCAGAAGGTTGAATTCAGTATAGATTGAACAATCATCGTATCTGGGTTGTATTCGATTATGTTTATATAGTTATACTCACCAGGTAACTGTTCTTTCGTTATACATACGAGCGACTGAATTGAACAGAAGGTTGAATGGATAGTATATGGGTTGTATTCGATTATGATGTTATGCTGTGTATATAGTTATACACACTAGGTGACGGTATTCTTGTTTTACATACGAGCGACCGAAACGAACAGAAAGTTGAATGGATAGTCTGAACAATCAATGTATCAGGATGGTATCCGATTATATCGCAATACTGTATATATAGTGATACATACCAGGTGACGGTACTTCCGTTACACATACTAGCGGCTGAATCGAACAGAAGGTTAAATGGTTAGACGAAACGATAATTGTAACTGAGTTGTATTCTATTATATCGTGGTGATGTTTATATAGTTATACTCACCAGGTAACTGTTCTTCCGTTACACATTCTAGCGACTGAATCGAACAGAAGGTTAAATGGTTAGACGAAACGATAATTGTAACTGAGTTGTATTCGATGATATCGTGATGATGTTTATATAGCAATACTCACCAGGTAACTGTTCTTCCGTTTTACATACAAGCGACCGAATCGAGCAGGAGGTTGAATAGATAGATTGAACAATCATCGTATCTGGGTTGTATTCGATAATGTTTATATAGTTATACTCACCAGGTAACTGTTCTTCCGTTACACATACTAGCGACTGAATCGAACAGAAGGTTAAATGGTTAGACAAAACGATAATTGTATCTGAGTTGTATTCGATGATATCGTGATGATGTTTATATAGCAATACTCACCAGGTAACTGTTCTTCCGTTTTACATACAAGCGACCGAATCGAGCAGGAGGTTGAATAGATAGATTGAACAATCATCGTATCTGGGTTGTATTCGATAATGTTTATATAGTTATACTCACCAGGTAACTGTTCTTCCGTTACACATACTAGCGACTGAATCGAACAGAAGGTCAAATGGTTAGACGAAACGATAATTTTATCTGAGTTGTATTCGATGATATCGTGATGATGTTTATATAGAAATACTCACCAGGTAACTGTTCTTCCGTTACACATACTAGCGACTGAATCGAACAGAAGGTTAAATGATTAGACGAAACGATAATTGTAACTGAGTTGTATTCTATTATATCGTGGTTATGTTTATATAGAAATACTCACCAGGTTACTGTTCTTTCGTTTTCACATACAAGCGACCGAATCGAGCAGAAGGTCAAATGGGTAGATTGAACAATCATCGTATCTGGGTTGTATTCGATTATATTTATATAGTTATACTCACCAGGTAACTGTTCTTCCGTTATACATACGAGCGACTGAATTGAACAGAAGGTTGAATGGATAGTATATGGGTTGTATTCGATTATGATGTTATGCTGTGTATATAGTTATACACACTAGGTGACGGTATTCTTGTTTTACATACGAGCGACCGAAACGAACAGAAAGTTGAATGGATAGTCTAAACAATCAATGTATCTGGGTGGTATCCGATTATATCGCAATACTGTATATATAGTGATACTAACCATGTGACGGTACTTCCGTTACACATACTAGCGACTGAATCGAACAGAAGGTTAAATGGTTAGACAAAACGATAATTGTATCTGAGTTGTATTCGATGATATCGTGATGATGTTTATATAGCAATACTCACCAGGTAACTGTTCTTTCGTTTTACATACAAGCGACTGAATCGAGCAGGAGGTTGAATAGATAGATTGAACAATCATCGTATCTGGGTTGTATTCGATAATGTTTATATAGTTATACTCACCAGGTAACTGTTCTTCCGTTACACATACTAGCGACTGAATCGAACAGAAGGTTTAATGGTTAGACGAAACGATAATTGTATCTGAGTTGTATTCGATGATATCGTGATGATGTTTATATAGAAATACTCACCAGGTAACTGTTCTTCCGTTACACATACTAGCGACTGAATCGAACAGAAGGTTAAATGGTTAGACGAAACGATAATTGAAACTGAGTTGTATTCGATTATATCGTGGTGATGTTTATATAGAAATACTCACCAGGTAACTGTTCTTTCGTTTTACATACAAGCGACCGAATCGAGCAGAAGGTCAAATGGATAGATTGAACAATCATCGTATCTGGGTTGTATTCGATTATGTTTATATAGTTATACTCACCAGGTAACTGTTCTTCCGTTACACATACTAGCGACTGAATCGAACAGAAGGTTAAATGGTTAGACGAAACGATAATTGAAACTGAGTTGTATTCTATTATATCGTGGTGATGTTTATATAGAAATACTCACCAGGTTACTGATCTTCCGTTATACATACGAGCAACCGAATCGAACAGAAGGTTGAATAGATAGTATATGGGTTGTATTCGATTATGATGTTATGCTGTGTATATAGTTATACACACTAGGTGACGGTATTCCCGTTTCACATACGAGCGACCGAAACGAACAGAAAGTTGAATGGATGGTCTGAACAATCAATGTATCTGGGTGGTATCCGATTATATCGCAATACTGTATATATAGTGATACTAACCAGGTGACGGCACTTCCGTTACACATACTAGCGACTGAATCGAACAGAAGGTTAGATGGTTAGACAAAACGATAATTGTATCTGAGTTGTATTCGATGATATCGTGATGATGTTTATATAGCAATACTCACCAAGTAACTGTTCTTCCGTTTTACATACAAGCGACCGAATCGAGCAGGAGGTTGAATAGATAGATTGAACAATCATCGTATCTGGGTTGTATTCGATAAAGTTTATATAGTTATACTCACCAGGTAACTGTTCTTCCGTTACACATACTAGCGACTGAATTGAACAGAAGGTTGAATGGATAGTATATGGGTTGTATTCGATTATGATGTTATGCTGTGTATATAGTTATACACACTAGGTGACGATATTCTTGTTTTACATACGAGCGACCGAAACGAATAGAAAGTTGAATGGATAGTCTGAACAATCAATGTATCAGGGTGGTATCCGATTATATCGCAATACTGTATATATAGTGATACATACCAGGTGACGGTACTTCCGTTACACATACTAGCGACTGAATCGAACAGAAGGTTAAATGGTTAGACGAAACGATAATTGTAACTGAGTTGTATTCTATTATATCGTGGTGATGTTTATATAGAAAAACTCACCAGGTTACTGTTCTTCCGTTATACATACGAGCAACCGAATCGAACAGAAGGTTGAATGGATAGTATCTGGGTTGTATTCGATTATGTTGTTATGCTGTGTATATAGTTATACACACTAGGTGACGGTATTCCCGTTTCACATACGAGCGACCGAAACGAACAGAAAGTTGAATGGATAGTCTGAACAATCAATGTATCTGGGTGGTATCCGATTATATCGCAATACTGTATATATAGTGATACTAACCAGGTGACGGTTCTTCCGTTACACATACTAGCGACTGAATCGAACAGAAGGTTGAATGGTTAGACGAAACGATAATTGAAACTGAGTTGTATTCTATTATATCGTGGTGATGTTTATATAGAAATACTCACCAGGTTACTGTTCTTCCGTTACACATACTAGCGACTGAATCGAACAAAAGGTTAAATGGTTAGACGAAACGATAATTGATACTGAGTTGTATTCGATTATATCGTGGTGATGTTTATATAGAAATACTCACCAGGTGACTGTTCTTTCGTTTTCACATACAAGCGACCGAATCGAGCAGAAGGTCAAATGGACAGATTGAACAATCATCGTATCTGGGTTGTATTCGATAATGTTTATATAGTTATACTCACCAGGTAACTGTTCTTCCGTTACACATACTAGCGACTGAATCGAACAGAAGGTTAAATGGTTAGACGAAACGATAATTGTATCTGAGTTGTATTCGATGATATCGTGATGATGTTTATATAGCAATACTCACCAGGTAACTGTTCTTCCGTTTTATATACAAGCGACCGAATCGAGCAGAAGGTTGAATTCAGTATAGATTGAACAATGATCGTATCTGGGTTGTATTCGAATATGTTTATATAGTTATACTCACCAGGTAACTGTTCTTCCGTTATACATACGAGCGACTGAATTGAACAGAAGGTTGAATGGATAGTATATGAGTTGTATTCGATTATGATGTTATGCTGTGTATATAGTTATACACACTAGGTGACGGTATTCCCGTTTCACATACGAGCGACCGAAACGAACAGAAAGTTGAATGGATAGTCTGAACAATCAATGTATCTGGGTGGTATCCGATTATATCGCAATACTGTATATATAGTGATACTAACCAGGTGACGGTACTTCCGTTACACATACCAGCGACTGAATCGAACAGAAGGTTGAATGGTTAGACGAAACGATAATTGAAACTGAGTTGTATTCTATTATATCGTGGTGATGTTTATATAGAAATACTCACCAGGTTACTGTTCTTCCGTTACACAAACTAGCGACTGAATCGAACAGAAGGTTAAATGGTTAGACGAAACGATAATTGAAACTGAGTTGTATTCAATTATATCGTGGTGATGTTTATTTAGAAATACTCACCAGGTAACTGTTCTTTCGTTTTCACATACAAGCGACCGAATCGAGCAGAAGGTCAAATGGATAGATTGAACAATCATCGTATCTGGGTTGTATTCGATTATGTTTATATAGTTATACTCACCAGGTAACTGTTCTTCCGTTACACATACTAGCGACCGAGTTGTATCTGAGTTGTATTCGATGAAATCGTGATGATGTTTATATAGCAATACTCACCAGGTAACTGTTCTTCCGTTTTACATACAAGCGACCGAATCGAGCTGGAGGTTGAATAGATAGATTGAACAATCATCGTATCTGGGTTGTATTCGATAAAGTTTATATAGTTATACTCACCAGGTAACTGTTCTTTCGTTACACATACTAGCGACTGAATTGAACAGAAGGTTGAATGGATAGTATATGGGTTGTATTCGATTATGATGTTATGCTGTGTATATAGTTATACACACTAGGTGACGATATTCTTGTTTTACATACGAGCGACCGAAACGAACAGAAAGTTGAATGGATAGTCTGAACAATCAATGTATCAGGGTGGTATCCGATTATATCGCAATACTGTATATATAGTGATACATACCAGGTGACGGTACTTCCGTTACACATACTAGCGACTGAATCGAACAGAAGGTTAAATGGTTAGCCGAAACGATAATTGTAACTGAGTTGTATTCTATTATATCGTGGTGATGTTTATATAGAAATACTCACCAGGTTGCTGTTCTTCCGTTATACATTCGAGCAACCGAATCGAACAGAAGGTTGAATGGATAGTATCTGGGTTGTTTTCGATTATGTTGTTATGCTGTGTATATAGTTATACACACTAGGTGACGGTATTCCCGTTTCACATACGAGCGACCGAAACGAACAGAAAGTTGAATGGATAGTCTGAACAATCAATGTATCTGGGTGGTATCCGATTATATCGCAATACTGTATATATAGTGATACTAACCAGGTGACGGTACTTTCGTTACACATACTAGCGACTGAATCGAACAGAAGGTTGAATGGTTAGACGAAACGATAATTGAAACTGAGTTGTATTCTATTATATCGTGGTGATGTTTATATAGAAATACTCACCAGGTTACTGTTCTTCCGTTACACATACTAGCGACTGAATCGAACAGAAGGTTAAATGGTTAGACGAAACGATAATTGATACTGAGTTGTATTCGATTATATCGTGGTGATGTTTATATAGAAATACTCACCAGGTGACTGTTCTTTCGTTTTCACATACAAGCGACCGAATCGAGCAGAAGGTCAAATGGACAGATTGAACAATCATCGTATCTGGGTTGTATTCGATAATGTTTATATAGTTATACTCACCAGGTAACTGTTCTTCCGTTACACATACTAGCGACTGAATCGAACAGAAGGTTAAATGGTTAGACGAAACGATAATTGTATCTGAGTTGTATTCGATGATATCGTGATGATGTTTATATAGCAATACTCACCAGGTAACTGTTCTTCCGTTTTATATACAAGCGACCGAATCGAGCAGAAGGTTGAATTCAGTATAGATTGAACAATGATCGTATCTGGGTTGTATTCGATTATGTTTATATAGTTATACTCACCAGGTAACTGTTCTTCCGTTATACATACGAGCGACTGAATTGAACAGAAGGTTGAATGGATAGTATATGGGTTGTATTCGATTATGATGTTATGCTGTGTATATAGTTATACACACTAGGTGACGGTATTCCCGTTTCAAATACGAGCGACCGAAACGAACAGAAAGTTGAATGGATAGTCTGAACAATCAATGTATCTGGGTGGTATCCGATTATATCGCAATACTGTATATACAGTGATACTAACCAGGTGACGGTACTTCCGTTACACATACTAGCGACTGAATCGAACAGAAGGTTGAATGGTTAGACGAAACGATAATTGAAACTGAGTTGTATTCTATTATATCGTGGTGATGTTTATATAGAAATACTCACCAGGTTACTGTTCTTCCGTTACACAAACTAGCGACTGAATCGAACAGAAGGTTAAATGGTTAGACGAAACGATAATTGAAACTGAGTTGTATTCAATTATATCGTGGTGATGTTTATATAGAAATACTCACCAGGTAACTGTTCTTTCGTTTTCACATACAAGCGACCGAATCGAGCAGAAGGTCAAATGGATAGATTGAACAATCATCGTATCTGGGTTGTATTCGATTATGTTTATATAGTTATACTCACCAGGTAACTGTTCTTTCGTTACACATACTACCGACCGAGTTGTATCTGAGTTGTATTCGATGATATCGTGATGATGTTTATATAGCAATACTCACCAGGTAACTGTTCTTCCGTTTTACATACAAGCGACCGAATCGAGCAGGAGGTTGAATAGATAGATTGAACAATCATCGTATCTGGGTTGTATTCGATAAAGTTTATATAGTTATACTCACCAGGTAACTGTTCTTCCGTTACACATACTAGCGACTGAATTGAACAGAAGGTTGAATGGATAGTATATGGGTTGTATTCGATTATGATGTTATGCTGTGTATATAGTTATACACACTAGGTGACGATATTCTTGTTTTACATACGAGCGACCGAAACGAACAGAAAGTTGAATGGATAGTCTGAACAATCAATGTATCAGGGTGGTATCCGATTATATCGCAATACTGTATATATAGTGATACATACCAGGTGACGGTACTTCCGTTACACATACTAGCGACTGAATCGAACAGAAGGTTAAATGGTTAGACGAAACGATAATTGTAACTGAGTTGTATTCTATTATATCGTGGTGATGTTTATATAGAAATACTCACCAGGTTACTGTTCTTCCGTTATACATACGAGCAACCGAATCGAACAGAAGGTTGAATGGATAGTATCTGGGTTGTATTCGATTATGTTGTTATGCTGTGTATATAGTTATACACACTAGGTGACGGTATTCCCGTTTCACATACGAGCGACCGAAACGAACAGAAAGTTGAATGGATAGTCTGAACAATCAATGTATCTGGGTGGTATCCGATTATATCGCAATACTGTATATATAGTGATACTAACCAGGTGACGGTACTTTCGTTACACATACTAGCGACTGAATTGAACAGAAGGTTGAATGGTTAGACGATAATTGAAACTGAGTTGTATTCTATTATATCGTGGTGATGTTTATATAGAAATACTCACCAGGTTACTGTTCTTCCGTTACACATACTAGCGACTGAATCGAACAGAAGGTTAAATGGTTAGACGAAACGATAATTGATACTGAGTTGTATTCGATTATATCGTGGTGATGTTTATATAAAAATACTCACCAGGTGACTGTTCTTTCGTTTTCACATACAAGCGACCGAATCGAGCAGAAGGTCAAATGGACAGATTGAACAATCATCGTATCTGGGTTGTATTCGATAATGTTTATATAGTTATACTCACCAGGTAACTGTTCTTCCGTTACACATACTAGCGACTGAATCGAACAGAAGGTTAAATGGTTAGACGAAACGATAATTGTATCTGAGTTGTATTCGATGATATCGTGATGATGTTTATATAGCAATACTCACCAGGTAACTGTTCTTCCGTTTTATATACAAGCGACCGAATCGAGCAGAAGGTTGAATTCAGTATAGATTGAACAATCATCGTATCTGGGTTGTATTCGATTATGTTTATATAGTTATACTCACCAGGTAACTGTTCTTCCGTTATACATACGAGCGACTGAATTGAACAGAAGGTTGAATGGATAGTATATGGGTTGTATTCGATTATGATGTTATGCTGTGTATATAGTTATACACACTAGGTGACGGTATTCCCGTTTCACATACGAGCGACCGAAACGAACAGAAAGTTGAATGGATAGTCTGAACAATCAATGTATCTGGGTGGTATCCGATTATATCGCAATACTGTATATATAGTGATACTAACCAGGTGACGGTACTACCGTTACACATACTAGCGACTGAATCGAACAGAAGGTTGAATGGTTAGACGAAACGATAATTGAAACTGAGTTGTATTCTATTATATCGTGGTGATGTTTATATAGAAATACTCACCAGGTTACTGTTCTTCCGTTACACAAACTAGCGACTGAATCGAACAGAAGGTTAAATGGTTAGACGGAACGATAATTGAAACTGAGTTGTATTCAATTATATCGTGGTGATGTTTATATAGAAATACTCACCAGGTAACTGTTCTTTCGTTTTCACATACAAGCGACCGAATCGAGCAGAAGGTCAAATGGATAGATTGAACAATCATCGTATCTGGGTTGTATTCGATTATGTTTATATAGTTATACTCACCAGGTAACTGTTCTTCCGTTACACATACTAGCGACTGAATCGAACAATAGGTTAAATGGTTAGACGAAACGATAATTGAAACTGAGTTGTATTCTATTATATCGTGGTGATGTTTATATAGAAATACTCACCAGGTTACTGTTCTTCCGTTACACTAACTAGCGACTGAATCGAACAGAAGGTTAAATGGTTAGACGGAACGATAATTGAAACTGAGTTGTATTCAATTATATCGTGGTGATGTTTATATAGAAATACTCACCAGGTAACTGTTCTTTCGTTTTCACATACAAGCGACCGAATCGAGCAGAAGGTCAAATGGATAGATTGAACAATCATCGTATCTGGGTTGTATTCGATTATGTTTATATAGTTATACTCACCAGGTAACTGTTCTTCCGTTACACATACTAGCGACTGAATCGAACAATAGGTTAAATGGTTAGACGAAACGATAATTGAAACTGAGTTGTATTCTATTATATCGTGGTGATGTTTATATAGAAATACTCACCAGGTTACTGTTCTTCCGTTATACATACGAGCAACCGAATCGAACAGAAGGTTGAATGGATAGTATATGGGTTGTATTCGATTATGATGTTGAGCTGTGTAAATAGTTATACACACTAGGTGACGGTATTCTTGTTCTACATACGAGCGACCGAAACGAACAGAAAGTTGAATGGATAGTCTGAACAATCAATGTATCAGGGTGGTATCCGATTACATCGCAATACTGTATATATAGTGATACATACCAGGTGACGATACTTCCGTTACACATACTAGCGACTGAATCGAACAGAAGGTTAAATGGTTAGACGAAACGATAATTGAAACTGAGTTGTATTCGATTATATCGTGGTGATGTTTATATAGAAATACTCACCAGGTTACTGTTCTTCCGTTATACATACGAGCAACCGAATCGAACAGATGGTTGGATGGATAGTATATGGGTTGTATTCGATTATGATGTTATGCTGTGTATATAGTTATACACACTAGGTGACGGTATTCCCGTTTCACATACGAGCGACCGAAACGAACAGAAAGTTGGATGGATAGTCTGAACAATCAATGTATCTGGGTGGTATCCGATTATATCGCAATACAGTATATATAGTGAGTGATACATACCAGGTGACGGTACTTCCGTTACACATACTAGCGACTGAATCGAACAGAAGGTTAAATGGTTAGACGAAACGATAATTGTAACTGAGTTGTATTCTATTATATCGTGGTGATGTTTATATAGTTATACTCACCAGGTAACTGTTCTTCCGTTACACATACTAGCGACTGAATCTAACAGAAGGTTAAATAGTTAGACGAAACGATAATTGTAACTGAGTTGTATTCTATTATATCGTGGTGATGTTTATATAGAAAAACTCACCAGGTTACTGTTCTTCCGTTATACATACGAGCAACCGAATCGAACAGAAGGTTGAATGGATAGTATCTGGGTTGTTTTCGATTATGTTGTTATGCTGTGTATATAGTTATACACACTAGGTGACGGTATTCCCGTTTCACATACGAGCGACCGAAACGAACAGAAAGTTGAATGGATAGTCTGAACAATCAATGTATCTGGGTGATATCCGATTATATCGCAATACTGTATATATAGTGATACTAACCAGGTGACGGTACTTTCGTTACACATACTAGCGACTGAATCGAACAGAAGGTTGAATGGTTAGACGAAACGATAATTGAAACTGAGTTGTATTCTATTATATCGTGGTGATGTTTATATAGAAATACTCACCAGGTTACTGTTCTTCCGTTACACATACTAGCGACTGAATCGAACAAAAGGTTAAATGGTTAGACGAAACGATAATTGATACTGAGTTGTATTCGATTATATCGTGGTGATGTTTATATAGAAATACTCACCAGGTGACTGTTCTTTCGTTTTCACATACAAGCGACCGAATCGAGCAGAAGGTCAAATGGACAGATTGAACAATCATCGTATCTGGGTTGTATTCGATAATGTTTATATAGTTATACTCACCAGGTAACTGTTCTTCCGTTACACATACTAGCGACTGAATCGAACAGAAGGTTAAATGGTTAGACGAAACGATAATTGTATCTGAGTTGTATTCGATGATATCGTGATGATGTTTATATAGCAATACTCACCAGGTAACTGTTCTTCCGTTTTATATACAAGCGACCGAATCGAGCAGAAGGTTGAATTCAGTATAGATTGAACAATGATCGTATCTGGGTTGTATTCGATTATGTTTATATGGTTATACTCACCAGGTAACTGTGCTTCCGTTATACATACGAGCGACTGAATTGAACAGAAGGTTGAATGGATAGTATATGAGTTGTATTCGATTATGATGTTATGCTGTGTATATAGTTATACACACTAGGTGACGGTATTCCCGTTTCACATACGAGCGACCGAAACGAACAGAAAGTTGAATGGATAGTCTGAACAATCAATGTATCTGGGTGGTATCCGATTATATCGCAATACTGTATATATAGTGATACTAACCAGGTGACGGTACTTCCGTTACACATACCAGCGACTGAATCGAACAGAAGGTTGAATGGTTAGACGAAACGATAATTGAAACTGAGTTGTATTCTATTATATCGTGGTGATGTTTATATAGAAATACTCACCAGGTTACTGTTCTTCCGTTACACAAACTAGCGACTGAATCGAACAGAAGGTTAAATGGTTAGACGAAACGATAATTGAAACTGAGTTGTATTCAATTATATCGTGGTGATGTTTATATAGAAATACTCACCAGGTAACTGTTCTTTCGTTTTCACATACAAGCGACCGAATCGAGCAGAAGGTCAAATGGATAGATTGAACAATCATCGTATCTGGGTTGTATTCGATTATGTTTATATAGTTATACTCACCAGGTAACTGTTCTTCCGTTACACATACTACCGACCGAGTTGTATCTGAGTTGTATTCGATGATATCGTGATGATGTTTATATAGCAATACTCACCAGGTAACTGTTCTTCCGTTTTACATACAAGCGACCGAATCGAGCAGGAGGTTGAATAGATAGATTGAACAATCATCGTATCTGGGTTGTATTCGATAAAGTTTATATAGTTATACTCACCAGGTAACTGTTCTTCCGTTACACATACTAGCGACTGAATTGAACAGAAGGTTGAATGGATAGTATATGGGTTGTATTCGATTATGATGTTATGCTGTGTATATAGTTATACACACTAGGTGACGGTATTACCGTTTCACATACGAGCGACCGAAACGAGCAGAAGGTCAAATGGATAGATTGAACAATCATCGTATCTGGGTTGTATTCGATTATGTTTATATAGTTATACTCACCAGGTAACTGTTCTTCCGTTACACATACTAGCGACTGAATCGAACAATAGGTTAAATGGTTAGACGAAACGATAATTGAAACTGAGTTGTATTCTATTATATCGTGGTGATGTTTATATAGAAATACTCACCAGGTTACTGTTCTTCCGTTATACATACGAGCAACCGAATCGAACAGAAGGTTGAATGGATAGTATATGGGTTGTATTCGATTATGATGTTGAGCTGTGTAAATAGTTATACACACTAGGTGACGGTATTCTTGTTCTACATACGAGCGACCGAAACGAACAGAAAGTTGAATGGATAGTCTGAACAATCAATGTATCAGGGTGGTATCCGATTACATCGCAATACTGTATATATAGTGATACATACCAGGTGACGATACTTCCGTTACACATACTAGCGACTGAATCGAACAGAAGGTTAAATGGTTAGACGAAACGATAATTGAAACTGAGTTGTATTCGATTATATCGTGGTGATGTTTATATAGAAATACTCACCAGGTTACTGTTCTTCCGTTATACATACGAGCAACCGAATCGAACAGATGGTTGGATGGATAGTATATGGGTTGTATTCGATTATGATGTTATGCTGTGTATATAGTTATACACACTAGGTGACGGTATTCCCGTTTCACATACGAGCGACCGAAACGAACAGAAAGTTGGATGGATAGTCTGAACAATCAATGTATCTGGGTGGTATCCGATTATATCGCAATACAGTATATATAGTGAGTGATACATACCAGGTGACGGTACTTCCGTTACACATACTAGCGACTGAATCGAACAGAAGGTTAAATGGTTAGACGAAACGATAATTGTAACTGAGTTGTATTCTATTATATCGTGGTGATGTTTATATAGTTATACTCACCAGGTAACTGTTCTTCCGTTACACATACTAGCGACTGAATCTAACAGAAGGTTAAATAGTTAGACGAAACGATAATTGTAACTGAGTTGTATTCTATTATATCGTGGTGATGTTTATATAGAAAAACTCACCAGGTTACTGTTCTTCCGTTATACATACGAGCAACCGAATCGAACAGAAGGTTGAATGGATAGTATCTGGGTTGTTTTCGATTATGTTGTTATGCTGTGTATATAGTTATACACACTAGGTGACGGTATTCCCGTTTCACATACGAGCGACCGAAACGAACAGAAAGTTGAATGGATAGTCTGAACAATCAATGTATCTGGGTGATATCCGATTATATCGCAATACTGTATATATAGTGATACTAACCAGGTGACGGTACTTTCGTTACACATACTAGCGACTGAATCGAACAGAAGGTTGAATGGTTAGACGAAACGATAATTGAAACTGAGTTGTATTCTATTATATCGTGGTGATGTTTATATAGAAATACTCACCAGGTTACTGTTCTTCCGTTACACATACTAGCGACTGAATCGAACAAAAGGTTAAATGGTTAGACGAAACGATAATTGATACTGAGTTGTATTCGATTATATCGTGGTGATGTTTATATAGAAATACTCACCAGGTGACTGTTCTTTCGTTTTCACATACAAGCGACCGAATCGAGCAGAAGGTCAAATGGACAGATTGAACAATCATCGTATCTGGGTTGTATTCGATAATGTTTATATAGTTATACTCACCAGGTAACTGTTCTTCCGTTACACATACTAGCGACTGAATCGAACAGAAGGTTAAATGGTTAGACGAAACGATAATTGTATCTGAGTTGTATTCGATGATATCGTGATGATGTTTATATAGCAATACTCACCAGGTAACTGTTCTTCCGTTTTATATACAAGCGACCGAATCGAGCAGAAGGTTGAATTCAGTATAGATTGAACAATGATCGTATCTGGGTTGTATTCGATTATGTTTATATGGTTATACTCACCAGGTAACTGTTCTTCCGTTATACATACGAGCGACTGAATTGAACAGAAGGTTGAATGGATAGTATATGAGTTGTATTCGATTATGATGTTATGCTGTGTATATAGTTATACACACTAGGTGACGGTATTCCCGTTTCACATACGAGCGACCGAAACGAACAGAAAGTTGAATGGATAGTCTGAACAATCAATGTATCTGGGTGGTATCCGATTATATCGCAATACTGTATATATAGTGATACTAACCAGGTGACGGTACTTCCGTTACACATACCAGCGACTGAATCGAACAGAAGGTTGAATGGTTAGACGAAACGATAATTGAAACTGAGTTGTATTCTATTATATCGTGGTGATGTTTATATAGAAATACTCACCAGGTTACTGTTCTTCCGTTACACAAACTAGCGACTGAATCGAACAGAAGGTTAAATGGTTAGACGAAACGATAATTGAAACTGAGTTGTATTCAATTATATCGTGGTGATGTTTATATAGAAATACTCACCAGGTAACTGTTCTTTCGTTTTCACATACAAGCGACCGAATCGAGCAGAAGGTCAAATGGATAGATTGAACAATCATCGTATCTGGGTTGTATTCGATTATGTTTATATAGTTATACTCACCAGGTAACTGTTCTTCCGTTACACATACTACCGACCGAGTTGTATCTGAGTTGTATTCGATGATATCGTGATGATGTTTATATAGCAATACTCACCAGGTAACTGTTCTTCCGTTTTACATACAAGCGACCGAATCGAGCAGGAGGTTGAATAGATAGATTGAACAATCATCGTATCTGGGTTGTATTCGATAAAGTTTATATAGTTATACTCACCAGGTAACTGTTCTTCCGTTACACATACTAGCGACTGAATTGAACAGAAGGTTGAATGGATAGTATATGGGTTGTATTCGATTATGATGTTATGCTGTGTATATAGTTATACACACTAGGTGACGATATTCTTGTTTTACATACGAGCGACCGAAACGAACAGAAAGTTGAATGGATAGTCTGAACAATCAATGTATCAGGGTGGTATCCGATTATATCGCAATACTGTATATATAGTGATACATACCAGGTGACGGTACTTCCGTTACACATACTAGCGACTGAATCGAACAGAAGGTTAAATGGTTAGACGAAACGATAATTGTAACTGAGTTGTATTCTATTATATCGTGGTGATGTTTATATAGAAATACTCACCAGGTTACTGTTCTTCCGTTATACATACGAGCAACCGAATCGAACAGAAGGTTGAATGGATAGTATCTGGGTTGTATTCGATTATGTTGTTATGCTGTGTATATAGTTATACACACTAGGTGACGGTTTTCCCGTTTCACATACGAGCGACCGAAACGAACAGAAAGTTGAATGGATAGTCTGAACAATCAATGTATCTGGGTGGTATCCGATTATATCGCAATACTGTATATATAGTGATACTAACCAGGTGACGGTACTTTCGTTACACATACTAGCGACTGAATTGAACAGAAGGTTGAATGGTTAGACGAAACGATAATTGAAACTGAGTTGTATTCTATTATATCGTGGTGATGTTTATATAGAAATACTCACCAGGTTACTGTTCTTCCGTTACACATACTAGCGACTGAATCGAACAGAAGGTTAAATGGTTAGACGAAACGATAATTGATACTGAGTTGTATTCGATTATATCGTGGTGATGTTTATATAAAAATACTCACCAGGTGACTGTTCTTTCGTTTTCACATACAAGCGACCGAATCGAGCAGAAGGTCAAATGGACAGATTGAACAATCATCGTATCTGGGTTGTATTCGATAATGTTTATATAGTTATACTCACCAGGTAACTGTTCTTCCGTTACACATACTAGCGACTGAATCGAACAGAAGGTTAAATGGTTAGACGAAACGATAATTGTATCTGAGTTGTATTCGATGATATCGTGATGATGTTTATATAGCAATACTCACCAGGTAACTGTTCTTCCGTTTTATATACAAGCGACCGAATCGAGCAGAAGGTTGAATTCAGTATAGATTGAACAATCATCGTATCTGGGTTGTATTCGATTATGTTTATATAGTTATACTCACCAGGTAACTGTTCTTCCGTTATACATACGAGCGACTGAATTGAACAGAAGGTTGAATGGATAGTATATGGGTTGTATTCGATTATGATGTTATGCTGTGTATATAGTTATACACACTAGGTGACGGTATTCCCGTTTCACATACGAGCGACCGAAACGAACAGAAAGTTGAATGGATAGTCTGAACAATCAATGTATCTGGGTGGTATCCGATTATATCGCAATACTGTATATATAGTGATACTAACCAGGTGACGGTACTACCGTTACACATACTAGCGACTGAATCGAACAGAAGGTTGAATGGTTAGACGAAACGATAATTGAAACTGAGTTGTATTCTATTATATCGTGGTGATGTTTATATAGAAATACTCACCAGGTTACTGTTCTTCCGTTACACAAACTAGCGACTGAATCGAACAGAAGGTTAAATGGTTAGACGGAACGATAATTGAAACTGAGTTGTATTCAATTATATCGTGGTGATGTTTATATAGAAATACTCACCAGGTAACTGTTCTTTCGTTTTCACATACAAGCGACCGAATCGAGCAGAAGGTCAAATGGATAGATTGAACAATCATCGTATCTGGGTTGTTTTCGATTATGTTCATATAGTTATACTCACCAGGTAACTGTTCTTCCGTTACACATACTAGCGACTGAATCGAACAATAGGTTAAATGGTTGGACGAAACGATAATTGAAACTGAGTTGTATTCTATTATATCGTGGTGATGTTTATATAGAAATACTCACCAGGTTACTGTTCTTCCGTTATACATACGAGCAACCGAATCGAACAGAAGGTTGAATGGATAGTATATGGGTTGTATTCGATTATGATGTTGAGCTGTGTAAATAGTTATACACACTAGGTGACGGTATTCTTGTTCTACATACGAGCGACCGAAACGAACAGAAAGTTGAATGGATAGTCTGAACAATCAATGTATCAGGGTGGTATCCGATTACATCGCAATACTGTATATATAGTGATACATACCAGGTGACGATACTTCCGTTACACATACTAGCGACTGAATCGAACAGAAGGTTAAATGGTTAGACGAAACGATAATTGAAACTGAGTTGTATTCGATTATATCGTGGTGATGTTTATATAGAAATACTCACCAGGTTACTGTTCTTCCGTTATACATACGAGCAACCGAATCGAACAGATGGTTGGATGGATAGTATATGGGTTGTATTCGATTATGATGTTATGCTGTGTATATAGTTATACACACTAGGTGACGGTATTCCCGTTTCACATACGAGCGACCGAAACGAACAGAAAGTTGGATGGATAGTCTGAACAATCAATGTATCTGGGTGGTATCCGATTATATCGCAATACAGTATATATAGTGAGTGATACATACCAGGTGACGGTACTTCCGTTACACATACTAGCGACTGAATCGAACAGAAGGTTAAATGGTTAGACGAAACGATATATGTAACTGAGTTGTATTCTATTATATCGTGGTGATGTTTATATAGTTATACTCACCAGGTAACTGTTCTTCCGTTACACATACTAGCGACTGAATCTAACAGAAGGTTAAATAGTTAGACGAAACGATAATTGTAACTGAGTTGTATTCTATTATATCGTGGTGATGTTTATATAGAAATACTCACCAGGTTACTGTTCTTCCGTTATACATACGAGCAACCGAATCGAACAGAAGGTTGAATGGATAGTATTTGGGTTGTATTCGATTATGATGTTATGCTGTGTATATAGTTATACACACTAGGTGACGGTATTCCCGTTTCACATACGAGCGACCCAAACGAACAGAAAGTTGAATGGATAGTCTGAACAATCAATGTATCTGGGTGGTATCCGATTATATCTCAATACTGTATATATAGTTATACTAACCAGGTGACGGTACTTCCGTTACACATACTAGCGACTGAATCGAACAGAAGGTTAAATGGTTAGACAAAACGATAATTCAAACTGAGTTGTATTCGATTATATCGTGGTGATGTTTATATAGAAATACTCACCAGGTTACTGTTCTTCCGTTATACATACGAGCAACCGAATCGAACAGAAGGTTGAATGGATAGTGTATGGGTTGTATTCGATTATGATGTTATGCTGTGTATATAGTTATACACACTAGGTGAGGGTATTCCCGTTTCACATACGAGCGACCGAAACGAACAGAAAGTTGAATGGATAGTCTGAACAATCAATGTATCTGGGTGGTATCCGATTATATCGCAATACTGTATATATAGTGATACTAACCAGGTGACGGTACTTCCGTTACACATACTAGCGACTGAACCGAACAGAAGGTTAAATGGTTAGACAAAACGATAATTGTATCTGAGTTGTATTCGATGATATCGTGATGATGTTCATATAGCAATACTCACCAGGTAACTGTTCTTCCGTTTTACATACAAGCGACCCAATCGAGCAGGAGGTTGAATTCAGTATAGATTGAACAATCATCGTATCTGGGTTGTATTCGATTATGTTCCTATAGTTATACTCACCAGGTAACTGTTCTTCCGTTATACATACGAGCGACTGAATTGAACAGAAGGTTGAATGGATAGTATATGGGTTGTATTCGATTATGATGTTATGCTGTGTATATAGTTATACACACTAGGTGACGGTATTCTTGTTCTACATACGAGCGACCGAAACGAACAGAAAGTTGAATGGATAGTCTGAACAATCAATGTATCAGGGTGGTATCCGATTATATCGCAATACTGTATATATAGTGATACATACCAGGTGACGGTACTTCCGTTACACATACTAGCGACTGAATCGAACAGAAGGTTAAATGGTTGGACGAAACGATAATTGTAACTGAGTTGTATTCTATTATATCGTGGTGATGTTTATATAGAAATACTCACCAGGTTACTGTTCTTCCGTTATACATACGAGCAACCGAATCGAACAGAAGGTTGAATGGATAGTATCTGGGTTGTATTCGATTATGATGTTATGCTGTGTATATAGTCAAACACACTAGGTGACGGTATTCCCGTTTCACATACGAGCGACCAAAACGAACAGAAAGTTGAATGGATAGTCTGAACAATCAATGTATCTGGGTGGTATCCGATTATATCGCAATACTGTATATATAGTGATACTAACCAGGTGACGGTACTTCCGTTATACATACTAGCGACTGAATCGAACAGAAGGTTAAATGGTTAGACAAAACGATAATTGTATCTGAGTTGTATTCGATGATATCGTGATGATGTTTATATAGCAATACTCACCAGGTAACTGTTCTTCCGTTATACATACGAGCAACCGAATCGAACAGATGGTTGGATGGATAGTATATGGGTTGTATTCGATTATGATGTTATGCTGTGTATATAGTTATACACACTAGGTGACGGTATTCCCGTTTCACATACGAGCGACCGAAACGAACAGAAAGTTGGATGGATAGTCTGAACAATCAATGTATCTGGGTGGTATCCGATTATATCGCAATACAGTATATATAGTGAGTGATACATACCAGGTGACGGTACTTCCGTTACACATACTAGCGACTGAATCGAACAGAAGGTTAAATGGTTAGACGAAACGATAATTGTAACTGAGTTGTATTCTATTATATCGTGGTGATGTTTATATAGTTATACTCACCAGGTAACTGTTCTTCCGTTACACATACTAGCGACTGAATCTAACAGAAGGTTAAATAGTTAGACGAAACGATAATTGTAACTGAGTTGTATTCTATTATATCGTGGTGATGTTTATATAGAAATACTCACCAGGTTACTGTTCTTCCGTTATACATACGAGCAACCGAATCGAACAGAAGGTTGAATGGATAGTATTTGGGTTGTATTCGATTATGATGTTATGCTGTGTATATAGTTATACACACTAGGTGACGGTATTCCCGTTTCACATACGAGCGACCCAAACGAACAGAAAGTTGAATGGATAGTCTGAACAATCAATGTATCTGGGTGGTATCCGATTATATCTCAATACTGTATATATAGTTATACTAACCAGGTGACGGTACTTCCGTTACACATACTAGCGACTGAATCGAACAGAAGGTTAAATGGTTAGACAAAACGATAATTCAAACTGAGTTGTATTCGATTATATCGTGGTGATGTTTATATAGAAATACTCACCAGGTTACTGTTCTTCCGTTATACATACGAGCAACCGAATCGAACAGAAGGTTGAATGGATAGTGTATGGGTTGTATTCGATTATGATGTTATGCTGTGTATATAGTTATACACACTAGGTGACGGTTTTCCTGTTTTACATACGAGCGACCGAAACGAACAGAAAGTTGAATGGATAGTCTGAACAATCAATGTATCTGGGTGGTATCCGATTATATCGCAATACTGTATATATAGTGATACTAACCAGGTGACGGTACTTCCGTTACACATACTAGCGACTGAACCGAACAGAAGGTTAAATGGTTAGACAAAACGATAATTGTATCTGAGTTGTATTCGATGATATCGTGATGATGTTCATATAGCAATACTCACCAGGTAACTGTTCTTCCGTTTTACATACAAGCGACCCAATCGAGCAGGAGGTTGAATTCAGTATAGATTGAACAATCATCGTATCTGGGTTGTATTCGATTATGTTCCTATAGTTATACTCACCAGGTAACTGTTCTTCCGTTATACATACGAGCGACTGAATTGAACAGAAGGTTGAATGGATAGTATATGGGTTGTATTCGATTATGATGTTATGCTGTGTATATAGTTATACACACTAGGTGACGGTATTCTTGTTCTACATACGAGCGACCGAAACGAACAGAAAGTTGAATGGATAGTCTGAACAATCAATGTATCAGGGTGGTATCCGATTATATCGCAATACTGTATATATAGTGATACATACCAGGTGACGGTACTTCCGTTACACATACTAGCGACTGAATCGAACAGAAGGTTAAATGGTTGGACGAAACGATAATTGTAACTGAGTTGTATTCTATTATATCGTGGTGATGTTTATATAGAAATACTCACCAGGTTACTGTTCTTCCGTTATACATACGAGCAACCGAATCGAACAGAAGGTTGAATGGATAGTATCTGGGTTGTATTCGATTATGATGTTATGCTGTGTATATAGTCAAACACACTAGGTGACGGTATTCCCGTTTCACATACGAGCGACCAAAACGAACAGAAAGTTGAATGGATAGTCTGAACAATCAATGTATCTGGGTGGTATCCGATTATATCGCAATACTGTATATATAGTGATACTAACCAGGTGACGGTACTTCCGTTATACATACTAGCGACTGAATCGAACAGAAGGTTAAATGGTTAGACAAAACGATAATTGTATCTGAGTTGTATTCGATGATATCGTGATGATGTTTATATAGCAATACTCACCAGGTAACTGTTCTTCCGTTTTACATACAAGCGACCGAATCGAGCAGGAGGTTGAATTCAGTATAGATTGAACAATCATCGTATCTGGGTTGTATTCGATTATGTTCATATAGTTATACTCACCAGGTAACTGTTCTTCCGTTATACATACGAGCGACTGAATTGAACAGAAGGTTGAATGGATAGTATATGAGTTGTATTCGATTATGATGTTATGCTGTGTATATAGTTATACACACTAGGTGACGGTATTCTTGTTTTACATACGAGCGACCGAAACGATCAGAAAGTTGAATGGATAGTCTGAATAATCAATGTATCAGGGTGGTATCCGATTATATCGCAATACTGTATATATAGTGATACATACCAGGTGACGGTACTTCCGTTACACATACTAGCGACTGAATCGAACAGAAGGTTGAATGGTATGACGAAACGATAATTGTAACTGAGTTGTATTCTATTATATCGTGGTGATGTTTATATAGAAATACTCACCAGGTTACTGTTCTTTCGTTATACATACGAGCAACCGAATCGAACAGAAGGTTGAATGGATAGTATCTGGGTTGTATTCGATTATGATGTTATGCTGTGTATATAGTTAAACACACTAGGTGACGGTATTCCCGTTTCACATACGAACGACCGAAACGAACAGAAAGTTGAATGGATAGTCTGAACAATCAATGTATCTGGGTGGTATCCGATTATATCGCAATACTGTATATATAGTGATACTAACCAGGTGACGGTACTTTCGTTACACATACTAGCGACTGAATCGAACAGAAGGTTAAATGGTTAGACGAAACGATAATTGAAACTAAGTTGTATTCGATTATATCGTGGTGATGTTTATATAGAAATACTCACCAGGTAACTGTTCTTTCGTTTCCACATATAAGCGACCGAATCGAGCAGAAGGTCAAATGGATAGTTTGAACAATCATCGTATCTGGGTTGTATTCGATAATGTTTATATAGTTATACTCACCAGGTAACTGTTCTTCCGTTACACATACTAGCGACTGAATCGAACAGAAGGTTAAATGGTTAGACGAAACGATAATTGTAACTGAGTTGTATTCTATTATATCGTGGTGATGTTTATATAGTTATACTCACCAGGTAACTGTTCTTCCGTTACACATACTAGCGACTGAATCGAACAGAAGGTTAAATGGTTAGACGAAACGATAATTGAAACTGAGTTGTATTCTATTATATCGTGGTGATGTTTATATAGAAATACTCACCAGGTTACTGTTCTTCCGTTATACATACGAGCAACCGAATCGAACAGAAGGTTGAATGGATAGTATATGGGTTGTATTCGATTATGATGTTATGCTGTGTATATAGTTATACACACTAGGTGACGGTATTCCTGTTTCAAATACGAGCGACCGAAACGAACAGAAAGTTGAATGGATAGTCTGAACAATCAATGTATCTGGGTGGTATCCGATTATATCACAATTCTGTATATATAGTGATACTAACCAGGTGACGGTACTTCCGTTACACATACTAGTGACTGAATCGAACAGAAGGTTAAATGGTTAGACGAAACGATAATTGAAACTGAGTTGTATTCGATTATATCGTGGTGATGTTTATATAGCAATACTCACCAGGTAACTGTTCTTTCGTTTTACATACAAGCGACCGAATCGAGCAGGAGGTTGAATAGATAGATTGAACAATCATCGTATCTGGGTGGTATTCGATAATGTTTATATAGTTATACTCACCAGGTAACTGTTCTTCCGTTACACATACTAGCGACTGAATCGAACAGAAGGTTGAATGGTTAGACGAAAAGATAATTGTAACTGAGTTGTATTCTATTATATCGTGGTGATGTTTGTATAGAAATACTCACCAGGTTACTGTTCTTCCGTTATACATACGAGCAACCGAATCGATTAGAAGGTTGAATGGATAGTATCTGGGTTGTATTCGATTATGATGTTATGCTGTGTATATAGTTAAACATACTAGGTGACGGTATTCCCGTTTCACATACGAGCGACCGAAACGAACAGAAAGTTGAATGGATAGTCTGAACAATCAATGTATCTGGGTGGTATCCGATTATATCGCAATACTGTATATATAGTGATACTAACCAGGTGACGGTACTTCCGTTACACATACTAGCGACTAAATCGAACAGAAGGTTAAATGGTTAGACGAAACGATAATTGTATCTGAGTTGTATTCGATGATAACGTGATGATGTTTATATAGCAATACTCACCAGGTAACTAATCTTCCGTTTTACATACAAGCGACCGAATCGAGCAGAAGGTTGAATTTAGTATAGATTGAACAATCATCGTATCTGGGTTGTATTCGATTATGTTTATATAGTTATACTCACCAGGTGACGGTACTTCCGTTACACATACTAGCAACTGAATCGAACAGAAGGTTAAATTGTTAGACGAAACGATAATTGTATCTGAGTTGTATTCGATGATAACGTGATGATGTTTATATAGCAATACTCACCAGGTAACTGTTCTTCCGTTACACATACGAGCGACCGAAACGAACAGAAAGTTGAATGGATAGTCTGAACAATCAATGTATCTGGGTGGTATCCGATTATATCGCAATACTGTATATATAGTGATACTAACCAGGTGACGGTACTTCCGTTACACATACTAGCGACTGAATCGAACAGAAGGTTAAATGGTTAGACGAAACGATAATTGAAACTAAGTTGTATTCGATTATATCGTGGTGATGTTTATATAGAAATACTCACCAGGTAACTGTTCTTTTGTTTTCACATACAAGCGACCGAATCAAGCAGAAGGTCAAATGGATAGATTGAACAATCATCGTATCTGGGTTGTATTCGATTATGTTTATATAGTTATACTCACCAGGTAACTGTTCTTCCGTTACACATACTAGCGACTGAATCGAACAGAAGGTTAAATGGTTAGACGAAACGATAATTGTAACTGAGTTGTATTCTATTATATCGTGGTGATGTTTATATAGTTATACTCACCAGGTAACTGTTCTTCCGTTACACATACTAGCGACTGAATCGAACAGAAGGTTAAATGGTTAGACGAAACGATAATTGAAACTGAGTTGTATTCTATTATATCGTGGTGATGTTTATATAGAAATACTCACCAGGTTACTGTTCTTCCGTTATACATACGAGCAACCGAATCGAACAGAAGGTTGAATGGATAGTATATGGGTTGTATTCGATTATGATGTTATGCTGTGTATATAGTTATACACACTAGGTGACGGTATTCCCGTTTCACATACGAGCGACCGAAACGAACAGAAAGTTAAATGGATAGTCTGAACAATCAATGTATCTGGGTGGTATCCGATTATATCGCAATACTGTATATATAGTGATACTAACCAGGTGACGGTACTTCCGTTACACATACTAGCGACTGAATCGAACAGAAGGTTAGATGGTTAGACGAAACGATAATTGATACTGAGTTGTATTCGATTATATCGTGGTGATGTTTATATAGCAATACTCACCAGGTAACTGTTCTTCCGTTTTACATACAAGCGACCGAATCGAGCAGGCGGTTGAATGGATAGATTGTATTCGATAATGTTTATATAGTTATACTCACCAGGTAACTGTTCTTCCGTTACACATACCAGCGACTGAATCGAACAGAAGGTTAAATGGTTAGACGAAACGATGGATAGTATCTGGGTTGTATTCGATTATGATGTTATGCTGTGTATATAGTTAAACACACTAGGTGACGGTATTCCCGTTTCACATACGAGCGAACAGAAAGTTGAATGGATAGTCTGAACAATCAATGTATCTGGGTGGTATCCGATTATATCGCAATACTGTATATATAGTGATACTAACCAGGTGACGGTACTTCCGTTACACATACTAGCGACTTAATCGAACAGAAGGTTAAATGGTTAGACGAAACGATATTTGTATCTGAGTTGTATTCGATGATAACGTGATGATGTTTATATAGCAATACTCACCAGGTAACTGTTCTTCCGTTTTACATACAAGCGACCGAATTGAGCAGAAGGTTGAATTTAGTATAGATTGAACAATCATCGTATCTGGGTTGTATTCGATTATGTTTATATAGTTATACTCACCAGGTAACTGTTCTTCCGTTATACATACGAGCGACTGAATTGAACAGAAGGTTGAATGGATAGTATATGGGTTGTATTCGATAATGATGTTATGCTGTGTATATAGTTATACACACTAGGTGACGGTATTCCCGTTTTACATACGAGCGACCGAAACAAAAACAAAGTTGAATGGATAGACTGAACAATCAATGTATCTGGGTGGTATCCGATTATATCGCAATACTGTATATATAGTGATACTAACCAGGTGACGGTACTTCCGTTACACATACTAGCGACTGAATCGAACAGAAGGTTAAATGGTTAGACAAAACGATAATTGTATCTGAGTTGTATTCGATGATATCGTGATGATGTTAATATAGCAATACTCACCAGGTAACTGTTCTTCCGTTTTACATACAAGCGACCGAATCGAGCAGAAGGTTGAATTCAGTATAGATTGAACAATCATCGTATCTGGGTTGTATTCGATTATGTTTATATAGTTATACTCACCAGGTAACTGTTCTTCCGTTATACATACGAGCGACTGAATTGAACAGAAGGTTGAATGGATAGTATATGGGTTGTATTCGATAATGATGTTATGCTGTGTATATAGTTATACACACTAGGTGACGGTATTCCCGTTTTACATACGAGCGACCGAAACAAAAACAAAGTTGAATGGATAGACTGAACAATCAATGTATCTGGGTGGTATCCGATTATATCGCAATACTGTATATATAGTGATACTTACCAGGTGACGGTACTTCCGTTACACATACTAGCGACTGAATCGAACAGAAGGTTAAATGGTTAGACAAAACGATAATTGTATCTGAGTTGTATTCGATGATATCGTGATGATGTTTATATAGCAATACTCACCAAGTAACTGTTCTTCCGTTTTACATACAAGCGACCGAATCGAGCAGGAGGTTGAATAGATAGATTGAACAATCATCGTATCTGGGTTGTATTCGATAATGTTTATATAGTTATACTCACCAGGTAACTGTTCTTCCGTTACACATACTAGCAACTGAATCGAACAGAAGGTTAAATGGTTAGACGAAACGATAATTGTATCTGAGTTGTATTCGATGATATCGTGATGATGTTTATATAGCAATACTCACCAGGTAACTGTTCTTCCGTTTTACATACAAGCGACCGAATCGAGCAGAAGGTTGAATTCAGTATAGATTGAACAATCATCGTATCTGGGTTGTATTCGATTATGTTTATATAGTTATACTCACCAGGTAACTGTTCTTCCGTTATACATACGAGCGACTGAATTGAACAGAAGGTTGAATGGATAGTATATGGGTTGTATTCGATTATGACGTTATGCTGTGTATATAGTTATACACACTAGGTGACGGTATTCTTGTTTTACATACGAGCGACCGAAACGAACAGAAAGTTGAATGGATAGTCTGAACAATCAATGTATCAGGGTGGTATCCAATTATATCGCAATACTGTATATATAGTAATACATACCAGGTGACGGTACTTCCGTTACACATACTAGCGACTGAATCGAACAGAAGGTTAAATGGTTAGACGAAACGATAATTGTAACTGAGTTGAATTCTATTATATCGTGGTGATGTTTATATAGAAATACTCACCAGGTTACTGTTCTTCCGTTATACATACGAGCAACCGAATCGAACAGAAGGTTGAATGGATAGTATATGGGTTGTATTCGATTATGATGTTATGCTGTGTATATAGTTATACACACTAGGTGATGGTATTCCCGTTTTACATACGAGCGACCGAAACGAACAGAAAGTTGAATGGATAGTCTGAACAATCAATTTATCTGGGTGGTATCCGATTATATCGCAATACTGTATATATAGTGATACTAACCAGGTGACGGTTCTTCCGTTACACATACTAGCGACTGAATCGAACAGAAGGTTAAATGGTTAGACGAAACGATAATTGTAACTGAGTAGTATTCTATTATATCGTGGTGATGTTTATATAGAAATACTCACCAGGTTACTGTTCTTTCGTTTTCACATACAAGCGACCGAATCGAGCAGAAGGTCAAATGGTTAGATTGAACAATCATCGTATCTGGGTTGTATTCGATTATGTTTATATAGTTAAACTCACCAGGTAACTGTTCTTCCGTTACACATACTAGCGACTGAATCGAACAGAAGGTTAAATGGTTAGACGAAACGATAATTTTATCTGAGTTGTATTCGATGATATCGTGATGATGTTCATATAGCAATACTCACCAGGTAACTGTTCTTTCGTTTTACATTCAAGCGACCGAATTGAGCAGAAGGTTGAATTCAGTATAGATTGAACAATCATCGTATCTGGGTTGTATTCGATTATGTTTATATAGTTATACTCACCAGGTAACTGTTCTTCCGTTATACATACGAGCGACTGAATTGAACAGAAGGTTGAATGGATAGTATATGGGTTGTATTCGATTATGATGTTATGCTGTGTATATAGTTATACACACTAGGTGACGGTTTTCTTCTTTTACATACGAGCGACCGAAACGAACAGAAAGTTGAATGGATAGTCTGAACAATCAATGTATCAGGGTGGTATCCGATTATATCGCAATACTGTATATATAGTGATACATACCAGGTGACGGTACTTCCGTTACACATACTAGCGACTGAATCGAACAGAAGGTTAAATGGTTAGACGAAACGATAATTGTAACTGAGTTGTATTCTATTATATCGTGGTGATGTTTATATAGAAATACTCACCAGGTTACTGTTCTTCCGTTATACATACGAGCAACCGAATCGAACAGAAGGTTGAATGGATAGTATATGGGTTGTATTCGATTATGATGTTATGCTGTGTATATAGTTATACACACTAGGTGACGGTATTCCCGTTTCACAGACGAGCGACCGAAACGAACAGAAAGTTGAATGGATAGTCTGAACAATCAATGTATCTGGGTGGTATCCGATTATATCGCAATACTGTATATATAGTGATACATACCAGGTGACGGTACTTCCGTTTCACATACTAGCGACTGAATCGAACAGAAGGTTAAATGGTTAGACGAAACGATAATTGTAACTGAGTTGTATTCTATTATATCGTGGTGATGTTTATATTGAAATACTCACCAGGTTACTGTTCTTCCGTTATACATACGAGCAACCGAATCGAACAGAAGGTTGAATGGATAGTATATGGGTTGTATTCGATTATGATGTTATGCTGTGTATATAGTTATACACACTAGGTGACGGTATTCCCGTTTTACATACGAGCGACCGAAACGAACAGAAAGTTGAATGGATAGTCTGAACAATCAATGTATCTGGGTGGTATCCGATTATATCGCAATACTGTTTATATAGTGATACTAACCATGTGACGGTACTTCCGTTACACATACTAGCGACTGAATCGAACAGAAGGTTAAATGGTTAGACGAAACGATAATTGTAACTGAGTTGTATTCTATTATATCGTGATGATGTTCATATAGAAATACTCACCAGGTTACTGTTCTTTCGTTTTCACATACAAGCGACCGAATCGAGCAGAAGGTCGAATGGATAGATTGAACAATCATCGTATCTGGGTTGTATTCGATTATGTTTATATAGTTATACCCACCAGGTAACTGTTCTTCCGTTACACATACTAGCGACTGAATCGAACAGAAGGTTAAATGGTTAGACGAAACGATAATTGAAACTGAGTTGTATTCTATTATATCGTGGTGATGTTTATATAAAAATACTCACCAGGTTACTGTTCTTCCGTTATACATACGAACAACCGAATCGAACAGAAGGTTGAATGGATAGTATATGGGTTGTATTCGATTATGATGTTATGCTGTGTATATAGTTATACACACTAGGTGACGGTATTCCCGTTTCACATACGAGCGACCGAAACGAACAGAAAGTTGAATGGATAGTCTGAACAATCAATGTATCTGGGTGGTATCCGATTATATCGCAATACTGTATATATAGTGATACTTACCAGGTGACGGTACTTCCGTTACACATACTAGCGACTGAATCGAACAGAAGGTTAAATGGTTAGACGAAACGATAATTGTAACTGAGTTGTATTCTATTATATCGTGGTGATGTTTATATAGAAATACTCACCAGGTTACTGTTCTTCCGTTATACATACGAGCAACCGAATCGAACAGAAGGTTGAATGGATAGTATATGGGTTGTATTCGATTATGATGTTATGCTATGTATATAGTTATACACACTAGGTGACGGTATTCCCGTTTCACATACGAGCGACCGAAACGAACAGAAAGTTGAATGGATAGTCTGAACAATCAATGTATCTGGGTGGTATCCGATTATATCGCAATACTGTATATATAGTGATACATACCAGGTGACGGTACTTCCGTTACACATACTAGCGACTGAATCGAACAGAAGGTGAAATGGTTAGACGAAACGATAATTATAACTGAGTTGTATTCTATTATATCGTGGTGATGTTTATATAGAAATACTCACCAGGTTACTGTTCTTCCATTATACATTCGAGCAACCGAATCGAACAGAAGGTTGAATGGATAGTATATGGGTTGTATTCGATTATGATGTTATGCTGTGTATATAGTTATACACACTAGGTGACGGTATTCCCGTTTTACATACGAGCGACCGAAACGAACAGAAAGTTGAATGGATAGTCTGAACAATCAATGTATCTGGGTGGTATCCGATTATATCGCAATACTGTATATATAGTGATACTTACCAGGTGACGGTACTTCCGTTACACATACTAGCGACTGAATCGAACAGAAGGTTAAATGGTTAGATAAAACGATAATTGTATCTGAGTTGTATTCGATGATATCGTGATGATGTTTATATAGCAATACTCACCAGGTAACTGTTCTTCCGTTTCACATACAAGCGACCGAATCGAGCAGGAGGTTGAATAGATAGATTGAACAATCATCGTATCTGGGTTGTATTCGATTATGTTTATATAGTTATACTCACCAGGTAACTGTTCTTCCGTTACACATACTAGCGACTGAATCGAACAGAAGGTTAAATGGTTAGACGAAACGATAATTGAAACTGAGTTGTATTCGATTATATCGTGGTGATGTTTATATAGAAATACTCACCAGGTAACTGTTCTTTCGTTTTCACATACAAGCGACCGAATCGAGCAGAAGATCAAATGGATAGATTGAACAATCATCGTATCTGGGTTGTATTCGATTATGTTCATATAGTTATACTCACCAGGTAACTGTTCTTCCGTTACACATACGAGCGACTGAATTGAACAGAAGGTTGAATGGATAGTATATGGGTTGTATTCGATTATGATGTTATGCTGTGTATATAGTTATACACACTAGGTGACGGTATTCTTGTTTTACATACGAGCGACCTAAACGAACAGAAAGTTGAATGGATAGTCTGAACAATCAATGTATCTGGGTGGTATCCGATTATATCGCAATACTGTATATATAGTGATACATACCAGGTGACGGTACTTCCGTTACACATACTAGCGACTGAATCGAACAGAAGGTTAAATGGTTAGACGAAACGATAATTGTATCTGAGTTGTATTCGATGATATCGTGATGATGTTAATATAGCAATACTCACCAGGTAACTGTTCTTCCGTTTTACATACAAGCGACCGAATCGAGCAGGAGGTTGAATAGATAGATTGAACAATCATCGTATCTGGGTTGTATTCGATAATGTTTATATAGTTATATTCACCAGGTAACTGTTCTTCCGTTACACATACTAGCGACTGAATCGAACAGAAGTTTAAATGGTTAGACGAAACGATAATTGTATCTGACCGAATCGAGCAGGAGGTTGAAAAGATAGATTGAACAATCATCGTATCTGGGTTGTATTCGATAATGTTTATATAGTTATACTCACCAGGTAACTGTTCTTCCGTTACACATACTAGCGACTGAATCGAACAGAAGGTTAAATGGTTAGACGAAACGATAATTGTATCTGAGTTGTATTCGATTATATCGTGGTGATGTTTATATAGAAATACTCACCAGGTAACTGTTCTTTCGTATTCACATACAAGCGACCGAATCGAGCAGAAGGTCAAATGGATAGATTGAACAATCATCGTATCTGGGTTGTATTCGATTATGTTTATATAGTTATACTCACCAGGTAACTGTCCTTCCGTTACACATACTAGCGACTGAATCGAACAGAAGGTTAAATGGTTAGACGAAACGATAATTGAAACTGAGTTGTATTCGATTATATCGTGGTGATGTTTATATAGAAATACTCACCAGGTAACTGTTCTTTCGTTGTCACATACAAGCGACCGAATCGAGCAGAAGGTCAAATGGATAGATTGAACAATCATCGTATCTGGGATGTATTCGATTATGTTTATATAGGTATACTCACCAGGTAACTGTTCTTCCGTTACACATACGAGCGACTGAATTGAACAGAAGGTTGAATGGATAGTATATGGGTTGTATTCGATTATGATGTTATGCTATGTATATAGTTATACACACTAGGTGACGGTATTCTTGTTTTACATACGAGCGACCGAAACGAACAGAAAGTTGAATGGATAGTCTGAACAATCAATGTATCTGGGTGGTATCCGATTATATCGCAATACTGTATATATAGTGATACATACCAGGTGACGGTACTTCCGTTACACATACTAGCGACTGAATCGAACAGAAGGTTGAATGGTTAGACAAAACGATAATTGTATCTGAGTTGTATTCGATGATATCGTGAAGATGTTTATATAGCAATACTCACCAGGTAACTGTTTTTCCGTTTTACATACAAGCGACCGAATCGAGCAGGAGGTTGAATAGATAGATTGAACAATCATCGTATCTGGGTTGTATTCGATAATGTTTATATAGTTATACTCACCAGGTAACTGTTCTTCCATTACACATACTAGCGACTGAATCGAACAGAAGGTTAAATGGTTAGACGAAACGATAATTGTATCTGAGTTGTATTCGATTATATCGTGGTGATGTTTATATAGAGATACTCACCAGATAACTGTTCTTACGTTTTCACATACAAGCGACCGAATCGAGCAGAAGGTCAAATGGATAGATCGAACAATCATCGTATCTGGGTTGTATTCGATTATGTTTATATAGTTATACTCACCAGGTAACTGTTCTTCCGTTACACATACGAGCGACTGAATTGAACAGAAGGTTGAATGGATAGTATATGGGTTGTATTCGATTATGATGTTATGCTGTGTATATAGTTATACACACTAGGTGACGGTATTCCCGTTTTACATACGAGCGACCGAAACGAACAGAAAGTTGAATGGATAGTCTGAACAATCAATGTATCTGGGTGGTTTCCGATTATATCGCAATACTGTATATATAGTGATACTAACCATGTGACGGTACTTCCGTTACATATACTAGCGACTGAATCGAACAGAAGGTTAAATGGTTAGACGAAACGATAATTGTAACTGAGTTGTATTCTATTATATCGTGGTGATGTTTATATAGAAATACTCACCAGGTTACTGTTCTTCCGTTATACATACGAGCAACCGAATCGAACAGACGGTTGAATGGATAGTATATGGGTTGTATTCGATTATGATGTTATGCTGTGTATATAGTTATACACACTAGGTGACGGTATTCCCGTTTTACATACGAGCGACCGAAACGAACAGAAAGTTGAATGGATAGTCTGAACAATCAATGTATCTGGGTGGTTTCCGATTATATCGCAATACTGTATATATAGTGATACTAACCAGGTGACAGTACTTCCGTTACACATACTAGCGACTGAATCGAACAGAAGGTTAAATGGTTAGACGAAACGATAATTGTAACTGAGTTGTATTCTATTATATCGTGGTGATGTTTATATAGAAATACTCACCAGGTTACCGTTCTTTCGTTTTCACATACAAGCGACCTAATCGAGCAGAAGGTCAAATGGATAGATTGAACAATCATCGTATCTGGGTTGTATTCGATTATGTTTATATAGTTATACTCACCAGAAAACTGTTCTTCCGTTACACATACTAGCGACTGAATCGAACAGAAGGTTAAATGGTTAGACGAAACGATAATTGAAACTGAGTTGTATTCTATTATATCGTTGTGATGTTTATATAGAAATACTCACCAGGTTACTGTTCTTCCGTTATACATACAAGCGACCGAATCGAGCAGAAGGTTGAATTTAGTATAGATTGAACAATCATCGTATCTGGGTTGTATTCGATTATGTTTATATAGTTATACTCACCAGGTGACGGTACTTCCGTTACACATACTAGCAACTGAATCGATCAGAAGGTTAAATTGTTAGACGAAACGATAATTGTATCTGAGTTGTATTCGATGATAACGTGATGATGTTTATATAGCAATACTCACCAGGTAACTGTTCTTCCGTTACACATACGAGCGACCGAAACGAACAGAAAGTTGAATGGATAGTCTGAACAATCAATGTATCTGGGTGGTATCCGATTATATCGCAATACTGTATATATAGTGATACTAACCAGGTGACGGTACTTCCGTTACACATACTAGCGACTGAATCGAACAGAAGGTTAAATGGTTAGACGAAACGATAATTGAAACTAAGTTGTATTCGATTATATCGTGGTGATGTTTATATAGAAATACTCACCAGGTAACTGTTCTTTCGTTTTCACATACAAGCGACCGAATCAAGCAGAAGGTCAAATGGATAGATTGAACAATCATCGTATCTGGGTTGTATTCGATTATGTTTATATAGTTATACTCACCAGGTAACTGTTCTTCCGTTACACATACTAGCGACTGAATCGAACAGAAGGTTAAATGGTTAGACGAAACGATAATTGTAACTGAGTTGTATTCTATTATATCGTGGTGATGTTTATATAGTTATACTCACCAGGTAACTGTTCTTCCGTTACACATACTAGCGACTGAATCGAACAGAAGGTTAAATGGTTAGACGAAACGATAATTGAAACTGAGTTGTATTCTATTATATCGTGGTGATGTTTATATAGAAATACTCACCAGGTTACTGTTCTTCCGTTATACATACGAGCAACCGAATCGAACAGAAGGTTGAATGGATAGTATATGGGTTGTATTCGATTATGATGTTATGCTGTGTATATAGTTATACACACTAGGTGACGGTATTCCCGTTTCACATACGAGCGACCGAAACGAACAGAAAGTTAAATGGATAGTCTGAACAATCAATGTATCTGGGTGGTATCCGATTATATCGCAATACTGTATATATAGTGATACTAACCAGGTGACGGTACTTCCGTTACACATACTAGCGACTGAATCGAACAGAAGGTTAAATGGTTAGACGAAACGATAATTGATACTGAGTTGTATTCGATTATATCGTGGTGATGTTTATATAGCAATACTCACCAGGTAACTGTTCTTCCGTTTTACATACAAGCGACCGAATCGAGCAGGCGGTTGAATGGATAGATTGTATTCGATAATGTTTATATAGTTATACTCACCAGGTAACTGTTCTTCCGTTACACATACCAGCGACTGAATCGAACAGAAGGTTAAATGGTTAGACGAAACGATGGATAGTATCTGGGTTGTATTCGATTATGATGTTATGCTGTGTATATAGTTAAACACACTAGGTGACGGTATTCCCGTTTCACATACGAGCGAACAGAAAGTTGAATGGATAGTCTGAACAATCAATGTATCTGGGTGGTATCCGATTATATCGCAATACTGTATATATAGTGATACTAACCAGGTGACGGTACTTCCGTTACACATACTAGCGACTTAATCGAACAGAAGGTTAAATGGTTAGACGAAACGATATTTGTATCTGAGTTGTATTCGATGATAACGTGATGATGTTTATATAGCAATACTCACCAGGTAACTGTTCTTCCGTTTTACATACAAGCGACCGAATTGAGCAGAAGGTTGAATTTAGTATAGATTGAACAATCATCGTATCTGGGTTGTATTCGATTATGTTTATATAGTTATACTCACCAGGTAACTGTTCTTCCGTTATACATACGAGCGACTGAATTGAACAGAAGGTTGAATGGATATTATATGGGTTGTATTCGATAATGATGTTATGCTGTGTATATAGTTATACACACTAGGTGACGGTATTCCCGTTTTACATACGAGCGACCGAAACAAAAACAAAGTTGAATGGATAGACTGAACAATCAATGTATCTGGGTGGTATCCGATTATATCGCAATACTGTATATATAGTGATACTAACCAGGTGACGGTACTTCCGTTACACATACTAGCGACTGAATCGAACAGAAGGTTAAATGGTTAGACAAAACGATAATTGTATCTGAGTTGTATTCGATGATATCGTGATGATGTTAATATAGAAATACTCACCAGGTAACTGTTCTTCCGTTTTACATACAAGCGATCGAATCGAGCAGAAGGTTGAATTCAGTATAGATTGAACAATCATCGTATCTGGGTTGTATTCGATTATGTTTATATAGTTATACTCACCAGGTAACTGTTCTTCCGTTATACATACGAGCGACTGAATTGAACAGAAGGTTGAATGGATAGTATATGGGTTGTATTCGATAATGATGTTATGCTGTGTATATAGTTATACACACTAGGTGACGGTATTCCCGTTTTACATACGAGCGACCGAAACAAAAACAAAGTTGAATGGATAGACTGAACAATCAATGTATCTGGGTGGTATCCGATTATATCGCAATACTGTATATATAGTGATACTAACCAGGTGACGGTACTTCCGTTACACATACTAGCGACTGAATCGAACAGAAGGTTAAATGGTTAGACAAAACGATAATTGTATCTGAGTTGTATTCGATGATATCGTGATGATGTTTATATAGCAATACTCACCAAGTAACTGTTCTTCCGTTTTACATACAAGCGACCGAATCGGGCAGGAGGTTGAATAGATAGATTGAACAATCATCGTATCTGGGTTGTATTCGATAATGTTTATATAGTTATACTCACCAGGTAACTGTTCTTCCGTTACACCTACTAGCAACTGAATCGAACAGAAGGTTAAATGGTTAGACGAAACGATAATTGTATCTGAGTTGTATTCGATGATATCGTGATGATGTTTATATAGCAATACTCACCAGGTAACTGTTCTTCCGTTTTACATACAAGCGACCGAATCGAGCAGAAGGTTGAATTCAGTATAGATTGAACAATCATCGTATCTGGGTTGTATTCGATTATGTTTATATAGTTATACTCACCAGGTAACTGTTCTTCCGTTATACATACGAGCGACTGAATTGAACAGAAGGTTGAATGGATAGTATATGGGTTGTATTCGATTATGATGTTATGCTGTGTATATAGTTATACACACTAGGTGACGGTATTCTTGTTTTGCATACGAGCGACCGAAACGAACAGAAAGTTGAATGGATAGTCTGAACAATCAATTTATCTGGGTGGTATCCGATTATATCGCAATACTGTATATATAGTGATACTAACCAGGTGACGGTTCTTCCGTTACACATACTAGCGACTGAATCGAACAGAAGGTTAAATGGTTAGACGAAACGATAATTGTAACTGAGTTGTATTCTATTATATCGTGGTGATGTTTATATAGAAATACTCACCAGGTTACTGTTCTTTCGTTTTCACATACAAGCGACCGAATCGAGCAGAAGGTCAAATGGTTAGATTGAACAATCATCGTATCTGGGTTGTATTCGATTATGTTTATATAGTTAAACTCACCAGGTAACTGTTCTTCCGTTACACATACTAGCGACTGAATCGAACAGAAGGTTAAATGGTTAGACGAAACGATAATTTTATCTGAGTTGTATTCGATGATATCGTGATGATGTTCATATAGCAATACTCACCAGGTAACTGTTCTTCCGTTTTACATTCAAGCGACCGAATTGAGCAGAAGGTTGAATTCAGTATAGATTGAACAATCATCGTATCTGGGTTGTATTCGATTATGTTTATATAGTTATACTCACCAGGTAACTGTTCTTCCGTTATACATACGAGCGACTGAATTGAACAGAAGGTTGAATGGATAGTATATGGGTTGTATTCGATTATGATGTTATGCTGTGTATATAGTTATACACACTAGGTGACGGTATTCTTCTTTTACATACGAGCGACCGAAACGAACAGAAAGTTGAATGGATAGTCTGAACAATCAATGTATCAGGGTGGTATCCGATTATATCGCAATACTGTATATATAGTGATACATACCAGGTGACGGTACTTCCGTTACACATACTAGCGACTGAATCGAACAGAAGGTTAAATGGTTAGACGAAACGATAATTGTAACTGAGTTGTATTCTATTATATCGTGGTGATGTTTATATAGAAATACTCACCAGGTTACTGTTCTTCCGTTATACATACGAGCAACCGAATCGAACAGAAGGTTGAATGGATAGTATATGGGTTGTATTCGATTATGATGTTATGCTGTGTATATAGTTATACACACTAGGTGACGGTATTCCCGTTTCACAGACGAGCGACCGAAACGAACAGAAAGTTGAATGGATAGTCTGAACAATCAATGTATCTGGGTGGTATCCGATTATATCGCAATACTGTATATATAGTGATACATACCAGGTGACGGTACTTCCGTTTCACATACTAGCGACTGAATCGAACAGAAGGTTAAATGGTTAGACGAAACGATAATTGTATCTGAGTTGTATTCGATGATAACGTGATGATGTTTATATAGCAATACTCACCAGGTAACTGTTCTTCCGTTTTACATACAAGCGACCGAATTGAGCAGAAGGTTGAATTTAGTATAGATTGAACAATCATCGTATCTGGGTTGTATTCGATTATGTTTATATAGTTATACTCACCAGGTAACTGTTCTTCCGTTATACATACGAGCGACTGAATTGAACAGAAGGTTGAATGGATATTATATGGGTTGTATTCGATAATGATGTTATGCTGTGTATATAGTTATACACACTAGGTGACGGTATTCCCGTTTTACATACGAGCGACCGAAACAAAAACAAAGTTGAATGGATAGACTGAACAATCAATGTATCTGGGTGGTATCCGATTATATCGCAATACTGTATATATAGTGATACTAACCAGGTGACGGTACTTCCGTTACACATACTAGCGACTGAATCGAACAGAAGGTTAAATGGTTAGACAAAACGATAATTGTATCTGAGTTGTATTCGATGATATCGTGATGATGTTAATATAGAAATACTCACCAGGTAACTGTTCTTCCGTTTTACATACAAGCGACCGAATCGAGCAGAAGGTTGAATTCAGTATAGATTGAACAATCATCGTATCTGGGTTGTATTCGATTATGTTTATATAGTTATACTCACCAGGTAACTGTTCTTCCGTTATACATACGAGCGACTGAATTGAACAGAAGGTTGAATGGATAGTATATGGGTTGTATTCGATAATGATGTTATGCTGTGTATATAGTTATACACACTAGGTGACGGTATTCCCGTTTTACATACGAGCGACCGAAACAAAAACAAAGTTGAATGGATAGACTGAACAATCAATGTATCTGGGTGGTATCCGATTATATCGCAATACTGTATATATAGTGATACTAACCAGGTGACGGTACTTCCGTTACACATACTAGCGACTGAATCGAACAGAAGGTTAAATGGTTAGACAAAACGATAATTGTATCTGAGTTGTATTCGATGATATCGTGATGATGTTTATATAGCAATACTCACCAAGTAACTGTTCTTCCGTTTTACATACAAGCGACCGAATCGGGCAGGAGGTTGAATAGATAGATTGAACAATCATCGTATCTGGGTTGTATTCGATAATGTTTATATAGTTATACTCACCAGGTAACTGTTCTTCCGTTACACCTACTAGCAACTGAATCGAACAGAAGGTTAAATGGTTAGACGAAACGATAATTGTATCTGAGTTGTATTCGATGATATCGTGATGATGTTTATATAGCAATACTCACCAGGTAACTGTTCTTCCGTTTTACATACAAGCGACCGAATCGAGCAGAAGGTTGAATTCAGTATAGATTGAACAATCATCGTATCTGGGTTGTATTCGATTATGTTTATATAGTTATACTCACCAGGTAACTGTTCTTCCGTTATACATACGAGCGACTGAATTGAACAGAAGGTTGAATGGATAGTATATGGGTTGTATTCGATTATGATGTTATGCTGTGTATATAGTTATACACACTAGGTGACGGTATTCTTGTTTTGCATACGAGCGACCGAAACGAACAGAAAGTTGAATGGATAGTCTGAACAATCAATTTATCTGGGTGGTATCCGATTATATCGCAATACTGTATATATAGTGATACTAACCAGGTGACGGTTCTTCCGTTACACATACTAGCGACTGAATCGAACAGAAGGTTAAATGGTTAGACGAAACGATAATTGTAACTGAGTTGTATTCTATTATATCGTGGTGATGTTTATATAGAAATACTCACCAGGTTACTGTTCTTTCGTTTTCACATACAAGCGACCGAATCGAGCAGAAGGTCAAATGGTTAGATTGAACAATCATCGTATCTGGGTTGTATTCGATTATGTTTATATAGTTAAACTCACCAGGTAACTGTTCTTCCGTTACACATACTAGCGACTGAATCGAACAGAAGGTTAAATGGTTAGACGAAACGATAATTTTATCTGAGTTGTATTCGATGATATCGTGATGATGTTCATATAGCAATACTCACCAGGTAACTGTTCTTCCGTTTTACATTCAAGCGACCGAATTGAGCAGAAGGTTGAATTCAGTATAGATTGAACAATCATCGTATCTGGGTTGTATTCGATTATGTTTATATAGTTATACTCACCAGGTAACTGTTCTTCCGTTATACATACGAGCGACTGAATTGAACAGAAGGTTGAATGGATAGTATATGGGTTGTATTCGATTATGATGTTATGCTGTGTATATAGTTATACACACTAGGTGACGGTATTCTTCTTTTACATACGAGCGACCGAAACGAACAGAAAGTTGAATGGATAGTCTGAACAATCAATGTATCAGGGTGGTATCCGATTATATCGCAATACTGTATATATAGTGATACATACCAGGTGACGGTACTTCCGTTACACATACTAGCGACTGAATCGAACAGAAGGTTAAATGGTTAGACGAAACGATAATTGTAACTGAGTTGTATTCTATTATATCGTGGTGATGTTTATATAGAAATACTCACCAGGTTACTGTTCTTCCGTTATACATACGAGCAACCGAATCGAACAGAAGGTTGAATGGATAGTATATGGGTTGTATTCGATTATGATGTTATGCTGTGTATATAGTTATACACACTAGGTGACGGTATTCCCGTTTCACAGACGAGCGACCGAAACGAACAGAAAGTTGAATGGATAGTCTGAACAATCAATGTATCTGGGTGGTATCCGATTATATCGCAATACTGTATATATAGTGATACATACCAGGTGACGGTACTTCCGTTTCACATACTAGCGACTGAATCGAACAGAAGGTTAAATGGTTAGACGAAACGATAATTGTAACTGAGTTGTATTCTATTATATCGTGGTGATGTTTATATTGAAATACTCACCAGGTTACTGTTCTTCCGTTATACATACGAGCAACCGAATCGAACAGAAGGTTGAATGGATAGTATATGGGTTGTATTCGATTATGATGTTATGCTGTGTATATAGTTATACACACTAGGTGACGGTATTCCCGTTTTACATACGAGCGACCGAAACGAACAGAAAGTTGAATGGATAGTCTGAACAATCAATGTATCTGGGTGGTATCCGATTATATCGCAATACTGTTTATATAGTGATACTAACCATGTGACGGTACTTCCGGTACACATACTAGCGACTGAATCGAACAGAAGGTTAAATGGTTAGACGAAACGATAATTGTAACTGAGTTGTATTCTATTATATCGTGATGATGTTCATATAGAAATACTCACCAGGTTACTGTTCTTTCGTTTTCACATACAAGCGACCGAATCGAGCAGAAGGTCGAATGGATAGATTGAACAATCATCGTATCTGGGTTGTATTCGATTATGTTTATATAGTTATACCCACCAGGTAACTGTTCTTCCGTTACACATACTAGCGACTGAATCGAACAGAAGGTTAAATGGTTAGACGAAACGATAATTGAAACTGAGTTGTATTCTATTATATCGTGGTGATGTTTATATAGAAATACTCACCAGGTTACTGTTCTTCCGTTATACATACGAACAACCAAATCGAACAGAAGGTTGAATGGATAGTATATGGGTTGTATTCGATTATGATGTTATGCTGTGTATATAGTTATACACACTAGGTGACGGTATTCCCGTTTTACATACGAGCGACCGAAACGAACAGAAAGTTGAATGGATAGTCTGAACAATCAATGTATCTGGGTGGTATCCGATTATATCGCAATACTGTTTATATAGTGATACTAACCATGTGACGGTACTTCCGGTACACATACTAGCGACTGAATCGAACAGAAGGTTAAATGGTTAGACGAAACGATAATTGTAACTGAGTTGTATTCTATTATATCGTGATGATGTTCATATAGAAATACTCACCAGGTTACTGTTCTTTCGTTTTCACATACAAGCGACCGAATCGAGCAGAAGGTCGAATGGATAGATTGAACAATCATCGTATCTGGGTTGTATTCGATTATGTTTATATAGTTATACCCACCAGGTAACTGTTCTTCCGTTACACATACTAGCGACTGAATCGAACAGAAGGTTAAATGGTTAGACGAAACGATAATTGAAACTGAGTTGTATTCTATTATATCGTGGTGATGTTTATATAGAAATACTCACCAGGTTACTGTTCTTCCGTTATACATACGAACAACCAAATCGAACAGAAGGTTGAATGGATAGTATATGGGTTGTATTCGATTATGATGTTATGCTGTGTATATAGTTATACACACTAGGTGACGGTATTCCCGTTTCACATACGAGCGACCGAAACGAACAGAAAGTTGAATGGATAGTCTGAACAATCAATGTATCTGGGTGGTATCCGATTATATCGCAATACTGTATATATAGTGATACTTACCAGGTGACGGTACTTCCGTTACACATACTAGCGACTGAATCGAACAAAAGGTTAAATGGTTAGACGAAACGATAATTGTAACTGAGTTGTATTCTATTATATCGTGGTGATGTTTATATAGAAATACTCACCAGGTTACTGTTCTTCCGTTATACATACGAGCAACCGAATCGAACAGAAGGTTGAATGGATAGTATATGGGTTGTATTCGATTATGATGTTATGCTATGTATATAGTTATACACACTAGGTGACGGTATTCCCGTTTCACATACGAGCGACCGAAACGAACAGAAAGTTGAATGGATAGTCTGAACAATCAATGTATCTGGGTGGTATCCGATTATATCGCAATACTGTATATATAGTGATACATACCAGGTGACGGTACTTCCGTTACACATACTAGCGACTGAATCGAACAGAAGGTGAAATGGTTAGACGAAACGATAATTATAACTGAGTTGTATTCTATTATATCGTGGTGATGTTTATATAGAAATACTCACCAGGTTACTGTTCTTCCATTATACATACGAGCAACCGAATCGAACAGAAGGTTGAATGGATAGTATATGGGTTGTATTCGATTATGATGTTATGCTGTGTATATAGTTATACACACTAGGTGACGGTATTCCCGTTTTACATACGAGCGACCGAAACGAACAGAAAGTTGAATGGATAGTCTGAACAATCAATTTATCTGGGTGGTATCCGATTATATCGCAATACTGTATATATAGTGATACTAACCAGGTGACGGTTCTTCCGTTACACATACTAGCGACTGAATCGAACAGAAGGTTAAATGGTTAGACGAAACGATAATTGTAACTGAGTTGTATTCTATTATATCGTGGTGATGTTTATATAGAAATACTCACCAGGTTACTGTTCTTTCGTTTTCACATACAAGCGACCGAATCGAGCAGAAGGTCAAATGGTTAGATTGAACAATCATCGTATCTGGGTTGTATTCGATTATGTTTATATAGTTAAACTCACCAGGTAACTGTTCTTCCGTTACACATACTAGCGACTGAATCGAACAGAAGGTTAAATGGTTAGACGAAACGATAATTTTATCTGAGTTGTATTCGATGATATCGTGATGATGTTCATATAGCAATACTCACCAGGTAACTGTTCTTCCGTTTTACATTCAAGCGACCGAATTGAGCAGAAGGTTGAATTCAGTATAGATTGAACAATCATCGTATCTGGGTTGTATTCGATTATGTTTATATAATTATACTCACCAGGTAACTGTTCTTCCGTTATACATACGAGCGACTGAATTGAACAGAAGGTTGAATGGATAGTATATGGGTTGTATTCGATTATGATGTTATGCTGTGTATATAGTTATACACACTAGGTGACGGTATTCTTCTTTTACATACGAGCGACCGAAACGAACAGAAAGTTGAATGGATAGTCTGAACAATCAATGTATCAGGGTGGTATCCGATTATATCGCAATACTGTATATATAGTGATACATACCAGGTGACGGTACTTCCGTTACACATACTAGCGATTGAATCGAACAGAAGGTTAAATGGTTAGACGAAACGATAATTGTAACTGAGTTGTATTCTATTATATCGTGGTGATGTTTATATAGAAATACTCACCAGGTTACTGTTCTTCCGTTATACATACGAGCAACCGAATCGAACAGAAGGTTGAATGGATAGTATATGGGTTGTATTCGATTATGATGTTATGCTGTGTATATAGTTATACACACTAGGTGACGGTATTCCCGTTTCACAGACGAGCGACCGAAACGAACAGAAAGTTGAATGGATAGTCTGAACAATCAATGTATCTGGGTGGTATCCGATTATATCGCAATACTGTATATATAGTGATACATACCAGGTGACGGTACTTCCGTTTCACATACTAGCGACTGAATCGAACAGAAGGTTAAATGGTTAGACGAAACGATAATTGTAACTGAGTTGTATTCTATTATATCGTGGTGATGTTTATATTGAAATACTCACCAGGTTACTGTTCTTCCGTTATACATACGAGCAACCGAATCGAACAGAAGGTTGAATGGATAGTATATGGGTTGTATTCGATTATGATGTTATGCTGTGTATATAGTTATACACACTAGGTGACGGTATTCCCGTTTTACATACGAGCGACCGAAACGAACAGAAAGTTGAATGGATAGTCTGAACAATCAATGTATCTGGGTGGTATCCGATTATATCGCAATACTGTTTATATAGTGATACTAACCATGTGACGGTACTTCCGTTACACATACTAGCGACTGAATCGAACAGAAGGTTAAATGGTTAGACGAAACGATAATTGTAACTGAGTTGTATTCTATTATATCGTGATGATGTTCATATAGAAATACTCACCAGGTTACTGTTCTTTCGTTTTCACATACAAGCGACCGAATCGAGCAGAAGGTCGAATGGATAGATTGAACAATCATCGTATCTGGGTTGTATTCGATTATGTTTATATAGTTATACCCACCAGGTAACTGTTCTTCCGTTACACATACTAGCGACTGAATCGAACAGAAGGTTAAATGGTTAGACGAAACGATAATTGAAACTGAGTTGTATTCTATTATATCGTGGTGATGTTTATATAGAAATACTCACCAGGTTACTGTTCTTCCGTTATACATACGAACAACCGAATCGAACAGAAGGTTGAATGGATAGTATATGGGTTGTATTCGATTATGATGTTATGCTGTGTATATAGTTATACACACTAGGTGACGGTATTCCCGTTTCACATACGAGCGACCGAAACGAACAGAAAGTTGAATGGATAGTCTGAACAATCAATGTATCTGGGTGGTATCCGATTATATCGCAATACTGTATATATAGTGATACTAACCAGGTGACGGTACTTCCGTTACACATACTAGCGACTGAATCGAACAGAAGGTTAAATGGTTAGACGAAACGATAATTGTAACTGAGTTGTATTCTATTATATCGTGGTGATGTTTATATAGAAATACTCACCAGGTTACTGTTCTTCCGTTATACATACGAGCAACCGAATCGAACAGAAGGTTGAATGGATAGTATATGGGTTGTATTCGATTATGATGTTATGCTATGTATATAGTTATACACACTAGGTGACGGTATTCCCGTTTCACATACGAGCGACCGAAACGAACAGAAAGTTGAATGGATAGTCTGAACAATCAATGTATCTGGGTGGTATCCGATTATATCGCAATACTGTATATATAGTGATACATACCAGGTGACGGTACTTCCGTTACACATACTAGCGACTGAATCGAACAGAAGGTGAAATGGTTAGACGAAACGATAATTATAACTGAGTTGTATTCTATTATATCGTGGTGATGTTTATATAGAAATACTCACCAGGTTACTGTTCTTCCATTATACATACGAGCAACCGAATCGAACAGAAGGTTGAATGGATAGTATATGGGTTGTATTCGATTATGATGTTATGCTGTGTATATAGTTATACACACTAGGTGACGGTATTCCCGTTTTACATACGAGCGACCGAAACGAACAGAAAGTTGAATGGATAGTCTGAACAATCAATGTATCTGGGTGGTATCCGATTATATCGCAATACTGTATATATAGTGATACTTACTAGGTGACGGTACTTCCGTTACACATACTAGCGACTGAATCGAACAGAAGGTTAAATGGTTAGATAAAACGATAATTGTATCTGAGTTGTATTCGATGATATCGTGATGATGTTTATATAGCAATACTCACCAGGTAACTGTTTTTCCGTTTCACATACAAGCGACCGAATCGAGCAGGAGGTTGAATAGATAGATTGAACAATCATCGTATCTGGGTTGTATTCGATAATGTTTATATAGTTATACTCACCAGGTAACTGTTCTTCCGTTACACATACTAGCGACTGAATCGAACAGAAGGTTAAATGGATAGACGAAACGATAATTGTATCTGAGTTGTATTCGATTATATCGTGGTGATGTTTATATAGAAATACCCCCCAGGTAACTGTTCTTCCGTTTTACATTCAAGTGACCGAATTGAGCAGAAGGTTGAATTCAGAATAGATTGAACAATCATCGTATCTGGGTTGTATTCGATTATGTTTATATAGTTATACTCACCAGGTAACTGTTCTTCCGTTATACATACGAGCGACTGAATTGAACAGAAGGTTGAATGGATAGTATATGGGTTGTATTCGATTATGATGTTATGCTGTGTATATAGTTATACACACTAGGTGACGGTATTCTTCTTTTACATACGAGCGACCGAAACGAACAGAAAGTTGAATGGATAGTCTGAACAATCAATGTATCAGGGTGGTATCCGATTATATCGCAATACTGTATATATAGTGATACATACCAGGTGACGGTACTTCCGTTACACATACTAGCGACTGAATCGAACAGAAGGTTAAATGGTTAGACGAAACGATAATTGTAACTGAGTTGTATTCTATTATATCGTGGTGATGTTTATATAGAAATACTCACCAGGTTACTGTTCTTCCGTTATACATACGAGCAACCGAATCGAACAGAAGGTTGAATGGATAGTATATGGGTTGTATTCGATTATGATGTTATGCTGTGTATATAGTTATACACACTAGGTGACGGTATTCCCGTTTCACATACGAGCGACCGAAACGAACAGAAAGTTGAATGGATAGTCTGAACAATCAATGTATCTGGGTGGTATCCGATTATATCGCAATACTGTATATATAGTGATACATACCAGGTGACGGTACTTCCGTTTCACATACTAGCGACTGAATCGAACAGAAGGTTAAATGGTTAGACGAAACGATAATTGTAACTGAGTTGTATTCTATTATATCGTGGTGATGTTTATATTGAAATACTCACCAGGTTACTGTTCTTCCGTTATACATACGAGCAACCGAATCGAACAGAAGGTTGAATGGATAGTATATGGGTTGTATTCGATTATGATGTTATGCTGTGTATATAGTTATACACACTAGGTGACGGTATTCCCGTTTTACATACGAGCGACCGAAACGAACAGAAAGTTGAATGGATAGTCTGAACAATCAATGTATCTGGGTGGTATCCGAATATATCGCAATACTGTATATATAGTGATACTTACCAGGTGACGGTACTTCCGTTACACATACTAGCGACTGAATCGAACAGAAGGTTAAATGGTTAGATAAAACGATAATTGTATCTGAGTTGTATTCGATGATATCGTGATGATGTTTATATAGCAATACTCACCAGGTAACTGTTCTTCCGTTTCACATACAAGCGACCGAATCGAGCAGGAGGTTGAATAGATAGATTGAACAATCATCGTATCTGGGTTGTATTCGATAATGTTTATATAGTTATACTCACCAGGTAACTGTTCTTCCGTTACACATACTAGCGACTGAATCGAACAGAAGGTTAAATGGATAGACGAAACGATAATTGTATCTGAGTTGTATTCGATTATATCGTGGTGATGTTTATATAGAAATACTCCCCAGGTAACTGTTCTTTCGTTTTCACATACAAGCGACCGAATCGAGCAGAAGGTCAAATGGATAGATTGAACAATCATCGTATCTGGGTTGTATTCGATTATGTTTATATAGTTATACTCACCAGGTAACTGTTCTTCCGTTACACATACTAGCGACTGAATCGAACAGAAGGTTAAATGGTTAGACGAAACGATAATTGAAACTGAGTTGTATTCGATTATATCGTGGTGATGTTTATATAGAAATACTCACCAGGTAACTGTTCTTTCGTTTTCACATACAAGCGACCGAATCGAGCAGAAGGTCAAATGGATAGATTGAACAATCATCGTATCTGGGTTGTATTCGATTATGTTCATATAGTTATACTCACCAGGTAACTGTTCTTCCGTTACACATACGAGCGACTGAATTGAACAGAAGGTTGAATGGATAGTATATGGGTTGTATTCGATTATGATGTTATGCTGTGTATATAGTTATACACACTAGGTGACGGTATTCTTGTTTTACATACGAGCGACCTAAACGAACAGAAAGTTGAATGGATAGTCTGAACAATCAATGTATCTGGGTGGTATCCGATTATATCGCAATACTGTATATATAGTGATACATACCAGGTGACGGTACTTCCGTTACACATACTAGCGACTGAATCGAACAGAAGGTTAAATGGTTAGACAAAACGATAATTGTATCTGAGTTGTATTCGATGATATCGTGATGATGTTAATATAGCAATACTCACCAGGTAACTGTTCTTCCGTTTTACATACAAGCGACCGAATCGAGCAGGAGGTTGAATAGATAGATTGAACAATCATCGTATCTGGGTTGTATTCGATAATGTTTATATAGTTATATTCACCAGGTAACTGTTCCTCCGTTACACATACTAGCGACTGAATCGAACAGAAGGTTAAATGGTTAGACGAAACGATAATTGTATCTGACCGAATCGAGCAGGAGGTTGAAAAGATAGATTGAACAATCATCGTATCTGGGTTGTATTCGATAATGTTTATATAGTTATACTCACCAGGTAACTGTTCTTCCGTTACACATACTAGCGACTGAATCGAACAGAAGGTTAAATGGTTAGACGAAACGATAATTGTATCTGAGTTGTATTCGATTATATCGTGGTGATGTTTATATAGAAATACTCACCAGGTAACTGTTCTTTCGTATTCACATACAAGCGACCGAATCGAGCAGAAGGTCAAATGGATAGATTGAACAATCATCGTATCTGGGTTGTATTCGATTATGTTTATATAGTTATACTCACCAGGTAACTGTCCTTCCGTTACACATACTAGCGACTGAATCGAACAGAAGGTTAAATGGTTAGACGAAACGATAATTGAAACTGAGTTGTATTCGATTATATCGTGGTGATGTTTATATAGAAATACTCACCAGGTAACTGTTCTTTCGTTGTCACATACAAGCGACCGAATCGAGCAGAAGGTCAAATGGATAGATTGAACAATCATCGTATCTGGGATGTATTCGATTATGTTTATATAGGTATACTCACCAGGTAACTGTTCTTCCGTTACACATACGAGCGACTGAATTGAACAGAAGGTTGAATGGATAGTACATGGGTTGCATTCGATTATGATGTTATGCTATGTATATAGTTATACACACTAGGTGACGGTATTCTTGTTTTACATACGAGCGACCGAAACGAACAGAAAGTTGAATGGATAGTCTGAACAATCAATGTATCTGGGTGGTATCCGATTATATCGCAATACTGTATATATAGTGATACATACCAGGTGACGGTACTTCCGTTACACATACTAGCGACTGAATCGAACAGGAGGTTGAATGATTAGACAAAACGATAATTGTATCTGAGTTGTATTCGATGATATCGTGAAGATGTTTATATAGCAATACTCACCAGGTAACTGTTTTTCCGTTTTACATACAAGCGACCGAATCGAGCAGGAGGTTGAATAGATAGATTGAACAATCATCGTATCTGGGTTGTATTCGATAATGTTTATATAGTTATACTCACCAGGTAACTGTTCTTCCGTTACACATACTAGCGACTGAATCGAACAGAAGGTTAAATGGTTAGACGAAACGATAATTGAAACTGAGTTGTATTCGATTATATCGTGGTGATGTTTATATAGAAATACTCACCAGGTAACTGTTCTTTCGTTTTCACATACAAGCGACCGAATCGAGCAGAAGGTCAAATGGATAGATTGAACAATCATCGTATCTGGGTTGTATTCGATTATGTTCATATAGTTATACTCACCAGGTAACTGTTCTTCCGTTACACATACGAGCGACTGAATTGAACAGAAGGTTGAATGGATAGTATATGGGTTGTATTCGATTATGATGTTATGCTGTGTATATAGTTATACACACTAGGTGACGGTATTCTTGTTTTACATACGAGCGACCTAAACGAACAGAAAGTTGAATGGATAGTCTGAACAATCAATGTATCTGGGTGGTATCCGATTATATCGCAATACTGTATATATAGTGATACATACCAGGTGACGGTACTTCCGTTACACATACTAGCGACTGAATCGAACAGAAGGTTAAATGGTTAGACAAAACGATAATTGTATCTGAGTTGTATTCGATGATATCGTGATGATGTTAATATAGCAATACTCACCAGGTAACTGTTCTTCCGTTTTACATACAAGCGACCGAATCGAGCAGGAGGTTGAATAGATAGATTGAACAATCATCGTATCTGGGTTGTATTCGATAATGTTTATATAGTTATATTCACCAGGTAACTGTTCCTCCGTTACACATACTAGCGACTGAATCGAACAGAAGGTTAAATGGTTAGACGAAACGATAATTGTATCTGACCGAATCGAGCAGGAGGTTGAAAAGATAGATTGAACAATCATCGTATCTGGGTTGTATTCGATAATGTTTATATAGTTATACTCACCAGGTAACTGTTCTTCCGTTACACATACTAGCGACTGAATCGAACAGAAGGTTAAATGGTTAGACGAAACGATAATTGTATCTGAGTTGTATTCGATTATATCGTGGTGATGTTTATATAGAAATACTCACCAGGTAACTGTTCTTTCGTATTCACATACAAGCGACCGAATCGAGCAGAAGGTCAAATGGATAGATTGAACAATCATCGTATCTGGGTTGTATTCGATTATGTTTATATAGTTATACTCACCAGGTAACTGTCCTTCCGTTACACATACTAGCGACTGAATCGAACAGAAGGTTAAATGGTTAGACGAAACGATAATTGAAACTGAGTTGTATTCGATTATATCGTGGTGATGTTTATATAGAAATACTCACCAGGTAACTGTTCTTTCGTTGTCACATACAAGCGACCGAATCGAGCAGAAGGTCAAATGGATAGATTGAACAATCATCGTATCTGGGATGTATTCGATTATGTTTATATAGGTATACTCACCAGGTAACTGTTCTTCCGTTACACATACGAGCGACTGAATTGAACAGAAGGTTGAATGGATAGTATATGGGTTGCATTCGATTATGATGTTATGCTATGTATATAGTTATACACACTAGGTGACGGTATTCTTGTTTTACATACGAGCGACCGAAACGAACAGAAAGTTGAATGGATAGTCTGAACAATCAATGTATCTGGGTGGTATCCGATTATATCGCAATACTGTATATATAGTGATACATACCAGGTGACGGTACTTCCGTTACACATACTAGCGACTGAATCGAACAGGAGGTTGAATGGTTAGACAAAACGATAATTGTATCTGAGTTGTATTCGATGATATCGTGAAGATGTTTATATAGCAATACTCACCAGGTAACTGTTTTTCCGTTTTACATACAAGCGACCGAATCGAGCAGGAGGTTGAATAGATAGATTGAACAATCATCGTATCTGGGTTGTATTCGATAATGTTTATATAGTTATACTCACCAGGTAACTGTTCTGCCGTTACACATACTAGCGACTGAATCGAACAGAAGGTTAAATGGTTAGACGAAACGATAATTGTATCTGAGTTGTATTCGATTATATCGTGGTGATGTTTATATAGAGATACTCACCAGGTAACTGTTCTTACGTTTTCACATACAAGCGACCGAATCGAGCAGAAGGTCAAATGGATAGATTGAACAATCATCGTATCTGGGTTGTATTCGATTATGTTCATATAGTTATACTCACCAGGTAACTGTTCTTCCGTTACACATACGAGCGACTGAATTGAACAGAAGGTTGAATGGATAGTATATGGGTTGTATTCGATTATGATGTTATGCTGTGTATATAGTTATACACACTAGGTGACGGTATTCCCGTTTTACATACGAGCGACCGAAACGAACAGAAAGTTGAATGGATAGTCTGAACAATCAATGTATCTGGGTGGTTTCCGATTATATCGCAATACTGTATATATAGTGATACTAACCATGTGACGGTACTTCCGTTACATATACTAGCGACTGAATCGAACAGAAGGTTAAATGGTTAGACGAAACGATAATTGTAACTGAGTTGTATTCTATTATATCGTGGTGATGTTTATATAGAAATACTCACCAGGTTACTGTTCTTCCGTTATACATACGAGCAACCGAATCGAACAGAAGGTTGAATGGATAGTATATGGGTTGTATTCGATTATGATGTTATGCTGTGTAATAGTTATACACACTAGGTGACGGTATTCCCGTTTTACATACGAGCGACCGAAACGAACAGAAAGTTGAATGGATAGTCTGAACAATCAATGTATCTGGGTGGTTTCCGATTATATCGCAATACTGTATATATAGTGATACTAACCAGGTGACGGTACTTCCGTTACACATACTAGCGACTGAATCGAACAGAAGGTTAAATTGTTAGACGAAACAATAATTGTAACTGAGTTGTATTCTATTATATCGTGGTGATGTTTATATAGAAATACTCACCAGGTTACCGTTCTTTCGTTTTCACATACAAGCGACCTAATCGAGCAGAAGGTCAAATGGATAGATTGAACAATCATCGTATCTGGGTTGTATTCGATTATGTTTATATAGTTATACTCACCAGAAAACTGTTCTTCCGTTACACATACTAGCGACTGAATCGAACAGAAGGTTAAATGGTTAGACGAAACGATAATTGAAACTGAGTTGTATTCTATTATATCGTTGTGATGTTTATATAGAAATACTCACCAGGTTACTGTTCTTCCGTTATACATACGAACAACCGAATCGAACAGAAGGTTGAATGGATAGTATATGGGTTGTATTCGATTATTATGTTATGCTGTGTATATAGTTATACACACTAGGTGACGGTATTCCCGTTTCATATACGAGCGACCGAAACGAACAGAAAGACTGTTCTTCCGTTTTACATACAAGCGACCGAATCGAGCAGGAGGTTGAATAGATAGATTGAACAGTCATCGTATCTGGGTTGTATTCGATAATGTTTATATAGTTATACTCACCAGGTAACTGTTCTTCCGTTACACATACTAGCGACTGAATCGAACAGAAGGTTAAATGGTCATACGAAACGATAATTGTATCTGAGTTGTATTCGATTATATCGTGGTGATGTTTATATAGAAATACTCACCAGGTAACTGTTCTTTCGTTTTCACATACGAGCGACCGAATCGAGCAGAAGGTCAAATGGATAGATTGAACAATCATCGTATCTGGGTTGTATTCGATTATGTTCATATAGTTATACTCACCAGGTAACTGTTCTTCCGTTACACATACTAGCGACTGAATCGAAGAGAAGGTTAAATGGTTAGACGAAACGATAATTGAAACTGAGTTGTATTCGATTATATCGTGGTGATGTTTATATAGAAATACTCACCAGGTAACTGTTCTTTCGTTTTCACATACAAGCGACCGAATCGAGCAGAAGGTCAAATGGATAGATTGAACAATCATCGTATCTGGGTTGTATTCGATTATGTTTGTATAGTTATACTCACCAGGTAACTGTTCTTCCGTTACACATACGAGCGACTGAATTGAACAGAAGTTTGAATGGATAGTATATGGGTTGTATTCGATTATGATGTTATGCTGTGTATACAGTTATACACACTAGGTGACGGTATTCTTGTTTTACATACGAGCGACCGAAACGAACAGAAAGTTGAATGGATAGTCTGAACAATCAATGTATCAGGGTGGTATCCGATTATATCGCAATACTGTATATATAGTGATACATACCAGGTGACGGTACTTCCGTTACACATACTAGCGACTGAATCGAACAGAAGGTGTTACGGGTTGAGATTGCCAAGGAATAATATATACAATTTGACAACGTAAATTTATTTTAAATCTATAATTCGCTTCAAACATATTTACAAAACACCCATGAGCATCCAAAGTATAGCCTGGTATAGCTTCCTCTCGTCCTGGCTCCTGATCGTTTCCTCTAGAGAAATCTGTGAATCGATAGGAAATTATAAGTTCGAATTTGATATTATATCACTCACTGTAATCGACTCCATCTAACTCCTGAGGCCTGATCATTGACTGATCAACCTGGTAGGAAACAGTCTCAGATTAATGCGTAGTATGACGTAGGTCGTGGTACTCTGACCCAAGTCCGGTATTCAGAACTGTTCTGAACCTACTCTGAAGGCTTTCCTCTTTGGTGTTCCAAGCAAACCGTCATTTTTCATGATCAGTGATGGATCACTGATTGACATCGTTGACATGTACTGAAATTGCGAGGGAAAGAGAGATTTTTTTTTTGATGGTATTGCGATAAGATTAGAGCATCGGCACATTTTCTTTTCGTGTAATAATTTTGCTACTTGTTGAAAGTGCATACCGTTTCGGCGGATCTGATTTTCCTGGTAAAGAAAGTGGTTATCGAGACGCCAATATTGAGATAATCGATAGTATCAGAGGATTGATACCTGATTTCATCAGTAGATGGATTTTTTTTGTTGGCTGTAAGAAAAACCACCCGGTGATCTCATCACAAATATCACAAACAATTACTCACTTTTAGGCCACACTCCATCATTCAGGTAGGTTGTTGGTCCATAGGTATCATCTTCAGTAGTATCAGAACTTGGAAATTATTTCAGTCAACATGAAAATATTCTATTATTTTAGGCCTAGTTTTCCGGACCCAGCTTACTGGCTGTGTGAATGCTTACTCGCTATAAGTAGAGCTATATTCCTATTTTGGCTTTGCATGTCTACCTACTCTTCAGTAGAATAGAGATTCTATCCCATACAGAGAGTTCCTGTCTTGGAAGAAGCGATCAGGAGTCACAGAGGCCAACAAGCTCGACAACATCAGATCATACAGGCGAGTCCATTCCAATTTAATGTTCACTAGCGCGTGATAATTGCTACAATTGCTTCAGCTGCATTGCTTCCCATAGCATATCATTTTCTTCTCATAGCTGTACCTGTCTGCTGACTAGCTTGCTTATTAGTTATAATAGTTATTTGCCAGTGTATCAAAACTCATACTCACACAAAATCTACAATACAACATTGATCATTTTCTTGAAAGACTGTAAACTTTCAGTATATATACTAAAAGTACTTACCTATCAGTGTACAGAGAGAGGCCCTTATATTAGCCCTATAGAACCTACCTAAGTACTAGTAGGTATATGATTACTGACAAACACTCACAACTTCTTTCACTATTTCAATCAGCTGGATAAAATAGTTTCAGGTGGATTTGAGTACCTACCTATAGGTTATATAGATTTTCCAGACAACCTTTATCCTGTCAGGACTGTAGCTTGCGGCTGTTATCCTTAATATCATCCTAATTGATTCCAAAGTTTGATTTGTATACCTATTTTGGTCCTTAGAATTGTTTATTCAAGCGCACAGCACTTAGAATGTGAATTGGGGAGTTTTGAACGTTGACAGTGTTGGTTTCGGAACACGAGATTTCACAGAAGCGGTTGATTGTTGGAACCCGACGTTCAGTCTTACAGGGTTGTCATACCATTTCGAATCACCCCAGTGTTGCCAGACCCACTGAATTATCCTGATATTTGAGACCTTATATTTGAAAGTTCTGCAACCCCAATAATTGTGAATCATTTGGTCCAAGGAGACCAGATTGATACAAACAATATCTTGAGAATACAATTCGCATCAGCCCTTATGAGAGTATTTGTCGTTGAGATAGGTATTTGAGTAACTTCTCTTTGATATAAGTATAGTTCGGTATTAAATACCATATTAAATAAGTTTATTGATTTGAACATAGTTTTCTTTTCCACACCCTAATCTCCCTGAGCTTCCTGGTATTCTCTTCAAATTATTTGAGAGACAAAACTAGTTACCTCAGGCTTTTCTCAACCATTTATGATTAATGGTCAAGAGAGAAAAATTGCGGGTAACAAAGGTTAAATGGTTAGACGAAACGATAATTGTACTGAGTTGTATTCTATTATATCGTGGTGATGTTTATATAGAAATACTCACCAGGTTACTGTTCTTCCGTTATACATACGAGCAACCGAATCGAACAGAAGGTTGAATGGATAGTATATGGGTTGTATTCGATTATGATGTTATGCTGTGTATATGGTTATACACACTAGGTGACAGTATTCCCGTTTTACATACGAGCGACCGAAACGAACAGAAAGTTGAATGGATAATCTGAACAATCAATGTATCTGGGTGGTATCCGATTATATCGCAAAACTGTATATATAGTGATACTAACTAGGTGACGGTACTTCCGTTACACATACTAGCGACTGAATCGAACAGAAGGTTAAATGGTTAGACGAAACGATAATTGTAACTGAGTTGTATTCTATTATATCGTGGTGATGTTTATATAGAAATACTCACCAGGTTACTGTTCTTTCGTTTTCACATACAAGCGACCGAATCGAGCAGAAGGTCAAATGGATAGATTGAACAATCATCGTATCTGGGTTGTATTCGATTATGTTTATATAGTTATACTCACCATGTAACTGTTCTTCCGTTACACATACTAGCGACTGAATCGAACAGAAGGTTAAATGGTTAGACGAAACGATAATTGAAACTGTATTGTATTCTATTATATCGTGGTGATGTTTATATAGAAATACTCACCAGGTTACTGTTCTTCCGTTATACATACGAGCAACCGAATCGAACAGAAGGAATAGATAGTATATGGGTTGTATTCGATTATGATGTTATGCTGTGTATATAGTTATACACACTAGGTGACGGTATTCCCGTTTCACATACGAGTGACCGAAACGAACAGAAAGTTGAATGGATAGTCTGAACAATCAATGTATCTGGGTGGTATCCGATTATATCGCAATACTGTATATATAGTGATACTTACCAGGTGACGGTACTTCCGTTACACATACTAGCGACTGAATCGAACAGAAGGTTAAATGGTTAGACAAAACGATAATTGTATCTGAGTTGTATTCGATGATATCGTGATGATGTTTATATAGCAATACTCACCAGGTTACTGTTCTTCCGTTTTACATACAAGCGACCGAATCGAGCAGGAGGTTGAATATTTTCAAACCATTCATATAAAATATCAACGTTTCGTAAACTACAATTATGATTGGAGTCACCCCAACAGCGACGCAGGTGATGCATACAGGGTATCTTGGTGCTATACTGGAAAGTTGGAACAACCCACCATGAATCATCGAAATCCTCCAGATTCACAACTTTTGCATGTACATTGAATTGAGCTAATTTTTCAATCAGCAATTCCTTCTTCTGATAGCCTCGCACATAAATGATATCAATGTCACACAAATTCTCCCGGAGAATATCATCTAGCAAGTTGTATTCCACAAAGCCTGAAGAATATCTCAGGCCATGAACGTTTTTCTCCAAGAAACAAACCCCACATCGGTCTTCTTTGCTTAGCAATGAGAATGGTTTTTTTGGCAGCAGTAAATAATTACTAAATTGAACTCCAATTCTTATAGCAATCTCCTTTGGGTGAAATTGCTGTTCAACAACAAACCCCTGAATGTCTACGAACGCAACTCTCATGATGAATATCTGACTCAAACTGCCGATGAAATCGAATCAGTTCCACTTTTTGATAATTTCACTGAGCGGGAGGTGTTTGATAATGTTATCGTGAACAATGATGCAATAGGCGCGAGTATTGGCGGGAAAACCTTGAGAAGCTTCAATTTCAAGTTTGACGTCGACGCTGGAACTTTTAACACTTTCATCGCGTCGAGAACAATCTATAACGAAAATAGGTTGTTTACCGGAAAATTCGGCATAACCGAGGAGTGGGGTATGTATGGTGGTATTTTTGTAACTATACCCAAATTGAGAATAGTTAAGGTAGGCTTGTGGAAAGGCTCCTTTATTGAAGGCCAAATGCATCTTTTCCTTCGGGTAACTTTCTCCGTTGAGTGTTAATGTGATATTCGTAATGTTCACATGATTAAAAAGTGTTGAATCATTATTAACTTTATTTTGATCGTGGTTTGTTTGAAAGCAAACGATGACATATCGAGGGCTTTCGAGAAACGATGAACTTTTGACGGCCCATATTTCATTGGTGGCACCTGTGGTGAGAGAAGGCAGCATATGCAATTCCCATTTTCTGAAAGGTATAAGGATAGGAGTGTCAGCCTTGATTGCCTTCAAAAGTTGTAATTTAATTTGATCGCTTGGATAAAATCTTTTCACTTTGAGTTCCACATTATCGATTTCCAATTGTACTTCTGTGTCAACAGTCGCCCCAATAGCTTCGGTGATTTTGAAGCAGTTGTTATCGTTTCCTGCTCGTACTAAGCGAATTGAATGCTTGCTATAGGAAACGCACTCGTAATCGTTGAAAATGTTTAGTATGTGCTTCAGAGGAATGAGCATACTGAACGTTAAATCCACTTCATTGACGACATCAACATTATTGGGGTAGGTCCAACCTGCAATAACTAAATGTTTTGAATCTTCGACAGTATAGCATAGATATCCTTTGACGGTGCTGACAGTTCCAACTTCACGTACAGATTCCAATTCTTTACCATTTTGATCATAACTGATGGATTGGAACATATATGCCCCAGCATTATTGACAAAAGATACACGTCCAGCACCTTTAGTTCGAGTGATTTTTCCACTAATATGTAGCAGACTATCATACAGAGCATCGAAGGCATCAGACTGATTAATATTGATTTCTATAACATCATTGTTACGAAAAGACTTGACATAGGGGTAGTATGTCCGCCATTCCACCTTTTGTATGGATTCATCTAGGTGAGGTTTTCGGAAGATGTTAAACACTTGTGCAGATAACATGGCAGCCGAGAGACTTGAGAAATTTTATATTCTGCAAACTGAGCTGTCGAGTGTGGCTGATAAAGGTCTTCTTGAAGACTGATGGCTGGGAAACAGTGGAGCGGCTTTTATAAACACCTAACACCATAATTGCTTCAGCTCCAATCGAATGATGATTTCTTCGTTTCGAAAATTGACTAATTGAAAGTTTTGATCGAGCACTTTGAGTGTGATATTATGAATTTCACATGTATGAGTAGCGATGGGCAGATAGATGAGATGATTTGGCGTTTCGTCGATGGCGTAGCCTGGATCAGCGTCAATAGCGAATTCGTAGATCGTGTGGGATGGTCTGTCGTTGTAGAAGGCTCCAGAGGTAATGTTGCTGTCCACATGAATCGTTCGTACTTTTATAATGTTCACAGGCTGATCGGATACATGGTGAATGTCACGTTCCAAAATTTTAGGTGAGAATCCTAATATGTTTGCTAAACTATTGTTCCGAGTGAAATCGATTGCATGGTGCTTACAAAAAATTTCACTTTTCAAAGTATTATTATTCGGTCTGAGATAGAAAAAGTCTTCGGGCTTCTCTGACGGTGGTGAATTTTTCTTTTGCAAAGTTGGTACGACAAGATCTTTTCTGAGCAGCCTTTCAATATCTTCAATTTCGTGAGCTCCAACAGGAATATCAATACTTTTTTTTTTGCCTTTGTTACCATTCCCGAAATAATCAAACTTTGTGTCCTTTTCAATATTGGGTACGCTGTTGTATGAATGAAAACTGAGTAAAGCTAAGCCATAATCAGAATCAGACTCTAATTGAATCGGTGGGGAGAAATCGATGGATAGCGTCGAAGTCCGACCCTTCAGAGTTAATATCATAGACATGATGCTTGATTGGTGTGGAGGAAAGTAATAAGATTCAATTCATCAAACACATTCATTTATTTGGAATGTAGTAGAAATTCTAAACATACATGTCCACAATTGATTTGATTATAATTTTGATATTGTTTATTGTTATATAAAATATCAACGCTGCGTCCGAAATATTCAGCCAATTCTTCTGGCGGCTTCAAATTACCATAACTATCAAAATATCGAACAGTGTTTCCAACTTTTCTATAAGCTACCCAATGTGTACCTGAATTAATGGAGGAATCTAAATTCACCACTGCACACTCACAACGTCGTGGTCGGTTAGGCAGAGTGTCTCGCATGAAAACACCTCGAAAGTATGGTATTTTCAGCTTTTTTGCATACTTTATAATCTCCCCATCATATAATGCTCTATTGGGCAGCTCAGCTAGAAGTTTTTTGACTGACGCTTCTTCAAGTATAGACCTCTGCCTCCTTTGGCACATTTCGGAGACGCATTCTTCTTCAAGTATAGACCGAATCCTTTACGTGTTTTACGCAGATACACACCAGACCCTAAATGCTCCATAGCTTGATTGTGACGCATATCTTCCTCCATTTTTTTCTTTGCATTCTTGGCATCGATGACAGTCTTTGCAATGGCACTAGCCCCCCAGCCAACGACCCCAAAGCTGAGAGGCCTGCGAATAGTGGGATTAGCGGTAGAAATCCTCCACTTTTTCCCATCGATGATGATGATGATGATGAAGTCGCCGGTAAAGGTATAATTCGAGGTATTCGTATTCTCTTTTGACCTCCAACTTTTTTTATTGCGTTTCGAGCTGCACGCAAAGCTGCTACAGATGATCGATTCAAACCACTACCCTGATGCAGATCGTTATTATCATTACCATGACCAAATGTTTGTTTTTTCAAAACGCCAAGTATATTGTTAACAATTTTCGAAAATGGGTGTTGCTTTTGCCCCATACCCATACCGAGTTTACGTTTCGCCTTCATGCCTGCGGTGACAAACCAAGCGGCTGCTTTCTCACCAAATTTCGCGTCCTTCGATTTGACTCGTTCCCACGCTCTATTTTCCAATACGTGATCGGCCTTATGACGTTCCTCCACAGAAGTGTTTTCAGAGTATGCGATATCGTGTTCTTTACAAGCCTCATCCAACGGATTGATACCCGTTTCACCACGCTCTAGTCGCTTTTGTAATTTGGTTCCAGGACCACAATACGAATAACCGGGTAGATGTAGTTCGAATGGTAGTTTATTGATTAATGAATTTACCACACCCTCTCCACGATAGATCAACATTAAAAATGACTAATGATGTTACGAGACATCGATATTTATTATGAATTTGAATGTGGTATGTCTCACATCATGAGAACCGTTCAGCAGGAAAACATCCTACCAATCGAAAACTTGGACCATCTGAATGATGGTGCAGGTGCGAGAGATTCAAGTAAACATGGGGCCTTATTACCAAACTCATTTCGTGCAATCATCTGCGGACCGAGTGGATGTGGAAAAACAAATGCCGCACTGGCACTGCTGTTTCATCCTAATGGTGCCAAATTTGAAAACGTATACGTATACTCAAAATCGCTGTATCAACCCAAGTACCAGCTGCTCGAAGAGGTATTGAAGGCGGTCAAAGGAGTAGGTTATTTTCCATACAAAGATAAAGATGAAATCATATGTCCCAACGAAGCAAAACCAAATTCCGTCTTCATTTTCGATGACATTTCTTGCGATTCACAACAAAAAATTCATGAATATTATTCAATGTGTCGACATCGAGGTATTGACGCTATATACATTGGCCAGACATACAGTTTTGCTAGAAAGCAAATGCTTCGAGACAATTGTAACCTGTCTGTGCTATTTAAACAAGACGAGGTGAATTTAAAGCATGTGTTTGATGAACACGTCTCCCCAGACGTCACATTCGATGAATTCAAGCGACTTTGTGCAGATTGTTGGGGTGAAAAATATGGTGCAATGGTTATTGTCAAGGAGTGTGATCTGAATTCAGGTCGCTATCGACAGGGCTTCGACAAATTTATAAAAGTATGATTACATTGTGATGTATCATATTCATCATCATGAAACCGTCCAGCAAAGAGGTCGACGTCATTCGCAAAAATAAAATCGGTGAAATAGCCAAGGCTATAAGGAAGAAATATCTAACTTTGAAATTAGGTAGGTCCGAGGAGGATGAGACAATACAGAAATTTTTCCAACCAATATCTACACCCCTGAAAAAACTAGTATCGACAAAAAGTCGATTGATTGACAGTGACATAAAAAATGAACCTTCAACACTATCGAAAAAAGAACAGCTGAAAGTATGGAATTAAAGTGAAAAAACTGAAAAAGAAGATGATGAAGAGAAAGCATCGGAAATTCAATTTCAAAAACTTGAACGTATTGCTAGCGCTAGCGGTAAAAGTGACGATGGTGTGTTCGAGGAAGATGAGGAATCTGAAGAGACTGATGGTGACACCGATGTAATTGATCCTGCAGCTATTGAGTCATACCTTGAGCAGTATCCTGTGATGAGCATTCGATTCATGAAAGAATATTGGACAGAGGACGATAAAATAGACAAAGTATATGGCCCCATATACGATTCCAGTAATTCAAAATGGCGTCTTGGATATAATGAAATTGATTTTGATGGTCGTACAGGCTACATCAAAATTGCTGGAAAACAAGTGAGGGGGACGCCTGGAATATATGAGCTGATATTCTACGATATACCAGAAAATTTCAATAAAGAAGATCTGAATGGATATAAACAAATTTTGGAACTTTCGAATGCCCACAAGAATGCTAGCGGAAAACTGAAAGGTACCACAAGATATAAGTATAAGGAAATCATTAGACCCATGTTCCTACCTCCACCACCAACATCATTGAGACGTTATACAACGGGACATGGTTTAAATATCCAATTGAGAAATTTGACAACGAAATTCCAATCGCCAATGTTGTCCTACAATACTAAACCTGTGGAATACATTTACTGGGATGACCCCAATGAATTGTGTGAAAGATTAAAATTGCTCATAGCTTCGAAAAATGCAGGAAATACCTCTCTGGACAACGAGATTGTATCAATCATTGACGAATTGAAGGAGGCCAACATCATACAATAGATACAGACTTTCGCATGGATATTGAGGTCATTTCAAAGATGACTATCGATAAGTTCGGACGTAGTTCGAATGGAAAACGCAAACTGGTAGTAATTACACCTTCGAGTGTCGGCGTCGGTGGTGGTGGTGGTGGTGGACTATCGTACACTTCTAAAGGGGATATAGATTTTGGCAATTTGAAATTGTGTAATGTCAAAATGCCAAATTTGAAAAACGACGTCGCCAACAAGGAATATGTAGACAATATTAAAATATATGTAGAACAGACTATTTCACAAATAAAAACAGATTTCTAGATTGCGTTCGATAATTTTGGTGATAAGGTACAAATTGCGATTGATAATCTCAAAAACGAATCGATGAAACTAGAGAAGATGTTCGATTTACATCAAATCAAACTGGAAACATTCAATTCAAACTTGATACAATTGTCGATGATGCTACAGAAAACAACCAGCCCGATGACAAACTTTCTAAGTATATCATTACCTAAACTGGAGAAGGATATCGATTTGAATTCAAAGGCAATTCTAGATATTTCCGAGGTGCAGGAGAATATCAATGGAACTATTGCCGATTTGGAGAAGCGTCAGCAGCAAAGTTTTGAATCTGAACTGCTTCTCACCAATATCGTCACAGAGATCAAAGATGATCTCGCAAATAATGTGTATTCCACCATCGATCCGCAAACAAAAATTCCAAACAAAATTGTATCCCTAAGTCATCAATAAAATAATATATATGAGGGAAAATTACAATTCTGTAACCACTTTATCACACACACATAATCGCAGATGACACGCTACCATCCAGTCATATTGATAATAATAATACCGAGATATGTCACACTCTGCAGAAAAGATTCGACTTGTCGATGAGCTGCATAAACCTGCAAGAAAAAATTACCCACGTCGGCGAACCATAATTAAAGGTATAGACGATTTGTGGCAAATGGATCTAGCGGAAATGCGACAGTATGTCTCATACAAGAATCGAAATTTCAAAATGATTATGATTGTGATTGATTGTTTCTCTAAATATGTATGGACGCGTCCATTGAAAACGAAAACTGGTGAGGAAATAACCAAAACGTTTGCAGACATCTTAGCGCACACAAAACGATGTCCGAAAAATCTGCAAACAGATCAGGGAACTGAATTTTACAATAGCAAATTCCAAAGTCTAATGAAATTGCATAACATAAACCATTACAGTACGTACAGCGTCAAGAAGGCTGCAATAGCAGAACGTGTAATTAGAACTTTGAAAGAAAAACTATTCAAATACTTTAGTTTGAATGCCACCTACAGGTGGATAGATGTACTACCCACCATTACAGAATCCTACAATGATACACACCACAGTACGATTGGTTGCAAACCATCGCGAGTCGACAAATCCAATGAAAAACAAATTCTCAATAAATCTTATACACACTTGAAGATTGTTGGCCTGCGAAAATTCAAAGTTGGTGATATTGTACGCATATCCAAGGTCAAGCATATTTTCGAAAAGGGGTACACACCAAATTGGACGACAGAGTTATTTAAAATCGTCGAAGTCAAAATAACGAATCCCACCACATATCTGTTGGAAGATATGCATGGGACGGCAATCAGGGGGGCCTTCTATGATGAGGAGTTGCAGAAAACCAAGAATCCCGACATCTATCTAGTGGAGAAAGTGATGCAAAGAAAGGGTAAGAAGCTGTACGTGAAATGGTTGGGCCTTGATAGGTCACACAACAGCTGGATTCAAAATACCGATTTAGTATAGGATGTTATGGAAAATACGAACAAATCTAGACAATTCAGGGGGCCTTTTCACCACCACCACCACCACCACACATTCCATGTTTTTTTTTGCACGAAAAAACATAAGAATTATCATAACAATGATATCACCTCGGATATCACATTGGAAAAAACAAAAAACAAAAAACATCACGCCATAATCACATGATTTCAAGCTTTAAATAGTCTCAAAAAATTCAATATTCATTCAGTCAAGTTTTGAGTTATGGTGAGTCAAGATAGTGGTTATTTTAGTAGCAGCACAGAAATGGAGTTTGTTTACAATGATGTCGGCGGCAACGTCAACGTCGACGACGACGACGACGACGTTGGCTACAACAATAAGTGTGACTTTGAAGAAACGCTCAAAGTCATCAATCGGGCTCTAGACAAATATGAGAATTCAGCTCAAACTGCGTACTACGATGATGGCGTCGATAAAGCTTTAGCTTGATTTGAAAAGATTGCTCAAAGTGAAGATCCACTGCTGCTGATGACATTTCCAATGGACTCATGCTGCTGCTGCTATGGAATTCAATGTGGTCTGAGTCCAGCGAGAGATTTTAGCGTCTGTGTAATTCTGAAGCAAAAGTTTTCACCTCGAAAGATTTCCTTCAACACCTACGAGTGGGCCACACTCATAGACATATTGTCTAAAATAAAACAATCATTTTTCGATGGGGACGACGACGACGACGACGACGACGGTGACAGCTATCCTGATGAATATGATCCGGTGATGATAAAGTGTGGAGACTTTGTGCAAGTGTACCAATACATCGAGTGTAGCATAAAACAGGTTTCAATCTCCAAATGAACCGGTGGCGGCGGCATTGCCTCGGACGGGGCAGGCGTCGACATCAACTTGAGTCAGAGAGACGTTGAAAAAATGTTACAAACTCATACGAGTGTGGTGTCTGATAGAATTGCCATGTTGGATGTCATGAACTTCAATGATTATTTTCGAAATATTTTTGATATTGTTAAAGGGTGGTTGCGAGATAATAAGACAAATATGTCTGCTACAGAAATCATTCTGGGAATTTGTGAAACATCATCTTTGAATAGTTTGTATGCCAATGCTTTGCGTGAATATTTATTTTATTATCGTTCTCAAATTAAATCAGATTTACAATGTAATTAATATGATGTATTTACCTATAATAAATGCGATTATTTACTGAATCGATTTTATTTTTATATTTGAAGACCTCCACAAATCTTTTTTAAATCATTTCCCATCAAGCTAACCATGGAGACAGTTGTTTTTGCCACTCTACTGTTGACATTACGCACAGTGACATCTGATGGCTATGTTAGTGGTGGTGGTGGTGGTGGTGGTGGTGGTGGTGATGGTGGTGGTGGTGGTAGCCTAACTCGACTTGAAGCACAAAAATATCTTGAAGAATATGGTTATATTGATAATAGTACTCTGACGGATTTTAATGAGGTCCTTAGACATTTTCAAGACCGATAAAATTTACCGCCAGATGGCACCCTCAATGAAGAAACAATACACTTGATGAAAAAACCTCGATGCCAACATGGTGACAATGAATTCCGGGTTGGAAATAAATGGAACAAGACGACAATTCAATGGTATCTACCTGTTACACATAAAAAATATATCGAAGTAGTTCAGACGGCTTTCGATATGTGGCAGAATGCATCTAAATTAACATTTAAAAAAACTCATCCCAATCGCATCAATCCAGACATTACAATTTCGTTTGGTAAAAGAAATCACCTTCTTCGCATTGTATGTATGGGAAGTGTGAATTGTGGATTCAAATTCGATGGGCCGAGTGGTGTCTTGGGACATGCCTTCTTCCCGAAATCAGATTCGTCATGCATAGAAGTTCACTTGGATAGTGATGAGAATTGGTATGTAGGCAATGGAAAAGTACCAGATGGTTATACGAATTTACTTATGGTTCTTGTACACGAGATTGGTCATGCTTTGGGGATATACCATAGCGATGATGCGTCTGCAATCATGTATCCATGGTATCAGGGTGAAACAAAGCCCCTACAAGATGATGATTTATATGCAATCCAAGCGCTGTATGGTTTCAAAGAACGCTATTCTCTCATCCCAAAATTCGATTCAATGACATCGACAACAGCATCACAGATGATGACGTCAAGCACCCCTCAAATCAACGTTAATACAAAAATCGTACTCCCATTATCTACTACTACTACTACTACTACTACTACTACTACTACTACTACCCCTGACACTGAATTGGTTGAACACAACTTGTGTGAAGTGAATCACCCTAATGTAATGTTTTTGGCTTACAGTCCGGAATTTCACAACCATCGAATGTATGTAATTTCTGAAGATATGGTATGGAAAAATGATATCGGTAGTAGAGATGCGAAAATACATAGTAAACTGCTGAAGGAAAAAATGCAATCTGAACCGCTACATGAATATCTCCCAAAAGAATTGACTAAAGTGAATAACGTTTTTCAAACAACGTCTGGAGATCTATTTGTAGTAAGTGGAAATAAATTTTATTCGAGCTATTTTCCAAACTTACAAATCAAACGAAAAATTAATCTCAATTTACCTCAACAATCTGAAATAAATGCCGCCTTCCAAACGAATACTGGAAAAATCTATATGTTCTTGAACAATTCGTCTTTCATTGAATACCACCAGCATGAAGATGATTATCGTATAGTCAACAGAGGGCGAATTGAGAATATTTTTCCAAATATACCAAGCGATATTACTTCGGCATTCCGCTACATTGACGGACACATATATTTTTTCAAAGCAAGTACATACTTCAAGTACAATGAATTTCAGAGAAAGCTAGTTGCGGTTGGAGACTTTGATTGGAATATGTTTAACATTAATTGTCCAAACCGAGTATTTTCTACATGAACTGAAAACTCTACTTTCAAAAGTGATTTCTTTTTATGAATAATTTTCACAGATGTTGTATATATGGGGAAATAAATAAAGCACAGGAATTTTCAAAATGTTTTTTTTTTTTTTTTTCATGCAATCGCAATAAACATACACACACAAATATAATTTTCATTTTATTTTCTAGTGAAAACATTTATATATATATATAGTGAATATTCAAATCATATACAATTGTGTAGGTGTGTGTGTGTGTGTAACATTTTCCTCAAAAAATACAAATTGATGAGACATGGCAAAGTTCAATTAATTCAAACTGTAATGGCCCCAGGGAAGTGTATCGAACGAATTGGCTAAAAGTTTTCTCTTATCATCATGTGGACTTAGACCGATTTTCGATTGTTTAATAGAAAAAACTTCATGCTTGTATGAGCGTATTGTTTGTTGGGTTACAGTCTTTTGCGCGCACTCCTTCAGGCAATTTACATAATCGTTGAATGTTAGTTTATTTTTGACTACACATTTTTTCACCCCTTTAGATTTTTTAGTCATCCCGAAATTTTTCAAGGCATTATCAATTTGATCTTTACTATACCCCTTTCCCTTCAAGCGTTCCCGCTCTCTATCAATGTCCTCCTCATCCACAGATAATTTGAAAGTATACATTTTGGATCGTAACCCTATGAAATGTGTAATAATTTTACCATTAGCCTCGTCCTTCATCAAACCTAGAACCTTTTTGTTGACCCGCGGAATCCCATAGACATTGTCTGGAGCATAATCAGATGTATCAAATCTATTGATATTCTCTACAATAACTTCTCTATATACATCCTCACATGACAGCTCCTAAAAAAAGCTATCTGTATCTGTATACATGAGCTTGCATTTATCAGCTTCCATGTGAGTTAGCATGAAATTATAGTGGAAATCATACATGATAGTTTTGGAGATATCTAGGATAGCCATACCAATGTATAGAGGCTTATTAAAGATCAACTCACACTTTTTCATCTCAACGGCTACGAGGTTTTCATCGAAAATTGTGCGCTGATGGAATTGTGGACTCGATATTAGATTTTTGAGGCCATAACGACCTTCATACTTTCTTACCAATTTAACTTCATCTAGTTTCAAAGTTGATGCTAGAGTATCGAGACCGGCACCCAAGAAACGCACTGAATCAATAAATCTAAATTTTATTGATGTTTCCGAATCATATTGAGTGAAGGAGATGTATTTTTCTCTATTTATTGGGAGTACGGTCACGTGTCCACGCTTGGAAATATCTCGAATAATAAAGTGCGAATCATACCCGGAGAGATTGTGGAATGTTATTGGTACAACGAACAATTTTCTAAATCGGAGGTTACATGACTGGTGCGCATGACCACGAACTACGCCAGAAAAATGGCAGTGGTCGACCACTACAATGTCCTTATCCGTGAATTTCTTTTCGCAAATATGACAAATAGTTGCTCCACAGATATCCGGATTCACAATCATCGGTACAATGTTTTTAAATTTTGATTCCACAAATTTGGCAGCATCCGCCATTTCGTTTGCAAACCATTCCATACAATCCCCACCTCGATAGCTCTTATAAAATGAAAGTGTGTCGTCGTAGGAACATTTGAAATAATATCCACTATAGGCCTTGTGGTGCTGATACTTGAGAATTGTTCTCGAAATTTTTGTATTACATTTTTTCAGTTGTGATTCGAAATCGGCATAAATTATAAATGGACATGTTTGCTTATAAATGTGATCTCTAAACTCGACAGCATCATATTTCGGAAAAGAAATTTTTTCGTTATTTATATTTTCACATAGTACACTATGCTTATCTAGTTTTTCTTGACTCGAGAAATAATTGAGACATCTGTCGCAGACATATTTTTTCCTTTTATTTTTGCTGAGCTGATTAGATAACAAACGAGACAAGTCTTTTATCCAGCAGTAATGATATTTAATTGTATTACTCAGATTATTATTACCTTCACCTAATGTTGATGGTGGATCATAATCATTCATTTTTAGAAAGTATTCATCCTGAATTAATAATAAATTGATATGTTTGTCTAATTTATGCTTCGTCAGCCTTGCGGGTAATACTGTAAAATCTACATTCCAATCAAACACATTCAATTCTAGAGTGTAGACGTTGACTGAAATATTATTAAGTTTTTCGAATTTTGAAATTTGAGTCAATTTCATTGGTATGTCTGACCCTTTCATATTCAAAACTGTAGAATATTTTGGATATTTTGTCATTCTTTGAGGATCTCTAGGTGCAGGATATAGAGCACTGACTATGCTCCAGAAAAAGCATGCATCATCATTGTTTTGTACATTGACGCAGGCATGCTTTTTTTCAATTTGTTCGGGTAATTTGATATAGGAAGAGCCATTCCCCATTTCAAATTTATTGATTGCTACCTCTAGGGAAATTATTTCACTCAAGGCCCACCCACTTTTTTTCTCAGAAAATTCACTCAATTTATTTAGGATGACATCGATTCCATTAATTTTGAACCATTCATCTAGATCCGTCCCTGCATCTACAACTGCATTTGGTGTATTGAAATGTTTACGATCGATTATCTCTTCATCATTTGATTTTTTTACGAAATCCCCACAAAATGTAAAATTTATTTTGAGCATTGTCGAATTCTCTAAAATTTTCAATATTTTCTTCTTTATAAGTTTCGATGCATCTATGAGGAAGTCTTCAATCTCCTTGTGATTCAAATTCACAACGAGCCCCGTCTGAATTCTCGAGTCGAAAATCGATTCTACATTAATCCAACGAACAGATGATCTCAATCCTGAACCTACATGACCCCGTTTCATTTTTGCCATGAGAAATCTAACACGTTTCAGCTCTCCAATTTTTGCTTGTAATTTTTTCTTTTGTCCAATCGAAAGTCCGAATTTTTCCACTACCGAAAGACATTTTCTGATTTGTGAATTTATTAGTTTCAATGGATTTGTATAACCGCTTTTGATTTTTGAAAGGGTCTCATCTGTTTCCACGAGAACTTTATTAAAATTGTCCATGTCGTATCAATTTATATTTTTGGAAGAAAATTTTACTCACTTTTGGTTTTTGATTATTTCAAAGGATGCCGCCGGGTGTGGCTTTCCAACTGCGATGAGGCCTTTGAATATTAATGCGTATCCACCAGTTGAGAGCTCTTTTGTGTGAGCGGCGTATGCTTCAGTTACTCTTGAAGGCAGGAAAACCACAGAGTCCTGCAGTTCAAGCAGAATAGACACACCAAATTTTGTTTCAACGCTCTTTGCTGAGATGATGGGGAAAGGTAATCCGATTTCCAATTCTCCAATCTTTGTGATTGGTTTTCTTTCTGCAATACATGAAACGCTGTTCAATGAGGATAGATCCATCTGGAAATTATTATAAAATTGTGTATTAATAAACGAGCATTTGGAAATTCAGAGAAAAATGTGTTGAAAAAATGTTTGGAAAATCGTTCATGGAAACTTAGATTGATATCAAAGAAATAATTCTGAGAAAAACAAAATAAAAAAATACTCACTGTTATTGGTCAGCTGATGTGGCGCACACACACAAAGGTTGATTATTGCTCGATGTCTTCGAGGTGTATCAGGAATAATGATTTTTGGTGATGGTGATTCGGTTATATAGCACGCATGAAAAACATTGAAATTTGGTAACCGCAGGAAAATAGATAAATATTTGTTCAGTTCGAAAATATTTTTGAAAACAAAAATGGAGGTTCTTCTTTAAAGTGTATCGAACGAATTGGCTAAAAGTTTTCTCTTATCATCATGTGGACTTAGACCGATTTTCGATTGTTTGATAGAAAAAACTTCATGCTTGTATGAGCGTATTGTTTGTTGGGTTACAGTCTTTTGCGCGCACTCCTTCAGGCAATTTACATAATCGTTGAATGTTAGTTTATTTTTGACTACACATTTTTTCACCCCTTTAGATTTTTTAGTCATCCCGAAATTTTTCAAGGCATTATCAATTTGATCTTTACTATACCCCTTTCCCTTCAAGCGTTCCCGCTCTCTATCAATGTCCTCCTCATCCACAGATAATTTGAAAGTATACATTTTGGATCGTAACCCTATGAAATGTGTAATAATTTTACCATTAGCCTCGTCCTTCATCAAACCTAGAACCTTTTTGTTGACCCGCGGAATCCCATAGACATTGTCTGGAGCATAATCAGATGTATTAAATCTATTGATATTCTCTACAATAACTTCTCTATATACATCCTCACATGACAGCTCCTAAAAAAAGCTATCTGTATCTGTATACATGAGCTTGCATTTATCAGCTTCCATGTGAGTTAGCATGAAATTATAGTGGAAATCATACATGATAGTTTTGGAGATATCTAGGATAGCCATACCAATGTATAGAGGCTTATTAAAGATCAACTCACACTTTTTCATCTCAACGGCTACGAGGTTTTCATCGAAAATTGTGCGCTGATGGAATTGTGGACTCGATATTAGATTTTTGAGGCCATAACGACCTTCATACTTTCTTACCAATTTAACTTCATCTAGTTTCAAAGTTGATGCTAGAGTATCGAGACCGGCACCCAAGAAACGCACTGAATCAATAAATCTAAATTTTATTGATGTTTCCGAATCATATTGAGTGAAGGAGATGTATTTTTCTCTATTTATTGGGAGTACGGTCACGTGTCCACGCTTGGAAATATCTCGAATAATAAAGTGCGAATCATACCCGGAGAGATTGTGGAATGTTATTGGTACAACGAACAATTTTCTAAATCGGAGGTTACATGACTGGTGCGCATGACCACGAACTACGCCAGAAAAATGGCAGTGGTCGACCACTACAATGTCCTTATCCGTGAATTTCTTTTCGCAAATATGACAAATAGTTGCTCCACAGATATCCGGATTCACAATCATCGGTACAATGTTTTTAAATTTTGATTCCACAAATTTGGCAGCATCCGCCATTTCGTTTGCAAACCATTCCATACAATCCCCACCTCGATAGCTCTTATGGAAAGAAATAATTCTGAGAAAAACAAAATAAAAAAATACTCACTGTTATTGGTCAGCTGATGTGGCGCACACACACAAAGGTTGATTATTGCTCGATGTCTTCGAGGTGTATCAGGAATAATGATTTTTGGTGATGGTGATTCGGTTATATAGCACGCATGAAAAACATTGAAATTTGGTAACCGCAGGAAAATAGATAAATATTTGTTCAGTTCGAAAATATTTTTGAAAACAAAAATGGAGGTTCTTCTTTAAAGGTAAAAATATTTTTTCACCTATCATGCTAATCTACAATAATGACCTTCGATGAAAATACACAATATTGATTAGAATTTATTTCATTTCATTTGGAAAAACATCAAATATAGATTATAATTAATATAATGTGAAATGCATGTAACAGATTGTTTGATAGCTCAAATGGTTTTTTATGCTTCATTGTCAGCTGAGGTCGTGTGGCGGTTCTGAGGATGCTGTATGCTTCAAGAAACTGACATCTTCATGGGTTTTATCGTTGAATTTTATATCAAAATATAATCTGTGGTACTTGTTTCAGGATTACATCTGAGTATCGACGAATTTTCCTAATATTGCATGCAGTTCTTATGAAAAATATTATATTTCAAAATAACCATAGTTTTTTCATAGTTGGTGATGATACTGGTATGCTTCGAGTAGCGATTACTTTTTCCAATAAAGATATTCTCGAAAAATTTCTGATCATCAGCTGTTTATCTTCATATTGTTTTATTGTATGATTGAGTTCCTTCATTTTCTTTTGGAATTCTTCAAGCTGGTGTCTATACTCTATCGACGCCATTTGAAAACTGTTTGAAAAACATTCGTCCATAACATTTTTATGTAAGAACTGCATGCGCATACTCAATCTGATTTATGTTTTATTTAATTTTTTCTCCCTATAAATAATTTGATGTTCCACCCTGTATGTTGTAGGTCAGGGTGGAACATTGAAACGGTGTGGGGCGGGTCATTGGGGAAGTGTTGAGGTGGACCCTGGACCATTGTGACGTTTCATCGTTTTGACGTTTCGTCGTTTTGACGTTTCGTCGTTTTGACGTTTCGTTGTTTTGACGTTTCGTCGTTTTGACGTTTCGTCGTTTTGACGTTTCGCTGTATGACGCTTAACGTTTTCGACGTTTCACCGTACGACGCATGACGTATGTTGTAGGTCGGGGTGGGCCATTGAAACGGTGTGGGGTGGGTCATTGGGGAGGTGCACCTGTGTACCCTCCGAAAATATTTATGGGGGTTCGTACGACCCAGGTGGGGCTATTAGTTAGGTTAGGTACGCCCCTAGTGGGACTATTTTAGATAGGTTAGGTATGCTACTGACTCGGCTTATTTAGGTAGGTTAGCCACATTGCGGTTGTGCTAGAACCCGCCTTGTATTACTACTGATAGATTGAATAATCATCGTATCTGGGTTGTATTCGATAATGTTTATATAGTTATACTCACCAGGTAACTGTTCTTCCGTTACACATACTAGCGACTGAATCGAACAGAAGGTTAAATGGTTAGACGAAACGATAATTGTATCTGAGTTGTATTCGATTACATCGTGGTGATGTTTATATAGAAATACTCATTAGGTAACTGTTCTTTCGTTTTCACATACAAGCGACCGAATCGAGCAGAAGGTCAAATGGATAGATTGAACAATCATCGTATCTGGGTTGTATTCGATTATGTTTATATAGTTATACTCACCAGGTAACTGTTCTTCCGTTACACATACTAGCGACTGAATCGAACAGAAGGTTAAATGGTTAGACGAAACGATAATTGAAACTGAGTTGTATTCGATTATATCGTGGTGATGTTTATATAGAAATACTCACCAGGTAACTGTTCTTTCGTTTTCACATACAAGCGACCGAATCGAGCAGAAGGTCAAATGGATAGATTGAACAATCATCGTATCTGGGATGTATTCGATTATGTTTATATAGTTATACTCACCAGGTTAATGTTCTCCAGTTATACATATGAGCGACTGAACTGATCAGAAGATTGAATGGATAGACTGAACAATCATCTTATCTGGGTTGTATTCGATTATATCGTGATGATTATCATATAGTATGTCTAACCAGGTAACAGTTCTTCCGCTATACATACGAGCAACCGAATCTAACAGAAGGTTGAATGTATAGTATATGGGTTGTATTCGATTATGATGTTATGCTGTGTATATAGTTATACACACTAGGTGACGCTATTCCCGTTTTACATACGAGCGACCGAATCGAGCAGGAGGTTGAATAGATAGATTGAACAATCATCGTATCTGGGTTGTATTCGATTATGTTTATATAGTGATACTCACCAGGTAACTGTTCTTTCGTTATACATACGAGCGACCCAATCGAACAGAAAGATGGATGGATAGACGGAATGATCATTGTATCTGAGTTGTATTCGATTATATCGTGATGACGTTCATAAAAAACCAAATCGAAAAAAAATTCATCATAGAAAAAATGAATCAAAGGGAGTACCCTTGAAACTTTTTCGAATTTTTCAAATCATCGTAACTTATGACAGGAAGGACCGGTTTTCAACTTCGCTCATACCAATCTGCTTGATTTTTTCCATAGAATCCATTTCTCCAATCGGAAAAAATATAATAATAGAATAAATATTATCGTATCTAGGTTGTATTCCATTATATCGTGTTGATGTTTATTTAGTAATACTCACCAGGTAACTGTTCTTTCGTTTTCACATACAAGCGACCGAATCGAGCAGAAGGTTGAATTCAGTATAAATTGAACAATCATCGTATCTGGGTTGTATTCGATTCTGTTTATATAGTTATACTTACCAGGTAACTGTTCTTCCGTTTTACATACGAGCGTCCGAATCGAACAGAAGGTTGAATGGATAGATTGAACAATCATCGTATCTGGGTTGTATTTGATTATGTTTATATAGTTATACTCACCAGGTAACTGTTATTCCGTTTCACATAAGAGCTTCCAAATCGAACAGAAGGTTGAATGGATAGATTGAACAATCATCGTATCGGGGTTGTATTTGATTAGGTTTATATAGTTTTACTTACCAGGTAACTGTTCTTCCGTTTTACATAAGAGCGTCCGAATCGAACAGAAGGTTGAAAAGTTAGACTAAACTATAATCGTATCTAGGTTGTATTCGATTATATCGTGTTGATGTTTATATAGTAATACTCACCAGGTAACTGTTCTTCCGTTTTACAAACGAGCGTCCGAATCGAACAGAAGGTTGAATGAATAGATTGAACAATCATCGTATCTAGGTTGTATTCGATTATATCGTGTTGATGATTATATAGTTATACTCACCAGGTATCTGTTCTTCCGTTTTACATACGAGCGTTCGAATCGAACAGAAGGTTGAATGGATAGATTGAACAATCATCGTATCTGGGTTGTATTCGATTATGTTTATATAGTTATACTCACCAGGTAACTGTTCTTCCGTTATACATACGAGCGACTGAATTGAACAGAAGGTTGAATAGTTAGACGACACGATAATTGTATCTGTTGTATTCGATGATATCGTGATGATGTTTATATAGCAATACTCACCAGGTAACTGTTCTTCCGTTTTACATACGAGCGTCCGAATCGAACAGAAGGTTGAATGGATAGATTGAACAATCATCTTATCTGGGTTGTATTCGATTATGATGTTATGCTGTTTATATAGTTATACTCACTAGGTGACAGTATTCCCGTTATACATACGAGCGACCGAAACGAACAGAAGGTTGAATGGATAGTATCTGGGTTATATTCGATTATGATGTTATGCTGTGTATATAGTTATACTCACTAGGTGACGGTATTCCCGTTATACATACAAGCGACCGAAACGAACAGAAAGTTGAATGGATAGACTGAACAATGTGATATCCGATTATATCGCAATACTGTATAAATAGTGATACTTACCAGGAGACGGTACTTCCGTTACACATACTAGCGACTGAATCGAACGGAATGTTGAATGGTTAGACGACACGATAATTGTATCTGAGTTGTATTCGATGATATCGTGATGATGTTTATATAGCAATACCCACCAGGTAACTGTTCTTCCGTTTTACATACGAGCGACCGAATCGAACAGAAGGTTGAATGGATAGTATCTGGGTTATATTCGATTATTTTGTTATGCTGTATATATAGTTATACTCACTAGGTGACGGTATTCCCGTTTTACATACGAGCGTCCGAATCGAACAGAAGGTTGAATGGATAGATTGAACAATCATCGTATCTGGGTTGTATTCGATTATGTTTATATAGTTATACTTACCAGGTAACTGTTCTTCCGTTATACATACGAGCGACTGAATTGAACAGAAGGTTGAATGGATAGATTGAACAATCATCGTATCTGGGTTGTATTCGATTATGTTTATATTGTTATACTTACCAGGTAACTGTTCTTCCGTTATACATACGAGCGACTGAATTGAACAGAAGGTTGAAAAGTTAGACTAAACTATAATCGTATCTAGGTTGTATTCGATTATATCGTGTTGATGTTTATATAGTAATACTCACCAGGTAACCGTTCTTCCGTATTACATACGAGCGTCCGAATCGAACAGAAGGTTGAATGGATAGATTGAACAATCATCGTATCTGGGTTGTATTCGATTTTGTTTATATAGTTATACTTACCAGGTAACTGTTCTTCCGTTTTACATACGAGCGTCCGAATCGAACAGAAGGTTGAATGGATAGATTGAACAATCATCGTATCTGGGTTGTATTCGATTATGTATATATAGTTATACTTACCAGGTAACTGTTCTTCCGTTATACATACGAGTGACTTAATTGAACAGAAGGTTGAATAGTTAGACGACACGATGATTGTATCTGTTGTATTCGATGATATCGTGATGATGTTTATATAGCAATGCCCACCAGGTAACTGTTCTTCCGTTTTACATACGAGCGTCCGAATCGAACAGAAGGTTGAATAGATAGATTGAACAATCATCGTATCTGGGTTGTATTCGATTATGTTTATATAGTTATACTTACCAGGTAACTGTTCTTCCGTTATACATACGAGCGACTGAATTGAACAGAAGGTTGAATAGTTAGACAACACGATAATTGTATCTGTTGTATTCGATGATATCGTGATGATGTTTATATAGCAATACTCACCAGGTAACTGTTCTTCCGTTTTACATACGAGCGACTTAATTGAACAGAAGGTTGAATAGTTAGACGACACGATGATTGTATCTGTTGTATTCGATGATATCGTGATGATGTTTATATAGCAATACCCACCAGGTAACTGTTCTTCCGTTTCACATACGAGCGTCCGAATCGAACAGAAGTTTGAATGGATAGATTGAACAATCATCGTATCTGGGTTGTATTCGATTATGTTTATATAGTTATACTCACCAGGTAACTGTTCTTCCTTTTTACATACGAGCGTCCGAATCGAACAGAAGGTTGAATGGATAGATTGAACAATCATCTTATCTGGGTTGTATTCGATTATGATGTTATGCTGTTTATATAGTTATACTCACTAGGTGACAGTATTCCCGTTATACATACGAGCGACCGAAACGAACAGAAGGTTGAATGGATAGTATCTGGGTTATATTCGATTATGATGTTATGCTGTGTATATAATTATACTCACTAGGTGACGGTATTCCCGTTATACATACAAGCGACCGAAACGAACAGAAAGTTGAATGGATAGACTGAACAATGTGATATCCGATTATATCGCAATACTGTATGAATAGTGATACTTACCAGGAGACGGTACTTCCGTTACACATACTAGCGACTGAATCGAACGGAATGTTGAATGGTTAGACGACACGATAATTGTATCTGAGTTGTATTCGATGATATCGTGATGATGTTTATATAGCAATACCCACCAGGTAACTGTTCTTCCGTTTTACATACGAGCGACCGAATCGAACAGAAGGTTGAATGGATAGTATCTGGGTTATATTCGATTATGATGTTATGCTGTATATATAGTTATACTCACTAGGTGACGGTATTCCCGTTTTACATACGAGCGTCCGAATCGAACAGAAGGTTGAATGGATAGATTGAACAATCATCGAATCTGGGTTGTATTCGATTATGTTTATATAGTTATACTTACCAGGTAACTGTTCTTCCGTTATATATACGAGCGACTGAATTGAAAAGAAGGTTGAATGGATAGATTGAACAATCATCGTATCTGGGTTGTATTCGATTATGTTTATATAGTTATACTAACCAGGTAACTGTTCTTCCGTTATACATACGAGCGACTGAATTGAACAGAAGGTTGAAAAGTTAGACTAAACTATAATCGTATCTAGGTTGTATTCGATTATATCGTGTTGATGTTTATATAGTAATACTCACCAGGTAACCGTTCTTCCGTTTTACATACGAGCGTCCGAATCGAACAGAAGGTTGAATGGATAGATTGAACAATCATCGTATCTGGGTTGTATTCGATTTTGTTTATATAGTTATACTTACCAGGTAACTGTTCTTCCGTTTTACATACGAGCGTCCGAATCGAACAGAAGGTTGAATGGATAGATTGAACAATCATCGTATCTGGGTTGTATTCGATTATGTATATATAGTTATACTTACCAGGTAACTGTTCTTCCGTTATACATACGAGTGACTTAATTAAACAGAAGGTTGAATAGTTAGACGACACGATGATTGTATCTGTTGTATTCGATGATATCGTGATGATGTTTATATAGCAATACCCACCAGGTAACTGTTCTTCCGTTTTACATACGAGCGTCCGAATCGAACAGAAGGTTGAATAGATAGATTGAACAATCATCGTATCTGGGTTGTATTCGATTATGTTTATATAGTTATACTTACCAGGTAACTGTTCTTCCGTTATACATACGAGCGACTGAATTGAACAGAAGGTTGAATAGTTAGACAACACGATAATTGTATCTGTTGTATTCGATGATATCGTGATGATGTTTATATAGCAATACTCACCAGGTAACTGTTCTTCCGTTTTACATACGAGCGTCTGAATCGAACAGAAGGTTGAATGGATAGATTGAACAATCTTCGTATCTGGGTTGTATTCGATTATGATGTTGCTGTTTATATAGTTATACTCACTAGGTAACAGTATTTTCGTTATACATACGAGCGACCGAAACGAACAGAAGGTTCCATGGATAGTATCTGGGTTATATTCGATTATGATGTTATGCTGTGTATATAGTTATACTCACTAGGTGACGGTATTCCCGTTATACATACAAGCGTCCGAAACGAACAGAAAGTTGAATGGATAGACTGAACAATGTGATATCCGATTATATCGCAATACTGTTTAAATAGTGATACTTACCAGGAGACGGTACTTCCGTTACACATACTAGCGACTGAATCGAACGGAATGTTGAATGGTTAGACGACACGATAATTGTATCTGAGTTGTATTCGATGATATCGTGATGATGTTTATATAGCAATACTCACCAGGTAACTGTTCTTCCGTTTTACATACGAGCGACTTAATTGAACAGAAGGTTGAATAGTTAGACGACACGATGATTGTATCTGTTGTATTCGATGATATCGTGATGATGTTTATATAGCAATACCCACCAGGTAACTGTTCTTCCGTTTTACATACGAGCGTCCGAATCGAACAGAAGGTTGAATGGATAGATTGAACAATCATCGTATCTGGGTTGTATTCGATTATGATGTTATGCTGTTTATATAGTTATACTCACTAGGTGACAGTATTCCCGTTATACATACGAGCGACCGAAACGAACAGAAGGTTGAATGGATAGTATCTGGGTTATATTCGATTATGATGTTATGCTGTGTATATAGTTATACTCACTAGGTGACGGTATTCCCGTTATACATACAAGCGACCGAAACGAACAGAAAGTTGAATGGATAGACTGAACAATGTGATATCCGATTATATCGCAATACTGTATAAATAGTGATACCAGGAGACGGTACTTCCGATACACATACTAGCGACTGAATCGAACGGAATGTTGAATGGTTAGACGACACGATAATTGTATTTGAGTTGTATTCGATGATATCGTGATGATGTTTATATAGCAATACCCACCAGGTAACTGTTCTTCCGTTTTACATACGAGCGACCGAATCGAACAGAAGGTTGAATGGATAGTATCTGGGTTATATTCGATTATGATGTTATGCTGTAGATATAGTTATACTCACTAGGTGACGGTATTCCCGTTTTACATACGAGCGTCCGAATCGAACAGAAGGTTGAATGGATAGATTGAACAATCATCGTATCTGGGTTGTATTCGATTATGTTTATATAATTATACTTACCAGGTAACTGTTCTTCCGTTATACATACGAGCGACTGAATTGAACAGAAGGTTGAATGGATAACTTGAACAATCATCGTATCTGGGTTGTATTCGATTATGTTTATATAGTTATACTTACCAGGTAACTGTTCTTCCGTTATACATACGAGCGACTGAATTGAACAGAAGGTTGAATGGATAACTTGAACAATCATCGTATCTGGGTTGTATTCGATTATGTTTATATAGTTAAACTCACCAGGTAACCGTTCTTCCGTTTTACATACAAGCGTCCGAATCGAACAGAAGGTTGAATGGATAGATTGAACAATCATCGTATCTGGGTTGTATTCGATTTTGTTTATATAGTTATACTTACCAGGTAACTGTTCTTCCGTTTTACATACGAGCGTCCGAATCGAACAGAAGGTTGAATGGATAGATTGAACAATCATCGTATCTGGTTTGTATTCGATTATGTTTATATAGTTATACTTACCAGGTAACTGTTCTTTCGTTATACATACGAGTGACTTAATTGAACAGAAGATTGAATAGTTAGACGACACGATGATTGTATCTGTTGTATTCGATGATATCGTGATGATGTTTATATAGCAATACCCACCAGGTAACTGTTCTTCCGTTTTACATACGAGCGTCCGAATCGAACAGAAGGTTGAATGGATAGATTGAACAATCATCGTATCTGGGTTGTATTCGATTATGTTTATATAGTTATACTTACCAGGTAACTGTTCTTCCGTTATACATACGAGCGACTGAATTGAACAAAAGGTTGAATAGTTAGACGACACGATAATTGTATCTGTTGTATTCGATGATATCGTGTTGATGTTTATATAGCAATACTCACCAGGTAACTGTTTTTCCGTTTTACATACGAGCGTCCGAATCGAACAGAAGGTTGAATGGATAGATTGAACAATCATCGTATCTGGGTTGTATTCGATTATGAGGTTATGCTGTTTATATAGTTATACTCACTAGGTGACAGTATTCCCGTTATACATACGAGCGACCGAAACGAACAGAAGGTTGAATGGATAGTATCTGGGTTATATTCGATTATGATGTTATGCTGTGAATATAATTATACTCACTAGGTGACGGTATTTCCGTTATACATACAAGCGACCGAAACGATTAGAAAGTTGAATGGATAGACTGAACAATGTGATATCCGATTATATCGCAATACTGTATAAATAGTGATACTTACCAGGAGACGGTACTTCCGTTACACATACTAGCGACTGAATCGAACGGAATGTTGAATGGTTAGACGACACGATAATTGTATCTGAGTTGTATTCGATGATATCGTGATGATGTTTATATAGCAATACCCACCAGGTAACTGTTCTTCCGTTTTACATACGAGCGACTTAATTGAACAGAAGGTTGAATAGTTAGACGACACGATGATTGTATTTGTTGTATTCGATGATATCGTGATGATGTTTATATAGCAATACCCACCAGGTAACTGTTCTTCCGTTTCACATACGAGCGTCCGACTCGAACAGAAGGTTGAATGGATAGATTGAACAATCATCGTAACTGGGTTGTATTCGATTATGTTTATATAGTTATACTCACCAGATAACTGTTCTTCCGTTTTACATACGAGCGTCCGAATCGAACAGAAGGTTGAATGGATAGATTGAACAATCATCGTATCTGGGTTGTATTCGATTATGTTTATATAGTTATACTTACCAGGTAACTGTTCTTCCGTTATACATACGAGCGACTGAATTGAACAGAAGGTTGAATGGATAACTTGAACAATCATCGTATCTGGGTTGTATTCGATTATGTTTATATAGTAACACTTACCAGGTAACTGTTCTTCCGTTATACATACGAGCGACTGAATTGAACAGAAGGTTGAATGCATAACTTGAACAATCATCGTATCTGGGTTGTATTCGATTATGTTTATATAGTTATACTCACCAGGTAACCGTTCTTCCGTTTTACATACGAGCGTCCGAATCGAACAGAAGGTTGAATGGATAGATTGAACAATCATCGTATCTGGGTTGTATTCGATTTTGTTTATATAGTTATACTTACCAGGTAACTGTTCTTTCGTTTTACATACGAGCGTCCGAATCGAACAGAAGGTTGAATGGATAGATTGAACAATCATCGTATCTGGTTTGTATTCGATTATGTTTATATAGTTATACTTACCAGGTAACTGTACTTTCGTTATACATACGAGTGACTTAATTGAACAGAAGATTGAATAGTTAGACGACACGATGATTGTATCTGTTGTATTCGATGATATCGTGATGATGTTTATATAGCAATACCCACCAGGTAACTGTTCTTCCGTTTTACATACGAGCGTCCGAATCGAACTGAAGGTTGAATGGATATATTGAACAATCATCGTATCTGGGTTGTATTCGATTATACTAACCAGGTAACTGTTCTTCCGTTATACATACGAGCGACTGAATTGAACAGAAGGTTGAATAAATAGACGACACGATAATTGTATCTGTTGTATTCGATAATATCGTGATGATGTTAATATAGCAATACTCACCAGGTAACTGTTCTTCCGTTTTACATACGAGCGTCCGAATCGAACAGAAGATTGAATGGATAGATTGAACAATCATCGTATCTGGGTTGTATTCGATTATGATGTTATGCTGTTTATATAGTTATACTCACTAGGTGACAGTATTCCCGTTTTACATACGAGCGACCGAATCGAACAGAAGGTTGAATGGATAGTATCTGGGTTATATTCGATTATGATGTTATGCTGTTTATATATTTATACTCACTAGGTGACGGTATTCCCGTTTTACATACGAGCGTCCGAATCGAACAGAAGGTTGAATGGATAGATTGAACAATCATCGTATCTGGGTTGTATTCGATTATGTTTATATAGTTATACTTACCAGGTAACTGTTCTTCCGTTATACATACGAGCGACTGAATTGAACAGAAGGTTGAATGGATTGATTGAACAATCATCGTATCTGGGTTGTATTCGATTATGATGTTATGCTGTTTATATAGTTATACTCACTAGGTGACAGTATTCCCGTTATACATATGAGCGACCGAAACGAACAGAAGGTTGAATGGATAGTATCTGGGTTATATTCGATTATGATGTTATGCTGTGTATATAGTTATACTCACTAGGTGACGGTACTTCCGTTACACATACTAGCGACTGAATCGAACGGAATGTTGAATGGTTAGACAACACGATAATTGTATCTGAGTTGTATTCGATGATATCGTGATGATGTTTATATAGCAATACCCACCAGGTAACTGTTCTTCCGTTTTACATACGAGCGACTTAATTGAACAGAAGGTTGAATAGTTAGACGACACGATGATTGTATCTGTTGTATTCGATGATATCGTGATGATGTTTATATAGCAATACCCACCAGGTAACTGTTCTTCCGTTTCACATACGAGCGTCCGAATCGAACAGAAGGTTGAATGGATAGATTGAACAATCATCGTAACTGGGTTGTATTCGATTATGTTTATATAGTTATACTCACCAGGTAACTGTTCTTCCGTTTTACATACGAGCGTCCGAATCGAACAGAAGGTTGAATGGATAGATTGAACAATCATCGTATCTGGGTTGTATTCGATTATGTTTATATAGTTATACTTACCAGGTAACTGTTCTTCCGTTATACATACGAGCGACTTAATTGAACAGAAGGTTGAATAGTTAGACGACACGATGATTGTATCTGTTGTATTCGATGATATCGTGATGATGTTTATATAGCAATACCCACCAGGTAACTGTTCCTCTGTTTTACATACGAGCGTCCGAATTGAACAGAAGGTTGAATGGATAGATTGAACAATCATCGTATCTGGGTTGTATTCGATAATGTTTATATAGTTATACTTACCAGGTAACTGTTCTTTCGTTATACATACGAGTGACTTAATTGAACAGAAGATTGAATAGTTAGACGACACGATGATTGTATCTGTTGTATTCGATGATATCGTGATGATGTTTATATAGCAATACCCACCAGGTAACTGTTCTTCCGTTTTACATACGAGCGTCCGAATCGAACAGAAGTTTGAATGGATAGATTGAACAATCATCGTATCTGGGTTGTATTCGATTATGTTTATATAGTTATACTTGCCAGGTAACTGTACTTCCGTTATACATACGAGCGACTGAATTGAACAGAAGGTTGAATAGTTAGACGACACGATAATTGTATCTGTTGTATTCGATGATATCGTGTTGATGTTTATATAGCAATACTCACCAGGTAACTGTTTTTCCGTTTTACATACGAGCGTCCGAATCGAACAGAAGGTTGAATGGATAGATTGAACAATCATCGTATCTGGGTTGTATTCGATTATGATGTTATTCTGTTTATATAGTTATACTCACTAGGTGACAGTATTCCCGTTATACATACGAGCGACCGAAACGAACAGAAGGTTGAATGGATAGTATCTGGGTTATATTCGATTATGATGTTATGCTGTGAATATAATTATACTCACTAGGTGACGGTATTCCCGTTATACATACAAGCGACCGAAACGATTAGAAAGTTGAATGGATAGACTGAACAATGTGATATCCGATTATATCGCAATACTGTATAAATAGTGATACTTACCAGGAGACGGTACTTCCGTTACACATACTAGCGACTGAATCGAACGGAATGTTGAATGGTTAGACGACACGATAATTGTATCTGAGTTGTATTCGATGATATCGTGATGATGTTTATATAGCAATACCCACCAGGTAACTGTTCTTCCGTTTTACATACGAGCGACTTAATTGAACAGAAGGTTGAATAGTTAGACGACACGATGATTGTATTTGTTGTATTCGATGATATCGTGATGATGTTTATATAGCAATACCCACCAGGTAACTGTTCTTCCGTTTCACATACGAGCGTCCGAATCGAACAGAAGGTTGAATGGATAGATTGAACAATCATCGTAACTGGGTTGTATTCGATTATGTTTATATAGTTATACTCACCAGGTAACTGTTCTTCCGTTTTACATACGAGCGTCCGAATCGAACAGAAGGTTGAATGGATAGATTGAACAATCATCGTATCTGGGTTGTATTCGATTATGTTTATATAGTTATACTTACCAGGTACCTGTTCTTCCGTTATACATACGAGCGACTCAATTGAACAGAAGGTTGAATAGTTAGACGACACGATGATTGTATCTGTTGTATTCGATGATATCGTGATGATGTTTATATAGCAATACCCACCAGGTAACTGTTCTTCCGTTTTACATACGAGTGTCCGAATCGAACAGAAGGTTGAATGGATATATTGAACAATCATCGTATCTGGGTTGTATTCGATTATACTTACCAGGTAACTGTTCTTCCGTTATACATACGAGCGACTGAATTGAACAGAAGGTTGAATAAATAGACGACACGATAATTGTATCTGTTGTATTCGATAATATCGTGATGATGTTAATATAGCAATACTCACCAGGTAACTGTTCTTCCGTTTTACATACGAGCGTCCGAATCGAACAGAAGGTTGAATGGATAGATTGAACAATCATCGTATCTGGGTTGTATTCGATTATGATGTTATGCTGTTTATATAGTTATACTCACTAGGTGACAGTATTCCCGTTTTACATACGAGCAACCGAATCGAACAGAAGGTTGAATGGATAGTATCTGGGTTATATTCGATTATGATGTTATGCTGTTAATATAGTTATACTCACTAGGTGACGGTATTCCCGTTTTACATACGAGCGTCCGAATCGAACAGAAGGTTGAATGGATAGATTGAACAATCATCGTATCTGGGTTGTATTCGATCATGTTTATATAGTTATACTTACCAGGTAACTGTTCTTCCGTTATACATACGAGCGACTAAAATGAACAGAAGGTTGAATGGATAGATTGAACAATCATCGTATCTGGGTTGTATTCGATTATGATGTTATGCTGTTTATATAGTTATACTCACTAGGTGACAGTATTCCCGTTATACATATGAGCGACCGAAACGAACAGAAGGTTGAATGGATAGTATCTGGGTTATATTCGATTATGATGTTATGCTGTGTATATAGTTATACTCACTAGGTGACGGTATTCCCGTTATACATACAAGCGACCGAAACGAACAGAAAGTTGAATGGATAGACTGAGCAATGTGATATCCGATTATATCGCAATACTGTATAAATAGTGATACTTACCAGGAGACGGTACTTCCGTTACACATACTAGCGACTGAATCGAACGGAATGTTGAATGGTTAGACAACACGATAATTGTATCTGAGTTGTATTCGATGATATCGTGATGATGTTTATATAGCAATACCCACCAGGTAACTGTTCTTCCGTTTTACATACGAGCGACTTAATTGAACAGAAGGTTGAATAGTTAGACGACACGATGATTGTATCTGTTGTATTCGATGATATCGTGATGATGTTTATATAGCAATACCCCTCAGGTAACTGTTCTTCCGTTTCACATACGAGCGTCCGAATCGAACAGAAGGTTGAATGGATAGATTGAACAATCATCGTAACTGGGTTGTATTCGATTATGTTTATATAGTGATACTCACCAGGTAACTGTTCTTCCGTTTTACATACGAGCGTCCGAATCGAACAGAAGGTTGAATGGATAGATTGAACAATCATCGTATCTGGGTTGTATTCGATTATGTTTATATAGTTATACTTACCAGGTAACTGTTCTTTTGTTATACATACGAGCGACTTAATTGAACAGAAGGTTGAATAGTTAGACGACACGATGATTGTATCTGTTGTATTCGATGATATCGTGATGATGTTTATATAGCAATACCCACCAGGTAACTGTTCTTCCGTTTTACATACGAGCGTCCGAATCGAACAGAACGTTGAATGGATAGATTGAACAATCATCGTAACTGGGTTGTATTCGATTATGTTTATATAGTTATACTCACCAGGTAACTGTTCTTCCGTTTTACATACGAGCGTCCGAATCGAAAAGAAGGTTGAATGGATATATTGAACAATCATCGTATCTGGGTTGTATTCGATTATACTTACCAGGTAACTGTTCTTCCGTTATACATACGAGCGACTGAATTGAACAGAAGGTTGAATAAATAGACGACACGATAATTGTATCTGTTGTATTCGATGATATCGTGATGATGTTAATATAGCAATACTCACCAGGTAACTGTTCTTCCGTTTTACATACGAGCGTCCGAATCGAACAGAAGGTTGAATGAATAGATTGAACAATCATCGTATCTGGGTTGTATTCGATTATGATGTTATGCTGTTTATATAGTTATACTCACTAGGTGACAGTATTCCCGTTTTACATACGAGCGACCGAATCGAACAGAAGGTTGAATGGATAGTATCTGGGTTATATTCGATTATGATGTTATGCTGTTCATATAGTTATACTCACTAGGTGACGGTATTCCCGTTTTACATACGAGCGTCCGAATCGAACAGAAGGTTGAATAGATAGATTGAACAATCATCGTATCTGGGTTGTATTCGATTATGTTTATATAGTTATACTTACCAGGTAACTGTTCTTCCGTTAAACATACGAGGGACTGAATTGAACAGTAGGTTGAAAAGTTTGACTAAACTATAATCGTATCTAGGTTGTATTCGATTATATCGTGTTGATGTTTTTATAGTAATACTCACCAGGTAACCGTTCTTCCGTTTTACATACGAGCGTCCGAATCGAACAGAAGGTTGAATGGATAGATTGAACAATCATCGTATCTGGGTTGTATTCGATTTTGTATATATAGTTATACTTACCAGGTAACTGTTCTTCCGTTTTATATACGAGCGTCCGAATCGAACAGAAGGTTGAATGGATAGATTGAACAATCATCGTATCTGGGTTGTATTCGATTATGATGTTATGCTGTTTATATAGTTATACTCACTAGGTGACAGTATTCCCGTTATACATACGAGCGACCGAAACGAACAGAAGGTTGAATGGATAGTATCTGGGTTATATTCGATTATGATGTTATGCTGTTTATATAGTTATACTCACTAGGTGACAGTATTCCCGTTATACATATGAGCGACCGAAACGAACAGAAGGTTGAATGGATAGTATCTGGGTTATATTCGATTATGATGTTATGCTGTATATATAGTTATACTCACTAGGTGACGGTATTCCCGTTTTACATACGAGCGTCCGAATCGAACAGAAGGTTGAATGGATAGATTGAACAATCATCGTATCTGGGTTGTATTCGATTATGTTTATATAGTTATACTTACCAGGTAACTGTTCTTCCGTTATACATACGAGCGACTGAATTGAACAGAAGGTTGAATGGATAGATTGAACAATCATCGTATCTGGGTTGTATTCGATTATGTTTATATAGTTATACTTACCAGGTAACTGTTCTTCCGTTATACATACGAGCGACTGAATTGAACAGAAGGTTGAAAAGTTAGACTAAACTATAATCGTATCTAGGTTGTATTCGATTATATCGTGTTGTTGTTTATATAGTAATACTCACCAGGTAACCGTTCTTCCGTTTTACATACGAGCGTCCGAATCGAACAGAAGGTTGAATGGATAGATTGAACAATCATCGTATCTGGGTTGTATTCGATTTTGTTTATATAGTTATACTTACCAGGTAACTGTTCTTCCGTTTTACATACGAGCGTCCGAATCGAACAGAAGGTTAAATGGATAGATTGAACAATCATCGTATCTGGGTTGTATTCGATTATGTTTATATAGTTATACTTACCAGGTAACTGTTCTTCCGTTGTACATACGAGTGACTTAATTGAACAGAAGATTGAATAGTTAGACGACACGATGATTGTATCTGTTGTATTCGATGATATCGTGATGATGGTTATATAGCAATACCCACCAGGTAACTGTTCTTCCGTTTTACATACGAGAGTCCGAATCGAACAGAAGGTTGAATGGACAGATTGAACAATCATCGTATCTGGGTTGTATTCGATTATGATGTTATGCTGTTTATATAGTTATACTCACTAGGTGACAGTATTCCCGTTATACATACGAGCGACCAAAACGAACAGAAGGTTGAATGGATAGTATCTGGGTTATATTCGATTATGACGTTATGCTGTGTATATAGTTATACTCACTAGGTGACGGTTTATCCGTTATACATACAAGCGACCGAAACGAACAGAAAGTTGAATGGATAGACTGAACAATGTGATATCCGATTATATCGCAATATTGTATAAATAGTGATAATTTCCAGGAGACGGTACTTCCGTTACACATACTAGCGACTGAATCGAACGGAATGTTGAATGGTTAGACGACACGATAATTGTATCTGAGTTGTATTCGATGATATCGTGATGATGTTTATATAGCAATACCCACCAGGTAACTGTTCTTCCGTTTTACATACGTGCGACTTAATTGAACAGAAGGTTGAATAAATAGATTGAACAATCATCGTATCTGGGTTGTATTCGATTATGTTTATATAGTTATACTTACCAGGTAACTGTTCTTCCGTTATACATACGAGCGACTTAATTGAACAGAAGGTTGAATGGATAGATTGAACAATCATCGTATCTGGGTTGTATTCGATTATGTTTATATAGTTAAACTTACCAGGTAACTGTTCTTCCGTTATACATACGAGCGACTTAATTGAACAGAAGGTTGAATAGTTAGACGACACGATGATTGTATCTGTTGTATTCGATGATATCGTGATGATGTTTATATAGCAATACCCACCAGGTAACTGTTCTTCCGTTTCACATACGAGCGTCCGAATCGAACAGAAGGTTGAATGGATAGATTGAACAATCATCGTAACTGGGTTGTATTCGATTATGTTTATATAGTTATACTCACCAGGTAACTGTTCTTCCGTTTTACATACGAGCGTCCGAATCGAACAGAAGGTTGAATGGATAGATTGAACAATCATCGTATCTGGGTTGTATTCGATTATGTTTATATAGTTATACTTACCAGGTACCTGTTCTTCCGTTATACATACGAGCGACTCAATTGAACAGAAGGTTGAATAGTTAGACGACACGATGATTGTATCTGTTGTATTCGATGATATCGTGATGATGTTTATATAGCAATACCCACCAGGTAACTGTTCTTCCGTTTTACATACGAGCGTCCGAATCGAACAGAAGGTTGAATGGATATATTGAACAATCATCGTATCTGGGTTGTATTCGATTATACTTACCAGGTAACTGTTCTTCCGTTATACATACGAGCGACTGAATTGAACAGAAGGTTGAATAAATAGACGACACGATAATTGTATCTGTTGTATTCGATAATATCGTGATGATGTTAATATAGCAATACTCACCAGGTAACTGTTCTTCCGTTTTACATACGAGCGTCCGAATCGAACAGAAGGTTGAATGGATAGATTGAACAATCATCGTATCTGGGTTGTATTCGATTATGATGTTATGCTGTTTATATAGTTATACTCACTAGGTGACAGTATTCCCGTTTTACATACGAGCGACCGAATCGAACAGAAGGTTGAATGGATAGTATCTGGGTTATATTCGATTATGATGTTATGCTGTTTATATAGTTATACTCACTAGGTGACGGTATTCCCGTTTTACATACGAGCGTCCGAATCGAACAGAAGGTTGAATGGATAGATTGAACAATCATCGTATCTGGGTTGTATTCGATCATGTTTATATAGTTATACTTACCAGGTAACTGTTCTTCCGTTATACATACGAGCGACTAAATTGAACAGAAGGTTGAATGGATAGATTGAACAATCATCGTATCTGGGTTGTATTCGATTATGATGTTATGCTGGTTATATAGTTATACTCACTAGGTGACAGTATTCCCGTTATACATATGAGCGACCGAAACGAACAGAAGGTTGAATGGATAGTATCTGGGTTATATTCGATTATGATGTTATGCTGTGTATATAGTTATACTCACTAGGTGACGGTATTCCCGTTATACATACAAGCGACCGAAACGAACAGAAAGTTGAATGGATAGACTGAGCAATGTGATATCCGATTATATCGCAATACTGTATAAATAGTGATACTTACCAGGAGACGGTACTTCCGTTACACATACTAGCGACTGAATCGAACGGAATGTTGAATGGTTAGACAACACGATAATTGTATCTGAGTTGTATTCGATGATATCGTGATGATGTTTATATAGCAATACCCACCAGGTAACTGTTTCTCCGTTTTACATACGAGCGACTTAATTGAACAGAAGGTTGAATAGTTAGACGACACGATGATTGTATCTGTTGTATTCGATGATATCGTGATGATGTTTATATAGCAATACCCCTCAGGTAACTGTTCTTCCGTTTCACATACGAGCGTCCGAATCGAACAGAAGGTTGAATGGATAGATTGAACAATCATCGTAACTGGGTTGTATTCGATTATGTTTATATAGTTATACTCACCAGGTAACTGTTCTTCCGTTTTACATACGAGCGTCCGAATCGAACAGAAGGTTGAATAGATAGATTGAACAATCATCGTATCTGGGTTGTATTCGATTATGTTTATATAGTTATACTTACCAGGTAACTGTTCTTTCGTTAAACATACGAGGGACTGAATTGAACAGTAGGTTGAAAAGTTAGACTAAACTATAATCGTATCTAGGTTGTATTCGATTATATCGTGTTGATGTTTATATAGTAATACTCACCAGGTAACCGTTCTTCCGTTTTACATACGAGCGTCCGAATCGAACAGAAGGTTGAATGGATAGATTGAACAATCATCGTATCTGGGTTGTATTCGATTTCGTTTATATAGTTATACTTACCAGGTAACTGTTCTTCCGTTTTATATACGAGCGTCCGAATCGAACAGAAGGTTGAATGGATAGATTGAACAATCATCGTATCTGGGTTGTATTCGATTATGATGTTATGCTGTTTATATAGTTATACTCACTAGGTGACAGTATTCCCGTTATACATACGAGCGACCGAAACGAACAGAAGGTTGAATGGATAGTATCTGGGTTATATTCGATTATGATGTTATGCTGTGTATATAGTTATACTCACTAGGTGACGGTATTCCCGTTATACATACAAGCGACCGAAACGAACAGAAAGTTGAATGGATAGACTGAACAATGTGATATTCGATTATATCGCAATACTGTATTATAAAATAGTGATACTTACCAGGAGACGGTACTTCCGTTACACATACTAGCGACTGAATCGAACGGAATATTGAATGGTTAGACGACACGATAATTGTATCTGAGTTGTATTCGATGATATCGTGATGATAGGTAACTGTTCTTCCGTTTTACATTCAAGCGTCCGAATCGAACAGAAGGTTAAATGGATAGATTGAACAATCATCGTATCTGGGTTGTATTCGATTATGTTTATATAGTTATACTTACCAGGTAACTGTTCTTCCGTTGTACATACGAGTGACTTAATTGAACAGAAGATTGAATAGTTAGACGACACGATGATTGTATCTGTTGTATTCGATGATATCGTGATGATGGTTATATAGCAATACCCACCAGGTAACTGTTCTTCCGTTTTACATACGAGAGTCCGAATCGAACAGAAGGTTGAATGGACAGATTGAACAATCATCGTATCTGGGTTGTATTCGATTATGATGTTATGCTGTTTATATAGTTATACTCACTAGGTGACAGTATTCCCGTTATACATACGAGCGACCGAAACGAACAGAAGGTTGAATGGATAGTATCTGGGTTATATTCGATTATGACGTTATGCTGTGTATATAGTTATACTCACTAGGTGACGGTATTTCCGTTATACATACAAGCGACCGAAACGAACAGAAAGTTGAATGGATAGACTGAACAATGTGATATCCGATTATATCGCAATATTGTATGAATAGTGATAATTTCCAGGAGACGGTTCTTCCGTTACACATACTAGCTACTGAATCGAACGGAATGTTGAATGGTTAGACGACACGATAATTGTATCTGAGTTGTATTCGATGATATCGTGATGATGTTTATATAGCAATACCCACCAGGTAACTGTTCTTCCGTTTTACATACGAGCGACTTAATTGAACAGAAGGTTGAATAAATAGATTGAACAATCATCGTATCTGGGTTGTATTCGATTATGTTTATATAGTTATACTTACCAGGTAACTGTTCTTCCGTTATACATACGAGCGACTTAATTGAACAGAAGGTTGAATGGATAGATTGAACAATCATCGTATCTGGGTTGTATTCGATTATGTTTATATAGTTAAACTTACCAGGTAACTGTTCTTCCGTTATACATACGAGCGACTTAATTGAACAGAAGGTTGAATAGTTAGACGACACGATGATTGTATCTGTTGTATTCGATGATATCGTGATGATGTTTATATAGCAATACCCACCAGGTAACTGTTCTTCGGTTTTACATACGAGCGTCCGAATCGAACAGAAGGTTGAATGGATAGATTGAACAATCATCGTATCTGGGTTGTATTCGATTATGTTTATATAGTTATACTCACCAGGTAACTGTTCTTCCGTTTTACATACGAGCGTCCGAATCGAACAGAAGGTTGAATGGATAGATTGAACAATCATCGTATCTGGGTTGTATTCGATTATGTTTATATAGTTAAACTTACCAGGTAACTGTTCTTCCGTTATACATACGAGCGACTTAATTGAACAGAAGGTTGAATAGTTAGACGACACGATGATTGTATCTGTTGTATTCGATGATATCGTGATGATGTTTATATAGCAATACCCACCAGGTAACTGTTCTTCGGTTTTACATACGAGCGTCCGAATCGAACAGAAGGTTGAATGGATAGATTGAACAATCATCGTATCTGGGTTGTATTCGATTATGTTTATATAGTTATACTCACCAGGTAACTGTTCTTCCGTTTTACATACGAGCGTCCGAATCGAACAGAAGGTTGAATGGATAGATTGAACAATCATCGTATCTGGGTTGTATTCGATTATGTTTATATAGTTAAACTTACCAGGTAACTGTTCTTTCGTTATACATACGAGCGACTTAATTGAACAGAAGGTTGAATAGTTAGACGACACGATAATTGTATCTGAGTTGTATTCGATGATATCGTGATGATGTTTATATAGCAATACCCACCAGGTAACTGTTCTTCCGTTTTACATACGAGCGTCCGAATCGAACAGAAGGTTGAATGGATAGATTGAACAATCATCGTATCTGGGTTGTATTCGATTATACTTACCAGGTAACTGTTCTTCCGTTATACATACGAGCGACTGAATTGAACAGAAGGTTGAATTGTTAGACGACACGATAATTGTATCTGTTGTATTCGATGATATCGTGATGATGTTAATATAGCAATACTCACCAGGAAACTGTTCTTCCGTTTTACATACCAGCGTCCGAATCGAACAGAAGGTTGAATGGATAGATTGAACAATCATCGTATCTGGGTTGTATTCGATTATGTTTATATAGTTATACTTACCAGGTAACTGTTCTTCCGTTATACATACGAGCGACTGAATTGAACAGAAGGTTGAATGGATAGATTGAACAATCATCGTATCTGGGTTGTATTCGATTATGTTTATATAGTTATATTTACCAGGTAACTGTTCTTCCGTTATACATACGAGCGACTGAATTGAACAGAAGGTTGAAAAGTTAGACTAAACTATAATCGTATCTAGGTTGTATTCGATTATATCGTGTTGATGTTTATATAGTAATACTCACCAGGTAACCGTTTTTCCGTTTTACATACGAGCGTCCGAATCGAACAGAAGGTTGAATGGACAGATTGAACAATCATCATATCTGGGTTGTAGTCGATTTTGTTTATATAGTTATACTTACCAGGTAACTGTTCTTTCGTTTTACATAAGAGCGTCCGAATCGAACAGAAGGTTGAATGGATAGATTGAACAATCATCGTATCTGGGTTGTATTCGATTATGTTTATATAGTTATACTTACCAGGTAACTGTTCTTCCGTTATACATACGAGCGACTGAATTGAACAGAAGGTTGAATGGATAGATTGAACAATCATCGTATCTGGGTTGTATTCGATTATGTTTATATAGTTATATTTACCAGGTAACTGTTCTTCCGTTATACATACGAGCGACTGAATTGAACAGAAAGTTGAAAAGTTAGACTAAACTATAATCGTATCTAGGTTGTATTCGATTATATCGTGTTGATGTTTATATAGTAATACTCACCAGGTAACCGTTTTTCCGTTTTACATACGAGCGTCCAAATCGAACAGAAGGTTGAATGGACAGATTGAACAATCATCATATCTGGGTTGTAGTCCATTTTGTTTATATAGTTATACTTACCAGGTAACTGTTCTTCCGTTATACATACGAGCGACTTAATTGAACAGAAGGTTGAATAGTTAGACGACACGATAATTGTATCTGTTGTATTCGATGATATCGTGATGGAGTTTATATAGCAATACTCACCAGGTAACTGTTCTTCCGTTTTACATACGAGCGTCCGAATCGAACAGAAGGTTGAATGGATAGATTGAACAATCATCGTATCTGGGTTGTATTTGATTATGTTTATATAGTTATACTTACCAGGTAACTGTTCTTCCGTTATACATACGAGCGACTGAATTGAACAGAAGGTTGAATGGATAGATTGAACAATCATCGTATCTGGGTTGTATTCGATTATGTTTATATAGTTATACTTACCAGGTAACTGTTCTTCCGTTATACATACGAGCGACTGAATTGAACAGAAGGTTGGAAAGTTAGACGACACGATGATTGTATCTGTTGTATTCGATGATATCGTGATGATGTTTATATAGCAATACCCACCAGGTAACTGTTCTTCCGTTTTACATACGAGCGACTAAATTGAACAGAAGGTTGAATAAATAGATTGAACAATCATCGTATCTGGGTTGTATTCGATTATGTTTATATAGTTATACTTACCAGGTAACTGTTCTTCCGTTATACATACGAGCGACTTAATTGAACAGAAGGTTGAATGGATAGATTGAACAATAATCGTATCTGGGTTGTATTCGATTATGTTTATATAGTTAAACTTACCAGGTAACTGTTCTTCCGTTATACATACGAGCGACTTAATTGAACAGAAGGTTGAATAGTTAGACGACACGATGATTGTATCTGTTGTATTCGATGATATCGTGATGATGTTTATATAGCAATACCCACCAGGTAACTGTTCTTCCGTTTTACATACGAGCGACTCAATTGAACAGAAGGTTGAATAGTTAGACGACACGATGATTGTATCTGTTGTATTCGATGATATCGTGATGATGTTTATATAGCAATACCCACCAGGTAACTGTTCTTCCGTTTTACATACGAGCGTCCGAATCGAACAGAAGGTTGAATGGATAGATTGAACAATCATCGTATCTGGGTTGTATTCGATTATTTTTATATAGTTATACTCACCAGGAAACTGTTCTTCCGTTTTACATACGAGCGTCCGAATCGAACAGAAGGTTGAATGGATAGATTGAACAATCATCGTATCTGGGTTGTATTCGATTATGTTTATATAGTTAAACTTACCAGGTAACTGTTCTTCCGTTATACATACGAGCGACTTAATTGAACAGAAGGTTGAATAGTTAGACGACACGATAATTGTATCTGAGTTGTATTCGATGATATCGTGATGATGTTTATATAGCAATACCCACCAGGTAACTGTTCTTCCGTTTTACATACGAGCGTCCGAATCGAACAGAAGGTTGAATGGATAGATTGAACAATCATCGTATCTGGGTTGTATTCGATTATACTTACCAGGTAACTGTTCTTCCGTTATACATACGAGCGACTGAATTGAACAGAAGGTTGAATTGTTAGACGACACGATAATTGTATCTGTTGTATTCGATGATATCGTGATGATGTAAATATAGCAATGCTCACCAGGAAACTGTTCTTCCGTTTTACATACCAGCGTCCGAATCGAACAGAAGGTTGAATGGATAGATTGAACAATCATCGTATCTGGGTTGTATTCGATTATGTTTATATAGTTATACTTACCAGGTAACTGTTCCTCCGTTATACATACGAGCGACTGAATTGAACAGAAGGTTGAATGGATAGATTGAACAATCATCGTATCTGGGTTGTATTCGATTATGTTTATATAGTTATATTTACCAGGTAACTGTTCTTCCGTTATACATACGAGCGACTGAATTGAACAGAAGGTTGAAAAGTTAGACTAAACTATAATCGTATCTAGGATGTATTCGATTATATCGTGTTGATGTTTATATAGTAATACTCACCAGGTAACCGTTTTTCCGTTTTACATACGAGCGTCCGAATCGAACAGAAGGTTGAATGGACAGATTGAACAATCATCATATCTGGGTTGTAGTCGATTTTGTTTATATAGTTATACTTACCAGGTAACTGTTCTTTCGTTTTACATAAGAGCGTCCGAATCGAACAGAAGGTTGAATGGATAGATTGAACAATCATCGTATCTGGGTTGTATTCGATTATGTTTATATAGTTATACTTACCAGGTAACTGTTCTTCCGTTATACATACGAGCGACTTAATTGAACAGAAGGTTGAATAGTTAGACGACACGATAATTGTATCTGTTGTATTCGATGATATCGTGATGGAGTTTATATAGCAATACTCACCAGGTAACTGTTCTTCCGTTTTACATACGAGCGTCCGAATCGAACAGAAGGTTGAATGGATAGATTGAACAATCATCGTATCTGGGTTGTATTTGATTATGTTTATATAGTTATACTTACCAGGTAACTGTTCTTCCGTTATACATACGAGCGACTGAATTGAACAGAAGGTTGAATGGATAGATTGAACAATCATCGTATCTGGGTTGTATTCGATTATGTTTATATAGTTATACTTACCAGGTAACTGTTCTTCCGTTATACATACGAGCGACTGAATTGAACAGAAGGTTGAAAAGTTAGACTAAACTATAATCGTATCTAGGTTGTATTCGATTATATCGTGTTGATGTTTATATAGGATTAGTCGCAGCAGTCTTGAACTGGGATATATACCAGAAGTATGGAGGAGGGCTAGGGTCACCTTTATTCCTAAAGCTGGAAAAAGGGACACAACCCACCCCAAATCACAACGACCAATCAGTCTCACATCGTTCGTCCTAAAGACGGTGGAGAAAGCAACTGATAACTACATCAGATCAGAAATCCTGGAGCGGGTGCCTCTGCACCCCCGACAGCATGCATACCAAACGGGTAAATCTACGGAAACCGCATTGGTACAATTAACAGATGAAATCCAGGATGCACTGGGAAGTAAAGAAACAGTAATATGTGCCTTTCTAGACATAGAAGGGGCTTTTGACAACACACCACATGAAGCTGTCAGAAGAGCACTTGAAGACAGAGGAGTAGACAACACGACAACTAGATGGTTGTCGCAATTATTATCTACCAGAATAGCAGAGACTAAGATAGGACAAAACACTATCTCCATCTGCACAACTAGAGGATGTCCACAAGGGGGAGTGGCCTCCCCACTTATGTGGAGCCTAACAGTAGATCGACTCCTCTGCGGTTTGACCGAGATCGGTATATCGTGTCAAGGCTATGCAGATGACATAGTCATAATCGCGAGGGGAAAATTCGAAAGTACTCTTTGTGACATAGTTCAAAGAGGACTTGACTACACTAAAGAATGGTGTCAAGCTATGGGACTAAACGTCAACCCCACCAAGACTACCCTAGTTGCCTTTACAAGGAAAAGGAACATTAACCTCAAAACCATTGAGTTGGATGGAAAAGTTATTGAATGGAAGACAGAGGTCAAATATCTAGGACTTATACTAGATGACAAACTTATCTGGAACAAGCACGAAAAGGAAGTAACCAACAAAGCCACGAGAGCCCTAATGGTGTGCAGAAACTTTGCAGGAAAGAACTGGGGATGTAACCCAAATACCCTGCGGTGGATGTACACGTCAATAGTGAGACCAATCATCACTTATGGGGCAGTGGTCTGGAGCAGCAGAACTAGGCTAACTAGTACAAGAGCTAATCTTTCGAAAATCCAAAGACTAGCCTGTGTATGCATAACAGGTGCAATGAGAACGTTCCCAACGGCCGCTATGGAGGTAATCCTAAGCCTTACCCCCCTTCATATAGAATTAGAGAATATAGCAATAAGGACAACATACAGAATGACTAGAAAGGGAACCACCAAAGGCAAATTTAGACCCCTCTCTGGTAACCATCAAACCTGGGACATGCCCCAAGACGAGATGACAAGAAAGTTTAGCTTCGTGAAAGAATTCAACACGAGGCTAAGTAACAAGAATGAATGGGATAAAGAAACCATCGACAAACTCAGGAGAAGTGCCATTAAATGGTACACAGACGGATCCAGAACAATAGATGGTACTGGAATAGGAGTATATGGGCCTGGAACCAAATACTCAGAAAGTCTGGGCAAATTTCCGAGCATCTTCCAAGCGGAAATTTACGCCATCGGAAAATGCGTCCAGTTCAACATGGAAAGAAATCTTCGTCGACAAGAGATTATCATCATGTCAGACAGCCAAGCAGCCATTAATGCTCTGAACTCCCATGTAATCAACTCCAGAATGGTTTGGGAGTGTCTAGAAAAACTAAATGAACTAGGCAAGAATAATGCGGTTACCCTCCTATGGGTTCCAGGACACACTGGAGTGGAAGGTAATGAAATAGCAGATATACTCGCGAAAAAAGGGGCTGAAACACCATTTCTGGGACCTGAACCCTTTTGCGGAATAAGCACCAGTAGAATATTCCATGAACTTGAAAAAGAAGTACACAACAAAAGATCCCAGCACTGGATAGAATCACAAGGAATGAGGCAGGCCAAGATACTACTGGGGAACTATAACCAGAAGAGATCAAATGACTGCATTTGCATGAGCAAAAACAAGCTCAGAATACTAACAGGAATCCTAACAGGGCACTGCCGGTTGAAAGGACACCTTAGGAAACTCGGATTAGTGGAAGAAGAAGAATGCAGATTCTGCGAGGAAGAGGATGAAACCTCTATCCACATTCTCTCAGAATGCATCTCCTTGCAAAATCCGAGGTTACGATATCTCGGAGAACATCAAATAGAAGAGGGAGATCTACCTAACTTGAAGCCATCCGATATCCTGAACTTTCTGAAAGCCATAGGACTGGAGGGACTGCTTTAGTCGTTGAGACATCCTGAACGGCTAAGCAGCAGAAGGGGGCACAATAGATCTATATAGGTCGCAGTGTACAAGACCCCTATATCACAGAAATAGAAATAGAAATAGTAATAGTCACCAAATAACCGTTCTTCCGTTTTACATACGAGCGTCCGAATCGAACAGAAGGTTGAATGGATAGATTGAACAATCATCGTATCTGGGTTGTATTCGATATTGTTTATATAGTTAAACTTACCAGGTAACTGTTCTTCCGTTTTACATACGAGCGTCCGAATCGAACAGAAGGTTGAATGGATAGATTGAACAATCATCGTATCTGGGTTGTATTCGATTATGTTTATATAGTTATACTCACCAGGTAACTGTTCTTCCGTTTTACATACGAGAGTCCGAATCGAACAGAAGGTTGAATGGATAGTATCTGGGTTATATTCGATTATGACGTTATGCTGTGTATATAGTTATACTCACTAGGTGACGGTTTATCCGTTATACATACAAGCGACCGAAACGAACAGAAAGTTGAATGGATAGACTGAACAATGTGATATCCGATTATATCGCAATATTGTATAAATAGTGATAATTTCCAGGAGACGGTACTTCCGTTACACATACTAGCGACTGAATCGAACGGAATGTTGAATGGTTAGACGACACGATAATTGTATCTGAGTTGTATTCGATGATATCGTGATGATGTTTATATAGCAATACCCACCAGGTAACTGTTCTTCCGTTTTACATACGAGCGACTTAATTGAACAGAAGGTTGAATAAATAGATTGAACAATCATCGTATCTGGGTTGTATTCGATTATGTTTATATAGTTATACTTACCAGGTAACTGTTCTTCCGTTATACATACGAGCGACTTAATTGAACAGAAGGTTGAATGGATAGATTGAACAATCATCGTATCTGGGTTGTATTCGATTATGTTTATATAGTTAAACTTACCAGGTAACTGTTCTTCCGTTATACATACGAGCGACTTAATTGAACAGAAGGTTGAATAGTTAGACGACACGATGATTGTATCTGTTGTATTCGATGATATCGTGATGATGTTTATATAGCAATACCCACCAGGTAACTGTTCTTCCGTTTCATATACGAGCGTCCGAATCGAACAGAAGGTTGAATGGATAGATTGAACAATCATCGTAACTGGGTTGTATTCGATTATGTTTATATAGTTATACTCACCAGGTAACTGTTCTTCCGTTTTACATACGAGCGTCCGAATCGAACAGAAGGTTGAATGGATAGATTGAACAATCATCGTATCTGGGTTGTATTCGATTATGTTTATATAGTTATACTTACCAGGTACCTGTTCTTCCGTTATACATACGAGCGACTCAATTGAACAAAAGGTTGAATAGTTAGACGACACGATGATTGTATCTGTTGTATTCGATGATATCGTGATGATGTTTATATAGCAATACCCACCAGGTAACTGTTCTTCCGTTTTACATACGAGCGTCCGAATCGAACAGAAGGTTGAATGGATATATTGAACAATCATCGTATCTGGGTTGTATTCGATTATACTTACCAGGTAACTGTTCTTCCGTTATACATACGAGCGACTGAATTGAACAGAAGGTTGAATAAATAGACGACACGATAATTGTATCTGTTGTATTCGATAATATCGTGATGATGTTAATATAGCAATACTCACCAGGTAACTGTTCTTCCGTTTTACATACGAGCGTCCGAATCGAACAGAAGGTTGAATGGATAGATTGAACAATCATCGTATCTGGGTTGTATTCGATTATGATGTTATGCTGTTTATATAGTTATACTCACTAGGTGACAGTATTCCCGTTTTACATACGAGCGACCGAATCGAACAGAAGGTTGAATGGATAGTATCTGGGTTATATTCGATTATGATGTTATGCTGTTTATATAGTTATACTCACTAGGTGACGGTATTCCCGTTTTACATACGAGCGTCCGAATCGAACAGAAGGTTGAATGGATAGATTGAACAATCATCGTATCTGGGTTGTATTCGATCATGTTTATATAGTTATACTTACCAGGTAACTGTTCTTCCGTTATACATACGAGCGACTAAATTGAACAGGTTGAATGGATAGATTGAACAATCATCGTATCTGGGTTGTATTCGATTATGATGTTATGCTGGTTATATAGTTATACTCACTAGGTGACAGTATTCCCGTTATACATATGAGCGACCGAAACGAACAGAAGGTTGAATGGATAGTATCTGGGTTATATTCGATTATGATGTTATGCTGTGTATATAGTTATACTCACTAGGTGACGGTATTCCCGTTATACATACAAGCGACCGAAACGAACAGAAAGTTGAATGGATAGACTGAGCAATGTGATATCCGATTATATCGCAATACTGTATAAATAGTGATACTTACCAGGAGACGGTACTTCCGTTACACATACTAGCGACTGAATCGAACGGAATGTTGAATGGTTAGACAACACGATAATTGTATCTGAGTTGTATTCGATGATATCGTGATGATGTTTATATAGCAATACCCACCAGGTAACTGTTTCTCCGTTTTACATACGAGCGACTTAATTGAACAGAAGGTTGAATAGTTAGACGACACGATGATTGTATCTGTTGTATTCGATGATATCGTGATGATGTTTATATAGCAATACCCCTCAGGTAACTGTTCTTCCGTTTCACATACGAGCGTCCGAATCGAACAGAAGGTTGAATGGATAGATTGAACAATCATCGTAACTGGGTTGTATTCGATTATGTTTATATAGTTATACTCACCAGGTAACTGTTCTTCCGTTTTACATACGAGCGTCCGAATCGAACAGAAGGTTGAATAGATAGATTGAACAATCATCGTATCTGGGTTGTATTCGATTATGTTTATATAGTTATACTTACCAGGTAACTGTTCTTCCGTTAAACATACGAGGGACTGAATTGAACAGTAGGTTGAAAAGTTAGACTAAACTATAATCGTATCTAGGTTGTATTCGATTATATCGTGTTGATGTTTATATAGTAATACTCACCAGGTAACCGTTCTTCCGTTTTACATACGAGCGTCCGAATCGAACAGAAGGTTGAATGGATAGATTGAACAATCATCGTATCTGGGTTGTATTCGATTTCGTTCATATAGTTATACTTACCAGGTAACTGTTCTTCCGTTTTATATACGAGCGTCCGAATCGAACAGAAGGTTGAATGGATAGATTGAACAATCATCGTATCTGGGTTGTATTCGATTATGATGTTATGCTGTTTATATAGTTATACTCACTAGGTGACAGTATTCCCGTTATACATACGAGCGACCGAAACGAACAGAAGGTTGAATGGATAGTATCTGGGTTATATTCGATTATGATGTTATGCTGTGTATATAGTTATACTCACTAGGTGACGGTATTCCCGTTATACATACAAGCGACCGAAACGAACAGAAAGTTGAATGGATAGACTGAACAATGTGATATTCGATTATATCGCAATACTGTATTATAAAATAGTGATACTTACCAGGAGACGGTACTTCCGTTACACATACTAGCGACTGAATCGAACGGAATATTGAATGGTTAGACGACACGATAATTGTATCTGAGTTGTATTCGATGATATCGTGATGATAGGTAACTGTTCTTCCGTTTTACATTCGAGCGTCCGAATCGAACAGAAGGTTAAATGGATAGATTGAACAATCATCGTATCTGGGTTGTATTCGATTATGTTTATATAGTTATACTTACCAGGTAACTGTTCTTCCGTTGTACATACGAGTGACTTAATTGAACAGAAGATTGAATAGTTAGACGACACGATGATTGTATCTGTTGTATTCGATGATATCGTGATGATGGTTATATAGCAATACCCACCAGGTAACTGTTCTTCCGTTTTACATACGAGAGTCCGAATCGAACAGAAGGTTGAATGGACAGATTGAACAATCATCGTATCTGGGTTGTATTCGATTATGATGTTATGCTGTTTATATAGTTATACTCACTAGGTGACAGTATTCCCGTTATACATACGAGCGACCGAAACGAACAGAAGGTTGAATGGATAGTATCTGGGTTATATTCGATTATGACGTTATGCTGTGTATATAGTTATACTCACTAGGTGACGGTATTTCCGTTATACATACAAGCGACCGAAACGAACAGAAAGTTGAATGGATAGACTGAACAATGTGATATCCGATTATATCGCAATATTGTATGAATAGTGATAATTTCCAGGAGACGGTTCTTCCGTTACACATACTAGCTACTGAATCGAACGGAATGTTGAATGGTTAGACGACACGATAATTGTATCTGAGTTGTATTCGATGATATCGTGATGATGTTTATATAGCAATACCCACCAGGTAACTGTTCTTCCGTTTTACATACGAGCGACTTAATTGAACAGAAGGTTGAATAAATAGATTGAACAATCATCGTATCTGGGTTGTATTCGATTATGTTTATATAGTTATACTTACCAGGTAACTGTTCTTCCGTTATACATACGAGCGACTTAATTGAACAGAAGGTTGAATGGATAGATTGAACAATCATCGTATCTGGGTTGTATTCGATTATGTTTATATAGTTAAACTTACCAGGTAACTGTTCTTCCGTTATACATACGAGCGACTTAATTGAACAGAAGGTTGAATAGTTAGACGACACGATGATTGTATCTGTTGTATTCGATGATATCGTGATGATGTTTATATAGCAATACCCACCAGGTAACTGTTCTTCCGTTTTACATACGAGCGACTCAATTGAACAGAAGGTTGAATAGTTAGACGACACGATGATTGTATCTGTTGTATTCGATGATATCGTGATGATGTTTATATAGCAATACCCACCAGGTAACTGTTCTTCCGTTTTACATACGAGCGTCCGAATCGAACAGAAGGTTGAATGGATAGATTGAACAATCATCGTATCTGGGTTGTATTCGATTATTTTTATATAGTTATACTCACCAGGAAACTGTTCTTCCGTTTTACATACGAGCGTCCGAATCGAACAGAAGGTTGATTGGATAGATTGAACAATCATCGTATCTGGGTTGTATTCGATTATGTTTATATAGTTAAACTTACCAGGTAACTGTTCTTCCGTTATACAAACGAGCGACTTAATTGAACAGAAGGTTGAATAGTTAGACGACACGATAATTGTATCTGAGTTGTATTCGATGATATCGTGATGATGTTTATATAGCAATACCCACCAGGTAACTGTTCTTCCGTTTTACATACGAGCGTCCGAATCGAACAGAAGGTTGAATGGATAGATTGAACAATCATCGTATCTGGGTTGTATTCGATTATACTTACCAGGTAACTGTTCTTCCGTTATACATACGAGCGACTGAATTGAACAGAAGGTTGAATTGTTAGACGACACGATAATTGTATCTGTTGTATTCGATGATATCGTGATGATGTAAATATAGCAATACTCACCAGGAAACTGTTCTTCCGTTTTACATACCAGCGTCCGAATCGAACAGAAGGTTGAATGGATAGATTGAACAATCATCGTATCTGGGTTGTATTCGATTATGTTTATATAGTTATACTTACCAGGTAACTGTTCCTCCGTTATACATACGAGCGACTGAATTGAACAGAAGGTTGAATGGATAGATTGAACAATCATCGTATCTGGGTTGTATTCGATTATGTTTATATAGTTATATTTACCAGGTAACTGTTCTTCCGTTATACATACGAGCGACTGAATTGAACAGAAGGTTGAAAAGTTAGACTAAACTATAATCGTATCTAGGATGTATTCGATTATATCGTGTTGATGTTTATATAGTAATACTCACCAGGTAACCGTTTTTCCGTTTTACATACGAGCGTCCGAATCGAACAGAAGGTTGAATGGACAGATTGAACAATCATCATATCTGGGTTGTAGTCGATTTTGTTTATATAGTTATACTTACCAGGTAACTGTTCTTTCGTTTTACATAAGAGCGTCCGAATCGAACAGAAGGTTGAATGGATAGATTGAACAATCATCGTATCTGGGTTGTATTCGATTATGTTTATATAGTTATACTTACCAGGTAACTGTTCTTCCGTTATACATACGAGCGACTTAATTGAACAGAAGGTTGAATAGTTAGACGACACGATAATTGTATCTGTTGTATTCGATGATATCGTGATGGAGTTTATATAGCAATACTCACCAGGTAACTGTTCTTCCGTTTTACATACGAGCGTCCGAATCGAACAGAAGGTTGAATGGATAGATTGAACAATCATCGTATCTGGGTTGTATTTGATTATGTTTATATAGTTATACTTACCAGGTAACTGTTCTTCCGTTATACATACGAGCGACTGAATTGAACAGAAGGTTGAATGGATAGATTGAACAATCATCGTATCTGGGTTGTATTCGATTATGTTTATATAGTTATACTTACCAGGTAACTGTTCTTCCGTTATACATACGAGCGACTGAATTGAACAGAAGGTTGAAAAGTTAGACTAAACTATGATCGTATCTAGGTTGTATTCGATTATATCGTGTTGATGTTTATATAGTAATAGTCACCAAATAACCGTTCTTCCGTTTTACATACGAGCGTCCGAATCGAACAGAAGGTTGAATGGATAGATTGAACAATCATCGTATCTGGGTTGTATTCGATATTGTTTATATAGTTAAAGTTACCAGGTAACTGTTCTTCCGTTTTACATACGAGCGTCCGAATCGAACAGAAGGTTGAATGGATAGATTGAACAATCATCGTATCTGGGTTGTATTCGATTATGTTTATATAGTTATACTCACCAGGTAACTGTTCTTCCGTTTTACATACGAGCGTCCGAATCGAACAGAAGGTTGAATGGATAGATTGAACAATCATCGTATCTGGGTTGTATTCGATTATGTTTATATAGTTATACTTACCAGGTAACTGTTCTTCCGTTATACATACGAGCGACTTAATTGAACAGAAGGTTGAATAGTTAGACGACACGATGATTGTATCTGTTGTATTCGATGATATCGTGATGATGTTTATATAGCAATACCCACCAGGTAACTGTTCTTTCGTTTTACATACGAGCGTCCGAATCGAACAGAAGGTTGAATGGATTGATTGAACAATCATCGTACCTGGGTTGTATTCGATTATACTTATCAGGTAACTGTTCTTCCGTTATACATACGAGCGACTGAATTGAACAGAAGGTTGAATAGTTAGACGACACGATAATTGTATCTGTTGTATTCGATGATATCGTGATGATGTTTATATAGCAATACCCACCAGGTAACTGTTCCTCTGTTTTACATACGAGCGTCCGAATCGAACAGAAGGTTGAATGGATAGATTGAACAATCATCGTATCTGGGTTGTATTCGATTATGTTTATATAGTTATACTTACCAGGTAACTGTTCTTCCGTTATACATACGAGCGACTGAATTGAACAGAAGGTTGAATGGTTAGACGACACGATAATTGTATCTGTTGTATTCGATGATATCGTGATGATGTTTATATAGCAATACTCACCAGGTAACTGTTCTTCCGTTTCACATACGAGCGTCCGAATCGAACAGAAGGTTGAATGGATAGATTGAACAATCATCGTATCTGGGTTGTATTCGATTATGATGTTATGCTTTTTATATAGTTATACTCACTAGGTGACAGTATTCCCGTTATACATACAAGCGACCGAAACGAACAGAAAGTTGAATGGATAGACTGAACAATGTGATATCCGATTATATCGCAATACTGTATAAATAGTGATACTTACCAGGAGACGGTACTTCCGTTACACATACTAGCGACTGAATCGAACGGAATGTTGAATGGTTAGACGACACGATAATTGTATCTGAGTTGTATTCGATGATATCGTGATGATGTTTATATAGCAATACCCACCAGGTAACTGTTCTTCCGTTTTACATACGAGCGACCGATCGAACAGAAGGTTGAATGGATAGTATCTGGGTTATATTCGATTATGATGTTATGCTGTATATATAGTTATACTCACTAGGTGACGGTATTCCCGTTTTACATACGAGCGTATGAATCGAACAGAAGGTTGAATGGATAGATTGAACAATCATCGTATCTGGGTTGTATTCGATTATGTTTATATAGTTATACTCACCAGGTAACTGTTCTTCCGTTATACATACGAGCGACTGAATTGAACAGAAGGTTGAATGGATAGATTGAACAATCATCGTATCTGGGTTGTATTCGATTATGTTTATATATTTATACATACCAGGTAACTGTTCTTCCGTTATACATACGAGCGACTGAATTGAACAGAAGGTTGAAAAGTAAGACTAAACTATAATCGTATCTAGGTTGTATTAGATTATATCGTGTTGATGTTAATATAGTAATACTCACCAGGTAACCGTTTTTCCGTTTTACATACGAGCGTCCGAATCGAACAGAAGGTTGAATGGATAGATTGAACAATCATCGTATCTGGGTTGAATTCGATTTTGTATATATAGTTATACTTACCAGGTAACTGTTCTTCCGTTTTACATACGAGCGTCCGAATCGAACAGAAGGTTGAATGGATAGATTGAACAATCATCGTATCTGGGTTGTATTCGATTATGTTTATATAGTTATACTCACCAGGTAACTGTTCTTCCGTTTCACATACGAGCGTCCGAATCGAACAGAAGGTTGAATGGATAGATTGAACAATCATCGTATCTGGGTTGTATTCGATTATGTTTATATAGTTATACTTACCAGGTAACTGTTCTTCCGTTATACATACGAGCGACTTAATTGAACAGAAGGTTGAATAGTTAGACGACACGATAATTGTATCTGTTGTATTCGATGATATCGTGATGGTGTTTATATAGCAATACTCACCAGGTAACTGTTCTTCCGTTTTACATACGAGCGTCCGAATCGAACAGAAGGTTGAATGGATAGATTGAACAATCATCATATCTGGGTTGTATTTGATTATGTTTATATAGTTATACTTACCAGGTAACTGTTCTTCCGTTTTACATAAGAGCGTCCGAATCGAACAAAAGGTTGAATGGATAGATTGAACAATCATCGTATCTGGGTTGTATTCGATTATGTTTATATAGTTATACTTACCAGGTAACTGTTCTTCCGTTATACATACGAGCGACTGAATTGAAAAAAAGGTTGAATAGATAGACGACACGATAATTGTATCTGTTGTATTCGATGATATCGTGATGATGTTTATATAGCAATACTCACCAAGTAACTGTTCTTCAGTTTTACATACGAGCGTCCGAATCGAACAGAAGGTTGAATGGATAGATTGAACAATCATCGTATCTGGGTTGTATTTGATTATGTTTATATAGTAATACTTACCAGGTAACTGTTCTTCCGTTATACATACGAGCGACTGAATTGAACAGAAGGTTGAATGAATAGATTGAACAATCATCGTATCTGGGTTGTATTCGATTATGTTTATATAGTTATACTTACCAGGTAACTGTTCTTCCGTTATACATACGAGCGACTGAATTGAACAGAAGGTTGAAAAGTTAGACTAAACTATAATCGTATCTAGGTTGTATTCGATTATATCGTGTTGATGTTTATATAGTAATACTCACCAAATAACCGTTCTTCCGTTTTACATACGAGCGTCCGAATCGAACAGAAGGTTGAATGGATAGATTGAACAATCATCGTATCTGGGTTGTATTCGATATTGTTTATATAGTTATACTTACCAGGTAACTGTTCTTCCGTTTTACATAAGAGCGTCCGAATCGAACAGAAGGTTGAATGGATAGATTGAACAATCATCGTATCTGGGTTGTATTCGATTATGTTTATATAGTTATACTTACCAGGTAACTGTTCTTCCGTTATACATACGAGCGACTTAATTGAACAGAAGGTTGAATAGTTAGACGACACGATTATTGTATCTGTTGTATTCGATGATATCGTGATGATATTTATATAGCAATACTCACCAGGTAACTGTTCTTCCGTTTTACATACGAGCGTCCGAATCGAACAGAAGGTTGAATGGATAGATTGAACAATCATCGTATCTCGGTTGTATTTGATTATGTTTATATAGTTATACTTACCAGGTAACTGTTCTTCCGTTTTACATAAGAGCGTCCGAATCAAACAGAAGGTTGAATGGATAGATTGAACAATCATCGTATCTGGGTTGTATTCGATTATGTTTATATTGTTATAATCACCAGGTAACTGTTCTTCCGTTATACATACGAGCGACTTAATTGAACAGAAGGTTGAATAGTTAGACGACACGATAATTGTATCTGAGTTGTATTCGATGATATCGTGATGATGTTTATATAGCAATACCCACCAGGTAACTGTTCTTCCGTTTTACATACGAGCGACCGAATCGAACAGAAGGTTGAATGGATAGTATCTGGGTTATATTCGATTATGATGTAATACTGTATATATAGTTATACTCACTAGGTGACAGTATTCCCGTTATACATAAGAGCGTCCGAATCGAACAGAAAGTTGAATGGATAGATTGAACAATCATCGTATCTGGGTTGTATTCGATTATGTTTATATGGTAATACTTACCAGGTAACTGTTCTACCGTTATACATTCGTGCGACTGAATTGAACAAAAGGTTGAATAGTTAGACGACACGATAATTGTATCTGTTGTATTCGATGATATCGTGATGATGTTTATATAGCAATACTCACCAGGTAACTGTTCTTCCGTTTTACATACGAGCGTCCGAATCGAACAGAAGGTTGAATGGATAGATTGAACAATCGTCGTATCTGGGTTGTATTTGATTATGATGTTATGCTGTTTATATAGTTATACTCACTAGGTGACAGTATTCCCGTTATACATACGAGCGACCGAAACGAACAGAAAGTTGAATGGATAGACTGAACAATGTGATATCCGATTATATCGCAATACTGTATGAATAGTGATACTTACCAGGAGACGGTACTTCCGTTACACATACTAGCGACTTAATCGAACGGAATGTTGAATGGTTAGACGACACGATAATTGTATCTGAGTTGTATTCGATGATATCGTGATGATGTTTATATAGCAATACCCACCAGGTAACTGTTTTCCGTTTTACATACGAGCGACCGAATCGAACAGAAGGTTGAATGGATAGTATCTGGGTTATATTCGATTATGATGTGATGCTGTATATATAGTTATACTCACTAGGTGACGGTATTCCCGTTTTACATACGAGCGTCCGAATCGAACAGAAGGTTGAATGGATAGATTGAACAATCATCGTATCTGGGTTGTATTCGATTATGTTTATATAGTTATACTCACCAGGTAACTGTTCTTCCGTTATACATACGAGCGACTGAATTGAACAGAAGGTTGAATGGATAGATTGAACAATCATCGTATCTGGGTTGTATTCGATTATGTTTATATAGTTATACTTACCAGGTAACTGTTCTTCCGTTATACATACGAGCGACTGAATTGAACAGAAGGTTGAAAAGTTAGACTAAACTATAATCGTATCTAGGTTGTTTTCGATTATATCGTGTTGATGTTTATATAGTAATACTCACTAGGTAACCGTTCTTCCGTTTTACATACGAGCGTCCGAATCGAACAGAAGGTTGAATGGATAGATTGAACAATCATCGTATCTGGGTTGTATTCGATTATGTTTATATAGTTATACTTACCAGGTAAATGTTCTTTCGTTATACATCCGAGCGACTGAATTGAACAGAAGGTTGAAAAGTTAGACTATACTATAATCGTATCTAGCGTGTATTCGATTATATCGTGTTGATGTTTATATAGTAATACTCACCAGGTAACCGTTCTTTCGTTTTACATACGAGCGTCCGAATCGAACAGAAGGTTCAATGGATAGATTGAACAATCATCGTATCTGGGTTGTATTTGATTTCGTTTATATAGTTATACTTACCAGGTAACTGTTCTTCCGTTTTACATAAGAGCGTCCGAATCGAACAGAAGGTTGAATGGATAGATTGAACAATCATCGTATCTGGGTTGTATTCGATTATGTTTATATAGTTATACTTACCAGGTAACTGTTCTTCCGTTATACATACGAGCGACTTAATTGAACAGAAGGTTGAATAGTTAGACGACACGATAATTGTATCTGTTGTATTCGATGATATCGTGATGATGTTTATATAGCAATACTCACCAGGTAACTGTTCTTCCGTTTTACATACGAGCGTCCGAATCAAACAGAAGGTTGAATGGATAAATTGAACAATCATTGTATCTGGGTTGTATTTGATTATGTTTATATAGTTATACTTACCAGGTAACTGTTCTTCCGTTTTACATAAGAGCGTCTGAATCGAACAGAAGGTTGAATGGATAGATTGAACAATCATCGTATCTGGGTTGTATTCGATTATGTTTATATAGTTATACTCACCAGGTAACTGTTCTTCCGTTATACATACGAGCGACTGAATTGAACAGAAGGTTGAATAGTTAGACGACACGATAATTGTATCTGTTGTATTCGATGATATCGTGATGATGTTTATATAGCAATACTCACCAGGTAACTGTTCTTCCGTTTTACATACGAGCGTCCGAATCGAACAGAAGGTTGAATGGATAGATTGAACAATCATCGTATCTGGGTTGTATTTGATTATGATGATATGCTGTTTATATAGTTATACTCACTAGGTGACAGTATTCCCGTTATACATACGAGCGACCGAAACGAACAGAAGGTTGAATGGATAGTATCTGGGTTATATTCGATTATGATGTTATGCTGTGTATATAGTTATACTCACTAGGTGACGGTATTCCCGTTATACATACAAGCGACCGAAACGAACAGAAAGGTGAATGGATAGACTGAACAATGTGATATCTGATTATATCGCAATACTGTATAAATAGTGATACTTACCAGGAGACGGTACTTCCGTTACACATACTAGCGACTGAATCGAACGGAATGCTGAATGGTTAGACGACACGATAATTGTATCTGAGTCGTATTCGATGATATCGTGATGATGTTATTACCCCTTCTTTTGGTTCTGTTGGGGAAAATAGAAAAAAAAAAAAGATTGTGGATATTGCTTGATAGCAATTTATCCAAGGCACAGCTCAGGGAGAGGGGTGGGTAAATTTTAAGTAGATATTGTCTGAATACACACTGGTGAGATATTTCGAAATCCGCTCAACTAAGGACTTCTGACTGTTCTTCGGAACTCCAGTGGGGAACGGCACTGGCCTAAGGCTGTTGGCTCGATTCGGATCGCCCAGAGTTAAAATGCTATGCGGGATGTAAATATTGGAAAAGGTAGGTTAATTTGATAACTAAACTTTTGATGGTAAATGGATATACTATACTCAAGAAACAACCGAGAAAGAGTGCAGGGACCAATTAGTTACAGAAGATATAGAGCCCTAAAGGTATATATACCGCAGGTTCACATTCAAGCTAAAGCAATTAAGAATATTATCACTGTGATTTCTCTAACATAACAGTGGTTATTTCAGCGTTAACATAATGAAAAAGGAAGGTGATGGTGTAGCAGGACTGAAGTTCATACACTTTCCAAGCACATATAAGCCAGGCGAAGAAGGTTAGTGGACAGATCTTACTTGAGCTTAGACAGGTAGCCTCTATTACTGGGAGTCCTACTATAAACCAGACCAGAGGTCTCTCCTGGTACCTGGTCTAGTTCCCCGCCTGGAATAGGCTTTTAGATCTTAGGTCTCAGATCTTATTCATCCCCAACACCGATTTGTTATGCATGAATAAGCATGTAGGTATACAAAAAGGCCTGAAATACAGTTCTTCATGAATAAAGGAGCAAAATAGAGATGAGAAGGGAGAGTCCAAGAGAAGTCGATGGGTTACTTGCCTGTGATGGTGTGTGGCCTTTCAGAAGGTTTCAATATGAAACTTATTCAATATTTAGGAAAAATCAAATCCACCCAATGGTGAGGAATAATCAGCTTGATCAATTCCGCTTTTTCCTAGTTAGCTTTTCCGGCTAAAAAAATCCGCAATTTGCGATTTTCAGAATCACATCCAATTCTGATAAAAAACCAGCAAGAATCAGGTTAGACCTCAACTTTTGGAGGCAAAATTTCCCACTATAACCTCTCTGACAGAGATAATTGTCAGTCTGCTGACACCTGTCTGGACCAAACTGTCAGCCTTTCCCGAAAACTGAGAATTGCAGGAAGTAAACAAACACCTTCAGGACCAACTATATACCAGGTAATACATCGAAATTATTGAAAATGAGTGAATATCGAATATTTATACCATTTCAGGAATTCAGAGTGAAGATCTACCTCCAGGAGGGAAATTGAACTTGGAAGTTCAATCCAAATCTGGTAATTACAAAGCTCCCAGGGGAGTTTATTTATCCTAATCCTAGGTATATTTGCAGGTCCTTCTTTGCGGGGCAGAAGCCGATCGATGCCATCCCAGAATTCTTGGTTCGCAGAGTGTTAGCTACGTTTCTAATTTTCGCCCTTTGTTTTTGTCATACGTTTGTTTGAATAAAAGATCCGATAATTATTGAATGTGCTATCTATTGCGATATCAGTGCCTTTCGAGATTCTTCAGGGGTAGGTATAATAACATGCATTTCAAAACCGTAACACCCCCCCTCTTCCTGAAAAAAAAACTTTTAACGAGAGTAAATCCTATTCTTCGTAACTGGAATCAGTATCGGGAGGGTGAGTCTTCAAGTCTTTGGCATGCCAGACACCAACGCTTTTACCGGCATCATCAGAAAGTTCGTAGGACCACGGTGATAGAATGCGAGATATCGTGAAAGGGCCTTCAAATTTGTTCAGGAACTTCGCTGTAACCCCGCGAGCCTTGTCTGAAATTGCAAAGTTCCTTTTCCACACTCGCTGCTTTAGGTTGAATCGCTCGTCACGACGTCTAAGATTGTAGTATTTACTACTCCTTATCGAGGCATCCTTGATCCGCCGACTTACATCCCTGAAAACCTCCAACAGAGCCTCATTTCGCATTCCGATATCAAAGGGTTTCTGGTCCAATTCAGCGGAAAGCGGGTGCCTGTCCTGTCCCGATAGTTTTATTTCCCGTCCGAACATGACTAAGGTCGGAGTCAACTTGGTGGTCTCATGCCGGGCTGTTCGGATGGCACATGCTACTTGTTGAAGGTATTTATCCCAGGTTCGATGGTTATCGGCTACATAGGAAGTTAATATGGTTTTGACCACCCGATGACTTCGTTCTACTGGATTAGCTTGTGCATGATAATTGGATATATGTCCAGGAAGGATATCATACCGCAACAGGAGTTGTTTGAAGGATCCACTACGGAACTGCACTCCATTGTCCATAATCACTCGCCTAGGGGCCCCAAAAAGAAGGATTACATTTTCTTCAAACAGGATGGACACCTTTGCTGCTGTTGCTGTCCTTAAAGGAAATAATAGGATGAACTTGGAGAAGATGTCCATAACCGAAAATATGTGCGTATATCCCGACCCCGATCTTGGCAGAGGGCCAACAAGATCGACGCTCAGAACCTCCCAAGGTCGTGATACCGATACGCCGGCACTGAGCATCAAACCAGCTGGGGCTTTCTGATCTGGTTTAGTCCTCAAGCATGTCTGACACCTATTTATATATCGGGCGACATCTTGGCGAAGTTTGGGCCAATAATATTTTGCGGATATCCGAGCACAGGTCTTGAATATACCCAAATGTCCGGACGTGGGGGGATCGTGATTGCTTCTAATTATCTCCGAACGACTTTCTTTAGGGACCACCACCAACCACCCATCAGATTCTTCGGAGAGAGCTGGATAAGGGACACTCGTTCTTTTGAAAAGACGTTCGTCTTTCACGCGCCAGAGGGGGTAGCGGTCGGGTCGTTTCCTAACCAACCCTATCATACGCCAGTACCAATGGTCCTTGACTAGGGATACTCCATCAGTATGACTATCGACGGCATTCACGACCGGAACGGCACGGGATAATGCGTCTGGTACTAAATGTTCCCGTCCGACTCGATGAACTATGTCGAAGTCATATTGCTGAAGTCTGACTGCCCACCGCGCGATCCGGCCAACGGGATCCTTGATATTATTTAGCCACTTCAGACTATGATGGTCCGTTATCACGCGAAACTTGGTTCCCTCAACATAAGGCCTTAACTTTTCAATGGCAAACAGCACCGCCAAACATTCTTTCTCGGTAGTACTGTATTTTCTTTCCGCAGAAGTTAGTGAACGGCTAAGGTAGCAAATCACCTTCTCGTCTTCACCAACACCCTGTGAAAGTACAGCCCCAATACCGTAGTCGGATGCATCGGTCTGTATAACAAAAGGAACCTCAAAGTTTGGACATGAAAGAACTGGTGCGGTAATCAAGTGGTCCTTAAGAGCCCGGAAGGCTCGATCGCAGACTTCATCCCAAAGGAATTTCGAATTCTTCTTGAGAAGCGCACTAAGAGGTGTCGTCAGCGAAGAAAAATTAGGCACAAAACGCCTGTACCAGGAGGCCAGTCCTATCAATCGTCGGACTTCCGTGACATTTCGAGGGGGAGGAATATTAACGATAGCCTCCACTTTTTCCGGGTCTACCATGAGCCCTGAGGCCCCCACTACATATCCGAGATATCTAAGTTCCGATTTACAAAAATGACATTTGTTTTTATTCAATGTCAGTCCAGCTTTAGTGAGTCGGATCAGAACCTCATTTAAAATCTCGAGGTGTTTTTCGAAGGTACTCGTACATATTATGACGTCGTCCAAGTAAACAAAGACATACTGCTCTAGGTCTACCCCGATAACCCGATCAATAAATCTTTGCCAGGTTGCAGGAGCGTTATGCAGGCCCATGGGCATGCGAGTGAACTGGTAGAGCCCTCGATTTGGAATAATGAAGGCGGTGAGTGGTTTCGACTTGTTAGACAGGGGAATCTGCCAGTAAGCGGATTTAATATCTAACGTGGTTAGATATTGAGCATCTCGCAACTTGTCGAGAGTCGCGCTAACGAATGGTAGGGGGTAGGCATCCCGCTCCGTAACTTTATTAAGCTGTCGGAAATCCACTACAAAACGATATCGCCCATCATCTTTTTTGATCAGAAGGATGGGGGATGCCCAAGGTGAGACCGACGGTTCTACCACTCCGTCCTCCAGCATTTGGTCAAGTTCGAGATGTACCTGCTTTAACAACGCTGGGGAGACAGGATAATATCGCTGTCGTAGGGGTGGAGATGACGTCTTTATATCATGTTCGACCAAGTTGGTGCAGCCCAACTTCGTACCCATAGATTGGAACGTCCTCTCTATTAGAGCTTCCAACTGGATGCGTTGAATTTCCGACAGTGTACTGATGGAGTTAAGATTCGGTGATGATAACTCATCCTCCGAGCTTCGGAAACTCCATTCACCCGAGAACATATCGGGAATGATCTGCATTCTGGCCCAAAAATCCATTCCGAGAATTAGCGTATGGGGAAGAGACGGGACTACCAATACCTCGAATATTTTCACCTTCCCACATAAGTTTATTGGGACGGCCACGATTCCCTTCACGGAGCAGGTTTCTCCATTCGCAATTGTGCAACTCTGTTCTTCGACATTCTGCAGTCTACAAGTCGGTTTCAGAATATTCCACCCTCTTGCACCTAAGACAGTACGCGTACAGCCAGAATCCAACAGAGATAAGAATTTATGACCAAAAATATCTACAGTCAGATATGGCCTGGTATCTCCTTTTGCATGAGCGAGAACATAATCTATTATAAACCCCGCTCTTTGATTGACCGACAAAAAAGTTGAGGAAGGGTCGACCCGTCGGTCTACGGATGACCTCTTCTCAAGTTTTTTGAACAGTTGGGACACGAACTTGATACAGTATCAGACTTCCCACACTTGAAGCAAAACTTCCGTGGCGGCTGAGGACATTGGCGAAATTTGTGAGCTGGGTTCTCACAGTTCCAACATTTGGCGGGCTGATTGGTCAACATTTCGACTCTGGGGTCATGAGATGGGCCAGGTGACGTGGTCGATTCAAGAGAGGGAGCAATTGTAGGCGCCACAGGATGTTGGTGAGGGTGGCTGCTGATGGCCGATATCGGGTTCGAGGCTGGCCGCCGATATGCCAGTTCTGGTTCCAGGAGGTTTCGTAGGTTCGTGGGAGGGGGCGTGAACTTATCCATTCTCCATTCCGTCTCTTCTACCGCTCGGCTGAGTTGAGTCAGTTCAGCGATTGTGTTGGTAGTTCGCAACGACAATTGTTTTTGGATATGGGGCAGAAGATTGCGCCTAATGATGCTCACCCTGGTAGGTTCTGAGGGCAAAGTGGTCATTTTCCGGAACATATTCTCCATGACCGACACATAATTGATGACTTTCTCCTGAGCCCCCTGTGTCCTCCTCCTCAATTCATCCCACAGACCGTATTCATAATCGAAGGGTTGGAAAGCTGCCCTCAACTGTGCAGATAAGTCATCCCAGGAAGAGAACCGTCCCGTACGGTACCATAGGAGAGCCTCTTGTGTCAACAATTCTGGAGCAGATCTGAGAAGTCGCTCCTTAGACACCCCGCGGGATACGCGAAGCTCCTCAATCCGCTCCAAAAACTCGTTCACGCTGGTTCTTCCATTGAACCGTACGCCCCAGCGATCTAATGGGTTCCATTGGTTCCTTGCGTAGGATTCCGTTTGGGTAGGTGGCAAGCGAAGATTATAGAATCTGTCCGCCAGCGGCATTGAATCGTTCGCTGTCACTGGCTCCCCAAATTCGTAGGTCTGGTCCCCCGTAGCCATTCGTGATGACCACGTCGAACTAGCCCGAGCCTGGGTCGGCCTCTCATCGAACCTAACATGATTATCGTTTTTCCCCTCCGGATTTACTGATGCTCCAAGGTGAGTCTGGCTATACTGTTCGGATGGCCCTGGTTGTCGGCTGAAACCAGGTGGGTTGATGAAGGTCTCGAGAGTAGGGCCTGGGTGACCTCGTGACTGGGGCTGGGGGAACGGCCCTGAACGACGACCTGTTGAAGTGAACGGGACTTCTCCCCTTGATGAAAATCTATCGAATAGATTTCCTGATTCCGAGCTTATATCTTCGTCGGTTAGATCAATCAGATCATGAGAGACTGCAGGCTCAGAGTGAGAGGAGGTTGGTCGTATCGGTGGGTTATCCTCATCCAATATCGATCTCGACTGAGGGGCCCTTGAGCTCGCTCGGCTCGCTGGTCGTCCACTGACCGCTACGCCTTCGAACGCCAAGTTCAGGTCCCCTATCAACCGTGAGCATCTTGAAATCAGCTCATTTCTATTATCCTCTTGGTTTTCATTACAATTACCCAATCGCTGAAGACGAAGGGAAACGTGTAGTAACCGAGAATACATCCGCGCGAATTCATTATCTCGGTTATTATGGTCAAAGTCCTCCACAGCTTGTTGCAGATCCGAAATTTTCACTTCGCAGGTGGACAGCTCAATCGTCGGATCCCACATGATCGTCGGTGGAGCGTGAGCAATATTTTGGCGTTCTGCTCTGAAAGCCTCTCTTAAAGTGACTCTTTTTTCGTTCACGGTGTTCCCTATTGGTAATCCCCTTATTTGGAGTTCATAGGTCAACTCGTCCCCCAAAAGACGATTAACTTCCATGATTTAATGCTTATTACTATCCAAAAAAAAAATTTTTAAATTATTGTTTACTTAATGAAAGCACGCAGTGCCCCCGACCCCAACTAACCAAAAAAAAAAAGACCAAAACCCCAGCCTTCGAAGGAACCGACTCCCAAAATACCTAAGGTCCACCATAAACAACCTATTCTTCAGAATTCCCCGAAGTTTACCAAGAAAGTACACCCCAAAAAAAAATTCCGCTCTAATAATCTCAGTACCGGTCCTCAGAACCTCACTTAAACAAATTTCAAACCAATTCGATATTGCTACCCTAAATCAATCAAGAGTATAACATTGAAGAAGAGAAAATCGTATCATCAAAAGGATCTATACGACTCCGCAACCAACAACTCTGAAACCGCGAATCTTTTGTGCAACCCTGTATATTCGAGTATTCTGTGGGTGCCCTAACTGCTTGCTGCCAAAAAAAAAATATTAAAAGAAAGAGAAAAAAAATACCATAAGCTCGAATATCCTCCTCTGAGAGCAATTTTTATTTTCTCACCCTGTATATCCCAAAACTAAACCACGTGATTGGGCGCCAATTTTATTACCCCTTCTTTTGGTTCTGTTGGGGAAAATAGAAAAAAAAAAAGATTGTGGATATTGCTTGATAGCAATTTATCCAAGGCACAGCTCAGGGAGAGGGGTGGGTAAATTTTAAGTAGATATTGTCTGAATACACACTGGTGAGATATTTCGAAATCCGCTCAACTAAGGACTTCTGACTGTTCTTCGGAACTCCAGTGGGGAACGGCACTGGCCTAAGGCTGTTGGCTCGATTCGGATCGCCCAGAGTTAAAATGCTATGCGGGATGTAAATATTGGAAAAGGTAGGTTAATTTGATAACTAAACTTTTGATGGTAAATGGATATACTATACTCAAGAAACAACCGAGAAAGAGTGCAGGGACCAATTAGTTACAGAAGATATAGAGCCCTAAAGGTATATATACCGCAGGTTCACATTCAAGCTAAAGCAATTAAGAATATTATCACTGTGATTTCTCTAACATAACAGTGGTTATTTCAGCGTTAACATAATGAAAAAGGAAGGTGATGGTGTAGCAGGACTGAAGTTCATACACTTTCCAAGCACATATAAGCCAGGCGAAGAAGGTTAGTGGACAGATCTTACTTGAGCTTAGACAGGTAGCCTCTATTACTGGGAGTCCTACTATAAACCAGACCAGAGGTCTCTCCTGGTACCTGGTCTAGTTCCCCGCCTGGAATAGGCTTTTAGATCTTAGGTCTCAGATCTTATTCATCCCCAACACCGATTTGTTATGCATGAATAAGCATGTAGGTATACAAAAAGGCCTGAAATACAGTTCTTCATGAATAAAGGAGCAAAATAGAGATGAGAAGGGAGAGTCCAAGAGAAGTCGATGGGTTACTTGCCTGTGATGGTGTGTGGCCTTTCAGAAGGTTTCAATATGAAACTTATTCAATATTTAGGAAAAATCAAATCCACCCAATGGTGAGGAATAATCAGCTTGATCAATTCCGCTTTTTCCTAGTTAGCTTTTCCGGCTAAAAAAATCCGCAATTTGCGATTTTCAGAATCACATCCAATTCTGATAAAAAACCAGCAAGAATCAGGTTAGACCTCAACTTTTGGAGGCAAAATTTCCCACTATAACCTCTCTGACAGAGATAATTGTCAGTCTGCTGACACCTGTCTGGACCAAACTGTCAGCCTTTCCCGAAAACTGAGAATTGCAGGAAGTAAACAAACACCTTCAGGACCAACTATATACCAGGTAATACATCGAAATTATTGAAAATGAGTGAATATCGAATATTTATACCATTTCAGGAATTCAGAGTGAAGATCTACCTCCAGGAGGGAAATTGAACTTGGAAGTTCAATCCAAATCTGGTAATTACAAAGCTCCCAGGGGAGTTTATTTATCCTAATCCTAGGTATATTTGCAGGTCCTTCTTTGCGGGGCAGAAGCCGATCGATGCCATCCCAGAATTCTTGGTTCGCAGAGTGTTAGCTACGTTTCTAATTTTCGCCCTTTGTTTTTGTCATACGTTTGTTTGAATAAAAGATCCGATAATTATTGAATGTGCTATCTATTGCGATATCAGTGCCTTTCGAGATTCTTCAGGGGTAGGTATAATAACATGCATTTCAAAACCGTAACATAAAATTGGCGCCCAATCACGTGGTTTAGTTTTGGGATATACAGGGTGAGAAAATAAAAATTGCTCTCAGAGGAGGATATTCGAGCTTATGGTATTTTTTTTCTCTTTCTTTTAATATTTTTTTTTTGGCAGCAAGCAGTTAGGGCACCCACAGAATACTCGAATATACAGGGTTGCACAAAAGATTCGCGGTTTCAGAGTTGTTGGTTGCGGAGTCGTATAGATCCTTTTGATGATACGATTTTCTCTTCTTCAATGTTATACTCTTGATTGATTTAGGGTAGCAATATCGAATTGGTTTGAAATTTGTTTAAGTGAGGTTCTGAGGACCGGTACTGAGATTATTAGAGCGGAATTTTTTTTTGGGGTGTACTTTCTTGGTAAACTTCGGGGAATTCTGAAGAATAGGTTGTTTATGGTGGACCTTAGGTATTTTGGGAGTCGGTTCCTTCGAAGGCTAGGGTTTTGGTCTTTTTTTTTTTGGTTAGTTGGGGTCGGGGGCACTGCGTGCTTTCATTAAGTAAACAATAATTTAAAAATTTTTTTTTGGATAGTAATAAGCATTAAATCATGGAAGTTAATCGTCTTTTGGGGGACGAGTTGACCTATGAACTCCAAATAAGGGGATTACCAATAGGGAACACCGTGAACGAAAAAAGAGTCACTTTAAGAGAGGCTTTCAGAGCAGAACGCCAAAATATTGCTCACGCTCCACCGACGATCATGTGGGATCCGACGATTGAGCTGTCCACCTGCGAAGTGAAAATTTCGGATCTGCAACAAGCTGTGGAGGACTTTGACCATAATAACCGAGATAATGAATTCGCGCGGATGTATTCTCGGTTACTACACGTTTCCCTTCGTCTTCAGCGATTGGGTAATTGTAATGAAAACCAAGAGGATAATAGAAATGAGCTGATTTCAAGATGCTCACGGTTGATAGGGGACCTGAACTTGGCGTTCGAAGGCGTAGCGGTCAGTGGACGACCAGCGAGCCGAGCGAGCTCAAGGGCCCCTCAGTCGAGATCGATATTGGATGAGGATAACCCACCGATACGACCAACCTCCTCTCACTCTGAGCCTGCAGTCTCTCATGATCTGATTGATCTAACCGACGAAGATATAAGCTCGGAATCAGGAAATCTATTCGATAGATTTTCATCAAGGGGAGAAGTCCCGTTCACTTCAACAGGTCGTCGTTCAGGGCCGTTCCCCCAGCCCCAGTCACGAGGTCACCCAGGCCCTACTCTCGAGACCTTCATCAACCCACCTGGTTTCAGCCGACAACCAGGGCCATCCGAACAGTATAGCCAGACTCACCTTGGAGCATCAGTAAATCCGGAGGGGAAAAACGATAATCATGTTAGGTTCGATGAGAGGCCGACCCAGGCTCGGGCTAGTTCGACGTGGTCATCACGAATGGCTACGGGGGACCAGACCTACGAATTTGGGGAGCCAGTGACAGCGAACGATTCAATGCCGCTGGCGGACAGATTCTATAATCTTCGCTTGCCACCTACCCAAACGGAATCCTACGCAAGGAACCAATGGAACCCATTAGATCGCTGGGGCGTACGGTTCAATGGAAGAACCAGCGTGAACGAGTTTTTGGAGCGGATTGAGGAGCTTCGCGTATCCCGCGGGGTGTCTAAGGAGCGACTTCTCAGATCTGCTCCAGAATTGTTGACACAAGAGGCTCTCCTATGGTACCGTACGGGACGGTTCTCTTCCTGGGATGACTTATCTGCACAGTTGAGGGCAGCTTTCCAACCCTTCGATTATGAATACGGTCTGTGGGATGAATTGAGGAGGAGGACACAGGGGGCTCAGGAGAAAGTCATCAATTATGTGTCGGTCATGGAGAATATGTTCCGGAAAATGACCACTTTGCCCTCAGAACCTACCAGGGTGAGCATCATTAGGCGCAATCTTCTGCCCCATATTGTCGTTGCGAACTACCAACACAATCGCTGAACTGACTCAACTCAGCCGAGCGGTAGAAGAGACGGAATGGAGAATGGATAAGTTCACGCCCCCTCCCACGAACCTACGAAACCTCCTGGAACCAGAACTGGCATATCGGCGGCCAGCCTCGAACCCGATATCGGCCATCAGCAGCCACCCTCACCAACATCCTGTGGCGCCTACAATTGCTCCCTCTCTTGAATCGACCACGTCACCTGGCCCATCTCATGACCCCAGAGTCGAAATGTTGACCAATCAGCCCGCCAAATGTTGGAACTGTGAGAACCCAGCTCACAAATTTCGCCAATGTCCTCAGCCGCCACGGAAGTTTTGCTTCAAGTGTGGGAAGTCTGATACTGTATCAAGTTCGTGTCCCAACTGTTCAAAAAACTTGAGAAGAGGTCATCCGTAGACCGACGGGTCGACCCTTCCTCAACTTTTTTGTCGGTCAATCAAAGAGCGGGGTTTATAATAGATTATGTTCTCGCTCATGCAAAAGGAGATACCAGGCCATATCTGACTGTAGATATTTTTGGTCATAAATTCTTATCTCTGTTGGATTCTGGCTGTACGCGTACTGTCTTAGGTGCAAGAGGGTGGAATATTCTGAAACCGACTTGTAGACTGCAGAATGTCGAAGAACAGAGTTGCACAATTGCGAATGGAGAAACCTGCTCCGTGAAGGGAATCGTGGCCGTCCCAATAAACTTATGTGGGAAGGTGAAAATATTCGAGGTATTGGTAGTCCCGTCTCTTCCCCATACGCTAATTCTCGGAATGGATTTTTGGGCCAGAATGCAGATCATTCCCGATATGTTCTCGGGTGAATGGAGTTTCCGAAGCTCGGAGGATGAGTTATCATCACCGAATCTTAACTCCATCAGTACACTGTCGGAAATTCAACGCATCCAGTTGGAAGCTCTAATAGAGAGGACGTTCCAATCTATGGGTACGAAGTTGGGCTGCACCAACTTGGTCGAACATGATATAAAGACGTCATCTCCACCCCTACGACAGCGATATTATCCTGTCTCCCCAGCGTTGTTAAAGCAGGTACATCTCGAACTTGACCAAATGCTGGAGGACGGAGTGGTAGAACCGTCGGTCTCACCTTGGGCATCCCCCATCCTTCTGATCAAAAAAGATGATGGGCGATATCGTTTTGTAGTGGATTTCCGACAGCTTAATAAAGTTACGGAGCGGGATGCCTACCCCCTACCATTCGTTAGCGCGACTCTCGACAAGTTGCGAGATGCTCAATATCTAACCACGTTAGATATTAAATCCGCTTACTGGCAGATTCCCCTGTCTAACAAGTCGAAACCACTCACCGCCTTCATTATTCCAAATCGAGGGCTCTACCAGTTCACTCGCATGCCCATGGGCCTGCATAACGCTCCTGCAACCTGGCAAAGATTTATTGATCGGGTTATCGGGGTAGACCTAGAGCAGTATGTCTTTGTTTACTTGGACGACGTCATAATATGTACGAGTACCTTCGAAAAACACCTCGAGATTTTAAATGAGGTTCTGATCCGACTCACTAAAGCTGGACTGACATTGAATAAAAACAAATGTCATTTTTGTAAATCGGAACTTAGATATCTCGGATATGTAGTGGGGGCCTCAGGGCTCATGGTAGACCCGGAAAAAGTGGAGGCTATCGTTAATATTCCTCCCCCTCGAAATGTCACGGAAGTCCGACGATTGATAGGACTGGCCTCCTGGTACAGGCGTTTTGTGCCTAATTTTTCTTCGCTGACGACACCTCTTAGTGCGCTTCTCAAGAAGAATTCGAAATTCCTTTGGGATGAAGTCTGCGATCGAGCCTTCCGGGCTCTTAAGGACCACTTGATTACCGCACCAGTTCTTTCATGTCCAAACTTTGAGGTTCCTTTTGTTATACAGACCGATGCATCCGACTACGGTATTGGGGCTGTACTTTCACAGGGTGTTGGTGAAGACGAGAAGGTGATTTGCTACCTTAGCCGTTCACTAACTTCTGCGGAAAGAAAATACAGTACTACCGAGAAAGAATGTTTGGCGGTGCTGTTTGCCATTGAAAAGTTAAGGCCTTATGTTGAGGGAACCAAGTTTCGCGTGATAACGGACCATCATAGTCTGAAGTGGCTAAATAATATCAAGGATCCCGTTGGCCGGATCGCGCGGTGGGCAGTCAGACTTCAGCAATATGACTTCGACATAGTTCATCGAGTCGGACGGGAACATTTAGTACCAGACGCATTATCCCGTGCCGTTCCGGTCGTGAATGCCGTCGATAGTCATACTGATGGAGTATCCCTAGTCAAGGACCATTGGTACTGGCGTATGATAGGGTTGGTTAGGAAACGACCCGACCGCTACCCCCTCTGGCGCGTGAAAGACGAACGTCTTTTCAAAAGAACGAGTGTCCCTTATCCAGCTCTCTCCGAAGAATCTGATGGGTGGTTGGTGGTGGTCCCTAAAGAAAGTCGTTCGGAGATAATTAGAAGCAATCACGATCCCCCCACGTCCGGACATTTGGGTATATTCAAGACCTGTGCTCGGATATCCGCAAAATATTATTGGCCCAAACTTCGCCAAGATGTCGCCCGATATATAAATAGGTGTCAGACATGCTTGAGGACTAAACCAGATCAGAAAGCCCCAGCTGGTTTGATGCTCAGTGCCGGCGTATCGGTATCACGACCTTGGGAGGTTCTGAGCGTCGATCTTGTTGGCCCTCTGCCAAGATCGGGGTCGGGATATACGCACATATTTTCGGTTATGGACATCTTCTCCAAGTTCATCCTATTATTTCCTTTAAGGACAGCAACAGCAGCAAAGGTGTCCATCCTGTTTGAAGAAAATGTAATCCTTCTTTTTGGGGCCCCTAGGCGAGTGATTATGGACAATGGAGTGCAGTTCCGTAGTGGATCCTTCAAACAACTCCTGTTGCGGTATGATATCCTTCCTGGACATATATCCAATTATCATGCACAAGCTAATCCAGTAGAACGAAGTCATCGGGTGGTCAAAACCATATTAACTTCCTATGTAGCCGATAACCATCGAACCTGGGATAAATACCTTCAACAAGTAGCATGTGCCATCCGAACAGCCCGGCATGAGACCACCAAGTTGACTCCGACCTTAGTCATGTTCGGACGGGAAATAAAACTATCGGGACAGGACAGGCACCCGCTTTCCGCTGAATTGGACCAGAAACCCTTTGATATCGGAATGCGAAATGAGGCTCTGTTGGAGGTTTTCAGGGATGTAAGTCGGCGGATCAAGGATGCCTCGATAAGGAGTAGTAAATACTACAATCTTAGACGTCGTGACGAGCGATTCAACCTAAAGCAGCGAGTGTGGAAAAGGAACTTTGCAATTTCAGACAAGGCTCGCGGGGTTACAGCGAAGTTCCTGAACAAATTTGAAGGCCCTTTCACGATATCTCGCATTCTATCACCGTGGTCCTACGAACTTTCTGATGATGCCGGTAAAAGCGTTGGTGTCTGGCATGCCAAAGACTTGAAGACTCACCCTCCCGATACTGATTCCAGTTACGAAGAATAGGATTTACTCTCGTTAAAAGTTTTTTTTTCAGGAAGAGGGGGGGTGTTACGGTTTTGAAATGCATGTTATTATACCTACCCCTGAAGAATCTCGAAAGGCACTGATATCGCAATAGATAGCACATTCAATAATTATCGGATCTTTTATTCAAACAAACGTATGACAAAAACAAAGGGCGAAAATTAGAAACGTAGCTAACACTCTGCGAACCAAGAATTCTGGGATGGCATCGATCGGCTTCTGCCCCGCAAAGAAGGACCTGCAAATATACCTAGGATTAGGATAAATAAACTCCCCTGGGAGCTTTGTAATTACCAGATTTGGATTGAACTTCCAAGTTCAATTTCCCTCCTGGAGGTAGATCTTCACTCTGAATTCCTGAAATGGTATAAATATTCGATATTCACTCATTTTCAATAATTTCGATGTATTACCTGGTATATAGTTGGTCCTGAAGGTGTTTGTTTACTTCCTGCAATTCTCAGTTTTCGGGAAAGGCTGACAGTTTGGTCCAGACAGGTGTCAGCAGACTGACAATTATCTCTGTCAGAGAGGTTATAGTGGGAAATTTTGCCTCCAAAAGTTGAGGTCTAACCTGATTCTTGCTGGTTTTTTATCAGAATTGGATGTGATTCTGAAAATCGCAAATTGCGGATTTTTTTAGCCGGAAAAGCTAACTAGGAAAAAGCGGAATTGATCAAGCTGATTATTCCTCACCATTGGGTGGATTTGATTTTTCCTAAATATTGAATAAGTTTCATATTGAAACCTTCTGAAAGGCCACACACCATCACAGGCAAGTAACCCATCGACTTCTCTTGGACTCTCCCTTCTCATCTCTATTTTGCTCCTTTATTCATGAAGAACTGTATTTCAGGCCTTTTTGTATACCTACATGCTTATTCATGCATAACAAATCGGTGTTGGGGATGAATAAGATCTGAGACCTAAGATCTAAAAGCCTATTCCAGGCGGGGAACTAGACCAGGTACCAGGAGAGACCTCTGGTCTGGTTTATAGTAGGACTCCCAGTAATAGAGGCTACCTGTCTAAGCTCAAGTAAGATCTGTCCACTAACCTTCTTCGCCTGGCTTATATGTGCTTGGAAAGTGTATGAACTTCAGTCCTGCTACACCATCACCTTCCTTTTTCATTATGTTAACGCTGAAATAACCACTGTTATGTTAGAGAAATCACAGTGATAATATTCTTAATTGCTTTAGCTTGAATGTGAACCTGCGGTATATATACCTTTAGGGCTCTATATCTTCTGTAACTAATTGGTCCCTGCACTCTTTCTCGGTTGTTTCTTGAGTATAGTATATCCATTTACCATCAAAAGTTTAGTTATCAAATTAACCTACCTTTTCCAATATTTACATCCCGCATAGCATTTTAACTCTGGGCGATCCGAATCGAGCCAACAGCCTTAGGCCAGTGCCGTTCCCCACTGGAGTTCCGAAGAACAGTCAGAAGTCCTTAGTTGAGCGGATTTCGAAATATCTCACCAGTGTGTATTCAGACAATATCTACTGTTTATATTGCAATACCCACCGGGTAACTGTTCTTCCGTTTTACATACGAGCGACCGAATCGAACAGAAGGTTGAATGGATAGTATCTGGGTTATATTCGATTATGATGTTATGCTGTATATATAGTTATACTCACTAGGTGACGGTATTCCCGTTTTACATACGAGCGTCCAAATCGAACAGAAGGTTGAATGGATAGATTGAACAATCATCGTATCTGGGTTGTATTCGATTATGTTTATATAGTTATACTTACCAGGTATCTGTTCTTCCGTTATACATACGAGCGACTAAATTAAACAGAAGGTTGAATGGATAGATTGATTAATCATCGTATCTGGGTTGTATTCGATTATGTTTATATAGTTATACTTACCAGGTGACTGTTCTTCCGTTTCACATAAGAGCGTCCGAATCGAACAGAAGGTTGAATGGATAGATTGAACAATCATCGTATCTGGGTTGTATTCGATTATGTTTATATAGTTATACTTACCAGGTAACTGTTCTTCCGTTATACATACGAGCGACTTAATTGAACAGAAGGTTGAATGGATAGATTGAACAATCATCGTATCTGGGTTGTATTCGATTATGTTTATATAGTGTTATACTTACCAGGTAACTGTTCTTCCGTTATACATACGAGCGACTGAATTGAACAGAAGGTTGAAAAGTTAGTCTAAACTATAATCGTATCTAGGTTGTATTCGATTATATCGTGTTGATGTTTATATAGTAATACTCACCAGGTAACCGTTCTTCCGTTTTACATACGAGCGTCCGAATCGAACAGAAGGTTGAATGGATAGATTGAACAATCATCGTATCTGGGTTGTATTCGATTATGTTTATATAGTTATACTTACCAGGTAACTGTTCTTTCGTTATACATACGAGCGACTGAATTGAACAGAAGGTTGAAAAGTTAGACTAAACTGTAATCGTATCTAGGTTGTATTCGATTATATCGTGTTGATGTTTATATAGTAATACTCACCAGGTTACCGTTCTTCCGTTTTACATACGAGCGTCCGAATCGAACAGAAGGTTGAATGGATAGATTGAACAATCATCGTATCTGGGTTGTATTCGATTTTGTTTATATAGTTATACTCACCAGGTAACTGTTCTTCCGTTTTACATAAGAGCGTCTGAATCGAACAGAAGGTTGAATGGATAGATTGAACAATCATCGTATCTGGGTTGTATTCGATTATGTTTATATAGTTATACTTACCAGGTAACTGTTCTTCCGTTTTACATACGAGCGTCCGAATCGAACAGAAGGTTGAATGGATAGATTGAACAATCATCGTATCTGGGTTGTATTCGATTATGTTTATATAGTTATACTCACCAGGTAACTGTTCTTCCGTTATACATACGAGCGACTGAATTGAACAGAAGGTTGAATAGTAAGACGACACGATAATTGTATCTGTTGTATTCGATGATATCGTGATGATGTTTATATAGCAATACCCACCAGGTAACTGTTCTTCCGTTTTACATACGAGCGTCCAAATCGAACAGAAGGTTGAATGGATAGATTGAACAATCATCGTATCTGGGTTGTATTTGATTATGATGTTATGCTGTTTATATAGTTATACTCACTAGGTGACAGTATTTCCGTTATACATACGAGCGACCGAAACGAGCAGAAGGTTGAATGGATAGTATCTGGGTTATATTCGATTATGATGTTATGCTGTGTAAATAGTTATATTCACTAGGTGACGGTATTCCCGTTATACATACAAGCGACCGAAACGAACAGAAAGGTGAATGGATAGACTGAACAATGTGATATCCGATTATATCGCAATACTGTATAAATAGTGATACTTACCAGGAGACGGTACTTCCGTTACACATACTAGCGACTGAATCGAACGGAAAGTTGAATGGTTAGACGACACGATAATTGTATCTGATTTGTATTCGATGATATCGTGATGATGTTTATATAGCAATACCCACCGGGTAACTGTTCTTCCGTTTTACATACGAGCGACCGAATCGAACAGAAGGTTGAATGGATAGTATCTGGGTTAAATTCGATTATGATGTTATGCTGTATATATAGTTATACTCACTAGGTGACGGTATTCCCGTTTTACATACGAGCGTCCAAATCGAACAGAAGGTTGAATGGATAGATTGAACAATCATCGTATCTGGGTTGTATTCGATTATGTTTATATAGTTATACTTACCAGGTAACTGTTCTTCCGTTATACATACGAGCGACTTAATTGAACAGAAGGTTGAATGGATAGATTGAACAATCATCGTATCTGGGTTGTATTCGATTATGTTTATATAGTGTTATACTTACCAGGTAACTGTTCTTCCGTTATACATACGAGCGACTGAATTGAACAGAAGGTTGAAAAGTTAGACTAAACTATAATCGTATCTAGGTTGTATTCGATTATATCGTGTTGATGTTTATATAGTAATACTCACCAGGTAACCGTTCTTCCGTTTTACATACGAGCGTCCGAATCGAACAGAAGGTTAAATGGATAGATTGAACAATCATCGTATCTGGGTTGTATTCGATTATGTTTATATAGTTATACTTACCAGGTAACTGTTCTTTCGTTATACATACGAGCGACTGAATTGAACAGAAGGTTGAAAAGTTAGACTAAACTGTAATCGTATCTAGGTTGTATTCGATTATATCGTGTTGATGTTTATATAGTAATACTCACCAGGTAACCGTTCTTACATACGAGCGTCCGAATCGAACAGAAGGTTGAATGGTTAGATTGAACAATCATCGTATCTGGGTTGTATTCGATTTTGTTTATATAGTTATACTCACCAGGTAACTGTTCTTCCGTTTTACATAAGAGCGTCTGAATCGAACAGAAGGTTGAATGGATAGATTGAACAATCATCGTATCTGGGTTGTATTCGATTATGTTTATATAGTTATACTTACCAGGTAACTGTTCTTCCGTTTTACATACGAGCGTCCGAATCGAACAGAAGGTTGAATGGATAGATTGAACAATCATCGTATCTGGGTTGTATTCGATTATGTTCATATAGTTATACTCACCAGGTAACTGTTCTTCCGTTATACATACGAGCGACTGAATTGAACAGAAGGTTGAATAGTAGGACGACACGATAATTGTATCTGTTGTATTCGATGATATCGTGATGATGTTTATATAGCAATACCCACCAGGTAACTGTTCTTCCGTTTTACATACGAGCGTCCAAATCGAACAGAAGGTTGAATGGATAGATTGAACAATCATCGTATCTGGGTTGTATTTGATTATGATGTTATGCTGTTTATATAGTTATACTCACTAGGTGACAGTATTCCCGTTATACATACGAGCGACCGAAACGAGCAGAAGGTTGAATGGATAGTATCTGGGTTATATTCGATTATGATGTTATGCTGTGTAAATAGTTATACTCACTAGGTGACGGTATTCCCGTTATACATACAAGCGACCGAAACGAACAGAAAGGTGAATGGATAGACTGAACAATGTGATATCCGATTATATCGCAATACTGTATAAATAGTGATACTTACCAGGAGACGGTACTTCCGTTACACATACTAGCGACTGAATCGAACGGAAAGTTGAATGGTTAGACGACACGATAATTGTATCTGATTTGTATTCGATGATATCGTGATGATGTTTATATAGCAATACCCACCGGGTAACTGTTCTTCCGTTTTACATACGAGCGACCGAATCGAACAGAAGGTTGAATGGATAGTATCTGGGTTAAATTCGATTATGATGTTATGCTGTATATATAGTTATACTCACTAGGTGACGGTATTCCCTTTTTACATACGAGCGTCCAAATCGAACAGAAGATTGAATGGATAGATTGAACAATCATCGTATCTGGGTTGTATTCGATTATGTTTATATAGTTATACTTACCAGGTAACTGTTCTTCCGTTATACATTCGAGCGACTTAATTGAACAGAAGGTTGAATGGATAGATTGAACAATCATCGTATCTGGGTTGTATTCGATTATGTTTATATACTTATACTTACCAGGTAACTGTTCTTCCGTTATACATACGAGCGACTGAATTGAACAGAAGGTTGAAAAGTTAGACTAAACTATAATCGTATCTAGGTTGTATTCGATTATATCGTGTTGATGTTTATATAGTAATACTCACCAGGTAACCGTTCTTCCGTTTTACATACGAGCGTCCGAATCGAACAGAAGGTTGAATGGATAGATTGAACAATCATCGTATCTGGGTTGTATTCGATTATGTTTATATAGTTATACTTACCAGGTAACTGTTCTTCCGTTATACATACGAGCGACCTAATTGAACAGAAGGTTGAATAGTTAGACGACACGATAATTGTATCTGTTGTATTCGATGATATCGTGATGATGTTTATATAGCAATACTCGCCAGGTAACTGTTCTTCCGTTTTACATACGAGCGTCCGAATCGAACAGAAGGTTGAATGGATAGATTGAACAATCATCGTATCTGGGTTGTATTTGATTATGTTTATATAGTTATACTTACCAGGTAACTGTTCTTCCGTTTTACATAAGAGCGTCTGAATCGAACAGAAGGTTGAATGGATAGATTGAACAATCATCGTATCTGGGTTGTATTCGATTATGTTTATATAGTTATACTTACCAGGTAACTGTTCTTCCGTTTTACATACGAGCGTCCGAATCGAACAGAAGGTTGAATGGATAGATTGAACAATCATCGTATCTGGGTTGTATTTGATTATGTTCATATAGTTATACTTACCAGGTAACTGTTCTTCCGTTTTACATAAGAGCGTCTGAATCGAACGGAAGGTTGAATGGATAGATTGAACAATCATCGTATCTGAGTTGTATTCGATTATGTTTATATAGTTATACTTACCTGGTAACTGTTCTTCCGTTATACATACGAGCAACTTAATTGAACAGAAGGTTGAATAGTTAGGCGACACGATAATTGTATCTGAGTTGTATTCGATGATATCGTTATGATGTTTATTTAGCAATACCCAGCAGGTAACTGTTCTTCCGTTTCACATACGAGCGACCGAATCGAACAGAAAGTTGAATGGATAGTATCTGGGTTATATTCGATTATGATGTTATGCTGTATATATAGTTATAATCACTAGGTGACGGTATTCTTGTTTTACATACGAGCGTCCGAATCGAACAGAAGGTTGAATGGATAGATTGAACAATCATCGTATCTGGGTTGTATTCGATTATGTTTATATAGTTATACTTACCAGGTAACTGTTCTTCCGTTATACATTCGAGCGACTTAATTGAACAGAAGGTTGAATGGATAGATTGAACAATCATCGTATCTGGGTTGTATTCGATTATGTTTATATACTTATACTTACCAGGTAACTGTTCTTCCGTTATACATACGAGCGACTGAATTGAACAGAAGGTTGAAAAGTTAGACTAAACTATAATCGTATCTAGGTTGTATTCGATTATATCGTGTTGATGTTTATATAGTAATACTCACCAGGTAACCGTTCTTCCGTTTTACATACGAGCGTCCGAATCGAACAGAAGGTTGAATGGATAGATTGAACAATCATCGTATCTGGGTTGTATTCGATTATGTTTATATAGTTATACTTACCAGGTAACTGTTCTTCCGTTATACATACGAGCGACCTAATTGAACAGAAGGTTGAATAGTTAGACGACACGATAATTGTATCTGTTGTATTCGATGATATCGTGATGATGTTTATATAGCAATACTCGCCAGGTAACTGTTCTTCCGTTTTACATACGAGCGTCCGAATCGAACAGAAGGTTGAATGGATAGATTGAACAATCATCGTATCTGGGTTGTATTTGATTATGTTTATATAGTTATACTTACCAGGTAACTGTTCTTCCGTTTTACATAAGAGCGTCTGAATCGAACAGAAGGTTGAATGGATAGATTGAACAATCATCGTATCTGGGTTGTATTCGATTATGTTTATATAGTTATACTTACCAGGTAACTGTTCTTCCGTTTTACATACGAGCGTCCGAATCGAACAGAAGGTTGAATGGATAGATTGAACAATCATCGTATCTGGGTTGTATTTGATTATGTTCATATAGTTATACTTACCAGGTAACTGTTCTTCCGTTTTACATAAGAGCGTCTGAATCGAACGGAAGGTTGAATGGATAGATTGAACAATCATCGTATCTGAGTTGTATTCGATTATGTTTATATAGTTATACTTACCTGGTAACTGTTCTTCCGTTATACATACGAGCAACTTAATTGAACAGAAGGTTGAATAGTTAGGCGACACGATAATTGTATCTGAGTTGTATTCGATGATATCGTTATGATGTTTATTTAGCAATACCCAGCAGGTAACTGTTCTTCCGTTTCACATACGAGCGACCGAATCGAACAGAAAGTTGAATGGATAGTATCTGGGTTATATTCGATTATGATGTTATGCTGTATATATAGTTATAATCACTAGGTGACGGTATTCTTGTTTTACATACGAGCGTCCGAATCGAACAGAAGGTTGAATGGATAGATTGAACAATCATCGTATCTGGGTTGTATTCGATTATGTTTATATAGTTATACTTACCAGGTAACTGTTCTTTCGTTATACATACGAGCGACTGAATTGAACAGAAGGTTGAAAAGATAGACTAAACTATAATCGTATCTAGGTTGTATTCGATTATATCGTGTTGATGTTTATATAGTAATACTCACCAGGTAACTGTTCTTCCGTTTTACATACGAGCGTCCGAATCGAACAGAAGGTTGAATGGATAGATTGAACAATCATCGTATCTGGGTTGTATTCGATTTTGTTTATATAGTTATACTTACCAGGTAACTGTTCTTCCGTTTTACATAAGAGCGTTCGAATCGAACAGAAGGTTGAATGGATAGATTGAACAATCATCGTATCTGGGTTGTATTCGATTATGTTTATATAGTTATACTTACCAGGTAACTGTTCTTCCGTTATACATACGAGCGACTCAATTAAACAGAAGGTTGAATAGTTAGACGACACGATAATTGTATCTGTTGTATTCGATGATATCGTGATGATGTTTATATAGCAATACTCACCAGGCAACTGTTCTTCCGTTTTACATACGAGCGTCCGAATCGAACAGAAGGTTGAATGGATAGATTGAACAATCATCGTATCTGGGTTGTATTTGATTATGTTTATATAGTTATACTAACCAGGTAACTGTTCTTCCGTTTTACATAAGAGCATCTGAATCGAACAGAAGGTTGAATGGATAGATTGAACAATCATCGTATCTGGGTTGTATTCGATTATGTTCATATAGTTATACTCACCAGGTAACTGTTCTTCCGTTATACATACGAGCGACTGAATCGAACAGAAGGTTGAATAGTTAGACGACACGATAATTGTATCTGTTGTATTCGATGATATCGTGATGATGTTTATATAGCAATACTCACCAGGTAACTGTTCATCCGTTTTACATACGAGCGTCCGAATCGAACAGAAGGTTGAATGGATAGATTGAACAATCATCGTATCTGGGTTGTATTTGATTATGATGTTATGCTGTTTATATAGTTATACTCACTAGGTGACAGTATTCCCGTTATACATACGAGCGACCGAAACGAACAGAAGGTTGAATGGATAGTATCTGGGTTATATTCGATTATGATGTTATGCTGTATATATAGTTATACTCACTAGGTGACGGTATTCCCATTTTACATACGAGCGTCCAAATCGAACAGGAGGTTGAATGGATAGATTGAACAATCATCGTATCTGGTTTGTATTCGATTATGTTTATATAGTTATACTTACCAGGTAACTGTTCTTCCGTTATACATACGAGCGACTGAATTGAACAGAAGGTTGAATGGATAGATTGAACAATCATCGTATCTGGGTTGTATTCGATTATGTTTATATAGTTATACTTACCAGGTACCTGTTCTTCCGTTTTACATAAGAGCGTCCGAATCGAACAGAAGGTTGAATGGATAGATTGAACAATCATCGTATCTGGGTTGTATTCGATCATGTTTATATAGTTATACTCACCAGGTAACTGTTCTTTCGTTTTACATAAGAGCGTCCGAATCGAACAGAAGGTTGAATGGATAGATTGAACAATCATCGTATCTGGGTTGTATTCGATTAGGTTTATATAGTTATACTTACCAGGTAACTGTTCTTTCGTTATACATACGAGCGACTTAATTGAACAGAAGGTTGAATAGTTAGACGACACGATAATTGTATTTGTTGTATTCGATGATATCGTGATGATGTTTATATAGCAATACTCACCAGGTAACTGTTCTTCCGTTTTACATACGAGCGTCCGAATCGAACAGAAGGTTGAATGGATAGATTGAACAATCATCGTATCTGGGTTTCATTTGATTATGTTCATTTAGTTTTACTTACCAGGTAACTGTTCTTCCGTTTTACATAAGAGCGTCCGAATCGAACAGAAGGTTGAATGGATAGATTGAACAATCATCGTATCTGGGTTGTATTCGATTATGTTTATATAGTTATACTTACCAGGTAACTGTTCTTTCGTTATACATACGAGCGACTTAATTGAACAGAAGGTTGAATAGTTAGACGACACGATAATTGTATCTGAGTTGTATTCGATGATATCGTGATGATGATTATATAGCAATACCCACCAGGTAACTGTTCTTCCGTTTTACATACGAGCGTCCGAATCGAACAGAAGGTTGAATGGATAGATTGAACAATCATCGTATCTGGGTTGTATTCGATTTTGTTTATATAGTTATACTTACCAGGTAACTGTTCTTCCGTTTTACATAAGAGCGTCCGAATCGAACAGAAGGTTGAATGGATAGATTGAACAATCATCGTATCTGGGTTGTATTCGATTATGTTTGTATAGTTATACTTACCAGGTAACTGTTCTCCCGTTATACATACGAGCAACTTAATTGAACAGAAGGTTGAATAGTTAGACGACACGATAATTGTATCTGTTGTATTCGATGATATCGTGATGATGTTTATATAGCAATACTCACCAGGTAACTGTTCTTCCGTTTTACATACGAGCGTCCGAATCGAACAGAAGGTTGAATGGATAGATTGAACAATCATCGTATCTGGGTTGTATTCGATTATGTTTATATAGTTATACTAACCAGGTAACTGTTCTTCCGTTTTACATACGAGCGACTTAATTGAACAGAAGGTTGAATAGTTAGACGACACGATAATTGTATCTGTTGTATTCGATGATATCGTGTTGATGTTTATATAGCAATACTTACCAGGTAACTGTTCTTCCGTTTTACATACGAGCGTCCGAATCGAACAGAAGGTTGAATGGATAGATTGAACAATCATCGTATCTGGGTTGTATTTGATTATGTTTACCAGGTAACTGTTCTTCCGTTTTACATAAGAGCGTCCGAATCGAACAGAAGGTTGAATGAATAGATTGAACAATCATCGTATCTAGGTTGTATTCGATTATATCGTGTTGATGTTTATATAGTTATACTCACCAGGTAACTGTTCTTCCGTTTTACATACGAGCGTCCGAATCGAACAGAAGGTTGAATGAATAGATTGAACAATCATCGTATCTAGGTTGTATTCGATTATATCGTGTTGATGTTTATATAGCAATACCCACCAGGTAACTGTTCTTCCGTTTTACATACGAGCGTCCAAATCGAACAGAAGGTTGAATGGATAGATTGAACAATCATCGTATCTGGGTTGTATTTGATTATGTTTATATAGTTATACTTACCAGGTAACTGTTCTTCCGTTTTACATAAGAGCGTCCGAATCGAACAGAAGGTTGAAAAGTTAGACTAAACCATAATCGTATCTAGGTTGTATTCGATTATATCGTGTTGATGTTGTGGCCTACTTTATAACTCAAAAATGAAATTGAAAAAATAGAAACACATTTGCTGACGGCAGCTGTTCGCCGGAGAACAGATATAGTGAGTTCGGATTTTATTTGGCTCGATGATTGAAAATTCAAATTTTAGAGGGCGCCACTCAATTTGATAGTAAGTTATAAAATATTTGGAAAATTGAGAAACCAAATACCTATCTTCAAACAAATACCTGAAATTATAGAATCAAACTTCCTTAGATATCTGGGTTGGACAAATAGAAGAATAAAACCATATCACATACAAGTACATATAATAAAACACCAAAATGGACAAGGCTATTAAATATCAGGAACCAATGTAAGAATCATATCAGTGAGGTTGTAGAATAAATCAATAAGATAAGTATATCATATCACAGATACATAAATTTTAAACCGGGTGTTATACCTCTTAAAATAACCCGAATGAGATGTAAAACAAGTTGGTATAATTTTAAACCTGTGATCTAGATCCGCTATCGCATAGTACTATGTGAGAGCTTCACAAAAGCTCTAGAGGTATTCATGAAATATAATGGTATGATATGATATCTACAATTAGTTATGAAAAACTCTTCAAAGTTAAAACACACTGAAGGTGTAAAAAAACCTGATGTTGGGTCCATATGATCCTCCACAATGTTCCAAATTTCGGCCCCTATCCGAGGTCCAGCTGGTGTAGATGAAGACGAAACGAAGACAGGAAGAAAACAGGCAGCAGACAGGAAACAGCACAGGAAGATGACGAAGAGACGACTAGAAGAAGGCTCACACTCCCAGGTCAGCCAGGGGTCGATGGTGTAGCTCAGCAAGGCGCCAGTCTCTACCGGCTCTACTGGTCCTCATCCGGTGGTTGACTGTCGACTTTAGCCAAGATTTGAAAGTGACTCGATGTTGGCCCTCGTGGGAATCTTGACCAGAGTCAAGGTGTGCCACAAGAGTCGTTCGTTCGATGACAGGAGTCTGATGAGGGCTAAGCTGTACCCTAACACCCTAACAAAAATAGCCTCATGAGAGGACATGTGCCAACGAAAAAACCCAAAAAAAATAAGTATATTTTCCCCCTGAAGATATCATTGCTGGCTTATAAGTCATAACTTACCTTCTGAGAAGGGAGATAAAACTAGAAGATATTTAAAACAGCAAACAGGATTTACAGGACAAAATGGCGGCGTTCCTACCGCATGGCAGTCTCCTGGTGGTCGGCACAAATCCCCATAAAAAGGCTCCAAAACCACAATCGATGGGTGCGACTTGAACTCGGCCCCAACGGCACTCACGTAAATTCCCCAAAAGGGTTAATTTTCGGTTAAACACACCGACAAAAGTCAAGCGCACCTCATCATGGCCACCAGCAAAAAACCTCGAGTTCGCCGCTAGAGGACGGAAACCATCTCCTCTTCCCAAAAATTGCCAAAAAAACTCACATCCTGTGTGAAATCAGCGCCAGTTTTGAAATCCTAGCCTCTAATTGGTCAGAACCACAAATGCTATCCCGTTTGACAGAACGAAGTACAACGAAGATAATCGGAGAAGACCATCATTCCTCTTCTTTCTTTTCTGCTACGGGCACGAACACTTACGGCTAACCAACTTGAGACCGAAGATCGATGACAGAAGATCCATGACAGAAAATCAATGACAAACCAAGCAATGACATCGACGTCTAGTAAATAAAATATAACCTATACGATTATATTCTGAAAAGTAAACAAAAAACCCAGTAAATCACTCAAGATCACATTCAGATTGAAAAATCCTGGAATAACCTTCAATAGCCTGGATTTCATCACACTAGAGAACACATCAACGGTATGTCACCTGCTTACATGTGAAAGGATGTTTTCATACTCTATTTTCTTCAATTCCAGGCCTAGGATCAGACAGGTAGCCAGAAATCATAAGATTCCTGCAGCTTGTTACATCACTTCCAACAGCCTTTAGAATGTCAGAAGCAAAAGTAATACCTAGTGTTGGAAACCTGCGAATTTACTTGCATTCACTCTATGTGATGTTTGTTTTGAAATAGTGGTTTTGATAGATGTTCTATTTAGGAATTTGATTTCAAGACTGAATGTTCTTTGTGAGTACTATGCCAATGCCAAATAAATGAAAGATTTACTATATAAAAAACCAAATCAAAAGGTAGCAATTTATATGCTACACATACCCCTCTCCAAAGAGTAAAAATTTGTAAACAAATTTTTATGAGGTAGTAGCTACTTAGTGACAATAATGGATTTATTTATAGTATCTTCGCGTACCAAACGTTCCGTAAGGAAGTCAAAAATCAGTATTGTCTATATAGGGAAAAGTCAAAATCGGTTTACAGGTCAAAATCGGTTTACAGGTCAAAATCGGTAGGTCAAATCCATTTTATCAAAATCACTAGTAAATTCAATGAATTGCCAAATAACAAAAGAAATATTTACACAAGGAAATAATGATATTCAGTTCAGGTTGGCCAGACCTATCTGAAACATCAACAGGGAAAAAATTGAATTGAAGTATGCATACTCTCAAGGGAACAATTATAATTAGATTTTCTACTAATTATTTTCTCTAAAATATAGGAAAACCAACCAAGGTTTCCTAAGTTACACCAGCAAAAATTGTCAAAAATTGACCTCAAAATTTGTAATTGCAATTACTTAATATTGTGCACCATCGCACCAAAAAATTGTGCACCAACGCACCAAAAAAATTTTAGTAAAACTTTAGCATCAAGTTTACTCAAACTGAACATTTAACCAAACCACTACAGATATACTCTGTGTACAAATCAAAAAATTACGGTTTGAATTAAATAACTATCCAACAGAAACATCTGAATTGGATCCAAAATATTCCTTAAGATCTTTAATATGCCATTCTCCAGCAGGAGAACCATCCATATTATCTAAGGAATAAACTAAGCAAGATATTCGCTTCTTCACTGTACATAATATATATTTCGAAGCTAATTTGGCACTGAATTTAATCGAAGCATCAGAAAGAATTTTATTCCTTTTCCAAACCTTATCACCCTCATTAAATACATGATCTCTTTTCCGGAGATTGTAAGATTTTGCATTCCTCTGATAAGCTTTATGTAGTCTTCCTGGATAGTCACAAATACTTCACTAAGACCCTTGACATCTTGAACATAACTATCCCTACAATCAGGTAAAAGTTCTATGTCTTGAGTGTTAGGAAGGTTACCATAAAAATTACCAGAAATAGGCACATTACGACCAAAATTTAGAAAAGCAGGGGAGTAATGGGTGACTTCATGGGTTGCTGTATTTATCGCTTGTTGAATCTTATACAATTCTTTATCCCAATCTTTGTGTTCATCCACATAACTTCTAATGGCTTGACCTATGGTTTTATTGGTTCTTTCTACAAAATTACACTGTGCTGAGTAGCGAGGAGTGTACCATATTTTCTGAACCTTATATGTTTCAGCTAACTTTTTAAACTGTTTTCCAGCAAACTGTGTTCCGTTATCACAGATGATGAACTGTGGTACTCCAAATATCAAAAAAACTTGATTTTCCATAAATTTAATTATGCTAGGTGCCTTGGCATCTCGCATTGGACACAACAGTGTATATTTAGTAAAGAAATCCGAAACAACCAATGAATAAGTAAAACCTTTAGAAGATCTGGGAAATGGTCCCATAATATCAACAGCAATAGTCTGAAAAGGATATTTGACGGAACGTTGAGCACCCATAAGTCCCATACGAGGAGTGTTCGATAATTTTTGCGACTGGCAGACTTTACACGACTTTACATATCTTAAGATATCGCACCTCATTTTAGGCCAATAGTAGTGATCTTGAATTCTCGATAGTGTCTTAAAAAAACCAAAGTGACTGCAAATTGATGGATCATGTGAATCTTTTATTACAGAAATTCTTTGTGATTTCGGCACAACTACTTTCCATTCAACGATATTAGATTTAATGGGTACTTTTGAAGGAACATATTTATATATCAAATCATTATCTACTTTAAAATGGGAATAGGCATCAGGATCTTGTAAAACTTTAGCTCGCAGAGAGGAATACCAGGTATCTGAATCTTTAGATACAATATCTATTAGATTTACTTCTAACTTATCCATTTCAACTGAAGGAATTCTGGAGAGAAAATCTGGCACTCGATTATTAGCACCCTTAGTATAGGTCCACTCAAAAGTGTGTTGCCTCAATTTAACAGCCCATCTGGCTAATCTCCCTGAAGGATCTTTAAGATTATGAAGCCAGAGGAGACTATGGTGATCAGTAGTCACCTTAAAAACAGTTCCTTCGATATAAGGACGAAATTTATCTATCAAAAAGATTAAACTCAATAATTCCCTCTCTGTTACACTGTAATTCCTTTCCGATTTTGATAGGGACCTTGAGGCATAGGCAATGACTCTCTCGACACCTTGAACCTCCTGAGTCAACACACCACCCACGTCTACATCACTTGCATCGCACTGGATGGTAAATGGCAAAGCAAAATCAGGAGGACATAAAATGGGTGCTGACACAAGAGCATTCTTGATGGCGAGAAAGGAAGCTTCCGCCTCAGGAGTCCACTCTATAGGTTGCTTTTTACCTTTCCCTTTCAACAAAGCGCTAATAGGAGCTATTAAAGTAGAAAAATTATCAATAAATCTCCTATACCATGAACAAAGACCCATAAAACGTTTTATCTCAGTACTAGTAGTTGGACGAGCATAATTAACCATAACTGAAACTTTGGAAGGATCAGTCCTGATTTCTTGCCTATCTATTACAAAACCGAGATATTTAAGAGATGTTCTAAAAAACTCGCATTTCTTTAAATTTATGGTTAAATTAGCATCTTTCAAGATACCCTTTACTTCGTATAAAAGATTCACATGCTCCTCAAAAGTAGATGAAATAATGATTATATCATCCAAATATGTGAATAAATGAGGCTCGAATCGGGGGCCGAACATCGCATCACACAGTCTTTGTTGCGTCTGCGCGCTGTTACATAAGCCAAACGGCATAACATTAAAGTGAAATAGTCCTCGTCCTGGAATACTAAACGCAGTTTTTTCTTTAGACGACTCTGTAAGTGAAAAAAGCTTTCCTTAAATCGATACTCGATATATACTTAGCGTTTCTCAACAAAGTTAAGATTTTGTCTATCCTTGGTAGTGGATAGCTATCGTGTTTAGTATGTTCATTCAACTTACGTCCATCAAAACAAAATCGGTATTCACCAGATGATTTCTTAACTAACAGGACGGGACTGTTCCAAGGACTGTGTGATGGTTCAACAACACCCAATCTGAGCATGTCATTTAGTTCATCATTAAGCATGTTCAACATATATGGTGACATTAAAAATTGCCTCTGTTTAAACGGTTTTGCATCACCGGTATCAATCTTTAAAGTTATCTTATTAGTTCGACCTAAACGAGAATCACTACTAATTTCCTTAAATGGGTTTACAAGATCTTTCATTTGTCTCATCTGTTCCTGTGTGAGCTCATCATCAATATTTGTCTCAAGACTTGTCTCAAAAATACTACATTGTTGAGAAGTGGCAACAATGTCTACAGTTCCACCTGAAACTCGACATTTAATGTCCCAACTAAAATTTTGAAAATCAATGGACACACCAAATTTACTACAGAAATCACTGCCCAAAATAAAAGATTGTGATAGGGAAGGTACCACTAATGCAGGAATAATTTGTACTTTTTGCTGTGTACCATCAGCAGTTAAAACATGGTTCAAGTGAGGACTTCTGATTAGTAAATCAAGATTTTTTATTGTCCTTAAACCTCCTTGACCTATGACGGACATGTTGGCACCACTGTCTAAAAGTGCAATGACATCTGTGTCAAAAAGTTGAATTTTTACATAAGGCCTATTATTATTAATTTTCTTAAACAATAAAGGAGCTACAGAATTTGAAGGATCTTTCTCAAAATTAAAATTTAAACTATTGGCTCTTGGAATATTTGGAGAAAATTGAGAGCCTTTAACAACATTCTCCTTTATTCGTTTCCCTTACACCTACCACAGTCTTTGCAAAAAACATTTGGTGTTCCACATTCAAAACAAAACTTTTTCCTGATGCCTGACTTACAATTTTGAAAAGTATGATTTGCTAAATTGCATCTCCAGCAAATAACAGGATTTCTCACGTTAGAGTTTCCCACTTTACTGGTAGCTGTACCAACTGATGAGGAAAGGGCAGAAGTGCTATTTGGAAAATTTGAAGGTGAAGAATTTGTAGGTGAAGAATTTGAAGTAGAAGTGGCATTTCTGAATTCATTTTTCCGGAATTTATTACCAGAATCTTTATTCTTAGGTCTATTCGAAATGAAAGCTAACTCTGGATCATCTAACATAGATACTGATCTACTCTGGGAACTAGAACTACTGGGGCATAATGCATCAGATTCCTCTAACTTTTTACATAAAATTCCAAGATGTGAAACTGAATCGATATCACACAATGCCAACCTACTCCGATAATCAGATTTTAATCCCATTTTGATATATCTAACTTTAGTTACTTCCGCTGCTCCATGACTGAGCCTATTAAAAAGTGCTTCCATACAAGCAATATAGATAACTACAGGTTCTGAATTCCCCTGTTTCCGGTTCTTCATCTGTTGCCACACTCCATCTTCAAAATCTGACACTAAAAAATCTTTCCTCATTTTTAAAGTTAAAGAGTCCCAATCAGTGACTTGAGATTTAATGTATCTAAACCAAAAAGTGGCTTTACCAGTAAAAAGATCATTAGCAGACTCAAACAATTCAAGTTTAGATATATGTCTTGCTTGTGCAAGTTCTTCAATACGCTCAATGAATGATAAGAGATTTTTTGATTCTCCATCAAATTGTATTCCCAATTTGTAAACAGGAGTTGATTTCGTGAAATTTTGAGAGAAAGAATTACTGGTAGATGGTCTCATCAGTGGATTGACGGTAGAGTTCATTAATGGCACATTAACTGGCTCAGATTCCGGTTCTGATACCTTATCATGTAATTCAGCATCTAATTGTAGAGATGTGGCATAAGATTCATTTTCAAACAATGACATATCTTCAAAATTTTCATCTGTGTTGTTTAATGAAATTCTCTGAATCCTCAAAGTCACATGACACAATCTAGACACAGCTCTTTTATAAGTGGAATCTGTAGAAGGACCATCAAAATCACTGATTAAAAATTTAATAGAAGTTAATGTATTCTCTATTTCTGTTTTCTCAATCTCAAAATCAAAAGATGGGTCTACTAAGGCAAGAACATTCTGTCCTTTTTGAATCTCTTTTGAAATCAAACGACCTAAAATTTTCCTCTTATCATCCATATTGCGATCAGAAATAACACCTCTGATCCTCAACTCATAGTTGATCTCAGCTATCAGCAAGTTTTTCACCTTAAGTGAATCCATAATGATGAATATGAGCAGAAACGAATGAAAGCAAATGAAATATCTAAATAAATTCCTGAAGCAAGTAGTTGTCAGTCACAAAAATATCTATGAAAATTCCTATGAAAAATGTCTGTCAAAATTGTTAACAGAAATTTATTTTCAAAAAGGAAATTTTCAAAAATTGCTATCTTAGCTCCAAAACATATAATTATTACAAACAAACACACACACCGAAATGCTCTCCAGTGTGATAAAATCCAAGATATCTCTCAGAAAAAATACCTATCCTGTTCACCTGTTAGAAAACACCTAAAGGTGTTCCTGAAATGTCTGTCTTCAAATAAACAAGACTTGATGGACAGGCTGTTTATTCAACTAAATGTTCCAAACCAAACAATCTAAGAAAATTAAATTCAGGTTTTTTAGAAATGTATTCAACATAAAATTTTAATTTTCGAGCCCCACACGTTGGACGCTATTTATGTGGCCTACTTTATAACTCAAAAATGAAATTAAAAAAATTGAAACACATTTGCTGACGGCAGCTGTTCGCCGGAGAACAGATATAGTGAGTTCGGATTTTATTTGGCTCGATGATTGAAAATTCAAATTTTAGAGGGCGCCACTCAATTTGATAGTAAGTTATAAAATATTTGGAAAATTGAGAAACCAAATACCTATCTTCAAACAAATACCTGAAATTATAGAATTAAACTTTCTTAGATATCTGGGTTGGACAAATAGAAGAATAAAACCATATCACATACAAGTACATATAATAAAACACCAAAATGGACAAGGCTATTAAATATCAGGAACCAATGTAAGAATCATATCAGTGAGATTGTAGAATAAATCATTAAGATAAGTATATCACATCACAGATACATAAATTTTAAACCGGGTGTTATACCTCTTAAAATAACCCGAATGAGATGTAAAACAAGTTGGTATAATTTTAAACCTGTGATCTAGATCCGCTATCGCATAGTACTATGTGAGAGCTTCACAAAAGCTCTAGAGGTATTTATGAAATATAATGGTATGATATGATATCTACAATTAATTATGAAAAACTCTTCAAAGTTAAAACACACTGAAGGTGTAAAAAAACCTGATGTTGGGTCCATATGATCCTCCACAATGTTCCAAATTTCGGCCCCTATCCGAGGTCCAGCTGGTGTAGATGAAGACGAAACGAAGACAGGAAGAAAACAGGCAGCAGACAGGAAACAGCACAGGAAGATGACGAAGAGACGACTAGAAGAAGGCTCACACTCCCAGGTCAGGCAGGGGTCGATGGTGTAGCTCAGCAAGGCGCCAGTCTCTACCGGCTCTACTGGTCCTCATCCGGTGGTTGTCTGTCGACTCTGGCCAAGATTTAAAAGTGACTCGATGTTGGCCCTCGTGGGAATCTTGACCAGAGTCAAGATGTGCCACAAGAGTCGTTCGTTCGATGCCAGGAGTCTGATGAGGGCTAAGCTGTACCCTAACACCCTAATAAAAATAGCCTCATGAGAGGACATGTGCCAACGAAAAAACCCAAAAAAAAAAAAGGTATATTTTCCCCCTGAAGATATCATTGCTGACTTATAAGTCATAACTTACCTTCTGAGAAAGGAGATAAAACTAGAAGATATTCAAAACAGCAAACAGGATTTACAGGACAAAATGGCGGCGTTCCTACCGCATGGCAGTCTCCTGGTGGTCGGCACGAATCCCCATAAAAAGGCTCCAAAACCACAATCGATGGGTGCGACTTGAACTCGGCCCCAACGGCACTCACGTAAATTCCCCAAAAGGGTTAATTTTTGGTTAAACACACCGAAAAAAGAATATCTAAAACGAGTCAAGCGCACCTCATCATGGCCACCAGCAAAAAGCCTCGAGTTCGCTGCTAGAGGACGGATACCATCTCCTCTTCCCAAAAATTGCCAAAAAAACTCACATCCTGTGTGAAATCAGCGCCAGTTTTGAAATCCTAGCCTCTCATTAGTCAGAACCACAAATGCTATCTTGTTTGACAGAACAAAGTACAACGAAGATAATCAGAGAAGACCATCATTCCTCTTCTTTCTTTTCTGCTACGGGCACGAACACTTACGGCTAACCAACTTGAGACCGAAGATCGATGACAGAAGATCCATGACAGAAGATCAATGACAAACCAAGCAATAACATCGACGTCTAGAAAATAAAATATAACCTATACGATTATATTCTGAAAAGTAAACAAAAAACCCAGTAAATCACTCAAGATCACATTCAGATTGAAAAATCCTGGAATAACCTCCAATAGCCTAGATTTCATCACACTAGAGAACACATCAACGGTATGTCACCTGCTTACATGTGAAAGGATGTTTTCATACTCTATTTTTTTCAATTCCAGGCCTAGGATCAGACAGGTAGCCAGAAATCATAAGATTCCTGCAGCTTGTTACATCACTTCCAACAGCCTTTAGAATGTCAGAAGCAAAAGTAATACCTAGTGTTGGAAACCTGCGAATTTACTTGCATTCACTCTATGTGATGTTTGTTTTGAAATAGTGGTTTTGATAGATGTTCTATTTAAGAATTTGATTTCAAGACTGAATGTTCTTTGTGAGTACTATGCCAATGCCGAATAAATGAAAGATTCACTATATAAAAAACCAAATCAAAAGGTAGCAATTTTAAATGCTACAATGTTTATATAGTAATACTCACCAGGTAACCGTTCTTCCGTTTTACATACGAGCGTCCGAATCGAACAGAAGGTTGAATGGATAGATTGAATAATCATCGTATCTGGGTTGTATTCGATTTTGTTTATATAGTTATACTTACCAGGTAACTGTTCTTCCGTTATACATACGAGCGACTTAATTGAACAGAAGATTGGATAGTTAGACGACACGATAATTGTATCTGTTGTATTCGATGATATCGTGATGATGTTTATATAGCAATACTCACCAGGTAACTGTTCTTCCGTTTTACATAAGAGCGTCCGAATCGAACAGAAGGTTGAAAAGTTAGACTAAACTATAATCGTATCTAGGTTGTATTCGATTATATCGTGTTGATGTTTATATATTAATACTCACCAGGTAACCGTTCATCCGTTTTACATACGAGCGTCCGATTCGAACAGAAGGTTGAATGGATAGATTGAACAATTATCGTATCTGGGTTGTACTCGATTTTGTTTATATAGTTATACTTACCAGGTAACTGTTCTTCCGTTTTACATAAGAGCGTCCGAATCGAACAGAAGATTGAATGGATAGATTGAACAATCATCGTATCTGGGTTGTATTCGATTATGTTTATATAGTTATACTTACCAGGTAACTGTTCTTCCGTTATACATCCGAGCGACTTAATTGAACAGAAGGTTGAATAGTTAGGCGACACGATAATTGTATCTGTTGTATTCGATGATATCGTGATGATGTTTATATAGCAATACTCACCAGGTAACTGTTCTTCCGTTTTACATACGAGCGTCCGAATAGAACAGAAGGTTGAATGGATAGATTGAAAAATCATCGTATCTGGGTTGTATTTGATTATGTTTATATAGTTATACTTACCAGGTAACTGTTCTTCCGTTTTACATAAGAGCGTCCGAATCGAACTGAAGGTTGAATGAATAGATTAAACAATCATCGTATCTAGGTTGTATTCGATTATATCGTGTTGATGTTTATATAGTTATACTCACCAGGTAACTGTTTTTCCGTTTCACATACGAGCGTCCGAATCGAACAGAAGGTTGAATGGATAGATTGTAAAATCATCGTATCTGGGTTGTATTCGATTATGTTTATATAGTTATACTTACCAGGTAACTGTTCTTCCGTTATACATACGAGCGACTTAATTGAACAGAAGGTTGAATAGTTAGACGACACGATGATTGTATCTGTTGTATTCGATAATATCGTGATGATGTTTATATAGCAATACTCACTAGGTAACTGTTCTTCCGTTTTACATACGAGCGTTCGAATCGAACAGAAGGTTGAATGGATAGATTGAACAATCATCGTATCTGGGTTGTATTTGATTGTTCAATCTATCCATTCAACCTTATGTTCGATTCGGTTGCTCGTATGTATAACGGAAGAACTGTCACCTGGTTAGACATACTATATGATAATCATCACGATATAATCGAATACAATCCAGATACGATGATTGTTCAGTCTATCCATTCAACCTTAGCATAACGATATAATTGGAGACAACCCAGATACAATGATTGTTCAATCTATCCATTCTACCTTATGTTCGATTCGGTTGCTCGTGTGTATAACGAAAGAACAGTTACCTGGTTAGACATAATATATAATAATAATCACGAAATAATCGAATACAACCCAGATACGATGATTGTTCAGTCTATATATTCACCCCTCTCTACGATTTAGTCGTTCGTATATGTAACGAAAGAACCGTTACATGGTAGGCTAAACTGAATATACAGCATAACGATATATTCGGATACAACCCAGATACAATGATTGTTCGATCTATCCATTCAAACTCATGTTCGATTCGGATGCTCGTATGTATAACGGAAGAACTGTTACCTGGTTAGACATACCATATGATAATCATCACGTAATAATCGAATACAACCCATAAAATATGATTGTACAGTCTATATACTCAACCTTCTCTTCGATTCAGTCGCTCTTACGTATAACGAAAGGACAGTTACCTGGTGAGTATAACTACAAAAACATCATCACGATATAATCGAATACAACCCCAGATACGATTATTGTTTAGTCTATCCATTCAACCTTCTGTTCAATTCAGTCGCTCGTATGTATAACGGAAGAACAGTTACCTGGTGAGTATAACTATATAAATATTATCGAATACAACCCAGATACGATGATTGTTCAATCTATCCATTCAACCTTCTTCTCGATTCGGTCGCTTGTATGTGGAAACGGATGAACAGTTACCTGGTGAGTACTGCTATATAAACATCATCACGATATCATCGAATACAACTCAGATACAATTATCGTTTCGTCTCACCATTCAACCTTCTGTTCGATTCAATCGCTAGTATGTGTAACGAAAGAACCGCCACCTGGTAAGTATCACTATATATACAGTATTGCGATATAATCGGATACCACCCAGATACATTGATTGTTCAGTCTATCCATTCAACTTTCTGTTCGTTTTGGTCGCTCGTATGTATAACGGAAGAACAGTTACCTGGTGAGTATAACTATATAAACATAATCGAATACAACCCAGATACGATGATTGTTCAATCTATCCATTTTACCTTCTGCTCGATTCGGTCGCTTGTATGTGAAAACGAAAGAACAGTTACCTGGTGAGTATTTCTATATAAACATCATCACGATATCATCGAATACAGTTCAGATACGATTATCGTTTCGTTTAACCATGTAACCTTCTGTTCGATTCAGTCGCTAGTATGTGTAACGGAAGTACCGTCACCTGGTAAGTATCACTATATATACAGTATTGTCATTTAATCGGATACCACCCAGTTACATTGATTGTTCAGACTATCCATTCAACTTTCTGTTCGTTTCGGTCGCTCGTATGTAAAACGGGAATAACGTCACCTAGTGTGTATAACTATATACACAGCATAACATCATAATCGAATACAACCCAGATACTATCCATTCAACCTTCTGTTCGATTCGGTTGCTCGTAAGTATAACGAAAGAAAAGTAACCTGGTGAGTATTTCTATATGAACGTCATCACGATATCATCGAATACAACTCAGATACAATGATCATTCCGTCTATCCATCCAACCTTCTATTCGATTGGGTCGCTCGTATGTATAACGCAAGAACAGTCACCTGGTGAGTATTACTATATAAACATCACCACGATATAATCGAATACAACTCAGTTATAATTATCGTTCCGTCTAACCATCCAACCTTATGTTCGATTCAGACGCTCGTATGTGTAACGAAAGAACCGTTACATGGTAGGTGTAACATCATCACGATATAATCGAAAACAACCCCAGATACGATTATTGTTTAGTCTATCCATTCAACCTTCTGTTCAATTCGGTAGCTCGTATGTATAACGGAAGAACAATTACCTGGTGAGTATTACTATATAAACATAATCGAATACAACCCAGATACGATGATTGTTCAATCTATCCATTTAACCTTCTGCTCGATTCGGTCGCTTGTATGTGAAAACGAAAGAACAGTTACCTGGTGAGTATTGCTATATAAACATCATCACGATATCATCGAATTCAGTTCAGATACGATGATCGTTTCGTTTAACCATTCAACCTTCTGTTCGATTCAGTCGCTAGTATATGTAATGAAAGTACCGTCACCTGGTAAGTATCACTATATATACAGTATTGCCATATAATCGGATACCACCTAGATACATTGATTGTTCAGACTATCCATTCAACTTTCTGTTCGTTTCGGTCGCTCGTATGTAAAACGGGAATACCGTCACCTAGTGTGTATAACTATATACACAGCATAACATCATAATCGAATACAACCCAGATACTATCCATTCAACCTTCTGTTCGATTCGGTTGCTCGTAAGTATAACGAAAGAACAGTAACCTGGTGAGTATTTCTATATGAACGTCATCACGATATAATCGAATACAACTCAGATACAATGATCATTCCGTCTATCCATCCAACCTTCTGTTCGATTGGGTCGCTCGTATGTATAACGCAAGAACAGTCACCTGGTGAGTATTACTATATAAACATCACCACGATATAATCGAATACAACTCAGTTACAATTATCGTTCCGTCTAACCATCCAACCTAATGTTCGATTCGGACGCTCGTATGTGTAACGAAAGAACCGTTACATGGTAGGTGTAACTGAATATACAGCATAACGATATATTCGGATACAACCCAAATACAATGATTGTTCAATCTATCCATTCAACCTTATGTTCGATTCGGTTGCTCGTATTTTAAACGGAATAACTGTTACCTGGTTAGACATACTATATGATAATCATCACGATATAATCGAATACAACCCAGATACGATGATTGTTCAGTCTATCCATTCAACCTTCTGTTCAGTTCAGTCGCTCTTATGTATAACTGGAGAACAATTACCAGGTGAGTATAACTATATAAACATAATCGAATACAACCCAGATACGATGATTATTCAATCTATCCATTCAACCTTTTGCTCGATTCGGTCGCTTGTATGTGAAATCGAAAGAACAGTTACCTGGTGAGTATTGCTATTAAAACATCATCACGATATCATCGAATACAGTTCAGATACGATTATCGTTTCGTTTAACCATTCAACCTTCTGTTCGATTCAGTCGCTAGTATGTGTAACGGAAGTACCGTCACCTGGTAAGTATCACCATATATACAGTATTGCGATATAATCGGATACCACCCAGATACATTGATTGTTCAGACTATCCATTCAACTTTCTGTTCGTTTCGGTCGCTCGTATGTGAAACGGGAATACCGTCACCTAGTATGTATAACTATATACACAGCATAACATCATAATCGAATACAACCCAGATACTATCCATTCAACCTTCTGTTCGATTCGGTTGCTCGTAAGTATAACGAAAGAACAGTAACCTGGTGAGTATTTCTATATGAACGTCATCACGATATAATCGAATACAACCCAGATACGATGATTGTTCAATCTATGAATTCAACCTTCTGCTCGATTCGGTCGCTTGTATGTGAAAACGAAAGAACAGTAACCTGGTGAGTATTGCTATATAAACATCATCACGATATCATCGAATACAATTATCGTTTCGTCTATTCATTCAACCTTCTGTTCGATTCAGTCGCTAGTATGTGTAACGGAAGTACCGTCACCTGGTAAGTATCACTATATATACAGTATTGCGATATAATCGGATACCATCCAGATACATTGATTGTTCAGTCTATCCATTCAACTTTCTGTTCGTTTCGGTCGCTCGTATGTAAAACGGGAATACCGTCACCTAGTGTGTATAACTATATACACAGCATAACATCATAATCGAATACAACCCAGTTATTATCCATTCAACCTTCTGTTCGATTCGGTTGCTCGTATGTATAACGAAAGAACAGTAACATGGTGAGTATTTCTATATGAACGTCATCACGATATAATCGAATACAACTCTGATACAATGATCATTGCGTCTATCCATCCAACCTTCTGTTCGATTGGGTCGCTCGTATGTATAACGCAAGAACAGTCACCTGGTGAGTATTACTATATAAACATCACCACGATATAATCGAATACAACTCAGTTACAATTATCGTTTCGTCTAACCATTCAACCTCCTGTTCGATTCAGTCGCTAGTATGTGTAACGGAAGTACCGTCACCTGGTATGTATCACCATATATACAGTATTGCGATATAATCGGATACCACCCAGATACATTGATTGTTCAGTCTATCCATTCAACTTTCTGTTCGTTTTGGTCGCTCGTATGTAAAACGGGAATACCGTCACCTATTGTGTATAACTATATACACAGCATAACGTCATAATCGAATACAACCCAAATACTATCCTTTCAACCTTCTGTTCGATTCGGTTGCTCGTATGTATAACGAAAGAACAGTAACCTGGTGAGTATTTCTATATGAACGTCATCACGATATAATCGAATACAACTCAGATTCAATGATCATTCCGTCTATCTATCCAACCTTATGTTCGATTGGGTCGCTCGTATGTATAACGCAAGAACAGTCACCTGGTGAGTATTACTATATAAACATCACCACGATATAATCGAATACAACTCAGTTACAATTATCGTTTCGTCTAACCATTTAACCTTCTGTTCGATTCAGTCGCTAGTATGTGTAACGGAAGTACCGTCACCTGGTATGTATCACTATATATACAGTATTGCGATATAAATGGATACCACCCAGATACATTGATTGTTCAGTCTATCCATTCAACCTTATGTTCGATTCGGTTGCTCGTATGTATAACGGAAGAACAGTAACCTGGTTAGACATAATATATAATAATCATCACGAAATAATCGAATACAACCCAGATACGATGATTGTTCAGTCTATCCATTCACCCCTCTCTACGATTTAGTCGCTCGTATGTGTAACGAAAGAACCGTTACATGGTAGGCTAAGCTAAATATACAGAATAACGATATATTCGGATACAACCCAGATACAATGATTGTTCGATCTATCCATTCAAACTCATGTTCGATTCGGTTGCTCGTATGTATAACGGAAGAACTGTTACCTGGTTAGACATACTATATGATAATCATCACATTATAATCGAATACAACCCATAAAATATGATTGTACATTCTATATACTCAACCTTCTCTTCGATTCAGTCGCTCTTACGTATAACGAAAGGACAATTACCTGGTGAGTATAACTACAAAAACATCATCACGATATAATCGAATACAACCCCAGATACGATTATTGTTTAGTCTATCCATTCAACCTTCTGTTCAATTCAGTCGCTCGTATGTATAACGGAAGAACAGTAACCTGGTGAGTATAACTATATAAATATTATCGAATACAACCCAGATACGATGATTGTCACAATCTATCCATTTAACCTTCTTCTCGATTCGGTCGCTTGTATGTGAAACGGATGAACAGTTACCTGGTGAGTACTGCTATATAAACATCATCACGATATCATCGAATACAACTCAGATACAATTATCGTTTCGTCTAACCATTCAACCTTCTGATCGATTCAGTCGCTAGTATGTGTAACGGAAGTACCGTCACCTGGTAAGTATCACTATATATACAGTATTGCGATATAATCGGATACCACCCAGATACATTGATTGTTCAGTCTATCCATTCAACTTTCTGTTCGTTTTGATCGCTCGTATGTATAACGAAAAAACAGTTACCTGGTGAGTATAACTATATACACAGCATAACATCATAATCGAATACAACCCAGATACTATCCATTCAACCTTCTGTTCGATTCGGTTGCTCGTAAGTATAACGAAAGAACAGTAACCTGGTGAGTATTTCTATATGAACGTTATCACGATATCATCGAATACAACTCAGATACAATGATGATTCCGTCTATCCATCCAACCTCCTGTACGATTGGGTCGCTCGTATGTATAACGCAAGAACAGTCACCTGGTGAGTATTACTTTATAAACATCACCACGATATAATCGAATACAACTCAGTTACAATTATCGTTCCGTCTAACCATCCAACCTTATGTTCGATTCAGACGCTCGTATGTGTAACGAAAGAACCGTTACATGGTAGGTGTAACATCATCACGAAATAATCGAATACAACCCCAGATACGATTATTGTTTAGTCTATCCATTCAACCTTCTGTTCAATTCTGTCGCTCGTATGTATAACGGAAGAACAGTTACCTGGTGAGTATAACTATATAAATATTATCGAATACAACCCAGATACCCAACTCAGATACAATTATCGTTTCGTCTATCCATTCAACCTTCTGTTCGATTCAGTCGCTAGTATGTGTAAAGGAAGTACCGTCACCTGGTAAGTATCACTATATATACAGTATTGCGATATAATCGGATACCACCCAGATACATTGATTGTTCAGTCTATCCATTCAACTTTCTGTTCGTTTTGGTCGCTCGTATGTATAACGGAAGAACAGTTACCTGGTGAGTATAACTATATGAACATAATCGAATACAACCCAGATACGATAATTGTTCAATCTATCCATTTATCCTTCTGCTCGATTCGGTCGCTTGTATGTGAAAACGAAAGAACAGTTATCTGGTGAGTATTGCTATATAAACATCATCACGATATCATCGAATACAGTTCAGATACGATTATCGTTTCGTTTAACCATTTAACCTTCTTTTCGATTCAGTCGCTAGTATATGTAACGAAAGTACCGTCACCTGGTAAGTATCACTATATATACAGTATTGCCATATAATCGGATACCACCTATATACATTGATTGTTCAGACTATCCATTCAACTTTCTGTTCGTTTCGGTCGCTCGTAAGTGCAACGGGAATACCGTCACCTAGTGTGTATAACTATATACACAGCATAACATCATAATCGAATACAACCCAGATACTATCCATTCAACCATCTGTTCGATTCGGTTGCTCGTAAGTATAACGAAAGAACAGTAACCTGGTGAGTATTTCTATATGAACGTAATCACGATATCGTCGAATACAACTCAGATACAATGATGATTCCGTCTATCCATCCAACCTTCTGTTCGATTGGGTCGCTCGTATGTATAACGCAAGAACAGTCACCTGGTGAGTATTACTATATAAACATCACCACGATATAATCGAATACAACTCAGTTACAATTATCGTTCCGTCTAACCATCCAACCTTATGTTCGATTCAGACGCTCGTATGTGTAACGAAAGAACCGTTACATGGTAGGTGTAACATCATCACGAAATAATCGAATACAACCCCAGATACGATTATTGTTTAGTCTATCCATTCAACCTTCTGTTCAATTCTGTCGATCTTATGTATAACGGAAGAACAGTTACCTGGTGAGTATAACTATATAAATATTATCGAATACAACCCAGATACCCAACTCAGATACAATTATCGTTTCGTCTATCCATTCAACCTTCTGTTCGATTCAGTCGCTAGTATTTGTAAAGGAAGTACCGTCACCTGGTAAGTATCACTATATATACAGTATTGCCATATAATCGGATACCACCTAGATACATTGATTGTTCAGACTATCCATTCAACATTCTGTTCGTTTTGGTCGCTCGTATTTGAAACGGGAATACCGTCACCTAGTGTGTATAACTATATACACAGCATAACATCATAATCGAATACAACCCAGATACTATCCATTCAACCTTCTGTTCGATTCGGTTGCTCGTAAGTATAACGAAAGAACAGTAACCTGGTGAGTATTTCTATATGAACGTCATCACGATATAATCGAATACAACTCAGATACAATGATCATTCCGTCTATCCATCCAACCTTCTGTTCGATTGGGTCGCTCGTATGTATAACGCAAGAACAGTCACCTGGTGAGTATAACTATATAAACATCACCACGATATAATCGAATACAACTCAGTTACAATTATCGTTCCGTCTTACCATCCAACCTAATGTTCGATTCGGACGCTCGTATGTGTAACGAAAGAACCGTTACATGGTAGGTGTAACTGGATATACAGCATAACGATATATTCGGATACAACCCAGATACAATGATTGTTCAATCTATCCATTCAACCTTATGTTCGATTCGGTTGCTCGTATGTAAAACGGAATAACTGTTACCTGGTTAGACATACTATATGATAATCATCACGATATAATTGAATACAACCCAGATACGATGATTGTTCAGTCTATCCATTCAACCTTCTGTTCAGTTCAGTCGCTCTTATGTATAACTGGAGAACAGTTACCAGGTGAGTATAACTATATGAACATAATCGAATACAACCCAGATACGATGATTGTTCAATCTATCCATTTAACCTTCTGCTCGATTCGGTCGCTTGTATGTGAAAACGAAAGAACAGTTACCTGGTGAGTATTGCTATATAAACATCATCACGATATCATCGAATACAGTTCAGATACGATTATCGTTTCGTTTAACCATTTAACCTTCTGTTCGATTCAGTCGCTAGTATATGTAACGGAAGTACCGTCACCTGGTAAGTATCACTATACACTGTGTCCAAGATGAGAATTAACAGCATGGGGATATCGGAAACGGTAAGTGATACAGGGTCGATTAAATTGGAGAAAAGTAGCGCATTTATGTGCCTGATAATATGCCATTTAGAAAGTTTCGATATTCCGAGTAGTTTCGGAGATATCCGGGAAAAACCGAAATTTGAGAATTTCGTTTTTATTTTCTCCTAGCTTTATTTTCGAAGGAAATGTTAAAAAAATAGCACTTCGTCATGGCCACTTTTTGAGGACTACACGATAACATAAGCAGAATTTTCGTGCGACGTTTCGTCTTTTAGAAAACATCATCAACTTTGTATTTTTATATGGGCCGAAACTATAGTATACCCTGTATACGACTCCATTTTTCATTGTGAATACAGCAACGTATTACACAATATGGTTTCGGAACCTTTTCTTGCGCAAAATGTAATTTAGTGATTACTTAATCTGTTTTTCTTCAATTTTAGATAGTAGGCGCTGGAAAAAATGTCATATTTTGAAACATGTAGTGAATTAAATAGTCCTATTTATAATAGTATAAATTTAAACTAACAACTTGCCGAAATTATTGCGTTGTTGAATACAAAGATGAGTCGCAATATCAAAAGTTTAGTTTATAAATGTAATTGTAATGTAATAAATAACAAGGAGCTAATATGTATTACTGGAAATGAACAGAAACTTATAACAAGTGTTCAAATAACCCGCCATTATTTTCTAAGCACGAGTACGCTCGTCTCACAGACGAATTTTAAACTTGATTTAACATATCCGGAATAATATTGTTAAAGGATTCTGTAACCAATCTTAGCAAATCTTCTTCATTCTGAAAATCATGATTAGAGTACACTTGATTCTTGATATATCACCAAAGGAAAAAGTCTAGTGGGGTTAAGTCGGGGGATCTTGCAGGACAGGCTGTATCACTATGAGTACCAATCCACTGTCCTGGGAATCGACGGTTCAAATAATCACGAACAATTCTAGCGTTATGTGCTGGAGCACCATCTTGTGAAAACCAGCAGCTGTGAGTAACCGCTAAAGGCAAATTATCTAGAGCGTCTTCCAAATCATTCACTAACAAATTCATGTACCGCTCTCTTGTTAAATTGTTTCGGTAGATAAAAGGCCCAATTATATTCGTACCGAGAATCCCAACCCACATATTGAAACCGAAACGATGTTGATGTCTGGACACTTTGTGTACACGCGGATTTTGTTGTGACCAATAATGAACATTCCGCCTATTAAAAATGCCATTGTTGGTGATCATGCTTTCATCAGACCAAATTATTTTGAAAGGAAAATTTTCATCGTCTTGGCATTTTCTAGTGTACCATTCACAAAAGGTTCTTCGTCTTGCATCGTCACCTGGTCTGAGTCCATGACAAATCCTAAATTTATATGGATGATATTTATTTTTTCTCAAAATGAAGTGAGCGGTGGATCTGGCTACTCCGGTATTATCTTCAATGGTGCGAGTGGATATCTCAGGATTTTCAACAACGGCCTGTAACACATCACGCTGACTTTCTTCATTAGATTGCTTTTGTCGGGAAACCACAGGTTTTTTAAAAGATCCGTATTCTTTTAAATTAGAAACTAGCCGTCTGAATATTGATTCACCAGGTTGTCGCCTCTCTGGATACTTATTAAAGTACGCACGTTTAGCATCAATACAATTTCTATGGCACAAAATGTAACATGACAACATATCAAATTTTTCAGTATTCGAAAAGCTGCCGTTTTCCATTTTTGACACAAATTAGGTAACATTATGTGGTCATTTTTTCCAAAGCCTACTATCTAAAATTGACGAAAAACAGATTAAGTAATCACTAAATTACATTTTGCCTGAGAAAAGGTTCCGAAACCATATTGTGTGATACGTTGCTGTATTCACAATGAAAAATGGAGTCGTATACAGGGTATACTTCAGTTTCGGGCCATATAAAAATACAAAGTTGATGATGTAAGTATAACTATATAAACATAATCGAATACAACCCAGATACGATGATTGTTCAATCTATCCATTCAACCTTCTGTTCGATTCGGACGCTCTTATGTAAAACGGAAGAACAGTTACCTGGTAAGTATAACTATATAAACATAATCAAATACAACCCAGATACGATGATTGTTCAATCTATCCATTCAACCTTCTGTTCGATTCGGACCCTCGTATGTAAAACGGAAGAACAGTTACTTGGTGAGTATTGCTATATAAACATCATCACGATATCATCGAATACAACAGATACAATTATCGTGTCGTCTAACTATTCAACCTTCTGTTCAAGTAAGTCGCTCGTATGTATAACGGAAGAACAGTTACCTGGTAAGTATAACTATATAAACATAATCGAATACAACCCAGATACGATGATTGTTCAATCTATCCATTCAACCTTCTGTTCGATTCGGACGCTCTTATGTAAAACGGAAGAACAGTTACCTGGTAAGTATAACTATATAAACAAAATCGAATACAACCCAGATACGATGATTGTTCAATCTATCCATTCAACCTTCTGTTCGATTCGGACGCTCGTATGTAAAACGGAAGAACGGTTACCTGGTGAGTATTACTATATAAACATCAACACGATATAATCGAATACAACCTAGATACGATTATAGTTTAGTCTAACTTTTCAACCTTCTGTTCAATTCAGTCGCTCGTATGTATAACGGAAGAACAGTTACCTGGTAAGTATAACTATATAAACATAATCGAATACAACCCAGATACGATGATTGTTCAATCTATCCATTCAACCTTCTGTTCAATTTAGTCGCTCGTATGTATAACGGAAGAACAGTTACCTGGTAAGTATAACTATATAAACATAATCGAATATAACCCAGATACGATGATTGTTCAATCTATCCATTCAACCTTCTGTTCGATTCGGACGCTCGAATGTAAAACGGGAATACCGTCACCTAGTGAGTATAACTATATATACAGCATAACATCATAATCGAATATAACCCAGATACTATCCATTCAACCTTCTGTTCGATTCGGTCGCTCGTATGTAAAACGAAAGAACAGTTACCTGGTGGGTATTGCTATATAAACATCATCACGATATCATCGAATACAACTCAGATACAATTATCGTGTCGTCTAACCATTCAACATTCCGTTCGATTCAGTCGCTAGTATGTGTAACGGAAGTACCGTCTCCTGGTAAGTATCACTATTTATACAGTATTGCGATATAATCGGATATCACATTGTTCAGTCGATCCATTCAACTTTCTGTTCGTTTCGGTCGCTTTTATGTATAACGGGAATACCGTCACCTAGTGAGTATAACTATATACACAGCATAACATCATAATCGAATATAACCCAGATACTATCCATTCAACCTTCTGTTCGTTTTGGTCGCTTGTATGTAAAACGGGAATACTGTCACCTAGTGAGTATAACTATATAAACAGCATAACATCATAATCAAATACAACCCAGATACGATGATTGTTCAATCTATCCATTCAACCTTCTGTTCGATTCGGACGCTCGTATGTAAAACGGAAGAAAACTTACCTGGTGAGTATTGCTATATAAACATCATCACGATATCATCGAATACAACAGATACAATTATCGTGTCGTCTAACTATTCAACCTTCTGTTCAATTCAGTCGCTCGTATGTATAACGGAAGAACAGTTACCTGGTAAGTATAACTATATGAACATAATCGAATACAACCCAGATACGATGATTGTTCAATCTATCCATTCAACTTTCTGTTCGATTCGGACGCAAGGTTGAATGGATAGACTGAACAATCATCGTATCTGGATTGTATTCGATTATATCGTGATGATTATCATATAGTATGTCTAACCAGGTGACAGTTCTTCCGTTATACATACGAGCAACCGAATCGAACATAAGGTTGAATGGATAGATTGAACAATCATTGTATCTGAGTAGTATCCGAATATATCGTTATGCTGTATATTTAGTTTAGCCTACCATGTAACGTTTCTTTCGTTACACATACGAGCGTCTGAATCGAACATAAGGTTGGATGGTTAGACGGAACGATAATTGTAACGGAGTTGTATTCGATTATATCGTGGTGATGTTTATATAGTAATACTCACCAGGTGACTGTTCTTGCGTTATACATACGAGCGACTTAATCGAACAGAAGGTTGGATGGATAGACGGAATGATCATTGTATCTGAGTTGTATTCGATTATATCGTGATGACGTTCATATAGAAATACTCACCAGGTTACTGTTCTTTCGTTATACTTACGAGTAACCGAATCGAACAGGAGGTTGAATGGATAGTATCTGGGTTGTATTCGATTATGATGTGATGCTGTGTATATAGTTATACACACTAGGTGACGGTATTCCCGTTTTACATACGAGCGACCGAAACGAACAGAAAGTTGAATGGATAGTCTGAACAATCAATGTATCTGGGTGGTATCCGATTATATCGCAATATTGTATATATAGTGATACTTACCAGGTGACGGTACTTCCGTTACACATACCAGCGACTGAATCGAACAGAAGGTTAAATGGTTAGACAAAACGATTATTGTAACTGAGTTGTATTTGATTATATCGTGGTGATGTTTATATAGTAATACTCACCAGGTGACTGTTCTTGCGTTATACATACGAGCGACCCAATCGAACAGAAGGTTGGATGGATAGACGGAATGATCATTGTATCTGAGTTGTATTCGATTATATCGTGATGACGTTCATATAGAAATACTCACCAGGTTACTGTTCTTTCGTTATACTCACGAGCAACCGAATCGAACAGAAGGTTGAATGGATAGTATCTGGGTTGTATTCGATTATGATGTTATGCTGTGTATATAGTTATACACACTAGGTGACGGTATTCCCGTTTTACATACGAGCGACCAAAACGAACAGAAAGTTGAATGGATAGTCTGAACAATCAATGTATCTGGGTGGTATCCGATTATATCGCGATACTGTATATATAGTGATACTTACCAGGTTACGGTACTTCCGTTACACATACTAGCGACTGAATCGAACAGAAGGTTGAATGGTTGAACGAAACGATAATCGTATCTGATCTGTATTCGATGATATCGTGATGATGTTTATATAGCAATACTCACCAGGTGACTGTTCTTTCGTTTTCACATACAAGCGACCGAATCGAGCAGAAGGTTAAATGGATAGATTGAACAATCATCGTATCTGGGTTGTATTCGATTATGTTTATATAGTTATACTCACCAGGTAACTGTTCTTCCGTTATACATACGAGCGACTGAATTGAACAGAAGGTTGAATGGATAGACTAAACAATAATTGTATCTGGGGTTGTATTCGATTATATCGTGATGCTGTTTATATAGTTATACTCACCAGGTAACTGTTCTCCAGTTATACATAGGAGCGACTGAACTGAACAGAAGGTTGGATCGATAGACTGAACAATTATCGTATCTGGGTTGTATTCGATTATATCGTGATGATTATCATGTAGTATGTCTAACCAGGTGAGTGTTCTTCCGTTATACATACGGGCAACCGAATCGAACATAAGGTTGAATGGATAGATTGAACAATCATTGTATCTGGGTTGTATCCGAATATATCGTTATGCTGTATATTCAGTTACACCTACCATGTAACGGTTCTTTCGTTACACATACGAGCGTCCGAATCGAACATTAGGTTGGATGGTTAGACGGAACGATAATTGTAACTGAGTTGTATTCGATTATATCGTGGTGATGTAGTAATACTCACCAGGTGACTGTTCTTGCGTTATACATACGAGCGACCCAATCGAACAGAAGGTTGGATGGATAGACGAAATGATCATTGTATCTGAGTTGTATTCGATTATATCGTGATGACGTTTATATAGAAATACTCACCAGGTTACTGTTCTTTCGTTATACTTACGAGCAACCGAATCGAACAGAAGGTTGAATGGATAGAATCTGGGTTGTATTCGATTATGATGTTATGCTGTGTATATAGTTATATACACTAGGTGACGGTATTCCTGTTTTACATACGAGCGACCGAAACGAACAAAAAGTTGAATGGATAGTCTGAACAATCAATGTATCTGGATGGTATCCGATTATATGGCAAAACTGTATATAGAGTGATACTCACCAGGTGACGGTACTTCCGTTACACATACTAGCGACTGAATCGAACAGAAGGTTAAATGGTTGAACGAAACGATAATCGTATCTGAACTGAATTCGATGATATCGTGATGATGTTTATGTAGCAATACTCACCAGGTAACTGTTCTTCCGTTTTACATACAAGCGACCGAATCGAGCAGGAGGTTGAATAGATAGATTGAACAATCATCGTATCTGGGTTGTATTCGATAATGTTTATATAGTTATACTCACCAGGTAACTGTTCTACCGTTACACATACTAGCAACTTAATCGAACAGAAGGTTAAATGGTTAGACGAAACGATAATTGTATCTGAGTTGTATTCGATGATATCGTGATGATGTTTATATAGCAATACTCACCAGGTAACTGTTCTTCCGTTTTACAAACAAGCGACCGAATCGAGCAGAAGGGTTGCAGAGGTTCATATATCTCAGGGTGTCTTCTATGGGGTTAGGCAAGTTGTTAGTTAGGAAAGTTGAATGGATAGTCTGAACAATCAATGTATCTGGGTGGTATCCGATTATATCGCAATATTGTATATATAGTGATACTTACCAGGTGACGGTACTTCCGTTACACATACCAGCGACTGAATCGAACAGAAGGTTAAATGGTTAGACAAAACGATTATTGTAACTGAGTTGTATTTGATTATATCGTGGTGATGTTTATATAGTAATACTCACCAGGTGACTGTTCTTGCGTTATACATACGAGCGACCCAATCGAACAGAAGGTTGGATGGATAGACGGAATGATCATTGTATCTGAGTTGTATTCGATTATATCGTGATGACGTTCATATAGAAATACTCACCAGGTTACTGTTCTTTCGTTATACTCACGAGCAACCGAATCGAACAGAAGGTTGAATGGATAGTATCTGGGTTGTATTCGATTATGATGTTATGCTGTGTATATAGTTATACACACTAGGTGACGGTATTCCCGTTTTACATACGAGCGACCAAAACGAACAGAAAGTTGAATGGATAGTCTGAACAATCAATGTATCTGGGTGGTATCCGATTATATCGCGATACTGTATATATAGTGATACTTACCAGGTTACGGTACTTCCGTTACACATACTAGCGACTGAATCGAACAGAAGGTTGAATGGTTGAACGAAACGATAATCGTATCTGATCTGTATTCGATGATATCGTGATGATGTTTATATAGCAATACTCACCAGGTGACTGTTCTTTCGTTTTCACATACAAGCGACCGAATCGAGCAGAAGGTTAAATGGATAGATTGAACAATCATCGTATCTGGGTTGTATTCGATTATGTTTATATAGTTATACTCACCAGGTAACTGTTCTTCCGTTATACATACGAGCGACTGAATTGAACAGAAGGTTGAATGGATAGACTAAACAATAATTGTATCTGGGGTTGTATTCGATTATATCGTGATGCTGTTTATATAGTTATACTCACCAGGTAACTGTTCTCCAGTTATACATAGGAGCGACTGAACTGAACAGAAGGTTGGATCGATAGACTGAACAATTATCGTATCTGGGTTGTATTCGATTATATCGTGATGATTATCATGTAGTATGTCTAACCAGGTGAGTGTTCTTCCGTTATACATACGGGCAACCGAATCGAACATAAGGTTGAATGGATAGATTGAACAATCATTGTATCTGGGTTGTATCCGAATATATCGTTATGCTGTATATTCAGTTACACCTACCATGTAACGGTTCTTTCGTTACACATACGAGCGTCCGAATCGAACATTAGGTTGGATGGTTAGACGGAACGATAATTGTAACTGAGTTGTATTCGATTATATCGTGGTGATGTAGTAATACTCACCAGGTGACTGTTCTTGCGTTATACATACGAGCGACCCAATCGAACAGAAGGTTGGATGGATAGACGAAATGATCATTGTATCTGAGTTGTATTCGATTATATCGTGATGACGTTTATATAGAAATACTCACCAGGTTACTGTTCTTTCGTTATACTTACGAGCAACCGAATCGAACAGAAGGTTGAATGGATAGAATCTGGGTTGTATTCGATTATGATGTTATGCTGTGTATATAGTTATATACACTAGGTGACGGTATTCCTGTTTTACATACGAGCGACCGAAACGAACAAAAAGTTGAATGGATAGTCTGAACAATCAATGTATCTGGATGGTATCCGATTATATGGCAAAACTGTATATAGAGTGATACTCACCAGGTGACGGTACTTCCGTTACACATACTAGCGACTGAATCGAACAGAAGGTTAAATGGTTGAACGAAACGATAATCGTATCTGAACTGAATTCGATGATATCGTGATGATGTTTATGTAGCAATACTCACCAGGTAACTGTTCTTCCGTTTTACATACAAGCGACCGAATCGAGCAGGAGGTTGAATAGATAGATTGAACATCGTATCTGGGTTGTATTCGATAATGTTTATATAGTTATACTCACCAGGTAACTGTTCTACCGTTACACATACTAGCAACTTAATCGAACAGAAGGTTAAATGGTTAGACGAAACGATAATTGTATCTGAGTTGTATTCGATGATATCGTGATGATGTTTATATAGCAATACTCACCAGGTAACTGTTCTTCCGTTTTACAAACAAGCGACCGAATCGAGCAGAAGGGTTGCAGAGGTTCATATATCTCAGGGTGTCTTCTATGGGGTTAGGCCTGGGATGGTCTCACAAATACACAAATTTGGTTTGGCTGAGGGTTTAATATATCATAGGCTAACACAGACCATGAAATAGAAATGCTACAAAGAAATGCAGACCAGTCAATGATATAACAATCCTACGTGAGGGACAGGACGAGGGTCAATCACATACAACTTTATTAATAACGTATCGTCACCTACCTACAAAGAAATGCAGGCACAGGTCCCAATATTCCCGTTTTCCGGGTATTCTCAACCATAAAGCCCGGAGCAAAGCTTTTATAGCAAATCAATTTCCTCGTGGTTTCGTTGCCAATGTTCAAAATGGCCTCGGTTCAGATCTTAAGAAAAACACCGATTCTCGAGAATAAATAAGTTTTTACCTGAAGGTGATTTTTTACTGTCCCTATCCCTGTCTAATCTACTCTAAAGATTTCCCGAATATCTAGGCAACCTCAAATACATCCATACGTTTTACGGGTGGCCTTTACACAAACCCACAACCAAAACCTAAAATCAACAACAATAAAACGTGACAGTGTTCGGTTCTGTCACATCTCGTCCCTCCCCAAAGTTGGGTAAGTGGAATCACACTATAAGGACGATGCTGTACCCTCCGCGCACAACTAGAAAGTGGGTAGTGATAGTGCCGGTAGCGGTAGGGTACGTGGAGATCAGTTACCCAACTGGCGAAGAAAAGAAAACTCTTAAGCCACTTTTTTTTTCTTTTTTTTTCTTTTTAAAGGGTTGTCATTTGCATTGGGAGCCCTTGACAATATTGCACCCACAATTGGGCCTACTTGGGAGGTGCAGCTTGGTTTTCCGGAACCTGGGGCTCCTCGGAAAAATCAAGGCTTGAAATATTTCTAGGATGTGTATTCCTATTCATATTGTGGTTATCATTATAATTACCGTTTCTAGGGTTTTGTCTAGTGAATGGTTTTGATTGATTTGTATCATTTTTAGGAGGAAAATATTGTAGCTTTTGGCTATCATTGTTGAAGTAATAATCAGCCTGGCGTAACATTTCAACAGCTGTTCTTAGTGAGTCACTACCGACCAAAACTGCTGCTATATTTGGGGGAAAATGCCTGGCAATAGCTATTAACTGCTGATCAGAGTATGGCGGTTGTAAGTGTTTGGCCAAGACAATATTTTTATTGAAGTACCTCACGAATGACCCCTCACTCTCGCGATATCTACCTGACTCTAACCTTAATTTAATGTTCAATTGCCTGGTGGGGCCCCAAAATTGTTCTAGAAAGCTATTTCTGAATTCTGAATAGTCTCTAAACGTTTGTACAAAGGCATCAAACCAGAGCTTGGCAGAATCTCGGAAAAGATTACTTACCCTTAAAGAAAACTGATTCATGTTCAGATTTGCAACATCTATAAATGACTCGATATAGTTCAGGAACTCCAGTGGGTGGAGTTCACTGCAATCATTGAAGGTAGGCAACGATTTACATATTTCCAAATCTTTCACATTACATACCCTATCACCTATTCTATCTGGCAGATTTTGTACTAAATTTATTGGGTTTTGGCCCCCTGTTCTACCTAATCCTAAATCATTTCCATCATTTCCATTTGCTTCCTGACCAATAACACTAACATTTTGTGGACTGTTGACATTTCTTTCAAAAGTTGGGTTAACATTTGCTTGATTTATCACTTCATTAACGGGGAAAGAAGAAGCTCTTTGGGTATATGGGTTTGTTGGTCTTGAAGCATTCCCGTCAACGTTTATAGGAAAAGAAGAGAAAGCTGGGTTATGTATGTGTCCGTGTGTTGGCCAAGAAGAAAAAGTTGGGTTATATGGCACTGAACTTGGAAAATTCATTTGGATATTTTGTTTTGGTAAAGCAAAAGTTTCGAAGTTATTTAGCCCATTCACGTTTGTGTTGCCTAAATTTGGTATTGGGTGATTATAAAACCTTTCTGGGGGTACTGCGAACCGTGGGCCATCCCTTTGATGCAATTGCTTACCAGAACCATACCTGAAACTATCATTTTTTTTCTGGGAAGTGCTGTGATTTAGGGTTTAAGTAATTACTTCTACTATTTTCTGCTGCTCGATTGAAAAACTTTCCATGAATTCCCTTTTTGTTCGCACCACCTCCCGAAAAACTATTGGTTTCCCCTGGATTCAGATTCAGTTCCCTAAAACGACTTGTCATTGTAGGTCTGCTTCCTATGGGTGTTGTTGTAGGTGGTTCCTGGGTAAATGCAGCTGAGGTAGCCCCCAGGTGTGAGAAATCTGATTGGGTATCATTTCTCAAGCCTTGGCTGACAGGAACTGTGGTACTTGGTTCAAAAGTACCCTGCTGGGCCCCATTGGAAGGTGAATGTAATGAGTTGTTACCTGGATGGTTTTCACTTTGTGATGTTTCCAGATCATTTTGTGGGGATGTTACATCACTCAGCCTATTCTGGATATCTCTCTGTTTGCCACTTCGAAGTTTTCCAGCTGGACTATGATCCAGGACCATCTTTGTGTATAGCAAACCAGGCTCCAGTTGGTCGCCAGATGCAGAGGTTCATATATCTCAGGGTGTCTTCTATGGGGTTAGGCCTGGGATGGTCTCACAAATACACAAATTTGGTTTGGCTGAGGGTTTAATATATCATAGGCTAACACAGACCATGAAATAGAAATGCTACAAAGAAATGCAGACCAGTCAATGATATAACAATCCTACGTGAGGGACAGGACGAGGGTCAATCACATACAACTTTATTAATAACGTATCGTCACCTACCTACAAAGAAATGCAGGCACAGGTCCCAATATTCCCGTTTTCCGGGTATTCTCAACCATAAAGCCCGGAGCAAAGCTTTTATAGCAAATCAATTTCCTCGTGGTTTCGTTGCCAATGTTCAAAATGGCCTCGGTTCAGATCTTAAGAAAAACACCGATTCTCGAGAATAAATAAGTTTTTACCTGAAGGTGATTTTTTACTGTCCCTATCCCTGTCTAATCTACTCTAACGATTTCCCGAATATCTAGGCAACCTCAAATACATCCATACGTTTTACGGGTGGCCTTTACACAAACCCACAACCAAAACCTAAAATCAACAACAATAAAACGTGACAGTGTTCGGTTCTGTCACAGGGTGAATTCAGTATAGATTGAACAATCATCGTATCTGGGTTGTATTCGATTATGTTTATATGGTTATACTCACCAGGTAACTGTTCTTCCGTTATACATACGAGCGACTGAATTGAACAGAAGGTTGAATGGATAGTATATGGGTTGTATTCGATTATGATGTTATGCTGTGTATATAGTTATACACACTAGGTGACGGTATTTTCGTTTTACATACGAGCGACCGAAACGAACAGAAAGTTGAATGGATAGACTGAACAATCAATGTATCAGGGTGGTATCCGATTATATCGCAATACTGTATATATAGTGATACATACCAGGTGACGGTACTTCCGTTACACATACTAGCGACTGAATCGAACATAAGCTTAAATGGTTAGACGAAACGATAATTGCAACTGAGTTGTATTCTATTATATCGTGGTGATGTTTATATAGAAATACTCACCAGGTTACTGTTCTTTCGTTATACATACGAGCAACCGAATCGAACAGAAGGTTGAATGGATAGTATCTGGGTTGTATTCGATTATGATGTTATGCTGTGTATATAGTTATACACACTAGGTGACGGTATTCCCGTTTCACATACGAGCGACCGAAACGAACAGAAAGTTGAATGAATAGTCTGAACAATCAATGTATCTGGGTGGTATACGATTATATCGCAATACTGTATATATAGTGATACTTACCAGGTGACGGTACTTCCGTTACACATACTAGCGACTGAATCGAACAGAAGGTTGAATGGTTTAACGAAACGATAATCGTATCTGAACTGTATTCGATGATATCGTGATGATGTTTATATAGCAATACTCACCAGGTAACTGTTCTTTCATTTTCACATACAAGCGTCCGATTCGAGCAGAAGGTTAAATGGATAAATTGAACAATCATCGTATCTGGTTTTTTTTCGATTATGTTCCTATAGTTATACTCACCAGGTAACTGTTCTCCAGTTATACATAAGAGCGACTGAACTGAACAGAAGGTTGAATGGATAGACTGAACAATCATCTTATCTGGGTTGTATTCGATTATATCGTGATGATTATCATATCGTATGTCTAACCAGGTAACAGTTCTTCCGTTATACATACGAGCAACCGAATCGAACAGAAGGTTGAATGGATAGTATCTGGGTTGTATTCGATTATGATGTTATGCTGTGTATATAATAATAATAATAATAATAATATGTCTTTATTCATACTGGCAATTTTTTCATAACAGGAAAATAACATGAAACTTAACACATAAAAAAAAAATTGCTATAGACAGTATGACGGGGCGGAATTCAGTCGCCTATATCCAAAGACATCGGAAACTGCTCTTCCATTCAACCCCAGAAACTAACAAAATTTACTAAACCATATTGACAAAACAATACATAGCAGAAATCATGAAAGTTTTAAAAATATGGAACAATAATCAAACAAAAGAAAGTAACTAACCTAGTGAGTTAATTAAAGTGAAAGTGAAGGTGTGGCAATAATTCAACGAGAAAACTGGTACAACTCAAAGTTATTCGTTCTATTCTCATTCACTCATCCGGCACGATTAAATATATTACATATCAAATCTACCTTCATATATAGATTGCCGCAGCATATTTTTGAATCTCTTTCTGTTAAAGGATTTGAGCGAGTCTGGAATAGCATTATATGTTTTCGAGATCAAATAAGAAAATGAATGCTCATAAAGGGATGTACGGTGTATTGGTGGAGTTAGGCGAAATCAATATCTGGTATTTACTGTATGAACCTCATCCCTGAATAATAGTTTATTGAATAATTATCGGGGTTTCTTGGAACAAATTATATCATGGGAAAAACAACACATACTCAATAGCCATCTTTGCTTCATTGTTAACCAGCCAGATTCCTTAATTTTGTGTGATATAGAGTTTCGTTTTCTAATTCCATAAATAAAACGAACACATGCATTTTGCACATATTGGATACGACCCTGATCATACTTCGTCAAACAAGGATAGTATACAGTACTCGCAAAGTTGAAGTGGCTCAGAACCAGAGACTCGCACAACACTTTTTTGGTTTTGATATCAATAATTTTTGAAATGCTGTAAATCAACTTGAGATTATAGTTAATATAGTTAATATAGTTATACACATTAGGTGACGGTATTCCCGTTTTACATACGAGCTACCGGAACGAACCGAAAGTTGAATGGATAGACTGAACAATCAATGCATCTGGGTGGTATCCGATTATATCGCAATACTGTATATATAGTGATACTTACCAGGTGACGGTACTTCCTTAACACATACTAGCGACTGAATCGAACAGAAGGTGAAATGGTTACACGAAACGATAATTGTATCTGAGTTGTATTAGATGATATCGTGATCATGTTTAAATAGCAATACTCACCAGGTTACTGTTCTTCCGTTTTACATACAAGCGACCGAATCGAGCAAAAGGTTGAATGGATAGATTGAACAATCATCGTATCTGGGTTGTATTCGATTATGTTTTTATAGTAATACTCACCAGGTAACTTTTCTTCCGTTATACATACGAGCGACTGAATCGAACAGAAGGATGATGTTTATATAGTTATACTCACCAGGTAACTGTTCTTTCGTTATACATTCTAGCGACTGAATCGAACAGATGGTTGAATGGTTAGACGAAACGATAATTGTATCTGAGTTGTATTCGATGATATCGTGATGATGTTTAAATAGCACTACTCACCAAGAAACCGTATTTCCGATTTACATACAAGCGACCGAATCGAGCAGAATGTTAAATGGATAGATTGAACAATCATCGTATCTGAGTTGTATTCGATTATGTTTATATAGTTATACTCACCAGGTACCTGTTCTTCCGTTATACATACGAGCAACCGAATCGAACATAAGGTTGAATGGATATATTGAACAATCATCGTTTCTGGGTTGTTTTCGATTATGTTTATTTAGTTATACTCACCAGGTAACTGTTCTTCCGTTATACATACGAGCGACTGAACTGAACAGAAGGTTGAATGGATAGACTGAACAATGATCGTATCTTGGGTTGTATTCGATTATATCGTGATGATGTTTATATAGTCATACTCACCAGGTAACTGTTCTCCAGTTATACATGAGAGCGACTGAACTGAACAGAAGTTTGAAGGAATAGACTGAACAATCATCGTATCTGGGTTGTTTTCGATTATTTCGTGATGATTATTATATATTATGTCTAACCAGGTAACTGTTCTTTCGTTATACATACGAGCAACCGAATCGAACAGAAGGTTGAATGGATAGTATCTGGGTTGTATTCGATTATGATGTTATGCTGTGTATATAGTTATACACACTAGGTGACGGTATTCCCGTTTTACATACGAGCTACCGGAACGAACAGAAAGTTGAATGGATAAACTGAACAATCAATGTATCTGAGTGGTATCCGATTATATCGCAATACTGTATATATAGTGATACTTACCAGGTGACGGTACTTCCGTTACCCATACTAGCGACTGCATCGAACAGAAGGTTGAATGGATAGACTGAACAATCATCGTATTTGGGTTGTATTCGATTATATCGTGATGATTATCATATAGTATGTCTAACCAGGTGACAGTTTTTCCGTTATACATACGAGCAACCGAATCGAACATAAGGTTGAATGGATAGATTGAACAATCATCGTATCTGAGTTGTATTCGCTTATGTTCATTTAGTTATACCCACCAGGTAACTGTTCTTCCGTTATACATACGAGCAAACGAATCGAACATAAGGTTGGATGGATAGATCGAACAATTATCGTATCTGGGTTGTATTCGATTATGTTTATATAGTTATACTCACCAGGTAACTGTTCTTCCGTTATACATACGAGCGACTGAATTGAACAGAAGATTGAATGGATAGTATATGGGTTGTATTCGATTATGATGTTATGCTGTGTATATAGTTATACACACTAGGTGACGGTATTCCCGTTTTACATACGAGCGACCGAAACAAAAAGAAAGTTGAATGGATAGACTGAACAATCAATGTATCTGGGTGGTATCCGATTATATCGCAATACTGTATATATAGTGATACTTACCAGGTGACGGTACTTCCGTTACACATACTAGCGACTGAATCGAACAGAAGGTTAAATGGTTAGACAAAACGATAATTGTATCTGAGTTGTATTCGATGATATCGTGATGATGTTTATATAGCAATACTCACCAGGTAACTGTTCTTCCGTTTTACATACAAGTGACCGAATCGAGCAGGAGGTTGAATAGATAGATTGAACAATCATCGTATCTGGGTTGTATTCGATAATGTTTATATAGTTATACTCACCAGGTAACTGTTCCTCCGTTACACATACTAGCGACTGAATCGAACAGAAGGTTAAATGGTTAGACGAAACGATAATTGTATCTGAGTAGTATTCGATGATATCGTGATGATGTTTATATAGCAATACTCACCAGGTAACTGTTCTTCCGTTTCACATAAAAGCGACCGAATCGAGCAGAAGGTTGAATTCAGTATAGATTGAACAATCATCGTATCTGGGTTGTATTCGATTATGATGTTATGCTGTGTATATAGTTATACACACTATGTGACGGTATTCCCGTTTTACATACGAGCGACCGAAACAAAAAGAAAGTTGAATGGATAGACTGAACAATCAATGTATCTGGGTGGTATCCGATTATATCGCAATACTGTATATATGTGATACTTACCAGGTGACGGTACTTCCGTTACACATACTAGCGACTGAATCGAACAGAAGGTTAAATGGTTAGACAAAACGATAATTGTATCTGAGTTGTATTCGATGATATCGTGATGATGTTTATATAGCAATACTCACCAGGTAACTGTCCTTCCGTTTTACATACAAGTGACCGAATCGAGCAGGAGGTTGAATAGATAGATTGAACAATCATCGTATCTGGGTTGTATTCGATAATGTTTATATAGTTATACTCACCAGGTAACTGTTCTTCCGTTACACATACTAGCGACTGAATCGAACAGAAGGTTAAATGATTAGACGAAACGATAATTGTATCTGAGATGTATTCGATGATATCGTGATGATGTTTATATAGCAATACTCACCAGGTAACTGTTCTTTCGTTTCACATACAAGCGACCGAATCGAGCAGAAGGTTGAATTCAGTATAGATTGAACAATCATCGTATCTGGGTTGTATTCGATTATGATAATATGCTGTGTATATAGTTATACACACTAGGTGACGGTATTCCCGTTTTACATACGAGCGACCGAAACGAACAGAAAGTTGAATGGATAGTCTGAACAATCAATGTATCTGAGTGGTATCCGATTATATCGCAATACTGTATATATAGTGATACTTACCAGGTTACGGTACTTCCGTTACACATACTAGCGACTGAATCGAACAGAAGGTTAAATGGTTGAACGAAACGATAATCGTATCTGAACTGAATTCGATGATATCGTGATGATGTTTATATAGCAATACTCACCAGGTAACTGTTCTTCCGTTTTATATACAAGCGACCGAATCGAGCAGAAGGTTGAATAGATAGATTGAACAATCATCGTATCTGGGTTGTATTCGATAATGTTCATATAGTTATACTCACCAGGTAACTGTTCTTCCGTTACACATACTAGCGACTGAATCGAACAGAAGGTTAAATGGTTAGACGAAACGATAATTGTATCTGAGTTGTATTCGATGATATCGTGATGATGTTTATATAGCAATACTCACCAGGTAACTGTTCTTCCGTTTTACATACAAGCGACCGAATCGAGCAGAAGGTTGAATTCAGTATAGATTGAACAATCATCGTATCTGGGTTGTATTCGATTATGTTTATATAGTTATACTCACCAGGTAACTGTTCTTTCGTTTTCACATACAAGCGACCGAATCGAGCAGAAGGTCAAATGGATAGATTGAACAATCATCGTATCTGGGTTGTATTCGATTATGATTATATAGTTATACTCACCAGGTAACTGTTCTTTCGTTATACATACGAGCGAACATAAAGTTGAATAGATTGAACAATCATTGTATCTGGGTTGTATCCAAATATATCTTTATGCTGTATATTCAGTTACACCTACCATGTAACGGTTCTTTCGTTACACATACGAGCGTCCGAATCGAAAATTAGGTTGGATGGTTAGATGGAACGATAATTGTAACTGAGTTGTATTCGATTATATCGTGGTGATGTTTATATAGTAATACTAACCAAGTGACTGTTCTTGCGTTATACATACGAGCGACTCAATCGAACAGAAGGTTGGATGGATAGACGGAATGATCATTGTATCTGAGTTGTATTCGATTATATCGTGATGACGTTCATATAGAAATACTCACCAGGTTACTGTTCTCTCGTTATACTTACGAGCAACCGAATCGAACAGAAGGTTGAATGGATAGTATCTGGGTTGTATTCGATTATGATAATATGCTGTGTATATAGTTATACACACTAGGTGACGGTATTCCCGTTTTACATACGAGCGACCGAAACAAAAAGAAAGTTGAATGGATAGACTGAACAATCAATGTATCTGAGTGGTATCCGATTATATCGCAATACTGTATATATAGTGATACTTACCAGGTTACGGTACTTCCGTTACACATACTAGCGACTGAATCGAACAGAAGGTTATAATGGTTGAACGAAACGATAATCGTATCTGAACTGAATTCGATGATATCGTGATGATGTTTATATAGCAATACTCACCAGGTAACTGTTCTTCCGTTTTATATACAAGCGACCGAATCGAGCAGAAGGTTGAATAGATAGATTGAACAATCATCGTATCTGGGTTGTATTCGATAATGTTCATATAGTTATACTCACCAGGTAACTGTTCTTCCGTTACACATACTAGCGACTGAATCGAACAGAAGGTTAAATGGTTAGACGAAACGATAATTGTATCTGAGTTGTATTCGATGATATCGTGATGATGTTTATATAGCAATACTCACCAGGTAACTGTTCTTCCGTTTCACATACAAGCGACCGAATCGAGCAGAAGGTTGAATTCAGTATAGATTGAACAATCATCGTATCTGGGTTGTATTCGATTATGTTTATATAGTTATACTCACCAGGTAACTGTTCTTTCGTTTTCACATACAAGCGACCGAATCGAGCAGAAGGTCAAATGGATAGATTGAACAATCATCGTATCTGGGTTGTATTCGATTATGTTTATATAGTTATACTCACCAGGTAACTGTTCTTTCGTTATACATACGAGCGAACATAAAGTTGAATAGATTGAACAATCATTGTATCTGGGTTGTATCCAAATATATCGTTATGCTGTATATTCAGTTACACCTACCATGTAACGGTTCTTTCGTAACACATACGAGCGTCCGAATCGAAAATTAGGTTAGATCGTTAGACGGAACGATAATTGTAACTGAGTTGTATTCGATTATATCGTGGTGATGTTTATATAGTAATACTCACCAGGTGACTGTTCTTGCGTTATACATACGAGTGACCCAATCGAACAGAAGGTTGGATGGATAGACGGAATTATCATTGTACCTGAGTTGTATTCGATTATATCGTGATGACGTTCATATAGAAATACTCACCAGGTAACTGTTCTTCCGTTACACATACTAGCGACTGATAGTATATGGGTTGTATTCGATTATGATGTTATGCTGTGTATATAGTTATACACACTAGGTGACGGTATTTTCGTTTTACATACGAGCGACCGAAACGAACAGAAAGTTGAATGGATAGACTGAACAATCAATGTATCAGGGTGGTATCCGATTATATCGCAATACTGTATATATAGTGATACATACCAGGTGACGGTACTTCCGTTACACATACTAGCGACTGAATCGAACAGAAGGTTGAATGGTTGGACGAAACTATAATTGTAACTGAGTTGTATTCTATTATATCGTGGTGATGTTTATATAGAAATACTCACCAGGTTACTGTTCTTTCGTTATACATACGAGCAACCGAATCGAACAGAAGGTTGAATGGATAGTATCTGGGTTGTATTCGATTATGATGTTATGCTGTGTATATAGTTATACACACTAGGTGACGGTAATCCCGTTTTACATACGAGCGACCGAAACGAACAGAAAGTTGAATGGATAGTCTGAACAATCAATGTATCTGGGTGGTATCCGATTATATCGCAATACTGTATATATAGTGATACTTACCAGGTTACGGTACTTCCGTTACACATACTAGCGACTGAATCGAACAGAAGGTTGAATGGTTAGACGAAACGATAATTGAAACTGAGTTGTATTCGATTATATCGTGGTGATGTTTATATAGAAATACTCACCAGGTAACTGTTCTATCGTTTTCACATACAAGCGACCGAATCGAGCAGAAGGTTGAAAGGATAGATTGAACAATCATCGTATCTGGGTTGTATTCGATTATGTTCATATAGTTATACTCACCAGGTAACTGGTCTTCCGTTATACATACGAGCGACTGAATCGAACATATGGTTAAATGGATAGATTGAACAATCATTATATCTGGGTTGTATCCGAATATATCGTTATGCTGTATATTCAGTTACACCTACCATGTAACGGTTCTTTCGTAACACATACGAGCGTCCGAATCGAAAATTAGGTTAGATCGTTAGACGGAACGATAATTGTAACTGAGTTGTATTCGATTATATCGTGGTGATGTTTATATAGTAATACTCACCAGGTGACTGTTCTTGCGTTATACATACGAGTGACCCAATCGAACAGAAGGTTGGATGGATAGACGGAATTATCATTGTACCTGAGTTGTATTCGATTATATCGTGATGACGTTCATATAGAAATACTCACCAGGTTACTGTTCTTTCGTTATACTTACGAGCAACCGAATCGAACAGAAGGTTGATTGGATAGTATCTGGGTTGTATTCGATTATGATGTTATGCTGTGTATATAGTTATACACACTAGGTGACGGTATTCCCGTTTTACATACGAGCTACCGAAACGAACAGAAAGTTGAATGGATAGACTGAACAATCAAGGTATCAGGGTGGTATCCGATTATATCGCAATACTGTATATATAGTGATACATACCAGGAGACGGTAATTCCGTTACACATACTAGCGACTGAATCGAACAGAAGGTCGAATGGTTAGACGAAACGATAATTGTATCTGAGTTGTATTCGATGATATCGTGATGATGTTTATATAGCAATACTCACCAGGTAACTGTCCTTCCGTTTTACATACAAGTGACCGAATCGAGCAGGAGGTTGAATAGATAGATTGAACAATCATCGTATCTGGGTTGTATTCGATAATGTTTATATAGTTATACTCACCAGGTAACTGTTCTTCCGTTACACATACTAGCGACTGAATCGAACAGAAGGTTAAATGATTAGACGAAACGATAATTGTATCTGAGATGTATTCGATGATATCGTGATGATGTTTATATAGCAATACTCACCAGGTAACTGTTCTTTCGTTTCACATACAAGCGACCGAATCGAGCAGAAGGTTGAATTCAGTATAGATTGAACAATCATCGTATCTGGGTTGTATTCGATTATGATAATATGCTGTGTATATAGTTATACACACTAGGTGACGGTATTCCCGTTTTACATACGAGCGACCGAAACGAACAGAAAGTTGAATGGATAGTCTGAACAATCAATGTATCTGAGTGGTATCCGATTATATCGCAATACTGTATATATAGTGATACTTACCAGGTTACGGTACTTCCGTTACACATACTAGCGACTGAATCGAACAGAAGGTTAAATGGTTGAACGAAACGATAATCGTATCTGAACTGAATTCGATGATATCGTGATGATGTTTATATAGCAATACTCACCAGGTAACTGTTCTTCCGTTTTATATACAAGCGACCGAATCGAGCAGAAGGTTGAATAGATAGATTGAACAATCATCGTATCTGGGTTGTATTCGATAATGTTCATATAGTTATACTCACCAGGTAACTGTTCTTCCGTTACACATACTAGCGACTGAATCGAACAGAAGGTTAAATGGTTAGGCGAAACGATAATTGTATCTGAGTTGTATTCGATGATATCGTGATGATGTTTATATAGCAATACTCACCAGGTAACTGTTCTTCCGTTTTACATACAAGCGACCGAATCGAGCAGAAGGTTGAATTCAGTATAGATTGAACAATCATCGTATCTGGGTTGTATTCGATTATGTTTATATAGTTATACTCACCAGGTAACTGTTCTTTCGTTTTCACATACAAGCGACCGAATCGAGCAGAAGGTCAAATGGATAGATTGAACAATCATCGTATCTGGGTTGTATTCGATTATGATTATATAGTTATACTCACCAGGTAACTGTTCTTTCGTTATACATACGAGCGAACATAGAGTTGAATAGATTGAACAATCATTGTATCTGGGTTGTATCCAAATATATCGTTATGCTGTATATTCAGTTACACCTACCATGTAACGGTTCTTTCGTTACACATACGAGCGTCCGAATCGAAAATTAGGTTGGATGGTTAGATGGAACGATAATTGTAACTGAGTTGTATTCGATTATATCGTGGTGATGTTTATATAGTAATACTAACCAAGTGACTGTTCTTGCGTTATACATACGAGCGACTCAATCGAACAGAAGGTTGGATGGATAGACGGAATGATCATTGTATCTGAGTTGTATTCGATTATATCGTGATGACGTTCATATAGAAATACTCACCAGGTTACTGTTCTCTCGTTATACTTACGAGCAACCGAATCGAACAGAAGGTTGAATGGATAGTATCTGGGTTGTATTCGATTATGATAATATGCTGTGTATATAGTTATACACACTAGGTGACGGTATTCCCGTTTTACATACGAGCGACCGAAACAAAAAGAAAGTTGAATGGATAGACTGAACAATCAATGTATCTGAGTGGTATCCGATTATATCGCAATACTGTATATATAGTGATACTTACCAGGTTACGGTACTTCCGTTACACATACTAGCGACTGAATCGAACAGAAGGTTAAATGGTTGAACGAAACGATAATCGTATCTGAACTGAATTCGATGATATCGTGATGATGTTTATATAGCAATACTCACCAGGTAACTGTTCTTCCGTTTTATATACAAGCGACCGAATCGAGCAGAAGGTTGAATAGATAGATTGAACAATCATCGTATCTGGGTTGTATTCGATAATGTTCATATAGTTATACTCACCAGGTAACTGTTCTTCCGTTACACATACTAGCGACTGAATCGAACAGAAGGTTAAATGGTTAGACGAAACGATAATTGTATCTGAGTTGTATTCGATGATATCGTGATGATGTTTATATAGCAATACTCACCAGGTAACTGTTCTTCCGTTTCACATACAAGCGACCGAATCGAGCAGAAGGTTGAATTCAGTATAGATTGAACAATCATCGTATCTGGGTTGTATTCGATTATGTTTATATAGTTATACTCACCAGGTAACTGTTCTTTCGTTTTCACATACAAGCGACCGAATCGAGCAGAAGGTCAAATGGATAGATTGAACAATCATCGTATCTGGGTTGTATTCGATTATGTTTATATAGTTATACTCACCAGGTAACTGTTCTTTCGTTATACATACGAGCGAACATAAAGTTGAATAGATTGAACAATCATTGTATCTGGGTTGTATCCAAATATATCGTTATGCTGTATATTCAGTTACACCTACCATGTAACGGTTCTTTCGTAACACATACGAGCGTCCGAATCGAAAATTAGGTTAGATCGTTAGACGGAACGATAATTGTAACTGAGTTGTATTCGATTATATCGTGGTGATGTTTATATAGTAATACTCACCAGGTGACTGTTCTTGCGTTATACATACGAGTGACCCAATCGAACAGAAGGTTGGATGGATAGACGGAATTATCATTGTACCTGAGTTGTATTCGATTATATCGTGATGACGTTCATATAGAAATACTCACCAGGTAACTGTTCTTCCGTTATACATACGAGCGACTGAATTGAACAGAAGGTTGAATGGATAGTATATGGGTTGTATTCGATTATGATGTTATGCTGTGTATATAGTTATACACACTAGGTGACGGTATTTTCGTTTTACATACGAGCGACCGAAACGAACAGAAAGTTGAATGGATAGACTGAACAATCAATGTATCAGGGTGGTATCCGATTATATCGCAATACTGTATATATAGTGATACATACCAGGTGACGGTACTTCCGTTACACATACTAGCGACTGAATCGAACAGAAGGTTGAATGGTTGGACGAAACGATAATTGTAACTGAGTTGTATTCTATTATATCGTGGTGATGTTTATATAGAAATACTCACCAGGTTACTGTTCTTTCGTTATACATACGAGCAACCGAATCGAACAGAAGGTTGAATGGATAGTATCTGGGTTGTATTCGATTATGATGTTATGCTGTGTATATAGTTATACACACTAGGTGACGGTAATCCCGTTTTACATACGAGCGACCGAAACGAACAGAAAGTTGAATGGATAGTCTGAACAATCAATGTATCTGGGTGGTATCCGATTATATCGCAATACTGTATATATAGTGATACTTACCAGGTTACGGTACTTCCGTTACACATACTAGCGACTGAATCGAACAGAAGGTTGAATGGTTAGACGAAACGATAATTGAAACTGAGTTGTATTCGATTATATCGTGGTGATGTTTATATAGAAATACTCACCAGGTAACTGTTCTATCGTTTTCACATACAAGCGACCGAATCGAGCAGAAGGTTGAAAGGATAGATTGAACAATCATCGTATCTGGGTTGTATTCGATTATGTTCATATAGTTATACTCACCAGGTAACTGTTCTTCCGTTATACATACGAGCGACTGAATCGAACATATGGTTAAATGGATAGATTGAACAATCATTATATCTGGGTTGTATCCGAATATATCGTTATGCTGTATATTCAGGTACACCTACCATGTAACGGTTCTTTCGTAACACATACGAGCGTCCGAATCGAAAATTAGGTTAGATCGTTAGACGGAACGATAATTGTAACTAAGTTGTATTCGATTATATCGTGGTGATGTTTATATAGTAATACTCACCAGGTGACTGTTCTTGCGTTATACATACGAGTGACCCAATCGAACAGAAGGTTGGATGGATAGACGGAATTATCATTGTACCTGAGTTGTATTCGATTATATCGTGATGACGTTCATATAGAAATACTCACCAGGTTACTGTTCTTTCGTTATACTTACGAGCAACCGAATCGAACAGAAGGTTGATTGGATAGTATCTGGGTTGTATTCGATTATGATGTTATGCTGTGTATATAGTTATACACACTAGGTGACGGTATTCCCGTTTTACATACGAGCTACCGAAACGAACAGAAAGTTGAATGGATAGACTGAACAATCAAGGTATCAGGGTGGTATCCGATTATATCGCAATACTGTATATATAGTGATACATACCAGGAGACGGTAATTCCGTTACACATACTAGCGACTGAATCGAACAGAAGGTTGAATGGTTAGACGAAACGATAATTGTAACTGAGTTGAATTCGATTATATCGTGGTGATGTTTATATAGAAATACTCACCAGGTAACTGTTCTATCGTTTTCACATACAAGCGACCGAATCGAGCAGAAGGTTGAAAGGATAGATTGAACAATCATCGTATCTGGGTTGTATTCGATTATGTTCATATAGTTATACTCACCAGGTAACTGTTCTTCCGTTATACAAACGAGCGACTGAATCGAACATATGGTTGAATGGATAGATTGAACAATCATTGTATCTGGGTTGTATCCGAATATATCGTTATGCTGTATATTCAGTTACACCTACCATGTAACGGTTCTTTCGTTACACATACGAGCGTCCGAATCGAAAATTAGGTTGGATGGTTAGATGGAACGATAATTGTAACTGAGTTGTATTCGATTATATCGTGGTGATGTTTATATAGTAATACTAACCAAGTGACTGTTCTTGCGTTATACATACGAGCGACTCAATCGAACAGAAGGTTGGATGGATAGACGGAATGATCATTGTATCTGAGTTGTATTCGATTATATCGTGATGACGTTCATATAGAAATACTCACCAGGTTACTGTTCTCTCGTTATACTTACGAGCAACCGAATCGAACAGAAGGTTGAATGGATAGTATCTGGGTTGTATTCGATTATGATAATATGCTGTGTATATAGTTATACACACTAGGTGACGGTATTCCCGTTTTACATACGAGCGACCGAAACGAACAGAAAGTTGAATGGATAGTCTGAACAATCAATGTATCTGAGTGGTATCCGATTATATCGCAATACTGTATATATAGTGATACTTACCAGGTTACGGTACTTCCGTTACACATACTAGCGACTGAATCGAACAGAAGGTTAAATGGTTGAACGAAACGATAATCGTATCTGAACTGAATTCGATGATATCGTGATGATGTTTATATAGCAATACTCACCAGGTAACTGTTCTTCCGTTTTATATACAAGCGACCGAATCGAGCAGAAGGTTGAATAGATAGATTGAACAATCATCGTATCTGGGTTGTATTCGATAATGTTCATATAGTTATACTCACCAGGTAACTGTTCTTCCGTTACACATACTAGCGACTGAATCGAACAGAAGGTTAAATGGTTAGACGAAACGATAATTGTATCTGAGTTGTATTCGATGATATCGTGATGATGTTTATATAGCAATACTCACCAGGTAACTGTTCTTCCGTTTTACATACAAGCGACCGAATCGAGCAGAAGGTTGAATTCAGTATAGATTGAACAATCATCGTATCTGGGTTGTATTCGATTATGTTTATATAGTTATACTCACCAGGTAACTGTTCTTCCGTTATACATACGAGCGACTGAATTGAACAGAAGGTTGAATGGATAGTATATGGGTTGTATTCGATTATGATGTTATGCTGTGTATATAGTTATACACACTAGGTGACGGTATTTTCGTTTTACATACGAGCGACCGAAACGAACAGAAAGTTGAATGGATAGACTGAACAATCAATGTATCAGGGTGGTATCCGATTATATCGCAATACTGTATATATAGTGATACATACCAGGTGACGGTACTTCCGTTACACATACTAGCGACTGAATCGAACAGAAGGTTGAATGGTTGGACGAAACGATAATTGTAACTGAGTTGTATTCTATTATATCGTGGTGATGTTTATATAGAAATACTCACCAGGTTACTGTTCTTTCGTTATACATACGAGCAACCGAATCGAACAGAAGGTTGAATGGATAGTATCTGGGTTGTATTCGATTATGATGTTATGCTGTGTATATAGTTATACACACTAGGTGACGGTAATCCCGTTTTACATACGAGCGACCGAAACGAACAGAAAGTTGAATGGATAGTCTGAACAATCAATGTATCTGGGTGGTATCCGATTATATCGCAATACTGTATATATAGTGATACTTACCAGGTTACGGTACTTCCGTTACACATACTAGCGACTGAATCGAACAGAAGGTTGAATGGTTAGACGAAACGATAATTGAAACTGAGTTGTATTCGATTATATCGTGGTGATGTTTATATAGAAATACTCACCAGGTAACTGTTCTATCGTTTTCACATACAAGCGACCGAATCGAGCAGAAGGTTGAAAGGATAGATTGAACAATCATCGTATCTGGGTTGTATTCGATTATGTTCATATAGTTATACTCACCAGGTAACTGTTCTTCCGTTATACATACGAGCGACTGAATCGAACATATGGTTGAATGGATAGATTGAACAATCATTATATCTGGGTTGTATCCGAATATATCGTTATGCTGTATATTCAGTTACACCTACCATGTAACGGTTCTTTCGTAACACATACGAGCGTCTGAATCGAAAATTAGGTTAGATCGTTAGACGGAACGATAATTGTAACTGAGTTGTATTCGATTATATCGTGGTGATGTTTATATAGTAATACTCACCAGGTGACTGTTCTTGCGTTATACATACGAGTGACCCAATCGAACAGAAGGTTGGATGGATAGACGGAATTATCATTGTACCTGAGTTGTATTCGATTATATCGTGATGACGTCCATATAGAAATACTCACCAGGTTACTGTTCTTTCGTTATACTTACGAGCAACCGAATCGAACAGAAGGTTGATTGGATAGTATCTGGGTTGTATTCGATTATGATGTTATGCTGTGTATATAGTTATACACACTAGGTGACGGTATTCCCGTTTTACATACGAGCTACCGAAACGAACAGAAAGTTGAATAGATAGACTGAACAATCAAGGTATCAGGGTGGTATCCGATTATATCGCAATACTGTATATATAGTGATACATACCAGGAGACGGTAATTCCGTTACACATACTAGCGACTGAATCGAACAGAAGGTTGAATGGTTAGACGAAACGATAATTGTAACTGAGTTGTATTCTATTATATCGTGGTGATGTTTATATAGAAATACTCACCAGGTTACTGTTCTATCGTTTTCACATACAAGCGACCGAATCGAGCAGAAGGATGAAAGGATAGATTGAACAATCATCGTATCTGGGTTGTATTCGATTATGTTCATATAGTTATACTCACCAGGTAACTGTTCTTCCGTTATACAAACGAGCGACTGAATCGAACATATGGTTGAATGGATAGATTGAACAATCATTGTATCTGGGTTGTATCCGAATATATCGTTATGCTGTATATTCAGTTACACCTACCATGTAACGGTTCTTTCGTTACACATACGAGCGTTCGAATCGAAAATTAGGTTGGATGGTTAGATGGAACGATAATTGTAACTGAGTTGTATTCGATTATATCGTGGTGATGTTTATATAGTAATACTAACCAAGTGACTGTTCTTGCGTTATACATACGAGCGACTCAATCGAACAGAAGGTTGGATGGATAGACGGAATGATCATTGTATCTGAGTTGTATTCGATTATATCGTGATGACGTTCATATAGAAATACTCACCAGGTTACTGTTCTCTCGTTATACTTTTGAGCAACCGAATCGAACAGAAGGTTGAATGGATAGTATCTGGGTTGTATTCGATTATGATAATATGCTGTGTATATAGTTATACACACTAGGTGACGGTATTCCCGTTTTACATACGAGCGACCGAAACGAACAGAAAGTTGAATGGATAGTCTGAACAATCAATGTATCTGAGTGGTATCCGATTATATCGCAATACTGTATATATAGTGATACTTACCAGGTTACGGTACTTCCGTTACACATACTAGCGACTAAATCGAATAGAAGGTTAAATGGTTGAACGAAACGATAATCGTATCTGAACTGAATTCGATGATATCGTGATGATGTTTATATAGCAATACTCACCAGGTAACTGTTCTTTCGTTTCACATACAAGCGACCGAATCGAGCAGAAGGTTGAATTCAGTATAGATTGAACAATCATCGTATCTGGGTTGTATTCGATTATGATGTTATGCTGTGTATATAGTTATACACACTAGGTGACGGTATTCCCGTTTTACATGCGAGCGACCGAAACAAAAAGAAAGTTGAATGGATAGACTGAACAATCAATGTATCTGGGTGGTATCCGATTATATCGCAATACTGTATATATAGTGATACTTACCAGGTGACGGTACTTCCGTTACACATACTAGCGACTGAATCGAACAGAAGGTTAAATGGTTAGACAAAACGATATTTGTATCTGAGTTGTATTCGATGATATCGTGATGATGTTTATATAGCAATACTCACCAGGTAACTGTTCTACCGTTTTACATACAAGTGACCGAATCGAGCAGGAGGTTGAATAGATAGATTGAACAATCATCGTATCTGGGTTGTATTCGATAATGTTTATATAGTTATACTCACCAGGTAACTGTTCTTCCGTTACACATACTAGCGACTGAATCGAACAGAAGGTTAAATGGTTAGACGAAACGATAATTGTATCTGAGTTGTATTCGATGATATCGTGATGATGTTTATATAGCAATACTCACCAGGTAACTGTTCTTCCGTTTCACATACAAGCGACCGAATCGAGCAGAAGGTTGAATTCAGTATAGATTGAACAATCATCGTATCTGGGTTGTATTCTATTATGTTTATATAGTTATACTCACCAGGTAACTGTTCTTTCGTTTTCACATACAAGCGACCGAATCGAGCAGAAGGTCAAATGGATAGATTGAACAATCATCGTATCTGGGTTGTATTCGATTATGTTTATATAGTTATACTCACCAGGTAACTGTTCTTTCGTTATACATACGAGCGAACATAAAGTTGAATAGATTGAACAATCATTGTATCTGGGTTGTATCCAAATATATCGTTATGCTGTATATTCAGTTACACCTAACATGTAACGGTTCTTTCGTAACACATACGAGCGTCCGAATCGAAAATTAGGTTAGATCGTTAGACGGAACGATAATTGTAACTGAGTTGTATTCGATTATATCGTGGTGATGTTTATATAGTAATACTCACCAGGTGACTGTTCTTGCGTTATACATATGAGTGACCCAATCGAACAGAAGGTTGGATGGATAGACGGAATTATCATTGTACCTGAGTTGTATTCGATTATATCGTGATGACGTTCATATAGAAATACTCACCAGGTTACTGTTCTTTCGTTATACTTACGAGCAACCGAATCGAACAGAAGGTTGATTGGATAGTATCTGGGTTGTATTCGATTATGATGTTATGCTGTGTATATAGTTATACACACTAGGTGACGGTATTCCCGTTTTACATACGAGCTACCGAAACGAACAGAAAGTTGAATGGATAGACTGAACAATCAAGGTATCAGGGTGGTATCCGATTATATCGTAATACTGTATATATAGTGATACATACCAGGAGACGGTAATTCCGTTACACATACTAGCGACTGAATCGAACAGAAGGTTGAATTTTTTGACGAAACGATAATTGTAACTGAGTTGAATTCGATTATATCGTGGTGATGTTTATATAGAAATACTCACCAGGTAACTGTTCTATCGTTTTCACATACAAGCGACCGAATCGAGCAGAAGGTTGAAAGGATAGATTGAACAATCATCGTATCTGGGTTGTATTCGATTATGTTCATATAGTTATACTCACCAGGTAACTGTTCTTCCGTTATACAAACGAGCGACTGAATCGAACATATGGTTGAATGGATAGATTGAACAATCATTGTATCTGGGTTGTATCCGAATATATCGTTATGCTGTATATTCAGTTACACCTACCATGTAACGGTTCTTTCGTTACACATACGAGCGTCCGAATCGAAAATTAGGTTGGATGGTTAGATGGAACGATAATTGTAACTGAGTTGTATTCGATTATATCGTGGTGATGTTTATATAGTAATACTAACCAAGTGACTGTTCTTGCGTTATACATACGAGCGACTCAATCGAACAGAAGGTTGGATGGATAGACGGAATGATCATTGTATCTGAGTTGTATTCGATTATATCGTGATGACGTTCATATAGAAATACTCACCAGGTTACTGTTCTCTCGTTATACTTACGAGCAACCGAATCGAACAGAAGGTTGAATGGATAGTATCTGGGTTGTATTCGATTATGATAATATGCTGTGTATATAGTTATACACACTAGGTGACGGTATTCCCGTTTTACATACGAGCGACCGAAACGAACAGAAAGTTGAATGGATAGTCTGAACAATCAATGTATCTGAGTGGTATCCGATTATATCGCAATACTGTATATATAGTGATACTTACCAGGTTACGGTACTTCCGTTACACATACTAGCGACTGAATCGAACAGAAGGTTAAATGGTTGAACGAAACGATAATCGTATCTGAACTGAATTCGATGATATCGTGATGATGTTTATATAGCAATACTCACCAGGTAACTGTTCTTCCGTTTTATATACAAGCGACCGAATCGAGCAGAAGGTTGAATAGATAGATTGAACAATCATCGTATCTGGGTTGTATTCGATAATGTTCATATAGTTATACTCACCAGGTAACTGTTCTTCCGTTACACATACTAGCGACTGAATCGAACAGAAGGTTAAATGGTTAGACGAAACGATAATTGTATCTGAGTTGTATTCGATGATATCGTGATGATGTTTATATAGCAATACTCACCAGGTAACTGTTCTTCCGTTTTACATACAAGCGACCGAATCGAGCAGAAGGTTGAATTCAGTATAGATTGAACAATCATCGTATCTGGGTTGTATTCGATTATGTTTATATAGTTATACTCACCAGGTAACTGTTCTTCCGTTATACATACGAGCGACTGAATTGAACAGAAGGTTGAATGGATAGTATATGGGTTGTATTCGATTATGATGTTATGCTGTGTATATAGTTATACACACTAGGTGACGATATTTTCGTTTTACATACGAGCGACCGAAACGAACAGAAAGTTGAATGGATAGACTGAACAATCAATGTATCAGGGTGGTATCCGATTATATCGCAATACTGTATATATAGTGATACATACCAGGTGACGGTACTTCCGTTACACATACTAGCGACTGAATCGAACAGAAGGTTAAATGGTTAGACGAAACGATAATTGTAACTGAGTTGTATTCTATTATATCGTGGTGATGTTTATATAGAAATACTCACCAGGTTACTGTTCTTTCGTTATACATACGAGCAACCGAATCGAACAGAAGGTTGAATGGATAGTATCTTGGTTGTATTCGATTATGATGTTATGCTGTGTATATAGTTATACACACTAGGTGACGGTAATCCCGTTTTACATACGAGCGACCGAAACGAACAGAAAGTTGAATGGATAGTCTGAACAATCAATGTATCTGGGTGGTATCCGATTATATCGCAATACTGTATATATAGTGATACTTACCAGGTTACGGTACTTCCGTTACACATACTAGCGACTGAATCGAACAGAAGGTTGAATGGTTAGACGAAACGATAATTGAAACTGAGTTGTATTCGATTATATCGTGGTGATGTTTATATAGAAATACTCACCAGGTAACTGTTCTATCGTATTCACATACAAGCGACCGAATCGAGCAGAAGGTTGAAAGGATAGATTGAACAATCATCGTATCTGGGTTGTATTCGATTATGTTCATATAGTTATACTCACCAGGTAACTGTTCTTCCGTTATACATACGAGCGACTGAATCGAACATATGGTTAAATGGATAGATTGAACAATCATTATATCTGGGTTGTATCCGAATATATCGTTATGCTGTATATTCAGTTACACCTACCAAGTAACGGTTCTTTCGTTACACATACGAGCGTCCGAATCAAAAATTAGGTTGGATGGTTAGACGGAACGATAATTGTAACTGAGTTGTATTCGATTATATCGTGGTGATGTTTATATAGTAATACTAACCAGGTGACTGTTCTTGCGTTATACATACGAGCGACCCAATCGAACAGAAGGTTGAATGGATAGTATCTGGGTTATATTCGATTATGATAATATGCTGTGTATATAGTTATACACACTAGGTGACGGTATTCCCGTTTTACATACGAGCGACCGAAACGAACAGAAAGTTGAATGGATAGACTGAACAATCAATGTATCAGGGTGGTATCCGATTATATCGCAATACTGTATATATAGTGATACATACCAGGTGACGGTACTTCCGTTACACATACTAGCGACTGAATCGAACAGAAGGTTAAATGGTTAGACGAAACGATAATTGTAACTGAGTTGTATTCGATGATATCGTGACGATGTTTATATAGCAATACTCACCAGGTAACTGTTCTTCCGTTTTACATACAAGCGACCGAATCGAGCAGGAGGTTGAATAGATAGATTGAACAATCATCGTATCTGGGTTGTATTCGATAATGTTTATATAGTTATACTCACCAGGTAACTATTCTTCCGTTACAAATACTAGCGACTGAATCGAACAGAAGGTTAAATGGTCAGACGAAACGATAATTGTATCTGAGTTGTATTCGATGATAGATGATATCGTGATGATGTTTATATAGCAATACTCACCAGGTAACTGTTCTTCCGTTTTACATACAAACGACCGAATCGAGCAGAAGGTTGAATTCAGTATAGATTGAACAATCATCGTATCTGGGTTGTATTCGATTATGTTTATATAGTTATACTCACCAGGTAACTGTTCTTCCGTTATACATACGAGCGACTGAATTGAACAGAAGGTTGAATGGATAGTATATGGGTTGTATTCGATTATGATGTTCTGCTGTGTATATAGTTATACACACTAGGTGACGGTATTCCCGTTTTACATACAAGCGACCGAAACGAACAGAAAGTTGAATGAATAGTCTGAACAATCAATGTATCTGGGTGGTATACGATTATATCGCAATACTGTATATATAGTGATACTTACCAGGTGACGGTACTTCCGTTACACATACTAGCGACTGAATCGAACAGAAGGTTAAATGGTTAGACAAAACGATAATTGTATCTGAGTTGTATTCGATGATATCGTGATGATGTTTATATAGCAATACTCACCAGGTAACTGTTCTTCCGTTTTACATACAAGCGACCGAATCGAGCAGGAGGTTGAATAGATAGATTGAACAATCATCGTATCTGGGTTGTATTCGATAATGTTTATATAGTTATACTAACCAGGTGACTGTTCTTGCGTTATACATACGAGCGACCCAATCGAACAGAAGGTTGGATGGATAGACGGAACAATCATCTTATCTGGGTTGTATTCGATTATATCGTGATGATTATCATATCGTATGTCTAACCAGGTAACAGTTCTTCCGTTATACATACGAGCAACCGAATCGAACAGAAGGTTGAATGGATAGTATCTGAGTTGTATTCGATCATGATGTTATGCTGTGTATATAGTTATACAAATTAGGTGACGGTATTCCCGTTTTACATACGAGCTACCGGAACGAACAGAAAGTTGAATGGATAGACTGAACAATCAATGTATCTGGGTGGTATCCGATTATATCGCAATACTGTATATATAGGGATACTTACCAGGTGACGGTACTTCCTTTACACATACTAGCGACTGAATCGAACAAAAGGTAAAATGGTTACACGAAACGATAATTGTATCTGAGTTGTATTAGATGATATCGTGATCATGTTTATATAGCAATACTCACCAGGTAACTGTTCTTCCGTTTTACCTACAAGCGACCGAATCGAGCAAAAGGTTGAATGGATAGATTGAACAATCATCGTATCTGGGTTGTATTCGATTATGTTTTTATAGTAATACTCACCAGGTAATTTTTCTTCCGTTATACATACGAGCGACTGAATTGAACAGAAGGATGATGTTTATATAGTTATACTCACCAGGTAACTGTTCTTCCGTTATACATACTAGCGACTGAATCGAACAGATGGTTGAATGGTTAGACGAAACGATAATTGTATCTGAGTTGTATTCGATGATATCGTGATGATGTTTGAATAGCAATACTCACCAAGTAACCGTATTTCCGATTGACATACAAGCGACCGAATCGAGCAGAAGGTTAAATGGATAGATTGAACAATCATCGTATCTGAGTTGTATTCGATTATGTTTATATAGTTATACTCACCAGGTACCTGTTCTTTCGTTATACATACGAGCAACCGAATCGAACATAAGGTTGAATGGATAGATTGAACAATCATCGTATCTGGGTTGTTTTCGATTATGTTTATTTAGTTATACTCACCAGGTAACTGTTCTTCCGTTATACATACGAGCGACTGAACTGAACAGAAGGTTGAATGGATAGACAAAACAATGATCGTATCTTGGGTTGTATTCGATTATATCGTGATGATGTTTATATAGTTATACTCACCAGGTAACTGTTCTCCAGTTATACATGAGAGCGACTGAACTGAACAGAAGTTTGAATGAATAGACTGAACAATCATCGTATCTGGGTTGTTTTCGATTATTTCGTGATGATTATTATATATTATGTCTAACCAGGTAACTGTTCTTCCGTTATACATACGAGAAACCGAATCGAACAGAAGGTTGAATGGATAGTATCTGAGTTGTATTCGATCATGATGTTATGCTGTGTATATAGTTATACACACTAGGTGACGGTATTCCCGTTTTACATACGAGTGACCGAAACGAACAGAAAGTTGAATGGATAAACTGAACAATCAATGTATCTGAGTGGTATCCGATTATATCGCAATACTGTATATATAGTGATACTTACCAGGTGACGGTACTTCCGTTACCCATACTAGCGACTGCAACGAACAGAAGGTTGAATGGATAGACTGAACAATAATCGTATTTGGGTTGTATTCGATTATTTCGTGATGTTTATCATATAGTATGTCTAACCAGGTGACAGTTCTTCCGTTATACATACGAGCAACCGAATCGAACATAAGGTTGAATGGATAGATTGAACAATCATCGTATCTGAGTTGTATTCGATTATGTTTATTTAGTTATACTCACCAGGTAACTGTTTTTCCGTTATACATACGAGCAACCGAATCGAACATAAGGTTGGATGGATAGATCGAACAATCATCGTATCTGGGTTGTATTCGATTATGTTTATATAGTTATACTCACCAGGTAACTGTTCTTCCGTTACACATACTAGCGACTGAATCGAACAGAAGGTTAAATGGTTAGACGAAACGATAATTGTATCTGAGTTGTATTCGATGATAACGTGATGATGTTTATATTGCAATACTCACCAGGTTACTGTTCTTCCGTTACACATACTAGCGACTGAATCGAACAGAAGGTTAAATGGTTAGACGAAGAGATAATTGTAACTGAGTTGTATTCTATTATATCGTGGTGATGTTTATATAGAAATACTCACCAGGTTACTGTTCTTCCGTTATACATACGAGCAACCGAATCGAACAGAAGGTTGAATGGATAGTCTGAACAATCAATGTATCTGGGTGGTATCCGATTATATCGCAATACTGTATATATAGTGATACTAACCAGGTGACGGTACTTCCGTTACACATACCAGCGACTGAATCGAACAGAAGGTTAAATGGTTAGACGAAACGATAGTTGTATCTGAGTTGTATTCGATGATAACGTGATGATGTTTATATAGCAATACTCACCAGGTAACTGTTCTTCCGTTTTACATACAAGCGACCGAATCGAGCAGAAGGTTGAATTTAGTATAGATTGAATAATCATCGTATCTGGGTTGTATTCGATTATGTTTATATAGTTATACTCACCAGGTAACTGTTCTTCCGTTATACATACGAGCGACTGAATTGAACAGAAGGTTGAATGGATAGTATATGGATTGTATTCGATTATGATGTTATGCTGTGTATATAGTTATACACACTAGGTGACGGTATTCCCGTTTTACATACGAGCGACCGAAACAAAAAGAAAGTTGAATGGATAGACTGAACAATCAATGTATCTGGGTGGTATCCGATTATATCGCAATACTGTATATATAGTGATACTTACCAGGTGACGGTACTTCCGTTACACATACTAGCGACTGAATCGAACAGAAGGTTAAATGGTTAGACAAAACGATAATTGTATCTGAGTTGTATTCGATGATATCGTGATGATGTTTATATAGCAATACTCATCAGGTAACTGTTCTTCCGTTTTACATACAAGCGACCGAATCGAGCAGGAGGTTGAATAGATAGATTGAACAATCATCGTATCTGGGTTGTTTTCGATAATGTTTATATAGTTATACTCACCAGGTAACTGTTCTTCCGTTACACATACTAGCGACTGAATCGAACAGAAGGTTGAATGGTTAGACGAAACGATAATTGTATCTGAGTTGTATTCGATGATATCGTGATGATGTTTATATAGCAATACTCACCAGGTAACTGTTCTTCCGTTTTACATACAAGCGACCGAATCGAGCAGAAGGTTGAATTCAGTATAGATTGAACAATCATCGTATCTGGGTTGTATTCGATTATGTTTATATAGTAATACTCACCAGATAACTGTTCTTCCGTTATACATACGAGCGACTGAATTGAACAGAAGGTTGAATGGTTAGACGAAACGATAATTGTATCTGAGTTGTATTCGATGATATCGTGATGATGTTTATATAGCAATACTCACTAGGTAACTGTTCTTCCGTTTTACATACAAGCGACCGAATCGAGCAGGAGGTTGAATAGATAGATTGAACAATCATCGTATCTGGGTTGTATTCGATAATGTTTATATAGAAATACTCACCAGGTTACTGTTCTTCCGTTATACATACGAGCAACCGAAACGAACAGAAGGTTGAATGGATAGTATATGGGTTGTATTCGATTATGATGTTATGCTGTGTATATAGTTATACACACTAGGTGACGGTATTCCCGTTTCACATACGAGCAACCGAAACGAACAGAAAGTTGAATGGATAGTCTGAACAATCAATGTATCTGGGTGGTATCCGATTATATGGCAATACTGTATATATAGTGATACATACCAGGTGACGGTACTTCCGTTACACATACTAGCGACTGAATCGAACAGAAGGTTAAATGGTTAGAAGAAACGATAATTGTAACTGAGTTGTATTCTATTATATCGTGGTGATGTTTATATAGTTATACTCACCAGGTAACTGTTCTTCCGTTACACATACTAGCGACTGAATCGAACAGAAGGTTAAATGGTTAGACGAAACGATAATTGTAACTGAGTTGTATTCTATTATATCGTGGTGATGTTTATATAGAAATACTCTCCAGGTTACTGTTCTTCCGTTATACATACGAGCAACCGAATCGAACAGAAGGTTGAATGGATAGTATCTGGGTTGTATTCGATTATGATGTTATGCTGTGTATATAGTTATACACACTAGGTGACGGTATTCTTGTTTTACATACGAGCGACCGAAACGAACAGAAAGTTGAATGGATAGTCTGAACAATCAATGTATCAGGGTGTTATCCGATTATATCGCAATACTGTATATATAGTGATACATACCAGGTGACGGTACTTCCGTTACACATACTAGCGACTGAATCGAACAGAAGGTTAAATGGTTAGACGAAACGATAATTGTAACTGAGTTGTATTCTATTATATCGTGTTGATGTTTATATAGAAATACTCACCAGGTTACTGTTCTTCCGTTATACATACGAGCAACCGAATCGAACAGAAGGTTGAATGGATAGTATATGGGTTGTATTCGATTATGATGTTATGCTGTGTATATAGTTATATACACTGGGTGACGGTATTCCCGTTTCACATACGAGCGACCGAAACGAACAGAAAGTTGAATAGATAGTCTGAACAATCAATGTATCTGGGTGGTATCCGATTATATCGCAATACTGTATATATAGTGATACTAACCAGGTGACGGTACTTCCGTTACACATACTAGCGACTGAATCGAACAGAAGGTGAAATTGTTAGACGAAACGATAATTGAAACTGAGTTGTATTCGATTATATCGTGGTGATGTTTATATTGAATCACTCACCAGGTAACTGTTCTTTCGTTTTCACATACAAGCGACCGAATGGAGCAGAAGGTCAGATGGATAGATTGAACAATCATCGTATCTGGGTTGTATTCGATTATGTTTATATAGTTATACTCACCAGGTAACTGTTCTTCCGTTACACATACTAGCGACTGAATCGAACAGAAGGTTAAATGGTTAGACGAAACGATATTTGTATCTGAGTTGTATTCGATGATATCGTGATGATGTTTATATAGCAATACTCACCAGGTAACTGTTCTTCCATATAACATACAAGCAACCGAATCGAGCATAAGGTTGAATTCAGTATAGATTGAACAATCATCGTATCTGGGTTGTATTCGATTATGTGTATATAGTTATACTCACCAGGTAACTGTTCTTCCGTTATACATACGAGCGACTGAATTGAACAGAAGGTTGAATGGATAGTATATGGGTTGTATTCGATTATGTTTATATAGTTATACTCACCAGGTAACTGTTCTTCCGTTATACATACGAGCGACTGAATTGAACAGAGGGTTGAATGGTTAGACGAAACGATAATTGTATCTGAGTTGTATTCGATGATATCGTGATGATGTTTATATAGCAATACTCACTAGGTAACTGTTCTTCCGTTTTACATACAAGCGACCGAATCGAGCAGGAGGTTGAATAGATAGATTGAACAATCATCGTATCTGGGTTGTATTCGATAATGTTTATATAGTTATACTCACCAGGTAACTGTTCTTCCGTTACACATACTAGCGACTGAATCGAACAGAAGGTTAAATGGTTAGACGAAACGATAATTGTATCTGAGTTGTATTCGATGATATCGTGATGATGTTTATATAGAAATACTCACCAGGTTACTGTTCTTCCGTTATACATACGAGCAACCGAATCGAACAGAAGGTTGAATGGATAGTATATGGGTTGTATTCGATTATGATGTTATGCTGTGTATATAGTTATATACACTGGGTGACGGTATTCCCGTTTCACATACGAGCGACCGAAACGAACAGAAAGTTGAATAGATAGTCTGAACAATCAATGTATCTGGGTGGTATCCGATTATATCGCAATACTGTATATATAGTGATACTTACCAGGTGACGGTACTTCCGTTACACATACTAGCGACTGAATCGTACAGAAGGTAAAATGGTTAGACAAAACGATGATTGTATCTGAGTTGTATTCGATGATATCGTGATGATGTTTATATAGCAATACTCACCAGGTAACTGTTCTTCCGTTTTACATACAAGCGACCGAATCGAGCAGGAGGTTGAATAGATAGACTGAACAATCATCGTATCTGGGTTGTTTTCGATAATGTTTATATAGTTATACTCACCAGGTAACTGTTCTTCCGTTACACATACTAGCGACTGAATCGAACAGAAGGTCAAATGGTTAGACGAAACGATAATTGTATCTGAGTTGTATTCGATAATATCGTGATGATGTTTATATAGCAATACTCACCAGGTAACTGTTCTTCCGTTTTACATACAAGCGACCGAATCGAGCAGAAGGTTGAATTCAGTATAGATTGAACAATCATCGTATCTGGGTTGTATTCGATTATGTTTATATAGTAATACTCACCAGGTAACTGTTCTTCCGTTATACATACGAGCGACTGAATTGAACAGAAGGTTGAATGGTCAGACGAAACGATAATTGTATCTGAGTTGTATTCGATGATATCGTGATGATGTTTATATAGCAATACTCACTAGGTAACTGTTCTTCCGTTTTACATACAAGCGACCGAATCGAGCAGGAGGTTGAATAGATAGATTGAACAATCATCGTATCTGGGTTGTATTCGATAATGTTTATATAGTTATACTCACCAGGTAACTGTTCTTCCGTTACACATACTAGCGACTGAATCGAACAGAAGGTTAAATGGTTAGACGAAACGATAATTGTATCTGAGTTGTATTCGATGATATCGTGATGATGTTTATATAGAAATACTCACCAGGTTACTGTTCTTCCGTTATACATACGAGCAACCGAAACGAACAGAAGGTTGAATGGATAGTATATGGGTTGTATTCGATTATGATGTTATGCTGTGTATATAGTTATACACACTAGGTGACGGTATTCCCGTTTCACATACGAGCAACCGAAACGAACAGAAAGTTGAATGGATAGTCTGAACAATCAATGTATCTGGGTGGTATCCGATTATATGGCAATACTGTATATATAGTGATACATACCAGGTGACGGTACTTCCGTTACACATACTAGCGACTGAATCGAACAGAAGGTTAAATGGTTAGAAGAAACGATAATTGTAACTGAGTTGTATTCTATTATATCGTGGTGATGTTTATATAGTTATACTCACCAGGTAACTGTTCTTCCGTTACACATACTAGCGACTGAATCGAACAGAAGGTTAAATGGTTAGACGAAACGATAATTGTAACTGAGTTGTATTCTATTATATCGTGGTGATGTTTATATAGAAATACTCTCCAGGTTACTGTTCTTCCGTTATACATACGAGCAACCGAATCGAACAGAAGGTTGAATGGATAGTATCTGGGTTGTATTCGATTATGATGTTATGCTGTGTATATAGTTATACACACTAGGTGACGGTATTCTTGTTTTACATACGAGCGACCGAAACGAACAGAAAGTTGAATGGATAGTCTGAACAATCAATGTATCAGGGTGGTATCCGATTATATCGCAATACTGTATATATAGTGATACATACCAGGTGACGGTACTTCCGTTACACATACTAGCGACTGAATCGAACAGAAGGTTAAATGGTTAGACGAAACGATAATTGTAACTGAGTTGTATTCTATTATATCGTGTTGATGTTTATATAGAAATACTCACCAGGTTACTGTTCTTCCGTTATACATACGAGCAACCGAATTGAACAGAAGGTTGAATGGATAGTATATGGGTTGTATTCGATTATGATGTTATGCTGTGTATATAGTTATATACACTGGGTGACGGTATTCCCGTTTCACATACGAGCGACCGAAACGAACAGAAAGTTGAACAGATAGTCTGAACAATCAATGTATCTGGGTGGAATCCGATTATATCGCAATACTGTATATATAGTGATACTAACCAGGTGACGGTACTTCCGTTACACATACTAGCGACTGAATCGAACAGAAGGTGAAATTGTTAGACGAAACGATAATTGAAACTGAGTTGTATTCGATTATATCGTGGTGATGTTTATATTGAATTACTCACCAGGTAACTGTTCTTTCGTTTTCACATACAAGCGACCGAATGGAGCAGAAGGTCAAATGGATAGATTGAACAATCATCGTATCTGGGTTGTATTCGATTATGTTTATATAGTTATACTCACCAGGTAACTGTTCTTCCGTTACACATACTAGCGACTGAATCGAACAGAAGGTTAAATGGTTAGACGAAACGATATTTGTATCTGAGTTGTATTCGATGATATCGTGATGATGTTTATATAGCAATACTCACCAGGTAACTGTTCTTCCGTTTTACATACAAGCAACCGAATCGAGCATAAGGTTGAATTCAGTATAGATTGAACAATCATCGTATCTGGGTTGTATTCGATTATGTGTATATAGTTATACTCACCAGGTAACTGTTCTTCCGTTACACATACTAGCGACTGAATCGAACAGAAGGTTAAATGGTTAGACGAAACGATAATTGTATCTGAGTTGTATTCGATGATATCGTGATGATGTTTATATAGAAATACTCACCAGGTTACTGTTCTTCCGTTATACATACGAGCAACCGAATCGAACAGAAGGTTGAATGGATAGTATATGGGTTGTATTCGATTATGATGTTATGCTGTGTATATAGTTATATACACTGGGTGACGGTATTCCCGTTTCACATACAAGCGACCGAAACGAACAGAAAGTTGAATAGATAGTCTGAACAATCAATGTATCTGGGTGGTATCCGATTATATCGCAATACTGTATATATAGTGATACTAACCAGGTGACGGTACTTCCGTTACACATACTAGCGACTGAATCGAACAAAAGGTGAAATTGTTAGACGAAACGATAATTGAAACTGAGTTGTATTCGATTATATCGTGGTGATGTTTATATAGAATTACTCACCAGGTAACTGTTCTTTCGTTTTCACATACAAGCGACCGAATGGAGCAGAAGGTCAAATGGATAGATTGAACAATCATCGTATCTGGGTTGTATTCGATTATGTTTATATAGTTATACTCACCAGGTAACTGTTCTTCCGTTACACATACTAGCGACTGAATCGAACAGAAGGTTAAATGGTTAGACGAAACGATATTTGTATCTGAGTTGTATTCGATGATATGGTGATGATGTTTATATAGCAATACTCACCAGGTAACTGTTCTTCCGTTTTACATACAAGCAACCGAATCGAGCAGAAGGTTGAATTCAGTATAGATTGAACAATCAACGTATCTGGGTTGTATTCGATTATGTGTATATAGTTATACTCACCAGGTAACTGTTCTTCCGTTATACATACGAGCGACTGAATTGAACAGAAGGTTGAAAGGATAGTATATGGGTTGTATTCGATTATGTTTATATAGTTATACTCACCAGATAACTGTTCTTCCGTTATACATACGAGCGACTGAATTGAACAGAAGGTTGAATGGTTAGACGAAACGATAATTGTATCTGAGTTGTATTCGATGATATCGTGATGATGTTTATATAGCAATACTCACTAGGTAACTGTTCTTCCGTTCTACATACAAGCGACCGAATCGAGCAGGAGGTTGAATAGATAGATTGAACAATCATCGTATCTGGGTTGTATTCGATAATGTTTATATAGTTATACTCACCAGGTAACTGTTCTTCCGTTACACATACTAGCGACTGAATCGAACAGAAGGTTAAATGGTTAGACGAAACGATAATTGTATCTGAGTTGTATTCGATGATATCGTGATGATGTTTATATAGAAATACTCACCAGGTTACTGTTCTTCCGTTATACATACGAGCAACCGAATCGAACAGAAGGTTGAATGGATAGTATATGGGTTGTATTCGATTATGATGTTACGCTGTGTATATAGTTATACACACTAGGTGACGGTATTCCCGTTTCACATACGAGCAACAGAAACGAACAGAAAGTTGAATGGATAGTCTGAACAATCAATGTATCTGGGTGGTATCCGATTATATGGCAATACTGTATATATAGTGATACATACCAGGTGACGGTACTTCCGTTACACATACTAGCGACTGAATCGAACAGAAGGTTAAATGGTTAGACGAAACGATAATTGTAACTGAGTTGTATTCTATCATATCGTGGTGATGTTTATATAGAAATACTCTCCAGGTTACTGTTCTTCCGTTATACATACGAGCAACCGAATCGAACAGAAGGTTGAATGGATAGTATCTGGGTTGTATTCGATTATGATGTTATGCTGTGTATATAGTTATACACACTAGGTGACGGTATTCTTGTTTTACATACGAGCGACTGAAACGAACAGAAAGTTGAATGGATAGTCTGAACAATCAATGTATCAGGGTGGTATCCGATTATATCGCAATACTGTATATATAGTGATACATACCAGGTGACGGTACTTCCGTTACACATACTAGCGACTGAATCGAACAGAAGGTTAAATGGTTAGACGAAACGATAATTGTAACTGAGTTGTATTCTATTATATCGTGTTGATGTTTATATAGAAATACTCACCAGGTTACTGTTCTTCCGTTATACATACGAGCAACCGAATTGAACAGAAGGTTGAATGGATAGTATATGGGTTGTATTCGATTATGATGTTATGCTGTGTATATAGTTATACACACTAGGTGACGGTATTCCCGTTTCACATACGAGCAACAGAAACGAACAGAAAGTTGAATGGATAGTCTGAACAATCAATGTATCTGGGTGGTATCCGATTATATGGCAATACTGTATATATAGTGATACATACCAGGTGACGGTACTTCCGTTACACATACTAGCGACTGAATGGAACAGAAGGTTAAATGGTTAGAAGAAACGATAATTGTAACTGAGTTGTATTCTATTATATCGTGGTGATGTTTATATAGTTATACTCACCAGGTTACTGTTCTTCCGTTATACATACGAGCAACCGAATCGAACAGAAGGTTGAATGGATAGTATATGGGTTGTATTCGATTATGATGTTATGCTGTGTATATAGTTATATACACTGGGTGACGGTATTCCCGTTTCACATACGAGCGACCGAAACGAACAGAAAGTTGAATGGATAGTCTGAACAATCAATGTATCTGGGTGGTATCCGATTATATCGCAATACTGTATATATAGTGATACTAACCAGGTGACGGTACTTCCGTTACACATACTAGCGGCTGAATCGAACAGAAGGTTAAATTGTTAGACGAAACGATAATTGAAAATGAGTTGTATTCGATTATATCGTGGTGATGTTTATATAGAATTACTCACCAGGTAACTGTTCTTTCGTTTTCACATACAAGCGACCGAATCGAGCAGAAGGTCAAATGGATAGATTGAACAATCATCGTATCTGGGTTGTATTCGATTATGTTTATATAGATATACTCACCAGGTAACTGTTCTTCCGTTACACATACTAGCGACTGAATCGAACAGAAGGTTAAATGGTTAGACGAAACGATATTTGTATCTGAGTTGTATTCGATGATATCGTGATGATGTTTATATAGCAATACTCACCAGGTAACTGTTCTTCCGTTATACATACGAGCGACTGAATTGAACAGAAGGTTGAATGGATAGTATATGGGTTGTATTCGATTATGATGTTATGCTGTGTATATAGTTATACACACTAGGTGACGGTATTCTTGTTTTACATACGAGCGACCGAAACAAACAGAAAGTTGAATGGATAGTCTGAACAATCAATGTATCAGGGTGGTATCCGATTATATCGCAATACTGTATATATAGTGATACTAACCAGGTGACGGTACTTCCGTTACACATACTGGCGACTGAATCGAACAGGAGGTTAAATGGTTAGACGAAACGATAATTGTAACTGAGTTGTATTCTATTATATCGTGGTGATGTTTATATAGAAATACTCACCAGGTTACTGTTCTTTCGTTTTCACATACAAGCGACCGAATTGAGCAGAAGGTCAAATGGATAGATTGAACAATCATCGTATCTGGGTTGTATTCGATTATGTTTATATAGTTATACTCACCAGGTAACTGTTCTTCCGTTATACATACGAGCGACTGAATTGAACAGAAGGTTGAATGGATAGTATATGGGTTGTATTCGATTATGATGATATGCTGTGTATATAGTTATACACACTAGGTGACAGTATTCTTGTTTTACATACGAGCGACCGAAACGAACAGAAAGTTGAATGGATAGTCTGAACAATCAATGTATCTGGGTGGTATCCGATTATATCGCAATACTCTATATATAGTGATACTAACCAGGTGACGGTACTTCCGTTACACATACTAGCGACTGAATCGAACAGAAGGTTGAATGGTTAGACAAAACGATAATTGTATCTGAGTTGTATTCGATGATATCGTGTTGATGTTTATATAGCAATACTCACCAGGTAACTGTTCTTCCGTTTCACATACAAGCGACCGAATCGAGCAGGAGGTTGAATAGATAGATTGAACAATCATCGTATCTGGGTTGTATTCGATAATGTTTATATAGTCATACTCACCAGGTAACTGTTCTTCCGTTACACATACTAGCGACTGAATCGAACAGAAGGTTAAATGGTTAGACGAAACGATAATTGTATCTGAGTTGTATTCGATGATATCGTGATGATGTTTATATAGAAATACTCACCAGGTAACTGTTCTTCCGTTACACATACTAGCGACTGAATCGAACAGAAGGTTAAATGGTTAGACGAAACGATAATTGAAACTAAGTTGTATTCGATTATATCGTGGTGATGTTTATATAGAAATACTCACCAGGTAACTGTTCTTTCGTTTTCACATACAAGCGACCGAATCGAGCAGAAGGTCAAATGGATAGATTGAACAATCATCGTATCTGGGTTGTATTCGATTATGTTTATATAGTTATACTCAATCGCCCATCATCGACCAAAATCTCAAAAATAAAACCACTTGCACCGCTAGTTTTGAAATCAATAATTTCATTATTGTTATTATTAATCAGGTTTCATATAAATATATAGATCAGACTTTCTCCAAACAACCCATAATTTTTAACCATTTTTATGCCCACATTATAATTAAAATCAAATTCGAATAATTTTCACTTTAATTATCGATCAACATAGAAAAAATGAACAATTATATAAAAAAATTTCAAATTGAGACAGTAGATACAGAATCGTTCGATACCATAACAGATATTAACGAAATGCTTGATGCTGAAAGTGAAAAGAGAGTTTGCAATGTTTTACACGGAAATATTAGAAGCATTAACAAAAACTTAGATGAGTTCCAGATTCTAATCAGTCAAATTGACACCGAATTAGAATTCATAGTATTATCAGAAACATGGCAAATTGATGATTCATATTTATATCAAATCGAAGGTTATAACTATGTATACAGTGAAGGAAGCATTAACCAAAATGATGGTACGGTAGTGTATATAAAAAAGGGAATTAATTACCTTTACTCTATTATCAATTTTGGTGAGTTGAAGGTAATTGAAATAAATTCAAAGATTACTGATAGAAATATTTCAATAACAGCTGTTTACAGGCCCCCATCTACATGCGTAAATAATTTTAACAGGCAACTGCAAAATTATCTGAATAATACGAGGTCCGATTTTCACGTATTCGTTGGGGACATGAATATCAATATCCTAGGCCATGAAGAGCACACAGAAGATTACCTGAATATACTAGGAGAAAATGCATTCATTTCAGCAATCAATAAACACACCAGAGTTAAAGGTGAGTCAAACTCATGCATTGATCACATTTTCATCAAGAAACCAATAACATCAATACACAATATTCAATCGGCCATTCTGCAGTCTGATATCACTGATCATTACATGATAGTTGCCCAAGTAAGTTGTCCAGATGTAGAGATTAAAATGAAAGATGTAGCTATCACTAAACGGTATTTGAATAAAGATAGATTAATGCTTGTACTACGTGAGGAAAATTGGGAAGAAGTTTATATGACTGAAGATCTCGACACATGCACGAATAATTTCATAAAAAAATTTAAAAATCACATTGAAAATTGTACAATCACGAAGAAAATAAAATCATGCAAAACAAAAAAGAAGGCTTGGATAACAGCTGCGTTAGTCAATTCAATAAATAACAAAAACATTCTCTATAAAATAATGAAAAGAAATCCAAATGATGAAAACATATCAAATTATAAAAAATTCAGAAACAGATTGAATATTCTAATTGATGAAGCTAAAAGGCTTTACTACCAAAATGAAATCGATCGAAACAAATCAAACTCATCTGGACTATGGAAATGTATTAACGACATCACCAAGAATAAATCGGAAAAGAAAGATATATCCGAAATCAGAGCAGAAAATGGAGATATACTAAATACTGATTATGATATTGCGAGCGAATTTAATACATACTTTTCGAACATTGGCAAAAAATTGGCTGACGAGATAAAAATCAAGGCTGATGTAGAACCCCATGTAGAAGCAGCAACCCTACAATCATTCTTCCTCGCTGAGACCAATGAAATAGAAATATTGGAAACGATTTCAAATCTGAAAAACAAAAAGGCTTCAGGACTAGACGGACTCACATCAGAAACATTAAAATTAGTATCCCAAAGTATTGCCAAACCACTTGCTTTTATAATAAACCAATGCTTCAACTCAGGTAAAGTCCCTGCAGCCTTCAAGAATGCAATAATCAAACCTATCCACAAAAAAGGAGACAAACTCAACATCAGCAACTATCGACCAATATCACTATTATCCAATTTGGCAAAGATATTCGAGAGAATCCTGAAATCTCGTATGACCAGCTATTTACATAAATACAACATATTGTCAAACAAACAATTCGGTTTCAGAGAGAATAAATCGACAGAAGATGCTATAGCCTATGTCATATCTAGAGTAAGCAAGAAAATCGATCAAAAATGTCCAACATTATGCATGTTTATCGATTTAACTAAAGCGTTCGATACAGTTTGTCACCAACAACTACTAACAATTCTAGAAAACATTGGATTCAGAGGAACACCCTATCGACTGCTTGAAAGTTATTTATCGAACAGAAAACAAATGGTACAGATAAATGATATTCTTAGCTCTACCGAAGACGTTGTCTATGGTGTCCCTCAAGGCACCGTATTAGGACCCATTTTATTTAATATCTATATCAACGATCTATTTCAGCTTGATATCGAGGGTGATGCTGTTAGCTTTGCAGATGATACGGCAGTAATCTACAGCGCTGACGATTGGAGAACCCTCAAGAATACAGCTGAAGCAGATCTCATAAAACTAACCAACTGGTTCAACAACCGCCTGCTTACTGTGAACTTCCATAAAACGAATTACATTCCCTTTACTTCTTATCCTCGATACTTGCCAGAATATGAAACACTGACCATTCGTAATAACGGTATTCTCACGACAATCAACAAAGCATCTAACACGAAGTACCTTGGTATTTACATAGACAGTCACTTGAAATGGGACGTTCAAATAAATTATGTAATTAAAAAATTGAGATTTATGTTATCAAAATTCAAATATTTGAAAAAAATCCTCACTTCAGACCAGCTTAGCTGAAAGTCATATCAGGTATGCTATAGTAGCATGGGGAGCAGCTGCCAATTCCTTTATAAAGAATTTGGAGAAAATTCAAAAATGGTTGATCAAAATAGTACATAATAAGCCTATGACTTACCCATCAGATCAATTATATAAAGAAACCAAACTGCTAGATGTCAGACAAATATTTTTTCTCATGGTAGTCTCAAGACAACATAAATATAAATATGAATTGGACTACGTCCAACATAACTATAACACGAGAAATAAACCCAATCAAATCCGAATCCCGAGACCTGAAAAAAATACACTGCTAAGATCATATTTGTACTTTGCACCAAAACTGTATACTGTTATACCCGACGAATATAGGACTATTTCCTCAATATACACGTTCAAAACGAAAATAAATTGGTGGATATTACAGAATCCACGGTTTCAAATTCATCAGTATGTGGATGTTTCTAATATATATCATTATTGAAGAACAGCTTCCTTATCTTTTCTTTCTTTAAGTTCTCAGTACTCTTATCTACTAATAATTATCATTATATTTTACTTTTGTTAATTATTTATCAATTTATGTTTTCAACTTATACCTAAATGTGTACTCCACCTTTGTGGATTATCATTAGTTAAATAAATATTATTAATGAAGTTCACATTTATATCGCTTTCAAGAATGTTCTTTAGCGATTAACTGTGTTTATTCAACTTAGATTTAGATTTATATTATACTCTTTAGCTATATGTAATGATCTCTGAATAAACATTGATTGATTGATTGACTCACCAGGTAACTGTTCTTCCGTTACACCTACTAGCGACTGAATCGAACAGAAGGTTAAATGGTTAGACGAAACGATAATTGAAACTGAGTTGTATTCTATTATATCGTGGTGATGTTTATATAGAAATACTCACCAGGTTACTGTTCTTCCGTTATACATACGAGCAACCGAATCGAACAGAAGGTTGAATGAATAGTATATGGGTTGTATTCGATTATGATGTTATGCTGTGTATATAGTTATACACACTGGGTGACGGTATTCTCGTTTCACATACGAGCGACCGAAACGAACAGAAAGTTGAATGGATGGTCTGAACAATCAATGTATCTGGGTGGTATCCGATTATATCGCAATACTGTATATATAGTGATACTAACCAGGTGACGGTACTTTCGTTACACATACTAGCGACTGAATCGAACAGAAGGTTAAATGGTTAGACAAAACGATAATTGTATCTGAATTGTATTCGATGATATCGTGATGATGTTTTTATAGCAATACTCACTAGGTAACTGTTCTTCCGTTTTACATACAAGCGACCGAATCGAGCAGGAGGTTGAATAGATAGATTGAACAATCATCGTATCTGGGTTGTATTCGATAATGTTTATATAGTTATACTCACCAGGTAACTGTTCTTCCGTTACACATACTAGCGACTGAATTGAACAGAAGGTTGAATGGATAGTATATGGGTTGTATTCGATTATGATGTTATGCTGTGTATATAGTTATACACACTAGGTGACGGTATTCTTGTTTTACATACGAGCGACCGAAACGAACAGAAAGTTGAATGGATAGTCTGAACAATCAATGTATCAGGGTGGTATCCGATTATATCGCAATACTGTATATATAGTGATACATACCAGGTGACGGTACTTCCGTTACACATACTAGCGACTGAATCGAACAGAAGGTTAAATGGTTAGACGAAACGATAATTGTAACTGAGTTGTATTCTATTATATCGTGGTGATGTTTATATAGAAATACTCACCAGGTTACTGTTCTTCCGTTATACATACGAGCAACCGAATCGAACAGAAGGTTGAATGGAAACTGAGTTGTATTCTATTATATCGTGGTGATGTTTATATAGAAATACTCACCAGGTTACTGTTCTTCCGTTACACATACAAGCGACCGAATCGAGCAGAAGGTCAAATGGATAGATTGAACAATCATCGTATCTGGGTTGTATTCGATTATGTTTATATAGTTATACTCACCAGGTAACTGTTCTTCCGTTACACATACTAGCGACTGAATCGAACAGAGGGTTAAATGGTTAGACGAAACGATAATTGAAACTGAGTTGTATTCTATTATATCGTGGTGATGTTTATATAGAAATACTCACCAGGTTACTGTTCTTCCGTTATACATACGAGCAACCGAATCGAACAGAAGGTTGAATGGATAGTATATGGGTTGTATTCGATTATGATGTTATGCTGTGTATATAGTTATACACACTAGGTGACGGTATTCTTGTTTTACATACGAGCGACCGAAACGAACAGAAAGTTGAATGGATAGTCTGAACAATCAATGTATCAGGGTGGTATCCGATTATATCGCAATACTGTATATATAGTGATACATACCAGGTGACGGTACTTCCGTTACACATACTAGCGACTGAATCGAACAGAAGGTTAAATGGTTAGACGAAACGATAATTGAAACTGAGTTGTATTCGATTATATCGTGGTGATGTTTATCGTTATACATACGAGCAACCGAATCGAACAGAAGGTTGAATGGATAGTATATGGGTTGTATTCGATTATGATGTTATGCTGTGTATATAGTTATACACACTAGGTGACGGTATTCCCGTTTCACATACGAGCGACCGAAACGAACAGAAAGTTGAATGGATAGTCTGAACAATCATTGTATCTGGGTGGTATCCGATTATATCGCAATACTGTATATATAGTGATACATACCAGGTGACGGTACTTCCGTTACACATACTAGCGACTGAATCGAACAGAAGGTTAAATGGTTAGACGAAACGATAATTGTAACTGAGTTGTATTCTATCATATCGTGGTGATGTTTATATAGTTATACTCACCAGGTAACTGTTCTTCCGTTACACATACTAGCGACTGAATCGAACAGAAGGTTAAATGGTTAGACGAAACGATAATTGTAACTGAGTTGTATTCTATTATATCGTGGTGATGTTTATATAGAAATACTCACCAGGTTACTGTTCTTCCGTTATACATACGAGCAACCGAATCGAACAGAAGGTTGAATGGATAGTATCTGGGTTGTATTCGATTATGATGTTATGCTGTGTATATAGTTATACACACTAAGTGACGGTATTCCCGTTTCACATACGAGCGACCGAAACGAACAGAAAGTTGAATGGATAGTCTGAACAATTAATGTATCTGGGTGGTATCCGATTATATCGCAATACTGTATATATAGTGATACTAACCAGGTGACGGTACTTCCGTTACACATACTAGCGACTGAATCGAACAGAAGGTTAAATGGTTGGACGAAACGATAATTTAAACTGAGTTGTATTCGATTATATCGTGGTGATGTTTATATAGAAATACTCACCAGGTAACTGTTCTTTCGTTTTCACATACAAGCGACCGAATCGAGCAGAAGGTCAAATGGATAGATTGAACAATCATCGTATCTGGGTTGTATTCGATTATGTTTATATAGTTATACTCACCAGGTAACTGTTCTTCCGTTACACATACTAGCGACTGAATCGAACAGAAGGTTAAATGGTTAGACGAAACGATAATTGAAACTGAGTTGTATTCTATTATATCGTGGTGATGTTTATATAGAAATACTCACCAGGTTACTGTTCTTCCGTTATACATACGAGCAACCGAATCGAACAGAAGGTTGAATGAATAGTATATGGGTTGTATTCGATTATGATGTTATGCTGTGTTTATAGTTATACACACTAGGTGACGGTATTCCCGTTTCACATACGAGCGACCGAAACGAACAGAAAGTTGATGGGATAGTCTGAACAATCAATGTATCTGGGTGGTATCCGATTATATCGCAATACTGTATATATAGTGATACATACCAGGTGACGGTACTTCCGTTACACATACTAGCGACTGAATCGAACAGAAGGTTAAATGGTTAGACGAAACGATAATTGTAACTGAGTTGTATTCTATTATATCGTGGTGATGTTTATATAGAAATACTCACCAGGTAACTGTTCTTCCGTTTTAAATACAAGCGACCGAATCGAGCAGGAGGTTGAATTCAGTAAAGATTGAACAATCATCGTATCTGGGTTGTATTCGATTATGTTTATATAGTTATTCTCACCAGGTAACTGTTCTTCCATTATACATACGAGCGACTGAATTGAACAGAAGGTTGAATGGATAGTATATGGGTTGTATTCGATTATGATGTTATGCTGTGTATATAGTTATACACACTAGGTGACGGTATTCTTGTTTTACATACGAGCGACCGAAACGAACAGAAAGTTGAATGGATAGTCTCAACAATCAATGTTTCAGGGTGGTATCCGATTATATCGCAATACTGTATATATAGTGATACATACCAGGTGACGGTACTTCCGTTACACATACTAGCGACTGAATCGAACAGAAGGTTAAATGGTTAGACGAAACGATAATTGTAACTGAGTTGTATTCTATTATATCGTGGTGATGTTTATATAGAAATACTCACCAGGTTACTGTTCTTCTGTTATACATACGAGCAATCGAATCGAACAGAAGGTTGAATGGATAGTATCTGGGTTGTATTCGATTATGATGTTATGCTGTGTATATAGTTAAACACACTAGGTGACGGTATTCCCGTTTCACATACGAGCGACGGAAACGAACAGAAAGTTGAATGGATAGTCTGAACAATCAATGTATCTGGGTGGTATCCGATTATATCGCAATACTGTATATATAGTGATACTAACCAGGTGACGGTACTTCCGTTACACATACTAGCGACTGAATCGAACAGAAGGTTAAATGGTTAGACGAAACGATAAATGAAACTGAGTTGTATACGATTATATCGTGGTGATGTTTATATAGAAATACTCACCAGGTAACTGTTCTTTCGTTTTCACATACAAGCGACCGAATCGAGCAGAAGGTCAAATGGATAGATTGAACAATCATCGTATCTGGGTTGTATTCGATTATGTTCATATAGTTATACTCACCAGGTAACTGTTCTTCCGTTACACATACTAGCGACTGAATCGAACAGAAGGTTAAATGGTTAGACGAAACGATAATTGAAACTGAGTTGTATTCTATTATATCGTGGTGATGTTTATATAGAAAGACTCACCAGGTTACTGTTCTTCCGTTATACATACGAGCAACCGAATCGAACAGAAGGTTGAATGGATAGTATATGGGTTGTATTCGATTATGATGTTATGCTGTTTATATAGTTATACACACTAGGTGACGGTATTCCCGTTTCACATACGAGCGACCGAAACGAACAGAAAGTTGAATGGATAGTCTGAACAATCATTGTATCTGGGTGGTATCCGATTATATCGCAATACTGTATATATAGTGATACATACCAGGTGACGGTACTTCCGTTACACATACTAGCGACTAAATCGAACAGAAGGTTAAATGGTTAGACGAAACGATAATTTAAACTGAGTTGTATTCGATTATATCGTGGTGATGTTTATATAGAAATACTCACCAGGTAACTGTTCTTTCATTTTCACATACAAGCGACCGAATCGAGCAGAAGGTCAAATGGATAGATTGAACAATCATCGTATCTGGGTTGTATTCGATTATGTTTATATAGTTATACTCACCAGGTAACTGTTCTTCCGTTACACATACTAGCGACTGAATCGAACAGAAGGTTAAATGGTTAGACGAAACGATAATTGAAACTGAGTTGTATTCTATTATATCGTGGTGATGTTTATATAGAAATACTCACCAGGTTACTGTTCTTCCGTTATACATACGAGCAACCGAATCGAACAGAAGGTTGAATGAATAGTATATGGGTTGTATTCGATTATGATGTTATGCTGTGTTTATAGTTATACACACTAGGTGACGGTATTCCCGTTTCACATACGAGCGACCGAAACGAACAGAAAGTTGATGGGATAGTCTGAACAATCAATGTATCTGGGTGGTATCCGATTATATCGCAATACTGTATATATAGTGATACATACCAGGTGACGGTACTTCCGTTACACATACTAGCGACTGAATCGAACAGAAGGTTAAATGGTTAGACGAAACGATAATTGTAACTGAGTTGTATTCTATTATATCGTGGTGATGTTTATATAGAAATACTCACCAGGTAACTGTTCTTCCGTTTTAAATACAAGCGACCGAATCGAGCAGGAGGTTGAATTCAGTATAGATTGAACAATCATCGTATCTGGGTTGTATTCGATTATGTTTATATAGTTATTCTCACCAGGTAACTGTTCTTCCATTATACATACGAGCGACTGAATTGAACAGAAGGTTGAATGGATAGTATATGGGTTGTATTCGATTATGATGTTATGCTGTGTATATAGTTATACACACTAGGTGACGGTATTCTTGTTTTACATACGAGCGACCGAAACGAACAGAAAGTTGAATGGATAGTCTGAACAATCAATGTTTCAGGGTGGTATCCGATTATATCGCAATACTGTATATATAGTGATACTAACCAGGTGACGGTACTTCCGTTACACATACTAGCGACTGAATCGAACAGAAGGTTAAATGGTTAGACGAAACGATAAATGAAACTGAGTTGTATACGATTATATCGTGGTGATGTTTATATAGAAATACTCACCAGGTAACTGTTCTTTCGTTTTCACATACAAGCGACCGAATCGAGCAGAAGGTCAAATGGATAGATTGAACAATCATCGTATCTGGGTTGTATTCGATTATGTTTATATAGTTATACTCACCAGGTAACTGTTCTTCCGTTACACATACTAGCGACTGAATCGAACAGAAGGTTAAATGGTTAGACGAAACGATAATTGAAACTGAGTTGTATTCTATTATATCGTGGTGATGTTTATATAGAAAGACTCACCAGGTTACTGTTCTTCCGTTATACATACGAGCAACCGAATCGAACAGAAGGTTGAATGGATAGTATATGGGTTGTATTCGATTATGATGTTATGCTGTTTATATAGTTATACACACTAGGTGACGGTATTCCCGTTTCACATACGAGCGACCGAAACGAACAGAAAGTTGAATGGATAGTCTGAACAATCATTGTATCTGGGTGGTATCCGATTATATCGCAATACTGTATATATAGTGATACATACCAGGTGACGGTACTTCCGTTACACATACTAGCGACTAAATCGAACAGAAGGATAAATGGTTAGACGAAACGATAATTGTAACTGAGTTGTATTCTATCATATCGTGGTGATGTTTATATAGTTATATTCACCAGGTAACTGTTCTTCCGTTACACATACTAGCGACTGAATCGAACAGAAGGTTAAATGGTTAGACGAAACGATAATTGTAACTGAGTTGTATTCTATTATATCGTGGTGATGTTTATATAGAAATACTCACCAGGTTACTGTTCTTCCGTTATACATACGAGCAACCGAATCGAACAGAAGGTTGAATGGATTGTATCTGGGTTGTATTCGATTATGATGTTATGCTGTGTATATAGTTATACACACTAAGTGACGGTATTCCCGTTTCACATACGAGCGGCCGAAACGAACAGAAAGTTGAATGGATAGTCTGAACAATTAATGTATCTGGGTGGTATCCGATTATATCGCAATACTGTATATATAGTGATACTAACCAGGTGACGGTACTTCCGTTACACATACTAGCGACTGAATCGAACAGAAGGTTAAATGGTTGGACGAAACGATAATTTAAACTGAGTTGTATTCGATTATATCGTGGTGATGTTTATATAGAAATACTCACCAGGTAACTGTTCTTTCATTTTCACATACAAGCGACCGAATCGAGCAGGAGGTCAAATGGATAGATTGAACAATCATCGTATCTGGGTTGTATTCGATTATGTTTATATAGTTATACTCACCAGGTAACTGTTCTTCCGTTACACATACTAGCGACTGAATCGAACAGAAGGTTAAATGGTTAGACGAAACGATAATTGAAACTGAGTTGTATTCTATTATATCGTGGTGATGTTTATATAGAAATACTCACCAGGTTACTGTTCTTCCGTTATACATACGAGCAACCGAATCGAACAGAAGGTTGAATGAATAGTATATGGGTTGTATTCGATTATGATGTTATGCTGTGTTTATAGTTATACACACTAGGTGACGGTATTCCCGTTTCACATACGAGCGACCGAAACGAACAGAAAGTTGATGGGATAGTCTGAACAATCAATGTATCTGGGTGGTATCCGATTATATCGCAATACTGTATATATAGTGATACATACCAGGTGACGGTACTTCCGTTACACATACTAGCGACTGAATCGAACAGAAGGTTAAATGGTTAGACGAAACGATAATTGTAACTGAGTTGTATTCTATTATATCGTGGTGATGTTTATATAGAAATACTCACCAGGTAACTGTTCTTCCGTTTTAAATACAAGCGACCGAATCGAGCAGGAGGTTGAATTCAGTATAGATTGAACAATCATCGTATCTGGGTTGTATTCGATTATGTTTATATAGTTATTCTCACCAGGTAACTGTTCTTCCATTATACATACGAGCGACTGAATTGAACAGAAGGTTGAATGGATAGTATATGGGTTGTATTCGATTATGATGTTATGCTGTGTATATAGTTATACACACTAGGTGACGGTATTCTTGTTTTACATACGAGCGACCGAAACGAACAGAAAGTTGAATGGATAGTCTGAACAATCAATGTTTCAGGGTGGTATCCGATTATATCGCAATACTGTATATATAGTGATACATACCAGGTGACGGTACTTCCGTTACACATACTAGCGACTGAATCGAACAGAAGGTTAAATGGTTAGACGAAACGATAATTGTAACTGAGTTGTATTCTATTATATCGTGGTGATGTTTATATAGAAATACTCACCAGGTTACTGTTCTTCCGTTATACATACGAGCAACCGAATCGAACAGAAGGTTGAATGGATAGTATCTGGGTTGTATTCGATTATGATGTTATGCTGTGTATATAGTTAAACACACTAGGTGACGGTATTCCCGTTTCACATACGAGCGACCGAAACGAACAGAAAGTTGAATGGATAGTCTGAACAATCAATGTATCTGGGTGGTATCCGATTATATCGCAATACTGTATATATAGTGATACTAACCAGGTGACGGTACTTCCGTTACACATACTAGCGACTGAATCGAACAGAAGGTTAAATGGTTAGACGAAACGATAAATGAAACTGAGTTGTATACGATTATATCGTGGTGATGTTTATATAGAAATACTCACCAGGTAACTGTTCTTTCGTTTTCACATACAAGCGACCGAATCGAGCAGAAGGTCAAAAGGATAGATTGAACAATCATCGTATCTGGGTTGTATTCGATTATGTTTATATAGTTATACTCACCAGGTAACTGTTCTTCCGTTACACATACTAGCGACTGAATCGAACAGAAGGTTAAAAGGTTAGACGAAACGATAATTGAAACTGAGTTGTATTCGATTATATCGTGGTGATGTTTATATAGAAATACTCACCAGGTAACTGTTCTTTCGTTTTCACATACAAGCGACCGAATCGAGCAGAAGGTCAAATGGATAGATTGAACAATCATCGTATCTGGGTTGTATTCGATTATGTTTATATAGTTATACTCACCAGGTAACTGGTCTTCCGTTACACATACGAGCGACTGAATTGAACAGAAGGTTGAATGGATAGTATATATGTTGTATTCGATTATGATGTTATGCTGTGTATATAGTTAAACACACTAGGTGACGGTATTCCCGTTTCACATACGAGCGACCGAAACGAACAGAAAGTTGAATGGATAGTCTGAACAATCAATGTATCTGGGTGGTATCCGATTATATCGCAATACTGTATATATAGTGATACTAACCAGGTGACGGTACTTCCGTTACACATACTAGCGACTGAATCGAACAGAAGGTTGAATGGTTAGACGAAACGATAATTGTATCTGAGTTGTATTCGATGATAACGTTATGATGTTTATATAGCAATACTCACCAGGTAACTGTTCTTCCGTTACACATACGAGCGACCGAAACGAACAGAAAGTTGAATGGATAGTCTGAACAATCAATGTATCTGGGTGGTATCCGATAATATCGCAAAACTGTATATATAGTGATACTAACCAGGTGACGGTCCTTCCGTTACACATACTAGCGACTGAATCGAACAGAAGGTTAAATGGTTAGACGAAACGATAATTGAAACTGAGTTGTATTCGATTATATCGTGGTGATGTTTATATAGAAATACTCACCAGGTAACTGTTCTTTCGTTTTCACATACAAGCGACCGAATCGAGCAGAAGGTCAAATGGATAGATTGAACAATCATCGTATCTGGGTTGTATTCGATTATGTTTATATAGTTATACTCACCAGGTAACTGTTCTTCCGTTACACAAACTAGCGACTGAATCGAACAGAAGGTTAAATGGTTAGACGAAACGATAATTGTAACTGAGTTGTATTCTATTATATCGTGGTGATGTTTATATAGAAATACTCACCAGGTTACTGTTCTTCCGTAATACATACGAGCAACCGAATCGAACAGAAGGTTGAATGGATAGTATCTGGGTTGTTTTCGATTATGATGTTATGCTGTGTATATAGTTAAACACACTAGGTGCCGGTATTCCCGTTTCACATACGAGCGACCGAAACGAACAGAAAGTTGAATGGATAGTCTGAACAATCAATGTATCTGGGTGGTATCCGATTATATCGCAATACTGTATATATAGTGATACTAACCAGGTGAAGGTACTTCCGTTACACATACTAGCGACTGAATCGAACAGAAGGTTAAATGGTTAGACGAAACGATAATTGTATCTGAGTATTATTCGATTATATTGTAGCATTTAAAATTGCTACCTTTTTGATTTGGTTTTTTTAGTAAATTTTTCATTTATTAGGCAATAGCAACAGTACTCACAAAGAACATTCAGTCTTGTAATCAAATTCCTGAATAGAACATCTATCAAAACCACTATTTCAAAATAAACATCACATAGAGTGAATGCAAGTAAATTCGCAGGTTTCCAACCCTAGGTATTACTTTTGCTTCTGACATTCTAAAGGCTGTTGGAAGTGATGTAACAAGCTGCAGGAATCTTATGATTTCTGGCTACCTGTCTGATCCTAGGCCTGAAATTGAAGAAAGTAGAGTATGAAAACATCCTTTCACATGTAGGCAGGTGACATACCGTTGATGTGTTCTCTAGTGTGATGAAATCTCGGCTATTGAACTTATTGAAGGCTATTTCAGGATTTTTCGATCTGAATGTGATCTTGATTGGGTTATTGGGGTTTTTTGTTATTTTTCAGAATTTTATTTTCTAGACGTCGATGTCATTGCTTGGTCTGTCATTTATCTTCTGTCATTGATCTTCTGTCATGGATCTTCTGTCATCAACCTTCGGTCTCAAGTTGGTTAGCCGTAAATGTTCGTGCCCGTAGCAGAAAAGAAAGAAGAGTAATGATGGTCTTCTCTGATTATCTTCGTTGTACTTCGTCTGTCAAACGGGATAGCATTTGTGGTTCTGACCAATGAGAGGCTAGGATTTCAAAACTGGCGCTGATTTCACACAGGATGTGAGTTTTTTTGGCAATTTTCGGGAATAGGAGATGGTATCCGTCCTCTAGCTGCGAACTCGAGGCTTTTTGCTGGTGGCCATGATGAGGTGCGGTTGACTCGTTTTAGATATTCTTTTTTCGGTGTGTTTAACCGAAAATTAACCCTTTTGGGGAATTTACGTGAGTGCCGTTGGGGCCGAGTTCAAGTCGCACCCATCGATTGTGGTTTTGGAGCCTTTTTATGGGGATTTGTGCCGACCACCAGGAGACTGCCATGCGGTAGGAACGCCGCCATTTTGTCATGATGTCCTGTTTGCCGTTTTGACTATCTTCTAGTTTTACCATCCTTCTCAGAAGGTAAGTTATGACTTATAAACCAGCAATGATATCTTCAGGGGGAAAATATACCTATTTTTTTTGGGTTTTTTCGTTGGCACATGTCCTCTCATGAGGCTATTTTTGTTAGGGTGTTAGGGTACAGCATAGCCCTCATCAGACTCCTGGCATCGAACGAACGACTCTTGTGGCACCTCTTGACTCTGGTCAAGATTCCCACGAGGGCCAACATCGAGTCACTTTTAAATCTTGGCCAGAGTCGACAGACAACACCGGATGAGGACCAGTAGAGCCGGTAGAGACTGGCGCCTTGCTGAGCTACACCATCGACCCCTGGCTGACCTGGGAGTGTGAGCCTTCTTCTAGTCTTCTCTTCGTCATCTTCCTGTGCTGTTTCCTGTCTGCTTCCTGTTTTCTTCCTGTCGTTGCTGTTTCCAACTACACCAAGTGGACCTTGGAGAGAGGCTACATTTATGGATCATTGGACCTTATCACCAGGTTTTTTACACCTTCTGTGTTGTATTATTTCCTTGAGATTTATTCATATTAGTATTTATCATACCATCATTTTTTGGACATTTAATTTTTCATATCACATATCATACTACCATGATTATATTATGAACCGTAACCTAAAGAGCTCTTGTGAAGCTCTCACATAGTACTATGTGACAGCGGATTTAGTCACAGGTTTATTAACAATATACTTCATTGGGTTTATTTTGAGAAGTATAACATCCGGTATACATATGTATGTATCTTGATATGATATATTATTTAATTGATTTAATTAGTACTAATATGATCTATTACTCTGGTCCATAACATATTTGCCTTGTCCATTTTTGGTGTCGATTATATGTACTTGTATGTGATATGGTTTTATTCTTCTATTTGTCCAGCCCAGATATCTAAGAAAATTTAATTCTATAATTTCAGGTATTGTTAAAAGGTAGGTATTTGGTTTCTCAATTTTCCAAATATTTTATAACTTACTATCAAATTGAGTGGCGCCCTCTAAAATTTGAATTTTCAATCTCCGAGCCAAATAAAATCCGAACTCACTATATCTGTTCTCCGGCGAACAGCTCCGTCAGCATAATGTGAACTGCTTTGTTTTGATTTCATTTTTGAGTTATAAAGTAGGCCACATAAATAGCGTCCAACGTGTGGGGCTCGAAAATTCGAAATTTTATGTTGAATAAATTTTTGTAAAACCTGAATTTGATTTTCTTAGATTGTTTGGTTTCGAACATTTAGTTGAATAAACAGCCTGTCCATCAAGTCTTGTTTATTTGAAGACAGACATTTCAGGAACAGCTTTAGGTGTTTTCAAACAGGTGAACAGGATAGGTATTTTTCTAAGAGATATCTTGGATTTTATCACACTAGAGAGCATTTCGGTGTGTGTGTTTGTTTGTAATAATTATATATTTTGGAGCTAAGATAGCAATTTTTGAAAATTTCCTTTTTGAAAATAAATTTCTGGTAACAATTTTGACAGAGAAATTTTTCATAGGAATTTTTGCGGATATTTTTGTGACTGACAACTACTTTGGAATTATTAAGATATTTCATTTGCTTGCATTTGTTTCTGCTCATATTCATCATTATGGATTCACTTAAGGTGAAACACTTGCTGATAGCTGAGATCAACTATGAGTTGAGGATCAGAGGTGTTATCTCTGATCGCAATATGGATGATAAGAGGAAAATTTTGGGTCGTTTGATTTCAAAAGAGATTCAACAAGGACAGAATGTTCTTGCCTTAGTATATCTATCTTTTGATTTTGAGATTGAAAAAACAGAGATAGAAAACACATTAACTTCTATTAAATTTTTAATCAGTGATTTTGATGGTCCTTCTTCAGATTCCACTTATAAAAGAGCTGTATCTAGATTAGGTCATGTGACTATGAGGATTCAGAGAATTTCATTAAACAACACTGATGAAAATTTTGAAGAAATGTCATTGTTTAAAAATGAATCTTATGCCACATCTCTACAATTAGATGCTGAATTACATGACAAGGTGTCAGAACCAGAATCTGAACCAGTTAATGTGCCATTAATGAATTCCACTGTCAATCCTTCTCTGAGACAATCTACCAGTAATTCTTTCTCTCCAAATTTTTTGAAATCAACTCCTGTCTACAAATTGGGAATACAATTTGATGGGGATTCTAAAAACCTCTTGTCATTCATTGAGCGTATTGAAGAACTTGCACAAGCAAGACATATATCTAAACTTGAATTGTTTGAGTCTGCTAGTGATCTTTTTACTGGTAAAGCCACTTTTTGGTTTAGGTATATTAAATCTCAAGTCACTGATTGGGACTCTTTAACTTTAAAAATGAGGAAAGATTTTTTAATGTCAGATTTTGAAGATGAAGTGTGGCAACAGATAAAGAACCGGAAACAGGGAAATTCAGAACCTGTAGTTATCTATATTGCTTGTATGGAAGCACTTTTTAATAGGCTCAGTCATGGAGCAGCGGAAGTGACTAAAATTAGATATATCAAAATGGGACTAAAATCTGATTATCGGAGTAGGTTGGCATTGTGTGATATCGATTCAGTTTCACATCTTGGAACTTTATGTAAAAAGTTAGAGGAATCTGATGCATTATGCCCCGGTAGTTCTAGTTCCCAGAGTAGATCAGTATCTATGTTAGATGATCCGGAGTTAGCTTTCATTTCAAATAGTCCTAAGAAAAAAGATTCTGGTAATAAATTCCGGAAAAATAAATTCAGAAATGCCACTTCTACTTCAAATTCTTCACTTTCAAATTTTCCAAATAGCACTTCTGCCCCCTCCTCATCAGTTGGTACAGCTACCAGTAAAGTGGGAAACTCTAAAGTGAGAAATCCTGTTATTTGCTGGAGATGCAATTTAGCAAATCATACTTATCAAGATTGTAAGTCAGGCATCAAGAAAAAGTTTTGCTTTAAATGTGGAACACCAAATGTCGTTTTCAAAGACTGTGATAGGTGTAAGGGAAACGAATAAAGGAGAATGTTGTTAAAGGCTCTCAATTTTCTCCAAATATTCCAAGAGCCAATAGTTTAAATTTCAATATTGAGAAAGATCCTTCAAATTTTGTAGCTCCTTTATTGTTTAAGAAAAATAATGATAATAGGCCTTATGTGAAAATCCAACTTTTTGACACAAATGTCATTGCACTTTTAGACAGTGGTGCCAACATGTCCGTCATAGGTCAAGGAGGTTTAAGGACAATAAAAAATCTTGATTTTCTAATCAGAAGTCCTCACTTGAACCATGTTTTAACTGCTGATGGTACACAGCAAAAAGTTGATGGAATAGTAGATTTGCCTATTCACATAAATGGAGACGTACAAATTATTCCTGCATTAGTGGTACCTTCCCTATCACAATCTTTTATTTTGGGCAGTGATTTCTGTAGTAAATTTGGTGTGTCCATTGATTTTCAAAATTTTAGTTGGGACATTAAATGTCGAGTTTCAGGTGAAACTGTAGACATTGTTGCCACTTCTCAACAATGTAGTATTTTTGAGACAAGTCTTGAGACAAATATTGATGATGAGCTCACACAGGAACAGATGAGACAAATGAAAGATCTTGTAAACTCATTTAAGGAAATTAGTAGTGATTCTCGTTTAGGTCGAACTAATAAGATAACTTTAGAGATTGATACCGGTGATGCAAAACCATTTAAACAGAGACAATATTTAATGTCACCATATATGTTGAACATGCTTAATGATGAACTAGATGACATGCTCAGATTGGGTGTTGTTGATCCATCACACAGTCCTTGGAACAGTCCCGTCCTGTTAGTTAAGAAATCATCTGGTGAATACCGATTTTGTTTTGATGGACGTAAGTTGAATGAACTTACTAAACACGATAGCTATCCACTACCAAGGATAGACAGAATCTTAACTTTGTTGAGAAACGCTAAGTATATATCGAGTATCGATTTAAGGAAAGCTTTTTGGCAAGTTCCACTTACAGAGTCGTCTAAAGAAAAGACTGCGTTTAGTATTCCAGGACGAGGATTATTTCACTTTAATGTTATGCCTTTTGGCTTATGCAACAGCGCGCAGACGCAACAAAGACTGTGTGATGCGTTGTTCGGCCCCCGATTTGAGCCTCATTTATTCACATATTTGGATGATATAATCATTATTTCATCTACTTTTGAGGAGCATGTGAATCTTTTATACGAAGTGAAGGGTATCTTGAAAGATGCTAATTCAACCATAAATTTAAAGAAATGCGAGTTTTTTAGAACATCTCTTAAATATCTCGGTTTTGTAATAGATAGGCAAGGAATCAAGACTGATCCTTCCAAAGTTTCAGTTATGGTTAATTATGCTCGTCCAACTACTAGTACTGAGATAAAACGATTTATGGGTCTTTGTTCATGGTATAGGAGATTTATTGATAATTTTTCTACTTTAATAGCTCCTATTAGCGCTTTGTTGAAAGGGAAAGGTAAAAAGCAACCTATAGAGTGGACTCCTGAGGCGGAAGCTTCCTTTCTCGCCATCAAGAATGCTCTTGTGTCAGCACCCATTTTATGTCCTCCTGATTTTGCTTTGCCATTTACCATCCAGTGCGATGCAAGTGATGTAGGCGTGGGTGGTGTGTTGACTCAGGAGGTTCAGGGTGTCGAGAGAGTCATTGCCTATGCCTCAAGGTCCCTGTCCAAGTCAGAAAGAAATTACAGTGTAACAGAGAGGGAATTATAGAGTTTAATCTTTTTGATAGATAAATTTCGTCCTTATATTGAAGGAACTGTTTTCAAGGTGACTACAGATCACCATAGCCTCCTCTGGCTCCATAATCTTAAAGATCCTTCAGGGAGATTAGCCAGATGGGCTGTTAAATTGAGGCAACACACTTTTGAGTTGACCTATACAAAGGGTGCTAATAATCGAGTGCCAGATTTTCTCTCCAGAATTCCTTCAGTTGAAATGGACAAGTTAGAAGTAAATCTAATAGATATTGTATCTAAAGATTCAGATACCTGGTATTCCTCTCTGCGAGCTAAAGTTTTACAAGATCCTGTTGCCTATTCCCATTTTAAAGTAGATAATGATTTGATATATAAATATGTTCCTTCAGAAGTACCCATTAAATCTAATATCGTTGAATGGAAAGTAGTTGTGCCGAAATCACAAAGAATTTCTGTAATGAAAGATTCACATGATCCATCAATTTGCAGTCACTTTGGTTTTTTTAAGACACTATCGAGAGTTCAAGATCACTACTATTGGCCTAAAATGAGATGCGATATCTTAAGATATGTAAAGTCGTGTAAAGTCTGCCAGTCGCAAAAATTATCGAACACTCCTCGTATGGGACTTATGGGTGCTCAACGTTCCGTCAAATATCCTTTTCAGACTATTGCTGTTGACATTATGGGACCATTTCCCAGATCTTCTAAAGGTTTTACTCATTTATTGGTTGTTTCGGATTTCCTTACTAAATATACACTGTCAAGCCATTAGAAGTTATGTGGATGAACACAAAGATTGGGATAAAGAATTGTTTAAGATTCAACAGGCAATAAATACAGCAACCCATGAAGTCACCCATTATTCCCCTGCCTTTCTAAATTTTGGTCGAAATGTGCCTATTTCTGGTAATTTTTATGGTAACCTTCCTAACACTCAAGACATAGAACTTTTACCTGATTGTAGGGATAGTTATGTTCAAGATGTCAAGGGTCTTAGTGAAGTATTTGTGACTATCCAGGATAGACTACATAAAGCTTATCAGAGGAATGCAAAATCTTACAATCTCCGGAAAAGAGATCATGTATTTAATGAGGGTGATAAGGTTTGGAAAAAGAATAAAATTCTTTCTGATGCTTCGATTAAATTCAGCGCCAAATTAGCTCCGAAATATATATTATGTACAGTGAAGAAGCGAAAATCTCGCTTAGTTTATTCCTTAGATAATATGGATGGTTCTCCTGCTGGAGAATGGCATATTAAAGACCTTAAGGAATATTTTGGATCCAATTCAGATGTTTCTGTTGGATAGTTATTTAATTCAAACCGTAATTTTTGATTTGTACACAGAGTATATCTGTAGTGGTTTGGTTAAATGTTCAGTTTAAGTAAACTTGATGCCAAAGTTTTACTAAAATTTTTTTGGTGCGTTGGTGCACAATTTTTTGGTGCGATGGTGCACAAATTTTAAGTAATTGCAATTACAAATTTTGAGGTCAATTTTTGACAATTTTTGCTGGTGCAACTTAGGGAACCTTGGTTGGTTTTCCTATATTTTAGAGAAAATAATTAGTAGAAAATCTAATTATAAATGTTTCCTTGAGAGTATGCATACTTCAATTCAATTTTTTCCCTGTTGAGTTTCAGATAGGTCTGGCCAACCTGAACTGAATATCATGATTTCCTTGTGTAAATATTTATTTTATTTTTTGGCAATTCATTAAATTTACTAGTGATTTTGATAAAATGGATTTGACCTACCGATTTTGACCTGTAAACCGATTTTGACCTGTAAACCGATTTTGACTTTTCCCTATATAGACACAATACTGATTTTTGACTTCCTTAAGGAACGTTTGGTACGCGAAGATACTATAAATAAATCCATTATTGTCACTAAGTAGCTACTACCTCATAAAAATTTGTTTACAAATTTTTACTCTTCGGAGAGGGGTATGTGTAGCATTTAAAATTGCTACCTTTTTGATTTGGTTTTTTTAGTAAATTTTTCATTTATTAGGCAATAGCAACAGTACTCACAAAGAACATTCAGTCTTGTAATCAAATTCCTGAATAGAACATCTATCAAAACCACTATTTCAAAATAAACATCACATAGAGTGAATGCAAGTAAATTCGCAGGTTTCCAACCCTAGGTATTACTTTTGCTTCTGACATTCTAAAGGCTGTTGGAAGTGATGTAACAAGCTGCAGGAATCTTATGATTTCTGGCTACCTGTCTGATCCTAGGCCTGGAATTGAAGAAAATAGAGTATGAAAACATCCTTTCACATGTAGGCAGGTGACATACCGTTGATGTGTTCTCTAGTGTGATGAAATCTCGGCTATTGAACTTATTGAAGGCTATTTCAGGATTTTTTGATCTGAATGTGATCTTGATTGGGTTATTGGGGTTTTTTGTTATTCTTCAGAATTTTATTTTCTAGACGTCGATGTCATTGCTTGGTCTGTCATTGATCTTCTGTCATTGATCTTCTGTCATGGATCTTCTGTCATCAACCTTCGGTCTCAAGTTGGTTAGCCGTAAATGTTCGTGCTCGTAGCAGAAAAGAAAGAAGAGGAATGATGGTCTTCTCTGATTATCTTCGTTGTACTTCGTCTGTCAAACGGGATAGCATTTGTGGTTCTGACCAATGAGAGGCTAGGATTTCAAAACTGGCGCTGATTTCACACAGGATGTGAGTTTTTTTGGCAATTTTCGGGAATAGGAGATGGTATCCGTCCTCTAGCTGCGAACTCGAGGCTTTTTGCTGGTGGCCATGATGAGGTGAGCTTGACTCGTTTTAGATATTCTTTTTTCGGTGTGTTTGACCGAAAATTAACCCTTTTGGGGAATTTACGTGAGTGCCGTTGGGGCCGAGTTCAAGTCGCACCCATCGATTGTGGTTTTGGAGCCTTTTTATGGGGATTTGTGCCGACCACCAGGAGACTGCCATGCGGTAGGAACGCCGCCATTTTGTCCTGATGTCCTGTTTGCCGTTTTGACTATCTTCTAGTTTTACCTCCCTTCTCAGAAGGTAAGTTATGACTTATAAACCAGCAATGATATCTTCAGGGGGAAAATATACCTATTTTTTTTTGGGTTCTTTCGTTGGCACATGTCCTCTCATGAGGCTATTTTTGTTAGGGTGTTAGGGTACAGCTTAGCCCTCATCAGACTCCTGGCATCGAACGAACGACTCTTGTGGCACCTCTTGACTCTGTTCAAGATTCCCACGAGGGCCAACATCGAGTCACTTTTAAATCTTGGCCAGAGTCGACAGACAACACCGGATGAGGACCAGTAGAGCCGGTAGAGACTGGCGCCTTGCTGAGCTACACCATCGACCCCTGGCTGACCTGGGAGTGTGAGCCTTCTTCTAGTCTTCTCTTCGTCATCTTCCTGTGCTGTTTCCTGTCTGCTTCCTGTTTTCTTCCTGTCGTTGCTGTTTCCAACTACACCAAGTGGACCTTGGAGAGAGGCTACATTTATGGATCATTGGACCTTATCACCAGGTTTTTTTACACCTTCTGTGTTGTATTATTTCCTTGAGATTTATTCATATTAGTATTTATCATACCATCATTTTTTGGACATTTAATTTTTCATATCACATATCATACTACCATGATTATATTATGAACCGTAACCTAAAGAGCTCTTGTGAAGCTCTCACATAGTACTATGTGACAGCGGATTTAGTCACAGGTTTATTAACAATATACTTCATTGGGTTTATTTTGAGAAGTATAACATCCGGTATACATATGTATGTATCTTGATATGATATATTATTTAATTGATTTAATTAGTACTAATATGATCTATTACTCTGGTCCATAACATATTTGCCTTGTCCATTTTTGGTGTCGATTATATGTACTTGTATGTGATATGGTTTTATTCTTCTATTTATCCAGCCCAGATATCTAAGAAAATTTAATTCTATAATTTCAGGTATTGTTAAAAGGTAGGTATTTGGTTTCTCAATTTTCCAAATATTTTATAACTTACTATCAAATTGAGTGGCGCCCTCTAAAATTTGAATTTTCAATCTCCGAGCCAAATGAAATCCGAACTCACTATATCTGTTCTCCGGCGAACAGCTGCCGTCAGCATAATGTGAACTGCTTTGTTTTGATTTCATTTTTGAGTTATAAAGTAGGCCACAATATCGTGGTGATGTTTATATAGAAATACTCACCAGGTAACTGTTCTTTCGTTTTCACATACAAGCGACCGAATCTAGCAGAAGGTCAAATGGATAGATTGAACAATCATCGTATCTGGGTTGTATTCGATTATGTTTATATAGTTAAACTCACCAGGTAACTGTTCTTCCGTTACACATACTAGCGACTGAATCGAACAGAAGGTTAAATGGTTAGACGAAACGATAATTGAAACTGAGTTGTATTCTATCATATCGTGGTGATATTTATATAGAAATACTCACCAGGTTACTGTTCTTCCGTTATACATACGAGCAACCGAATCGAACAGAAGGTTGAATGGATAGTATATGGGTTGTATTCGATTATGATGTTATGCTGTGTATATAGTTATACACACTAGGTAACTGTTCTTCCGTTACACATACGAGAAACCGAAACGAACAGGAAGTTGAATGGATAGTCTGAACAATCAATGTATCTGGGTGGTATCCGATTATATCGCAATACTGTATATATAGTGATACTAACCAGGTGACGGTACTTCCGTTACACATACTAGCGACTGAATCGAACAGAAGGTTAAATGGTTAGACGAAACGATAATTGAAACTGAGTTGTATTCGATTATATCGTGGTGATGTTTATATGAAAATACTCACCAGGTAACTGTTCTTTCGTTTTCACATACAAGCGACCGAATCGAGCAGAAGGTCAAATGGATAGATTGAACAATCATCGTATCTGGGTTGTATTCGATAATGTTTATATAGTTATACTCACCAGGTAACTGTTCTTCCGTTACACATACTAGCGACTGAATCGAACAGAAGGTTAAATGGTTAGACGAAACGATAATTGTAACTGAGTTGTATTCTATTATATCGTGGTGATGTTTATATAGAAATACTCACCAGGTTACTGTTCTTCCGTAATACATACGAGCAACCGAATCGAACAGAAGGTTGAATGGATAGTATCTGGGTTGTATTCGATTATGATGTTATGCTGTGTATATAAATGAACACACTAGGTGACGGTATTCCCGTTTCACATACGAGCGACCGAAACGAACAGAAAGTTGAATGGATAGTCTGAACAATCAATGTATCTGGGTGGTATCCGATTATATCGCAATACTGTATATATAGTGATACTAACCAGGTGACGGTTCTTCCGTTACACATACTAGCGACTGAATCGAACAGAAGGTTAAATGGTTAGACGAAACGATAATTGTATCTGAGTTGTATTCGATGATAACGTGATGATGTTTATATAGCAATACTCACCAGGTAACTGTTCTTCCGTTACACATACGAGAAACCGAAACGAACAGAAAGTTGAATGGATAGTCTGAACAATCAATGTATCTGGGTGGTATCCGATTATATCGCAATACTGTATATATAGTGATACTAACCAGGTGATGTTATGCTGTGTATATAGTTGAACACACTAGGTGACGGTATTTCCGTTTCACATACGAGCGACCGAAACGAACAGAAAGTTGAATGGATAGTCTGAACAATCAATGTATCTGGGTGGTATCCGATTATATCGCAATACTGTATATATAGTGATACTAACCAGGTGACGGTACTTCCGTTACACATACTAGCGACTGAATCGAACAGAAGGTTAAATGGTTAGACGAAACGATAATTGTATCTGAGTTGTATTCAATGATAACGTGATGATGTTTATATAGCAATACTCACCAGGTAACTGTTCTTCCGTTACACATACGAGAAACCGAAACGAACAGAAAGTTGAATGGATAGTCTGAACAATCAATGTATCTGGGTGGTATCCGATTATATCGCAATACTGTATATATAGTGATACTAACCAGGTGACGGTACTTCCGTTACACATACTAGCGACTGAATCGAACAGAAGGTCAAATAGTTAGACGAAACGATAATTGAAACTGAGTTGTATTCGATTATATCGTGGTGATGTTTATATAGAAATACTTACCAGGTAACTGTTCTTTCGTTTTCACATACAAGCGACCGAATCGAGCAGAAGGTCAAATGGATAGATTGAACAATCATCGTATCTGGGTTGTATTCGATTATGTTTATATAGTTATACTCACCAGGTAACTGTTCTTCCGTTACACATACTAGCGACTGAATTGAACAGAAGGTTGAATGGATAGTATATGGGTTGTATTCGATTATGATGTTATGCTGTGTATATAGTTATACACACTAGGTGACGGTATTCTTGTTTTACATACGAGCGACCGAAACGAACAGAAAGTTGAATGGATAGTCTGAACAATCAATGTATAAGGGTGGTATCCGATTATATCGCAATACTGTATATATAGTGATACAAACCAGGTGACGGTTCTTCCGTTACACATACAAGCGACTGAATCGAACAGAAGGTTGAATGGTTAGACGAAACGATAATTGAAACTGAGTTGTATTCTATTATATCGTGGTGATGTTTATATAGAAATACTCACCAGGTTACTGTTCTTCCGTTATACATACGAGCAACCGAATCGAACAGAAGGTTGAATGGATAGTATATGGGTTGTATTCGATTATGATGTTATGCTGTGTATATAGTTATACACACTAGGTGACGGTATTCCCGTTTCACATACGAGCGACCGAAACGAACAGAAAGTTGAATGGATAGTCTGAACAATCAATGTTTGTGGGTGGTATCCGATCATATCGCAATACTGTATATATAGTGATACTAACCAGGTGACGGTACTTCCGTTACACATACTAGCGACTGAATCGAACAGAAGGTTAAATGGTTAGACGAAACGATAAAATTGAAACTGAGTTGTATTCGATTATATCGTGGTGATGTTTATAAAGAAATACTCACCAGGTAACTGTTCTTTCGTTTTCACATACAAGCGACCGAATCGAGCAGAAGGTCAAATGGATAGATTGAACAATCATCGTATCTGGGTTGTATTCGATTATGTTTATATAGTTATACTCACCAGGTAACTGTTCTTCCGTTACACATACTAGCGACTGAATCGAACAGAAGGTTAAATGGTTAGACGAAACGATAATTGAAACTGAGTTGTATTCTATTATATCGTGGTGATGTTTATATAGAAATACTCACAAGATTACTGTTCTTCCGTTATACATACGAGCAATCGAATCGAACAGAAGGTTGAATGGATAGTATATGGGTTGTATTCGATTATGATGTTATGCTGTGTATATAGTTATACACACTAGGTGACGGTATTCCCGTTTCACATACGAGCGACCGAAACGAACAGAAAGTTGAATGGATAGTCTGAAAAATCAATGTATCTGGGTGGTATCCGATTATATCGCAATACTGTATATATAGTGATACTAACCAGGTGACGGTACTTCCGTTACACATACTAGCGACTGAATCGAACAGAAGGTTAAATGGTTAGACAAAACGATAATTTTATCTGAGTTGTATTCGATGATATCGTGATGATGTTCATATAGCAATACTCACCAGGTAACTGTTCTTCCGTTTTACATACAAGCGACCGAATCGAGCAGAAGGTTGAATTCAGTATAGATTGAACAATCATCGTATCTGGGTTGTATTCGATTATGTTTATATAGTTATACTCACTAGGTAACTGTTCTTCCGTTAGACATACGAGCGACTGAATTGAACAGAAGGTTGAATGGATAGTATATGGGTTGTATTCGATTATGATGTTATGCTGTGTATATAGTTATACACACTAGGTGACGGTATTCTTGTTTCACATACGAGCGACCGAAACGAACAGAAAGTTGAATGGATAGTCTGAACAATCAATGTATCAGGGTGGTATCCGATTATATCGCAATACTGTATATATAGTGATACATACCAGGTGACGGTACTTCCGTTACACATACTTGCGACTGAATCGAACAGAAGGTTAAATGGTTAGACGAAACGATAATTGTAACTGAGTTGTATTCTATTATATCGTGGTGATGTTTATATAGAAATACTCACCAGGTTACTGTTCTTCCGTAATACATACGAGCAACCGAATCGAACAGAAGGTTGAATGGATAGTATCTGGGTTGTATTCGATTATGATGTTATGCTGTGTATATAAATGAACACACTAGGTGACGGTATTCCCGTTTCACATACGAGCGACCGAAACGAACAGAAAGTTGAATGGATAGTCTGAACAATCAATGTATCTGGGTGGTATCCGATTATATCGCAATACTGTATATATAGTGATACTAACCAGGTGACGGTTCTTCCGTTACACATACTAGCGACTGAATCGAACAGAAGGTTAAATGGTTAGACGAAACGATAATTGTATCTGAGTTGTATTCGATGATAACGTGATGATGTTTATATTGCAATACTCACCAGGTAACTGTTCTTCCGTTACACATACGAGAAACCGAAACGAACAGAAAGTTGAATGGATAGTCTGAACAATCAATGTATCTGGGTGGTATCCGATTATATCGCAATACTGTATATATAGTGATACTAACCAGGTGATGTTATGCTGTGTATATAGTTGAACACACTAGGTGACGGTATTCCCGTTTCACATACGAGCGACCGAAACGAACAGAAAGTTGAATGGATAGTCTGAACAATCAATGTATCTGGGTGGTATCCGATTATATCGCAATACTGTATATATAGTGATACTAACCAGGTGACGGTACTTCCGTTACACATACTAGCGACTGAATCGAACAGAAGGTTAAATGGTTAGACGAAACGATAATTGTATCTGAGTTGTATTCAATGATAACGTGATGATGTTTATATAGCAATACTCACCAGGTAACTGTTCTTCCGTTACACATACGAGAAACCGAAACGAACAGAAAGTTGAATGGATAGTCTGAACAATCAATGTATCTGGGTGGTATCCGATTATATCGCAATACTGTATATATAGTGATACTAACCAGGTGACGGTACTTCCGTTACACATACTAGCGACTGAATCGAACAGAAGGTCAAATAGTTAGACGAAACGATAATTGAAACTGAGTTGTATTCGATTATATCGTGGTGATGTTTATATAGAAATACTTACCAGGTAACTGTTCTTTCGTTTTCACATACAAGCGACCGAATCGAGCAGAAGGTCAAATGGATAGATTGAACAATCATCGTATCTGGGTTGTATTCGATTATGTTTATATAGTTATACTCACCAGGTAACTGTTCTTCCGTTACACATACTAGCGACTGAATTGAACAGAAGGTTGAATGGATAGTATATGGGTTGTATTCGATTATGATGTTATGCTGTGTATATAGTTATACACACTAGGTGACGGTATTCTTGTTTTACATACGAGCGACCGAAACGAACAGAAAGTTGAATGGATAGTCTGAACAATCAATGTATAAGGGTGGTATCCGATTATATCGCAATACTGTATATATAGTGATACAAACCAGGTGACGGTTCTTCCGTTACACATACAAGCGACTGAATCGAACAGAAGGTTGAATGGTTAGACGAAACGATAATTGAAACTGAGTTGTATTCTATTATATCGTGGTGATGTTTATATAGAAATACTCACCAGGTTACTGTTCTTCCGTTATACATACGAGCAACCGAATCGAACAGAAGGTTGAATGGATAGTATATGGGTTGTATTCGATTATGATGTTATGCTGTGTATATAGTTATACACACTAGGTGACGGTATTCCCGTTTCACATACGAGCGACCGAAACGAACAGAAAGTTGAATGGATAGTCTGAACAATCAATGTTTGTGGGTGGTATCCGATCATATCGCAATACTGTATATATAGTGATACTAACCAGGTGACGGTACTTCCGTTACACATACTAGCGACTGAATCGAACAGAAGGTTAAATGGTTAGACGAAACGATAAAATTGAAACTGAGTTGTATTCGATTATATCGTGGTGATGTTTATATAGAAATACTCACCAGGTAACTGTTCTTTCGTTTTCACATACAAGCGACCGAATCGAGCAGAAGGTCAAATGGATAGATTGAACAATCATCGTATCTGGGTTGTATTCGATTATGTTTATATAGTTATACTCACCAGGTAACTGTTCTTCCGTTACACATACTAGCGACTGAATCGAACAGAAGGTTAAATGGTTAGACGAAACGATAATTGAAACTGAGTTGTATTCTATTATATCGTGGTGATGTTTATATAGAAATACTCACAAGATTACTGTTCTTCCGTTATACATACGAGCAATCGAATCGAACAGAAGGTTGAATGGATAGTATATGGGTTGTATTCGATTATGATGTTATGCTGTGTATATAGTTATACACACTAGGTGACGGTATTCCCGTTTCACATACGAGCGACCGAAACGAACAGAAAGTTGAATGGATAGTCTGAAAAATCAATGTATCTGGGTGGTATCCGATTATATCGCAATACTGTATATATAGTGATACTAACCAGGTGACGGTACTTCCGTTACACATACTAGCGACTGAATCGAACAGAAGGTTAAATGGTTAGACAAAACGATAATTTTATCTGAGTTGTATTCGATGATATCGTGATGATGTTTATATAGCAATACTCACCAGGTAACTGTTCTTCCGTTTTACATACAAGCGACCGAATCGAGCAGAAGGTTGAATTCAGTATAGATTGAACAATCATCGTATCTGGGTTGTATTCGATTATGTTTATATAGTTATACTCACTAGGTAACTGTTCTTCCGTTAGACATACGAGCGACTGAATTGAACAGAAGGTTGAATGGATAGTATATGGGTTGTATTCGATTATGATGTTATGCTGTGTATATAGTTATACACACTAGGTGACGGTATTCTTGTTTCACATACGAGCGACCGAAACGAACAGAAAGTTGAATGGATAGTCTGAACAATCAATGTATCAGGGTGGTATCCGATTATATCGCAATACTGTATATATAGTGATACATACCAGGTGACGGTACTTCCGTTACACATACTTGCGACTGAATCGAACAGAAGGTTAAATGGTTAGACGAAACGATAATTGTAACTGAGTTGTATTCTATTATATCGTGGTGATGTTTATATAGAAATACTCACCAGGTTACTGTTCTTCCGTTATACATACGAGCAACCGAATCGAACAGAAGGTTGAATGGATAGTATATGGGTTGTATTCGATTATGATGTTATGCTGTGTATATAGTTAAACACACTAGGTGACGGTATTCCCGTTTCACATACGAGCGACCGAAACGAACAGAAAGTTGAATGGATAGTCTGAACAATCAATGTTTCTGGGTGGTATCCGATTATATCGCAATACTGTATATATAGTGATACTAACCAGGTGACGGTACTTCCGTTACACATACTAGCGACTGAATCGAACAGAAGGTTAAATGGTTAGACGAAACGATGAAATTGAAACTGAGTTGTATTCGATTATATCGTGGTGATGTTTATATAGAAATACTCACCAGGTAACTGTTCTTTCGTTTTCACATACAAGCGACCGAATCGAGCAGAAGGTCAAATGGATAGATTGAACAATCATCGTATCTGGGTTGTATTCGATTATGTTTATATAGTTATACTCACCAGGTAACTGTTCTTCCGTTACACATACTAGCGACTGAATCGAACAGAAGGTTAAATGGTTAGACGAAACGATAATTGAAACTGAGTTGTATTCTATTATATCGTGGTGATGTTTATATAGAAATACTCACAAGATTACTGTTCTTCCGTTATACATACGAGCAATCGAATCGAACAGAAGGTTGAATGGATAGTATATGGGTTGTATTCGATTATGATGTTATGCTGTGTATATAGTTATACACACTAGGTGACGGTATTCCCGTTTCACATACGAGCGACCGAAACGAACAGAAAGTTGAATGGATAGTCTGAAAAATCAATGTATCTGGGTGGTATCCGATTATATCGCAATACTGTATATATAGTGATACTAACCAGGTGACGGTACTTCCGTTACACATACTAGCGACTGAATCGAACAGAAGGTTAAATGGTTAGACAAAACGATAATTTTATCTGAGTTGTATTCGATGATATCGTGATGATGTTCATATAGCAATACTCACCAGGTAACTGTTCTTCCGTTTTACATACAAGCGACCGAATCGAGCAGAAGGTTGAATTCAGTATAGATTGAACAATCATCGTATCTGGGTTGTATTCGATTATGTTTATATAGTTATACTCACTAGGTAACTGTTCTTCCGTTAGACATACGAGCGACTGAATTGAACAGAAGGTTGAATGGATAGTATATGGGTTGTATTCGATTATGATGTTATGCTGTGTATATAGTTATACACACTAGGTGACGGTATTCTTGTTTCACATACGAGCGACCGAAACGAACAGAAAGTTGAATGGATAGTCTGAACAATCAATGTATCAGGGTGGTATCCGATTATATCGCAATACTGTATATATAGTGATACATACCAGGTGACGGTACTTCCGTTACACATACTTGCGACTGAATCGAACAGAAGGTTAAATGGTTAGACGAAACGATAATTGTAACTGAGTTGTATTCTATTATATCGTGGTGATGTTTATATAGAAATACTCACCAGGTTACTGTTCTTCCGTTATACATACGAGCAACCGAATCGAACAGAAGGTTGAATGGATAGTATATGGGTTGTATTCGATTATGATGTTATGCTGTGTATATAGTTATACACACTAGGTGACGGTATTCCCGTTTCACATACGAGCGACCGAAACGAACAGAAAGTTGAATGGATAGTCTGAACAATCAATGTTTGTGGGTGGTATCCGATCATATCGCAATACTGTATATATAGTGATACTAACCAGGTGACGGTACTTCCGTTACACATACTAGCGACTGAATCGAACAGAAGGTTAAATGGTTAGACGAAACGATAAAATTGAAACTGAGTTGTATTCGATTATATCGTGGTGATGTTTATATAGAAATACTCACCAGGTAACTGTTCTTTCGTTTTCACATACAAGCGACCGAATCGAGCAGAAGGTCAAATGGATAGATTGAACAATCATCGTATCTGGGTTGTATTCGATTATGTTTATATAGTTATACTCACCAGGTAACTGTTCTTCCGTTACACATACTAGCGACTGAATCGAACAGAAGGTTAAATGGTTAGACGAAACGATAATTGAAACTGAGTTGTATTCTATTATATCGTGGTGATGTTTATATAGAAATACTCACAAGATTACTGTTCTTCCGTTATACATACGAGCAATCGAATCGAACAGAAGGTTGAATGGATAGTATATGGGTTGTATTCGATTATGATGTTATGCTGTGTATATAGTTATACACACTAGGTGACGGTATTCCCGTTTCACATACGAGCGACCGAAACGAACAGAAAGTTGAATGGATAGTCTGAAAAATCAATGTATCTGGGTGGTATCCGATTATATCGCAATACTGTATATATAGTGATACTAACCAGGTGACGGTACTTCCGTTACACATACTAGCGACTGAATCGAACAGAAGGTTAAATGGTTAGACAAAACGATAATTTTATCTGAGTTGTATTCGATGATATCGTGATGATGTTTATATAGCAATACTCACCAGGTAACTGTTCTTCCGTTTTACATACAAGCGACCGAATCGAGCAGAAGGTTGAATTCAGTATAGATTGAACAATCATCGTATCTGGGTTGTATTCGATTATGTTTATATAGTTATACTCACTAGGTAACTGTTCTTCCGTTAGACATACGAGCGACTGAATTGAACAGAAGGTTGAATGGATAGTATATGGGTTGTATTCGATTATGATGTTATGCTGTGTATATAGTTATACACACTAGGTGACGGTATTCTTGTTTCACATACGAGCGACCGAAACGAACAGAAAGTTGAATGGATAGTCTGAACAATCAATGTATCAGGGTGGTATCCGATTATATCGCAATACTGTATATATAGTGATACATACCAGGTGACGGTACTTCCGTTACACATACTTGCGACTGAATCGAACAGAAGGTTAAATGGTTAGACGAAACGATAATTGTAACTGAGTTGTATTCTATTATATCGTGGTGATGTTTATATAGAAATACTCACCAGGTTACTGTTCTTCCGTTATACATACGAGCAACCGAATCGAACAGAAGGTTGAATGGATAGTATATGGGTTGTATTCGATTATGATGTTATGCTGTGTATATAGTTAAACACACTAGGTGACGGTATTCCCGTTTCACATACGAGCGACCGAAACGAACAGAAAGTTGAATGGATAGTCTGAACAATCAATGTTTCTGGGTGGTATCCGATTATATCGCAATACTGTATATATAGTGATACTAACCAGGTGACGGTACTTCCGTTACACATACTAGCGACTGAATCGAACAGAAGGTTAAATGGTTAGACGAAACGATGAAATTGAAACTGAGTTGTATTCGATTATATCGTGGTGATGTTTATATAGAAATACTCACCAGGTAACTGTTCTTTCGTTTTCACATACAAGCGACCGAATCGAGCAGAAGGTCAAATGGATAGATTGAACAATCATCGTATCTGGGTTGTATTCGATTATGTTTATATAGTTATACTCACCAGGTAACTGTTCTTCCGTTACACATACTAGCGACTGAATCGAACAGAAGGTTAAATGGTTAGACGAAACGATAATTGAAACTGAGTTGTATTCTATTATATCGTGGTGATGTTTATATAGAAATACTCACAAGATTACTGTTCTTCCGTTATACATACGAGCAATCGAATCGAACAGAAGGTTGAATGGATAGTATATGGGTTGTATTCGATTATGATGTTATGCTGTGTATATAGTTATACACACTAGGTGACGGTATTCCCGTTTCACATACGAGCGACCGAAACGAACAGAAAGTTGAATGGATAGTCTGAAAAATCAATGTATCTGGGTGGTATCCGATTATATCGCAATACTGTATATATAGTGATACTAACCAGGTGACGGTACTTCCGTTACACATACTAGCGACTGAATCGAACAGAAGGTTAAATGGTTAGACAAAACGATAATTTTATCTGAGTTGTATTCGATGATATCGTGATGATGTTCATATAGCAATACTCACCAGGTAACTGTTCTTCCGTTTTACATACAAGCGACCGAATCGAGCAGAAGGTTGAATTCAGTATAGATTGAACAATCATCGTATCTGGGTTGTATTCGATTATGTTTATATAGTTATACTCACTAGGTAACTGTTCTTCCGTTAGACATACGAGCGACTGAATTGAACAGAAGGTTGAATGGATAGTATATGGGTTGTATTCGATTATGATGTTATGCTGTGTATATAGTTATACACACTAGGTGACGGTATTCTTGTTTCACATACGAGCGACCGAAACGAACAGAAAGTTGAATGGATAGTCTGAACAATCAATGTATCAGGGTGGTATCCGATTATATCGCAATACTGTATATATAGTGATACATACCAGGTGACGGTACTTCCGTTACACATACTTGCGACTGAATCGAACAGAAGGTTAAATGGTTAGACGAAACGATAATTGTAACTGAGTTGTATTCTATTATATCGTGGTGATGTTTATATAGAAATACTCACCAGGTTACTGTTCTTCCGTTATACATACGAGCAACCGAATCGAACAGAAGGTTGAATGGATAGTATATGGGTTGTATTCGATTATGATGTTATGCTGTGTATATAGTTAAACACACTAGGTGACGGTATTCCCGTTTCACATACGAGCGACCGAAACGAACAGAAAGTTGAATGGATAGTCTGAACAATCAATGTTTCTGGGTGGTATCCGATTATATCGCAATACTGTATATATAGTGATACTAACCAGGTGACGGTACTTCCGTTACACATACTAGCGACTGAATCGAACAGAAGGTTAAATGGTTAGACGTAACGATAATTGAAACTGAGTTGTATTCGATTATATCGTGGTGATGTTTATATAGAAATACTCACCAGGTAACTGTTCTTTCGTTTTCACATACAAGCGACCGAATCGAGCAGAAGGTCAAATGGATAGATTGAACAATCATCGTATCTGGGTTGTATTCGATTATGTTCATATAGTTATACTCACCAGGTAACTGTTCTTCCGGTACACATACTAGCGACTGAATCGAACAGAAGGTTAAATGGTTAGACGAAACGATAATTGTAACTGAGTTGTATTCTATTATATCGTGGTGATGTTTATATAGTTATACTCACCAGGTAACTGTTCTTCCGTTACACATACTAGCGACTGAATCGAACATAAGGTTAAATGGTTAGACGAAACGATAATTGTAACTGAGTTGTATTCTATTATATCGTGGTGATGTTTATATGGAAATACTCACCAGGTTACTGTTCTTCCGTTATACATACGAGCAACCGAATCGAACAGAAGGTTGAATGGATAGTATCTGGGTTGTATTCGATTATGATGTTATGCTGTGTATATAGTTAAACACACTAGGTGACGGTATTCCCGTTTCACATACGAGCGACCGAAACGAACAGAAAGTTGAATGGATAGTCTGAACAATCAATGTATCTGGGTGGTATCCGATTATATCGCAATACTGTATATATAGTGATACTAACCAGGTAACGGTACTTCCGTTACACATACTAGCGACTGAATCGAACAGAAGGTTAAATGGTTAGACGAAACGATAATTGAAACTGAGTTGTATTCGATTATATCGTGGTGATGTTTATATAGAAATACTCACCAGGTAACTGTTCTTTCGTTTTCACATACAAGCGACCGAATCGAGCAGAAGGTCAAATGGATAGATTGAACTATCATCGTATCTGGGTTGTATTCGATTATGTTCATATAGTTATACTCACCAGGTAACTGTTCTTCCGTTACACATACTAGCGACTGAATCGAACAGAAGGTTAAATGGTTAGACGAAACGATAATTGTAACTGAGTTGTATTCTATTATATCGTGGTGATGTTTATATAGTTATACTCACCAGGTAACTGTTCTTCCGTTATACATACGAGCGACTGAATTGAACAGAAGGTTGAATGGATAGTATATGGGTTGTATTCGATTATGATGTTATGCTGTGTATATAGTTATACACACTAGGTGACGGTATTCCCGTTTCACATACGAGCGACCGAAACGAACAGAAAGTTGAATGGATAGTCTGAACAATCAATGTATAAGGGTGGTATCCGATTATATCGCAATACTGTATATATAGTGATACTAACCAGGTGACGGTACTTCCGTTACACATACTAGCGACTGAATCGAACAGAAGGTTAAATGGTTAGACGAAACGATAATTGTAACTGAGTTGTATTCTATTATATCGTGGTGATGTTTATATAGAAATACTCACCAGGTTACTGTTCTTCCGTTATACATACGAGCAACCGAATCGAACAGAAGGTTGAATGGATAGTATATGGGTTGTATTCGATTATGATGTTATGCTGTGTATATAGTTATACACACTAGGTGACGGTATTCCCGTTTCACATACGAGCGACCGAAACGAACAGAAAGTTGAATGGATAGTCTGAACAATCAATGTATCTGGGTGGTATCCGATTATATCGCAATACTGTATATATAGTGATACTAACCAGGTGACGGTACTTCCGTTACACATACTAGCTTCTGAATCGAACAGAAGGTTAAATGGTTAGACGAAACGATAAAATTGAAACTGAGTTGTATTCGATTATATCGTGGTGATGTTTATATAGAAATACTCACCAGGTAACTGTTCTTTCGTTTTCACATACAAGCGACCGAATCGAGCAGAAGGTCAAATGGATAGATTGAACAATCATCGTATCTGGGTTGTATTCGATTATGTTTATATAGTTATACTCACCAGGTAACTGTTCTTCCGTTACACATACTAGCGACTGAATCGAACAGAAGGTTAAATGGTTAGACGAAACGATAATTGAAACTGAGTTGTATTCTATTATATCGTGGTGATGTTTATATAGAAATACTCACCAGGTTACTGTTCTTTCGTTATACATACGAGCAATCGAATCGAACAGAAGGTTGAATGGATAGTATATGGGTTGTATTCGATTATGATGTTATGCTGTGTATATAGTTATACACACTAGGTGACGGTATTTTCGTTTCACATACGAGCGACCGAAACGAACAGAAAGTTGAATGGATAGTCTGAACAATCAATGTATCTGGGTGGTATCCGATTATATCGCAAAACTGTATATATAGTGATACTAACCAGGTGACGGTACTTTTGTTACACATACTAGCGACTGAATCGAACAGAAGGTTAAATGATTAGACAAAACGATAATTGTATCTGAGTTGTATTCGATGATATCGTGATGATGTTTATATAGCAATACTCACCAGGTAACTGTTCTTCCGTTTTACATACAAGCGACCGAATCGAGCAGAAGGTTGAATTCAGTATAGATTGAACAATCATCGTATCTGGGTTGTATTCGATGATGTTTATATAGTTATACTCACCAGGTAACTGTTCTTCCGTTAGACAGACGAGCGACTGAATTGAACAGAAGGTTGAATGGATAGTATATGGGTTGTATTCGATTATGATGTTATGCTGTGTATATAGTTATACACACTAGGTGACGGTATTCTTGTTTCACATACGAGCGACCGAAACGAACAGAAAGTTGAATGGATAGTCTGAACAATCAATGTATCAGGGTGGTATCCGATTATATCGCAATACTGTATATATAGTGATACATACCAGGTGACGGTACTTCCGTTACACATACTAGCGACTGAATCGAACAGAAGGTTAAATGGTTAGACGAAACGATAATTGTAACTAAGTTGTATTCTATTATATCGTGGTGATGTTTATATAGAAATACTCACCAGGTTACTGTTCTTCCGTTATACATACGAGCAACCGAATCAAACAGAAGGTTGAATGGATAGTATCTGGGTTGTATTCGATTATGATGTTATGCTGTGTATATAGTTAAACACACTAGGTGACGGTATTCCCGTTTCACATACGAGCGACCGAAACGAACAGAAAGTTGAATGGATAGTCTGAAAAATCAATGTATCTGGGTGGTATCCGATTATATCGCAATACTGTATATATAGTGATACTAACCAGGTGACGGTACTTCCGTTACACATACTAGCGACTGAATCGAACAGAAGGTTAAATGGTTAGACAAAACGATAATTTTATCTGAGTTGTATTCGATGATATCGTGATGATGTTCATATAGCAATACTCACCAGGTAACTGTTCTTCCGTTTTACATACAAGCGACCGAATCGAGCAGAAGGTTGAATTCAGTATAGATTGAACAATCATCGTATCTGGGTTGTATTCGATTATGTTTATATAGTTATACTCACTAGGTAACTGTTCTTCCGTTAGACATACGAGCGACTGAATTGAACAGAAGGTTGAATGGATAGTATATGGGTTGTATTCGATTATGATGTTATGCTGTGTATATAGTTATACACACTAGGTGACGGTATTCTTGTTTCACATACGAGCGACCGAAACGAACAGAAAGTTGAATGGATAGTCTGAACAATCAATGTATCAGGGTGGTATCCGATTATATCGCAATACTGTATATATAGTGATACATACCAGGTGACGGTACTTCCGTTACACATACTTGCGACTGAATCGAACAGAAGGTTAAATGGTTAGACGAAACGATAATTGTAACTGAGTTGTATTCTATTATATCGTGGTGATGTTTATATAGAAATACTCACCAGGTTACTGTTCTTCCGTTATACATACGAGCAACCGAATCGAACAGAAGGTTGAATGGATAGTATATGGGTTGTATTCGATTATGATGTTATGCTGTGTATATAGTTAAACACACTAGGTGACGGTATTCCCGTTTCACATACGAGCGACCGAAACGAACAGAAAGTTGAATGGATAGTCTGAACAATCAATGTTTCTGGGTGGTATCCGATTATATCGCAATACTGTATATATAGTGATACTAACCAGGTGACGGTACTTCCGTTACACATACTAGCGACTGAATCGAACAGAAGGTTAAATGGTTAGACGTAACGATAATTGAAACTGAGTTGTATTCGATTATATCGTGGTGATGTTTATATAGAAATACTCACCAGGTAACTGTTCTTTCGTTTTCACATACAAGCGACCGAATCGAGCAGAAGGTCAAATGGATAGATTGAACAATCATCGTATCTGGGTTGTATTCGATTATGTTCATATAGTTATACTCACCAGGTAACTGTTCTTCCGGTACACATACTAGCGACTGAATCGAACAGAAGGTTAAATGGTTAGACGAAACGATAATTGTAACTGAGTTGTATTCTATTATATCGTGGTGATGTTTATATAGTTATACTCACCAGGTAACTGTTCTTCCGTTACACATACTAGCGACTGAATCGAACATAAGGTTAAATGGTTAGACGAAACGATAATTGTAACTGAGTTGTATTCTATTATATCGTGGTGATGTTTATATGGAAATACTCACCAGGTTACTGTTCTTCCGTTATACATACGAGCAACCGAATCGAACAGAAGGTTGAATGGATAGTATCTGGGTTGTATTCGATTATGATGTTATGCTGTGTATATAGTTAAACACACTAGGTGACGGTATTCCCGTTTCACATACGAGCGACCGAAACGAACAGAAAGTTGAATGGATAGTCTGAACAATCAATGTATCTGGGTGGTATCCGATTATATCGCAATACTGTATATATAGTGATACTAACCAGGTAACGGTACTTCCGTTACACATACTAGCGACTGAATCGAACAGAAGGTTAAATGGTTAGACGAAACGATAATTGAAACTGAGTTGTATTCGATTATATCGTGGTGATGTTTATATAGAAATACTCACCAGGTAACTGTTCTTTCGTTTTCACATACAAGCGACCGAATCGAGCAGAAGGTCAAATGGATAGATTGAACTATCATCGTATCTGGGTTGTATTCGATTATGTTCATATAGTTATACTCACCAGGTAACTGTTCTTCCGTTACACATACTAGCGACTGAATCGAACAGAAGGTTAAATGGTTAGACGAAACGATAATTGTAACTGAGTTGTATTCTATTATATCGTGGTGATGTTTATATAGTTATACTCACCAGGTAACTGTTCTTCCGTTATACATACGAGCGACTGAATTGAACAGAAGGTTGAATGGATAGTATATGGGTTGTATTCGATTATGATGTTATGCTGTGTATATAGTTATACACACTAGGTGACGGTATTCCCGTTTCACATACGAGCGACCGAAACGAACAGAAAGTTGAATGGATAGTCTGAACAATCAATGTATAAGGGTGGTATCCGATTATATCGCAATACTGTATATATAGTGATACTAACCAGGTGACGGTACTTCCGTTACACATACTAGCGACTGAATCGAACAGAAGGTTAAATGGTTAGACGAAACGATAATTGTAACTGAGTTGTATTCTATTATATCGTGGTGATGTTTATATAGAAATACTCACCAGGTTACTGTTCTTCCGTTATACATACGAGCAACCGAATCGAACAGAAGGTTGAATGGATAGTATATGGGTTGTATTCGATTATGATGTTATGCTGTGTATATAGTTATACACACTAGGTGACGGTATTCCCGTTTCACATACGAGCGACCGAAACGAACAGAAAGTTGAATGGATAGTCTGAACAATCAATGTATCTGGGTGGTATCCGATTATATCGCAATACTGTATATATAGTGATACTAACCAGGTGACGGTACTTCCGTTACACATACTAGCTTCTGAATCGAACAGAAGGTTAAATGGTTAGACGAAACGATAAAATTGAAACTGAGTTGTATTCGATTATATCGTGGTGATGTTTATATAGAAATACTCACCAGGTAACTGTTCTTTCGTTTTCACATACAAGCGACCGAATCGAGCAGAAGGTCAAATGGATAGATTGAACAATCATCGTATCTGGGTTGTATTCGATTATGTTTATATAGTTATACTCACCAGGTAACTGTTCTTCCGTTACACATACTAGCGACTGAATCGAACAGAAGGTTAAATGGTTAGACGAAACGATAATTGAAACTGAGTTGTATTCTATTATATCGTGGTGATGTTTATATAGAAATACTCACCAGGTTACTGTTCTTCCGTTATACATACGAGCAATCGAATCGAACAGAAGGTTGAATGGATAGTATATGGGTTGTATTCGATTATGATGTTATGCTGTGTATATAGTTATACACACTAGGTGACGGTATTTTCGTTTCACATACGAGCGACCGAAACGAACAGAAAGTTGAATGGATAGTCTGAACAATCAATGTATCTGGGTGGTATCCGATTATATCGCAAAACTGTATATATAGTGATACTAACCAGGTGACGGTACTTTTGTTACACATACTAGCGACTGAATCGAACAGAAGGTTAAATGATTAGACAAAACGATAATTGTATCTGAGTTGTATTCGATGATATCGTGATGATGTTTATATAGCAATACTCACCAGGTAACTGTTCTTCCGTTTTACATACAAGCGACCGAATCGAGCAGAAGGTTGAATTCAGTATAGATTGAACAATCATCGTATCTGGGTTGTATTCGATGATGTTTATATAGTTATACTCACCAGGTAACTGTTCTTCCGTTAGACAGACGAGCGACTGAATTGAACAGAAGGTTGAATGGATAGTATATGGGTTGTATTCGATTATGATGTTATGCTGTGTATATAGTTATACACACTAGGTGACGGTATTCTTGTTTCACATACGAGCGACCGAAACGAACAGAAAGTTGAATGGATAGTCTGAACAATCAATGTATCAGGGTGGTATCCGATTATATCGCAATACTGTATATATAGTGATACATACCAGGTGACGGTACTTCCGTTACACATACTAGCGACTGAATCGAACAGAAGGTTAAATGGTTAGACGAAACGATAATTGTAACTAAGTTGTATTCTATTATATCGTGGTGATGTTTATATAGAAATACTCACCAGGTTACTGTTCTTCCGTTATACATACGAGCAACCGAATCAAACAGAAGGTTGAATGGATAGTATCTGGGTTGTATTCGATTATGATGTTATGCTGTGTATATAGTTAAACACACTAGGTGACGGTATTCCCGTTTCACATACGAGCGACCGAAACGAACAGAAAGTTGAATGGATAGTCTGAACAATCAATGTATCTGGGTGGTATCCGATTATATCGCAATACTGTATATATAGTGATACTAACCAGGTGACGGTACTTCCGTTACACATACTAGCGACTGAATCGAACAGAAGGTTAAATGGTTAGACGTAACGATAATTGAAACTGAGTTGTATTCGATTATATCGTGGTGATGTTTATATAGAAATACTCACCAGGTAACTGTTCTTTCGTTTTCACATACAAGCGACCGAATCGAGCAGAAGGTCAAATGGATAGATTGAACAATCATCGTATCTGGGTTGTATTCGATTATGTTTATATAGTTATACTCACCAGGTAACTGTTCTTCCGTTACACATACTAGCGACTGAATCGAACAGAAGGTTAAATGGTTAGACGAAACGATAATTGTAACTGAGTTGTATTCTATTATATCGTGATGTTTATATAGTTATACTCACCAGGTAACTGTTCTTCCGTTACACATACTAGCGACTGAATCGAACATAAGGTTAAATGGTTAGACGAAACGATAATTGTAACTGAGTTGTATTCTATTATATCGTGGTGATGTTTATATAGAAATACTCACCAGGTTACTGTTCTTCCGTTATACATACGAGCAACCGAATCGAACAGAAGGTTGAATGGATAGTATCTGGGTTGTATTCGATTATGATGTTATGCTGTGTATATAGTTAAACACACTAGGTGACGGTATTCCCGTTTCACATACGAGCGACCGAAACGAACAGAAAGTTGAATGGAAAGTCTGAACAATCAATGTATCTGGGTGGTATCCGATTATATCGCAATACTGTATATATAGTGATACTAACCAGGTAACGGTACTTCCGTTACACATACTAGCGACTGAATCGAACAGAAGGTTAAATGGTTAGACGAAACGATAATTGAATCTGAGTTGTATTCGATTATATCGTGGTGATGTTTATATAGAAATACTCACCAGGTAACTGTTCTTTCGTTTTCACATACAAGCGACCGAATCGAGCAGAAGGTCAAATGGATAGATTGAACAATCATCGTATCTGGGTTGTATTCGATTATGTTTATATAGTTATACTCACCAGGTAACTGTTCTTCCGTTACACATACTAGCGACTGAATCGAACAGAAGGTTAAATGGTTAGACGAAACGATAATTGTAACTGAGTTGTATTCTATTATATCGTGGTGATGTTTATATAGAAATACTCACCAGGTTACTGTTCTTCCGTTATACATACGAGCAACCGAATCGAACAGAAGGTTGAATGGATAGTATCTGGGTTGTATTCGATTATGATGTTATGCTGTGTATATAGTTAAACACACCAGGTGACGGTATTCCCGTTTCACATACGAGCGACCGAAACGAACAGAAAGTTGAATGGATAGTCTGAACAATCAATGTATCTGGGTGGTATCCGATTATATCGCAATACTGTATATATAGTGATACTAACCAGGTAACGGTACTTCCGTTACACATACTAGCGACTGAATCGAACAGAAGGTTAAATGGTTAGACGAAACGATAATTGAAACTGAGTTGTATTCGATTATATCGTGGTGATGTTTATATAGAAATACTCACCAGGTAACTGTTCTTTCGTTTTCACATACAAGCGACCGAATCGAGCAGAAGGTCAAATGGATAGATTGAACTATCATCGTATCTGGGTTGTATTCGATTATGTTCATATAGTTATACTCACCAGGTAACTGTTCTTCCGTTACACATACTAGCTACTGAATCGAACAGAAGGTTAAATGTTTAGACGAAACGATAATTGTAACTGAGTTGTATTCTATTATATCGTGGTGATGTTTATATAGAAATACTCACCAGGTTACTGTTCTTCTGTTATACAAACGAGCAACCGAATCGAACAGAAGGTTGAATGGATAGTATATGGGTTGTATTCGATTATGATGTTATGCTGTGTATATAGTTATACACACTAGGTGACGGTATTCCCGTTTCACATACGAGCGACCGAAACGAACAGGAAGTTGAATGGATAGTCTGAACAATCAATGTATCTGGGTGGTATCCGATTATATCGCAATACTGTATATATAGTGATACTAACCAGGTGACGGTACTTCCGTTACACATACTAGCGACTGAATCGAACAGAAGGTTGAATGGTTAGACGAAACGATAAAATTGAAACTGAGTTGTATTCGATTATATCGTGGTGATGTTTATATAGAAATACTCACCAGGTAACTGTTCTTTCGTTTTCACATACAAGCGACCGAATCGAGCAGAAGGTCAAATGGATAGATTGAACAATCATCGTATCTGGGTTGTATTCGATTATGTTTATATAGTTATACTCACCAGGTAACTGTTCTTCCGTTATACATACGAGCGACTGAATTGAACAGAAGGTTGAATGGATAGTATATGGGTTGTATTCGATTATGATGTTATGCTGTGTATATAGTTATACACACTAGGTGACGGTATTCTTGTTTTACATACGAGCGACCGAAACGAACAGAAAGTTGAATGGATAGTCTGAACAATCAATGTATAAGGGTGGTATCCGATTATATCGCAATACTGTATATATAGTGATACATACCAGGTGACGGTTCTTCCGTTACACATACAAGCGACTGAATCGAACAGAAGGTTGAATGGTTAGACGAAACGATAATTGTAACTGAGTTGTATTCTATTATATCGTGGTGATGTTTATATAGAAATACTCACCAGGTTACTGTTCTTCCGTTATACATACGAGCAACCGAATCGAACAGAAGGTTGAATGGATAGTATATGGGTTGTATTCGATTATGATGTTATGCTGTGTATATAGTTATACACACTAGGTGACGGTATTCCCGTTTCACATACGAGCGACCGAAACGAACAGAAAGTTGAATGGATAGTCTGAACAATCAATGTATCTGGGTGGTATCCGATTATATCGCAATACTGTATATATAGTGATACTAACCAGGTGACGGTACTTCCGTTACACATACTAGCGACTGAATCGAACAGAAGGTTAAATGGTTAGACGAAACGATAAAATTGAAACTGAGTTGTATTCGATTATATCGTGGTGATGTTTATATAGAAATACTCACCAGGTAACTGTTCTTTCGTTTTCACATACAAGCGACCGAATCGAGCAGAAGGTCAAATGGATAGATTGAACAATCATCGTATCTGGGTTGTATTCGATTATGTTTATATAGTTATACTCACCAGGTAACTGTTCTTCCGTTACACATACTAGCGACTGAATCGAACAGAAGGTTAAATGGTTAGACGAAACGATAATTGAAACTGAGTTGTATTCTATAATATCGTGGTGATGTTTATATAGAAATACTCACCAGGTTACTGTTCTTCCGTTATACATACGAGCAATCGAATCGAACAGAAGGTTGAATGGATAGTATATGGGTTGTATTCGATTATGATGTTATGCTGTGTATATAGTTATACACACTAGGTGACGGTATTCCCGTTTCACATACGAGCGACCGAAACGAACAGAAAGTTGAATGGATAGTCTGAACAATCAATGTATAAGGGTGGTATCCGATTATATCGCAATACTGTATATATAGTGATACTAACCAGGTGACGGTACTTCCGTTACACATACTAGCTACTGAATCGAACAGAAGGTTAAATGGTTAGACGAAACGATAATTGTAACTGAGTTGTATTCTATTATATCGTGGTGATGTTTATATAGAAATACTCACCAGGTTACTGTTCTTCCGTTATACATACGAGCAACCGAATCGAACAGAAGGTTGAATGGATAGTATATGGGTTGTATTCGATTATGATGTTATGCTGTGTATATAGTTATACACACTAGGTGACGGTATTCCCGTTTCACATACGAGCGACCGAAACGAACAGAAAGTTGAATGGATAGTCTGAACAATCAATGTATCTGGGTGGTATCCGATTATATCGCAATACTGTATATATAGTGATACTAACCTGGTGACGGTACTTCCGTTACACATACTAGCTACTGAATCGAACAGAAGGTTAAATGGTTAGACGAAACGATAAAATTGAAACTGAGTTGTATTCGATTATATCGTGGTGATGTTCATATAGAAATACTCACCAGGTAACTGTTCTTTCGTTTTCACATACAAGCGACCGAATCGAGCAGAAGGTCAAATGGATAGATTGAACAATCATCGTATCTGGGTTGTATTCGATTATGTTTATATAGTTATACTCACCAGGTAACTGTTCTTCCGTTACACATACTAGCGACTGAATCGAACAGAAGGTTAAATGGTTAGACGAAACGATAATTGAAACTGAGTTGTATTCTATTATATCGTGGTGATGTTTATATAGAAATACTCACCAGGTTACTGTTCTTCCGTTATACATACGAGCAATCGAATCGAACAGAAGGTTGAATGGATAGTATATGGGTTGTATTCGATTATGATGTTATGCTGTGTATATAGTTATACACACTAGGTGACGGTATTCCCGATTCACATACGAGCGACCGAAACGAACAGAAAGTTGAATGGATAGTCTGAACAATCAATGTATCTGGGTGGTATCCGATTATATCGCAAAACTGTATATATAGTGATACTTACCAGGTGACGGTACTTTTGTTACACATACTAGCGACTGAATCGAACAGAAGGTTAAATGATTAGACAAAACGATAATTGTATCTGAGTTGTATTCGATGATATCGTGATGATGTTTATATAGCAATACTCACCAGGTAACTGTTCTTCCGTTTTACATACAAGCGACCGAATCGAGCAGAAGGTTGAATTCAGTATAGATTGAACAATCATCGTATCTGGGTTGTATTCGATTATGTTTATATAGTTATACTCACCAGGTAACTGTTCTTCCGTTAGACATACGAGCGACTGAATTGAACAGAAGGTTGAATGGATAGTATATGGGTTGTATTCGATTATGATGTTATGCTGTGTATATAGTTATACACACTAGGTGACGGTATTCTTGTTTCACATACGAGCGACCGAAACGAACAGAAAGTTGAATGGATAGTCTGAACAATCAATGTATCAGGGTGGTATCCGATTATATCGCAATACTGTATATATAGTGATACATACCAGGTGACGGTACTTCCGTTACACATACTAGCGACTGAATCGAACAGAAGGTTAAATGGTTAGACGAAACGATAATTGTAACTGAGTTGTATTCTATTATATCGTGGTGATGTTTATATAGAAATACTCACCAGGTTACTGTTCTTCCGTTATACATACGAGCAACCGAATCGAACAGAAGGTTGAATGGATAGTATCTGGGTTGTATTCGATTATGATGTTATGCTGTGTATATAGTTAAACACACTAGGTGACGGTATTCCCGTTTCACATACGAGCGACCGAAACGAACAGAAAGTTGAATGGATAGTCTGAACAATCAATGTATATGGGTGGTATCCGATTATATCGCAATACTGTATATATAGTGATACTAACCAGGTGACGGTACTTCCGTTACACATACTAGCGACTGAATCGAACAGAAGGTTAAATGGTTAGACGTAACGATAATTGAAACTGAGTTGTATTCGATTATATCGTGGTGATGTTTATATAGAAATACTCACCAGGTAACTGTTCTTTCGTTTTCACATACAAGCGACCGAATCGAGCAGAAGGTCAAATGGATAGATTGAACAATCATCGTATCTGGGTTGTATTCGATTATGTTTATATAGTTATACTCACCAGGTAACTGTTCTTCCGTTACACATACTAGCGACTGAATCGAACAGAAGGTTAAATGGTTAGACGAAACGATAATTGTAACTGAGTTGTATTCTATTATATCGTGATGTTTATATAGTTATACTCACCAGGTAACTGTTCTTCCGTTACACATACTAGCGACTGAATCGAACATAAGGTTAAATGGTTAGACGAAACGATAATTGTAACTGAGTTGTATTCTATTATATCGTGGTGATGTTTATATAGAAATACTCACCAGGTTACTGTTCTTCCGTTATACATACGAGCAACCGAATCGAACAGAAGGTTGAATGGATAGTATTTGGGTTGTATTCGATTATGATGTTATGCTGTGTATATAGTTATACACTCTAGGTGACGGTATTCCCGTTTCACATACGAGCGACCGAAACGAACAGGAAGTTGAATGGATAGTCTGAACAATCAATGTATCTGGATGGTATCCGATGATATCGTGATGATGTTTATATAGCAATACTCACCAGGTAACTGTTCTTCCGTTTAACATACAAGCGACCGAATCGAGCAGAAGGTTGAATTCAGTATAGATTGAACAATCATCGTATCTGGGTTGTATTCGATTATGTTTATATAGTTATACTCACCAGGTAACTGTTCTTCCGTTATACATACGAGCGACTGAATTGAACAGAAGGTTGAATGGATAGTATATGGGTTGTATTCGATTATGATGTTATGCTGTGTATATAGTTATACACACTAGGTGATGGTATTCTTGTTTTACATACGAGCGACCGAAACGAACAGAAAGTTGAATGGATAGTCTGAACAATCAATGTATCAGGGTGGTATCCGATTATATCGCAATACTGTATATATAGTGATACATACCAGGTGACGGTACTTCCGTTACACATACTAGCGACTAAATCGAACAGAAGGTTAAATGGTTAGACGAAACGATAATTGTAACTGAGTTGTATTCTATTATATCGTGGTGATGTTTATATAGAAATACTCACCAGGTTACTGTTCTTCCGTTATACATAAAGGCAACCGAATCGAACAGAAGGTTGAATGGATAGTATATGGGTTGTATTCGATAATGATGTTATGCTGTGTATATAGTTATACACACTAGGTGACGGTATTCCCGTTTTACATACGAGCGACCGAAACGAACAGAAAGTTGAATGGAGAGTCTGAACAATCAATGTATCTGGGTGGTATCCGATTATATCGCAATACTGTATATATAGTAATCCTAACCAGGTGACGGTATTTCCGTTACACATACTAGCGACTGAATCGAACAGAAGGTTGAATGGTTAGACGAAACGATAATTGTAACTGAGTTGTATTCTATTATATCGTGGTGATGTTTATATAGAAATACTCACCAGGTTACTGTTCTTTCGTTTTCACATACAAGCGACCAAATCGAGCAGAAGGTCAAATGGATAGATTGAACAATCATCGTATCTGGGTTGTATTCGATTATAATAATAATAATAATAATAATAAATGCTTTTATTGAAAGGTTATATACATTCAGTACAGATAACCTGACAAAAGGCAGGATTCAATCTCTGTACATGAAAAAAAATTCATCACAGAGCTTGCTCTTCCATCCAACCATCGAAATAAATTCATGAAAATTCCTAATTTCAATATACACTCATGGCATTATGAAAAAATAAAAAATAAATATATATATATAGAATAACAATTTCCCTAAAAAAATATATATATATATAAACTATAAACTAAGCATTAAATATAATGTCACAGGTGATTAATAGAAATAAAATAAAATCGAAGAGTGCCATCAAGTTCGTTTCATTATAATACTGTTTCAAATAAATATTTTTTAAGTTTTTTTTTTGAATGTTTTGAGTGGAAATAATTTGAATTCAGGCGGTAAACGGTTGTACAGGCGAAAGATTTGATACGAGAAAGAACCACGAAAAAAAGAAGTCCTGTGTTTTGGCGCTGTCAATTGATTACGAAACCTCAGGTTCAGATTGTGTATATCGGTTCTGAAAGATAACTTCCTGAATAGGTAAGGGGGTATCCTAGTTAAAATAATTTTATGGAAAGTCACAGCGGAATGGAGTGTGCATCTAGCTTCCATATTTAGCCAACCAACATTTTTTAAATGCTGTGAAATATGTTCCCGCCTTCCCGTTCCGGTGATGAGTCTGACACATGAATTCTGAAGTTTTTGTAGTCTCATTTTGTCTGATTTCAGTATTCCAGGGCCATAAACCACGTCTGCATAATGAGCATGTGAAAGAACTAATGAATCACATAATATTATCTTACTCTTTTTGTTCAAAATATTTCTACTCGAATAAATTATTTTGAGATTCATATACCCTCGTTTTAGAATGTGAGAAATGTGTGTCCTTAATCTGAGAGCACTGTCGATATATAACCCTAAATTTTTTGTTACCTCTGTAGTTGGCAATCTAGCTCCATCAACGGTTATATTCACCAAATTTTTGCAGCGGTTTCTTGCTGCTGTTCTTCCGAATAACATGACATATGATTTTGAAGCATTACACTAAGACAATATCTATCAGAAACCTCTATCAAAGAGTTCAAATCCCGATTTATCAGTTCGAGTGCATGATTGAGAGAGTTTTCTTCAAATTCTAAATACAACTGTGTATCGTCCGCGTAACAATGCATAGATGTGTAAAGAAGGGACTTAGAGAATTGGGACGTATAAATGACGAAAAGAAGAGGTCCCAAAATTGATCCCTGTGGTACACCATTTTCGAGAAAAATTGAACCAGATTTTTCATTATTGAGTATAACACACTGAGAGCGATTGTGGAGATAGTGTCTGAGGAGTGTCAGAGCATCCAACGTAAACCCTAGGTAACTTAGAATTGCTGCAAGAAGTTTGTGATTGATTCGGTCGAATGCTTTCGAATAGTCAAGCAATACCAATACACATAGTTTGTTATTGTCGATAGATATATGCAAATCATCCAGAACTTTCGAAAGGGCCGTTGTACAGCTATGGTCAGTTCTAAATCCTGATTGACAGGCTGGTAATATGTCGTATTCGTTCAAGTAATACCGCATTTGTGTGTTCAATATTTTTTCAAAAGCTTTCGAGATCGCACACAAGATACTGATTGGGCGAAGGTCACTCATACTCTCTGGGTTGGTGGTTTTTGCTAGTGGTAGGACATGTGACTGTTTCCAACTCGATGAATAAACATTTTTTTGTATGCAATAATTAAATATATGTGTTATGTGTGGTAAGATTAGTGGACAACAATGTAATAACATTTTTATACTCATCTTGTCTGGTCCGACAGCATTCGACTTAATACTCAGTAGAGTAGTGTAAACTTCTTTTTCGTTCGTTTCATGAAATGAAAAATTGCAGTAGTTTAACGTATTACCTGAGAAAAAGTCGATCAGTTCATCATCAGGTGCAGAGTTATTATTCGAAATGCCTCCAAAAAAATTATTGATATCTTCAACGCGCATTAATAGTTCCGGAATTGATTGATGGGTCTTTTTGTTATTGTATACGTTTATATCAGCTAGTTCTTTCCATAACTGTTTATTTATTGTCAATCGATAATTGAGATATGCTTTTTTTTCGAGAGTCGCCGTTCTATTCGTAAGATTTCTAATTTCTTTATAATAGTCCCAGTGATGTTTACATTTTGTTCTTTTGAATCTAGAGAGAGCCCTGTCCCTGAGCTTAAACATAAGTCTCATGTTCTCAGTTATCCACGGTGCTTTCTTTCTCGTAATTTTAACTGTTTTCAACGGCGAGTGTTTTTCGAAAATTTCAAGTAGTAAACTTGTGAATATGGCGACTTTCTCATCAATATCGTTGGAGTCATACATAACACGAAAATTAATTGCATGCAGATCCACAAGAAATGAATCAGAGTTGAATTTTCTAAAGTCTCGAAATGTGTACATGAAGCTATCACCTGTTATTTTTATAAGACCGGCTTTACACGATACAAGAAAGTGATCAGAAAAAGAACTACAATCGATCGTAGTACAGTCACTTATAGGTAAAATTTCGGAGCAGATTATAAGATCAATTATTTTACAGCTGTTTGAGGAATATCGTGATGGTTTATCAACAATTTGTGTCAAACCAAATGAATCTATGATTTCACTTAATTGAACACAAGAACTACTTGTAGGATCTGAATAGTCGATGTTAAGATCGCCAGCGCAAATTATATAGTCAAATTTCGGACATATATTGGATAGACTGTCTTCAAATGCTGACAAAAAAGTTGGGATGGGAAGATTGGGTGGCCTATATACAGAGGCTACTGCATATTTCATTTTTTGTATTGTAAAAGTTATCCATACTTGTTCAATTATTTCTGATGAAATATTGAGAATACGAATTGCTTTAAATATATGCTTAATATAAATTGCAACCCCACCCCCCCGTCCAATTGTCCTATCCTTTCGAAATAGATGATATCCTGTAAGACTGATGATGCCGTTTGAGGTATTTTCAGAAAGCCATGTTTCAGAAACGGTAATAACATCATAGTTATTGTGAACTTTCTGTTTGAATTCTGAGAAAACGTTCATAATAGATCTCGTATTTATATGACATACTGTCAGGTTACGCATTTTTTTGAGGAAGTATTACGCAATCTTGAGGGAGCACAACAGAAAATTTAATTATTTGAATAATGAATTGAAAAGAAAAAGAAAGAAGAAAATACAATCAAAAGTCAATAATCGATGAAAATTATGGAGTTGAAATTAGGGCCCTTTGGCAGCCCTATGGGGATTTTCTCTCGATGGTTTCTTGCTGGCTATATTTTCCAAAGGGGATGAAGTTTTTCTCTTGGAGCTGGCTTCTTCAACAACACTTGATGGCGTAGGTTGTTTTCTGAAAATGGACGGGTCTTGCTGTAGGTCTTGCAAGCTGAATTTTTTATCATTCACAATCAAATTACTACGTCTGATTGTGGCTTTGTGACCGTCTTGTTTTGCCTGGTTCAGATACTGGCGTAGGGTTCTGTTAACTTCTTGATCCTCAGGAATCAAATCATCCATGACATAAACATTATCACCCTTCAGTTTTCGGAGATTTTTCATGATTTCATTTTTTTTTAGATATGATATTAGTTCGAGTTTCAAAATTTTCTTATCAGTCCCTTTTCCAGGAAAGAAGAAGATGTTGTTAACGTCTCTCAATTCCAAATCGACCTCCAATGTATCTCTCAGGTATTGAAGACCTTCTACAGGAGTGTCGGTTTGCAATCCAAAAACAATGATATTGTTTCTACGTGATTTGTTGTCAAACTGGATAATTTTCTCTTTCAATTTAATGTTTTCTTCCTCAAGATGTAATATTTTGTTGTTGGTGGACAACAATTCAGATTTTATTTCAGATAAAGTATCTTGGGTTTTGTCTGATTTGGTATCTAATTTTGTCAACAGCTCATGGAGATCCTTCAGTGTCACATCTGTCATTTTAGTTGTAAATCTCGGTTTCCAATTATTCGGTAGAATACTAACTAAGCACCCGTACTATAGTGGTTAATTGAGTTGTTTTATCTACCTATCAGTTTTTAGGTGATACGATTAGTGGTCAAGGCCGTCTTTTTGTTACCGGAGATTCAATATAAATTGTAAAACAATCTATTGGATTATGCACTTTCGGCTACTTCTATGTATAGAAACAGACATCAAATCACTCACCAGTAGCTATTTGTAGTTTGTGTGAAAATGCGATATTTTTATGATTTGTTTAACCAGAGTATTCCACCTTTTCACAGGAGCTCAAACACATACAACTCTTCTCTTAATTCTTATTCTCTTAAATTCAAAAACATATATAGTTATACTCACCAGGTAACTGTTCTTCCGTTATACATACGAGCAACCGAATCGAACAGAAGGTTGAATGGATAGTATATGGGTTGTATTCGATTATGATGTTATGCTGTGTATATAGTTATACACACTAGGTGACGGTATTCCCGTTTCACATACGAGCGACCGAAACGAACAGAAAGTTGAATGGATAGTCTGAACAATCAATGTATCTGGGTGGTATCCGATCATATCGCAATACTGTATATATAGTGATACTAACCAGGTGACGGTACTTCCGTTACACATACTAGCGACTGAATCGAACAGAAGGTTAAATGGTTAGACAAAACGATAATTGTATCTGAGTTGTATTCGATGATATCGTGATGATGTTTATATAGCAATACTCACCAGGTAACTGTTCTTCCGTTTCACATACAAGCGACCGAATCGAGCAGGAGGTTGAATAGATAGATTGAACAATCATCGTATCTGGGTTGTATTCGATAATGTTTATATAATTATACTCACCAGGTAACTGTTCTTCCGTTACACATACTAGCGACTGAATTGAACAGAAGGTTGAATGGATAGTATATGGGTTGTATTCGATTATGATGTTATGCTGTGTATATAGTTATACACACTAGGTGACGGTATTCTTGTTTTACATACGAGCGACCGAAACGAACAGAAAGTTGAATGGATAGTCTGAACAATCAATGTATCAGGGTGGTATCCGATTATATCGCAATACTGTATATATAGTGATACATACCAGGTGACGGTACTTCCGTTACACATACTAGCGACTGAATCGAACAGAAGGTTAAATGGTTAGACGAAACGATAATTGTAACTGAGTTGTATTCTATTATATCGTGGTGATGTTTATATAGAAATACTCACCAGGTTACTGTTCTTCCGTTATACATACGAGCAACCGAATCGAACAGAAGGTTGAATGGATAGTATCTGGGTTGTATTCGATTATGATGTTATGCTATGTATATAGTTAAACACACTAGGTGACAGTATTCCCGTTTCACATACGAGCGACCGAAACGAACAGAAAGTTGAATGGATAGTCTGAACAATCAATGTATCTGGGTGGTATCCGATTATATCGCAATACTGTATATATAGTGATACTTACCAGGTGACGGTACTTCCGTTACACATACTAGCGACTGAATCGAACAGAAGGTTAAATGGTTAGACGAAACGATGATTGAAACTGAGTTGTATTCTATTATATCGTGGTGATGTTTATATAGAAATACTCACCAGGTTACTGTTCTTCCGTTACACATACTAGCGACTGAATCGAACAGAAGGTCAAATGGTTAGACGAAACGATAATTGAAACTGAGTTGTTTTCGATTATATCGTGGTGATGTTTATATAGAAATACTCACCAGGTAACTGTTCTTTCGTTTTCACATACAAGCGACCGAATCGAGCAGAAGGTCAAATGGATAGATTGAACAATCATCGTATCTGGGTTGTATTCGATTATGTTTATATAGTTATACTCACCAGGTAACTGTTCTTCCGTTACACATACTAGCGACTGAATCGAACAGAAGGTTAAATGGTTAGACGAAACGATAATTGAAACTGAGTTGTATTCGATTATATCGTGGTGATGTTTATATAGAAATACTCACCAGGTAACTGTTCTTTCGTTTTCACATACGAGCGACCGAATCGAACAGAAGGTTGAATGGATAGTATATGGGTTGTATTCGATTATGATGTTATGCTGTGTATATAGTTATACACACTAGGTGACGGTATTCCCGTTTTACATACGAGCGACCGAAACGAACAGAAAGTTGAATGGATAGTCTGAACAATCAATGTATCTGGGTGGTATCCGATTATATCGCAATACTGTATATATAGTGATACTAACCAGGTGACGGTACTTCCGTTACACATACTAGCGACTGAATCGAACAAAAGGTTAGATGGTTAGACGAAACGATAATTGTAACTGAGTTGTATTCTATTATATCGTGGTGATGTTTATATAGAAATACTCACCAGGTTACTGTTCTTTCGTTTTCACATACAAGCGACCGAATCGAGCAGAAGGTCAAATGGATAGATTGAACAATCATCGTATCTGAGTTGTATTCGATTATGTTTATATAGTTATACTCACCAGGTAACTATTCTTCCGTTACACATACTAGCGACTGAATCGAACAGAAGGTTAAATGGTTAGACGAAACGATAATTGTATCTGAGTTGTATTCGATGATATCGTGATGATGTTTATATAGCAATAGTCACCAGGTAACTGTTCTTCCGTTTTACATACGAGCGACCGAAACGAACAGAAAGTTGAATGGATAGTCTAAACAATCAATGTATCTGGGTGGTATCCGATTATATCGCAATACTGTATATATAGTGATACTAACCAGGTGACGGTACTTCCGTTACACATACTAGCGACCGAATCGAGCAGAAGGTCAAATGGATAGATTGAACAATCATCGTATCTGGGTTGTATTCGATTATGTTTATATAGTTATACTCACCAGGTAACTGTTCTTCCGTTACACATACTAGCGACTGAATCGAACAGAAGGGATAAATGGTTAGACGAAACGATAATTGAAACTGAGTTGTATTCTATTATATCGTGGTGATGTTTATATAGAAATACTCACCAGGTTACTGTTCTTCCGTTATACATACGAGCAACCGAATCGAACAGAAGGTTGAATAGATAGTATATGGGTTGTATTCGATTATGATGTTATGCTGTGTATATAGTTATACACACTAGGTGACGGTATTCTTGTTTTACATACGAGCGACCGAAACGAACAGAAAGTTGAATGGATAGTCTGAACAATCAATGTATCAGGGTGGTATCCGATTATATCGCAATACTGTATATATAGTGATACATACCAAGTGACGGTACTTCCGTTACACATACTAGCGACTGAATCGAACAGAAGGTTAAATGGTTAGACGAAACGATAATTGAAACTGAGTTGTATTCGATTATATCGTGGTGATGTTTATATAGAAATACTCACCAGGTTACTGTTCTTCCGTTATACATACGAGCAACCGAATCGAACAGAAGGTTGAATGGATAGTATATGGGATGTATTCGATTATGATGTTATGCTGTGTATATAGTTATACACACTAGGTAACGGTATTCCCGTTTCACATACGAGCGACCGAAACGAACAGAAAGTTGAATGGATAGTCTGAACAATCAATGTATCTGGGTGGTATCCGATTATATCGCAATACTGTATATATAGTGATACATACCAGGTGACGGTACTTCCGTTACACATACTAGCGACTGAATCGAAAAGAAGGTTAAATGGTTAGACGAAACGATGATTGTAACTGAGTTGTATTCTATTATATCGTGGTGATGTTTATATAGTTATACTCACCAGGTAACTGTTCTTCCGTTACACATACTAGCGACTGAATCGAACAGAAGGTTAAATGGTTAGACGAAACGATAATTGTAACTGAGTTGTATTCGATTATATCGTGGTGATGTTTATATAGAAATACTCACCAGGTTACTGTCCTTCCATTATACATACGAGCAACCGAATCGAACAGAAGGTTGAATGGATAGTATCTGGATTGTATTCGATTATGATGTTATGCTGTGTATATAGTCAAACACACTAGGTGACGGTATTCCCGTTTCACATACGAGCGACCGAAACGAACAGAAAGTTGAATGGATAGTCTGAACAATCAATGTATCTGGGTGGTATCCGATTATATCGCAATACTGTATATATAGTGATACTAACCAGGTGACGGTACTTCCGTTACACATACTAGCGACTGAATCGAACAGAAGGTTAAATGGTTAGACAAAACGATAATTGTATCTGAGTTGTATTCGATGATATCGTGATGATGTTTATATAGCAATACTCACCAGGTAACTGTTCTTCCGTTTTACATACAAGCGACCGAATCGAGCAGGAGGTTGAATTCAGTATAGATTGAACAATCATCGTATCTGGGTTGTATTCGATTATGTTTATATAGTTATACTCACCAGGTAACTGTTCTTCCGTTATACATACGAGCGACTGAATTGAACAGAAGGTTGAATGGATAGTATATGGGTTGTATTCGATAATGATGTTATGCTGTGTATATAGTTATACACACTAGGTGACGGTATTCTTGTTTTACATACGAGCGACCGAAACGAACAGAAAGTTGAATGGATAGTATCTGGGTTGTATTCGATTATGATGTTATGCTGTGTATATAGTTATACACACTAGGTGACGGTATTCCTGTTTCACATACGAGCGACCGAAACGAACAGAAAGTTGAATGGATAGTCTGAACAATCAATGTATCTGGGTGGTATCCGATTATATCGCAATACTGTATATATAGTGATACTAACCAGGTGACGGTACTTCCGTTACACATACTAGCGACTGAATCGAACAGAAGGTTAAATGGTTAGACAAAACGATAATTGAAACTGAGTTGTATTCGATTCTATCGTGGTGATGTTTATATAGAAATACTCACCAGGTTACTGTTCTTCCGTTATACATACGAGCAACCGAATCGAACAGAAGGTTGAATGGATAGTATCTGGGTTGTATTCGATTATGATGTTATGCTGTGTAAATCGTTAAACACACTAGGTGACGGTATTCCCGTTTCACATACGAGCGATCGAAACGAACAGAAAGTTGAATGGATAGTCTGAACAATCAATGTATCTGGGTGGTATCTGATTATATCGCAATACTGTATATATAGTGATACTAACCAGGTGACGGTACTTCCGTTACACATACTAGCGACTGAATCGAACAGAAGGTTAAATGGTTAGACGAAACGATAATTGAAACTGAGTTGTATTCGATTATATCGTGGTGATGTTTATATAGAAATACTCACCAGGTAACTGTTCTTTCGTTTTCACATACAAGCGACCGAATCGAGCAGAAGGTCAAATGGATAGATTGAACAATCATCGTATCTGGGTTGTATTCGATAATGTTTATATAGTTATACTCACCAGGTAACTGTTCTTCCGTTACACATACTAGCGACTGAATCGAACAGAAGGTTAAATGGTTAGACGAAACGATAATTGTAACTGAGTTGTATTCTATTATATCGTGGTGATGTTTATATAGAAATACTCACCAGGTTACTGTTCTTCCGTTATACATACGAGCAACCAAATCGAACAGAAGGTTGAATGGATAGTATCTGGGTTGTATTCGATTATGATGTTATGGTGTGTATATAGTTAAACACACTAGGTGACGTTATTCCCTTTTCACATACAAGCGACTGAAACGAACAGAAAGTTGAATGGATAGTCTGAACAATCAATGTATCTGGGTGGTATCCGATTATATCGCAATGCTGTATATATAGTGATACTAATCAGGTGACGGTACTTCCGTTACACATACTAGCGACTGAATCGAACAGAAGGTTAAATGGTTAGACGAAACGATAATTGAAACTGAGTTGTATTCGATTATATCGTGGTGATGTTTATATAGAAATACTCACCAGGTAACTGTTCTTTCGTTTTCACATACAAGTGACCGAATCGAGCAGAAGGTCAAATGGATAGATTGAACAATCATCGTATCTGGGTTGTATTCGATTATGTTTATATAGTTATACTCACCAGGTAACTGTTCTTCCGTTACACATACGAGCGACTGAATTGAACAGAAGGTTGAATGGATAGTATATGGGTTGTATTCGATTATGATGTTATGCTGTGTATATAGTTAAACACACTAGGTGACGGTATTCCCGTTTCACATACGAGCGACCGATCTGGGTGGTATCCGATTATATCGCAATACTGTATATATAGTGATACTAACCAGGTGACGGTACTTCCGTTACACATACTAGCGACTGAATCGAACAGAAGGTTGAATGGTTAGACGAAACGATAATTGAAACTGAGTTGTATTCGATTATATCGTGGTGATGTTTATATAGAAATACTCACCAGGTAACTGTTCTTTCGTTTTCACATACAAGCGACCGAATCGAGCAGAAGGTCAAATGGATAGATTGAACAATCATCGTATCTGGGTTGTATTCGATTATGTTTATATAGTTATACTCACCAGGTAACTGTTCTTCCGTTACACATACTAGCGACTGAATCGAACAGAAGGTTAAATGGTTAGACGAAACGATAATTGAAACTGAGTTGTATTCGATTATATCGTGGTGATGTTTATATAGCAATACTCACCAGGTAACTGTTCTTCCGTTTTACATACAAGCGACCGAATCGAGCAGGAGGTTGAATGGATAGTATCTGGATTGTATTCGATTATGATGTTATGCTGTGTATATAGTCAAACACACTAGGTGACGGTATTCCCGTTTCACATACGAGCGACCGAAACGAACAGAAAGTTGAATGGATAGTCTGAACAATCAATGTATCTGGGTGGTATCCGATTATATCGCAATACTGTATATATAGTGATACTAACCAGGTGACGGTACTTCCGTTACACATACTAGCGACTGAATCGAACAGAAGGTTGAATGGTTAGACGAAACGATAATTGAAACTGAGTTGTATTCGATTATATCGTGGTGATGTTTATATAGAAATACTCACCAGGTAACTGTTCTTTCGTTTTCACATACAAGCGACCGAATCGAGCAGAAGGTCAAATGGATAGATTGAACAATCATCGTATCTGGGTTGTATTCGATTATGTTTATATAGTTATACTCACCAGGTAACTGTTCTTCCGTTACACATACTAGCGACTGAATCGAACAGAAGGTTAAATGGTTAGACGAAACGATAATTGAAACTGAGTTGTATTCTATTATATCGTGGTGATGTTTATATAGAAATACTCACCAGGTTACTGTTCTTCCGTTATACATACGAGCAACCGAATCGAACAGAAGGTTGAATGGATAGTATATGGGTCGTATTCGATTATGATGTTATGCTTTGTATATAGTTATACACACTAGGTGACGGTATTCCCGTTTCACAAACGAGCGACCGAAACGAACAGAAAGTTGAATGGATAGTCTGAACAATCAATGTATCTGGGTGGTATCCGATTATATCGCAATACTGTATATATAGTGATACTAACCAGGTGACGGTACTTCCGTTACACATACTAGCGACTGAATCGAACAGAAGGTTAAATGGTTAGACGAAACGATAATTGAAACTGAGTTGTATTCGATTATATCGTGGTGATGTTTATATAGCAATACTCACCAGGTAACTGTTCTTCCGTTTTACATACAAGCGACCGAATCGAGCAGGAGGTTGAATAGATAGATTGAACAATCATCGTATCTGGGTTGTATTCGATAATGTTTATATAAATATACTCACCAGGTAACTGTTCTTCCGTTACACATACTAGCGACTGAATCGAACAGGAGGTTAAATGGTTAGACGAAACGATAATTGTAACTGAGTTGTATTCTATTATATCGTGGTGATGTTTATATAGAAATACTCACCAGGTTACTGTTCTTCCGTTATACATACGAGCAACCGAATCGAACAGAAGGTTGAATAGATAGTATCTGGGTTGTATTCGATTATGATGTTATGCTGTGTATATAGTCAAACACACTAGGTGACGGAATTCCCGTTTCACATACGAGCGACCGAAACGAACAGAAAGTTGAATGGATAGTCTGAACAATCAATGTATCTGGGTGGTATCCGATTATATCGCAATACTGTATATATAGTGATACTAACCAGGTGAAGGTACTTCCGTTACACATACTAGCGACTGAATCGAACAGAAGGTTAAATGGTTAGACGAAACGATAATTGTATCTGAGTTGTATTCGATGATAACGTGATGATGTTAATATAGCAATACTCACCAGGTAACTGTTCGTCCGTTACACATACGAGCGACCGAAACGAACAGAAAGTTGAATGGATAGTCTGAACAATCAATGTATCTGGGTGGTATCCGATTATATCGCAATACTGTATATATAGTGATACTAACCAGGTGACGGTACTTCCGTTACACATACTAGCGACTGAATCGAACAGAAGGTTAAATGGTTAGACGAAACGATAATTGAAACTGAGTTGTATTCGATTATGTCGTGGTGATGTTTATATAGAAATACTCACCAGGTAACTGTTCTTTCGTTTTCACATACAAGCGACCGAATCGAGCAGAAGGTCAAATGGATAGATTGAACAATCATCGTATCTGGGTTGTATTCGATTATGTTTATATAGTTATACTCACCAGGTAACTGTTCGTCCGTTACACATTCTAGCGACTGAATCGAACAGAAGGTTAAATGGTTAGACGAAACGATAATTGAAACTGAATTGTATTCTATTATATCTTGGTGATGTTTATATAGAAATACTCACCAGGTTACTGTTCTTCCGTTATACATACGAGCAACCGAATCGAACAGAAGGTTGAATGGATAGTATATGGGTTGTATTCGATTATGATGTTATGCTGTGTATATAGTTATACACACTAGGTGGCGGTATTCCCGTTTCACATACGAGCGACCGAAACGAACAGAAAGTTGAATTTCGAAACTTTATGCTATATATACAATATCTCTCACAAAGTTGATAAATCTGTTTTTCGGAACGAACAGTGATCAATCAATCAATCAATCAATCAATGTTTATTCAGAGATCATTACATATAGCTAAAGAGTATAATATAAATCTAAATCTAAGTTGAATAAACACAGTTAATCGCTAAAGAACATTCTTGAAAGCGATATAAATGTGAACTTCATTAATAATATTTATTTAACTAATGATAATCCACAAAGGTGGAGTACACATTTAGGTATAAGTTGAAAACATAAATTGATAAATAATTAACAAAAGTAAAATATAATGATAATTATTAGTAGATAAGAGTACTGAGAACTTAAAGAAAGAAAAGATAAGGAAGCTGTTCTTCAATAATGATATATATTAGAAACATCCACATACTGATGAATTTGAAACCGTGGATTCTGTAATATCCACCAATTTATTTTCGTTTTGAACGTGTATATTGAGGAAATAGTCCTATATTCGTCGGGTATAACAGTATACAGTTTTGGTGCCAAGTACAAATATGATCTTAGCAGTGTATTTTTTCAGGTCTCGGGATTCGGATTTGATTGGGTTTATTTCTCGTGTTATAGTTATGTTGGACGTAGTCCAATTCATATTTATATTTATGTTGTCTTGAGACTACCATGAGAAAAAATATTTGTCTGACATCTAGCAGTTTGGTTTCTTTATATAATTGATCTGATGGGTAAGTCATAGGCTTATTATATACTATTTTGATCAACCATTTTTGAATTTTCTCCAAATTCTTTATAAAGGAATTGGCAGCTGCTCCCCATGCTACTATAGCATACCTGATATGACTTTCAGCTAAGCTATAGTAAATTATTCTCATTTGGTCTGAAGTGAGGATTTTTTTCAAATATTTGAATTTTGATAACATAAATCTCAATTTTTTAATTACATAATTTATTTGAACGTCCCATTTCAAGTGACTGTCTATGTAAATACCAAGGTACTTCGTGTTAGACGCTTTGTTGATTGTCGTGAGAATACCGTTATTACGAATGGTCAGTGTTTCATATTCTGGCAAGTATCGAGGATAAGAAGTAAAGGGAATGTAATTCGTTTTATGGAAGTTCACAGTAAGCAGGCGATTGTTGAACCAGTTGGTTAGTTTTATGAGATCTGCTTCAGCTGTATTCTTGAGGGTTCTCCAATCGTCAGCGCTGTAGATTACTGCCTTATCATCTGCAAAGCTAACAGCATCACCCTCGATATCAAGCTGAAATAGATCGTTGATATAGATATTAAATAAAATGGGTCCTAATACGGTGCCTTGAGGGACACCATAGACAACGTCTTCGGTAGAGCTAAGAATATCATTTATCTGTACCATTTGTTTTCTGTTCGATAAATAACTTTCAAGCAGTCGATAGGGTGTTCCTCTGAATCCAATGTTTTCTAGAATTGTTAGTAGTTGTTGGTGACAAACTGTATCGAACGCTTTAGTTAAATCGATAAACATGCATAATGTTGGACATTTTTGATCGATTTTCTTGCTTACTCTAGATATGACATAGGCTATAGCATCTTCTGTCGATTTATTCTCTCTGAAACCGAATTGTTTGTTTGACAATATGTTGTATTTATGTAAATAGCTGGTCATACGAGATTTCAGGATTCTCTCGAATATCTTTGCCAAATTGGATAATAGTGATATTGGTCGATAGTTGCTGATGTTGAGTTTGTCTCCTTTTTTGTGGATAGGTTTGATTATTGCATTCTTGAAGGCTGCAGGGACTTTACCTGAGTTGAAGCATTGGTTTATTATAAAAGCAAGTGGTTTGGCAATACTTTGGGATACTAATTTTAATGTTTCTGATGTGAGTCCGTCTATTCCTGGAGCCTTTTTGTTTTTCAGATTTGAAATCGTTTCCAATATTTCTATTTCATTGGTCTCAGCGAGGAAGAATGATTGTAGGGTTGCTGCTTCTACATGGGGTTCTACATCAGCCTTGATTTTTATCTCGTCAGCCAATTTTTTGCCAATGTTCGAAAAGTATGTATTAAATTCGCTCGCAATATCATAATCAGTATTTAGTATATCTCCATTTTCTGCTCTGATTTCGGATATTTCTTTCTTTTCCGATTTATTCTTGGTGATGTCGTTAATACATTTCCATAGTCCAGATGAGTTTGATTTGTTTCGATCGATTTCATTTTGGTAGTAAAGCCTTTTAGCTTCATCAATTAGAATATTCAATCTGTTTCTGAATTTTTTATAATTTGATATGTTTTCATCATTTGGATTTCTTTTCATTATTTTATAGAGAATGTTTTTGTTATTTATTGAATTGACTAACGCAGCTGTTATCCAAGCCTTCTTTTTTGTTTCGCATGATTTTATTTTCTTCGTGATTGTACAATTTTCAATGTGATTTTTAAATTTTTTTATGAAATTATTCGTGCATGTGTCGAGATCTTCAGTCATATAAACTTCTTCCCAATTTTCCTCACGTAGTACAAGCATTAATCTATCTTTATTCAAATACCGTTTAGTGATAGCTACATCTTTCATTTTAATCTCTACATCTGGACAACTTACTTGGGCAACTATCATGTAATGATCAGTGATATCAGACTGCAGAATGGCCGATTGAATATTGTGTGTTGATGTTATTGGTTTCTTGATGAAAATGTGATCAATGCATGAGTTTGACTCACCTTTAACTCTGGTGTGTTTATTGATTGCTGAAATGAATGCATTTTCTCCTAGTATATCCAGGTAATGTGAAGAAAAGTTTCGGACTTCCATTGTCTAAAGGTATGAAGATTTGAATCCTGAGAAAAGAAAAGATGAGTTATGCTGAAAAAACGAAATAAGTGATGAATAAAAAATTAACTATTTTATCGAATCAAGAAGATTCGAGTATCAATAAATCAGGTAAGTATTAGTGTTAGTATATATGAAGTCGAAAAATGTAGATTTAAATGGGGGTTTAACTAGTCGATGAGCCTGAAAATAAGAAAAAATTGAATTAGAAATCAATAGCCTGAAAAAGAAAGGTTGAATTAGAAATCAATAGCCTGAAAAAAGAAAAGTTGAATAGCCTGAAAAAAGAAAAGTTGAATAGCCTGAAAAAAGAAAAGTTGAATTAAAAATTAAAATAAAATGAATGAATAAAGAATTAAAATTATGAGAAGGATTCAAATCGAGTTTGTCACGACGTTTCGATTGTGTGTATCTACAATCGTCTTCAGGTGAGAACTAACAAAGTCCTGGGATACGGGGGTATTTATAGGTCAGCTATGGCGGGATTTTCCGGTTCAGTGAGCCGTAACCGGTTGATTCGGCTAATCAGCGGTTTCCATGTGTTGCGGATCTCGACGCTTGGTTGACTGAAAGCGTTATTATTCATTATGTATGCTGCTTCCTTGAATTTCCTCCTGAACCAGTGTTCTTCTCTATGGATGATTTCTGCCTCAGACCATTTGATGTTATGTTGGTCGGTCCACACATGTTCTGCGATTCCTGACTTGGTGGTTTCTCCTCGTTGGGTGTTTTTCTTGTGTTCGCCGATTCTGGTTTCCAGTGGTCTCTTGGTTTCTCCGATGTATGATTTGCCACATTCGCATGGTACTCGATAAACACAATTCTTGGAGTCACTGTTTTTGTTCGTTGGTCTGGTTTTGGTGAGTTGGCTGCGGATGGTGTTTCCAGATTTGAAGCAGGTCTTGATCTTGTATTTGGATCCAATCTTCTTGATTCTCTCTGACAATCCTTTGATGTAGGGAAGGCACAATGTTGGTTGTTGCGGTTCTTCTTCTTTTTGGATTATCCTCTGTTTCCTGCTCTTCAACGTCTGTTCCACCAATTTCCTTGAATAGCCGTTCTGGTAGAGGTCTCTCTTGATGTGGTCCAGTTCGGAAGTTAGGCTTTCCTCGTTGTTGCAGAGGCTGAAGGCACGATCAATCAGAGTTTTCACTATGCCCCTTTTCGTAGCTCCGTGATGGTTGGATCCATTGTTGAGATATTGTCCTGTGTGAGTTGGTTTCCTGTAAACAGAAGTTTGCCATTTGTTGTCTGTTCTCTTCACTTTCACGTCCAGGAAAGGCAATTCGTTTTGGGATTCTCTCTCGATGGTGAATTTGATGGAAGGTCTCACGTTGTTGAGGTGTTGTAGGAAGGTGTCCAGTTCGTCGTCTCCGTGGTTCCACACTATGAATGTGTCGTCGACGTATCTCAACCAGATTCGCGGCTTTTTATGTGCTTGGTCGATGGCGAATGTTTCGAACCATTCCATATATATATTCGCTATTACCGGCGAGAGCGGTGATCCCATTGGTAGTCCTTCATCTTGAGTGAAGAAAGAGTCCTTAATCTGGAAGTAGCAGTTCCGAAGACAGCATTCTAGGAGATCCATAATTCCTTCTACTGGTATTGGTGTTCTATCTCCGAGGTGTTCGTCGCTCTGAAGTTTTGTTTTGATTATTTGAAGTGCTTCTCCGACAGGAACGTTGGTGTAAAGGCTTTCTACATCGAAGCTGACGAGTTGGTCTCCTTGTGTAGCTTCAATTTTCTCTAGGATCTCAACAAAGTGCCTGGAGTTCTTCACGAAGGATGGAGTGTTTCCCTGTAGTGGTTGGATGATCGGTAGTAGGAATCTCGCTAGCTTGTGGGTGGCTGAATTTCTGGAGCTAATGATCGGTCTGAGTGGGACGTCTGTTTTATGAATCTTTGGCAGTCCATATAGGTGAGGTGGTTTGCTGTGATGTGGTGTCAACGATGATCTCTCCTTATCTGAAAAATAAAGTTGATATTTCTTCAAAGTGAGGTAAACCTTCCGTTCGATTGCTGGAGTGGGATCTCGTGCGATCGTGGTGTATTTTCCTTTTTTGAGAGTCTCTTCAATTTTCTGCTCATAGAGTTCTGTGTCCATAATAACGGTAGCGTTTCCTTTGTCTGCCGGTAGGATTTTGATAGTGTTGTCTCTTCGTAGATGGTTTAAGGCCTTCTGTTCCTCGCGGCTGATATTGGGTGTAGGAGGTGTTAGTTCGCGATCCAGTTGTTCCCTCACTTTCCATCTGAATTCCTCTGCTTGGATTTGGTTGATGAATAAGGTGGTAGTCTCCACAGCGCTGATTATCTCCAATAATGGTAAATTGAAGAGACTCTCAGAAAAGGAAAATACACCACGATCGCACGAGATCCCACTCCAGCAATCGAACGGAAGGTTTACCTCACTTTGAAGAAATATCAACTTTATTTTTCAGATAAGGAGAGATCATCGTTGACACCACATCACAGCAAACCACCTCACCTATATGGACTGCCAAAGATTCATAAAACAGACGTCCCACTCAGACCGATCATTAGCTCCAGAAATTCAGCCACCCACAAGCTAGCGAGATTCCTACTACCGATCATCCAACCACTACAGGGAAACACTCCATCCTTCGTGAAGAACTCCAGGCACTTTGTTGAGATCCTAGAGAAAATTGAAGCTACACAAGGAGACCAACTCGTCAGCTTCGATGTAGAAAGCCTTTACACCAACGTTCCTGTCGGAGAAGCACTTCAAATAATCAAAACAAAACTTCAGAGCGACGAACACCTCGGAGATAGAACACCAATACCAGTAGAAGGAATTATGGATCTCCTAGAATGCTGTCTTCGGAACTGCTACTTCCAGATTAAGGACTCTTTCTTCACTCAAGATGAAGGACTACCAATGGGATCACCGCTCTCGCCGGTAATAGCGAATATATATATGGAATGGTTCGAAACATTCGCCATCGACCAAGCACATAAAAAGCCGCGAATCTGGTTGAGATACGTCGACGACACATTCATAGTGTGGAACCACGGAGACGACGAACTGGACACCTTCCTACAACACCTCAACAACGTGAGACCTTCCATCAAATTCACCATCGAGAGAGAATCCCAAAACGAATTGCCTTTCCTGGACGTGAAAGTGAAGAGAACAGACAACAAATGGCAAACTTCTGTTTACAGGAAACCAACTCACACAGGACAATATCTCAACAATGGATCCAACCATCACGGAGCTACGAAAAGGGGCATAGTGAAAACTCTGATTGATCGTGCCTTCAGCCTCTGCAACAACGAGGAAAGCCTAACTTCCGAACTGGACCACATCAAGAGAGACCTCTACCAGAACGGCTATTCAAGGAAATTGGTGGAACAGACGTTGAAGAGCAGGAAACAGAGGATAATCCAAAAAGAAGAAGAACCGCAACAACCAACATTGTGCCTTCCCTACATCAAAGGATTGTCAGAGAGAATCAAGAAGATTGGATCCAAATACAAGATCAAGACCTGCTTCAAATCTGGAAACACCATCCGCAGCCAACTCACCAAAACCAGACCAACGAACAAAAACAGTGACTCCAAGAATTGTGTTTATCGAGTACCATGCGAATGTGGCAAATCATACATCGGAGAAACCAAGAGACCACTGGAAACCAGAATCGGCGAACACAAGAAAAACACCCAACGAGGAGAAACCACCAAGTCAGGAATCGCAGAACATGTGTGGACCGACCAACATAACATCAAATGGTCTGAGGCAGAAATCATCCATAGAGAAGAACACTGGTTCAGGAGGAAATTCAAGGAAGCAGCATACATAATGAATAATAACGCTTTCAGTCAACCAAGCGTCGAGATCCGCAACACATGGAAACCGCTGATTAGCCGAATCAACCGGTTACGGCTCACTGAACCGGAAAATCCCGCCATAGCTGACCTATAAATACCCCCGTATCCCAGGACTTTGTTAGTTCTCACCTGAAGACGATTGTAGATACACACAATCGAAACGTCGTGACAAACTCGATTTGAATCCTTCTCATAATTTTAATTCTTTATTCATTCATTTTATTTTAATTTTTAATTCAACTTTTCTTTTTTCAGGCTATTCAACTTTTCTTTTTTCAGGCTATTGATTTCTAATTCAACCTTTCTTTTTCAGGCTATTGATTTCTAATTCAATTTTTTCTTATTTTCAGGCTCATCGACTAGTTAAACCCCCATTTAAATCTACATTTTTCGACTTCATATATACTAACACTAATACTAACCTGATTTATTGATACTCGAATCTTCTTGATTCGATAAAATAGTTAATTTTTTATTCATCACTTATTTCGTTTTTTCAGCATAACTCATCTTTTCTTTTCTCAGGATTCAAATCTTCATACCTTTAGACAATGGAAGTCCGAAACTTTTCTTCACAACTCGAGACATTGTCAGCCACCTTCGAACAAAATATCCAGGTAATCTTCTGTGTGCTCTTCATGGCCTAGGATATTGATATTCATGTCCCCAACGAATACGTGAAAATCGGACCTCGTATTATTCAGATAATTTTGCAGTTGCCTGTTAAAATTATTTACGCATGTAGATGGGGGCCTGTAAACAGCTGTTATTAAAATATTTCTATCAGTAATCTTTGAATTTATTTCAATTACCTTCAACTCACCAAAATTGATAATAGAGTAAAGGTAATTAATTCCCTTTTTTATATACACTACCGTACCATCATTTTGATTAATGCTTCCTTCACTGTATACATAGTTATAACCTTCGATTTGATATAAAGATGAATCATCAATTTGCCATGTTTCTGATAATACTATGAAGTCTAATTCGGTGTCAATTTGACTGATTAGAATCTTGAACTCATCTAAGTTTTTGTTAATGCTTCTAATATTTCCGTGTAAAACATTGCAAACTCTCTTTTTACTTTCAGCATCAAGCATTTCGTTAATATCTGTTATGGTATCGAACGATTCTGTATCTACTGTCTCAATTCAAAATTTTTTTATATAATTGTTCATTTTTTCTATGTTGATCGATAATCAGAGTGAAAATTATTCGAATTTGATTTTAATTATAATGTGGGCATAAAAATGGTTGAAAATTATGTCAATCGACGATGGGTTGTTTGGAGAAAGTCTGATCTATATATTTATATGAAACCTGATTAATAATAACAATAATGAAATTATTGATTTCAAAACTAGCGGTGCAAGTGGTTTTATTTTTGAGATTTTGGTCGATGATTGGAGAGTAGTTTCTGGTTGCGTTAAGGCTCTAGTCGTGTAACGCTTTTGTTGTTTTTCCTTATTTATTTCCAGTACAACCGCTTCTTCCTTATTCGCAGACTCTACTTTCTTTTTGATGATGTTCTTGGTGATATTTGATGTTTTGAATGGATAGTCTGAACAATCAATGTATCTGGGTGATATCCGATTATATCGCAATACTGTATATATAGTGATACTAACCAGGTGACGGTACTTCCGTTACACGTACTAGCGACTTAATCGAACAGAAGGTTAATGGTTAGACGAAACGATAATTGAAACTGAGTTGTATTCGATTATATCGTGGTGATGTTTATATAGAAATACTCACCAGGTAACTGTTCTTTCGTTTTCACATACAAGCGACCGAATCGAGCAGAAGGTCAAATGGATAGATTGAACAATCATCGTATCTGGGTTGTATTCGATAATGTTTATATAATTATACTCACCAGGTAACTGTTCTTCCGTTACACATACTAGCGACTGAATCTAACAGAAGGTAAAATGGTTAGACGAAACGATAATTGCAACTGAGTTGTATTCTATTATATCGTGGTGATGTTTATATAGAAATACTCACCAGGTTACTGTTCTTCCGTAATACATACGAGCAACCGAATCGAACAGAAGGTTGAATGGATAGTATCTGGGTTGTATTCGATTATGATGTTATGCTGTGTATATAGTTAAACACACTAGGTGTCGGTATTCCCGTTTCACATACGAGCGACCGAAACGAACAGGAAGTTGAATGGATAGTCTGTACAATCAATGTATCTGGGTGGTATTCGATTATATCGCAATACTGTATATATAGTGATACTAACCAGGTGACGGTACTTCCGTTACACATACTAGCGACTGAATCGAACAGAAGGTTAAATGGTTAGACGAAACGATAATTGTAACTGAGTTGTATTCTATTATATCGTGGTGATGTTTATATAGAAATACTCACCAGGTTACTGTTCTTCCGTTATACATACGAGCAACCGAATCGAACAGAAGGTTGAATGGATAGTATCTGGGTTGTATTCGATTATGATGTTATGCTGTGTATATAGTCAAACACACTAGGTGACGGTATTCCCGTTTCACATACGAGCGACCGAAACGAACAGAAAGTTGAATGGATAGTCTGAACAATCAATGTATCTGGGTGGTATCCGACTATATCGCAATACAGTATATATAGTGATATTAACCAGGTGACGGTACTTCCGTTACACATACTAGCGACTGAATCGAACAGAAGGTTAAATGGTTAGACGAAACGATAATTGTATCTGAGTTGTATTCGATGATAACGTGATGATGTTAATATAGCAATACTCACCAGGTAACTGTTCGTCCGTTACACATACGAGCGACCGAAACGAACAGAAAGTTGAATGGATAGTCTGAACAATCAATGTATCTGGGTGGTATCCGATTATATCGCAATACTGTATATATAGTGATACTAACCAGGTGACGGTACTTCCGTTACACATACTAGCGACTGAAACGAACAGAATGTTAAATGGTTAGACGAAACGATAATTAAAACTGAGTTGTATTCGATTATATCGTGGTGATGTTTATATAGGAATACTCACCAGGTAACTGTTCTTTCGTTTTCACATACAAGCGACCGAATCGAGCAGAAGGTCAAATGGATAGATTGAACAATCATCGTATCTGGGTTGTATTCGATTATGTTTATATAGTTATACTCACCAGGTAACTGTTCTTCCGTCACACATACTAGCGACTGAATCGAACAGAAGGTTAAATGGTTAGACGAAACGATAATTGAAACTGAGTTGTATTCTATTATATCGTGGTGATGTTTATATATAAATACTCACCAGGTTACTGTTCTTCCGTTATACATACGAGCAACCGAATCGAACAGAAGGTTGAATGGATAGTATATGGGTTGTATTCGATTATGATGTTATGCTGTGTATATAGTTAAACACACTAGGTGACGGTATTCCCGTTTCACATACGAGCGACCGAAACGAACAGAAAGTTGAATGGATAGTCTGAACAATCAATGTATCTGGGTGGTATCCGATTATATCGCAATACTGTATATATAGTGATACTAACCAGGTGACGGTTCTTCCGTTACACATACTAGCGACTGAATCGAACAGAAGGTTAAATGGTTAGACGAAACGATAATTGTATCTGAGTTGTATTCGATGATAACGTGATGATGTTTATATAGCAATACTCACCAGGTACCTGTTCTTCCGTTACACATACGAGCGACCGAAACGAACAGAAAGTTGAATGGATAGTCTGAACAATCAATGTATCTGGGTGGTATCCGATTATATCGCAATACTGTATATATAGTGATACTAACCAGGTGACGGTACTTCCGTTACACATACTAGCGACTGAATCGAACAGAAAGTTAAATGGTTAGATGAAACGATAATTGAAACTGAGTTGTATTCGATTATATCGTGGTGATGTTTATATAGAAATACTCACCAGGTAACTGTTCTTTCGTTTTCACATACAAGCGACCGAATCGAGCAGAAGGTCAAATGGATAGATTGAACAATCATCGTATCTGGGTTTTATTCGATTATGTTTATATAGTTATACTCACCAGGTAACTGTTCTTCCGTTACACATACTAGCGACTGAATCGAACAGAAGGTTAAATGGTTAGACGAAACGATAATTGAAACTGAGTTGTATTCTATTATATCGTGGTGATGTTTATACAGAAATACTCACCAGGTTACTGTTCTTCCGTTATACATACGAGCAACCGAATCGAACAGAAGGTTGAATGGATAGTATATGGGTTGTATTCGATTATGATGTTATGCTGTGTATATAGTTATACACACTAGGTGACGGTATTCCCGTTTCACATACGAGCGACCGAAACGAACAGAAAGTTGAATGGATAGTCTGAACAATCAATGTATCTGGGTGGTATCCGATTATATCGCAATACTGTATATATAGTGATACTAACCAGGTGACGGTATTTCCGTTACACATACTAGCGACTGAATCGAACAGAAGGTTAAATGGTTAGACGAAACTATAATTGAAACTGAGTTGTATTCGATTATATCGTGGTGATGTTTATATAGCAATACTCACCAGGTAACTGTTCTTCCGTTTTACATACAAGCGACCGAATCGAGCAGGAGGTTGAATAGATAGATTGAACAATCATCGTATCTGGGTTGTATTCGATAATGATTATATAGTTATACTCACCAGGTAACTGTTCTTCCGTTACACATACTAGCGACTGAATCGAACAGAAGGTTAAATGGTTAGACGAAACGATAATTGTAACTGAGTTGTATTCTATTATATCGTGGTGATGTTTATATAGAAATACTCACCAGGTTACTGTTCTTCCGTTATATATACGAGCAACCGAATCGAACAGAAGGTTGAATGGATAGTATATGGGTTGTATTCGATTATGATGTTATGCTGTGTATATAGTTATACACACTAGGTGACGGTATTCCCGTTTTACATACGAGCGACCGAAACGAACAGGAAGTTGAATGGATAGTCTGAACAATCAATGTATCTGGGTGGTATCCGATTATATCGCAATACTGTATATATAGTGATACTATCCAGGTGACGGTACTTCCGTTACACATACTAGCGACTGAATCGAACAGAAGGTTAAATGGTTAGACGAAACGATAATTGTAACTGAGTTGTATTCTATTATATCGTGGTGATGTTTATATAGAAATACTCACCAGGTTACTGTTCTTCCGTTACACATACGAGCAACCGAATCGAACAGAAGGTTGAATGGATAGTATCTGGGTTTTATTCGTATGTGATGTTATGCTGTGTATATAGTTAAACACACTAGGTGACGGTATTCCCGTTTCACATACGAGCGACCGAAACGAACAGAAAGTTGAATGGATAGTCTGAACAATCAATGTATCTGGGTGGTATCCGATTATATCGCAATACTGTATATATAGTGATACTAACCAGGTGACGGTACTTCCGTTACACATACTAGCGACTGAATCGAACAGAAGGTTAAATGGTTAGACGAAACGATAATTGTATCTGAGTTGTATTCGATGATAACGTGATGATGTTTATATAGCAATACTCACCAGGTAACTGTTCTTCCGTTTTACATACAAGCGACCGAATCGAGCAGAAGGTTGAATTTAGTATAGATTGAACAATCATCGTATCTGGGTTGTATTCGATTATGTTTATATAGTTATACTCACCAGGTAACTGTTCTTCCGTTATACATACGAGCGACTGAATTGAACAGGAGGTTGAATGGATAGTATATGGGTTGTATTCGATTATGATGTTATGCTGTGTATATAGTTATACACACTAGGTGACGGTATTCCCGTTTTACATACGAGCGACCGAAACAAAAAGAAAGTTGAATGGATAGACTGAACAATCAATGTATCTGGTTGGTATCCGACTATATCGCAATACTGTATATATAGTGATACTAACCAGGTGACGGTACTTCCGTTACACATACTAGTGACTGAATCGAACAGAAGGTTAAATGGTTAGACGAAACGATAATTGTATCTGAATTATTGTATTCGATGATATCGTGATGATGTTTATATAGCAATGCTCACCAGGTAACTGTTCTTCCGTTTTACATACAAGCGACTGAATCGAGCAGGAGGTTGAATAGATAGATTGAACAATCATCGTATCTGGGTTGTATTCGATAATGTTTATATAGTTATACTCACCAGGTAACTGTTCTTCCGTTACACATACTAGCGACTGAATCGAACAGAAGGTTAAATGGTTAGACGAAACGATAATTGTATCTGAGTTGTATTCGATGATATCGTGATGATGTTTATATAGCAATACTCACCAGGTAACTGTTCTTCCGTTTTACATACAAGCGACCGAATCGAGCAGAAGGTTGAATTCAGTATAGATTGAACAATCATCGTATCTGGGTTGTATTCGATTATGTTTATATATTTATACTCACCGGGTAACTGTTCTTCCGTTATACATACGAGCGACTGAATTGAACAAAAGGTTGAATGGATAGTATATGGGTTGTATTCGATTATGAAGTTATGCTGTGTATATAGTTATACACACTAGGTGACGGTATTCTTGTTTTACATACGAGCGACCGAAACGAACAGAAAGTTGAATGGATAGTCTGAACAATCAATGTATCAGGGTGGTATCCGATTATATCGCAATACTGTATATATAGTGATACATACCAGGTGACGGTACTTCCGTTACACATACTAGCGACTGAATCGAACAGAAGGTTAAATGGTTAGACGAAACGATAATTGTAACTGAGTTGTATTCTATTATATCGTGGTGATGTTTATATAGAAATACTCACCAGGTTACTGTTCTTCCGTTATACATACGAGCAACCGAATCGAACAGAAGGTTGAATGGATAGTATATGGGTTGTATTCGATTATGATGTTATGCTGTGTATAAAGTTATACACACTAGGTGACGGTATTCCCGTTTTACATACGAGCGACCGAAACGAACAGAAAGTTGAATGGATAGTCTGAACAATCAATGTATCTGGGTGGTATCCGATTATATCGCAATACTGTATATATAGTGATACTAACCAGGTGACGGTACTTCCGTTACACATACTAGCGACTGAAACGAACAGAAGGTTAGATGGTTAGACGAAACGATAATTGTAACTGAGTTGTATTCTACTATATCGTGGTGATGTTTATATAGAAATACTCACCAGGTTACTGTTCTTTCGTTTTCACATACAAGCGACCGAATCGAGCAGAAGGTCAAATGGATAGATTGAACAATCATCGTATCTGAGTTGTATTCGATTATGTTTATATAGATATACTCACCAGGTAACCATTCTTCCGTTACACATACTATAGCGACTGAATCGAACAGAAGGTTAAATGGTTAGACGAAACGATAATTGTATCTGAGTTGTATTCGATGATATCGTGATGATGTTTATATAGCAATACTCACCAGGTAACTGTTCTTCCGTTTTACATACAAGCGACCGAATCGAGCAGAAGGTTGAATTCAGTATAGATTGAACAATCATCGTATCTGGGTTGTATTCGATTATGTTTATATAGTTATACTCACCAGGTAACTGTTCTTCCGTTATACATACGAGCTACTGAATTGAACAGAAGGTTGAATGGATAGTATATGGGTTGTATTCGATTATGATGTTATGCTGTGTATATAGTTATACACACTAGGTGACGGTATTCTTGTTTTACATACGAGCGACCGAAACGAACAGAAAGTTGAATGGATAGTCTGAACAATCAATGTATCAGGGTGGTATCCGATTATATCGCAATACTGTATATATAGTGATACATACCAGTTGACGGTACTTCCGTTACACATACTAGCGACTGAATCGAACAGAAGGTTGAATGGTTAGACGAAACGATAATTGTAACTGAGTTGTATTCTATTATATCGTGGTGATGTTTATATAGAAATACTCACCAGGTAACTGTTCTTCCGTTATACATACGAGCAACCGAATCGAACAGAAGGTTGAATGGATAGTATCTGGGTTGTATTCGATTATGATGTTATGCTGTGTATATAGTTAAACACACTAGGTGACGGTATTCCCGTTTCACATACGAGCGACCGAAACGAACAGAAAGTTGAATGGATAGTCTGAACAATCAATGTATCTGGGTGGTATCCGATTATATCGCAATACTTTATATATAGTGATACTAACCAGGTGACGGTACTTCCGTTACACATACTAGCGACTGAATCGAACAGAAGGTTAAATGGTTAGACGAAACAATAATTGAAACTGAGTTGTATTCGATTATATCGTGGTGATGTTTATATAGAAATACTCACCAGGTAACTGTTCTTTCGTTTTCACATACAAGCGACCGAATCGAGCAGAAGGTCAAATGGATAGATTGAACAATCATCGTATCTGGGATGTATTCGATTATGTTTATATAGTTATACTCACCAGGTAACTGTTCTTCCGTTACACATACTAGCGACTGAATCGAACAGAAGGTTAAATGGTTAGACGAAACGATAATTGAAACTGAGTTGTATTCTATTATATCGTGGTGATGTTTATATAGAAATACTCACCAGGTAACTGTTCTTCCGTTACACATACTAGCGACTGAATCGAACAGAAGGTTAAATGGATAGTATCTGGGTTGTATTCGATTATGATGTTATGCTGTGTATATAGTTATACACACTAGGTGACGGTATTCCCGTTTCACATACGAGCGACCGAAACGAACAGAAAGTTGAATGGATAGTCTGAACAATCAATGTATCTGGGTGGTATCCGATTATATCGCAATACTGTATATATAGTGATACTAACCAGGTGACGGTACTTCCGTTACACATACTAGCGACTGAATCGAACAGAAGGTTAAATGGTTAGACGAAACAATAATTGAAACTGAGTTGTATTCGATTATATCGTGGTGATGTTTATATAGAAATACTCACCAGGTAACTGTTCTTTCGTTTTCACATACAAGCGACCGAATCGAGCAGAAGGTCAAATGGATAGATTGAACAATCATCGTATCTGGGTTGTATTCGATTATGGTTATAAAGTTATACTCACCAGGTAACTGTTCTTCCGTTACACATACTAGCGACTGAATCGAACAGAAGGTTAAATGGTTAGACGAAACGATAATTGAAACTGAATTGTATTCTATTATATCGTGGTGATGTTTTTATAGAAATACTCACCAGGTTACTGTTCTTCCGTTATACATGCGAGCAACCGAATCGAACAGAAGGTTGAATGGATAGTATATGGGTTGTATTCGATTATGATGTTATGCTGTGTATATAGTTATACACACTAGGTGACGGTATTCCCGTTTTACATACGAGCGACCGAAACGAACAGAAAGTTGAATGGATAGTCTGAACAATCAATGTATCTGGGTGGTATCCGATTATATCGCAATACTGTATATATAGTGATACATACCAGGTGACGGTACTTCCGTTACACATACTAGCGACTGAATCGAACAGAAGGTTGAATGGTTAGACGAAACGATAATTGTAACTGTGTTGTATTCTATTATATCGTGGTGATGTTTATATAGTTATACTCACCAGGTAACTGTTCTTCCGTTACACATACTAGCGACTGAATCGAACAGAAGGTTAAATGGTTAGACGAAACGATAATTGTAACTGAGTTGTATTCTATACTATCGTGGTGATGTTTATATAGAAATACTCACCAGGTTACTGTTCTTCCGTTATACATACGAGCAACCGAATCGAACAGAAGGTTGAATGGATAGTATCTGGGTTGTATTCGATTATGATGTTATGCTGTGTATATAGTTATACACACTAGGTGACGGTATTCCCGTTTCACATACGAGCGACCGAAACGAACAGAAAGTTGAATGGATAGTCTGAACAATCAATGTATCTGGGTGGTATCCGATTATATCGCAATACTGTATATATAGTGATACTAACCAGGTGACGGTACTTCCGTTACACATACTAGCGACTGAATCGAACAGAAGGTTAAATGGTTAGACGAAACGATAATTGAAACTGAGTTGTAGTCGATTATATCGTGGTGATGTTTATATAGAAATACTCACCAGGTAACTGTTCTTTCGTTTTCACATACTAGCGTCTGAATCGAACAGAAGGTTAAATGGTTAGACGAAACGATAATTGAAACTGAGTTGTATTCGATTATATCGTGGTGATGTTTATATAGAAATACTCACCAGGTAACTGTTCTTTCGTTTTCACATACGAGCGACCGAATCGAACAGAAGGTTGAATGGATAGTATATGGGTTGTATTCGATTATGATGTTATGCTGTGTATATAGTTATACACACTAGGTGACGGTATTCCCGTTTTACATACGAGCGACCGAAACGAACAGAAAGTTGAATGGATAGTCTGAACAATCAATGTATCTGGGTGGTATCCGATTATATCGCAATACTGTATATATATAGTGATACTAACCAGGTGACGGTACTTCCGTTACACATACTAGCGACTAAATCGAACAAAAGGTTAGATGGTTAGACGAAACGATAATTGTAACTGAGTTGTATTCTATTATATCGTGGTGATGTTTATATAGAAATACTCACCAGGTTACTGTTCTTTCGTTTTCACATACAAGCGACCGAATCGAGCAGAAGGTCAAATGGATAGATTGAACAATCATCGTATCTGAGTTGTATTCGATTATGTTTATATAGTTATACTCACCAGGTAACTATTCTTCCGTTACACATACTAGCGACTGAATCGAACAGAAGGTTAAATGGTTAGACGAAACGATAATTGTATCTGAGTTGTATTCGATGATATCGTGATGATGTTTATATAGCAATAGTCACCAGGTAACTGTTCTTCCGTTTTACATACAAGCGACCGAATCGAGCAGAAGGTTGAATTCAGTATAGATTGAACAATCATCGTATCTGGGTTGTATTCGATTATGTTTATATAGTTATACTCACCAGGTAACTGTTCTTCCGTTATACATACGAGCGACTGAATTGAACAGAAGGTTGAATGAATAGTATATGGGTTGTATTCGATTATGATGTTATGCTGTGTATATAGTTATACACACTAGGTGACGGTATTCTTGTTTTACATACGAGCGACCGAAACGAACAGAAAGTTGAATGGATAGTCTGAACAATCAATGTATCAGGGTGGTATCCGATTATATCGCAATACTGTATATATAGTGATACATACCAGGTGACGGTACTTCCGTTACACATACTAGCGACTGAATCGAACAGAAGGTTGAATGGTTAGACGAAACGATAATTGTAACTGAGTTGTATTCTATTATATCGTGGTGATGTTTATATAGAAATACTCACCAGGTTACTGTTCTTCCGTTATACATACGAGAAACCGAATCGAACAGAAGGTTGAATGGATAGTATCTGGGTTGTATTCGATTATGATGTTATGCTGTGTATATAGTTAAACACACTAGGTGACGGTATTCCCGTTTCACATACGAGCGACCGAAACGAACAGAAAGTTGAATGGATAGTCTGAACAATCAATGTATCTGGGTGGTATCCGATTATATCGCAATACTGTATATATAGTGATACTAACCAGGTGACGGTACTTCCGTTACACATACTAGCGACTGAATCGAACAGAAGGTTAAATGGTTAGACGAAACGATAATTGAAACTGAGTTGTATTCGATTATATCGTGGTGATGTTTATATAGAAATACTCACCAGGTAACTGTTCTTTCGTTTTCACATACAAGCGACCGAATCGAGCAGAAGGTCAAATGGATAGATTGAACAATCATCGTATCTGGGTTGTATTCGATTATGTTTATATAGTTATACTCACCAGGTAACTGTTCTTCCGTTACACATACTAGCGACTGAATCGAACAGAAGGTTAAATGGTTACACGAAACGATAATTGAAACTGAGTTGTTTTCTATTATATCGTGGTGATGTTCATATAGAAATACTCACCAGGTTACTGTTCTTCCTTTATACATACGAGCAACCGAATCGAACAGAAGGTTGAATGGATAGTATCTGGGTTGTATTCGATTATGATGTTATGCTGTGTATATAGTTAAACACACTAGGTGACGGTACTCCCGTTTCACATACGAGCGACCGAAACGAACAGAAAGTTGAATGGATAGTCTGAACAATCAATGTATCTGGGTGGTATCCGATTATATCGCAATACTGTATATATAGTGATACTAACCAGGTGACGGTACTTCCGTTACACATACTAGCGACTGAATCGAACAGAAGGTTAAATGGTTTGGACGAAACGATAATTGAAACTGAGTTGTATTCGATTATATCGTGGCGATGTTTATATAGAAATACTCACCAGGTAACTGTTCTTTCGTTTTCACATACAAGCGACCGAATCGAGCAGAAGGTCAAATGGATAGATTGAACAATCATCGTATCTGGGTTGTATTCGATTATGGTTATAAAGTTATACTCAACAGGTAACTGTTCTTCCGTTACACATACTAGCGACTGAATCGAACAGAAGGTTAAATGGTTAGACGAAACGATAATTGAAACTGAATTGTATTCTATTATATCGTGGTGATGTTTATATAGAAATACTCACCAGGTTACTGTTCTTCCGTTATACATGCGAGCAACCGAATCGAACAGAAGGTTGAATGGATAGTATATGGGTTGTATTCGATTATGATGTTATGCTGTGTATATAGTTATACACACTAGGTGACGGTATTCCCGTTTTACATACGAGCGACCGAAACGAACAGAAAGTTGAATGGATAGTCTGAACAATCAATGTATCTGGGTGGTATCCGATTATATCACAATACTGTATATATAGTGATACATACCAGGTGACGGTACTTCCGTTACACATACTAGCGACTGAATCGAACAGAAGGTTAAATGGTTAGACGAAACGATAATTGTAACTGTGTTGTATTCTATTATATCGTGGTGATGTTTATATAGTTATACTCACCAGGTAACTGTTCTTCCATTACACATACTAGCGACTGAATCGAACAGAAGGTTAAATGGTTAGACGAAACGATAATTGTAACTGAGCTGTATTCTATACTATCGTGGTGATGTTTATATAGAAATACTCACCAGGTTACTGTTCTTCCGTTATACATACGAGCAACCGAATCGAACAGAAGGTTGAATGGATAGTATCTGGGTTGTATTCGATTATGATGTTATGCTGTGTATATAGTTATACACACTAGGTGACGGTATTCCCGTTTCAGATACGAGCGACCGAAACGAACAGAAAGTTGAATGGATAGTCTGAACAATCAATGTATCTGGGTGGTATCCGATTATATCGCAATACTGTATATATAGTGATACTAACCAGGTGACGGTACTTCCGTTACACATACTAGCGACTGAATCGAACAGAAGGTTAAATGGTTAGACGAAACGATAATTGAAACTGAGTTGTATTCGATTATATCGTGGTGATGTTTATATAGAAATACTCACCAGGTAACTGTTCTTTCGTTTTCACATACTAGCGTCTGAATCGAACAGAAGGTTAAATGGTTAGACGAAACGATAATTGAAACTGAATTGTATTCGATTATATCGTGGTGATGTTTATATAGAAATACTCACCAGGTAACTGTTCTTTCGTTTTCACATACAAGCGACCGAATCGAGCAGAAGGTCAAATGGATAGATTGAAAAATCATCGTATCTGGGTTGTATTCGATAATGTTTATATAGTTATACTCACCAGGTAACTGTTCTTCCGTTACACATACGAGCGACTGAATTGAACAGAAGGTTGAATGGATAGTATATGGGTTGTATTCGATTATGATGTTATGCTGTGTATATAGTTATACACACTAGGTGACGGTATTCTTGTTTTACATACGAGCGACCGAAACGAACAGAAAGTTGAATAGACAGTCTGAACAATCAATGTATCAGGGTGGTATCCGATTATATCGCAATACTGTATATATAGTGATACATACCAGGTGACGGTACTTCCGTTACACATACTAGCGACTGAATCGAATAGAAGGTTATATGGTTAGACGAAACGATAATTGTATCTGAGTTGTATTCGATGATATCGTGATGATGTTCATATACATTACTCACCAGGTAACTGTTCTTCCGTTTTACATACAAGCGACCGAATCGAGCAGAAGGTTGAATTCAGTATAGATTGAACAATCATCGTATCTGGGTTGTATTCGATTATGTTTATATAGTTATACTCACCAGGTAACTATTCTCCCGTTATACATACGAGCGACTGAATTGAACAGAAGGTTGAATGGATAGTATATGGGTTGTATTCGATTATGATGTTATGCTGTGTATATAGTTATACACACTAGGTGACGGTATTCCCGTTTCATATACGAGCGACCGAAACGAACAGAAAGTTGAATGGATAGTCTGAACAATCAATGTATCTGGGTGGTATCCGATTATATCGCAATACTGTATATATAGTGATACTAACCAGGTGACGGTACTTCCGTTACACATACTAGCGACTGAATCGAACAGAAGGTTAAATGGTTAGACGAAACGATAATTGAAACTGAGTTGTATTCTATTATATCGTGGTGATGTTTATATAGAAATACTCACCAGGTTACTGTTCTTCCGTTACACATACTAGCGACTGAATCGAACAGAAGGTTAAATGGTTAGACGAAACGATAATTTTATCTGAGTTGTATTCTATTATATCGTGGTGATGTTTATATAGAAATACTCACCAGGTTACTGTTCTTCCGTTATACATACGAGCAACCGAATCGAACAGAAGGTTGAATGGATAGTATCTGGGTTGTATTCGATTATGATGTTATGCTGTGTATATAGTTATACACACTAGGTGACGGTATTCCCGTTTCAAATACGAGCGACCGAAACGAACAGAAAGTTGAATGGATAGTCTGAACAATCAATGTATCTGGGTGGTATCCGATTATATCGCAATACTGTATATATAGTGATACTAACCAGGTGACGGTACTTCCGTTACACATACTAGCGACTGAATCGAACAGAAGGTTAAATGGTTAGACGAAACGATAATTGAAACTGAGTTGTATTCGATTATATCGTGGTGATGTTTATATAAAAAAACCACCAGGTAACTGTTCTTTCGTTTTCACATACAAGCGACCGAATCGAGCAGAAGGTCAAATGGATAGATTGAACAATCATCGTATCTGGGTTGTATTCGATAATGTTTATATAGTTATACTCACCAGGTAACTGTTCTTCCGTTACACATACTAGCGACTGAATCGAACAGAAGGTTGAATGGTTAGACGAAACGATAATTGTATCTGAGTTGTATTCGATGATATCGTGATGATGTTTATATAGCAATACTCACCAGGTAACTGTTCTTCCGTTTTACATACAAGCGACCGAATCGAGCAGAAGGTTGAATTCAGTATAGATTGAACAATCATCGTATCTGGGTTGTATTCGATTATGTTTATATGGTTATACTCACCAGGTAACTGTTCTTCCGTTATACATACGAGCGACTGAATTGAACAGAAGGTTGAATGGTATATGGGTTGTATTCGATTATGATGTTATGCTGTGTATATAGTTATACACACTAGGTGACGGTATTCCCGTTTCACATACGAGCGACCGAAACGAACAGAAAGTTGAATGGATAGTCTGAACAATCAATGTATCTGGGTGGTATCCGATTATATCGCAATACTGTATATATAGTGATACTAACCAGGTGACGGTACTTCCGTTACACATACTAGCGACTGAATCGAACAGAAGGTTAAATGGTTAGACGAAACGATAATTGAAACTGAGTTGTATTCTATTATATCGTGGTGATGTTTATATAGAAATACTCACCAGGTTACTGTTCTTCCGTAACACATACTAGCGACTGAATCGAACAGAAGGTTAAATGGTTAGACGAAACGATAATTGAAACTGAGTTGTATTCGATTATATCGTGGTGATGTTTATAAAGAAATACTCACCAGGTAACTGTTCTTTCGTTTTCACATACAAGCGACCGAATCGAGCAGAAGGTCAAATGGATAGATTGAACAATCATCGTATCTGGGTTGTATTCGATAATGTTTATATAGTTATACTCACCAGGTAACTGTTCTTCCGTTACACATACGAGCGACTGAATTGAACAGAAGGTTGAATTGATAGTATATGGGTTGTATTCGATTATGATGTTATGTATATAGTTATACACACTAGGTGACGGCATTCTTGTTTTACATACGAGCGACCGAAACGAACAGAAAGTTGAATGGATAGTCTGAACAATCAATGTATCAGGGTGGTATCCGATTATATCGCAATACTGTATATATAGTGATACATACCAGGTGACGGTACTTCTGTTACACATACTAGCGACTGAATCGAACAGAAGGTTAAATGGTTAGACGAAACGATAATTGTAACTGAGTTGTATTCTATTATATCGTGGTGATGTTTATATTGGTATACTCACCAGGTAACTGTTCTTCCGTTATACATACGAGCAACCGAATCGAACAGAAGTTTGAATGAATAGTATATGGGTTGTATTCGATTATGATGTTATGCTGTGTATATAGTTATACATACTAGGTGACGGTATTTCCGTTTCACATACGAGCGACCGAAACGAACAGAAAGTTGAATGGATAGTCTGAACAATCAATGTATCTGGGTGGTATCCGATTATATCGCAATACTGTATATATAGTGATACTAACCAGGTGACGGTACTTCCGTTACACATACTAGCGACTGAATCGAACAGAAGGTTAAATGGTTAGACGAAACGATATTTGAAACTGAGTTGTATTCTATTATATCGTGGTGATGTTTATATAGAAATACTCACCAGGTTACTGTTCTTCCGTTACACATACTAGCGACTGAATCGAACAGAAGGTTAAATGGTTAGACGAAACGATAATTGAAACTGAGTTGTATTCGATTATATCGTGGTGATGTTTATATAGAAATACTCACCAGGTAACTGTTCTTTCGTTTTCACATACAAGCGACCGAATCGAGCAGAAGGTCAAATGGATAGATTGAACAATCATCGTATCTGGGTTGTATTCGATTATGTTTATATAGTTATACTAACCAGGTGACGGTTCTTCCGTTACACATACTAGCGACTGAATCGAACAGAAGGTTAAATGGTTAGACGAAACGATAATTGAAACTGAGTTGTATTCTATTATATCGTGGTGATGTTTATATAGAAATACTCACCAGGTTACTGTTCTTCCGTTACACATACTAGCGACTGAATCGAACAGAAGGTTAAATGGTTAGACGAAACTCTCTCTGGTAACCATCAAACCTGGGACATGCCCCAAGACGAGATGACAAGAAAGTTTAGCTTCGTGAAAGAATTCAACACGAGGCTAAGTAACAAGAATGAATGGGATAAAGAAACCATCGACAAACTCAGGAGAAGTGCCATTAAATGGTACACAGACGGATCCAGAACAATAGATGGTACTGGAATAGGAGTATATGGGCCTGGAACCAAATACTCAGAAAGTCTGGGCAAATTTCCGAGCATCTTCCAAGCGGAAATTTACGCCATCGGAAAATGCGTCCAGTTCAACATGGAAAGAAATCTTCGTCTACAAGAGATTATCATCATGTCAGACAGCCAAGCAGCCATTAATGCTCTGAACTCCCATGTAATCAATTCCAGAATGGTTTGGGAGTGTCTAGAAAAACTAAATGAACTAGGCAAGAATAATGCGGTTACCCTCCTATGGGTTCCAGGACACACTGGAGTGGAAGGTAATGAAATAGCAGATATACTCGCGAAAAAAGGGGCTGAAACACCATTTCTGGGACCTGAACCCTTTTGCGGAATAAGCACCAGTAGAATATTCCATGAACTTGAAAAAGAAGTACACAACAAAAGATCCCAGCACTGGATAGAATCACAAGGAATGAGGCAGGCCAAGATACTACTGGGGAACTATAACCAGAAGAGATCAAATGACTGCATTTGCATGAGCAAAAACAAGCTCAGAATACTAACAGGAATCCTAACAGGGCACTGCCGGTTGAAAGGACACCTTAGGAAACTCGGATTAGTGGAAGAAGAAGAATGCAGATTCTGCGAGGAAGAGGATGAAACCTCTATCCACATTCTCTCAGAATGCATCTCCTTGCAAAATCCGAGGTTACGATATCTCGGAGAACATCAAATAGAAGAGGGAGATCTACCTAACTTGAAGCCATCCGATATCCTGAACTTTCTGAAAGCCATAGGACTGGAGGGACTGCTTTAGTCGTTGAGACATCCTGAACGGCTAAGCAGCAGAAGGGGGCACAATAGATCTATATAGGTCGAAGTGTACAAGACCCCTATATCACAGAAATAGAAATAGAATACATACGAGCAACAGAATGGAACAGAAGGTTGAATGGATAGTATATGGGTTGTATTCGATTATGATGTTATGCTGTGTATATAGTTTTACACACTAGGTGACGGTATTCCCGTTTCAGATACGAGCGACCGAAACGAACAGAAAGTTGAATGGATAGTCTGAACAATCAATGTATCTGGGTGGTATCCGATTATATCGCAATACTGTATATTTAGTGATACATATCAGGTGACGGTACTTCCGTTACACATACTAGCGACTGAATCGAACAGAAGGTTAAATGGTTAGACGAAACGATAATTGTAACTGAGTTGTATTCTATTATATCGTGGTGATGTTTTTATAGTTATACTCACCAGGTAACTGTTCTTCCGTTACACATACTAACGACTGAATCGAACAGAAGGTTGATAAACATCACCATGATATAATCGAATACAACTCAGTTACAATTATCGTTTCCTCTAACCATCCAACCTCATGTTCGATTCAGACGCTCGTATGTGTAACGAAAGAACCGTTACATGGTAGGTGTAACTAAATATACAACATTACGATATAATCGGAGACAACCCAGATACAATGGTTTTTTCAATCTATCCATTCAACCTTATGTTCGATTCGGTTGCTCGTATGTATAACGGAAGATCAGTTACCTGGTTAGACATAATATATGAAAAATCCCCACGATATAATCGAATACAACTCAGTTACAATTATCGTTCCGTCTAACCATCCAACCTTATGTTCGATTCAGACGCTCGTATGTGTAACGAAAGAACTGTCACATGGAAGGTGTAACTAAATATACAGCATAACGATATAATCGGAGACAACCCAGATACAATGTTTGTTCAATCTTTCCATTCGACCTCATGTTCGATTTGGTTGCTCGTATGTATAACGGAAGAACTGTTACCTGGTCAGACATACTATACGATATAATCGAATACAACCCAGATACGATGATAGTTCAGTCTATCCATTCAACCTTCTGTTCAGTTCAGTCGCTCTTATGTTTTACTGGAGAACAGTTACCTGGTGAGTATAACTATATAAACATCATCACGATATAATCGAATACAACCCCAGATACGATTATTGTTTAGTCTATTCATTCAACCTCATGTTCGATTCGGATGCTCGTATGTATAACGGAAGAACTGCTACCTGGTTAGACATACTATATGATAATCATCACGATATAATCGGATACAACCCAGATACAATGATTGTTCAGTCTATCCATTCAACCTCCTGTTCAATTCAGTCGCTCGTATGTATAACGGAAGAACAGTTACCTGGTGAGTATAACTATATAAACATAATCGAATACAACCCAGATACGATGATTGTTCAATCTATCCATTTAACCTTATGTTCGATTCGGTTGCTCGTATGTATAACGAAAGATCAGTTACCTGGTTAGACATAATATATAAAAAGTCACCACGATATAATCGAATACAACTCAGTTACAATTATCGTTCCGTCTAACCATCCAACCTTATGATCGATTCAGACGCTCGTATGTGTAACGAAAGAACCGTCACATGGTAGGTGTAACTAAATATACAGCATAACGATATAATCGGAGACAATTCAGATACACTGATTGTTCAATCTATCCATTCAACCTTATGTTCGATTCGGTTGCTCGTATGTATAACGGAAGATCAGTTACCTGGTAAGACATAATATATAAAAAATCATCACGATATAATCGAATACAACTCAGTTACAATTATCGTTCCGTCTAATCATCCAACCTTATGTTCGATTCAGACGCTCGTATGTGTAACGAAAGAACCGTTACATGGTAGGCTAAACTAAATATACAGCATAACGATATATTCGGATACAACCCAGATACAATGATTGTTCAATCTATTCATTCAACCTTATGTTCGATTCGGTTGCTCGTATGTATAACGGAAGAACTGTTACCTGGTTAGACATACTATATGATAATCATTACGATATAATCGAATACAACCCTGGTGATGTTTATATAGAAATACTCACCAGGTTACTGTTCTTCCGTTATACATACGAGCAACCGAATCGAACAGAAGGTTTAATGGATAGTATATGGGTTGTATTCGATTATGATGTTATGCTGTGTATATAGTTATACACACTAGGCGACGGTATTCCCGTTTCACATACGAGCGACCGAAACGAACAGAAAGTTGAATGGATAGTCTGAACAATCAATGTATCTGGGTGGTATCCGATTATATCGCAATACTGTATATATAGTGATACTAACCAGGTGACGGTACTTCCGTTACACATACTAGCGACTGAATCGAACAGAAGGTTAAATGGTTAGACGAAACGATAATCGAAACTGAGTTGTATTCGATTATATCGTGGTGATGTTTATATAGAAATACTCACCAGGTAACTGTTCTTTCGTTTTCACATACAAGCGACCGAATCGAGCAGAAGGTCAAATGGATAGATTGAACAATCATCGTATCTGGGTTGTATTCGATTATGTTTATATAGTTATACTCACCAGGTAACTGTTCTTCCGTTACACATACTAGCGACTGAATCGAACAGAAGGTTAAATGGTTAGACGAAACGATAATTGTATCTGAGTTGTATTCGATGATATCGTGATGATGTTTATATAGCAATACTCACCAGGTAACTGTTCTTCCGTTTTACATACATGCGACCGAATCGAGCAGAAGGTTGAATTCAGTATAGATTGAACAATCATCGTATCTGGATTGTATTCGATTATGTTTATATAGTTATACTCACCAGGTAACTGTTCTTCCGTTATACATACGAGCGACTGAATTGAACAGAAGGTTGAATGGATAGTATATGGGTTGTATTCGATTATGATGTTATGCTGTGTATATAGTTATACACACAAGGTGACGGTATTCTTGTTTTACATACGAGCGACCGAAACGAACAGAAAGTTGAATGGATAGTCTGAACAATCAATGTATCAGGGTGGTATCCGATTATATCGCAATACTGTATATATAGTGATACATACCAGGTGACGGTACTTCCGTTACACATACTAGCGACTGAATCGAACAGAAGGTTAAATGGTTAGACGAAACGATAATTGTAACTGAGTTGTATTCTATTATATCGTGGTGATGTTTATATAAAAATACTCACCAGGTTACTGTTCTTCCGTTATACATACGAGTAACCGAATCGAACAGAAGGTTGAATGGATAGTATATGGGTTGTATTCGATTATGATGTTATGCTGTGTATATAGTTAACACACTAGGTGACGGTATTCCCGTTTTACATACGAGCGACCGAAACGAACAGAAAGTTGAATGGATAGTCTGAACAATCAATGTATCTGGGTGGTATCCGATTATATCGCAATACTGTATATATAGTGATACTAACCAGGTGACGGTACTTCCGTTACACATACTAGCGACTGAATCGAACAGAAGGTTAAATGGTTAGACGAAACGATAATTGTAACTGAGTTGTATTCTATTATATCGTGGTGATGTTTATATAGAAATACTCACCAGGTTACTGTTCTTTCGTTTTAACATACAAGCGACCGAATCGAGCAGAAGGTCAAATGGATAGATTGAACAATCATCGTATCTGGGTTGTATTCGATTATGTTTATATAGTTATACTCACCAGGTGATTGTTCTTCCGTTACACATACTAGCGACTGAATCGAACAGAAGGTTAAATGGTTAGACGAAACGATAATTGAAACTGAGTTGTATTCTATTATATCGTAGTGATGTTTATATAGAAATACTCACCAGGTTACTGTTCTTCCGTTATACATATGAGCAACCGAATCGAACAGAAGGTTGAATGGATAGTATATGGGTTGTATTCGATTATGATGTTATGCTGTGTATATAGTTATACACACTAGGTGACGGTATTCCCGTTTCACATACGAGCGACCGAAACGAACAGAAAGTTGAATGGATAGTCTGAACAATCAATGTATCTGGGTGGTATCCGATTATATCGCAATACTGTATATATAGTGATACTTACCAGGTGACGGTACTTCCGTTACACATACTAGCGACTGAATCGAACAGGAGGTTAAATGGTTAGACAAAACGATAATTGTATCTGAGTTGTATTCGATGATATCGTGATGATGTTTATATAGCAATACTCACCAGGTAACTGTTCTTCCGTTTTACATACAAGCGACCGAATCGAGCAGGAGGTTGAATAGATAGATTGAACAATCTTCGTATCTGGGTTGTATTCGATAATGTTTATATAGTTATACTCACCAGGTAACTGTTCTTCCGTTACACATACTAGCGACTGAATCGAACAGAAGGTTAAATGGTTAGACGAAACGATAATTGTATCTGAGTTGTATTCGATGATATCGTGATGATGTTTATATAGCAATACTCACCAGGTAACTGTTCTTCCGTTTCACATACAAGCGACCGAATCGAGCAGATGGTTGAATTCAGTATAGATTGAACAATCATCGTATCTGGGTTGTATTCGATTATGTTTATATAGGTATACTCACCAGGTAACTGTTCTTTCGTTACACATACTAGCGACTGAATCGAACAAAAGGTTAAATGGTTAGACGAAACGATAATTGTATCTGAGTTGTATTCGATGATATCGTGATGATGTTTATATAGCAATACTCACCAGGTAACTGTTCTTCCGTTTTACATACAAGCGACCGAATCGTGCAGAAGGTTGAATTCAGTATAGATTGAACAATCATCGTATCTGGGTTGTATTCGATTATGTTTATATAGTTATACTCACCAGGTTACTGTTCTTCCGTTATACATACGAGCGACTGAATTGAACAGAAGGTTGAATGGATAGTATATGGGTTGTATTCGATTATGATGTTATGCTGTGTATATAGTTATACACACTAGGTGACGGTATTCTTGTTTTACATACGAGCGACCGAAACGAACAGAAAGTTGAATGGATAGTCTGAACAATCAATGTATCAGGGTGGTATCCGATTATATCGAAATACTGTATATATAGTGATACATACCAGGTGACGGTACTTCCGTTACACATACTAGCGACTGAATCGAACAGAAGGTTAAATGGTTAGACGAAACGATAATTGTAACTGAAATGTATTCTATTATATCGTGGTGATGTTTATATAGAAATACTCACCAGGTTACTGTTCTTCCGTTATACATACGAGCAACCGAATCGAACAGAAGGTTGAATGGATAGTATATGGATTGTATTCGATTATGATGTTATGCTGTGTATATAGTTATACACACTGGGTGACGGTATTCCCGTTTTACATACGAGCGACCGAAACGAACAGAAAGTTGAATGGATAGTCTGAACAATCAATGTATCTGGGTGGTATCCGATTATATCGCAATACTGTATATATAATGATACTAACCAGATGACGGTACTTCCGTTACACATACTAGCGACTGAATCGAACAGAAGGTTGAATGGTTAGACGAAACGATAATTGTAACTGAGTTGTATTCTATTATATCGTGGTGATGTTTATATAGAAATACTCACCAGGTTACTGTTCTTTCGTTTTCACATACAAGCTACCGAATCGAGCAGAAGGTCAAATGGATAGATTGAACAATCATCGTATCTGGGTTGTATTCGATTATGTTTATATAGTTAAACTCACCAGGTAACTGTTCTTCCGTTACACATACTAGCGACTGAATCGAACAGAAGTTTAAATGGTTAGACGAAACGATAATTGAAACTGAGTTGTATTCTATTATATCGTGGTGATGTTCATATAGAAATACTCACCAGGTTACTGTTCTTCCGTTATACATACGAGCAACCGAATCGAACAGAAGGTTGAATGGATATTATATGGGTTGTATTCGATTATGATGTTATGCTGTGTATATAGTTATACACACTAGGTGACGGTATTCCCGTTTTACATAGGAGCGACCGAAACGAACAGAAAGTTGAATGGATAGTCTGAACAATCAATGTATCTGGGTGGTTGCCGATTATATCGCAATACTGTATATATAGTGATACTAACCAGGTGACGGTACTTCCGTTACACATACTAGCGACTGAATCGAACAGAAGGTTAAATGGTTAGACGAAACGATAATCGAAACTGAGTTGTATTCGATTATATCGTGGTGATGTTTATATAGAAATACTCACCAGGTAACTGTTCTTTCGTTTTCACATACAAGCGACCGAATCGAGCAGAAGGTCAAATGGATAGATTGAACAATCATCGTATCTGGGTTGTATTCGATTATGTTTATATAGTTATACTCACCAGGTAACTGTTCTTCCGTTACACATACTAGCGACTGAATCGAACAGAAGGTTAAATGGTTAGACGAAACGATAATTGTATCTGAGTTGTATTCGATGATATCGTGATGATGTTTATATAGCAATACTCACCAGGTAACTGTTCTTCCGTTTTACATACATGCGACCGAATCGAGCAGAAGGTTGAATTCAGTATAGATTGAACAATCATCGTATCTGGATTGTATTCGATTATGTTTATATAGTTATACTCACCAGGTAACTGTTCTTCCGTTATACATACGAGCGACTGAATTGAACAGAAGGTTGAATGGATAGTATATGGGTTGTATTCGATTATGATGTTATGCTGTGTATATAGTTATACACACAAGGTGACGGTATTCTTGTTTTACATACGAGCGACCGAAACGAACAGAAAGTTGAATGGATAGTCTGAACAATCAATGTATCAGGGTGGTATCCGATTATATCGCAATACTGTATATATAGTGATACATACCAGGTGACGGTACTTCCGTTACACATACTAGCGACTGAATCGAACAGAAGGTTAAATGGTTAGACGAAACGATAATTGTAACTGAGTTGTATTCTATTATATCGTGGTGATGTTTATATAAAAATACTCACCAGGTTACTGTTCTTCCGTTATACATACGAGTAACCGAATCGAACAGAAGGTTGAATGGATAGTATATGGGTTGTATTCGATTATGATGTTATGCTGTGTATATAGTTAACACACTAGGTGACGGTATTCCCGTTTTACATACGAGCGACCGAAACGAACAGAAAGTTGAATGGATAGTCTGAACAATCAATGTATCTGGGTGGTATCCGATTATATCGCAATACTGTATATATAGTGATACTAACCAGGTGACGGTACTTCCGTTACACATACTAGCGACTGAATCGAACAGAAGGTTAAATGGTTAGACGAAACGATAATTGTAACTGAGTTGTATTCTATTATATCGTGGTGATGTTTATATAGAAATACTCACCAGGTTACTGTTCTTTCGTTTTAACATACAAGCGACCGAATCGAGCAGAAGGTCAAATGGATAGATTGAACAATCATCGTATCTGGGTTGTATTCGATTATGTTTATATAGTTATACTCACCAGGTGATTGTTCTTCCGTTACACATACTAGCGACTGAATCGAACAGAAGGTTAAATGGTTAGACGAAACGATAATTGAAACTGAGTTGTATTCTATTATATCGTAGTGATGTTTATATAGAAATACTCACCAGGTTACTGTTCTTCCGTTATACATATGAGCAACCGAATCGAACAGAAGGTTGAATGGATAGTATATGGGTTGTATTCGATTATGATGTTATGCTGTGTATATAGTTATACACACTAGGTGACGGTATTCCCGTTTCACATACGAGCGACCGAAACGAACAGAAAGTTGAATGGATAGTCTGAACAATCAATGTATCTGGGTGGTATCCGATTATATCGCAATACTGTATATATAGTGATACTTACCAGGTGACGGTACTTCCGTTACACATACTAGCGACTGAATCGAACAGGAGGTTAAATGGTTAGACAAAACGATAATTGTATCTGAGTTGTATTCGATGATATCGTGATGATGTTTATATAGCAATACTCACCAGGTAACTGTTCTTCCGTTTTACATACAAGCGACCGAATCGAGCAGGAGGTTGAATAGATAGATTGAACAATCTTCGTATCTGGGTTGTATTCGATAATGTTTATATAGTTATACTCACCAGGTAACTGTTCTTCCGTTACACATACTAGCGACTGAATCGAACAGAAGGTTAAATGGTTAGACGAAACGATAATTGTATCTGAGTTGTATTCGATGATATCGTGATGATGTTTATATAGCAATACTCACCAGGTAACTGTTCTTCCGTTTCACATACAAGCGACCGAATCGAGCAGATGGTTGAATTCAGTATAGATTGAACAATCATCGTATCTGGGTTGTATTCGATTATGTTTATATAGGTATACTCACCAGGTAACTGTTCTTTCGTTACACATACTAGCGACTGAATCGAACAAAAGGTTAAATGGTTAGACGAAACGATAATTGTATCTGAGTTGTATTCGATGATATCGTGATGATGTTTATATAGCAATACTCACCAGGTAACTGTTCTTCCGTTTTACATACAAGCGACCGAATCGTGCAGAAGGTTGAATTCAGTATAGATTGAACAATCATCGTATCTGGGTTGTATTCGATTATGTTTATATAGTTATACTCACCAGGTTACTGTTCTTCCGTTATACATACGAGCGACTGAATTGAACAGAAGGTTGAATGGATAGTATATGGGTTGTATTCGATTATGATGTTATGCTGTGTATATAGTTATACACACTAGGTGACGGTATTCTTGTTTTACATACGAGCGACCGAAACGAACAGAAAGTTGAATGGATAGTCTGAACAATCAATGTATCAGGGTGGTATCCGATTATATCGAAATACTGTATATATAGTGATACATACCAGGTGACGGTACTTCCGTTACACATACTAGCGACTGAATCGAACAGAAGGTTAAATGGTTAGACGAAACGATAATTGTAACTGAAATGTATTCTATTATATCGTGGTGATGTTTATATAGAAATACTCACCAGGTTACTGTTCTTCCGTTATACATACGAGCAACCGAATCGAACAGAAGGTTGAATGGATAGTATATGGATTGTATTCGATTATGATGTTATGCTGTGTATATAGTTATACACACTGGGTGACGGTATTCCCGTTTTACATACGAGCGACCGAAACGAACAGAAAGTTGAATGGATAGTCTGAACAATCAATGTATCTGGGTGGTATCCGATTATATCGCAATACTGTATATATAATGATACTAACCAGATGACGGTACTTCCGTTACACATACTAGCGACTGAATCGAACAGAAGGTTGAATGGTTAGACGAAACGATAATTGTAACTGAGTTGTATTCTATTATATCGTGGTGATGTTTATATAGAAATACTCACCAGGTTACTGTTCTTTCGTTTTCACATACAAGCTACCGAATCGAGCAGAAGGTCAAATGGATAGATTGAACAATCATCGTATCTGGGTTGTATTCGATTATGTTTATATAGTTAAACTCACCAGGTAACTGTTCTTCCGTTACACATACTAGCGACTGAATCGAACAGAAGTTTAAATGGTTAGACGAAACGATAATTGAAACTGAGTTGTATTCTATTATATCGTGGTGATGTTCATATAGAAATACTCACCAGGTTACTGTTCTTCCGTTATACATACGAGCAACCGAATCGAACAGAAGGTTGAATGGATATTATATGGGTTGTATTCGATTATGATGTTATGCTGTGTATATAGTTATACACACTAGGTGACGGTATTCCCGTTTTACATAGGAGCGACCGAAACGAACAGAAAGTTGAATGGATAGTCTGAACAATCAATGTATCTGGGTGGTTGCCGATTATATCGCAATACTGTATATATAGTGATACTAACCAGGTGACGGTACTTCCGTTACACATACTAGCGACTGAATCGAACAGAAGGTTAAATGGTTAGACGAAACGATAATTGTAACTGAGTTGTATTCTATTATATCGTGGTGATGTTTATATAGAAATACTCACCAGGTTACTGTTCTTTCGTTTTCACATACAAGCGACCGAATCGAGCAGAAGGTCAAATGGATAGATTGAACAATCATCGTATCTGGGTTGTATTCGATTATGTTTATATAGTTAAACTCACCAGGTAACTGTTCTTCCGTTACACATACTAGCGACTGAAAGGAACAGAAGGTTAAATGGTTAGACGAAACGATAATTGTATCTGAGTTGTATTCGATGATATCGTGATGATGTTTATATAGCAATACTCACCAGGTAACTGTTCTTCCGTTTTACATACAAGCGACTGAATCAAGCAGAAGGTTGAATTCAGTGTAGATTGAACAATCATCGTATCTGGGTTGTATTCGATTATGTTTATATAGTTATACTCACCAGGTAACTGTTCTTCTGTAACACATACTAGCGACTGAATCGAACAGAAGGTTAAATGGTTAGACGAAACGATAATTGTATCTGAGTTGTATTCGATGATATCGTGATGATGTTTATATAGCAATACTTACCAGGTAACTGTTCTTCCGTTTTACATACAAGCGACCGAATCGAGCAGAAGGTTGAATTCAGTATACATACGAGCGACTGAATTGAACAGAAGGTTGAATGGATAGTATATGGGTTGTATTCGATTATGATGTTATGCTGTGTATATAGTTATACACACTAGGTGACGGTATTCTTGTTTTACATACGAGCGACCGAAACGAACAGAAAGTTGAATGGTTAGTCTGAACAATCAATGTATTAGGGTGGTATCCGATTATATCGCAATACTGTATATATAGTGATACATACCAGGTGACGGTACTTCCGTTACACCAGGTTACTGTTCTTCCGTTATACATACGAGCAACCGAATCGAACAGAAGGTTGAATGGATAGTATATGGGTTGTATTCGAATATGATGTTATGCTGTGTATATAGTTATACACACTAGGTGACGGTATTCCCGATTCACATACGAGCGACCGAAACGAACAAAAAGTTGAATGGATAGTCTGAACAATCAATGTATCTGGGTGGTATCCGATTATATCGCAATACTATATATATAGTGATACTTACCAGGTGACGGTACTTCCGTTACACATACTAGCGACTGAATCGAACAGAAGGTTGAATGGTTAGACAAAACGATAATTGTATCTGAGTTGTATTCGATGATATCGTGATGATGTTTATATAGCAATACTCACCAGGTAACTGTTCTTCCGTTTTACATACAAGCGACCGAATCGAGCAGGAGGTTGAATAGATAGATTGAACAATCATCGTATCTGGGTTGTATTCGATAATGTTTATATAGTTATACTCACCAGGTAACTGTTCTTCCGTTACACATACTAGCGACTGAATCGAACAGAAGGTTAAATGGTTAGACGAAACGATGATTGTATCTGAGTTGTATTCGATGATATCGTGATGATGTTTATATAGCGATACTCACCAGGTAACTGTTCTTCCGTTTTACATACAAGCGACCGAATCGAGCAGAAGGTTGAATTCAGTATAGATTGAACAATCATCGTATCTGGGTTGTATTCGATTATGTTTATATAGTTATACTCACCAGGTAACTGTTCTTCCGTTATACATACGAGCGACTGAATTGAACAGAAGGTTGAATGGATAGTATATGGGTTGTATTCGATTATGATGTTATGCTGTGTATATAGTTATACACACTAGGCGACGGTATTCTTGTTTTACATACGAGCGACCGAAACGAACAGAAAGTTGAATGGATAGTCTGAACAATCAATGTACCAGGGTGGTATCCGATTATATCGCAATACTGTATATATAGTGATACATAGCAGGTGACGGTACTTCCGTTACACATACTAGCGACTGAATCGAACAGAAGGTTAAATGGTTAGACGAAACGATAATTGTAACTGAGTTGTATTCTATTATATCGTGGTGATGTTTATATAGAAATACTCACCAGGTTACTGTTCTTCCGTTATACATACGAGCAACCGAATCGAACAGAAGGTTGAATGGATAGTATCTGGGTTGTATTCGATTATGATGTTATGCTGTGTATATAGTTAAACACACTAGGTGACGGTATTCCCGTTTCACATACGAGCGACCGAAACGAACAGAAAGTTGAATGGATAGTCTGAACAATCAATGTATCTGGGTGGTATCCGATTATATCGCAATACTGTATATATAGTGATACATACCAGGTGACGGTACTTCCGTTACACATACTAGCGACTGAATCGAACAGAAGGTTAAATGGTTAGACGAAACGATAATTGAAACTGAGTTGTATTCTATTATATCGTGGTGATGTTTATATAGAAATACTCACCAGGTAACTGTTCTTTCGTTTTCACATACAAGCGACCGAATCGAGCAGAAGGTCAAATGGATAGATTAAACAATCATCGTATCTGGGTTGTATTCGATTATGTTTATATAGTTATACTCACCAGGTAACTGTTCTTCCGTTACACATACTAGCGACTGAATCGAACAGAAGGTTAAATGGTTAGACGAAACGATAATTGAAACTGAGTTGTATTTGATTATATCGTGGTGATGTTCATATAGAAATACTCACCAGGTAACTGTTCTTTCGTTTTCACATACAAGCGACCGAATCCAGCAGAAGGTCAAATGGATAGATTGAACAATCATCGTATCTGGGTTGTATTCGATTATGTTTATATAGTTATACTCACCAGGTAACTGTTCTTCCGTTACACATACTAGCGACTGAATCGAACAGAAGGTTAAATGGTTAGACGAAACGATAATTGTATCTGAGTTGTATTCGATGATATCGTGATAATTTTTATATAGCAATACTCACCAGGTAACTGTTCTTCCGTTTTACATACAAGCGACCGAATCGAGCAGAAGGTTGAATTTAGTATAGATTAAACAATCATCGTATCTGGGTTGTATTCGATTATGTTTATATATTTATACTCACCAGGTAACTGTTCTTCCGTTATACATACGAGCGACTGAATTGAACAGAAGGTTGAATGGATAGTATATGGGTTGTATTCGATTATGATGTTATGCTGTGTATATAGTTATACACACTAGGTGACGGTATTCCCGTTTTACATACGAGCGACCGAAACGAACAGAAAGTTGAATGGATAGTCTGAACAATCAATGTATCTGGGTGGTATCCGATTATATCGCAATACTGTATATATAGTGATACTAACCAGGTGACGGTACTTCCGTTACACATACTAGCGACTGAATCGAACAGAAGGTTAAATGGTTAGACGAAACGATAATTGTAACTGAGTTGTATTCTATTATATCGTGGTGATGTTTATATAGAAATACTCACCAGTTTTCTGTTCTTTCGTTTTCACATACAAGCAACCGAATCGAGCAGGAGGTCAAATGGATAGATTGAACAATCATCGTATCTGGGTTGTATTCGATTATGTTTATATAGTTATACTCACCAGGTAACTGTTCTTCCGTTACACATACTATCGACTGAATCGAACAGAAGGTTAAATGGTTAGACGAAACGATAATTGAAACTGAGTTGTATTCTATTATATCGTGGTGATGTTTATATAGAAATACTCACCAGGTTACTGTTCTTCCGTTATACATACGAGCAACCGAATCGAACAGAAGGTTGAATGGATAGTATATGGGTTGTATTCGATTATGATGTTATGCTGTGTATATAGTTATACACACTAGGTGACGGTATTCCCGTTTCACATACGAGCGACCGAAACGAACAGAAAGTTGAATGGATAGTCTGAACAATCAATGTATCTGGGTGGTATCCGATTATATCGCAATACTGTATATATAGTGATATTTACCAGGTGACGGTACTTCCGTTACACATACTAGCGACTGAATCGAACAGAAGGTTAAATGGTTAGACAAAACGATAATTGAAACTGAGTTGTATTCTATTATATCGTGGTGATGTTTATATAGAAATACTCACCAGGTAACTGTTCTTTCGTTTTCACATACAAGCGACCGAATCGAGCAGAAGGTCAAATGGATAGATTGAACAATCATCGTATCTGGGTTGTATTCGATTATGTTTATATTCTTATACTCACCAGGTAACTGTTCTTCCGTTACACATACTAGCGACTGAATCGAACAGAAGGTTAAATGGTTAGACGAAACGATAATTGAAACTGAGTTGTATTCGATTATATCGTGGTGAAGTTTATATAGAAATACTCACCAGGTAACTGTTCTTTCGTTTTCACATACAAGCGACCGAATCGAGCAGAAGGTCAAATGGATAGATTGAACAATCATCGTATCTGGGTTGTATTCGATTATGTTTATATAGTTATACTCACCAGGTAACTGTTCTTCCGTTATACATACGAGCGACTGAATTGAACAGAAGGTTGAATGGATAGTATATGGGTTGTATTCGATTATGATGTTATGCTGTGTATATAGTTATACACACTAGGTGACGGTATTTCCGTTTTACATACGAGCGACCGAAACGAACAGAAAGTTGAATGGATAGTCTAAACAATCAATGTATCTGGGTGGTATCCGATTATATCGCAATACTGTATATATAGTGATACTAACCAGGTGACGGTACTTCCGTTACACATACTAGCGACTGAATCGAACAGAAGGTTAAATGGTTAGACGAAACGATAATTGTAACTGAGTTGTATTCTATTATATCGTGGTGATGTTTATATAGAAATACTCACCAGGTTACTGTTCTTTCGTTTTCACATACAAGCGACCGAATCGAGCAGAAGATCAAATGGATAGATTGAACAATCATCGTATCTGGGTTGTATTCGATTATGTTTATATAGTTATACTCACCAGGTAACTGTTCTTCCGTTACACATACGATCGACTGAATCGAACAGAAGGTTAAATGGTTAAACGAAACGATTATTGAAACTGAGTTGTATTCTATTATATCGTGGTGATGTTTATATAGAAATACTCACCAGGTTACTGTTCTTCCGTTATACATACGAGCAACCGAATCGAACAGAAGGTTGAATGGATAGTATATGGGTTGTATTCGATTATGATGTTATGCTGTGTATATAGTTATACACACTAGGTGACGGTATTCCCGTTTCACATACGAGCGACCGTAACGAACAGAAAGTTGAATGGATAGTCTGAACAATCAATGTATCTGGGTGGTATCCGATTATATCGCAATACTGTATATATAGTGATACTTACCAGGTGACGGTTCTTCGTTACACATACTAGCGACTGAATCGAACAGAAGGTTGAATGATTAGACAAAACGATAATTGTATCTGAGTTGTATTCGATGATATCGTGATGATGTTTATATAGCAATACTCACCAGGTAACTGTTCTTCCGTTTTACATACAAGCGACCGAATCGAGCAGGAGGTTGAATAGATAGATTGAACAATCATCGTATCTGGGTTGTATTCGATAATGTTTATATAGTTATACTCACCAGGTAACTGTTCTTCCGTTACACATACTAGCGACTGAATCGAACAGAAGGTTAAATGGTTAGACGAAACGATAATTGTATCTGAGTTGTATTCGATGATATCGTGATGATGTTTATATAGCAATACTCACCAGGTAACTGTTTTTCCGTTTTACATACAAGCGACCGAATCGAGCAGAAGGTTGAATTCAGTATAGATTGAACAATCATCGTATCTGGGTTGTATTCGATTATGTTTATATAGTTATACTCACCAGGTAACTGTTCTTCCGTTATACATACGAGCGACTGAATTGAACAGAAGGTTGAATGGATAGTATATGGGTTGTATTCGATTATGATGTTATGCTGTGTATATAGTTATACACACTAGGTGACGGTATTCTTGTTTCACATACGAGCGACCGAAACGAACAGAAAGTTGAATGGATAGTCCGAACAATCAATGTACCAGGGTGGTATCCGATTATATCGCAATACTGTATATATAGTGATACATACCAGGTGACGGTACTTCCGTTACACATACTAGCGACTGAATCGAACAGAAGGTTTAATGGTTAGACGAAACGATAATTGTAACTGAGTTGTATTCTATTATATCGTGGTGATGTTTATATAGAAATACTCACCAGGTTACTGTTCTTTCGTTATACATACGAGCAACCGAATCGAACAGAAGGTCGAATGGATAGTATCTGGGTTGTATATAGTTAAACACACTAGGTGACGGTATTCCCGTTTAACATACGAGCGACCGAAACGAACAGAAAGTTGAATGGATAGTCTGAACAATCAATGTATCTGGGTGGTATCCGATTATATCGCAATACTGTATATATAGTGATACTAACCAGGTGACGGTACTTCCGTTACACATACTAGCGACTGAATCGAACAGAAGGTTAAATGGTTAGACGAAACGATAATTGAAACTGAGTTGTATTCGATTATATCGTGGTGATGTTTATATAGAAATACTCACCAGGTAACTGTTCTTTCGTTTTCACATACAAGCGACCGAATCGAGCAGAAGGTCAAATGGATAGATTGAACAATCATCGTATCTGGGTTGTATTCGATTATGTTTATATAGTTATACTCACCAGGTAACTGTTCTTCCGTTACACATACTAGCGACTGAATCGAACAGAAGGTTGAATGGTTAGACGAAATGATAATTGAAACTGAGTTGTATTCTATTATATCGTGGTGATGTTTATATAGAAATACTCACCAGGTTACTGTTGTTTCGTTATACATACAAGCAACCGAATCGAACAGAAGGTTGAATGGATAGTATATGGGTTGTATTCGATTATGATGTTATGCTGTGTATATAGTTATACACACAAGGTGACGGTATTCCCGTTTCACATACGAGCGACCGAAACGAACAGAAAGTTGAATGGATAGTCTGAACAATCAATGTACCAGGGTGGTATCCGATTATATCGCAATACTGTATATATAGTGATACATACCAGGTGACGGTACTTCCGTTACACATACTAGCGACTGAATCGAACAGAAGGTCAAATGGATAGATTGAACAATCATCGTATCTGGGTTGTATTCGATTATGTTTATATAGTTATACTCACCAGGTAACTGTTCTTCCGTTACACATACGAGCGACTGAATTGAACAGAAGGTTGAATGGATAGTATATGGGTTGTATTCGATTATGATGTTATGCTGTGTATATAGTTATACACACTAGGTGACGGTATTCTTGTTTTACATACGAGCGACCGAAACGAACAGAAAGTTGAATGGATAGTCTGAACAATCAATGTATCAGGGTGGTATCCGATTATATCGCAATACTGTATATATAGTGATACATACCAGGTGACGGTACTTCCGTTACACATACTAGCGACTGAATCGAACAGAAGGTTGAATGGTTAGACGAAACGATAATTGTAACTGAGTTGTATTCTATAATATCGTGGTGATGTTTATATAGAAATACTCACCAGTTTTCTGTTCTTTCGTTTTCACATACAAGCAACCGAATCGAGCAGGAGGTCAAATGGATAGATTGAACAATCATCGTATCTGGGTTGTATTCGATTATGTTTATATAGTTATACTCACCAAGTAACTGTTCTTCCGTTACACATACTATCGACTGAATCGAACAGAAGGTTAAATGGTTAGACGAAACGATAATTGAAACTGAGTTGTATTCTATTATATCGTGGTGATGTTTATATAGAAATACTCACCAGGTTACTGTTCTTCCGATATACATACGAGCAACCGAATCGAACAGAAGGTTGAATGGATAGTATATGGGTTGTATTCGATTATGATGTTATGCTGTGTATATAGTTATACACACTAGGTGACGGTATTCCCGTTTCACATACGAGCGACCGAAACGAACAGAAAGTTGAATGGATAGTCTGAACAATCAATGTATCTGGGTGGTATCCGATTATATCGCAATACTGTATATATAGTGATATTTACCAGGTGACGGTACTTCCGTTACACATACTAGCGACTGAATCGAACAGAAGGTTAAATGGTTAGACAAAACGATAATTGAAACTGAGTTGTATTCTATTATATCGTGGTGATGTTTATATAGAAATACTCACCAGGTAACTGTTCTTTCGTTTTCACATACAAGCGACCGAATCGAGCAGAAGGTCAAATGGATAGATTGAACAATCATCGTATCTGGGTTGTATTCGATTATGTTTATATTCTTATACTCACCAGGTAACTGTTCTTCCGTTACACATACTAGCGACTGAATCGAACAGCAGGTTAAATGGTTAGACGAAACGATAATTGAAACTGAGTTGTATTCGATTATATCGTGGTGAAGTTTATATAGAAATACTCACCAGGTAACTGTTCTTTCGTTTTCACATACAAGCGACCGAATCGAGCAGAAGGTCAAATGGATAGATTGAACAATCATCGTATCTGGGTTGTATTCGATTATGTTTATATAGTTATACTCACCAGGTAACTGTTCTTCCGTTATACATACGAGCGACTGAATTGAACAGAAGGTTGAATGGATAGTATATGGGTTGTATTCGATTATGATGTTATGCTGTGTATATAGTTATACACACTAGGTGACGGTATTCCCGTTTTACATACGAGCGACCGAAACGAACAGAAAGTTGAATGGATAGTCTAAACAATCAATGTATCTGGGTGGTATCCGATTATATCGCAATACTGTATATATAGTGATACTAACCAGGTGACGGTACTTCCGTTACACATACTAGCGACTGAATCGAACAGAAGGTTAAATGGTTAGACGAAACGATAATTGTAACTGAGTTGTATTCTATTATATCGTGGTGATGTTTATATAGAAATACTCACCAGGTTACTGTTCTTTCGTTTTCACATACAAGCGACCGAATCGAGCAGAAGATCAAATGGATAGATTGAACAATCATCGTATCTGGGTTGTATTCGATTATGTTTATATAGTTATACTCACCAGGTAACTGTTCTTCCGTTACACATACGATCGACTGAATCGAACAGAAGGTTAAATGGTTAAACGAAACGATTATTGAAACTGAGTTGTATTCTATTATATCGTGGTGATGTTTATATAGAAATACTCACCAGGTTACTGTTCTTCCGTTATACATACGAGCAACCGAATCGAACAGAAGGTTGAATGGATAGTATATGGGTTGTATTCGATTATGATGTTATGCTGTGTATATAGTTATACACACTAGGTGACGGTATTCCCGTTTCACATACGAGCGACCGTAACGAACAGAAAGTTGAATGGATAGTCTGAACAATCAATGTATCTGGGTGGTATCCGATTATATCGCAATACTGTATATATAGTGATACTTACCAGGTGACGGTTCTTCGTTACACATACTAGCGACTGAATCGAACAGAAGGTTGAATGATTAGACAAAACGATAATTGTATCTGAGTTGTATTCGATGATATCGTGATGATGTTTATATAGCAATACTCACCAGGTAACTGTTCTTTCGTTTTCACATACAAGCGACCAAATCGAGCAGAAGATCAAATGGATAGATTGAACAATCATCGTATCTGGGTTGTATTCGATTATGTTTATATAGTTATACTCACCAGGTAACTGTTCTTCCGTTACACATACGATCGACTGAATCGAACAGAAGGTTAAATGGTTAAACGAAACGATTATTGAAACTGAGTTGTATTCTATTATATCGTGGTGATGTTTATATAGAAATACTCACCAGGTTACTGTTCTTCCGTTATACATACGAGCAACCGAATCGAACAGAAGGTTGAATGGATAGTATATGGGTTGTATTCGATTATGATGTTATGCTGTGTATATAGTTATACACACTAGGTGACGGTATTCCCGTTTCACATACGAGCGACCGTAACGAACAGAAAGTTGAATGGATAGTCTGAACAATCAATGTATCTGGGTGGTATCCGATTATATCGCAATACTGTATATATAGTGATACTTACCAGGTGACGGTTCTTCGTTACACATACTAGCGACTGAATCGAACAGAAGGTTGAATGATTAGACAAAACGATAATTGTATCTGAGTTGTATTCGATGATATCGTGATGATGTTTATATAGCAATACTCACCAGGTAACTGTTCTTCCGTTTTACATACAAGCGACCGAATCGAGCAGGAGGTTGAATAGATAGATTGAACAATCATCGTATCTGGGTTGTATTCGATAATGTTTATATAGTTATACTCACCAGGTAACTGTTCTTCCGTTACACATACTAGCGACTGAATCGAACAGAAGGTTTAATGGTTAGACGAAACGATAATTGTAACTGAGTTGTATTCTATTATATCGTGGTGATGTTTATATAGAAATACTCACCAGGTTACTGTTCTTTCGTTATACATACGAGCAACCGAATCGAACAGAAGGTCGAATGGATAGTATCTGGGTTGTATATAGTTAAACACACTAGGTGACGGTATTCCCGTTTAACATACGAGCGACCGAAACGAACAGAAAGTTGAATGGATAGTCTGAACAATCAATGTATCTGGGTGGTATCCGATTATATCGCAATACTGTATATATAGTGATACTAACCAGGTGACGGTACTTCCGTTACACATACTAGCGACTGAATCGAACAGAAGGTTAAATGGTTAGACGAAACGATAATTGAAACTGAGTTGTATTCGATTATATCGTGGTGATGTTTATATAGAAATACTCACCAGGTAACTGTTCTTTCGTTTTCACATACAAGCGACCGAATCGAGCAGAAGGTCAAATGGATAGATTGAACAATCATCTTATCTGGGTTGTATTCGATTATGTTTATATAGTTATACTCACCAGGTAACTGTTCTTCCGTTACACATACTAGCGACTGAATCGAACAGAAGGTTGAATGGTTAGACGAAATGATAATTGAAACTGAGTTGTATTCTATTATATCGTGGTGATGTTTATATAGAAATACTCACCAGGTTACTGTTGTTCCGTTATACATACGAGCAACCGAATCGAACAGAAGGTTGAATGGATAGTATATGGGTTGTATTCGATTATGATGTTATGCTGTGTATATAGTTATACACACAAGGTGACGGTATTCCCGTTTCACATACGAGCGACCGAAACGAACAGAAAGTTGAATGGATAGTCTGAACAATCAATGTACCAGGGTGGTATCCGATTATATCGCAATACTGTATATATAGTGATACATACCAGGTGACGGTACTTCCGTTACACATACTAGCGACTGAATCGAACAGAAGGTCAAATGGATAGATTGAACAATCATCGTATCTGGGTTGTATTCGATTATGTTTATATAGTTATACTCACCAGGTAACTGTTCTTCCGTTACACATACGAGCGACTGAATTGAACAGAAGGTTGAATGGATAGTATATGGGTTGTATTCGATTATGATGTTATGCTGTGTATATAGTTATACACACTAGGTGACGGTATTCTTGTTTTACATACGAGCGACCGAAACGAACAGAAAGTTGAATGGATAGTCTGAACAATCAATGTATCAGGGTGGTATCCGATTATATCGCAATACTGTATATATAGTGATACATACCAGGTGACGGTACTTCCGTTACACATACTAGCGACTGAATCGAACAGAAGGTTAAATGGTTAGACGAAACGATAATTGAAACTGAGTTGTATTCTATAATATCGTGGTGATGTTTATATAGCAATACTCACCAGGTAACTGTTCTTCCGTTTTACATACAAGCGACTGAATTGAACAGAAGGTTGAATGGATAGTATATGGGTTGTATTCGATTATGATGTTATGCTGTGTATATAGTTATACACACTAGGTGACGGTATTCTTGTTCTACATACGAGCGACCGAAACGAACAGAAAGTTGAATGGATAGTCTGAACAATCAATGTACCAAGGTGGTATCCGATTATATCGCAATACTGTATATATAGTGATACATACCAGGTGACGGTACTTCCGTTACACATACTAGCGACTGAATCGAACAGAAGGTTAAATAGTTAGACGAAACGATAATTGCAACTGAGTTGTATTCTATTATATCGTGGTGATGTTTATATAGAAATACTCACCAGGTTACTGTTCTTCCGTTATACATACGAGCAACCGAATCGAACAGAAGGTTGAATGGATAGTATCTGGGTTGTATTCGATTATGATGTTATGCTGTGTATATAGTTAAACACACAAGATGACGGTATTCCCGTTTCACATACGAGCGACCGAAACGAACAGAAAGTTGAAAGGATAGTCTGAACAATCGATGTATCTGGGTGGTATCCGATTATATCGCAATACTGTATATATAGTGATACTAACCAGGTGACGGTACTTCCGTTACACATACTAGCGACTGAATCGAACAGAAGGTTAAATGGTTAGACGAAACGATAATTGAAACTGAGTTGTATTCGATTATATCGTGGTGATGTTTATATATAGAAATACTCACCAGGTAACTGTTCTTTCGTTTTCACAAACAAGCGACCGAATCGAGCAGAAGGTCAAATGGATAGATTGAACAATCATCGTATCTGGGTTGTATTCGATTATGTTTATATAGTTATACTCACCAGGTAACTGTTCTTCCGTTACACATACTAGCGACTGAATCGAACAGAAGGTTAAATGGTTAGACGAAACGATAATTGGAACTGAGTTGTATTCGATTATATCGTGGTGATGTTTATATAGAAATACTCACCAGATAACTGTTCTCTCGTTTTCACATACAAGCGACCGAATCGAGCAGAAGGTCAAATGGATAGATTGAACAATCATCGTATCTGGGTTGTATTCGATTATGTTTATATAGTTATACTCTCCAGGTAACTGTTCTTCCGTTATACATACGAGCGACTGAATTGAACAGAAGGTTGAATGGATAGTATATGGGTTGTATTCGATTATGATGTTATGCTGTGTATATAGTTATACACACTAGGTGACGGTATTCTTGTTTTACATACGAGCGACCGAAACGAACAGAAAGTTGAATGGATAGTCTGAACAATCAATGTATCAGGGTGGTATCCGATTATATCGCAATACTGTATATATAGTGATACTTACCAGGTGACGGTACTTCCGTTACACATACTAGCGACTGAATCGAACAGAAGGTTAAATGGTTAGACGAAACGATAATTGTAACTGAGTTGTATTTCATAATATCGTGGTGATGTTTATATAAAAATACTCACCAGGTTACTGTTCTTCCGTTATACATACGAGCAACCGAATCGAACAGAAGGTTGAATGGATAGTATATGGGTTGTATTCGATTATGATGTTATGCTGTGTATATAGTTATACACACTAGGTGACGGTATTCCCGTTTTACATACGAGCGACCGAAACTAACAGAAAGTTGAATGGATAGTCTGAACAATCAATGTATCTGGGTGGTATCCGATTATATCGCAATACTGTATATATAGTGATACTAACCAGGTAACTGTTCTTCCGTTACACATACTAGCGACTGAATCGAACAGAAGGTTAAATGGTTAGACGAAACGATAATTGAAACTGAGTTGTATTCTATTATATCGTGGTGATGTTTATATAGAAATACTCACCAGGTTACTGTTCTTCCGTTATACATACGAGCAACCGAATCGAACAGAAGGTTGAATGGATAGTATATGGGTTGTATTCGATTATGATGTTATGCTGTGTATATAGTTATACACACTAGGTGACGGTATTCCCGTTTCACATACGAGCGACCGAAACGAACAGAAAGTTGAATGGATAGTCTGAACAATCAATGTATCTGGGTGGTATCCGATTATATCGCAATACTGTATATATAGTGATACTTACCAGGTGACAGTACTTCCGTTACACATACTATCGACTGAATCGAACAGAAGGTTAAATGGTTAGACGAAACGATAATTGTATCTGAGTTGTATTCGATGATATCGTGATGATGTTTATATAGCAATACTCACCAGGTAACTGTTCTTCCGTTTTACATACAAGCGACCGAATCGAGCAGAAGGTTGAATTCAGTATAGATTGAACAATCATCGTATCTGGGTTGTATTCGATTATGTTTATATAGTTATACTCACCAGGTAACTGTTCTTCCGTTACACATACTAGCGACTGAATCGAACAGAAGGTTAAATGGTTAGACGAAACGATAATTGAATCTGAGTTGTATTCGATGATATCGTGATAATGTTTATATAGCAATACTCACCAGGTAACTGTTCTTCCGTTTTACATACAAGCGACCGAATCGAGCAGAAGGTTGAATTCAGTATAGATTGAACAATCATCGTATCTGGGTTGTATTCGATTATGTTTATATAGTTATACTAGTAGAGGGTTTACAGCGGCGGAGACGGATCAGGTGGATCGTGGCGGCGGTGGCGGCGGAGGCGGAGGCGCAGGCGCAGGAGGCGCAGGAGGCGCAGGAGGCGCAGGCGCAGGAGGCGCAGGCGGTGCAGGCGCAGGCGGTGGAGACGATCCTCCTCTGAGGAGGAGGAGTGAGGAGGATGAGGAGAGAGAGTGAGGAGAATGAGGTGGACATGAGGTGGACGTGAATGCGGTGGTGGACTTGAATGCATATAGACCTAAAACTGCCACGTTCTCACGCGGCGTTTAAAATAAAATTTATTACATCTATTAAAATCCAAACTTATGAGGTATTGTGACACAACAATGGACGATAAACTACGACATCTAATGCCTAGAAGAAGAAGAAAAAGAAGACAGTCGAAATGGGCCTCCGTTCAAATAAATTTCATCCTAATAAAATCTTTGTTCAAAACTATTCTCACCATAATAATGAAAATTCGATGGTTTTGGTCGTGCATGTCCCAGGTAATAAAAAAAACGCCAGTGTGGGCTTTATCGTTGACCCTCCCAATGGGTAATCTCATGAATTTAATAATTTATTCCAAGTAGATGAATATCAAATTATTCATTTGAAAGGTATATGCGCCGATTCTATGGCAGGTAGTCGCCAGACCCTTCCCCAACCGCAGGGTGTCGCATAAAATTCCTAGTCAATTTTAACCATACTGAACCATATCTATTCTATTGCAACTTTTTCATCATGATTAAATTTTGGGGGTGTAGGTATAAATAAAAATGAGACGGTGTAAGGATATATATAATTTTATTTCATTTCAGTATACGAATCAAAACATAATACAAGATACAAAATAATTATATTTGGTCACATCAAAATGATCCTGCTTGAATTGAGCCATCTAGCGTGCTATAAGTCAAATACGCATCATGGAGAACTAATGCATAAACTCGGGTGTTGTCGGGAAATTGTGCTTTACGCGTCTCAAATTCCAACTTGATATCAACAGAGGACGACTTCATGGCACTCGGCTGGTGGATATTTCAGCGGCAACTTTCCACTGAATACATGGCTATCTGGATCCAGAATGGCTTGATTACCATTATCCAAACCCCACCCGATAGTTTCTAGTGAGGCTTTATTCGACTTTCCATACGATATCAGCGTTTTCATTGTGCTTGTTATACCGGGTTTTCGAATAACTGCGACGGCTTCACCACCCATTTCGTAGCGGATTTCATCGAATAGGAATGCCAGAGCATTATTTGATAGGTAGCAAGTCTTCGTCGTATCCATGGGTGTAAATGTACCTTCGATATAGATGTAGCTCTCGGAAATATCCAATATCAGATCTTGGAAATTAATCGGGATGCGTATCTCATCCGAATTATTGAAATAGGGTGACCCATATGGTTTATAGGTATGTTCATGAAGGCTGATTAGCGATTCATCGATGACAGGCTCTTCAAACACATCCAATTTTTCACTGGTAGTTGTAGCGGCCATCCTCACTTTCTAATATCAACTGTCACGCAATCTCAATCCTATGTATCTCAGGAACTTTTGATCAGCTTTGGATAGCCTACTTCTCAACTGGTTGACACCTTCTTGACGAATGACACGATTTTCATGTGCATCTTTCTTTTTATAGTGAATCAGCCTCTCCTTTTTGAAGTGTGCTCGGTGTTGCCGTCGCTGATTGAAACAGAAGCTCATTTTCTTTCTCGCTCGTCGAAACAGACAAAAAAAATTATATAGGGTGTCAAGTGTTGAGCTTCTTCAACTCCAACTTAACGATGATTGTCTCTCCACGGAAATCGATCGAACGTCCCTTATCATCCAAGATGCTTATCGTGATGTTTTCAATAGACTGACGACCTTCGGGACTGATCGTCATATAAATGATATCGGAAATCGATCGAACGTCCCTTATTATCCAAGATGCTTATCGTGATGTTTTCAATAGACTGACGACCTTCGGGACTGATCGTCATATAAATGATATTTCTAGGTTCCTTGGAAATCTTGTAGCCGGCCTCCACGTCGATATCGAATTCAAATAGAGTGTGCACTTTCTCATCATTCAGGTATGCTCCGGATGTGATATTGCAATCAACTCGTATGATTCGTACTTTCATTATATTCACAGGTAGTGTGGATTCATGCAATACGTTGGCTGGGTAATTTTTCTCCTCGAATCCCAGCACACTAGCTATAGAATTGTCGTATCTGAAATCCACATCATGCAAGCATTTCATCTCACATTTCAGAGTATTATTATTGGCATGGAGGAAAAATACATCTTCAATATTTCGCCCATCGAGCGGCTCTATTCTTGTGATAGCTTTCTGTAGAGCTTTATTGATTTCATCTATTTCATAGACACCGGGTGGTATATAGGCTACTCGAGGGCTCACAACAGTTCCCGATCTAACCCAAAAATCCAAACGGTTGTTCGTCTCATCTATATTGAGTATAGAATTGTACGAGTAGAAGCCGTGCAATCCCAAACCGTAGGTGTTTTTTGTATCGAGTTCGATGGGTGGGTAAAAATCAGCACTCAAAACACTTTGATCCCCGGATAATGTGAAAGTTCGTGACATGATCGAATCGAGTACTTTACTGGTTCAGGCAACAAAGGTGAATGAAACGCTTTTTTGCCGGTGGTGTGTTTATATCCAAATTGTTGTTGTTTAAAACATTCACATCATTTACGCGGCAATAGCAGCAAAATATTTTCCGAGGGCACGGTCCATCATTAACGTCGATATCGGATGCTGCCGCTGCTGCATCTTCAACTGGACCATGTTCTTCGCAAAATCGATATTTAGCAATGTCCTCGTCGTTTTGTAAATGCTCCGGCAACTTATCCCACACTAGGGCTATCTCTAGGGGATTCTTGATTTTCTGCCATTTTATCTCCTTCTTCTTCTTCTTCTTATTCTTCTTTTATGTATAATTCACTATGAATCTGCCGTAGTTAGAAATCTCAGGCACAAATGCCCACACCAGACTGTGTTGAATCGCTGCTGACGGTCGTAGTTATACTGAATTTCAACAGGCCGATCACCCGAATTACATGCTAGATATTGCAGCAACTCTTTGGGTGGTGGTAAATCGCCAAAACTATCAAAGTAATTAACCCTACCTCCGCGTTTCTTGTACGCCACCCAATGTGTACCACTACCATGAATCCCGTCCAAGTTCATTATGGCTGATTCGTTGCGGTGCGGTCCAGAGAGCGGTAAATTGTCTCGCATAAAAATTCCTCGAAAATGCGGCACCCTCATCTTTTCGACACACCGCAGCAGATCGATATTGGAAAGTGGCCTTCGAGGTAGGGTCTCTAAGAGTTTTTTGAATTCTGCTGCGGTCCCAGGTAAATACCCAACCCTTTTCGGTAAGGTTTCAAATATAATCCTTTGCCGGTTTTTCCGATAGCGATAGCCTCCATATGGCGATTGTGACGATTCGCTTCAGCCAACTGTTCTCTGCTCGCTCTCGCCGACTGTACGGTCTTCGATATTCCAGCTGCTGCACCTGCCAAACTTCCAAGTGCTGAGAGACCGGCAAATATCGGTATTAATGGTAGGATCCCGCCAATCTTGGGTATAGGTATAATACGTGGAGTGCGAATATTCTTTTTTCCGCCGGCTACTTTGACATATTTGCGAGCTGCTTGATAGGCAATTTTCACCACTTTATCAATATTTTTTTTCTCCTGTTTGTCCGCACCTTCAGTTCGATGAGAGCGAAGCGTATCACGAACTTTGTGAACTACGCCCGATCCAAAAGCAATCTTATTTTTCATCGTCTTCTTCTTCTTCTTCTCATGCTGCATGGTTTTCTTGCGACATTTGATACATTTAGTTTTCACTTTTGGTTCATCCGGGAATTGTCCACTACACCCCATTCCGAAACGTCGCTTTCCTTTCATTATGTTGGTGACTAACCAAGCTGCAGCCCTCTCGCCTACCCCACTGTCTTTAGATTTCACAATGTCCCAAGCAGATTGTTCGAGATGTTGATCTGCTATATGTCTAGCGGCGACATCTTCGGCATTCTTAGAGTAGGCTATATCGTGTTGTTTGCATGCTGCATCCAATCGATTGATTCCACGATCTCCACGAGTCAACCTTTTCTGCAACTTTGTTTCCGGTCCACAATATTGATACCCCCCAGGGATATGCAATTCAAATGGTAGTTTATTTATTACAGAGTTGACGATGCCACTACCGGTTTTCTTGATACTAGTCATTTTTTTACGTGTGTCTCGCTCAACGGCCATCGTATGAATGACGATTGTTCGGGTGAAATTCACTTATATCTAATCCAACTGTCACACGATGCGCATTGTACAGCAGAAAGAATAGTTCGACATTGATAATTTAGATGAGAAAGTCATCGGCTATGGATTGGACAGTGGTGGTGGTGGTGGTGGTGTACGAAATCATCGTCATGGAAAGCTGTTTCCATCAACAATTCGCGGTCTTATAGTGGGTCCTTCAAATTGTGGAAAGACAAATGTTATGATATCTTTACTAACGAATGCAAATGGCCTATGTTTTGCAAATATCTACCTATATTCCAAATCGATATACCAACCGAAATATGAGTACCTACGTGAAGTAGTCGAACCGATAAATGGATTAGGATTCTACGCATTCGATAATAATGAGGATATAGTGGAGCCATCAGATGCCGAGCCCGATTCCGTCTTCATTTTCGATGATGTAATGTGCGAGAAACAGGATGTAATCAGATCATACTTCAGTATGGGCCGCCATAAAAATATTGACTGTTTCTACCTGGCCCAGACATATTCTAGAGTGCCCAAGCAATTGATTCGTGACAATAGTAACTTCATAGTCATGTTCAAACAAGATGAAATGAATATGCGACACATTTTCTCCGATCATGTATCACCCGATATGGATTTCAAGCAATTTCAAGAGATGTGTTCGCAATGTTGGACCAATAAATACGGATTCCTGGTGATCGATAAGGATAGAGAAATGCTGGAGGGTAGATACAGAAAGGGATTCGATAGTTTCATATATCCCTGATGCTCAAACAGAAAAATATCCATTCATTCATCGACCGTGGTGCAGTATAGTGGGTACACATCCGATTTCCATGATGAATTCCTCAGCAAATGAAGACGATGTAATGAACCTGAAACGACAACTCATCGAGGCGACTGATGCGGTGCGAAAAAAGTTCAAAAGTCTCAGGAGCGACAGTTATGAGAATAAAGTGGCACTCGAAAAGATTTATGAACCCATTACTAAGCCTTTGAATGCCATTTCCGCAGCTACAATCAACCACCACCACCACCACCAAAATGGTCAGTCCAAGAATTTGAAATCGAAAAGTGACAAATCTGTTACGATATTGGATCCTACACATCACTCTACACCAATATCATCTTCATCGACAGCAGCAGCATCGATTTATGACACACCAGTCCAGACGTCGAGAAAGTTGTTATCTCACCCCACTCCCCACTCAGACAATTTTGCCGCTAATGATGATAATATCAACACTTTGATGTATACACCACCACCATCATCTCATGGTTCACATTCAAATACTGTGATGAGTGATGACGATGATGGAGAAGAAACAGTAGTTGAAGAGTTACAAAACAATGTCGAAGAACACATAGAAAAGTTGAGATCTGGAGATAGCGATAACTATGATACAGTATATGGTGTACGCATAGAACCAAAAACTCATCAGTTGAGAATGGGTAAAAGCAAAATTCGTTTCTCAAATGGGAAAATCGAATTGTGGGGCGACAGTGATAAGAGACCGAAAATATATCCAGCTAGTTCGGAACTGTATAACCTGATTTTTCTCAAACATGTACCGGAAAGAACGAGTTCCAGTGTTAGGAGTTTATATGCAGCCATACTGGAAAACACAAGAGCAGCATACAAGGGATACGATATCAGACGAGGATTGAATTCAGATGAGACTGGAAAATATCACGATCTGATCAAACCTCTGACAAGAACACCATATAAAATGAGAGAGACAAAATATAAGGATGGAAGCGGATTACCCACTCAAAAAATTGTCAATAACAACACGGGGAAGGAATATATCTATTGGAATAAACCGAAAGAATTGGTGGATCGATTGAGATTATTATGGAGCTCGAAATCAGTTGGGCATAGCGGACATGACAATGAAATATTATCGATTATAGAGGAGTTGCGTGAAGAAGGCATCATATACTGAAGGCGTCTATGAATAAATACATACCGAGCAGAATAATTCATGCCATTAGTCGTTCGAAGTAGCTCTCGCATGTTGCTCACATTTTGTAGAAATGGAGAAGATAAGTGATGCAAAACGTCAAATTGTTGACGAACTACATAAGCCAGCTCGACGAAATTTCGTCAGAAGGAGAACCATAGTCAAGGGATTCGGTGATTTATGGCAAGCTGATTTGGCCGAAATGCAGCCATATGCAGAGGACAATAAGAAATTTAGATATATTCTATTTGTTATCGATTGTTATTCCAAATATGTATGGACTGAGCCAATTAAAAATAAGACTGGTGTTGAAGTTACTGAAGCTATGAGAAATGTGTTGAAGAAGAAGGCGGGATATTCGCCGAAAAACATGCAAAGTGATTTGGGGAGTGAATTTTACAATCGATACTTTAGCAAATTGATGGCCGAATACAAAATAAATCATTATTCCACATATAGCACGATGAAGGCTGCAATCGTCGAACGAGTCATAAGGACCCTGAAGAATTGGCTGTATAAGGAGTTTTCAGCAAGAGGAAAATATATATGGCTCGATATTTTACCTGAACTTACTAATAAATATAATAACCGTATACATCGAACTATTGGAATGAAACCGGCAGACGTTACAGCTGAAATGGAACTGGACGCTTTCAGTCATCCTAAATTGGCGTTGAAGCCGAAATATGCTGTCGGTGATATGGTGCGAATCTGTAAATACAAAGGTGTCTTCGAGAAAGGATACCTGGCGAATTTCTCCACTGAACTATTCAAGATTATCAAAATAAACATCACGAATCCAGTCACATACTTGTTGGAGGATATTGAAGGGAGACCAATCAAAGGGTGTTTTTATGAAGTTGAATTACTGAAAACGACAAATCCTGATATATATTTGGTGGAGAAAGTTCTGAAGGAGAAGAAGAAAGGCGACAGAGTGTTTGTAAGATGGCTAGGATTCTCAGACAAGCACAATTCTTGAATTGATAAATCGGCAATTAATTGAACCCAATGATGTTGTTATTATACTTGTTAGGTAAAACTAATGAATATATTACTTCAATTGATATGTGCGTTTCATTTTTTCTACATTTACACCTTGACAAAAAAAACAATGAGGTCATTTTCAGAAGATTGTTTTATTGAATTGAAAAACTACACAAAATTCTTCATTGAAATCAAACATATCGTATATATTTCTTGATGTGGTCGTTGCAACTGCCAGGGGAGGTGATACTTTGTGGAAGAATCAATTCATTTCACTAGCCAAATATTTCCTCAATATGTCCAATTCATTTCTTATCGCTTTTATTTCATCATCCAGGAGGGCTTGCTTCTTGCTCATCAAAAACCTCATCTCAGATTGCTGTTTATTAAAGATTATTCTAGCATCTCTGATGACTGATGATACTGCAGCCTTTACTGCCGATAATGTAACATTCTTTACATCGTCAATTTCCCTCTTGAGGTAATCCAATTCCACACAATCCTTATCAGAAATTAATTCGCCAACATTAGTCAATCTTTTGCCTTGTAAATCGAAATTGCCATCTTTGTCCATCTTTGTCCACTGCGACCAAACTTATCGATGGTTTTAGTCATCATCACCCGACGAATGATCAATTCATACTGGGCAATATTATCATTAGAGTTCTTGCTATATACCTACCCCAAATAAATGCTCATACATAAAGTGAATAAATGAAACACAAAAAATAGCTGTTATTTATATATATATTATATATTTCACCATATAATTGTTCAGAACCATTCATTTCATGACATAATCAAAAAGTCGGAGTAGACTGTCATTGAAAAGAGATAATTTCAACAAGTTAAAATACATAAATAAACACAATTATTCACAAAATCATTACATATTCAAAAAGTCGGAGTAGACTGTCATTGAAAAGAGATAATTTCAACAATATAAAATACATAAATAAACACAATTATTCAATCTTTATAACTGATTGAAAAGCATTCAATTTCTATTTTCCCTCAAAATAATTACGATTCAATTGTATTTGTACAAAATATGCAACACTGATGCTCGACACAAGAGATAATTTCAACAATATGTAAAAGTTATTACAATGATATTTGGCAACATAACATTAATTAAAATAAATATATTTACAAAATATGTACAATAATTTATAGAAAAATACTCTAACTGTGATAATTTCAACAAATGCTGGCCTATTTATAGCTCGAGATGTGGGTAGAGTTCAGCCTGCGGACGCAGCCGCCTCTGATTTACGATTAATAAAATATGGAATTCAACATAAAATACATCAGTACATATTTCTATGGAAACGGAACGTCAAACTTCGAAAATTGTTAAATTTTATGCGACACCCTGCGGTTGGGGAAGGGTCTGGCGACTACCTGCCATAGAATCGGCTCATATACTTTTCAAATGAATAAATTGATTTTCATCTACTTGGAATAAATTATTAAATTCATGAGATTACCCATTGGGAGGGTCAACGATAAAGCCCACACTGGCGTTTTTTTATTACCTGGGACATGCACGACCAAAACCATCGAATTTTCATTATTATGGTGAGAATAGTTTTGAACAAAGATTTTATCAGGATGAAATTTATTTGAAAGGAGGCCCATTTCGACTGTCTTCTTTTTCTTCTTCTTCTAGGCATTAGATGTCGTAGTTTATCGTCCATTGTTGTGTCACAATACCTCATAAGTTTGGATTTTAATAGATGTAATAAATTTTATTTTAAACGCCGCGTGAGAACGTGGCAGTTTTAGGTCTATATGCATTCAAGTCCACCACCGCATTCACGTCCACCTCATGTCCACCTCATTCTCCTCACTCTTTCTCCTCATCCTCCTCACTCCTCCTCCTCAGAGGAGGATCGTCTCCACCGCCTGCGCCGGCACCGCCTGCGCCTCCTGCGCCTCCTGCGCCTGCGCCTCCTGCGCCTCCTGCGCCTCCTGCGCCTCCTGCGCCTCCTGCGCCTGCGCCTCCGCCTCCGCCGCCACCGCCGCCACGATCCACCTCTACTTATACTCACCAGGTAACTGTTCTTCCGTTATACATACGAGCGACTGAATTGAACAGAAGGTTGAATGGATAGTATATGGGTTGTATTCGATTATGATGTTATGCTGTGTATATAGTTATACACACTAGGTGACGGTATTCTTGTTTTACATACGAGCGACCGAAACGAACAGAAAGTTGAATGGATAGTCTGAACAATCAATGTATCTGGGTGGTATCCGATTATATCGCAATACTGTATATATAGTGATACTTACCAGGTGACGGTACTTTCGTTACACATACTAGCGACTGAATCGAACAGAAGGTTGAATCCTTAGACAAAACGATAATTGTATCTGAGTTGTATTCGATGATATCGTGATGATGTTTATATAGCAATACTCACCAGGTAACTGTTCTTCCGTTTCACATACAAGCGACCGAATCGAGCAGGAGGTTGAATAGATAGATTAAACAATCATCGTATCTGGGTTGTATTCGATAATGTTTATATAGTTATACTCACCAGGTAACTGTTCTTCTGTTACACATACTAGCGACTGAATCGAACAGAAGGTTAAATGGTTAGACGAAACGATAATTGTATCTGAGTTGTATTCGATGATATCGTGATGATGTTTATATAGCAATACTCACCAGGTAACTGTTCTTCCGTTTCACATACAAGCGACCAAATCGAGCAGAAGGTTGAATTCAGTATAGATTGAACAATCATCGTATCTGGGTTGTATTCGATTATGTTTATATAGTTATACTCACCAGGTAACTGTTCTTCCGTTATACATACGAGCGACTGGATTGAACAGAAGGTTAAATGGTTAGACGAAACGATAATCGTAACTGAGTTGTATTCATATCGTGGTGATGTTTATATAGAAATACTCACCAGGTTACTGTTCTTCCGTTATACATACGAGCAACCGAATCGAACAGAAGGTTGAATGGATAGTATCTGGGTTGTATTCGATTATGATGTTATGCTGTGTATATAGTTATACACACTAGGTGACGGTATTCTTGTTTTACATACGAGCGACCGAAACGAACAGAAAGTTGAATGGATAGTCTGAACAATCAATGTATCAGGGTGGTATCCGATTATATCGCAATACTGTATATATAGGGATACATACCAGGTGACGGTACTTCCGTTACACATACTAGCGATCGAATCGAGCAGAAGGTCAAATGGATAGATTGAACAATCATCGTATCTGGGTTGTATTCGATTATGTTTATATAGTTATACTCACCAGGTAACTGTTCTTCCGTTACACATACTAGCGACTGAATCGAACAGAAGGTTAAATGGTTAGACGAAACGATAATTGAAACTGAGTTGTATTCGATTATATCGTGGTGATGTTTATATAGAAATACTCACCAGGTAACTGTTCTTTCGTTTTCACATACAAGCGACCGAATCGAGCAGACGGTCAAATGGATAGATTGAACAATCATCGTATCTGGGTTGTATTCGATTATGTTTATATAGTTATACTCACCAGGTAACTGTTCTTCCGTTATACATACGAGCGTCTGAATTGAACAGAAGGTTGAATGGATAGTATATGGGTTGTATTCGATTATGATGTTATGCTGTGTATATAGTTATACACACTAGGTGACGGTATTCTTGTTTTACATACGAGCGACCGAAACGAACAGAAAGTTGAATGGATAGTCTGAACAATCAATGTATCAGGGTGGTATCCGAATATATCGCAATACTGTATATATAGTGATACATACCAGGTGACGGTACTTCCGTTACACACACTAGCGACTGAATCGAACAGAAGGTTAAATGGTTAGACGGAACGATAATTGTAACTGAGTTTTATTCTATTATATCGTGGTGATGTTTATATAGAAATACTCACCAGGTTACTGTTCTTCCGTTATACATACGAGCAACCGAATCGAACAGAAGGTTGAATGGATAGTATATGGGTTGTATTCGATTATGATGTTATGCTGTGTATATAGTTATACACACTAGGTGACGGCATTCCCGTCTCACATACGAGCGACCGAAACGAACAGAAAGATGAATGGATATTCTGAACAATCAATGTATCTGGGTGGTATCCGATTATATCGCAATACTGTATATATAGTGATACTAACCAGGCGACGGTACTTCCGTTACACATACTAGCGACTGAATCGAACAGAAGGTAAAATGGTTAGACGAAACGATAATTGAAACTGAGTTGTATTCGATTATATCGTGGTGATGTTTATATAGAAATACTCACCAGGTAACTGTTCTTTCGTTTTCACATACAAGCGACCGAATCGAGCAGAAGGTGAAATGGATAGATTGAACAATCATCGTATCTGGGTTGTATTCGATTATGTTTATATAGTTATACTCACCAGGTAACTGTTCTTCCGTTACACATACTAGCGACTGAATCGAACAGAAGGTTAAATGGTTAGACGAAACGATAATTGAAACTGAGTTGTATTCGATTATATCGTGGTGATGTTTATATAGAAATACTCACCAGGTAACTGTTCTTTCGTTTTCACATACAAGCGACCAAATCGAGCAGAAGGTCAAATGGATAGATTAAACAATCATCGTATCTGGGTTGTATTCGATTATGTTTATATAGTTATACTCACCAGGTAACTCTTCTTCCGTTACACATACTAGCGACTGAATCGAACAGAAGGTTAAATGGTTAGACGAAACGATAATTGTATCTGAGTTGTATTCGATGATATCGTGATGATGTTTATATAGCAATACTCACCAGGTAACTGTTCTTCCGTTTTACATACAAGCGACCGAATCGAGCAGAAGGTTGAATTCAGTATAGATTGAACAATCATCGTATCTGGGTTGTATTCGATTATGTTTATATAGTTATACTCACCAGGTAACTGTTCTTCCGTTATACATACGAGCGACTGAATTGAACAGAAGGTTGAATGGATAGTATATGGGTTGTATTCGATTATGATGTTATGCTGTGTATATAGTTATACACACTAGGTGACGGTATTCTTGTTTTACATACGAGCGACCGAAACGAACAGAAAGTTGAATGGATAGTCTGAACAATCAATGTATCAGGGTGGTATCCGATTATATCGCGATACTGTATATATAGTGATACATACCAGGTGACGGTACTTCCGTTACACATACTAGCGACTGAATCGAACAGAAGGTTAAATGGTTAGACGAAACGATAATTGTAACTGAGTTGTATTCTATTATATCGTGGTGATGTTTATATAGAAATACTCACCAGGTTACTGTTCTTCCGTTATACATAAGAGCAACCGAATCGAACAGAAGGTTGAATGGATGGTATATGGGTTGTATTCGATTATGATGTTATGCTGTGTATATAGTTATACACACTAGGTGACGGTATTCCCGGTTCACATACGAGCGACCGAAACGAACAGAAAGTTGAATGGATAGTCTGAACAATCAATGTATCTGGGTGGTATCCGATTATATCGCAATACTGTATATATAGTGATACTAACCAGGTGACGGTACTTCCGTTACACATACTAGCGACTGAATCGAACAGAAGGTTAAATGGTTAGACAAAGCGATAATTGTATCTGAGTTGTATTCGATGATATCGTGATGATGTTTATATAGCAATACTCACCAGGTAACTGTTCTTCCGTTTTACATACAAGCGACCGAATCGAGCTGGAGGTTGAATAGATAGATTGAACAATCATCGTATCTGGGTTGTATTCGATAATGTTTATATAATTATACTCACCAGGTAACTGTTCTTCCGTTACACATACTAGCGACTGAATCGAACAGAAGGTTAAATGGTTAGACGAAACGATAATTGTAACTGAGTTGTATTCTATTATATCGTGGTGATGTTTATATAGAAATACTCACCAGGTTACTGTTATTCCGTTATACATACGAGCAACCGAATCGAACAGAAGGTTGAATGGATAGTATATGGGTTGTATTCGATTATGATGTTATGCTGTGTATATAGTTATACACACTAGGTGACGGTATTCCCGTTTTACATACGAGCGACCGAAACGAACAGAAAGTTGAATGGATAGTCTGAACAATCAATGTATCTGGGTGGTATCCGATTATATCGCAATACTGTATATATAGTGATACTAACTAGGTGACGGTACTTCCGTTACACATACTAGCGACTGAATCGAACAGAAGGTTAAATGGTTAGACGAAACGATAATTGTAACTGAGTTGTATTCTATTATATCGTGGTGATGTTTATATAGAAATACTCACCAGGTTACTGTTCTTCCGTTATACATACGAGCAACCGAATCGAACAGAAAGTTGAATGGATAGTATATGGGTTGTATTCGATTATGATGTTATGCTGTGTATATAGTTATACACACTAGGTGACGGTATTCCCGTTTTACATACGAGCGACCGAAACGAACAGAAAGTTGAATGGATAGTCTGAACAATCAATGTATCTGGGTGGTATCCGATTATATCGCAATACTGTATATATAGTGATACTAACTAGGTGACGGTACTTCCGTTACACATACTAGCGACTGAATCGAACAGAAGGTTAAATGGTTAGACAAAACGATAATCGTATCTGAGTTGTATTCGATGATATCGTGATGATGTTTATATAGCAATACTCACCAGGTAACTGTTCTTCCGTTTTACATACAAGCGACCGAATCGAGCAGGAGGTTGAATAGATAGATTGAACAATCATCGTATCTGGGTTGCATTCGATAATGTTCATATAGTTATACTCACCAGGTAACTGTTCTTCCGTTACACATACTAGCGACTGATTCGAACAGAAGGTTAAATGGTTAGACGAAACGATAATTGTATCTGAGTTGTATTCGATGATATCGTGATGATGTTTATATAGCAATACTCACCAGGTAACTGTTCTTCCGTTTTACATACGAGCGACCGAATCGAGCAGAAGGTTGAATTCAGTATAGATTGAACAATCATCGTATCTGGGTTGTATTCGATTATGTTTATATAGTTATACTCACCAGGTAACTGTTCTTCCGTTATACATACGAGCGACTGAATTGAACAGAAGGTTGAATGGATAGTATATGGGTTGTATTCGATTATGATGTTATGCTGTGTATAGAGTTATACACACAAGGTGACGGTATTCTTGTTTTACATACGAGCGACCGAAACGAACAGAAAGTCGAATGGATAGTCTGAACAATCAATGTACCAGGGTTGTATCCGATTATATCGCAATACTGTATATATAGTGATACATACCAGGTGACGGTACTTCCGTTACACATACTAGCGACTGAATCGAACAGAAGGTTAAATGGTTAGAAGAAACGATAATTGTAACTGAGTTGTATTCTATTATATCGTGGTGATGTTTATATAGAAATACTCACCAGGTTACTGTTCTTTCGTTTTCACATACAAGCGACCGAATCGAGCAGAAGGTCAAATGGATAGATTGAACAATCATCGTATCTGGGTTGTATTCGATTATGTTTATATAGTTATACTCACCAGGTAACTGTTCTTCCGTTACACATACTAGCGACTGAATCGAACAGAAGGTTAAATGGTTAGACGAAACGATAATTGAAACTGAGTTGTATTCGATTATATCGTGGTGATGTTTATATAGAAATACTCACCAGGTAACTGTTCTTTCGTTTTCACATACAAGCGACCGAATCGAGCAGAAGGTCAAATGGATAGATTGAACAATCATCGTATCTGGGTTGTATTCGATTATGTTTATATAGTTATACTCACCAGGTAACTGTTCTTCCGTTACACATACGAGCGACTGAATTGAACAGAAGGTTGAATGGATAGTATATGGGTTGTATTCGATTATGATGTTATGCTGTGTATATAGTTATACTCACTAGGTGACGGTATTCTTGTTTTACATACGAGCGACCGAAACGAACAGAAAATTGAATGGATAGTCTGAACAATCAATGTATCAGGGTGGTATCCGATTATATCGCAATAATATATATATAGTGATACATACCAGGTGATGGTACTTCCGTTACACATACTAGCGACTGAATCGAACAGAAGGTTAAATGGTTAGACGAAACGATAATTGTAACTGAGTTGTATTCTATTATATCGTGGTGATGTTTATATAGTTATACTCACCAGGTAACTGTTCTTCCGTTATACATACGAGCAACCGAATCGAACAGAAGGTTGAATGGATAGTATATGGGTTGTATTCGATTATGATGTTATGCTGTGTATATAGTTATACACACTAGGTGACGGTATTCCCGTTTTACATACGAGCGACCGAAACGAACAGAAAGTTGAATGGATAGTCTGAACAATCAATGTATCTGGGTGGTATCCGATTATATCGCAATACTGTATATATAGTGATACTAACCAGGTGACGGTACTTCCGTTACACATACTAGCGACTGAATCGAACAGAAGGTTAAATGGTTAGACGAAACGATAATTGTAACTGAGTTGTATTCTATTATATCGTGGTGATGATTATATAGAAATACTCACCAGGTTACTGTTCTTCCGTTATACATACGAGCAACCGAATCGAACAGAAGGTTGAATGGATAGTATATGGGTTGTATTCGATTATGATGTTATGCTGTGTATATAGTTATACACACTAGGTGACGGTATTCCCGTTTTACATACGAGCGACCGAAACGAACAGAAAGTTGAATGGATAGTCTGAACAATCAATGTATCTGGGTGGTATCCGATTATATCGCAATACTGTATATATAGTGATACTAACCAGGTGACGGTACTTCCGTTACACATACTAGCGACTGAATCGAACAGAAGGTTAAATGGTTAGACAAAACGATAATCGTATCTGAGTTGTATTCGATGATATCGTGATGATGTTTATATAGCAATACTCACCAGGTAACTGTTCTTTCGTTTCACATACAAGCGACCGAATCGAGCAGGAGGTTGAGTAGATAGATTGAACAATCATCGTATCTGGGTTGCATTCGATAATGTTTATATAGTTATACTCACCAGGTAACTGTTCTTCCGTTACACATACTAGCGACTGAATCGAACAGAAGGTTAAATGGTTAGACGAAACGATAATTGTATCTGAGTTGTATTCGATGATATCGTGATGATGTTTATACAGCAATACTCACCAGGTAACTGTTCTTCCGTTTTACATACGAGCGACCGAATCGAGCAGAAGGTTGAATTCAGTATAGATTGAACAATCATCGTATCTGGGTTGTATTCGATTATGTTTATATAGTTATACTCACCAGGTAACTGCTCTTCCGTTATACATACGAGCGACTGAATTGAACAGAAGGTTGAATGGATAGTATATGGGTTGTATTCGATTATGATGTTATGCTGTGTATATAGTTATACACACAAGGTGACGGTATTCTTGTTTTACATACGAGCGACCGAAACGAACAGAAAGTCGAATGGATAGTCTGAACAATCAATGTACCAGGGTGGTATCCGATTATATCGCAATACTGTATATATAGTGATACATACCAGGTGACGGTACTTCCGTTACACATACTAGCGACTGAATCGAACAGAAGGTTAAATGGTTAGAAGAAACGATAATTGTAACTGAGTTGTATTCTATTATATCGTGGTGATGTTTATATAGAAATACTCACCAGGTTACTGTTCTTTCGTTTTCACATACAAGCGACCGAATCGAGCAGAAGGTCAAATGGATAGATTGAACAATCATCGTATCTGGGTTGTATTCGATTATGTTTATATAGTTATACTCACCAGGTAACTGTTCTTCTGTTACACATACTAGCGACTGAATCGAACAGAAGGTTAAATGGTTAGACGAAACGATAATTGAAACTGAGTTGTATTCGATTATATCGTGGTGATGTTTATATAGAAATACTCACCAGGTAACTGTTCTTTCGTTTTCACATACAAGCGACCGAATCGAGCAGAAGGTCAAATGGATAGATTGAACAATCATCGTATCTGGGTTGTATTCGATTATGTTTATATAGTTATACTCACCAGGTAACTGTTCTTCCGTTACACATACGAGCGACTGAATTGAACAGAAGGTTGAATGGATAGTATATGGGTTGTATTCGATTATGATGTTATGCTGTGTATATAGTTATACTCACTAGGTGACGGTATTCTTGTTTTACATACGAGCGACCGAAACGAACAGAAAGTTGAATGGATAGTCTGAACAATCAATGTATCAGGGTGGTATCCGATTATATCGCAATACTATATATATAGTGATACATACCAGGTGACGGTACTTCCGTTACACATACTAGCGACTGAATCGAACAGAAGGTTAAATGGTTAGACGAAACGATATTTGTAACTGAGTTGTATTCTATTATATCGTGGTGATGTTTATATAGTTATACTCACCAGGTAACTGTTCTTCCGTTATACATACGAGCAACCGAATCGAACAGAAAGTTGAATGGATAGTATATGGGTTGTATTCGATTATGATGTTATGCTGTGTATATAGTTATACACACTAGGTGACGGTATTCCCGTTTCACATACGAGCGACCGAAACGAACAGATAGTTGAATGGATAGTCTGAACAATCAATGTATCTGGGTGGTATCCGATTATATCGCAATACTGTATATATAGTGATACTTACCAGGTGACGGTACTTCCGTTACACATACTAGCGACTGAATCGAACAGAAGGTTGAATACTTAGACAAAACGATAATTGTATCTGAGTTGTATTCGATGATATCGTGATGATGTTTATATAGCAATACTCACCAGGTAACTGTTCTTCCGTTTTACATACAAGCGACCGAATCGAGCACGAGGTTGAATAGATAGATTAAACAATCATCGTATCTGGGTTGTTTTCGATAATGTTTATATAGTTATACTCACCAGGTAACTGTTCTTCTGTTACACATACTAGCGACTGAATCGAACAGAAGGTTAAATGGTTAGACGAAACGATAATTGTATCTGAGTTGTATTCGATGATATCGTGATGATGTTTATATAGCAATACTCACCAGGTAACTGTTCTTCCGTTTCACATACAAGCGACCAAATCGAGCAGAAGGTTGAATTCAGTATAGATTGAACAATCATCGTATCTGGGTTGTATTCGATTATGTTTATATAGTTATACTCACCAGGTAACTGTTCTTCCGTTATACATACGAGCGACTGAATTGAACAGAAGGTTAAATGGTTAGACGAAACGATAATTGTAACTGAGTTGTATTCTACTATATCGTGGTGATGTTTATATAGAAATACTCACCAGGTTACTGTTCTTCCGTTATACATTCGAGCAACCGAATCGAACAGAAGGTTGAATGGATAGTATCTGGGTTGTATTCGATTATGATGTTATGCTGTGTATATAGTTATACACACTAGGTGACGGTATTCTTGTTTTACATACGAGCGACCGAAACGAACAGAAAGTTAAATGGATAGTCTGAACAATCAATGTATCAGGGTGGTATCCGAGTATATCGCAATACTGTATATATAGTGATACATACCAGGTGACGGTACTTCCGTTACACATACTAGCGACCGAATCGAGCAGAAGGTCAAATGGATAGATTGAACAATCATCGTATCTGGGTTGTATTCGATTATGTTTATATAGTTATACTCACCAGGTAACTGTTCTTCCGTTACACATACTAGCGACTGAATCGAACAGAAGGTTAAATGGTTAGACGAAACGATAATTGAAACTGAGTTGTATTCGATTATATCGTGGTGATGTTTATATTGAAATACTCACCAGGTAACTGTTCTTTCGTTTTCACATACAAGCGACCGAATCGAGCAGACGGTCAAATGGATAGATTGAACAATCATCGTATCTGGGTTGTATTCGATTATGTTTATATAGTTATACTCACCAGGTAACTGTTCTTCCGTTATACATACGAGCGACTGAATTGAACAGAAGGTTGAATGGATAGTATATGGGTTGTATTCGATTATGATGTTATGCTGTGTATATAGTTATACACACTAGGTGACGGTATTCTTGTTTTACATACGAGCGACCGAAACGAACAGAAAGTTGAATGGATAGTCTGAACAATCAATGTATCAGGGTGGTATCCGATTATATCGCAATACTGTATATATAGTGATACATACCAGGTGACGGTACTTCCGTTACACACACTAGCGACTGAATCGAACAGAAGGTTAAATGGTTAGACGAAACGATAATTGTAACTGAGTTGTATTCTATTATATCGTGGTGATGTTTATATAGAAATACTCACCAGGTTACTGTTCTTCCGTTATACATACGAGCAACCGAATCGAACAGAAGGTTGAATGGATAGTATATGGGTTGTATTCGATTATGATGTTATGCTGTGTATATAGTTATACACACTAGGTGACGGTATTCCCGTTTTACATACGAGCGACCGAAACGAACAGAAAGTTGAATGGATAGTCTGAACAATCAATGTATCTGGGTGGTATCCGATTATATCGCAATACTGTATATATAGTGATACTAACCAGGCGACGGTACTTCCGATACACATACTAGCGACTGAATCGAACAGAAGGTAAAATGGTTAGACGAAACGATAATTGAAACTGAGTTGTATTCGATTATATCGTGGTGATGTTCATATAGAAATACTCACCAGGTAACTGTTCTTTCGTTTTCACATACAAGCGACCGAATCGAGCAGAAGGTGAAATGGATAGATTGAACAATCATCGTATCTGGGTTGTATTCGATTATGTTTATATAGTTATACTCACCAGGTAACTGTTCTTCCGTTACACATACTAGCGACTGAATCGAACTGAAGGTTAAATGGTTAGGCGAAACGATAATTGTATCTGAGTTGTATTCGATGATATCGTGATGATGTTTATATAGCAATACTCACCAGGTAACTGTTCTTCCGTTTACATACAAGCGACCGAATCGAGCAGAAGGTTGAATTCAGTATGGATTGAACAATCATCGTATCTGGGTTGTATTCGATTATGTTTATATAGTTATACTCACCAGGTAACTGTTCTTCCGTTATACATACGAGCGACTGAATTGAACAGAAGGTTGAATGGATAGTATATGGGTTGTATTCGATTATGATGTTATGCTGTGTATATAGTTATACACACTAGGTGACGGTATTCTTGTTTTACATACGAGCGACCGAAACGAACAGAAAGTTGAATGGATAGTCTGAACAATCAATGTATCTGGGTGGTATCCGATTATATCGCAATACTGTATATATAGAGATACTAACCAGGTGACGGTACTTCCGTTACACATACTAGCGACTGAATCGAACAGAAGGTTAAATGGTTAGAAGAAACGATAATTGAAACTGAGTTGTATTCTATTATATCGTGGTGATGTTTATATAGAAATACTCACCAGGTTACTGTTCTTTCGTTTTCACATACAAGCGACCGAATCGAGCAGAAGGTCAAATGGATAGATTGAACAATCATCGTATCTGGGTTGTATTCGATTATGTTTATATAGTTATACTCACCAGGTAACTGTTCTTCCGTTACACATACTAGCGACTGAATCGAACAGAAGGTTAAATGGTTAGACGAAACGATAATTGAAACTGAGTTGTATTCTATTATATCGTGGTGATGTTTATATAGAAATACTCACCAGGTTACTGTTCTTCCGTTATACATACGAGCAACCGAATCGAACAGAAGGTTGAATGGATAGTATATGGGTTGTATTCGATTATGATGTTATGCTGTGTATATAGTTATACACACTAGGTGACGGTATTCCCGTTTCACATACGAGCGACCGAAACGAACAGAAAGTTGAATGGATAGTCTGAACAATCAATGTATCTGGGTGGTATCCGATTATATCGCAATACTGTATATATAGTGATACTTACCAGGTGACGGTACTTCCGTTACACATACTAGCGACTGAATCGAACAGAAGGTTAAATGGTTAGACAAAACGATAATTGTATCTGAGTTGTATTCGATGATATCGTGATGATGTTTATATAGCAATACTCACCAGGTAACTGTTCTTCCGTTTTACATACAAGCGACCGAATCGAGCAGGAGGTTGAATAGATAGATTGAACAATCATCGTATCTGGGTTGTATTCGATAATGTTTATATAGTTATACTCACCAGGTAACTGTTCTTCCGTTACACATACTAGCGACTGAATCGAACAGAAGGTTAAATGGTTAGACGAAACGATAATTGTAACTGAGTTGTATTCTATTATATCGTGGTGATGTTTATATAGAAATACTCACCAGGTTACTGTTCTTCCGTTATACATACGAGCAACCGAATCGAACAGAAGGTTGAATGGATAGTATATGGGTTGTATTCGATTATGATGTTATGCTGTGTATATAGTTATACACACTAGGTGACGGTATTCCCGTTTTACATACGAGCGACCGAAACGAACAGAAAGTTGAATGGATAGTCTGAACAATCAATGTATCTGGGTGGTATCCGATTATATCGCAATACTGTATATATAGTGATACTAACCAGGTGACGGTACTTCCGTTACACATACTAGCGACTGAATCGAACAGAAGGTTAAATGGTTAGACGAAACGGTAATTGTAACTGAGTTGTATTCTATTATATCGTGGTGATGTTTATATAGAAATACTCACCAGGTTACTGTTCTTTCATTATACATACGAGCAACCGAATCGAACAGAAGGTTGAATGGATAGTATATGGGTTGTATTCGATTATGATGTTATGCTGTGTATATAGTTATACACACTAGGTGACGGTATTCCCGTTTTACATACGAGCGACCGAAACGAACAGAAAGTTGAATGGATAGTCTGAACAATCAATGTATCTGGGTGGTATCCGATTATATCGCAATACTGTATATATAGTGATACTAACCAGGTGACGGTACTTCCGTTACACATACTAGCGACTGAATCGAACAGAAGGTTAAATGGTTAGACAAAACGATAATTGCATCTGAGTTGTATTCGATGATATCGTGATGATGTTTATATAGCAATACTCACCAGGTAACTGTTCTTCCGTTTTACATACAAGCGACCGAATCGAGCAGGAGGTTGAATAGATAGATTGAACAATCATCGTATCTGGGTTGCATTCGATAATGTTTATATAGTTATACTCACCAGGTAACTGTTCTTCCGTTACACATACTAGCGACTGAATCGAACAGAAGGTTAAATGGTTAGACGAAACGATAATTGTATCTGAGTTGTATTCGATGATATCGTGATGATGTTTATATAGCAATACTCACCAGGTAACTGTTCTTCCGTTTTACATACGAGCGACCGAATCGAGCAGAAGGTTGAATTCAGTATAGATTGAACAATCATCGTATCTGGGTTGTATTCGATTATGTTTATATAGTTATACTCACCAGGTAACTGTTCTTCCGTTATACATACGAGCGACTGAATTGAACAGAAGGTTGAATGGATAGTATATGGGTTGTATTCGATTATGATGTTATGCTGTGTATATAGTTATAAACACAAGGTGACGGTATTCTTGTTTTACATACGAGCGACCGAAACGAACAGAAAGTCGAATGGATAGTCTGAACAATCAATGTACCAGGGTGGTATCCGATTATATCGCAATACTGTATATATAGTGATACATACCAGGTGACGGTACTTCCGTTACACATACTAGCGACTGAATCGAACAGAAGGTTAAATGGTTAGAAGAAATGATAATTGTAACTGAGTTGTATTCTATTATATCGTGGTGATGTTTATATAGAAATACTCACCAGGTTACTGTTCTTTCGTTTTCACATACAAGCGACCGAATCGAGCAGATGGTCAAATGGATAGATTGAACAATCATCGTATCTGGGTTGTATTCGATTATGTTTATATAGTTATACTCACCAGGTAACTGTTCTTCCGTTACACATACTAGCGACTGAATCGAACAGAAGGTTTAAATGGTTAGACGAAACGATAATTGAAACTGAGTTGTATTCGATTATATCGTGGTGATGTTTATATAGAAATACTCACCAGGTTACTGTTCTTTCGTTTTCACATACAAGCGACCGAATCGAGCAGAAGGTCAAATGGATAGATTGAACAATCATCGTATCTGGGTTGTATTCGATTATGTTTATATAGTTATACTCACCAGGTAACTGTTCTTCCGTTACACATACGAGCGACTGAATTGAACAGAAGGTTGAATGGATAGTATATGGGTTGTATTCGATTATGATGTTATGCTGTGTATATAGTTATACTCACTAGGTGACGGTATTCTTGTTTTACATACGAGCGACCGAAACGAACAGAAAGTTGAATGGATAGTCTGAACAATCAATGTATCAGGGTGGTATCCGATTATATCGCAATACTATATATATAGTGATACATACCAGGTGACGGTACTTCCGTTACACATACTAGCGACTGAATCGAACAGAAGGTTAAATGGTTAGACGAAACGATAATTGTAACTGAGTTGTATTCTTTTATATCGTGGTGATGTTTATATAGAAATACTCACCAGGTAACTGTTCTTCCGTTATACATACAAGCGACCGAATCGAGCAGAAGGTTGAATTCAGTATAGATTGAACAATCATCGTATCTGGGTTGTATTCGATTATCTTTATATAGTTATACTCACCAGGTAACTGTTCTTCCGTTATACATACGAGCGACTGAATTGAACAGAAGGTTGAATGGATAGTATATGGGTTGTATTCGATTATGATGTTATGATGTGTATATAGTTATACACACTAGGTGACGGTATTCTTGTTTTACATACGAGCGACCGAAACGAACAGAAAGTTGAATGGATAGTCTGAACAATCAATGTATCAGGGTGGTATCCGATTATATCGCAATACTGTATATATAGTGATACATACCAGGTGGTGACGGTACTTCCGTTACACATACTAGCGACTGAATCGAACAGAAGGTTAAATGGTTAGACGAAACGATAATTGTAACTGAGTTGTATTCTATTATATCGTGGTGATGTTTATATAGAAATACTCACCAGGTTACTGTTCTTCCGTTATACATACGAGCAACCGAATCGAACAGAAGGTTGAATGGATAGTATCTGGGTTGTATTCGATTATGATGTTATGCTGTGTATATAGTTAAACACACTAGGTGACGGTATTCCCGTTTCACATACGAGCGACCGAAACGAACAGAAAGTTGAATGGATAGTCTGAACAATCAATGTATCTGGGTGGTATCCGATTATATCGCAATACTGTATATATAGTGATACTAACCAGGTGACGGTACTTCCGTTACACATACTAGCGACTGAATCGAACAGAAGGTTAAATGGTTAGACGAAACGATAATTGTATCTGAGTTGTATTCGATGATAACGTGATGATTTTTATATAGAAATACTCACCAGGTTACTGTTCTTCCGTTATACATACGAGCAACCGAATCGAACAGAAGGTTGAATGGATAGTATCTGGGTTGTATTCGATTATGATGTTATGCTGTGTATATAGTAAAACACACTAAGTGACGGTATTCCCGTTTCACATACGAGCGACCGAAACGAACAGAAAGTTGAATGGATAGTCTGAACAATCAATGTATCTGGGTGGTATCCGATTATATCGCAATACTGTATATATAGTGATACTAACCAGGTGACGGTACTTCCGTTACACATACTAGCGACTGAATCGAACAGAAGGTTAAATGGTTAGTCGAAACGATGATTGTATCTGAGTTGTATTCGATGATAACGTGATGATGTTTATATAGAAATACTCACCAGGTTACTGTTCTTCCGTTATACATACGAGCAACCGAATCGAACAGAAGGTTGAATGGATAGTATCTGGGTTGTATTCGATTATGATGTTATGCTGTGTATATAGTTAAACACACTAGGTGACGGTATTCCCGTTTCACATACGAGTGACCGAAACGAACAGAAAGTTGAATGGATAGTCTGAACAATCAATGTATCTGGGTGGTATCCGATTATATCGCAATACTGTATATATAGTGATACTAACCAGGTGACGGTACTTCCGTTACACATACTAGCGACTGAATCGAACAGAAGGTTCAATGGTTAGACGAAACGATAATTGTATCTGAGTTGTATTCGATGATATCGTGATGATGTTTATATAGCAATACTCACCAGGTAACTGTTCTTCCGTTTTACATACAAGCGACCGAATCGAGCAGAAGGTTGAATTCAGTATAGATTGAACAATCATCGTATCTGGGTTGTATTCGATTATGTTTATATAGTTATACTCACCAGGTAACTGTTCTTCCGTTATACATACGAGCGACTGAATTGAACAGAAGGTTGAATGGATAGTATATGGGTTGTATTCGATTATGATGTTATGCTGTGTATATAGTTATACACACTAGGTGACGGTATTCTTGTTTTACATACGAGCGACCAAAACGAACAGAAAGTTGAATGGATAGTCTGAACAATCAATGTATCTGGGTGGTATCCGATTATATCGCAATACTGTATATATAGTGATACTAACCAGGTGACGGTACTTCCGTTACACATACTAGCGACTGAATCGAACAGAAGGTTAAATGGTTAGACGAAACGATAATTGTAACTGAGTTGTATTCTATTATATCGTGGTGATGTTTATATAGAAATACTCACCAGGTTACTGTTCTTCCGTTATACATACGAGCAACCGAATCGAACAGAAGGTTGAATGGATAGTATCTGGGTTGTATTCGATTATGATGTTATGCTGTGTGTATAGTTAAACACAATAGGTGACGGTATTCCCGTTTCACATACGAGCGATCGAAACGAACAGAAAGTTGAATGGATAGTCTGAACAATCAATGTATCTGGGTGGTATCCGATTATATCGCAATACTGTATATATAGTGATACTAACCAGGTGACGGTACTTCCGTTACACATACTAGCGACTGTATCGAACAGAAGGTTAAATGGTTAGACGAAACGATAATTGTATCTGAGTTGTATTCGATGATAACGTGATGATGTTTATATAGAAATACTCACCAGGTTACTGTTCTTCCGTTATACATACGAGCAACCGAATCGAACAGAAGGTTCAATGGATAGTATCTGGGTTGTATTCGATTATGATGTTATGCTGTGTATATAGTTAAACACACTAGGTGACGGTATTCCCGTTTCACATACGAGTGACCGAAACGAACAGAAAGTTGAATGGATAGTCTGAACAATCAATGTATCTGGGTGGTATCCGATTATATCGCAATACTGTATATATAGTGATACTAACCAGGTGACGGTACTTCCGTTACACATACTAGCGACTGAATCGAACAGAAGGTTAAATGGTTAGACGAAACGATAATTGTAACTGAGTTGTATTCGATGATATCGTGATGATGTTTATATAGCAATACTCACCAGGTAACTGTTCTTCCGTTTAACATACAAGCGACCGAATCGAGCAGAAGGTTGAATTCAGTATAGATTGAACAATCATCGTATCTGGGTTGTATTCGATTATGTTTATATAGTTATACTCACCAGGTTACTGTTCTTCCGTTATACATACGAGCGACTGAATTGAACAGAAGGTTGAATGGATGGTATATGGGTTGTATTCGATTATGATGTTATGCTGTGTATATAGTTAAACACACTAGGTGACGGTATTCCCGTTTCACATACGAGCGACCGAAACGAACAGAAAGTTGAATGGATAGTCTGAACAATCAATGTATCTGGGTGGTATCCGATTATATCGCAATACTGTATATATAGTGATACTAACCAGGTGACGGTACTTCCGTTACACATACTAGCGACTGAATCGAACAGAAGGTTAAATGGTTAGACGAAACGATAATTGTATCTGAGTTGTATTCGATGATATCGTGATGATGTTTATATAGCAATACTCACCAGGTAACTGTTCTTCCGTTTTACATACAAGCGACCGAATCGAGCAGAAGGTTGAATTCAGTATAGATTGAACAATCATCGTATCTGGGTTGTATTCGATTATGATTATATAGTTATACTCACCAGGTAACTGTTCTTCCGTTTTACATACGAGCGACTGAATTGAACAGAAGGTTGAATGGATAGTATATGGGTTGTATTCGATTATGATGTTATGCTGTGTATATAGTTATACACACTAGGTGACGGTATTCTTGTTTTACATACGAGCGACCGAAACGAACAGAAAGTTGAATGGATAGTCTGAACAATCAATGTATCTGGGTGGTATCCGATTATATCGCAATACTGTATATATAGTGATTCTAACCAGGTGACGGTACTTCCGTTACACATACTAGCGACTGAATCGAACAGAAGGTTAAATGGTTAGACGAAACGATAATTGTAACTGAGTTGTATTCTATTATATCGTGGTGATGTTTATATAGAAATAATCACCAGGTTACTGTTCTTCCGTTATACATACGAGCAACCGAATCGAACAGAAAGTTGAATGGATAGTATCTGGGTTGTATTCGATTATGATGTTATGCTGTGTATATAGTTAAACACACTAGGTGACGGTATTCCCGTTTCACATACGAGCGACCGAAACGAACAGAAAGTTGAATGGATAGTCTGAACAATCAATGTATCTGGGTGGTATCCGATTATATCGCAATACTGTATATATAGTGATACTAACCAGGTGACGGTACTTCATTACACATACTAGCGACTGAATCGAACAGAAGGTTAAATGGTTAGACGAAACGATAATTGTAACTGAGTTGTATTCGATGATATCGTGATGATGTTTATATAGCAATACTCACCAGGTAACTGTTCTTCCGTTTAACATACAAGCGACCGAATCGAGCAGAAGGTTGAATTCAGTATAGATTGAACAATCATCGTATCTGGGTTGTATTCGATTATGTTTATATAGTTATACTCACCAGGTAACTGTTCTTCCGTTATACATACGAGCGACTGAATTGAACAGAAGGTTGAATGGATAGTATATGGGTTGTATTCGATTATGATGTTATGCTGTGTATATAGTTGAACACAATAGGTGACGGTATTTCCGTTTCAAATACGAGCGATCGAAACGAACAGAAAGTTGAATGGATAGTCTGAACAATCAATGTATCTGGGTGGTATCCGATTATATCGCAATACTGTATATATAGTGATACTAACCAGGTGACGGTACTTCCGTTACACATACTAGCGACTGTATCGAACAGAAGGTTAAATGGTTAGACGAAACGATAATTGTAACTGAGTTGTATTCTATTATATCGTGGTGATGTTTATATAGAAATACTCACCAGGTTACTGTTCTTCCGTTATACATACGAGCAACCGAATCGAACAGAAGGTTGAATGGATAGTATCTGGGTTGTATTCGATTATGATGTTATGCTGTGTATATAGTTAAACACACTAGGTGACGGTATTCCCGTTTCACATACGAGCGACCGAAACGAACAGAAAGTTGAATGGATAGTCTGAACAATCAATGTATCTGGGTGGTATCCGATTATATCGCAATACTGTATATATAGTGATACTAACCAGGTGACGGTACTTCCGTTACACATACTAGCGACTGAATCGAACAGAAGGTTAAATGGTTAGACGAAACGATTATTGTATCTGAGTTGTATTCGATGATAAAGTGATGATGTTTATATAGAAATACTCACCAGATTACTGTTCTTCCGTTATACATACGAGAAACCGAATCGAACAGAAGGTTGAATGGATAGTATCTGGGTTGTATTCGATTATGATGTTATGCTGTGTATATAGTTAAACACACTAGGTGACGGTTTTCCCGTTTCACATACGAGCGATCGAAACGAACAGAAAGTTGAATGGATAGTCTGAACAATCAATGTATCTGGGTGGTATCCGATTATATCGCAATACTGTATATATAGTGATACTAACCAGGTGACGGTACTTCCGTTACACATACTAGCGACTGAATCGAACAGAAGGTTAAATGGTTAGACGAAACGATAATTGTATCTGAGTTGTATTCGATGATAACGTGATGATGTTTATATAGAAATACTCACCAGGTTACTGTTCTTCCGTTATACATACGAGCAACCGAATCGAACAGAAGGTTGAATGGATAGTATCTGGGTTGTATTCGATTATGATGTTATGCTGTGTATATAGTTAAACACACTAGGTGACGGTATTCCCGTTTCACATACGAGTGACCGAAACGAACAGAAAGTTGAATGGATAGTCTGAACAATCAATGTATCTGGGTGGTATCCGATTATATCGCAATACTGTATATATAGTGATACTAACCAGGTGACGGTACTTCCGTTACACATACTAGCGACTGAATCGAACAGAAGGTTAAATGGTTAGACGAAACGATAATTGTATCTGAGTTGTATTCGATGATATCGTGATGATGTTTATATAGCAATACTCACCAGGTAACTGTTCTTCCGTTTTACATACAAGCGACCGAATCGAGCAGAAGGTTGAATTCAGTATAGATTGAACAATCATCGTATCTGGGTTGTATTCGATTATGATTATATAGTTATAGTCACCAGGTAACTGTTCTTCCGTTATACATACGAGCGACTGAATTGAACAGAAGGTTGAATGGATTATGATGTTATGCTGTGTATATAGTTATACACACTAGGTGACGGTATTCTTGTTTTACATACGAGCGACCGAAACGAACAGAAAGTTGAATGGATAGTCTGAACAATCAATGTATCTGGGTGGTATCCGATTATATCGCAATACTGTATATATAGTGATTCTAACCAGGTGACGGTACTTCCGTTACACATACTAGCGACTGAATCGAACAGAAGGTTAAATGGTTAGACGAAACGATAATTGTAACTGAGTTGTATTCTATTATATCGTGGTGATGTTTATATAGAAATAATCACCAGGTTACTGTTTTTCCGTTATACATACGAGCAACCGAATCGAACAGAAAGTTGAATGGATAGTTTGAACAATCAATGTATCTGGGTGGTATCCGATTATATCGCAATACTGTATATATAGTGATACTAACCAGGTGACGGTACTTCCGTTACACATACTAGCGACTGAATCGAACAGAAGGTCAAATGGTTGGACGAAACGATAATTGTATCTGAGTTGTATTCGATGATAACGTGATGATGTTTATATAGCAATACTCACCAGGTAACTGTTCTTCCGTTTTACATACAAGCGACCGAATCGAGCAGAAGGTTGAATTAAGTATAGATTGAACAATAATCGTATTTGGGTTGTATTCGATTATGTTTATATAGTTATACTCACCAGGTAACTGTTCTTCCGTAACACATACGAGCGACTGAATTGAACAGAAGTTTGAATGGATAGTATATGGGTTGTATTCGATTATGATGTTATGCTGTGTATATAGTTATACACACTAGGTGACGGTATTCCCATTTTACATACGAGCGACCGAAACAAAAAGAAAGTTGAATGGATAGACTGAACAATCAATGTATCTGGGTGGTATCCGATTAAATCGCAATACTGTATATATAGAGATACTAACCAGGTGACGGTACTTCCGTTACACATAGTAGCTACTGAATCGAACAGAAGGTTAAATGGTTAGACAAAACGATAATTGTATCTGAGTTGTATTCGATGATATCGTGATGATGTTTATATAGCAATACTCACCAGGTAACTGTTCTTCCGTTTTACATACAAGCGACCGAATCGAGCAGGAGGTTGAATAGATAGATTGAACAATCATCGTATCTGGGTTGTATTCGATAATGTTTATATAGTTATACCCACCAGGTAACTGTTCTTCCGTTACACATACTAGCGACTGAATCGAACAGAAGGTTAAATGGTTAGACGAAACGATGATTGTATCTGAGTTGTATTCGATGATATCGTGATGATGTTTATATAGCAATACTTACCAGGTAACTGTTCTTCCGTTTTACATACAAGCGACCGAATCGAGCAGAAGGTTGAATTCAGTATAGATTGAACAATCATCGTATCTGGGTTGTATTCGATTATGTCTATATAGTTATACTCAACAGGTAACTGTTCTTCCGTTATACATACGAGCGACTGAATTGAACAGAAGGTTGAATGGATAGTATATGGGTTGTATTCGATTATGATGTTATGCTGTGTATATAGTTATACACACTAGGTGACGGTATTCTTGTTTTACATACGAGCCACCGAAACGAACAGAAAGTTGAATGGATAGTCTGAACAATCAATGTATCAGGGTGGTATCCGATTATATCGCAATACTGTATATATAGAGATACTAACCAGGTGACGGTACTTCCGTTACACATACTAGCGACTGAATCGAACAGAAGGTTAAATGGTTAGACAAAACGATAATTGTATCTGAGTTGTATTCGATGATATCGTGATGATGTTTATACAGCAATACTCACCAGGTAACTGTTCTTCCGTTTTACATACAAGCGACCTAATCGAGCAGGAGGTTGAATAGATAGATTGAACAATCATCGTATCTGGGTTGTATTCGATAATGTTTATATAGTTATACCCACCAGGTAACTGTTCTTCCGTTACACATACTAGCGACTGAATCGAACAGAAGGTTTATATAGAAATACTCACCAGATTACTGTTCTTCCGTTATACATACGAGAAACCGAATCGAACAGAAGGTTGAATGGATAGTATCTGGGTTGTATTCGATTATGATGTTATGCTGTGTATATAGTTAAACACACTAGGTGACGGTATTCCCGTTTCACATACGAGTGACTGAAACGAACAGAAAGTTGAATGGATAGTCTGAAAAATCAATGTATCTGGGTGGTATCCGATTATATCGCAATACTGTATATATAGTGATACTAACCAGGTGACGGTACTTCCGTTACACATACTAGCGACTGAATCGAACAGAAGGTTAAATGGTTAGACGAAACGATAATTGTATCTGAGTTGTATTCGATGATATCGTGATGATGTTTATATAGCAATACTCACCAGGTAACTGTTCTTCCGTTTTACATACAAGCGACCGAATCGAGCAGAAGGTTGAATTCAGTATAGATTGAACAATCATCGTATCTGGGTTGTATTCGATTATGTTTAAATAGTTATACTCACCAGGTAACTGTTCTTCCGTTATACATACGAGCGACTGAATTGAACAGAAGGTTGAATGGATAGTATATGGGTTGTATTCGATTATGATGTTATGCTGTGTATATAGTTATACACACTAGGTGACAGTATTCTTGTTTCACATACGAGCGACCGAAACGAACAGAAAGTTGAATGGATAGTCTGAACAATCAATGTATCTGGGTGGTATCCGATTATATCGCAATACTGTATATATAGTGATTCTAACCAGGTGACGGTACTTCCGTTACACATACTAGCGACTGAATCGAACAGAAGGTAAAATGGTTAGACGAAACGATAATTGTAACTGAGTTGTATTCTATTATATCGTGGTGATGTTTATATAGAAATAATCACCAGGTTACTGTTTTTCCGTTATACATACGAGCAACCGAATCGAACAGAAAGTTGAATGGATAGTATCTGGGTTGTATTCGATTATGATGTTATGCTGTGTATATACTTAAACACACTAGGTGACGGTATTCCCGTTTCACATACGAGCGACCGAAACGAACAGAAAGTTGAATGGATAGTCTGAACAATCAATGTATCTGGGTGGTATCCGATTATATCGCAATACTGTATATATAGTGATACTAACCAGGTGACGGTACTTCCGTTACACATACTAGCGACTGAATCGAACAGAAGGTCAAATGGTTGGACGAAACGATAATTGTATCTGAGTTGTATTCGATGATAACGTGATGATGTTTATATAGCAATACTCACCAGGTAACTGTTCTTCCGTTTTACATACAAGCGACCGAATCGAGCAGAAGGTTGAATTAAGTATAGATTGAACAATAATCGTATTTGGGTTGTATTCGATTATGTTTATATAGTTATACTCACCAGGTAACTGTTCTTCCGTAACACATACGAGCGACTGTATTGAACAGAAGTTTGAATGGATAGTATATGGGTTGTATTCGATTATGATGTTATGCTGTGTATATAGTTATACACACTAGGTGACGGTATTCTTATTTTACATACGAGCGACCGAAACAAAAAAAAAGTTGAATGGATAGACTGAACAATCAATGTATCTGGGTGGTATCCGATTAAATCGCAATACTGTATATATAGAGATACTAACCAGGTGACGGTACTTCCGTTACACATACTAGCGACTGAATCGAACAGAAGGTTAAATGGTTAGACAAAACGATAATTGTATCTGAGTTGTATTCGATGATATCGTGATGATGTTTATATAGCAATACTCACCAGGTAACTGTTCTTCCGTTTTACATACAAGCGACCGAATCGAGCAGGAGGTTGAATAGATAGATTGAACAATCATCGTATCTGGGTTGTATTCGATAATGTTTATATAGTTATACCCACCAGGTAACTGTTCTTCCGTTACACATACTAGCGACTGAATCGAACAGAAGGTTAAATTGTTAGACGAAACGATGATTGTATCTGAGTTGTATTCGATGATATCGTGATGATGTTTATATAGCAATACTTACCAGGTAACTGTTCTTCCGTTTTACATACAAGCGACCGAATCGAGCAGAAGGTTGAATTCAGTATAGATTGAACAATCATAGTATCTGGGTTGTATTCGATTATGTTTATATAGTTATACTCAACAGGTAACTGTTCTTCCGTTATACATACGAGCGACTGAATTGAACAGAAGGTTGAATGGATAGTATATGGGTTGTATTCGATTATGATGTTATGCTGTGTATATAGTTATACACACTAGGTGACGGTATTCTTGTTTTACATACGAGCCACCGAAACGAACAGAAAGTTGAATGGATAGTGTGAACAATCAATGTATCAGGGTGGTATCCGATTATATCGCAATACTGTATATATAGTGATACATACCAGGTGACGGTATTTCCGTTACACATACTAGCGACTGAATCGAACAGAAGGTTAAATGGTTAGACGAAACGATAATTGTAACTCAGTTGTATTCTATTATATCGTGGTGATGTTTATATAGAAATACTCACCAGGTTACTGTTCTTCCGTTATACATACGAGCAACCGAATCGAACAGAAGGTTGAATGGGAAGTATATGGGTTGTATTCGATTATGATGTTATGCTGTGTATAAGTTATACACACTAGGTGACGGTATTCCCGTTTTACATACGAGCGACCGAAACAAAAAGAAAGTTGAATGGATAGACTGAACAATCAATGTATCTGGGTGGTATCCGATTATATCGCAATACTGTATATATAGTGATACTTACCAGGTGACGGTACTTCCGTTACACATACTAGCGACTGAATCGAACAGAAGGTTAAATGATTAGACAAAACGATAATTGTATCTGAGTTGTATTCGATGATATCGTGATGATGTTTATATAGCAATACTCACCAGGTAACTGTTCTTTCGTTTTACATACAAGCGACCGAATCGAGCAGGAGGTTGAATAGATAGATTGAACAATCATCGTATCTGGGTTGTATTCGATAATGTTTATATAGTTATACTCACCAGGTAGATGTTCTTCCGTTACACATACTAGCGACTGAATCGAACAGAAGGTTAAATGGTTAGACGAAACGATAATTGTATCTGAGTTGTATTCGATGATATCGTGATGATGTTTATATAGCAATACTCACCAGGTAACTGTTCTTCCGTTTTACATACAAGCGACCGAATCGAGCAGAAGGTTGAATTCAGTATAGATTGAACAATCATCGTATCTGGGTTGTATTCGATTATGTTTATATAGTTATACTCACCAGGTAACTGTTCTTCCGTTATACATACGAGCGACTGAATTGAACAGAAGGTTGAATGGATAGTATATGGGTTGTATTCGATTATGATGTTATGCTGTGTATATAGTTATACACACTAGGTGACGGTATTCTTGTTTTACATACGAGCGACCGAAACGAACAGAAAGTTGAATGGATAGTCTGAACAATCAATGTATCAGGGTGGTATCCGATTATATCGCAATACTGTATATATAGTGATACATACCAGGTGACGGTACTTCCGTTACACATACTAGCGACTGAATCGAACAGAAGGTTAAATGGTTAGACGAAACGATAATTGTAACTGAGTTGTATTCTATTATATCGTGGTGATGTTTATATAGAAATACTCACCAGGTTACTGTTCTTCCGTTATACATACGAGCAACCGGATCGAACAGAAGGTTGAATGGATAGTATCTGGGTTGTATTCGATTATGATGTTATGCTGTGTATATAGTTAAACACACTAGGTGACGGTATTCCCGTTTCACATACGAACGACCGAAACGAACAGAAAGTTGAATGGATAGTCTGAACAATCAATGTATCTGGGTGGTATCCGATTATATCGCAATACTGTATATATAGTGATACTAACCAGGTGACGGTACTTCCGTTACACATATTAGCGACTGAATCGAACAGAAGGTTAAATGGTTAGACGAAACGATAATTGAAACTGAGTTGTATTCGATTATATCGTGGTGATGTTTATATAGAAATACTCACCAGGTAACTGTTCTTTCGTTATCACATACAAGCGACCGAATCGAGCAGAAGGTCAAATGGATAGATTGAACAATCATCGTATCTGGGTTGTATTCGATTATGTTTATATAGTTATACTCACCAGGTAACTGTTCTTCCGTTACACATACTAGCGACTGAATCGAACAGAAGGTTAAATGGTTAGACGAAACGATTATTGAAACTGAGTTGTATTCTATTATATCGTGGTGATGTTTATATAGAAATACTCACCAGGTTACTGTTCTTCCGTTATACATACGAGCAACCGAATCGAACAGAAGGTTGAATGGATAGTATATGGGTTGTATTCGATTATGATGTTATGCTGTGTATATAGTTATACACACTAGGTGACGGTATTCCCGTTTCACATACGAGCGACCGAAACGAACAGAAAGTTGAATGGATAGTCTGAACAATCGATGTATCTGGGTGGTATCCGATTATATCGCAATACTGTATATATAGTGATACTTACCAGGTGACGGTACTTCCGTTACACATACTAGCGACTGAATCGAACAGAAGGTTAAATGGTTAGACAAAACGATAATTGTATCTGAGTTGTATTCGATGATATCGTGATGATGTTTATATAGCAATACTCACCAGGTAACTGTTCTTCCGTTTCACATACAAGCGACCGAATCGAGCAGGAGGTTGAATAGATAGGTTGAACAATCATCGTATCTGGGTTGTATTCGATTATGTTTATATAGTTATACCCACCAGGTAACTGTTCTTCCGTTATACATACGAGCGACTGAATTGAACAGAAGGTTGAATGGTTAGACGAAACGATAATTGTATCTGAGTTGTATTCGATGATATCGTGATGATGTTTATATAGCAATACTCACCAGGTAACTGTTCTTCCGTTTTACATACAAGCGACCGAATCGAGCAGAAGGTTGAATTCAGTATAGATTGAACAATCATCGTATCTGGGTTGTATTCGATTATGTTTATATAGTTATACTCACCAGGTAACTGTTCTTCCGTTATACATACGAGCGACTGAATTGAACAGAAGGTTGAATGGATAGTATATGGGTTGTATTCGATTATGATGTTATGCTGTGTATATAGTTATACACACTAGGTGACGATATTCTTGTTTCACATACGAGCGACCGAAACGAACAGAAAGTTGAATGGATAGTCTGAACAATCGATGTACCAGGGTGGTATCCTATTATATCGCAATACTGTATATATAGTGATACATACCAGGTGACGGTACTTCCGTTACACATACTAGCGACTGAATCGAACAGAAGGTTAAATGGTTAGACGAAACGATAATTGTAACTGAGTTGTATTTTATTATATCGTGGTGATGTTTATATAGAAATACCAGGTTACTGTTCTTCCGTTATACATACGAGCAACCGAATCGAACGGAAGGTTGAATGGATAGTATCTGGGTTGTATTCGATTATGATGTTATGCTGTGTATATAGTTAAACACACTAGGTGACAGTATTCCCGTTTCACATACGAGCGACCAAAACGAACAGAAAGTTGAATGGATAGTCTGAACAATCAATGTATCTGGGTGGTATCCGATTATATCGCAATACTGTATATATAGTGATTCTAACCAGGTGACGGTACTTCCGTTACACATACTAGCGACTGAATCGAACAGAAGGTTAAATGGTTAGACGAAACGATAATTGTAACTGAGTTGTATTCTATTATATCGTGGTGATGTTTATATAGAAATAATCACCAGGTTACTGTTCTTCCGTTATACATACGAGCAACCGAATCGAACAGAAAGTTGAATGGATAGTATCTGGGTTGTATTCGATTATGATGTTATGCTGTGTATATAGTTAAACACACTAGGTGACGGTATTCCGGTTTCACATACGAGCGACCGAAACGAACAGAAAGTTGAATGGATAGTCTGAACAATCAATGTATCTGGGTGGTATCCGATTATATCGCAATACTGTATATATAGTGATACTAACCAGGTGACGGTACTTCCGTTACACATACTAGCGACTGAATCGAACAGAAGGTCAAATGGTTGGACGAAACGATAATTGTATCTGAGTTGTATTCGATGATATCGTGATGATGTTTAAATAGCAATACTCACCAGGTAACTGTTCTTCCGTTTTACATACAAGCGACCTAATCGAGCAGGAGGTTGAATAGATAGATTGAACAATCATCGTATATGGGTTGTATTCGATAATGTTTATATAGTTATACCCACCAGGTAACTGTTCTTCCGTAACACATACGAGCGACTGAATTGAACAGAAGGTTGAATGGATAGTATATGGGTTGTATTCGATTATGATGTTATGCTGTGTATATAGTTATACACACTAGGTGACGATATTCTTATTTTACATACGAGCGACCGAAACAAAAAGAAAGTTGAATGGATAGACTGAACAATCAATGTATCTGGGTGGTATCCGATTAAATCGCAATACTGTATATATAGAGATACTAACCAGGTGACGGTACTTCCGTTACACATACTAGCGACTGAATCGAACAGAAGGTTAAATGGTTAGACAAAACGATAATTGTATCTAAGTTGTATTCGATGATATCGTGATGATGTTTATATAGCAATACTCACCAGGTAACTGTTCTTCCGTTTTACATACAAGCGACCTAATCGAGCAGGAGGTTGAATAGATAGATTGAACAATCATCGTATCTGGGTTGTATTCGATAATGTTTATATAGTTATACCCACCAGGTAACTGTTCTTCCGTTACACATACTAGCGACTGAATCGAACAGAAGGTTTATATAGAAATACTCACCAGATTACTGTTCTTCAGTTATACATACGAGAAACCGAATCGAACAGAAGGTTGAATGGATAGTATCTGGGTTGTATTCGATTATGATGTTATGCTGTGTATATAGTTAAACACACTAGGTGACGGTATTCCCGTTTCACATACGAGTGACCGAAACGAACAGAAAGTTGAATGGATAGTCTGAACAATCAATGTATCTGGGTGGTATCCGATTATATCGCAATACTGTATATATAGTGATACTAACCAGGTGACGGTACTTCCGTTACACATACTAGCGACTGAATCGAACAGAAGGTTAAATGGTTAGACGAAACGATAATTGTATCTGAGTTGTATTCGATGATATCGTGATGATGTTTATATAGCAATACTCACCAGGTAACTGTTCTTCCGTTTTACATACAAGCGACCGAATCGAGCAGAAGGTTGAATTCAGTATAGATTGAACAATCATCGTATCTGGGTTGTATTCGATTGAGTTTAAATAGTTATACTCACCAGGTAACTGTTCTTCCGTTATACATACGAGCGACTGAATTGAACAGAAGGTTGAATGGATAGTATATGGGTTGTATTCGATTATGATGTTATGCTGTGTATATAGTTATACACACTAGGTGACGGTATTCTTGTTTTACATACGAGCGACCGAAACGAACAGAAAGTTGAATGGATAGTCTGAACAATCAATGTATCTGGGTGGTATCCGATTATATCGCAATACTGTATATATAGTGATTCTAACCAGGTGACGGTACTTCCGTTACACATACTAGCGACTGAATCGAACAGAAGGTTAAATGGTTAGACGAAACGATAATTGTAACTGAGTTGTATTCTATTATATCGTGGTGATGTTTATATAGAAATAATCACCAGGTTACTGTTCTTCCGTTATACATACGAGCAACCGAATCGAACAGAAAGTTGAATGGATAGTATCTGGGTTGTATTCGATTATGATGTTATGCTGTGTATATAGTTAATCACACTAGGTGACGGTATTCCCGTTTCACATACGAGCGACCGAAACGAACAGAAAGTTGAATGGATAGTCTGAACAATCAATGTATCTGGGTGGTATCCGATTATATCGCAATACTGTATATATAGTGATACTAACCAGGTGACGGTACTTCCGTTACACATACTAGCGACTGAATCGAACAGAAGGTTAAATGGTTAGACGAAACGATAATTGTATCTGAGTTGTATTCGATGATAACGTGATGATGTTTATATAGCAATACTCACCAGGTAACTGTTCTTCCGTTTTACATACAAGCGACCGAATCGAGCAGAAGGTTGAATTAAGTATAGATTGAACAATAATCGTATTTGGGTTGTATTCGATTATGTTTATATAGTTATACTCACCAGGTAACTGTTCTTCCGTAACACATACGAGCGACTGAATTGAACAGAAGTTTGAATGGATAGTATATGGGTTGTATTCGATTATGATGTTATGCTGTGTATATAGTTATACACACTAGGTGACGGTATTCCCATTTCACATACGAGCGACCGAAACAAAAAGAAAGTTGAATGGATAGACTGAACAATCAATGTATCTGGGTGGTATCCGATTAAATCGCAATACTGTATATATAGAGATACTAACCAGGTGACGGTACTTCCGTTACACATACTAGCGACTGAATCGAACAGAAGGTTAAATGGTTAGACAAAACGATAATTGTATCTGAGTTGTATTCGATGATATCGTGATGATGTTTATATAGCAATACTCACCAGGTAACTGTTCTTCCGTTTTACATACAAGCGACCGAATCGAGCAGGAGGTTGAATAGATAGATTGAACAATCATCGTATCTGGGTTGTATTCGATAATGTTTATATAGTTATACCCACCAGGTAACTGTTCTTCCGTTACACATACTAGCGACTGAATCGAACAGAAGGTTAAATGGTTAGACGAAACGATGATTGTATCTGAGTTGTATTCGATGATATCGTGATGATGTTTATATAGCAATACTTACCAGGTAACTGTTCTTCCGTTTTACATACAAGCGACCGAATCGAGCAGAAGGTTGAATTCAGTATAGATTGAACAATCATCGTATCTGGGTTGTATTCGATTATGTTTATATAGTTATACTCAACAGGTAACTGTTCTTCCGTTATACATACGAGCGACTGAATTGAACAGAAGGTTTAATGGATAGTATATGGGTTGTATTCGATTATGATGTTATGCTGTGTATATAGTTATACACACTAGGTGACAATATTCTTGTTTTACATACGAGCCACCGAAACGAACAGAAAGTTGAATGGATAGTCTGAACAATCAATGTATCAGGGTGGTATCCGATTATATCGCAATACTGTATATATAGTGATACATACCAGGTGACGGTACTTCCGTTACACATACTAGCGACTGAATCGAACAGAAGGTTAAATGGTTAGACGAAACGATAATTGTAACTCAGTTGTATTCTATTATATCGTGGTGATGTTTATATAGAAATACTCACCAGGTTACTGTTCTTCCGTTATACATACGAGCAACCGAATCGAACAGAAGGTTGAATGGGAAGTATATGGGTTGTATTCGATTATGATGTTATGCTGTGTATATAGTTATACACACTAGGTGACGGTATTCCCGTTTTACATACGAGCGACCGAAACAAAAAGAAAGTTGAATGGATAGACTGAACAATCAATGTATCTGGGTGGTATCCGATTATATCGCAATACTGTATATATAGTGATACTTACCAGGTGACGGTACTTCCGTTACACATACTAGCGACTGAATCGAACAGAAGGTTAAATGGTTAGACAAAACGATAATTGTATCTGAGTTGTATTCGATGATATCGTGATGATGTTTATATAGCAATACTCACCAGGTAACTGTTCTTCCGTTTTACATACAAGCGACCGAATCGAGCAGGAGGTTGAATAGATAGATTGAACAATCATCGTATCTGGGTTGTATTCGATAATGTTTATATAGTTATACTCACCTGGTAACTGTTCTTCCGTTACACATACTAGCGACTGAATCGAACAGAAGGTTAAATGGTTAGACGAAACGATAATTGTATCTGAGTTGTATTCGATGATATCGTGATGATGTTTATATAGCAATACTCACCAGGTAACTGTTCTTCCGTTTTACATACAAGCGACCGAATCGAGCAGAAGGTTGAATTCAGTATAGATTGAACAATCATCGTATCTGGGTTGTATTCGATTATGTTTATATAGTTATACTCACCAGGTAACTGTTCTTCCGTTATACATACGAGCGACTGAATTGAACAGAAGGTTGAATGGATAGTATATGGGTTGTATTCGATTATGATGTTATGCTGTGTATATAGTTATACACACTAGGTGACGGTATTCTTGTTTTACATACGAGCGACCGAAACGAACAGAAAGTTGAATGGATAGTCTGAACAATCAATGAATCAGGGTGGTATCCGATTATATCGCAATACTGTATATATAGTGATACATACCAGGTGACGGTACTTCCGTTACACATACTAGCGACTGAATCGAACAGAAGGTTAAATGGTTAGACGAAACGATAATTGTAACTGAGTTGTATTCTATTATATCGTGGTGATGTTTATATAGAAATACTCACCAGGTTACTGTTCTTCCGTTATACATACGAGCAACCAGATCGAACAGAAGGTTGAATGGATAGTATCTGGGTTGTATTCGATTATGATGTTATGCTGTGTATATAGTTAAACACACTAGGTGACGGTATTCCCGTTTCACATACGAACGACCGAAACGAACAGAAAGTTGAATGGATAGTCTGAACAATCAATGTATCTGGGTGGTATCCGATTATATCGCAATACTGTATATATAGTGATACTAACCAGGTGACGGTACTTCCGTTACACATACTAGCGACTGAATCGAACAGAAGGTTAAATGGTTAGACGAAACGATAATTGAAACTGAGTTGTATTCGATTATATCGTGGTGATGTTTATATAGAAATACTCACCAGGTAACTGTTCTTTCGTTTTCACATACAAGCGACCGAATCGAGCAGAAGGTCAAATGGATAGATTGAACAATCATCGTATCTGGGTTGTATTCGATTATGTTTATATAGTTATACTCACCAGATAACTGTTCTTCCGTTACACATACTAGCGACTGAATCGAACAGAAGGTTAAATGGTTAGACGAAACGATAATTGAAACTGAGTTGTATTCTATTATATCGTGGTGATGTTTATATAGAAATACTCACCAGGTTACTGTTCTTCCGTTATACATACGAGCAACCGAATCGAACAGAAGGTTGAATGGATAGTATATGGGTTGTATTCGATTATGATGTTATGCTGTGTATATAGTTATACACACTAGGTGACGGTATTCCCGTTTCACATACGAGCGACCGAAACGAACAGAAAGTTGAATGGATAGTCTGAACAATCAATGTATCTGGGTGGTATCCGATTATATCGCAATACTGTATATATAGTGATACTTACCAGGTGACGGTACTTCCGTTACACATACTAGCGACTGAATCGAACAGAAGGTTAAATGGTTAGACAAAACGATAATTGTATCTGAGTTGTATTCGATGATATCGTGATGATGTTTATATAGCAATACTCACCAGGTAACTGTTCTTCCGTTTTACATACAAGCGACCGAATCGAGCAGGAGGTTGAATAGATAGGTTGAACAATCATCGTATCTGGGTTGTATTCGATTATGTTTATATAGTTATACCCACCAGGTAACTGTTCTTCCGTTATACATACGAGCGACTGAATTGAACAGAAGGTTGAATGGTTAGACGAAACGATAATTGTATCTGAGTTGTATTCGATGATATCGTGATGATGTTTATATAGCAATACTCACCAGGTAACTGTTCTTCCGTTTTACATACAAGCGACCGAATCGAGCAGAAGGTTGAATTCAGTATAGATTGAACAATCATCGTATCTGGGTTGTATTCGATTATGTTTATATAGTTATACTCACCAGGTAACTGTTCTTCCGTTATACATACGAGCGACTGAATTGAACAGAAGGTTGAATGGATAGTATATGGGTTGTATTCGATTATGATGTTATGCTGTGTATATAGTTATACACACTAGGTGACGATATTCTTGTTTTACATACGAGCGACCGAAACGAACAGAAAGTTGAATGGATAGTCGGAACAATCGATGTATCTGGGTGGTATCCGATTATATCGCAATACTGTATATATAGTGATACTAACCAGGTGACGGTACTTCCGTTACACATACTAGCGACTGAATCGAACAGAAGGTTAAATGGTTAGACGAAACGATAATTGTAACTGAGTTGTATTTTATTATATCGTGGTGATGTTTATATAGAAATACCAGGTTACTGTTCTTCCGTTATACATACGAGCAACCGAATCGAACGGAAGGTTGAATGGATAGTATCTGGGTTGTATTCGATTATGATGTTATGCTGTGTATATAGTTAAACACACTAGGTGACTGTATTCCCGTTTCACATACGAGCGACCAAAACGAACAGAAAGTTGAATGGATAGTCTGAACAATCAATGTATCTGGGTGGTATCCGATTATATCGCAATACTGTATATATAGTGATACTAACCAGGTGACGGTACTTCCGTTACACATACTAGCGACTGAATCGAACAGAAAGTTGAATGGTTAGACGAAACGATAATTGTAACTGAGTTGTATTCTATTATATCGTGGTGATGTTTATATAGAAATACTCACCAGGTTACTGTTCTTCCGTTTTACATACAAGCGACCTAATCGAGCAGGAGGTTGAATAGATAGATTGAACAATCATCGTATCTGGGTTGTATTCGATAATGTTTATATAGTTATACCCACCAGGTAACTGTTCTTCCGTAACACATACGAGCGACTGAATTGAACAGAAGGTTGAATGGATAGTATATGGGTTGTATTCGATTATGATGTTATGCTGTGTATATAGTTATACACACTAGGTGACGATATTCTTATTTTACATACGAGCGACCGAAACAAAAAGAAAGTTGAATGGATAGACTGAACAATCAATGTATCTGGGTGGTATCCGATTAAATCGCAATACTGTATATATAGAGATACTAACCAGGTGACGGTACTTCCGTTACACATACTAGCGACTGAATCGAACAGAAGGTTAAATGGTTAGACAAAACGATAATTGTATCTGAGTTGTATTCGATGATATCGTGATGATGTTTATATAGCAATACTCACCAGGTAACTGTTCTTCCGTTTTACATACAAGCGACCTAATCGAGCAGGAGGTTGAATAGATAGATTGAACAATCATCGTATCTGGGTTGTATTCGATAATGTTTATATAGTTATACCCACCAGGTAACTGTTCTTCCGTTACACATACTAGCGACTGAATCGAACAGAAGGTTTATATAGAAATACTCACCAGATTACTGTTCTTCCGTTATACATACGAGAAACCGAATCGAACAGAAGGTTGAATGGATAGTATCTGGGTTGTATTCGATTATGATGTTATGCTGTGTATATAGTTAAACACACTAGGTGACGGTATTTCCGTTTCACATACGAGTGACCGAAACGAACAGAAAGTTGAATGGATAGTCTGAACAATCAATGTATCTGGGTGGTATCCGATTATATCGCAATACTGTATATATAGTGATACTAACCAGGTGACGGTACTTCCGTTACACATACTAGCGACTGAATCGAACAGAAGGTTAAATGGTTAGACGAAACGATAATTGTATCTGAGTTGTATTCGATGATATCGTGATGATGTTTATATAGCAATACTCACCAGGTAACTGTTCTTCCGTTTTACATACAAGCGACCGAATCGAGCAGAAGGTTGAATTCAGTATAGATTGAACAATCATCGTATCTGGGTTGTATTCGATTGAGTTTAAATAGTTATACTCACCAGGTAACTGTTCTTCCGTTATACATACGAGCGACTGAATTGAACAGAAGGTTGAATGGATAGTATATGGGTTGTATTCGATTATGATGTTATGCTGTGTATATAGTTATACACACTAGGTGACGGTATTCTTGTTTTACATACGAGCGACCGAAACGAACAGAAAGTTGAATGGATAGTCTGAACAATCAATGTATCTGGGTGGTATCCGATTATATCGCAATACTGTATATATAGTGATTCTAACCAGGTGACGGTACTTCCGTTACACATACTAGCGACTGAATCGAACAGAAGGTTAAATGGTTAGACGAAACGATAATCGTAACTGAGTTGTATTCTATTATATCGTGGTGATGTTTATATAGAAATAATCACCAGGTTACTGATCTTCCGTTATACATACGAGCAACCGAATCGAACAAAAAGTTGAATGGATAGTATCTGGGTTGTATTCGATTATGATGTTATGCTGTGTATATAGTTAAACACACTAGGTGACGGTATTCCCGTTTCACATACGAGCGACCGAAACGAACAGAAAGTTGAATGGATAGTCTAAACAATCAATGTATCTGGGTGGTATCCGATTATATCGCAATACTGTATATATAGTGATACTAACCAGGTGACGGTACTTCCGTTACACATACTAGCGACTGAATCGAACAGAAGGTCAAATGGTTGGACGAAACGATAATTGTATCTGAGTTGTATTCGATGATAACGTGATGATGTTTATATAGCAATACTCACCAGGTAACTGTTCTTCCGTTTTACATACAAGCGACCGAATCGAGCAGAAGGTTGAATTAAGTATAGATTGAACAATAATCGTATTTGGGTTGTATTCGATTATGTTTATATAGTTATACTCACCAGGTAACTGTTCTTCCGTAACACATACGAGCGACTGAATTGAACAGAAGTTTGAATGGATAGTATATGGGTTGTATTCGATTATGATGTTATGCTGTGTATATAGTTATACACACTAGGTGACGGTATTCCCATTTTACATACGAGCGACCGAAACAAAAAGAAAGTTGAATGGATAGACTGAACAATCAATGAATCTGGGTGGTATCCGATTAAATCGCAATACTGTATATATAGAGATACTAACCAGGTGACGGTACTTCCGTTACACATACTAGCGACTGAATCGAACAGAAGGTTAAATGGTTAGACAAAACGATAATTGTATCTGAGTTGTATTCGATGATATCGTGATGATGTTTATATAGCAATACTCACCAGGTAACTGTTCTTCCGTTTTACATACAAGCGACCGAATCGAGCAGGAGGTTGAATAGATAGATTGAACAATCATCGTATCTGGGTTGTATTCGATAATGTTTATATAGTTATACCCACCAGGTAACTGTTCTTCCGTTACACATACTAGCGACTGAATCGAACAGAAGGTTAAATGGTTAGACGAAACGATGATTGTATCTGAGTTGTATTCGATGATATCGTGATGATGTTTATATAGCAATACTTAGCAGGTAACTGTTCTTCCGTTTTACATACAAGCGACCGAATCGAGCAGAAGGTTGAATTCAGTATAGATTGAACAATCATCGTATCTGGGTTGTATTCGATTATGTTTATATAGTTATACTCAACAGGTAACTGTTCTTCCGTTATACATACGAGCGACTGAATTGAACAGAAGGTTGAATGGATAGTATATGGGTTGTATTCGATTATGATGTTATGCTGTGTATATAGTTATACACACTAGGTGACGGTATTCTTGTTTTACATACGAGCCACCGAAACGAACAGATAGTTGAATGGATAGTCTGAACAATCAATGTATCAGGGTGGTATCCGATTATATTGCAATACTGTATATATAGTGATACATACCAGGTGACGGTACTTCCGTTACACATACTAGCGACTGAATCGAACAGAAGGTTAAATGGTTAGACGAAACGATAATTGTAACTCAGTTGTATTCTATTATATCGTGGTGATGTTTATATAGAAATACTCACCAGGTTACTGTTCTTCCGTTATACATACGAGCAACCGAATCGAACAGAAGGTTGAATGGGAAGTATATGGGTTGTATTCGATTATGATGTTATGCTGTGTATATAGTTATACACACTAGGTGACGGTATTCCCGTTTTACATACGAGCGACCGAAACAAAAAGAAAGTTGAATGGATAGACTGAACAATCAATGTATCTGGGTGGTATCCGATTATATCGCAATACTGTATATATAGTGATACTTACCAGGTGACGGTACTTCCGTTACACATACTAGCGACTGAATCGAACAGAAGGTTAAATGGTTAGACAAAACGATAATTGTATCTGAGTTGTATTCGATGATATCGTGATGATGTTTATATAGCAATACTCACCAGGTAACTGTTCTTCCGTTTTACATACAAGCGACCGAATCGAGCAGGAGGTTGAATAGATAGATTGAACAATCATCGTATCTGGGTTGTATTCGATAATGTTTATATAGTTATACCCACCAGGTAACTGTTCTTCCGTTACACATACTAGCGACTGAATCGAACAGAAGGTTAAATGGTTAGACGAAACGATGATTGTATCTGAGTTGTATTCGATGATATCGTGATGATGTTTATATAGCAATACTTAGCAGGTAACTGTTCTTCCGTTTTACATACAAGCGACCGAATCGAGCAGAAGGTTGAATTCAGTATAGATTGAACAATCATCGTATCTGGGTTGTATTCGATTATGTTTATATAGTTATACTCAACAGGTAACTGTTCTTCCGTTATACATACGAGCGACTGAATTGAACAGAAGGTTGAATGGATAGTATATGGGTTGTATTCGATTATGATGTTATGCTGTGTATATAGTTATACACACTAGGTGACGGTATTCTTGTTTTACATACGAGCCACCGAAACGAACAGAAAGTTGAATGGATAGTCTGAACAATCAATGTATCAGGGTGGTATCCGATTATATTGCAATACTGTATATATAGTGATACATACCAGGTGACGGTACTTCCGTTACACATACTAGCGACTGAATCGAACAGAAGGTTAAATGGTTAGACGAAACGATAATTGTAACTCAGTTGTATTCTATTATATCGTGGTGATGTTTATATAGAAATACTCACCAGGTTACTGTTCTTCCGTTATACATACGAGCAACCGAATCGAACAGAAGGTTGAATGGGAAGTATATGGGTTGTATTCGATTATGATGTTATGCTGTGTATATAGTTATACACACTAGGTGACGGTATTCCCGTTTTACATACGAGCGACCGAAACAAAAAGAAAGTTGAATGGATAGACTGAACAATCAATGTATCTGGGTGGTATCCGATTATATCGCAATACTGTATATATAGTGATACTTACCAGGTGACGGTACTTCCGTTACACATACTAGCGACTGAATCGAACAGAAGGTTAAATGGTTAGACAAAACGATAATTGTATCTGAGTTGTATTCGATGATATCGTGATGATGTTTATATAGCAATACTCACCAGGTAACTGTTCTTCCGTTTTACATACAAGCGACCGAATCGAGCAGGAGGTTGAATAGATAGATTGAACAATCATCGTATCTGGGTTGTATTCGATAATGTTTATATAGTTATACTCACCAGGTAACTGTTCTTCCGTTACACATACTAGCGACTGAATCGAACAGAAGGTTAAATGGTTAGACGAAACGATAATTGTATCTGAGTTGTATTCGATGATATCGTGATGATGTTTATATAGCAATACTCACCAGGTAACTGTTCTTCCGTTTTACATACAAGCGACCGAATCGAGCAGAAGGTTGAATTCAGTATAGATTGAACAATCATCGTATCTGGGTTGTATTCGATTATGTTTATATAGTTATACTCACCAGGTAACTGTTCTTCCGTTATACATACGAGCGACTGAATTGAACAGAAGGTTGAATGGATAGTATATGGGTTGTATTCGATTATGATGTTATGCTGTGTATATAGTTATACACACTAGGTGACGGTATTCTTGTTTTACATACGAGCGACCGAAACGAACAGAAAGTTGAATGGATAGTCTGAACAATCAATGTATCTGGGTGGTATCCGATTATATCGCAATACTGTATATATAGTGATACTTACCAGGTGACGGTACTTCCGTTACACATACTAGCGACTGAATCGAACAGAAGGTTAAATGGTTAGACAAAACGATAATTGTATCTGAGTTGTATTCGATGATATCGTGATGATGTTTATATAGCAATACTCACCAGGTAACTGTTCTTCCGTTTTACATACAAGCGACCGAATCGAGCAGGAGGTTGAATAGATAGGTTGAACAATCATCGTATCTGGGTTGTATTCGATTATGTTTATATAGTTATACCCACCAGGTAACTGTTCTTCCGTTATACATACGAGCGACTGAATTGAACAGAAGGTTGAATGGTTAGACGAAACGATAATTGTATCTGAGTTGTATTCGATGATATCGTGATGATGTTTATATAGCAATACTCACCAGGTAACTGTTCTTCCGTTTTACATACAAGCGACCGAATCGAGCAGAAGGTTGAATTCAGTATAGATTGAACAATCATCGTATCTGGGTTGTATTCGATTATGTTTATATAGTTATACTCACCAGGTAACTGTTCTTCCGTTATACATACGAGCGACTGAATTGAACAGAAGGTTGAATGGATAGTATATGGGTTGTATTCGATTATGATGTTATGCTGTGTATATAGTTATACACACTAGGTGACGATATTCTTGTTTTACATACGAGCGACCGAAACGAACAGAAAGTTGAATGGATAGTCTGAACAATCGATGTATCTGGGTGGTATCCGATTATATCGCAATACTGTATATATAGTGATACTAACCAGGTGACGGTACTTCCGTTACACATACTAGCGACTGAATCGAACAGAAGGTTAAATGGTTAGACGAAACGATAATTGTAACTGAGTTGTATTTTATTATATCGTGGTGATGTTTATATAGAAATACCAGGTTACTGTTCTTCCGTTATACATACGAGCAACCGAATCGAACGGAAGGTTGAATGGATAGTATCTGGGTTGTATTCGATTATGATGTTATGCTGTGTATATAGTTAAACACACTAGGTGACTGTATTCCCGTTTCACATACGAGCGACCAAAACGAACAGAAAGTTGAATGGATAGTCTGAACAATCAATGTATCTGGGTGGTATCCGATTATATCGCAATACTGTATATATAGTGATACTAACCAGGTGACGGTACTTCCGTTACACATACTAGCGACTGAATCGAACAGAAAGTTGAATGGTTAGACGAAACGATAATTGTAACTGAGTTGTATTCTATTATATCGTGGTGATGTTTATATAGAAATACTCACCAGGTTACTGTTCTTCCGTTAAACATACGAGCAACCGAATCGAACAGAAGGTTGAATGGATAGTATATGGGTTGTATTCGATTATGATGTTATGCTGTGTATATAGTTATACACACTAGGTGACGGTATTCCCGTTTCACATACGAGCGACCGAAACGAACAGAAAGTTGAATGGATAGTCTGAACAATCAATGTATCTGGGTGGTATCCGATTATATCGCAATACTGTATATATAGTGATACTAACCAGGTGACGGTACTTCCGTTACACATACTAGCGACTGAATCGAACAGAAGGTTAAATGGTTAGACGAAACGATAATTGAAACTGAGTTGTATTCGATTATATCGTGATGATTTTTATTTAGAAATACTCACCAGGTAACTGTTCTTTCGTTTTCACATACAAGCGACCGAATCGAGCAGAAGGTCAAATGGATAGATTGAACAATCATCGTATCTGGGTTGTATTCGATAATGTTTATATAGATATACTCACCAGGTAACTGTTCTTCCGTTACACATACTAGCGACTGAATCGAACAGAAGGTTAAATGGTTAGACGAAACGATAATTGTATCTGAGTTGTATTCGATGATATCGTGATGATGTTTATATAGCAATACTCACCAGGTAACTGTTCTTCCGTTTTACATACAAGCGACCGAATCGAGCAGAAGGTTGAATTCAGTATATATTGAACAATCATCGTATCTGGGTTGTATTCGATTATGTTTATATAGTTATACTCACCAGGTAACTGTTCTTCCGTTATACATACGAGCGACTGAATTGAACAGAAGGATGAATGGATAGTATATGGGTTGTATTCGATTATGATGTTATGATGTGTATATAGTTATACACACTAGGTGACGGTATTCTTGTTTTACATACGAGCGACCGAAACGAACAGAAAGTTGAATGGATAGTCTGAACAATCAATGTATCAGGGTGGTATTCGATTATATCGCAATAATGTATATATAGTGATACATACCAGTTGGTGACGGTACTTCCGTTACACATACTAGCGACTGAATCGAACAGAAGGTTAAATGGTTAGATGAAACGATAATTGTAACTGAGTTGTATTCTATTATATCGTGGTGATGTTTATATAGAAATACTCACCAGGTTACTGTTCTTCCGTTATACATACGAGCAACCGAATCGAACAAAAGGTTGAATGGATAGTATCTGGGTTGTATTCGATTATGATGTTATGCTGTGTATATAGTTAAACACACTTGGTGACGGTATTCCCGTTTCACATACGAGCGACCGAAACGAACAGAAAGTTGAATGGATAGTCTGAACAATCAATGTATCTGGGTGGTATCCGATTATATCGCAATACTGTATATATGGTGATACTAACCAGGTGACGGTACTTCCGTTACACATACTAGCGACTGAATCGAACAGAAGGTTGAATGATTAGACGAAACGATAATTGAATTTGAGTTGTATTCGATTATATCGTGGTGATGTTTATATAGAAATACTTACCAGGTAACTGTTCTTTCGTTTTCACATACAAGCGACCGAATCGAGCAGAAGGTCAAACGGATAGATTGAACAATCATCGTATCTGGGTTGTATTCGATTATGTTTATATAGTTATACTCACCAGGTAACTGTTCTTCCGTTACACATACTAGCGACTGAATCGAACAGAAGGTTAAATGGTTAGACGAAACGATAATTGAAACTGAGTTGTATTCTATTATATCGTGGTGATGTTTATATAGGAATACTCACCAGGTTACTGTTCTTCCGTTATACATACGAGCAACCAAATCGAACAGAAGGTTGAATGGATAGTATATGGGTTGTATTCGATTATGATGTTATGCTGTGTATATAGTTATACACACTAGGTGACGGTATTCCCGTTTCACATACGAGCGAACGAAACGAACAGAAAGTTGAATGGATAGTCTGAACAATCAAAGTATCTGGGTGGTATCCGATTATATCGCAATACTGTATATATAGTGATACTTACCAGGTGACGGTACTTCCGTTACACATACTAGCGACTGAATCGAACAGAAGGTTAAATGGTTAGACAAAACGATAATTGTATCTGAGTTGTATTCGATGATATCGTGATGATGTTTATATAGCAATACTCACCAGGTAACTGTTCTTCCGTTTTACATACAAGCGACCGAATCGAGCAGGAGGTTGAATAGATAGGTTGAACAATCATCGTATCTGGGTTGTATTCGATTATGTTTATATAGTTATACCCACCAGGTAACTGTTTTTCCGTTATACATACGAGCGTCTGAATTGAACAGAAGGTTGAATGGTTAGACGAAACGATAATTGTATCTGAGTTGTATTCGGATATCGTGATGATGTTTATATAGCAATACTCACCAGGTAACTGTTCTTCCGTTTCACATACAAGCGACCGAATCGAGCAGAAGGTTGAATTCAGTATAGATTGAACAATCATCGTATCTGGGTTGTATTCGATTATGTTTATATAGTTATACTCACCAGGTAACTGTTTTTCCGTTATACATACGAGCGACTGAATTGAACAGAAGGTTGAATGGATAGTATATGGGTTGTATTCGATTATGATGTTATGCTGTGTATATAGTTATACACACTAGGTGACGATATTCTTGTTTTACATACGAGCGACCGAAACGAATAGAAAGTTGAATGGATAGTCTGAACAATCGATGTACCAGGGTGGTATCCTATTATATCGCAATACTGTATATATAGTGATACATACCAGGTGACGGTACTTCCGTTACACATACTAGCGACTGAATCGAACAGATGGTTAAATGGTTAGACGAAACGATAATTGTAACTGAGTTTTATTTTATTATATCGTGGTGATGTTTATATAGAAATACCAGGTTATTGTTCTTCCGTTATACATACGAGCAACCGAATCGAACGGAAGGTTGAATGGATAGTATCTGGGTTGTATTCGATTATGATGTTATGCTGTGTATATAGTTAAACACACTAGGTGACGGTATTCCCGTTTCACATACGAGCGACCAAAACGAACAGAAAGTTGAATGGATAGCCTGAACAATCAATGTATCTGGGTGGTATCCGATTATATCGCAATACTGTATATATAGTGATACTAACCAGGTGACGGTACTTCCGTTACACATACTAGCGACTGAATCGAACAGAAAGTTGAATGGTTAGACGAAACGATAATTGTAACTGAGTTGTATTCTATTATATCGTGGTGATGTTTATATAGAAATACTCACCAGGTTACTGTTCTTCCGTTAAACATACGAGCAACCGAATCGAACAGAAGGTTGAATGGATAGTATATGGGTTGTATTCGATTATGATGTTATGCTGTGTATATAGTTATACACACTAGGTGACGGTATTCCCGTTTCACATACGAGCGACCGAAACGAACAGAAAGTTGAATGGATAGTCTGAACAATCAAGGTATCCGATTATATCGCAATACTGTATATATAGTGATACTAACCAGGTGACGGTACTTCCGTTACACATACTAGCGACTGAATCGAACAGAAGGTTAAATGGTTAGACGAAACGATAATTGAAACTGAGTTGTATTCGATTATATCGTGGTGATTTTTATTTAGAAATACTCACCAGGTAACTGTTCTTTCGTTTTCACATACAAGCGACCGAATCGAGCAGAAGGTCAAATGGATAGATTGAACAATCATCGTATCTGGGTTGTATTCGATAATGTTTATATAGATATACTCACCAGGTAACTGTTCTTCCGTTACACATACTAGCCATGATTAGACGAAACGATAATTGAATTTGAGTTGTATTCGATTATATCGTGGTGATGTTTATATAGAAATACTCACCAGGTAACTGTTCTTTCGTTTTCACATACAAGCGACCAAATCGAGCAGAAGGTCAAATGGATAGATTGAACAATCATCGTATCTGGGTTGTATTCGATTATGTTTATATAGTTATACTCACCAGGTAACTGTTCTTCCGTTACACATACTAGCGACTGAATCGAACAGAAGGTTAAATGGTTAGACGAAACGATAATTGAAACTGAGTTGTATTCTATTATATCGTGGTGATGTTTATATAGAAATACTCACCAGGTTACTGTTCTTCCGTTATACATACGAGCAACCAAATCGAACAGAAGGTTGAATGGATAGTATATGGGTTGTATTCGATTATGATGTTATGCTGTGTATATAGTTATACACACTAGGTGACGGTATTCCCGTTTCACATACGAGCGACCGAAACGAACAGAAAGTTGAATGGATAGTCTGAACAATCAAAGTATCTGGGTGGTATCCGATTATATCGCAATACTGTATATATAGTGATACTTACCAGGTGACGGTACTTCCGTTACACATACTAGCGACTGAATCGAACAGAAGGTTAAATGGTTAGACAAAACGATAATTGTATCTGAGTTGTATTCGATGATATCGTGATGATGTTTATATAGCAATACTCACCAGGTAACTGTTCTTCCGTTTTACATACAAGCGACCGAATCGAGCAGGAGGTTGAATAGATAGGTTGAACAATCATCGTATCTGGGTTGTATTCGATTATGTTTATATAGTTATACCCACCAGGTAACTGTTTTTCCGTTATACATACGAGCGTCTGAATTGAACAGAAGGTTGAATGGTTAGACGAAACGATAATTGTATCTGAGTTGTATTCGATGATATCGTGATGATGTTTATATAGCAATACTCACCAGGTAACTGTTCTTCCGTTTCACATACAAGCGACCGAATCGAGCAGAAGGTTGAATTCAGTATAGATTGAACAATCATCGTATCTGGGTTGTATTCGATTATGTTTATATAGTTATACTCACCAGGTAACTGTTCTTCCGTTATACATACGAGCGACTGAATTGAACAGAAGGTTGAATGGATAGTATATGGGTTGTATTCGATTATGATGTTATGCTGTGTATATAGTTATACACACTAGGTGACGATATTCTTGTTTTACATACGAGCGACCGAAACGAATAGAAAGTTGAATGGATAGTCTGAACAATCGATGTACCAGGGTGGTATCCTATTATATCGCAATACTGTATATATAGTGATACATACCAGGTGACGGTACTTCCGTTACACATACTAGCGACTGAATCGAACAGAAGGTTAAATGGTTAGACAAAACGATAATTGTAACTGAGTTGTATTTTATTATATCGTGGTGATGTTTATATAGAAATACCAGGTTATTGTTCTTCCGTTATACATACGAGCAACCGAATCGAACGGAAGGTTGAATGGATAGTATCTGGGTTGTATTCGATTATGATGTTATGCTGTGTATATAGTTAAACACACTAGGTGACGGTATTCCCGTTTCACATACGAGCGACCAAAACGAACAGAAAGTTGAATGGATAGCCTGAACAATCAATGTATCTGGGTGGTATCCGATTATATCGCAATACTGTATATATAGTGATACTAACCAGGTGACGGTACTTCCGTTACACATACTAGCGACTGAATCGAACAGAAAGTTGAATGGTTAGACGAAACGATAATTGTAACTGAGTTGTATTCTATTATATCGTGGTGATGTTTATATAGATATACTCACCAGGTTACTGTTCTTCCGTTATACATACGAGCAACCGAATCGAACAGAAGGTTGAATGGATAGTATATGGGTTGTATTCGATTATGATGTTATGCTGTGTATATAGTTATACACACTAGGTGACGGTATTCCAGTTTCACATACGAGCGACCGAAACGAACAGAAAGTTGAATGGATAGTCTGAACAATCAATGTATCTGGGTGGTATCCGATTATATCGCAATACTGTATATATAGTGATACTAACCAGGTGACGGTACTTCCGTTACACATACTAGCGACTGAATCGAACAGAAGGTTGAATGGTTAGACGAAACGATAATTGTAACTGAGTTGTATTCTATTATATCGTGGTGATGTTTATATAGAAATACTCACCAGGTTACTGTTCTTCCGTTATACATACGAGCAACCGAATCGAACAGAAGGTTGAATGGATAGTATCTGGGTTGTATTCGATTATGATGTTATGCTGTGTATATAGTTAAACACACTAGGTGACGGTATTCCCGTTTCACATACGAGCGACCGAAACGAACAGAAAGTTGAATGAATAGTCTGAACAATCAATGTATCTGGGTGGTATCCGATTATATCGCAATACTGTATATATAGTGATACTAAACAGGTGACGGTACTTCCGTTACACATACTAGCGACTGAATCGAACAGAAGGTTAAATGATTAGACGAAACGATAATTGAAACTGAGTTGTATTCGATTATATCGTGGTGATGTTTATATAGAAATACCAGGTTATTGTTCTTCCGTTATACATACGAGCAACCGAATCGAACGGAAGGTTGAATGGATAGTATCTGGGTTGTATTCGATTATGATGTTATGCTGTGTATATAGTTAAACACACTAGGTGACGGTATTCCCGTTTCACATACGAGCGACCAAAACGAACAGAAAGTTGAATGGATAGCCTGAACAATCAATGTATCTGGGTGGTATCCGATTATATCGCAATACTGTATATATAGTGATACTAACCAGGTGACGGTACTTCCGTTACACATACTAGCGACTGAATCGAACAGAAAGTTGAATGGTTAGACGAAACGATAATTGTAACTGAGTTGTATTCTATTATATCGTGGTGATGTTTATATAGATATACTCACCAGGTTACTGTTCTTCCGTTATACATACGAGCAACCGAATCGAACAGAAGGTTGAATGGATAGTATATGGGTTGTATTCGATTATGATGTTATGCTGTGTATATAGTTATACACACTAGGTGACGGTATTCCCGTTTCACATACGAGCGACCGAAACGAACAGAAAGTTGAATGGATAGTCTGAACAATCAATGTATCTGGGTGGTATCTGATTATATCGCAATACTGTATATATAGTGATACTAACCAGGTGACGGTACTTCCGTTACACATACTAGCGACTGAATCGAACAGAAGGTTAAATGGTTAGACGAAACGATAATTGAAACTGAGTTGTATTCGATTATATCGTGGTGATGTTTATATAGAAATACTCACCAGGTAACTGTTCTTTCGTTTTCACATACAAGCGACCGAATCGAGCAGAAGGTCAAATGGATAGATTGAACAATCATCGTATCTGGGTTGTATTCGATAATGTTTATATAGATATACTCACCAGGTAACTGTTCTTCCGTTACACATACTAGCGACTGAATCGAACAGAAGGTTAAATGGTTAGACGAAACGATAATTGTATCTGAGTTGTATTCGATGATATCGTGATGATGTTTATATTGCAATACTCACCAGGTAACTGTTCTTCCGTTTTACATACAAGCGACCGAATCGAGCAGAAGGTTGAATTCAGTATATATTGAACAATCATCGTATATGGGTTGTATTCGATTATGTTTATATAGTTATACTCACCAGGTAACTGTTCTTCCGTTATACATACGAGCGACTGAATTGAACAGAAGGTTGAATGGATAGTATATGGGTTGTATTCGATTATGATGTTATGATGTGTATATAGTTATACACACTAGGTGACGGTATTCTTGTTTTACATACGAGCGACCGAAACGAACAGAAAGTTGAATGGATAGTCTGAACAATCAATGTATCAGGGTGGTATTCGATTATATCGCAATAATGTATATATAGTGATACATACCAGGTGGTGACGGTACTTCCGTTACACATACTAGCGACTGAATCGAACAGAAGGTTAAATGGTTAGATGAAACGATAATTGTAACTGAGTTGTATTCTATTATATCGTGGTGATGTTTATATAGAAATACTCACCAGGTTACTGTTCTTCCGTTATACATACGAGCAACCGAATCGAACAGAAGGTTGAATGGATAGTATCTGGGTTGTATTCGATTATGATGTTATGCTGTGTATATAGGTAAACACACTAGGTGACGGTATTCCCGTTTCACATACGAGCGACCGAAACGAACAGAAAGTTGAATGGATAGTCTGAACAATCAATGTATCTGGGTGGTATCCGATTATATCGCAATACTGTATATATAGTGATACTAAACAGGTGACGGTACTTCCGTTACACATACTAGCGACTGAATCGAACAGAAGGTTAAATGGTTAGACGAAACGATAATTGAAACTGAGTTGTATTCGATTATATCGTGGTGATGTTTATATAGAAATACTCACCAGGTAACTGTTCTTTCGTTTTCACATACTAGCGACCGAATCGAGCAGAAGGTCAAATGGATAGATTGAACAATCATCGTATCTGGGTTGTATTCGATTATGTTTATATAGTTATACTCACCATGTTGGGTTTTGGTACACACAGTATAAAACCTTTTTCGCGTACAACCGGTAGCACCATGGTAGCATTTTTTATCGCGATCAAGCAGATAACAGAAACGAGTATTGTACTGACCTCAGACAGATTTTGATCAGCGTGTGTCCCAACTTGCCCGGGATTTGAATATATGGTTGATTTGGGGTTCGATTAAGTTCTTTTTTGTTTAAATCAATATATGGATATTAGAGATAGCCATATTAGCGATTAGTGAAGTGCATTCGACTCGATCCATTAGTCCGGATCCATAGAAAAGGTTCCAGATTCCAGAGCTAGCTCGAGAAGCATGCCGGTATACCCATTTTGCCTATAAGAGTGACTTCTCCAAGTAAGTTTCTGTTTCTGCTCGTATAGTTTGTTATATTTGCTACCCCGCGCTTTTTCGTTCGTTTATGGAGTTGATGCCGAATTTTTTGTGTTAGCGTCCACAACACATCCAACCACGAGTCTATCGATCCGGCTCGAAGGACCACCATGTTTTGCGTTCCCAAAGGAAGAACAAATAACGAAATAAAATGTGATAGACTCGTGGTTGGATGTTGTGGACTTTAACACAAAAAATTCGGCATCAACTCCATAAACGAACGAAAAAGCGCGGGGTAGCAAATATAACAAACTATACGAGCAGAAACAGAAACTTACTTGGAGAAGTCACTCTTGAAGGCAAAATGGGTATACCGGCATGCTTCTCGAGCTAGCTCTGGAATCTGGAACCTTTTCTATGGATCAGGACTAATGGATCGAGTCGAATGCACTTCACTAATCGCTAATATGGCTATCTCTAATATCCATATATTAATGTAAACAAAAAAGAACTTAATCGAATCCCAAATCAACCATATATTCATATCCCGGGCAAGTTGGGACACACGCTGATCAAAATCTGTCTGAGGTCAGTACAATACTCGTTTCTGTTATCTGCTTGATCGCGATAAAAAATGCTACCATGGTGCTACCGGTTGTACGCGAAAAAGGTTTTATACTGTGTGTACCAAAACCCAACATGGTGAGTATAACTATATAAACATAATCGAATACAACCCAGATACGATGATTGTTCAATCTATCCATTTGACCTTCTGCTCGATTCGGTCGCTTGTATGTGAAAACGAAAGAACAGTTACCTGGTGAGTATTTCTATATAAACATCACCACGATATAATAGAATACAACTCAGTTACAATTATCGTTTCGTCTAACCATTTCACCTTCTGTTCGATTCAGTCGCTAGTATGTGTAACGGAAGTACCGTCACCTGGTATGTATCACTATATATACAGTATTGCGATATAATCGGATACCACCCTGATACATTGATTGTTCAGACTATCCATTCAACTTTCTGTTCGTTTCGGTCGCTCGTATGTAAAACAAGAATACCGTCACCTAGTGTGTATAACTATATACACATCATGACATCATAATCGAATACAACCCATATACTATCCATTCAACCTTCTGTTCAATTCAGTCGCTCGTATGTATAACGGAAGAACAGTTACCTGGTGAGTATAACTATATAAACATAATCGAATACAACCCAGATACGATGATTGTTCAATCTATACTGAATTCAACCTTCTGCTCGATTCGGTCGCTTGTATGTAAAACGGAAGAACAGTTACCTGGTGAGTATTGCTATATAAACATAATCACGATATCATCGAATACAACTCAGATACAATTATCGTTTCGTCTAACCATTTAACCTTCTGTTCGATTCAGTCGCTAGTATGTGTACCGGAAGAACAGTTACCTGGTGAGTATATCTATATAAACATTATCGAATACAACCCAGATACGATGATTGTTCAATCTATCCATTTGACCTTCTGCTCGATTCGGTCGCTTGTATGTGAAAACGAAGGAACAGTTACCTGGTGAGTATTTCTATATAAACATCACCACGATATAATCAAATACAACTCAGTTTCAATTATCGTTTCGTCTAACCATTTAACCTTCTGTTCGATTCAGTCGCTAGTATGTGTAACGGATGTACCGTCACCTGGTTAGTATCACTATATATACAGTATTGCGATATAATCGGATACCACCCAGATACATTGATTGTTCAGACTATCCATTCAACTTTCTGTTCGTTTCGGTCGCTCGTATGTGAAACGGGAATACCGTCACCTAGTGTGTATAACTATATACACAGCATAACATCATAATCGAATACAACCCATATACTATCCATTCAACCTTCTGTTCGATTTGGTTGCTCGTATGTATAACGGAAGAACAGTAACCTGGTGAGTATTTCTATATAAACATCACCACGATATAATAGAATACAACTCAGTTTCAATTATCGTTTCGTCTAACCATTTAACCTTCTGTTCGATTCAGTCGCTAGTATGTGTAACGGAAGAACAGTTACCTGGTGAGTATAACTATATAAACATAATCGAATACAACCCAGATACGATGATTGTTCAATCTATCCATTTGAACTTCTGCTCGATTCGGTCGCTTGTATGTGAAAACGAAAGAACAGTTACCTGGTGAGTATTTCTATATAAACATCACCACGATATAATCGAATACAACTCAGTTTCAATTATCGTTTCGTCTAACCATTTAACCTTCTGTTCGATTCAGTCGCTAGTATGTGTTACGGAAGAACCGTCACCTGGTTAGTATCACTATATATACAGTATTGCGATATATATAATTCTTCTTTTAGTGATCTTACTCTCGACATAGATGTGCTAACCCATTATTTGAACCATAGGCGACCTGGCGTGGGTAACCACTTTTTTACTGGTATATCAGATACTGACATTTATAAGATATTTTTATCTATAAATTCGAAGGCGTATGGTGCCGACCAAATTAATATAACTATGTTATTGCACTGTTGCCCCGTGATTCTCCCAGTCATTTGTCACATTTTTGATTTCTGCATTAATAATAGTGTATTTCCTTCTATTTGGAAAAGAGCTTTCATCTTACCACTGCCTAAAGTACCCAATCCTGTGGATTTGAAATCGCTGCGACCTATCAGCATCCTATGAACGCTCGCTAAGGCATTCGAAAAACATATTTTTCTCCAAATGCAAATACATTTGGAATCGAACAGTATCATACCCTCATGCCAATCTGGATTTAGACCTCAGCATAGCTGTGTTACTGCCATCCTCAAGATAACTGACGATATCCTCACTGCAATTGACCACAATAAACTCACAGCAATGGTCATGCTCGATTACTCCAAAGCATTCGATAGAATAAAACACCAGCTTCTGTTAGCAATTTTACATTTCATTGGATTTTCTGAAGGTGCAGTATCTTTATTGAAGCATTATTTATCTGACAGAATGCAAGCGGTTATGGTGGACAGAGATATATCCGAATTTCTAACTGTGGAGAATGGGGTTCCCCAGGGATCAGTTCTGGGCCCCTTACTGTTTATTATTTATACTCATGAATTCAGTAACTATATTCAATTCAGCAAGTGTCATTTTTATGCCGATGACACCCAAATCTATTTATCATTTCCAGAAACCGATCTACTGGCGGCAAACACCCAATTGAACGCTGACTTAGAGTCCATTATTTCTATCTCGGAGAAGTTTTGTTTATCAATGAATCCTGATAAATCTGTAGCCATGTTATTCGGTAGAAAATTGGCACGTAATCGTTGTTCGGGTATATTAAATATAAATATTAAGAACGTGTTAATTTCTCCTACTGATCATGCAAAGAATTTGGGAATTATCCTTGACTCCTCATTGAATTACACAAGACACGTCAACTTGGTTATAAGACGAGCTTTCTCTAATTTGAAATTAATTTACGCCCACAGAAAATTCCTCGATAAACGTAGTAAAACTATCTTATGTGAATCCCTGGTTCTTTCGCATTTGAATTACGGTGATATCATATATGGACCAGCTATTTCGAAAAGAGATGCGCAACGTCTTCAACTAGTTCAGAACTCTTGTGTTCGCTTGATTTGTGGAATAGGAAGGAGAGCTCATATAACTGGCCCTTTGAATGAAATAGGTTGGCTGAATATCGACAAAAGGTGGACCTTGCATGCCTGTATCTTATACCATAAGGTAATAACGACTCATAAACCACCCTATCTGTATCGAAGAATAACGTTTCGTACCGATATCCATAATGTCAATGTTCGGTTTAAATCTCGACTGACACCACCTATGCACACCACTGCTCAGTTTCGGTCTTCCTTTTCATATATGATAACCAAGCTGTACAACCGGATTCCCGAAGATTTGAAGGAAATGAATATATTCGGTTTCAGGAAACATTTGAAAATACTTCTTTTAACTGGTGATTTTAACCTTTGAATAATCAACCACCAAATCGTTGTTTTTTTTTCTTTTTCTCATTAATTCATTTATATAACATTGTTGTTTTCATTATTGATCCATGAAAAGCATGTATATTTATTTTTAATCCATGTATGTTAATTGTTATGTTTGCTTTATTTACCTCTACTGTTACTTCTCTGTAATAGGGATACAATGCATCATTGTTTTCTTTTTCTTTTTTTTTTTTCTTTTCATCGGGTTGAGTGGAAGAAAGCACTTGTCGGACCCTTTTGGGTCAAACAAAAGCTAACTCTGCCTTTTGGTAGAAATTACTCATTATTATTGGAATTACTATTTTATGTAACTATTCTACCAATAAAAGCGTTTATTATTATTATTATTATTATTATATAATCGGATACCACCCAGATACATTGATTGTTCAGACTATCCATTCAACTTTCTGTTCGTTTCAGTTGCTCGTATGTGAAACGGGAAAACCGTCACCTAGTGTGTATAACTATATACACAGCATAACATCATAATCGAATACAACCCATATACTATCCATTCAACCTTCTGTTCGATTCGGTTGCTCGTATGTATAACGGAAGAACAGTTACCTGGTGAGTATAACTATATAAACATCACCACGATATAATAGAATACAACTCAGTTACAATTATCGTTTCGTCTAACCATTTAACCTTCTGTTCGATTCAGTCGCTATTATGTGTAACGGCAGTACCGTCACCTGGTATGTATCACTATATATACAGTATTGCGATATAATCGGATACCACCCTGATACATTGATTGTTCAGACTATCCATTCAACTTTCTGTTCGTTTCGGTCGCTCGTATGTAAAACAAGAATACCGTCACCTAGTGTGTATAACTATATACACAGCATAACATCATAATCGAATACAACCCATATACTATCCATTCAACCTTCTGTTCAATTCAGTCGCTCGTATGTGTAACGGAAGAACAGTTACCTGGTGAGTATAACTATATAAAAATAACCGAATACAACCCAGATACGATGATTGTTCAATCTATCCATTTGACCTTCTGCTCGATTCGGTCGCTTGTATGTGAAAACGAAAGAACAGTTACCTGGTGAGTATTTCTATATAAACATCACCACGATATAATCGAATACAACTCAGTTTCAATTATCGTTTCGTCTAACCATTTAACCTTCTGTTCGATTCAGTCGCTAGTATGTGTAACGGAAGAACAGTTACCTGGTGAGTATAACTATATAAACATAATCGAATACAACCCAGATACGATGATTGTTCAATCTATCCATTTGACCTTCTGCTCGATTTGGTCGCTTGTATGTGAAAACGAAAGAACAGTTACCTGGTGAGTATTTCTATATAAACATCACCACGATATAATCGAATACAACTCAGTTTCAATTATCGTTTCGTCTAACCATTTAACGTTCTGTTCGATTCAGTCGCTAGTATGTGTAACGGAAGTACCGTCACCTGGTTAGTATCACTATATATACAGTATTGCGATATAATCGGATACCACCCAGATACATTGATTGTTCAGACTATCCATTCAACTTTCTGTTCGTTTCGGTCGCTCGTATGTGAAGGGGGAATACCGTCACCTAGTGTGTTTAACTATATACACAGCATAACATCATAATCGAATACAACCCAGATACTATCCATTCAACCTTCTGTTCGATTCGGTTGCTCGTATGTATAACGGAAGAACAGTAACCTGGTGAGTATCTCTATATAAACATCACAACGATATAATAGAATACAACTCAGTTACAATTATCGTTTCGTCTAACCATTCAACCTTCTGTTCGATTCAGTCGCTAGTATGTGTAACGGAAGTACCGTCCCCTGGTATGTATCACTATATATACAGTATTGCGATATAATCGGATACCACCCTGATACATTGATTGTTCAGACTATCCATTCAACTTTCTGTTCGTTTCGGTCGCTAGTATGTGAAACAAGAATACCGTCATCTAGTGTGTATAAGTATATACACAGCATAACATCATAATCGAATACAACCCATATACTATCCATTCAACCTTCTGTTCAATTCAGTCGCTCGTATGTATAACGGAAGAACAGTTACCTGGTGAGTATAACTATATAAACATATTCGAATACAACCCAGATACGATGATTGTTCAATCTATACTGAATTCAACCTTCTGCTCGATTCGGTCGCTTGTATGTAAAACGGAAGAACAGTTACCTGGTGAGTATTGCTATATAAACATCATCACGATATCATCGAATACAACTCAGATACAATTATCATTTCGTCTAACCATTCAACCTTCTGTTCGATTCAGTCGCTAGTATGTGTAACGGAAGAACAGTTACCTGGTGAGTATAAATATATGAAGATTATCGAATACAACCGAGATACGATGATTGTTCAATCTATCTATTCAACCTCCTGCTCGATTCGGTCGCTTGTATGTAAAACGGAAGAACAGTTACCTGGTGAGTATTGCTATATAAACATCATCACGATATCATCGAATACAACTCAGATACAATTATCGTTTTGTCTCACCATTTGACCTTCTGTTCGATTCAGTCGCTAGTATGTGTGACGGAAATACCGTCACCTGGTTAGTATCACTATATATACAGTATTGCGATATAATCGGATAACACCCAGATACATTGATTGTTCAGACTATCCATTCAACTTTCTGTTCGTTTCGGTCGCTCGTATGTAAAACAAGAATACCGTCACCTAGTGTGTATAACCATATACTCAGCATAACATCATAATCGTATACAACCCATATACTATCCATTCAACCTTCTGTTCAATTCAGTCGCTCGTATGTATAACGGAAGAACAGTTACCTGGTGAGTATAACTATATAAACATAATCGAATACAACCCAGTTACGATGATTGTTCAATCTATCCATTTGACCTTCTGCTCGATTCAGTCGCTTGTATGTGAAAACGAAAGAACAGTAACCTGGTGAGTATTTCTATATAAACATCACCACGATATAATAGAATACAACTCAGTTACAATTATCGTTTCGTCTAACCATTTAACCTTCTGTTCGATTCAGTCGCTAGTATGTGTAACGGAAGTACCGTCACCTGGTTAGTATCACTATATATACAGTATTGCGATATAATCGGATACCACCCAGATACATTGATTGTTCAGACTATCCATTCAACTTTCTGTTCGTTTCGGTCGCTCGTATGTAAAACGGGAATACCGTCACCTAGTGTGTATAACTATATACACAGCATAACATCATAATCGAATACAACCCATATACTATCCATTCAACCTTCTGTTCGATTCGGTTGCTCGTATGTATAACGGATGAACTGTAACCTGGTGAGTATTTCTATATAAACATCACCACGATATAATAGAATAAAACTCAGTTACAATTATCGTTTCGTCTAACCATTTAACCTTCTGTTCGATTCAGTCGCTAGTATGTGTAACGGAAGTACCGTCACCTGGTATGTATCACTATATATACAGTATTGCGATATAATCGGATACCACCCTGATACATTGATTGTTCAGACTATCCATTCAACTTTCTGTTCGTTTCGGTCGCTCGTATGTAAAACAAGAATACCGTCACCTAGTGTGTATAACTATATACACAGCATAACATCATAATCGAATACAACCCATATACTATCCATTCAACCTTCTGTTCAATTCAGTCGCTCGTATGTATAACGGAAGAACAGTTACCTGGTGAGTATAACTATATAAACATAATCGAATACAACCCAGATACGATGATTGTTCAATCTATACTGAATTCAACCTTCTGCTCGATTCGGTCGCTTTTATGTATAACGGAAGAACAGTTACCTGGTGAGTATAACTATATAAACATAATCGAATACAACCCAGATACGATGATTGTTCAATCTATACTGAATTCAACCTTCTGCTCGATTCGGTCGCTTGTATGTAAAACGGAAGAACAGTTACCTGGTGAGTATTGCTATATAAACATCATCACGATATCATCGAATACAACTCAGAGACAATTATCGTTTCGTCTAACCATTTAACCTTCTGTTCGATTCAGTCGCTAGTATGTGTAACGGAAGTACCGTCACCTGGTTAGTATCACTATATATACAGTATTGCGATATAATCGGATACCACTCAGATACATTGATTGTTCAGACTATCCATTCAACTTTCTGTTCGTTTCGGTCGCTCGTATGTGAAACGGGAATACCGTCACCTAGTGTGTATAACTATATACACAGCATAACATCATAATCGAATACAACCCATATACTATCCATTCAACCTTCTGTTCGATTCGGTTGCTCGTATGTATAACGGAAGAACAGTAACCTGGTGAGTATTTCTATATAAACATCACCACGATATAATAGAATACAACTCAGTTACAATTATCGTTTCGTCTAACCATTTAACCTTCTGTTCGATTCAGTCGCTAGTAAGTGTAACGGAAGTACCGTCACCTGGTATGTATCACTATATATACAGTATTGCGATATAATCGGATACCACCCTGATACATTGATTGTTCAGACTATCCATTCAACTTTCTGTTCGTTTCGGTCGCTCGTATGTAAAACAAGAATACCGTCACCTAGTGTGTATAACTATATACACAGCATAACATCATAATCGAATACAACCCATATACTATCAATTCAACCTTCTCTTCAATTCAGTCGCTCGTATGTATAACGGAAGAAAAGTTACCTGGTGAGTATAACTATATAAACATAATCGAATACAACCCAGATACGATGATTGTTCAATCTATACTGAATTCAACCTTCTGCTCGATTCGGTTGCTTGTATGTAAAACGGAAGAACAGTTACCTGGTGAGTATTGCTATATAAACATCATCACGATATCATCGAATACAACTCAGATACAATTATCGTTTCGTCTAACCATTTAACCTTCTGTTCGATTCAGTCGCTAGTATGTGTAACGGAAGAACTGTTACCTGGTGAGTATAACTATATAAACATAATCGAATACAATCCAGATACGATGATTGTTCAATCTATCCATTTGACCTTCTGCTCGATTCGGTCGCTTGTATGTGAAAGCGAAAGAACAGTAACCTGGTGAGTATTTCTATATAAACTGTATAACTATATACACAGCATAACATCATAATCTAATACAACCCATATACTATCCATTCAACCTTCTGTTCGATTCGGTTGCTCGTATGTATAACGGAAGAACAGTAACCTGGTGAGTATTTCTATATAAACATCACCACGATATAATAGAATACAACTCAGTTACAATTATCGTTTCGTCTAACCATTTAACCTTCTGTTCGATTCAGTCGCTAGTATGTGTAACGGAAGTACCGTCACCTGGTATGTATCACTATATATACAGTATTGCGATATAATCGGATACCACCCTGATACATTGATTGTTCAGACTATCCATTCAACTTTCTGTTCGTTTCGGTCGCTCGTATGTAAAACAAGAATACCGTCACCTAGTGTGTATAACTATATACACAGCATAACATCATAATCGAATACAACCCATATACTCTCCATTCAACCTTCTGTTCGATTCGGTTGCTCGTATGTATAACGAAAGAACAGTAACCTGGTGAGTATTTCTATATAAACATCACCACGATATAATAGAATACAACTCAGTTACAATTATCGTTTCGTCTAACCATTTAACCTTCTGTTCGATTCAATCGCTAGTATGTGTAACGGAAGTACCGTCACCTGGTTAGTATCACTTTATATACAGTATTGCGATATAATCGGATACCACCCAGATACATTGATTGTTCATACTATCCATTCAACTTTCTGTTCGTTTCGGTCGCTCGTATGTGAAACGGGAATACCGTCACCTAGTGTGTTTAACTATATACACAGCATAACATCATAATCGAATACAACCCAGATACTATCCATTCAACCTTCTGTTCTATTCGGTTGCTCGTATATATAACGGAAGAACAGTAACCTGGTGAGTATTTCTATATAAACATCACCACGATATAATAGAATACAACTCAGTTACAATTATCGTTTCGTCTAACCATTTAACCTTCTGTTCGATTCAGTCGCTAGTATGTGTAACGATAGTACCGTCACCTGGTATCTATCACTATATATACAGTATTGCGATATAATCATATACCACCCTGATACATTGATTGTTCAGACTATCCATTCAACTTTCTGTTCGTTTCGGTCGCTCGTATGTAAAACAAGAATACCGTCACCTAGTGTGTATAACTATATACACAGCATAACATCATAATCGTATACAACCCATATACTATCCATTCAACCTTCTGTTCAATTCAGTCGCTCGTATGTATAACGGAAGAACAGTTACCTGGTGAGTATAACTATATAAACATAATCGAATACAACCCAGATACGATGATTGTTCAGTCTATACTGAATTCAACCTTCTGCTCGATTCGGTCGCTTGTATGTAAAACGGAAGAACAGTTACCTGGTGAGTATTGCTATATAAACATCATCACGATATCATCGAATACAACTCAGATACAATTATCGTTTCGTCTAACCATTTAACCTTCTGTTCGATTCAGTCGCTAGTATGTGTAACGGATGAACAGTTACCTGGTGAGTATAACTATATAAACATAATCGAATACAACCCAGATACGATGATTGTTCAATCTATCCATTTGAACTTCTGCTCGATTCGGTCGCTTGTATGTGAAAACGAAAGAACAGTTACCTGGTGAGTATTTCTATATAAACATCACCACGATATAATCGAATACAACTCAGTTTCAATTATCGTTTCGTCTAACCATTTAACCTTCTGTTCGATTCAGTCGCTAGTATGTGTTACGGAAGAACCGTCACCTGGTTAGTATCACTATATATACAGTATTGCGATATAATCGGATACCACCCAGATACATTGATTGTTCAGACTATCCATTCAACTTTCTGTTCGTTTCAGTTGCTCGTATGTGAAACGGGAAAACCGTCACCTAGTGTGTATAACTATATACACAGCATAACATCATAATCGAATACAACCCATATACTATCCATTCAACCTTCTGTTCGATTCGGTTGCTCGTATGTATAACGGAAGAACAGTTACCTGGTGAGTATAACTATATAAACATCACCACGATATAATAGAATACAACTCAGTTACAATTATCGTTTCGTCTAACCATTTAACCTTCTGTTCGATTCAGTCGCTATTATGTGTAACGGAAGTACCGTCACCTGGTATGTATCACTATATATACAGTATTGCGATATAATCGGATACCACCCTGATACATTGATTGTTCAGACTATCCATTCAACTTTCTGTTCGTTTCGGTCGCTCGTATGTAAAACAAGAATACCGTCACCTAGTGTGTATAACTATATACACAGCATAACATCATAATCGAATACAACCCATATACTATCCATTCAACCTTCTGTTCAATTCAGTCGCTCGTATGTGTAACGGAAGAACAGTTACCTGGTGAGTATAACTATATAAAAATAACCGAATACAACCCAGATACGATGATTGTTCAATCAATCCATTTGACCTTCTGCTCGATTCGGTCGCTTGTATGTGAAAACGAAAGAACAGTTACCTGGTGAGTATTTCTATATAAACATCACCACGATATAATCGAATACAACTCAGTTTCAATTATCGTTTTGTCTAACCATTTAACCTTCTGTTCGATTCAGTCGCTAGTATGTGTAACGGAAGAACAGTTACCTGGTGAGTATAACTATATAAACATAATCGAATACAACCCAGATACGATGATTGTTCAATCTATCCATTTGACCTTCTGCTCGATTCGGTCGCTTGTATGTGAAAACGAAAGAACAGTTACCTGGTGAGTATTTCTATATAAACATTACCACGATATAATAGAATACAACTCAGTTACAATTATCGTTTCGTCTAACCATTTAAACTTCTGTTCGATTCAGTCGCTAGTATGTGTAACGGAAGTACCGTCACCTGTTTAGTATCACTATATATACAGTATTGCGATATAATCGGATACCACCCAGATACATTGATTGTTCAGACTATCCATTCAACTTTCTGTTCGTTTCGGTCGCTCGTATGTGAAACGGGAATACCGTCACCTAGTGTGTTTAACTATATACACAGCATAACATCATAATCGAATACAACCCAGATACTATCCATTCAACCTTCTGTTCGATTCGGTTGCTCGTATGTATAACGAAAGAACAGTAACCTGGTGAGTATTTCTATATAAACATCACCACGATATAATAGAATACAACTCAGTTACAATTATCGTTTCGTCTAACCATTTAACCTTCTGTTCGATTCAATCGCTAGTATGTGTAACGGAAGTACCGTCACCTGGTTAGTATCACTTTATATACAGTATTGCGATATAATCGGATACCACCCAGATACATTGATTGTTCAGACTATCCATTCAACTTTCTGTTCGTTTCGGTCGCTCGTATGTGAAACGGGAATACCGTCACCTAGTGTGTTTAACTATATACACAGCATAACATCATAATCGAATACAACCCATATACTATCCATTCAACCTTCTGTTCAATTCAGTCGCTCGTATGTATAACGGAAGAACAGTTACCTGGTGAGTATAACTATATAAACATAATCGAATACAACCCAGATACGATGATTGTTCAATCTATACTGAATTCAACCTTCTGCTCGATTCGGTCGCTTGTATGTAAAACGGAAGAACAGTTACCTGGTGAGTATTGCTATATAAACATAATCACGATATCATCGAATACAACTCAGATACAATTATCGTTTCGTCTAACCATTTAACCTTCTGTTCGATTCAGTCGCTAGTATGTGTACCGGAAGAACAGTTACCTGGTGAGTATATCCATATAAACATTATCGAATACAACCCAGATACGATGATTGTTCAATCTATCCATTCGACCTTCTGCTCGATTCGGTCGCTTGTATGTGAAAACGAAGGAACAGTTACCTGGTGAGTATTTCTATATAAACATCACCACGATATAATCAAATACAACTCAGTTTCAATTATCGTTTCGTCTAACCATTTAACCTTCTGTTCGATTCAGTCGCTAGTATGTGTAACGGAAGTACCGTCACCTGGTTAGTATCACTATATATACAGTATTGCGATATAATCGGATACCACCCAGATACATTGATTGTTCAGACTATCCATTCAACTTTCTGTTCGTTTCGGTCGCTCGTATGTGAAACGGGAATACCGTCACCTAGTGTGTATAACTATATACACAGCATAACATCATAATCGAATACAACCCATATACTATCCATTCAACCTTCTGTTCGATTTGGTTGCTCGTATGTATAACGGAAGAACAGTAACCTGGTGAGTATTTCTATATAAACATCACCACGATATAATAGAATACAACTCAGTTTCAATTATCGTTTCGTCTAACCATTTTACCTTCTGTTCGATTCAGTCGCTAGTATGTGTAACGGAAGAACAGTTACCTGGTGAGTATAACTATATAAACATAATCGAATACAACCCAGATACGATGATTGTTCAATCTATCCATTTGAACTTCTGCTCGATTCGGTCGCTTGTATGTGAAAACGAAAGAACAGTTACCTGGTGAGTATTTCTATATAAACATCACCACGATATAATCGAATACAACTCAGTTTCAATTATCGTTTCGTCTAACCATTTAACCTTCTGTTCGATTCAGTCGCTAGTATGTGTTACGGAAGAACCGTCACCTGGTTAGTATCACTATATATACAGTATTGCGATATATATAATTCTTCTTTTAGTGATCTTACTCTCGACATAGATGTGCTAACCCATTATTTGAACCATAGGCGACCTGGCGTGGGTAACCACTTTTTTACTAGTATATCAGATACTGACATTTATAAGATATTTTTATCTATAAATTCGAAGGCGTATGGTGCCGACCAAATTAATATAACTATGTTATTGCACTGTTGCCCCGTGATTCTCCCAGTCATTTGTCACATTTTTGATTTCTGCATTAATAATAGTGTATTTCCTTCTATTTGGAAAAGAGCTTTCATCTTACCACTGCCTAAAGTACCCAATCCTGTGGATTTGAAATCGCTGCGACCTATCAGCATCCTATGCACGCTCGCTAAGGCATTCGAAAAACATATTTTTCTCCAAATGCAAATACATTTGGAATCGAACAGTATCATACCCTCATGCCAATCTGGATTTAGACCTCAGCATAGCTGTGTTACTGCCATCCTCAAGATAACTGACGATATCCTCACTGCAATTGACCACAATAAACTCACAGCAATGGTCATGCTCGATTACTCCAAAGCATTCGATAGAATAAAACACCAGCTTCTGTTAGCAATTTTACATTTCATTGGATTTTCTGAAGGTGCAGTATCTTTATTGAAGCATTATTTATCTGACAGAATGCAAGCGGTTATGGTGGACAGAGATATATCCGAATTTCTAACTGTGGAGAATGGGGTTCCCCAGGGATCAGTTCTGGGCCCCTTACTGTTTATTATTTATACTCATGAATTCAGTAACTATATTCAATTCAGCAAGTGTCATTTTTATGCCGATGACACCCAAATCTATTTATCATTTCCAGAAACCGATCTACTGGCGGCAAACACCCAATTGAACGCTGACTTAGAGTCCATTATTTCTATCTCGGAGAAGTTTTGTTTATCAATGAATCCTGATAAATCTGTAGCCATGTTATTCGGTAGAAAATTGGCACGTAATCGTTGTTCGGGTATATTGAATATAAAAATTAAGAACGTGTTAATTTCTCCTACTGATCATGCAAAGAATTTGGGAATTATCCTTGACTCCTCATTGAATTACACAAGACACGTCAACTTGGTTATAAGACGAGCTTTCTCTAATTTGAAATTAATTTACGCCCACAGAAAATTCCTCGATAAACGTAGTAAAACTATCTTATGTGAATCCCTGGTTCTTTCGCATTTGAATTACGGTGATATCATATATGGACCAGCTATTTCGAAAAGAGATGCGCAACGTCTTCAACTAGTTCAGAACTCTTGTGTTCGCTTGATTTGTGGAATAGGAAGGAGAGCTCATATAACTGGCCCTTTGAATGAAATAGGTTGGCTGAATATCGACAAAAGGTGGACCTTGCATGCCTGTATCTTATACCATAAGGTAATAACGACTCATAAACCACCCTATCTGTATCGAAGAATAACGTTTCGTACCGATATCCATAATGTCAATGTTCGGTTTAAATCTCGACTGACACCACCTATGCACACCACTGCTCAGTTTCGGTCTTCCTTTTCATATATGATAACCAAGCTGTACAACCGGATTCCCGAAGATTTGAAGGAAATGAATATATTCGGTTTCAGGAAACATTTGAAAATACTTCTTTTAACTGGTGATTTTAACCTTTGAATAATCAACCACCAAATCGTTGTTTTTTTTTCTTTTTCTCATTAATTCATTTATATAACATTGTTGTTTTCATTATTGATCCATGAAAAGCATGTATATTTATTTTTAATCCATGTATGTTAATTGTTATGTTTGCTTTATTTACCTCTACTGTTACTTCTCTGTAATAGGGATACAATGCATCATTGTTTTCTTTTTCTTTTTTTTTTCTTTTCATCGGGTTGAGTGGAAGAAAGCACTTGTCGGACCCTTTTGGGTCAAACAAAAGCTAACTCTGCCTTTTGGTAGAAATTACTCATTATTATTGGAATTACTATTTTATGTAACTATTCTACAAATAAAAGCGTTTATTATTATTATTATTATTATTATATAATCGGATACCACCCAGATACATTGATTGTTCAGACTATCCATTCAACTTTCTGTTCGTTTCAGTTGCTCGTATGTGAAACGGGAAAACCGTCACCTAGTGTGTATAACTATATACACAGCATAACATCATAATCGAATACAACCCATATACTATCCATTCAACCTTCTGTTCGATTCGGTTGCTCGTATGTATAACGGAAGAACAGTTACCTGGTGAGTATAACTATATAAACATCACCACGATATAATAGAATACAACTCAGTTACAATTATCGTTTCGTCTAACCATTTAACCTTCTGTTCGATTCAGTCGCTATTATGTGTAACGGAAGTACCGTCACCTGGTATGTATCACTATATATACAGTATTGCGATATAATCGGATACCACCCTGATACATTGATTGTTCAGACTATCCATTCAACTTTCTGTTCGTTTCGGTCGCTCGTATGTAAAACAAGAATACCGTCACCTAGTGTGTATAACTATATACACAGCATAACATCATAATCGAATACAACCCATATACTATCCATTCAACCTTCTGTTCAATTCAGTCGCTCGTATGTGTAACGGAAGAACAGTTACCTGGTGAGTATAACTATATAAAAATAACCGAATACAACCCAGATACGATGATTGTTCAATCTATCCATTTGACCTTCTGCTCGATTCGGTCGCTTGTATGTGAAAACGAAAGAACAGTTACCTGGTGAGTATTTCTATATAAACATCACCACGATATAATCGAATACAACTCAGTTTCAATTATCGTTTCGTCTAACCATTTAACCTTCTGTTCGATTCAGTCGCTAGTATGTGTAACGGAAGAACAGTTACCTGGTGAGTATAACTATATAAACATAATCGAATACAACCCAGATACGATGATTGTTCAATCTATCCATTTGACCTTCTGCTCGATTTGGTCGCTTGTATGTGAAAACGAAAGAACAGTTACCTGGTGAGTATTTCTATATAAACATCACCACGATATAATCGAATACAACTCAGTTTCAATTATCGTTTCGTCTAACCATTTAACCTTCTGTTCGATTCAGTCGCTAGTATGTGTAACGGAAGTACCGTCACCTGGTTAGTATCACTATATATACAGTATTGCGATATAATCGGATACCACCCAGATACATTGATTGTTCAGACTATCCATTCAACTTTCTGTTCGTTTCGGTCGCTCGTATGTGAAGGGGGAATACCGTCACCTAGTGTGTTTAACTATATACACAGCATAACATCATAATCGAATACAACCCAGATACTATCCATTCAACCTTCTGTTCGATTCGGTTGCTCGTATGTATAACGGAAGAACAGTAACCTGGTGAGTATTTCTATATAAACATCACCACGATATAATAGAATACAACTCAGTTACAATTATCGTTTCGTCTAACCATTCAACCTTCTGTTCGATTCAGTCGCTAGTATGTGTAACGGAAGTACCGTCCCCTGGTATGTATCACTATATATACAGTATTGCGATATAATCGGATACCACCCTGATACATTGATTGTTCAGACTATCCATTCAACTTTCTGTTCGTTTCGGTCGCTCGTATGTAAAACAAGAATACCGTCATCTAGTGTGTATAAGTATATACACAGCATAACATCATAATCGAATACAACCCATATACTATCCATTCAACCTTCTGTTCAATTCAGTCGCTCGTATGTATAACGGAAGAACAGTTACCTGGTGAGTATAACTATATAAACATATTCGAATACAACCCAGATACGATGATTGTTCAATCTATACTGAATTCAACCTTCTGCTCGATTCGGTCGCTTGTATGTAAAACGGAAGAACAGTTACCTGGTGAGTATTGCTATATAAACATCATCACGATATCATCGAATACAACTCAGATACAATTATCATTTTGTCTCACCATTTGACCTTCTGTTCGATTCAGTCGCTAGTATGTGTGACGGAAATACCGTCACCTGGTTAGTATCACTATATATACAGTATTGCGATATAATCGGATACCACCCAGATACATTGATTGTTCAGACTATCCATTCAACTTTCTGTTCGTTTCGGTCGCTCGTATGTAAAACAAGAATACCGTCACCTAGTGTGTATAACCATATACTCAGCATAACATCATAATCGTATACAACCCATATACTATCCATTCAACCTTCTGTTCAATTCAGTCGCTCGTATGTATAACGGAAGAACAGTTACCTGGTGAGTATAACTATATAAACATAATCGAATACAACCCAGTTACGATGATTGTTCAATCTAACCATTTGACCTTCTGTTCGATTCAGTCGCTTGTATGTGAAAACGAAAGAACAGTAACCTGGTGAGTATTTCTATATAAACATCACCACGATATAATAGAATACAACTCAGTTACAATTATCGTTTCGTCTAACCATTTAACCTTCTGTTCGATTCAGTCGCTAGTATGTGTAACGGAAGTACCGTCACCTGGTTAGTATCACTATATATACAGTATTGCGATATAATCGGATACCACCCAGATACATTGATTGTTCAGACTATCCATTCAACTTTCTGTTCGTTTCGGTCGCTCGTATGTGAAACGGGTATACCGTCACCTAGTGTGTATAACTATATACACAGCATAACATCATAATCGAATACAACCCATATACTATCCATTCAACCTTCTGTTCGATTCGGTTGCTCGTATGTATAACGGATGAACTGTAACCTGGTGAGTATTTCTATATAAACATCACCACGATATAATAGAATAAAACTCAGTTACAATTATCGTTTCGTCTAACCATTCAACCTTCTGTTCGATTCAGTCGCTAGTATGTGTAACGGAAGTACCGTCACCTGGTATGTATCACTATATATACAGTATTGCGATATAATCGGATACCACCCTGATACATTGATTGTTCAGACTATCCATTCAACTTTCTGTTCGTTTCGGTCGCTCGTATGTAAAACAAGAATACCGTCACCTAGTGTGTATAACTATATTCACAGCATAACATCATAATCGAATACAACCCATATACTATCCATTCAACCTTCTGTTCAATTCAGTCGCTCGTATGTATAACGGAAGAACAGTTACCTGGTGAGTATAACTATATAAACATAATCGAATACAACCCAGATACGATGATTGTTCAATCTATACTGAATTCAACCTTCTGCTCGATTCGGTCGCTTGTATGTATAACGGAAGAACAGTTACCTGGTGAGTATAACTATATAAACATAATCGAATACAACCCAGATACGATGATTGTTCAATCTATACTGAATTCAACCTTCTGCTCGATTCGGTCGCTTGTATGTAAAACGGAAGAACAGTTACCTGGTGAGTATTGCTATATAAACATCATCACGATATCATCGAATACAACTCAGAGACAATTATCGTTTCGTCTAACCATTTAACCTTCTGTTCGATTCAGTCGCTAGTATGTGTAACGGAAGTACCGTCACCTGGTTAGTATCACTATATATACAGTATTGCGATATAATCGGATACCACTCAGATACATTGATTGTTCAGACTATCCATTCTACTTTCTGTTCGTTTCGGTCGCTCGTATGTGAAACGGGAATACCGTCACCTAGTGTGTATAACTATATACACAGCATAACATCATAATCGAATACAACCCATATACTATCCATTCAACCTTCTGTTCGATTCGGTTGCTCGTATGTATAACGGAAGAACAGTAACCTGGTGAGTATTTCTATATAAACATCACCACGATATAATAGAAAACAACTCAGTTACAATTATCGTTTCGTCTAACCATTTAACCTTCTGTTCGATTCAGTCGCTAGTAAGTGTAACGGAAGTACCGTCACCTGGTATGTATCACTATATATACAGTATTGCGATATAATCGGATACCACCCTGATACATTGATTGTTCAGACTATCCATTCAACTTTCTGTTCGTTTCGGTCGCTCGTATGTAAAACAAGAATACCGTCACCTAGTGTGTATAACTATATACACAGCATAACATCATAATCGAATACAACCCATATACTATCAATTCAACCTTCTCTTCAATTCAGTCGCTCGTATGTATAACGGAAGAACAGTTACCTGGTGAGTATAACTATATAAACATAATCGAATACAACCCAGATACGATGATTGTTCAATCTATACTGAATTCAACCTTCTGCTCGATTCGGTTGCTTGTATGTAAAACGGAAGAACAGTTACCTGGTGAGTATTGCTATATAAACATCATCACGATATCATCGAATACAACTCAGATACAATTATCGTTTCGTCTAACCATTTAACCTTCTGTTCGATTCAGTCGCTAGTATGTGTAACGGAAGAACTGTTACCTGGTGAGTATAACTATATAAACATAATCGAATACAACCCAGATACGATGATTGTTCAATCTATCCATTTGACCTTCTGCTCGATTCGGTCGCTTGTATGTGAAAGCGAAAGAACAGTAACCTGGTGAGTATTTCTATATAAACATCACCACGATATAATAGAATACAACTCAGTTACAATTATCGTTTCGTCTAACCATTTAACCTTCTGTTCGATTCAGTCGCTAGTATGTGTAACGGAAGTACCGTCACCTGGTTAGTATCACTATATATACAGTATTGCGATATAATCGGATACCACCCAGATACATTGATTGTTCAGACTATCCATTCAACTTTCTGTTCGTTTCGGTCGCTCGTATGTAAAACGGGAATACCGTCACCTAGTGTGTATAACTATATACACAGCATAACATCATAATCTAATACAACCCATATACTATCCATTCAACCTTCTGTTCGATTCGGTTGCTCGTATGTATAACGGAAGAACAGTAACCTGGTGAGTATTTCTATATAAACATCACCACGATATAATAGAATACAACTCAGTTACAATTATCGTTTCGTCTAACCATTTAACCTTCTGTTCGATTCAGTCGCTAGTATGTGTAACGGAAGTACCGTCACCTGGTATGTATCACTATATATACAGTATTGCGATATAATCGGATACCACCCTGATACATTGATTGTTCAGACTATCCATTCAACTTTCTGTTCGTTTCGGTCGCTCGTATGTAAAACAAGAATACCGTCACCTAGTGTGTATAACTATATACACAGCATAACATCATAATCGAATACAACCCATATACTCTCCATTCAACCTTCTGTTCAATTCAGTCGCTCGTATGTATAACGGAAGAACAGTTACCTGGTGAGTATAACTATGTAAACATAATAGAATACAACCCAGATACGATGGTTGTTCAATCTATACTGAATTCAACCTTCTGCTCGATTCGGTCGCTTGTATGTAAAACGGAAGAACAGTTACCTGGTGAGTATTGCTATATAAACTTCATCACGATATCATCGAATACAACTCAGATACAATTATCGTTTCGTCTAACCATTTAACCTTCTGTTCGATTCAGTCGCTAGTATGTGTAACGGAAGAACAGTTACCTGATGAGTATAACTATATAAACATTATCGAATACAACCCAGATACGATGATTGTTCAATCTATCTATTCAACCTCCTGCTCGATTCGGTCGCTTGTATGTAAAACGGAAGAACAGTTACCTGGTGAGTATAACTATATAAACAATATCGAATACAACCCAGATACGATGATTGTTCAATCTATCCATTTGACCTTCTGCTCGATTCGGTCGCTTGTATGTGAAATCGAAAGAACAGTTACCTGGTGAGTATTTCTATATAAACTTCATCACGATATCATCGAATACAACTCAGATACAATTATCGTTTCGTCTAACCATTTAACCTTCTGTTCGATTCAGTCGCTAGTATGTGTAACGGAAGAACAGTTACCTGATGAGTATAACTATATAAACATAATCGAATATAACTCAGATACGATGATTGTTCAATCTATCCATTTAACCTTCTGCTCGATTCGGTCGCTTGTATGTAAAACGGAAGGACAGTTACCTGGTAAGTATTGCTATATAAACATCACCACGATATAATCGAATACAACTCAGTTTCAATTATCGTTTCTTCTAACCATTTAACCTTCTGTTCGATTCAGTCGCTAGTATGTGTAACGGAAGTACTGTCACCTGGTTAGTATCACTATATACACAGTATTGCGATATAATCGGATACCACCCAGATACATTGATTGTTCAGACTATCCATTCAACTTTCTGTTCGTTTCGGTCACTCGTATGTGAAACGGGAATACCGTCACCTAGTGTGTATAACTATATACACAGCATAACATCATAATCGAATACAACCCAGATACTATCCATTCAACCTTCTGTTCGATTCGGTTGCTCGTATGTATAACGGAAGAACAGTAACCTGGTGAGTATTTCTATATAAACATCACCACGATATAATAGAATACAACTCAGTTACAATTATCGTTTCGTCTAACCATTTAACCTTCTGTTCGATTCAGTCGCTAGTATGTGTAACGGAAGTACCGTCACCTGGTTAGTATCACTATATATACAGTATTGCGATATAATCGGATACCACCCAGATACATTGATTGTTCAGACTATCCATTCAACTTTCTGTTCGTTTCGGTCACTCGTATGTGAAACGGGAATACCGTCACCTAGTGTGTATAACTATATACACAGCATAACATCATAATCGAATACAACCCAGACACTATCCATTCAACCTTCTGTTCGATTCGGTTGCTCGTATGTATAACGGAAGAACAGTTACCTGGTGAGTATTTCTATATAAACATCACCACGATATAATAGAATACAACTCAGTTACAATTATCGTTTCGTCTAACCATTTAACCTTCTGTTCGATTCAGTCGCTAGTATGTGTAACGGAAGAACTGTCACCTGGTATGTATCACTATATATACTGTATTGCGATATAATCGGATACCACCCAGATACATTGATTTTTCAGACTATCCATTGAACTTTCTGTTCGTTTCGGTCGCTCGTATGTAAATCGGGAATACCGTCACCTAGTGTGTATAACTATATACACAGCATAACATCATAATCGAATACAACCCATATACTATCCATTCAACCTTCTGTTCGATTCGGTTGCTCGTATGTATAACGGAAGAACAGTAACCTGGTGAGTATTTCTATATAAACATCACCACGATATAATAGAATACAACTCAGTTTCAATTATCGTTTCGTCTAACCATTTAACCTTCTGTTCGATTCAGTCGCTAGTATGTGTAACGGAAGAACAGTCACCTGGTGAGTATAACTATATAAACATAATCGAATACAACCCAGATACGATGATTGTTCAATCTATCCATTCGACCTTCTGCTCGATTCGGTCGCTTGTATGTGAAAACGAAAGAACAGTTACCTGGTGAGTATTTCTATATAAACATCACCACGATATAATCGAATACAACTCAGTTTCAATTATCGTTTCGTCTAACCATTTAACCTTCTGTTCGATTCAGTCGCTAGTATGTGTAACGGATGTACCGTCACCTGGTATGTATCACTATATATACAGTATTGCGATATAATCGGATACCACCCTGATACATTGATTGTTCAGACTATTCAACTCTCTGTTCGTTTCGGTCGCTCGTATGTAAAACAAGAATACCGTCACCTAGTGTGTATAACTATATACACAGCATAACATCATAATCGAATACAACCCATATACTATCCATTCAACCTTCTGGTCAATTCAGTCGCTCGTATGTATAACGGAAGAACAGTTACCTGGTGAGTATAACTATATGAACTTAATCGAATACAACCCAGATACGATGATTGTTCAATCTATACTGAATTCAACCTTCTGCTCGATTCGGTCGCTTGTATGTAAAACGGAAGAACAGTTACCTGGTGAGTATTGCTATATAAACATAATCACGATATCATCGAATACAACTCAGATACAATTATCGTTTCGTCTAACCATTTAACCTTCTGTTCGATTCAGTCGCTAGTATGTGTAACGGAAGAACAGTTACCTGGTGAGTATAACTATATAAACATTATCGAATACAACCCAGATACGATGATTGTTCAATCTATCTATTCAACCTCCTGCTCGATTCGGTCGCTTGTATGTAAAACGGAAGAACAGTTACCTGGTGAGTATTGCTATATAAACATCATCACGATATCATCGAATACAACTCAGATACAATTATCGTTTTGTCTAATCATTTAACCTTCTGTTCGATTCAGTCGCTAGTATGTGTAACGGAAGTACCGTCACCTGGTTAGTATCACTATATATACAGTATTGCGATATAATCGGATACCACCCAGATACATTGATTTTTCAGACTATCCATTGAACTTTCTGTTCGTTTCGGTCGCTCTTATGTGAAACGGGAATACCGTCACCTAGTGTGTATAACTATATACACAGCATAACATCATAATCGAATACAACCCATATACTATCCATTCAACCTTCTGTTCGATTCGGTTGCTCGTATGTATAACGGAAGAACAGTAACCTGGTGAGTATTTCTATATAAACATCACCACGATATAATAGAATACAACTCAGTTTCAATTATCGTTTCGTCTAACCATTTAACCTTCTGTTCGATTCAGTCGCTAGTATGTGTAACGGAAGAACAGTTACCTGGTGAGTATAACTATATAAACATAATCGAATACAACCCAGATACGATGATTGTTCAATCTATCCATTTGACCTTCTGCTCGATTCGGTCGCTTGTATGTGAAAACGAAAGAACAGTTACCTGGTGAGTATTTCTATATAAACATCACCACGATATAATCGAATACAACTCAGTTTCAATTATCGTTTCGTCTAACCATTTAACCTTCTGTTCGATTCAGTCGCTAGTATGTGTAACGGAATAACCGTCACCTGGTATGTATCACTATATATACAGTTTTGCGATATAATCGGATACCACCCTGATACATTGATTGTTCAGACTATCCATTCAACTTTCTGTTCATTTCGGTCGCTCGTATGTAAAACAAGAATACCGTCACCTAGTGTGTATAACTATATACACAGCATAACATCATAATCGAATACAACCCATATACTATCCATTCAACCTTCTGTTCAATTCAGTCGCTCGTATGTATAACGGAAGAACAGTTACCTGGTGAGTATAACTATATAAACATAATCGAATACAACCCAGATACGATGATTGTTCAGTCTATACTGAATTCAACCTTCTGCTAGATTCGGTCGCTTGTATGTAAAACGGAAGAACAGTTACCTGGTGAGTATTGCTATATGAACATCATCACGATATCATCGAATACAACTCAGATACAATTATCGTTTCGTCTAACCATTTAACCTTCTGATCGATTCAGTCGCTAGTATGTGTAACGGAAAAACAGTTACCTGGTGAGTATAACTATATAAACATAATCGAATACAACCCAGATACGATGATTGTTCAATCTATCCATTTGACCTTCTGCTCGATTCGGTCGCTTGTATGTGAAAACGAAAGAACAGTAACCTGGTGAGTATTTCTATATAAACATCACCACGATATAATAGAATACAACTCAGTTACAATTATCGTTTCGTCTAACCATTTAACCTTCTGTTCGATTCAGTCGCTAGTATGTGTAACGAAAGTACCGTCACCTGGTTAGTATCACTATATATACAGTATTGCGATATAATCGGATACCACCCAGATACATTGATTGTTCAGACTATCCATTCAACTTTCTGTTCGTTTCGGTCGCTCGTATGTAAAACGGGAATACCGTCACCTAGTGTGTATAACTATATACACAGCATAACATCATAATCGAATACAACCCATATACTATCCATTCAACCTTCTGTTCGATTCGGTTGCTCGTATGTATAACGGAAGAACAGTAACGTGGTGAGTATTTCTATATAAACATCACCACGATATAATAGAATACAACTCAGTTACAATTATCGTTTCGTCTAACCATTTAACCTTCTGTTCGATTCAGTCGCTAGTATGTGTAACGGAAGTACCGTCACCTGGTATGTATCACTATATATACAGTATTGCGATATAATCGGATACCACCCTGATACATTGATTGTTCAGACTATCCATTCAACTTTCTGTTCGTTTCGGTCGCTCGTATGTAAAACAAGAATACCGTCACCTAGTGTGTATAACTATATACACAGCATAACATCATAATCGAATACAACCCATATACTATCCATTCAACCTTCTGTTCAATTCAGTCGCTCGTATGTATAACGGAAGAACAGTTACCTGGTGAGTATAACTATATAAACATAATCGAATACAACCCAGATACGATGATTGTTCAATCTATACTGAATTCAACCTTCTGCTCGATTCGGTCGCTTGTATGTAAAACGGAAGAACAGTTACCTGGTGAGTATTGCTATATGAACATCATCACGATATCATCGAATACAACTCAGATACAATTATCGTTTCGTCTAACCATTTAACCTTCTGTTCGATTCAGTCGCTAGTATGTGTAACGGAAGAACAGTTACCTGGTGAGTATAACTATATAAACATAATCGAATACAACCCAGATACGATGATTGTTCAATCTATCCATTTGACCTTCTGCTCGATTCGGTCGCTTGTATGTGAAAACGAAAGAACAGTAACCTGGTGAGTATTTCTATATAAACATCACCACTATATAATAGAATACAACTCAGTTACAATTATCGTTTCGTCTAACCATTTAACCTTCTGTTCGAATCAGTCGCTAGTATGTGTAACGGAAGTACCGTCACCTGGTTAGTATCACTATATATACAGTATTGCGATATAATCGGATACCACCCAGATACATTGATTGTTCAGACTATCCATTCAACTTTCTGTTCGTTTCGGTCGCTCGTATGTAAAACGGGAATACCGTCACCTAGTGTGTATAACTATATACACAGCATAACATCATAATAGAATACAACCCATATACTATCCATTCAACCTTCTGTTCGATTCGGTTGCTCGTATGTATAACGGAAGAACAGTAACGTGGTGAGTATTTCTATATAAACATCACCACGATATAATAGAATACAACTCAGTTACAATTATCGTTTCGTCTAACCATTTAACCTTCTGTTCGATTCAGTCGCTAGTATGTGTAACGGAAGTACCGTCACCTGGTATGTATCACTATATATACAGTATTGCGATATAGTCGGATACCACCCTGATACATTGATTGTTCAGACTATCCATTCAACTTTCTGTTCGTTTCGGTCGCTCGTATGTAAAACAAGAATACCGTCACCTAGTGTGTATAACTATATACACAGCATAACATCATAATCGAATACAACCCATATACTATCCATTCAACCTTCTGTTCAATTCAGTCGCTCGTATGTATAACGGAAGAACAGTTACCTGGTGAGTATAACTATATAAACATAATCGAATACAACCCAGATACGATGATTGTTCAATCTATACTGAATTCAACCTTCTGCTCGATTCGTTCGCTTGTATGTAAAACGGAAGAACAGTTACCTGGTGAGTATTGCTATATGAACATCATCACGATATCATCGAATACAACTCAGATACAATTATCGTTTCGTCTAACCATTTAACCTTCTGTTCGATTCAGTCGCTAGTATGTGTAACGGAAGAACAGTTACCTGGTGAGTATAACTATATAAACATAATCGAATACAACCCAGATACGATGATTGTTCAATCTATCCATTTGACCTTCTGCTCGATTCGGTCGCTTGTATGTGAAAACGAAAGAACAGTAACCTGGTGAGTATTTCTATATAAACATCACCACTATATAATAGAATACAACTCAGTTACAATTATCGTTTCGTCTAACCATTTAACCTTCTGTTCGAATCAGTCGCTAGTATGTGTAACGGAAGTACCGTCACCTGGTTAGTATCACTATATATACAGTATTGCGATATAATCGGATACCACCCAGATACATTGATTGTTCAGACTATCCATTCAACTTTCTGTTCGTTTCGGTCGCTCGTATGTAAAACGGGAATACCGTCACCTAGTGTGTATTACTATATACACAGCATAACATCATAATCGAATACAACCCATATACTATCCATTCAACCTTCTGTTCGATTCGGTTGTTCGTATGTATAACGGAAGAACAGTAACCTGGTGAGTATTTCTATATAAACATCACCACGATATAATAGAATACAACTCAGTTACGAATATCGTTTCGTCTAACCATTTAACCTTCTGTTCGATTCAGTCGCTAGTATGTGTAACGGAAGTACCGTCACCTGGTATGTATCACTATATATACAGTATTGCGATATAATCGGAAACCACCCTGATACATTGATTGTTCAGACTATCCATTCAACTTTCTGTTCGTTTCGGTCGCTCGTATGTAAAACAAGAATACCGTCACCTAGTGTGTATAACTATATACACAGCATAACATCATAATCGAATACAATCCATATACTATCCATTCAACCTTCTGTTCAATTCAGTCGCTCGTATGTATAACGGAAGAACAGTTACCTGGTGAGTATAACTATATAAACATAATCGAATACAACCCAGATACGATGATTGTTCAATCTATACTGAATTCAACCTTCTGCTCGATTCGGTCGCTTGTATGTGAAACGGAAGAACAGTTACCTGGTGAGTATTGCTATATAAACATCATCACGATATCATCGAATACAACTCAGATACAATTATCGTTTCGTCTAACCATTTAACCTTCTGTTCGAATCAGTCGCTAGTATGTGTAACGGAAGAACAGTTACCTGGTGAGTATAACTATTTAAACATTATCGAATACAACCCAGATACGATGATTGTTCAATCTATCTATTCAACCTCCTGCTCGATTTGGTCGCTTGTATGTAAAACGGAAGAACAGTTACCTGGTGAGTATTGCTATATAAACATCATCACGATATCATCGAATACAACTCAGATACAATTATCGTTTTGTCAAACCATTTAACCTTCTGTTCGATTCAGTCGCTAGTATGTGTAACGGAAGTACCGTCACCTGGTTAGTATCACTATATATACAGTATTGCGATATAATCGGATACCACCCAGATACATTGATTGTTCAGTCTATCCATTCAACTTTCTTTTTGTTTCGGTCGCTCGTATGTAAAACGGGAATACCGTCACCTAGTGTGTATAACTATATACACAGCATAACATCATAATCGAATACAACCTATATACTATCCATTCAACCTTCTGTTCAATTCAGTAGCTCGTATGTATAACGGAATAACAGTTACCTGGTGAGTATAACTATATAAACATAATCGAATACAACCCAGATACGATGATTGTTCAATCTATACTAAATTCAACCTTCTGCTCGATTCGGTCGCTTGTATGTAAAACGGAAGAACAGTTACCTGGTGAGTATTGCTATATAAACATCATCACGTTATCATCGAATACAACTCAGATACAATTATCGTTTCGTCTAACCATTTAACCTTCTGTTCGATTCAGTCGCTAGTATGTGTAACGGAAGTACCGTCACCTGGTTAGTATCACTATATATACAGTATTGCGATATAATCGGATACCACCCAGATACATTGATTGTTCAGACTATCCATTCAACTTTCTGTTCGTTTCGGTCGCTCGTATGTGAAACGGGAATACCGTCACCTAGTGTGTTTAACTATATACACAGCATAATATCATAATCGAATACAACCCAGATACTATCCATTCAACCTTCTGTTCGATTCGGTTGCTCGTATGTATAACGGAAGAACAGTAACCTGGTGAGTATTTCTATATAAACATCACCACGATATAATAGAATACAACTCAGTTACAATTATCGTTTCGTCTAACCATTTAACCTTCTGTTCGATTCAGTCGCTAGTATGTGTAACGGAAGTACCGTCACCTGGTTAGTATCACTATATATACAGTATTGCGATATAATCGGATACCACCCAGATACATTGATTGTTCAGACTATCCATTAAACTTTCTGTTCGTTTCGGTCGCTCGTATGTAAAACGGGAATACCGTCACCTAGTGTGTATAACTATATACACAGCATAACATCATAATCGAATACAACCCATATACTATCCATTCAACCTTCTGTTCGATTCGGTTGCTCGTATGTATAACGGAAGAACAGTAATCTGGTGAGTATTTCTATATAAACATCACCACGATATAATAGAATACAACTCAGTTACAATTATCGTTTCATCTAACCATTTAACCTTCTGTTCGATTCAGTCGCTAGTATGTGTAACGGAAGAACAGTTACCTGGTGAGTATAACTATATAAACATTATCGAATACAACCCAGAAACGATGATTGTTCAATCTATCTATCCAACCTCCTGCTCGATTCGGTCGCTTGTATGTAAAACGGAAGAACAGTTACTTGGTGAGTATTGCTATATAAACATCACCACGTTATAATCGAATACAACTCAGTTTCAATTATCGTTTCGTCTAACCATTTAACCTTCTGTTCGATTCAGTCGCTAGTATGTGTAACGGAAGTACTGTCACCTGGTTAGTATCACTATATATACAGTATTGCGATATAATCGGATACCACCCAGATACATTGATTGTTCAGACTATCCATTCAACTTTCTGTTCGTTTTGGTCGCTCGTATGTGAAACAGGAATACCGTCACCTAGTGTGTATAACTATATACACAGCATAACATCAAAATCGAATACAACCCATATACTATCCATTCAACCTTCTGTTCGATTCGGTTGCTCGTATGTATAACGGAAGAACAGTAACCTGGTGAGTATTTCTATTTAAACATCACCACGATATAATAGAATACAACTCAGTTTCAATTATCGTTTCGTCTAACCATTTAACCTTCTGTTCGATTCAGTCGCTAGTATGTGTAACGGAAGAACAGTTACCTGGTGAGTATAACTATATAAACATAATCGAAAACAACCCAGATACGATGATTGTTCAATCTATCCATTTGACCTTCTGCTCGATTCGGTCGCTTGTATGTGATAACGAAAGAACAGTTACCTGGTGAGTATTTCTATATAAACATCACCACGATATAATCGAATACAACTCAGTTTCAATTATCGTTTCGTCTAACCATTTAACCTTCTGTTCGATTCGGTCGCTTGTATGTAAAACGGAAGAACAGTTACCTGGTGAGTATTGCTATATAAACATCATCACGATATCATCGAATACAACTCAGATACAATTATCGTTTCGTCTAACCATTTAACCTTCTGTTCGATTCAGTCGCTAGTATGTGTAACGGAAGAACAGTTACCTGGTGAGTATAACTATATAAACATTATCGAATACAACCCAGATACGATGATTGTTCAATCTATCTATTCAACCTCCTGCTCGATTTGGTCGCTTGTATGTAAAACGGAAGAACAGTTACCTGGTGAGTATTGCTATATAAACATCATCACGATATCATCGAATACAACTCAGATACAATTATCGTTTTGTCTAACCATTTAACCTTCTGTTCGATTCAGTCGCTAGTATGTGTAACGGAAGTACCGTCACCTGGTAAGTATCACTATATATACAGTATTGCGATATAATCGGATACCACCCAGATACATTGATTGTTCAGTCTATCCATTCAACTTTCTTTTTGTTTCGGTCGCTCGTATGTAAAACGGGAATACCGTCACCTAGTGTGTATAACCATATACACAGCATAACATCATAATCGAATACAACCCATATACTATCCATTCAACCTTCTGTTCAATTCAGTCGCTCGTATGTATAACGGAAGAACAGTTACCTGGTGAGTGTTGCTATATAAACATCATCACGATATCATCGAATACAACTCAGATACAATTTTCGTTTCGTCTAACCATTCAACCTTCTGTTCGATTCAGTCGCTAGTATGTGTAACGGAAGAACAGTTACCTGGTGAATATAACTATATAAACATAATCGAATACAACCCAGATACGATGATTGTTCAATCTATCCATTTGACCTTCTGCTCGATTCGGTCGCTTGTATGTGAAAACGAAAGAACAGTTACCTGGTGAGTATTTCTATATAAACATCACCACGATATAATCGAATACAACTCAGTTTCAATTATCGTTTCGTCTAACCATTCAACCTTCTGTTCGATTCAGTCGCTAGTATGTGTAACGGAAGAACCGTCACCTGGTTAGTATCACTATATATACAGTATTGCGATATAATCGGATACCACCCAGATACATTGATTGTTCAGACTATCCATTCAACTTTCTGTTCGTTTCGGTCGCTCGTAAGTGAAACGGGAATACCGTCACCTAGTGTGTTTAACTATATACACAGCATAACATCATAATCGAATACAACCCAGATACTACCAATTAAACCTTCTGTTCGATTCGGTTGCTCGTATGTATAACGGAAGAACAGTAACCTGGTGAGTATTTCTATATAAACATCACCACGATATAATAGAATACAATTCAGTTACAATTATCGTTTCGTCTAACCATTTAACCTTCTGTTCGATTCAGTCGCTAGTATGTGTAACGGAAGTACCGTCACCTGGTATGTATCACTATATATACAGTATTGCGATATAATCGGATACCACCCTGATACATTGATTGTTCAGACTATCCATTCAACTTTCTGTTCGTTTCGGTCGCTCGTATGTAAAACAAGGATACCGTCACCTAGTGTGTATTACTATATACACAGCATAACATCATAATCGAATACAACCCATATACTATCCATTCAACCTTCTGTTCAATTCAGTCGCTCGTATGTATAACGAAAGAACAGTTACCTGGTGAGTATAACTATATAAACATAATCGAATACAACCCAGATACGATGATTGTTCAATCTATACTGAATTCAACCTTCTGTTCGATTTGGTCGCTTGTATGTAAAACGGAAGAACAGTTACCTGGTGAGTATTGCTATATAAACATCATCACGATATCATCGAATACAACTCAGATACAATTATCGTTTCGTCTAACCATTTAACCTTCTGTTCGATTCAGTCGCTAGTATGTGTAACGGAAGAACAGTTACCTGGTGAGTATAACTATATAAACATAATCGAATACAACCCAGATACGATGATTGTTCAATCTATCCATTTGACCTTCTGCTCGATTCGGTCGCTTGTATGTGAAAACGAAAGAACAGTTACCTGGTGAGTATTGCTATATAAACATCATCACGATATCATCGAATACATTTCAGATACAATTATCGTTTCGTCTAACCATTCAACTTTCTGTTCGTTTTGGTCGCTCGTATGTAAAACAAGAATACCGTCACCTAGTGTGTATAACTATATACACAGCATAACATCATAATCGAATACAACCCATATACTCTCCATTCAACCTTCTGTTCAATTCAGTCGCTCGTATGTATAACGGAAGAACAGTTACCTGGTGAGTATAACTATGTAAACATAATCGAATACAACCCAGATACGATGGTTGTTCAATCTATACTGAATTCAACCTTCTGCTCGATTCGGTCGCTTGTATGTAAAACGGAAGAACAGTTACCTGGTGAGTATTGCTATATAAACATCATCACGATATCATCGAATACAACTCAGATACAATTATCGTTTCGTCTAACCATTTAACCTTCTGTTCGATTCAGTCGCTAGTATGTGTAACGGAAGAACAGTTACCTGGTGAGTATAACTATATAAACATAATCGAATACAACCCAGATACGATGATTGTTCAATCTATCCATTTGACCTTCTGCTCGATTCGGTCGCTTGTATGTGAAAACGAAAAAACAGTTACCTGGTGAGTATTGCTATATAAACATCATCACGATATCATCGAATACATTTCAGATACAATTATCGTTTCGTCTAACCATTCAACTTTCTGTTCGTTTCGGTCGCTCGTATGTAAAACAAGAATACCGTCACCTAGTGTGTATAACTATATACACAGCATAACATCATAATCGAATACAACCCATATACTCTCCATTCAACCTTCTGTTCAATTCAGTCGCTCGTATGTATAACGGAAGAACAGTTACCTGGTGAGTATAACTATGTAAACATAATCGAATACAACCCAGATACGATGGTTGTTCAATCTATACTGAATTCAACCTTCTGTTCGATTCGGTTGCTCGTATGTATAACGGAAGAACAGTAACCTGGTGAGTATTTCTATATAAACATCACCACGATATAATAGAATACAACTCAGTTACAATTATCGTTTCGTCCAACCATTTAACCTTCTGTTCGATTCAGTCGCTAGTATGTGTAACGGAAGTACCGTCACCTGGTAAGTATCACTATATATACAGTATTGCGATATAATCGGATACCACCCAGATACATTGATTTTTCAGACTATCCATTCAACTTTCTGTTCGTTTCGATCGCTCGTATGTGAAACGGGAATACCGTCACCTAGTGTGTATAACTATATACACAGCATAACATCATAATCAAATACAACCCATATACCATCCATTCAACCTTCTGTTCGATTCGGTTGCTCGTATGTATAACGGAAGAACAGTAACCTGGTGAGTATTTCTATATAAACATCACCACGATATAATAGAATACAACTCAGTTTCAATTATCGTTTCGTCTAACCATTTAACCTTCTGTTCGATTCAGTCGCTAGTATGTGAAACGGAAGAACAGTTACCTGGTGAGTATAACTATATAAACATAATCGAATACAACCCAGATACGATGATTGTTCAATCTATCCATTTGACCTTCTGCTCGATTCGGTCGCTTGTATGTGGAAACGAAAGAACAGTAACCTGGTGAGTATTTCTATATAAACATCACCACGATATAATAGAATACAACTCAGTTACAATTATCGTTTCGTCTAACCATTTAACCTTCTGATCGATTCAGTCGCTAGTATGTGTAACGGAAGTACCGTCACCTGGTTAGTATCACTATATATACAGTATTGCGATATAATCGGATACCACCCAGATACATTGATTGTTCAGACTATCCATTCAACTTTCTGTTCGTTTCTGTCGCTCGTATGTAAAACGGGAATACCGTCACCTAGTGTGTATAACTATATACACAGCATAACATCATAATCGAATACAACCCATATACTATCCATTCAACCTTCTGTTCGATTCGGTTGCTCGTATGTATAACGGAAGAACAGTAACCTGGTGAGTATTTCTATATAAACATCACCACGATATAATAGAATACAACTCAGTTACAATTATCGTTTCGTCTAACCATTCAACCTTCTGTTCGATTCAGTCGCTAGTATGTGTAACGGAAGTACCGTCACCTGGTATGTATCACTATATATACAGTATTGCGATATAATAGGATACCACCCTGATACATTGATTGTTCAGACTATCCATTCAACTTTCTGTTCGTTTCGGTCGATCGTATGTTAAACAAGAATACCGTCACCTAGTGTGTATAACTATATTCACAGCATAACATCATAATCGAATACAACCCATATACTATCCATTCAACCTTCTGTTCAATTCAGTCGCTCGTATGTGTAACGGAAGAACAGTTACCTGGTGAGTATAACTATATAAACATAATCGAATACAACCCAGATACGATGATTGTTCAATCTATCCATTTGACCTTCTGCTCGATTCGGTCGCTTGTATGTGAAAACGAAAGAACACTTACCTGGTGTGTATTTCTATATAAACATCACCACGATATAATCGAATACAACTCAGATACAATTATCGTTTCGTCTAACCATTTAACCTTCTGTTCGATTCAGTCGCTAGTATGTGTAACGGAAGAACAGTTACCTGGTGAGTATAACCATATAAACATTATCGAATACAACAAAGATACGATGATTGTTCAATCTACCTATTCAACCTCCTGCTCGATTCGGTCGCTTGTATGTAAAACGGAAGAACAGTTACCTGGTGAGTATTGCTATATAAACATCATCACGATATCATAGAATACAACTCAGATACAATTATCGTTTTGTCTAACCATTTAACCTTCTGTTCGATTCAGTCGCTAGTATGTGTAACGGAAGTACCGTCACCTGGTAAGTATCACTATATATACAGTATTGCGATATAATCGGATACCACCCAGATACATTGATTGTTCAGACTATCCATTCTACTTTCTGTTCGTTTCGGTCGCTCGTATGTGAAACGGGAATACCGTCACCTAGTGTGTATAACTATATACACAGCATAACATCATAATCGAATACAACCCATATACTATCCATTCAACCTTCTGTTCGATTCGGTTGCTCGTATGTATAACGGAAGAACAGTAACCTGGTGAGTATTTCTATATAAACATCACCACGATATAATAGAATACAACTCAGTTTCAATTATCGTTTCGTCTAACCATTTAACCTTCTGTTCGATTCAGTCGCTAGTATGTGTAACGGAAGTACCGTCACCTGGTATGTATCACTATATATACAGTATTGCGATATAATCGGATATCACCCTGATACATTGATTGTTCAGACTATCCATTCAACTTTCTGTTCGTTTCGGTCGCTCGTATGTAAAACAAGAATACCGTCACCTAGTGTGTATAACTATATACACAGCATAACATCATAATCGAATACAACCCATATACTATCCATTCAACCTTCTGTTCAATTCAGTCGCTCGTATGTGTAACGGAAGAACAGTTACCTGGTGAGTATAACTATATAAACATAATCGAATACAACCCAGATACGATGATTGTTCAATCTATCCATTTGACCTTCTGCTCGATTCGGTCGCTTGTATGTGAAAACGAAAGAACAGTTACCTGGTGAGTATTTCTATATAAACATTACCACGATATAATCGAATACAACTCAGATACAATTATCGTTTCGTCTAACCATTTAACCTTCTGTTCGATTCAGTCGCTCGTATGTAGAACAAGAATACCGTCACCTAGTGTGTATAACTATATACACAGCATAACATCATATTCTAATACAACCCATATACTCTTCATTCAACCTTCTGTTCAATTCAGTCGCTCGTATGTATAACGGAAGAACAGTTACCTGGTGAGTATAACTATGTAAACATAATCGAATACAACCCAGATACGATGGTTGTTCAATCTATACTGAATTCAACCTTCTGCTCGATTCGGTCGCTTGTATGTAAAACGGAAGAACAGTTACCTGGTGAGTATTGCTATATAAACATCATCACGATATCATCGAATACAACTCAGATACAATTATCGTTTCGTCTAACCATTTAACCTTCTGTTCGATTCAGTCGCTAGTATGTTTAACGGAAGAACAGTTACCTGGTGAGTATAACTATATAAACATTATCGAATCCAACCCAGATACGATGATTGTTCAATCTATCTATTCAACCTCCTGCTCGATTCGGTTGCTTGTATGTAAAACGGAAGAACAGTTACCTGGTGAGTATTGCTATATAAACATCATCACGATATCATCGAATACAACTCAGATACAATTATCGTTTTGTCTAACCATTTAACCTTCTGTTCGATTCAGTCGCTAGTATGTGTAACGGAAGTACCGTCACCTGGTAAGTATCACTATATATACAGTATTGCGATATAATCGGATACCACCCAGATACATTGATTGTTCAGTCTATCCATTCAACTTTCTTTTTGTTTCGGTCGCTCGTATGTAAAACGGGAATACCGTCACCTAGTGTGTATAACCATATACACAGCATAACATCATAATCGAATACAACCCATATACTATCCATTCAACCTTCTGTTCAATTCAGTCGCTCGTATGTATAACGGAAGAACAGTTACCTGGTGAGTGTTGCTATATAAACATCATCACGATATCATCGAATACAACTCAGATACAATTATCGTTTCGTCTAACCATTTAACCTTCTGTTCGATTCAGTCGCTAGTATGTGTAACGGAAGAACAGTTACCTGGTGAATATAACTATATAAACATAATCGAATACAACCCAGATACGATGATTGTTCAATCTATCCATTTGACCTTCTGCTCGATTCGGTCGCTTGTATGTGAAAACGAAAGAACAGTTATATAGTCATACTCACCAGGTAACTGTTCTCCAGTTATACATATGGTTAAATGGATAGATTGAACAATCATTATATCTGGGTTGTATCCGAATATATCGTTATGCTGTATATTCAGTTACACCTACCATGTAACGGTTCTTTCGTAACACATACGAGCGTCCGAATCGAAAATTAGGTTAGATCGTTAGACGGAACGATAATTGTAACTGAGTTGTATTCGATTATATCGTGGTGATGTTTATATAGTAATACTCACCAGGTGACTGTTCTTGCGTTATACATACGAGTGACCCAATCGAACAGAAGGTTGGATGGATAGACGGAATTATCATTGTACCTGAGTTGTATTCGATTATATCGTGATGACGTTCATATAGAAATACTCACCAGGTTACTGTTCTTTCGTTATACTTACGAGCAACCGAATCGAACAGAAGGTTGATTGGATAGTATCTGGGTTGTATTCGATTATGATGTTATGCTGTGTATATAGTTATACACACTAGGTGACGGTATTCCCGTTTTACATACGAGCTACCGAAACGAACAGAAAGTTGAATGGATAGACTGAACAATCAAGGTATCAGGGTGGTATCCGATTATATCGCAATACTGTATATATAGTGATACATACCAGGAGACGGTAATTCCGTTACACATACTAGCGACTGAATCGAACAGAAGGTTGAATGGTTAGACGAAACGATAATTGTAACTGAGTTGAATTCGATTATATCGTGATGATGTTTATATAGAAATACTCACCAGGTAACTGTTCTATCGTTTTCACATACAAGCGACCGAATCGAGCAGAAGGTTGAAAGGATAGATTGAACAATCATCGTATCTGGGTTGTATTCGATTATGTTCATATAGTTATACTCACCAGGTAACTGTTCTTCCGTTATACAAACGAGCGACTGAATCGAACATATGGTTGAATGGATAGATTGAACAATCATTGTATCTGGGTTGTATCCGAATATATCGTTATGCTGTATATTCAGTTACACCTACCATGTAACGGTTCTTTCGTTACACATACGAGCGTCCGAATCGAAAATTAGGTTGGATGGTTAGATGGAACGATAATTGTAACTGAGTTGTATTCGATTATATCGTGGTGATGTTTATATAGTAATACTAACCAAGTGACTGTTCTTGCGTTATACATACGAGCGACTCAATCGAACAGAAGGTTGGATGGATAGACGGAATGATCATTGTATCTGAGTTGTATTCGATTATATCGTGATGACGTTCATATAGAAATACTCAACAGGTTACTGTTCTCTCGTTATACTTACGAGCAACCGAATCGAACAGAAGGTTGAATGGATAGTATCTGGGTTGTATTCGATTATGATAATATGCTGTGTATATAGTTATACACACTAGGTGACGGTATTCCCGTTTTACATACGAGCGACCGAAACGAACAGAAAGTTGAATGGATAGTCTGAACAATCAATGTATCTGAGTGGTATCCAATTATATCGCAATACTGTATATAAAGTGATACTTACCAGGTTACGGTACTTCCGTTACACATACTAGCGACTAAATCGAATAGAAGGTTAAATGGTTGAACGAAACGATAATCGTATCTGAACTGAATTCGATGATATCGTGATGATGTTTATATAGCAATACTCACCAGGTAACTGTTCTTTCGTTTCACATACAAGCGACCGAATCGAGCAGAAGGTTGAATTCAGTATAGATTGAACAATCATCGTATCTGGGTTGTATTCGATTATGATGTTATGCTGTGTATATAGTTATACACACTAGGTGACGGTATTCCCGTTTTACATGCGAGCGACCGAAACAAAAAGAAAGTTGAATGGATAGACTGAACAATCAATGTATCTGGGTGGTATCCGATTATATCGCAATACTGTATATATAGTGATACTTACCAGGTGACGGTACTTCCGTTACACATACTAGCGACTGAATCGAACAGAAGGTTAAATGGTTAGACAAAACGATAATTGTATCTGAGTTGTATTCGATGATATCGTGATGATGTTTATATAGCAATACTCACCAGGTAACTGTTCTACCGTTTTACATACAAGTGACCGAATCGAGCAGGAGGTTGAATAGATAGATTGAACAATCATCGTATCTGGGTTGTATTCGATAATGTTTATATAGTTATACTCACCAGGTAACTGTTCTTCCGTTACACATACTAGCGACTGAATCGAACAGAAGGTTAAATGGTTAGACGAAACGATAATTGTATCTGAGTTGTATTCGATGATATCGTGAAGATGTTTATATAGCAATACTCACCAGGTAACTGTTCTTACGTTTCACATACAAGCGACCGAATCGAGCAGAAGGTTGAATTCAGTATAGATTGAACAATCATCGTATCTGGGTTGTATTCTATTATGTTTATATAGTTATACTCACCAGGTAACTGTTCTTTCGTTTTCACATACAAGCGACCGAATCGAGCAGAAGGTCAAATGGATAGATTGAACAATCATCGTATCTGGGTTGTATTCGATTATGTTTATATAGTTATACTCACCAGGTAACTGTTCTTTCGTTATACATACGAGCGAACATAAAGTTGAATAGATTGAACAATCATTGTATCTGGGTTGTATCCGAATATATCGTTATGCTGTATATTCAGTTACACCTACCATGTAACGGTTCTTTCGTTACACATACGAGCGTCCGAATCGAAAATTAGGTTGGATGGTTAGATGGAACGATAATTGTAACTGAGTTGTATTCGATTATATCGTGGTGATGTTTATATAGTAATACTAACCAAGTGACTGTTCTTGCGTTATACATACGAGCGACTCAATCGAACAGAAGGTTGGATGGATAGACGGAATGATCATTGTATCTGAGTTGTATTCGATTATATCGTGATGACGTTCATATAGAAATACTCACCAGGTTACTGTTCTCTCGTTATACTTACGAGCAACCGAATCGAACAGAAGGTTGAATGGATAGTATCTGGGTTGTATTCGATTATGATAATATGCTGTGTATATAGTTATACACACTAGGTGACGGTATTCCCGTTTTACATACGAGCGACCGAAACGAACAGAGAGTTGAATGGATAGTCTGAACAATCAATGTATCTGAGTGGTATCCGATTATATCGCAATACTGTATATATAGTGATACTCACCAGGTTACGGTACTTCCGTTACACATACTAGCGACTGAATCGAACAGAAGGTTAAATGGTTGAACGAAACGATAATCGTATCTGAACTGAATTCGATGATATCGTGATGATGTTTATATGGCAATACTCACCAGGTAACTGTTCTTCCGTTTTATATACAAGCGACCGAATCGAGCAGAAGGTTGAATAGATAGATTGAACAATCATCGTATCTGGGTTGTATTCGATAATGTTCATATAGTTATACTCACCAGGTAACTGTTCTTCCGTTACACATACTAGCGACTGAATCGAACAGAAGGTTAAATGGTTAGACGAAACGATAATTGTATCTGAGTTGTATTCGATGATATCGTGATGATGTTTATATAACAATACTCACCAGGTAACTGTTCTTCCGTTTTACATACAAGCGACCGAATCGAGCAGAAGGTTGAATTCAGTATAGATTGAACAATCATCGTATCTGGGTTGTATTCGATTATGTTTATATAGTTATACTCACCAGGTAACTGTTCTTCCGTTATACATACGAGCGACTGAATTGAACAGAAGGTTGAATGGATAGTATATGGGTTGTATTCGATTATGATGTTATGCTGTGTATATAGTTATACACACTAGGTGACGGTATTTTCGTTTTACATACGAGCGACCGAAACGAACAGAAAGTTGAATGGATAGACTGAACAATCAATGTATCAGGGTGGTATCCGATTATATCGCAATACTGTATATATAGTGATACATACCAGGTGACGGTACTTCCGTTACACATACTAGCGACTGAATCGAACAGAAGGTTAAATGGTTGGACGAAACGATAATTGTAACTGAGTTGTATTCTATTATATCGTGGTGATGTATATATAGAAATACTCACCAGGTTACTGTTCTTTCGTTATACATACGAGCAACCGAATCGAACAGAAGGTTGAATGGATAGTATCTTGGTTGTATTCGATTATGATGTTATGCTGTGTATATAGTTATACACACTAGGTGACGGTAATCCCGTTTTACATACGAGCGACCGAAACGAACAGAAAGTTGAATGGATAGTCTGAACAATCAATGTATCTGGGTGGTATCCGATTATATCGCAATACTGCATATATAGTGATACTTACCAGGTTACGGTACTTCCGTTACACATACTAGCGACTGAATCGAACAGAAGGTTGAATGGTTAGACGAAACGATAATTGAAACTGAGTTGTATTCGATTATATCGTGGTGATGTTTATATAGAAATACTCACCAGGTAACTGTTCTATCGTTTTCACATACAAGCGACCGAATCGAGCAGAAGGTTGAAAGGATAGATTGAACAATCATCGTATCTGGGTTGTATTCGATTATGTTCATATAGTTATACTCACCAGGTAACTGTTCTTCCGTTATACATACGAGCGACTGAATCGAACATATGGTTAAATGGATAGATTGAACAATCATTATATCTGGGTTGTATCCGAATATATCGTTATGCTGTATATTCAGTTACACCTACCAAGTAACGGTTCTTTCGTTACACATACGAGCGTCCGAATCGAAAATTAGGTTGGATGGTTAGACGGAACGATAATTGTAACTGAGTTGTATTCGATTATATCGTGGTGATGTTTATATAGTAATACTAACCAGGTGACTGTTCTTGCGTTATACATACGAGCGACCCAATCGAACAGAAGGTTGAATGGATAGTATCTGGGTTATATTCGATTATGATAATATGCTGTGTATATAGTTATACACACTAGGTGACGGTATTCCCGTTTTACATACGAGCGACCGAAACGAACAGAAAGTTGAATGGATAGACTGAACAATCAATGTATCAGGGTGGTATCCGATTATATCGCAATACTGTATATATAGTGATACATACCAGGTGACGGTACTTCCGTTACACATACTAGCGACTGAATCGAACAGAAGGTTAAATGGTTAGACGAAACGATAATTGTAACTGAGTTGTATTCGATGATATCGTGACGATGTTTATATAGCAATACTCACCAGGTAACTGTTCTTCCGTTTTACATACAAGCGACCGAATCGAGCAGGAGGTTGAATAGATAGATTGAACAATCATCGTATCTGGGTTGTATTCGATAATGTTTATATAGTTATACTCACCAGGTAACTATTCTTCCGTTACAAATACTAGCGACTGAATCGAACAGAAGGTTAAATGGTCAGACGAAACGATAATTGTATCTGAGTTGTATTCGATGATAGATGATATCGTGATGATGTTTATATAGTAATACTCACCAGGTAACTGTTCTTCCGTTTTACATACAAACGACCGAATCGAGCAGAAGGTTGAATTCAGTATAGATTGAACAATCATCGTATCTGGGTTGTATTCGATTATGTTTATATAGTTATACTCAACAGGTAACTGTTCTTCCGTTATACATACGAGCGACTGAATTGAACAGAAGGTTGAATGGATAGTATATGGGTTGTATTCGATTATGATGTTCTGCTGTGTATATAGTTATACACACTAGGTGACGGTATTCCCGTTTTACATACAAGCGACCGAAACGAACAGAAAGTTGAATGAATAGTCTGAACAATCAATGTATCTGGGTGGTATACGATTATATCGCAATACTGTATATATAGTGATACTTACCAGGTGACGGTACTTCCGTTACACATACTAGCGACTGAATCGAACAGAAGGTTAAATGGTTAGACAAAACGATAATTGTATCTGAGTTGTATTCGATGATATCGTGATGATGTTTATATAGCAATACTCACCAGGTAACTGTTCTTCCGTTTTACATACAAGCGACCGAATCGAGCAGGAGGTTGAATAGATAGATTGAACAATCATCGTATCTGGGTTGTATTCGATAATGTTTATATAGTTATACTAACCAGGTGACTGTTCTTGCGTTATACATACGAGCGACCCAATCGAACAGAAGGTTGGATGGATAGACGGAACAATCATCTTATCTGGGTTGTATTCGATTATATCGTGATGATTATCATATCGTATGTCTAACCAGGTAACAGTTCTTCCGTTATACATACGAGCAACCGAATCGAACAGAAGGTTGAATGGATAGTATCTGAGTTGTATTCGATCATGATGTTATGCTGTGTATATAGTTATACACATTAGGTGACGGTATTCCCGTTTTACATACGAGCTACCGGAACGAACAGAAAGTTGAATGGATAGACTGAACAATCAATGTATCTGGGTGGTATCCGATTATATCGCAATACTGTATATATAGGGATACTTACCAGGTGACGGTACTTCCTTTACACATACTAGCGACTGAATCGAACAGAAGGTAAAATGGTTACACGAAACGATAATTGTTTCTGAGTTGTATTAGATGATATCGTGATCATGTTTATATAGCAATACTCACCAGGTAACTGTTCTTCCGTTTTACCTACAAGCGACCGAATCGAGCAAAAGGTTGAATGGATAGATTGAACAATCATCGTATCTGGGTTGTATTCGATTATGTTTTTATAGTAATACTCACCAGGTAACTTTTCTTCCGTTATACATACGAGCGACTGAATTGAACAGAAGGATGATGTTTATATAGTTATACTCACCAGGTAACTGTTCTTCCGTTATACATACTAGCGACTGAATCGAACAGATGGTTGAATGGTTAGACGAAACGATAATTGTATCTGAGTTGTATTCGATGATATCGTGATGATGTTTGAATAGCAATACTCACCAAGTAACCGTATTTCCGATTTACATACAAGCGACCGAATCGAGCAGAAGGTTAAATGGATAGATTGAACAATCATCGTATCTGAGTTGTATTCGATTATGTTTATATAGTTATACTCACCAGGTACCTGTTCTTTCGTTATACATACGAGCAACCGAATCGAACATAAGGTTGAATGGATAGATTGAACAATCATCGTATCTGGATTGTTTTCGATTATGTTTATTTAGTTATACTCACCAGGTAACTGTTCTTCCGTTATACATACGAGCGACTGAACTGAACAGAAGGTTGAATGGATAGACAAAACAATGATCGTATCTTGGGTTGTATTCGATTATATCGTGATGATGTTTATATAGTTATACTCACCAGGTAACTGTTCTCCAGTTATACATGAGAGCGACTGAACTGAACAGAAGTTTGAATGAATAGACTGAACAATCATCGTATCTGGGTTGTTTTCGATTATTTCGTGATGATTATTATATATTATGTCTAACCAGGTAACTGTTCTTCCGTTATACATACGAGAAACCGAATCGAACAGAAGGTTGAATGGATAGTATCTGAGTTGTATTCGATCATGATGTTATGCTGTGTATATAGTTATACACACTAGGTGACGGTATTCCCGTTTTACATACGAGTGACCGAAACGAACAGAAAGTTGAATGGATAAACTGAACAATCAATGTATCTGAGTGGTATCCGATTATATCGCAATACTGTATATATAGTGATACTTACCAGGTGACGGTACTTCCGTTACCCATACTAGCGACTGCAACGAACAGAAGGTTGAATGGATAGACTGAACAATAATCGTATTTGGGTTGTATTCGATTATTTCGTGATGTTTATCATATAGTATGTCTAACCAGGTGACAGTTCTTCCGTTATACATACGAGCAACCGAATCGAACATAAGGTTGAATGGATAGATTGAACAATCATCGTATCTGAGTTGTATTCGATTATGTTCATTTAGTTATACTCACCAGGTAACTGTTTTTCCGTTATACATACGAGCAACCGAATCGAACATAAGGTTGGATGGATAGATCGAACAATCATCGTATCTGGGTTGTATTCGATTATGTTTATATAGTTATACTCACCAGGTAACTGTTCTTCCGTTACACATACTAGCGACTGAATCGAACAGAAGGTTAAATGGTTAGACGAAACGATAATTGTATCTGAGTTGTATTCGATGATAACGTGATGATGTTTATATAGCAATACTCACCAGGTTACTGTTCTTCCGTTACACATACTAGCGACTGAATCGAACAGAAGGTTAAATGGTTAGACGAAGAGATAATTGTAACTGAGTTGTATTCTATTATATCGTGGTGATGTTTATATAGAAATACTCACCAGGTTACTGTTCTTCCGTTATACATACGAGCAACCGAATCGAACAGAAGGTTGAATGGATAGTATCTGGGTTGTATTCGATTATGATGTTATGCTGTGTATATAGTTAAACACACTAGGTGACGGTATTCCCGTTTCACATACGAGCGACCGAAACGAACAGAAAGTTGAATGGATAGTCTGAACAATCAATGTATCTGGGTGGTATCCGATTATATCGCAATACTGTATATATAGTGATACTAACCAGGTGACGGTACTTCCGTTACACATACCAGCGACTGAATCGAACAGAAGGTTAAATGGTTAGACGAAACGATAGTTGTATCTGAGTTGTATTCGATGATAACGTGATGATGTTTATATAGCAATACTCACCAGGTAACTGTTCTTCCGTTTTACATACAAGCGACCGAATCGAGCAGAAGGTTGAATTTAGTATAGATTGAATAATCATCGTATCTGGGTTGTATTCGATTATGTTTATATAGTTATACTCACCAGGTAACTGTTCTTCCGTTATACATACGAGCGACTGAATTGAACAGAAGGTTGAATGGATAGTATATGGATTGTATTCGATTATGATGTTATGCTGTGTATATAGTTATACACACTAGGTGACGGTATTCCCGTTTTACATACGAGCGACCGAAACAAAAAGAAAGTTGAATGGATAGACTGAACAATCAATGTATCTGGGTGGTATCCGATTATATCGCAATACTGTATATATAGTGATACTTACCAGGTGACGGTACTTCCGTTACACATACTAGCGACTGAATCGAACAGAAGGTTAAATGGTTAGACAAAACGATAATTGTATCTGAGTTGTATTCGATGATATCGTGATGATGTTTATATAGCAATACTCACCAGGTAACTGTTCTTCCGTTTTACATACAAGCGACCGAATCGAGCAGGAGGTTGAATAGATAGATTGAACAATCATCGTATCTGGGTTGTTTTCGATAATGTTTATATAGTTATACTCACCAGGTAACTGTTCTTCCGTTACACATACTAGCGACTGAATCGAACAGAAGGTTGAATGGTTAGACGAAACGATAATTGTATCTGAGTTGTATTCGATGATATCGTGATGATGTTTATATAGCAATACTCACCAGGTAACTGTTCTTCCGTTTTACATACAAGCGACCGAATCGAGCAGAAGGTTGAATTCAGTATAGATTGAACAATCATCGTATCTGGGTTGTATTCGATTATGTTTATATAGTAATACTCACCAGGTAACTGTTCTTCCGTTATACAAACGAGCGACTGAATTGAACAGAAGGTTGAATGGTTAGACGAAACGATAATTGTATCTGAGTTGTATTCGATGATATCGTGATGATGTTTATATAGCAATACTCACTAGGTAACTGTTCTTCCGTTTCACATACAAGCGACCGAATCGAGCAGGAGGTTGAATAGATAGATTGAACAATCATCGTATCTGGGTTGTATTCGATAATGTTTATATAGAAATACTCACCAGGTTACTGTTCTTCCGTTATACATACGAGCAACCGAAACGAACAGAAGGTTGAATGGATAGTATATGGGTTGTATTCGATTATGATGTTATGCTGTGTATATAGTTATACACACTAGGTGACGGTATTCCCGTTTCACATACGAGCAACCGAAACGAACAGAAAGTTGAATGGATAGTCTGAACAATCAATGTATCTGGGTGGTATCCGATTATATGGCAATACTGTATATATAGTGATACATACCAGGTGACGGTACTTCCGTTACACATACTAGCGACTGAATCGAACAGAAGGTTAAATGGTCAGAAGAAACGATAATTGTAACTGAGTTGTATTCTATTATATCGTGGTGATGTTTATATAGTTATACTCACCAGGTAACTGTTCTTCCGTTACACATACTAGCGACTGAATCGAACAGAAGGTTAAATGGTTAGACGAAACGATAATTGTAACTGAGTTGTATTCTATTATATCGTGGTGATGTTTATATAGAAATACTCTCCAGGTTACTGTTCTTCCGTTATACATACGAGCAACCGAATCGAACAGAAGGTTGAATGGATAGTATCTGGGTTGTATTCGATTATGATGTTATGCTGTGTATATAGTTATACACACTAGGTGACGGTATTCTTGTTTTACATACGAGCGACCGAAACGAACAGAAAGTTGAATGGATAGTCTGAACAATCAATGTATCAGGGTGGTATCCGATTATATCGCAATACTGTATATATAGTGATACATACCAGGTGACGGTACTTCCGTTACACATACTAGCGACTGAATCGAACAGAAGGTTAAATGGTTAGACGAAACGATAATTGTAACTGAGTTGTATTCTATTATATCGTGTTGATGTTTATATAGAAATACTCACCAGGTTACTGTTCTTCCGTTATACATACGAGCAACCGAATCGAACAGAAGGTTGAATGGATAGTATATGGGTTGTATTCGATTATGATGTTATGCTGTGTATATAGTTATATACACTGGGTGACGGTATTCCCGTTTCACATACGAGCGACCGAAACGAACAGAAAGTTGAATAGATAGTCTGAACAATCAATGTATCTGGGTGGTATCCGATTATATCGCAATACTGTATATATAGTGATACTAACCAGGTGACGGTACTTCCGTTACACATACTAGCGACTGAATCGAACAGAAGGTGAAATTGTTAGACGAAACGATAATTGAAACTGAGTTGTATTCGATTATATCGTGGTGATGTTTATATTGAATTACTCACCAGGTAACTGTTCTTTCGTTTTCACATACAAGCGACCGAATGGAGCAGAAGGTCAAATGGATAGATTGAACAATCATCGTATCTGGGTTGTATTCGATTATGTTTATATAGTTATACTCACCAGGTAACTGTTCTTCCGTTATACATACGAGCGACTGAATTGAACAGAAGGTTGAATGGATAGTATATGGGTTGTATTCGATTATGATGTTATGCTGTGTATATAGTTATACACACTAGGTGACGGTATTTTCGTTTTACATACGAGCGACCGAAACGAACAGAAAGTTGAATGGATAGACTGAACAATCAATGTATCAGGGTGGTATCCGATTATATCGCAATACTGTATATATAGTGATACATACCAGGTGACGGTACTTCCGTTACACATACTAGCGACTGAATCGAACAGAAGGTTAAATGGTTAGACGAAACGATAATTGTAACTGAGTTGTATTCTATTATATCGTGGTGATGTTTATATAGAAATACTCACCAGGTTACTGTTCTTTCGTTATACATACGAGCAACCGAATCGAACAGAAGGTTGAATGGATAGTATCTTGGTTGTATTCGATTATGATGTTATGCTGTGTATATAGTTATACACACTAGGTGACGGTAATCCCGTTTTACATACGAGCGACCGAAACGAACAGAAAGTTGAATGGATAGTCTGAACAATCAATGTATCTGGGTGGTATCCGATTATATCGCAATACTGTATATATAGTGATACTTACCAGGTTACGGTACTTCCGTTACACATACTAGCGACTGAATCGAACAGAAGGTTGAATGGTTAGACGAAACGATAATTGAAACTGAGTTGTATTTGATTATATCGTGGTGATGTTTATATAGAAATACTCACTAGGTAACTGTTTTATCGTTTTCACATACAAGCGACCGAATCGAGCAGAAGGTTGAAAGGATAGATTGAACAATCATCGTATCTGGGTTGTATTCGATTATGTTCATATAGTTATACTCACCAGGTAACTGTTCTTCCGTTATACATACGAGCGACTGAATCGAACATATGGTTAAATGGATAGATTGAACAATCATTATATCTGGGTTGTATCCGAATATATCGTTATGCTGTATATTCAGTTACACCTACCAAGTAACGGTTCTTTCGTTACACATACGAGCGTCCGAATCGAAAATTAGGTTGGATGGTTAGACGGAACGATAATTGTAACTGAGTTGTATTCGATTATATCGTGGTGATGTTTATATAGTAATACTAACCAGGTGACTGTTCTTGCGTTATACATACGAGCGACCCAATCGAACAGAAGGTTGAATGGATAGTATCTGGGTTATATTCGATTATGATAATATGCTGTGTATATAGTTATACACACTAGGTGACGGTATTCCCGTTTTACATACGAGCGACCGAAACGAACAGAAAGTTGAATGGATAGACTGAACAATCAATGTATCAGGGTGGTATCCGATTATATCGCAATACTGTATATATAGTGATACATACCAGGTGACGGTACTTCCGTTACACATACTAGCGACTGAATCGAACAGAAGGTTAAATGGTTAGACGAAACGATAATTGTAACTGAGTTGTATTCGATGATATCGTGACGATGTTTATATAGCAATACTCACCAGGTAACTGTTCTTCCGTTTTACATACAAGCGACCGAATCGAGCAGGAGGTTGAATAGATAGATTGAACAATCATCGTATCTGGGTTGTATTCGATAATGTTTATATAGTTATACTCACCAGGTAACTATTCTTCCGTTACAAATACTAGCGACTGAATCGAACAGAAGGTTAAATGGTCAGACGAAACGATAATTGTATCTGAGTTGTATTCGATGATAGATGATATCGTGATGATGTTTATATAGCAATACTCACCAGGTAACTGTTCTTCCGTTTTACATACAAACGACCGAATCGAGCAGAAGGTTGAATTCAGTATAGATTGAACAATCATCGTATCTGGGTTGTATTCGATTATGTTTATATAGTTATACTCACCAGGTAACTGTTCTTCCGTTATACATACGAGCGACTGAATTGAACAGAAGGTTGAATGGATAGTATATGGGTTGTATTCGATTATGATGTTCTGCTGTGTATATAGTTATACACACTAGGTGACGGTATTCCCGTTTTACATACAAGCGACCGAAACGAACAGAAAGTTGAATGAATAGTCTGAACAATCAATGTATCTGGGTGGTATACGATTATATCGCAATACTGTATATATAGTGATACTTACCAGGTGACGGTTCTTCCGTTACACATACTAGCGACTGAATCGAACAGAAGGTTAAATGGTTAGACAAAACGATAATTGTATCTGAGTTGTATTCGATGATATCGTGATGATGTTTATATAGCAATACTCACCAGGTAACTGTTCTTCCGTTTTACATACAAGCGACCGAATCGAGCAGGAGGTTGAATAGATAGATTGAACAATCATCGTATCTGGGTTGTATTCGATAATGTTTATATAGTTATACTAACCAGGTGACTGTTCTTGCGTTATACATACGAGCGACCCAATCGAACAGAAGGTTGGATGGATAGACGGAACAATCATCTTATCTGGGTTGTATTCGATTATATCGTGATGATTATCATATCGTATGTCTAACCAGGTAACAGTTCTTCCGTTATACATACGAGCAACCGAATCGAACAGAAGGTTGAATGGATAGTATCTGAGTTGTATTCGATCATGATGTTATGCTGTGTATATAGTTATACACATTAGGTGACGGTATTCCCGTTTTACATACGAGCTACCGGAACGAACAGAAAGTTGAATGGATAGACTGAACAATCAATGTATCTGGGTGGTATCCGATTATATCGCAATACTGTATATATAGGGATACTTACCAGGTGACGGTACTTCCTTTACACATACTAGCGACTGAATCGAACAGAAGGTAAAATGGTTACACGAAACGATAATTGTATCTGAGTTGTATTAGATGATATCGTGATCATGTTTATATAGCAATACTCACCAGGTAACTGTTCTTCCGTTTTACCTACAAGCGACCGAATCGAGCAAAAGGTTGAATGGATAGATTGAACAATCATCGTATCTGGGTTGTATTCGATTATGTTTTTATAGTAATACTCACCAGGTAACTTTTCTTCCGTTATACATACGAGCGACTGAATTGAACAGAAGGATGATGTTTATATAGTTATACTCACCAGGTAACTGTTCTTCCGTTATACATACTAGCGACTGAATCGAACAGATGGTTGAATGGTTAGACGAAACGATAATTGTATCTGAGTTGTATTCGATGATATCGTGATGATGTTTGAATAGCAATACTCACCAAGTAACCGTATTTCCGATTTACATACAAGCGACCGAATCGAGCAGAAGGTTAAATGGATAGATTGAACAATCATCGTATCTGAGTTGTATTCGATTATGTTTATATAGTTATACTCACCAGGTACCTGTTCTTTCGTTATACATACGAGCAACCGAATCGAACATAAGGTTGAATGGATAGATTGAACAATCATCGTATCTGGGTTGTTTTCGATTATGTTTATTTAGTTATACTCACCAGGTAACTGTTCTTCCGTTATACATACGAGCGACTGAACTGAACAGAAGGTTGAATGGATAGACAAAACAATGATCGTATCTTGGGTTGTATTCGATTATATCGTGATGATGTTTATATAGTTATACTCACCAGGTAACTGTTCTCCAGTTATACATGAGAGCGACTGAACTGAACAGAAGTTTGAATGAATAGACTGAACAATCATCGTATCTGGGTTGTTTTCGATTATTTCGTGATGATTATTATATATTATGTCTAACCAGGTAACTGTTCTTCCGTTATACATACGAGAAACCGAATCGAACAGAAGGTTGAATGGATAGTATCTGAGTTGTATTCGATCATGATGTTATGCTGTGTATATAGTTATACACACTAGGTGACGGTATTCCCGTTTTACATACGAGTGACCGAAACGAACAGAAAGTTGAATGGATAAACTGAACAATCAATGTATCTGAGTGGTATCCGATTATATCGCAATACTGTATATATAGTGATACTTACCAGGTGACGGTACTTCCGTTACCCATACTAGCGACTGCAACGAACAGAAGGTTGAATGGATAGACTGAACAATAATCGTATTTGGGTTGTATTCGATTATTTCGTGATGTTTATCATATAGTATGTCTAACCAGGTGACAGTTCTTCCGTTATACATACGAGCAACCGAATCGAACATAAGGTTGAATGGATAGATTGAACAATCATCGTATCTGAGTTGTATTCGATTATGTTCATTTAGTTATACTCACCAGGTAACTGTTTTTCCGTTATACATACGAGCAACCGAATCGAACATAAGGTTGGATGGATAGATCGAACAATCATCGTATCTGGGTTGTATTCGATTATGTTTATATAGTTATACTCACCAGGTAACTGTTCTTCCGTTACACATACTAGCGACTGAATCGAACAGAAGGTTAAATGGTTAGACGAAACGATAATTGTATCTGAGTTGTATTCGATGATAACGTGATGATGTTTATATAGCAATACTCACCAGGTTACTGTTCTTCCGTTACACATACTAGCGACTGAATCGAACAGAAGGTTAAATGGTTAGACGAAGAGATAATTGTAACTGAGTTGTATTCTATTATATCGTGGTGATGTTTATATAGAAATACTCACCAGGTTACTGTTCTTCCGTTATACATACGAGCAACCGAATCGAACAGAAGGTTGAATGGATAGTATCTGGGTTGTATTCGATTATGATGTTATGCTGTGTATATAGTTAAACACACTAGGTGACGGTATTCCCGTTTCACATACGAGCGACCGAAACGAACAGAAAGTTGAATGGATAGTCTGAACAATCAATGTATCTGGGTGGTATCCGATTATATCGCAATACTGTATATATAGTGATACTAACCAGGTGACGGTACTTCCGTTACACATACCAGCGACTGAATCGAACAGAAGGTTAAATGGTTAGACGAAACGATAGTTGTATCTGAGTTGTATTCGATGATAACGTGATGATGTTTATATAGCAATACTCACCAGGTAACTGTTCTTCCGTTTTACATACAAGCGACCGAATCGAGCAGCAGATTGAATTTAGTATAGATTGAATAATCATCGTATCTGGGTTGTATTCGATTATGTTTATATAGTTATACTCACCAGGTAACTGTTCTTCCGTTATACATACGAGCGACTGAATTGAACAGAAGGTTGAATGGATAGTATATGGATTGTATTCGATTATGATGTTATGCTGTGTATATAGTTATACACACTAGGTGACGGTATTCCCGTTTTACATACGAGCGACCGAAACAAAAAGAAAGTTGAATGGATAGACTGAACAATCAATGTATCTGGGTGGTATCCGATTATATCGCAATACTGTATATATAGTGATACTTACCAGGTGACGGTACTTCCGTTACACATACTAGCGACTGAATCGAACAGAAGGTTAAATGGTTAGACAAAACGATAATTGTATCTGAGTTGTATTCGATGATATCGTGATGATGTTTATATAGCAATACTCACCAGGTAACTGTTCTTCCGTTTTACATACAAGCGACCGAATCGAGCAGGAGGTTGAATAGATAGATTGAACAATCATCGTATCTGGGTTGTTTTCGATAATGTTTATATAGTTATACTCACCAGGTAACTGTTCTTCCGTTACACATACTAGCGACTGAATCGAACAGAAGGTTGAATGGTTAGACGAAACGATAATTGTATCTGAGTTGTATTCGATGATATCGTGATGATGTTTATATAGCAATACTCACCAGGTAACTGTTCTTCCGTTTTACATACAAGCGACCGAATCGAGCAGAAGGTTGAATTCAGTATAGATTGAACAATCATCGTATCTGGGTTGTATTCGATTATGTTTATATAGTAATACTCACCAGGTAACTGTTCTTCCGTTATACATACGAGCGACTGAATTGAACAGAAGGTTGAATGGTTAGACGAAACGATAATTGTATCTGAGTTGTATTCGATGATATCGTGATGATGTTTATATAGCAATACTCACTAGGTAACTGTTCTTCCGTTTTACATACAAGCGACCGAATCGAGCAGGAGGTTGAATAGATAGATTGAACAATCATCGTATCTGGGTTGTATTCGATAATGTTTATATAGAAATACTCACCAGGTTACTGTTCTTCCGTTATACATACGAGCAACCGAAACGAACAGAAGGTTGAATGGATAGTATATGGGTTGTATTCGATTATGATGTTATGCTGTGTATATAGTTATACACACTAGGTGACGGTATTCCCGTTTCACATACGAGCAACCGAAACGAACAGAAAGTTGAATGGATAGTCTGAACAATCAATGTATCTGGGTGGTATCCGATTATATGGCAATACTGTATATATAGTGATACATACCAGGTGACGGTACTTCCGTTACACATACTAGCGACTGAATCGAACAGAAGGTTAAATGGTTAGAAGAAACGATAATTGTAACTGAGTTGTATTATATTATATCGTGGTGATGTTTATATAGTTATACTCACCAGGTAACTGTTCTTCCGTTACACATACTAGCGACTGAATCGAACAGAAGGTTAAATGGTTAGACGAAACGATAATTGTAACTGAGTTGTATTCTATTATATCGTGGTGATGTTTATATAGAAATACTCTCCAGGTTACTGTTCTTCCGTTATACATACGAGCAATCGAATCGAACAGAAGGTTGAATGGATAGTATCTGGGTTGTATTCGATTATGATGTTATGCTGTGTATATAGTTATACACACTAGGTGACGGTATTCTTGTTTTACATACGAGCGACCGAAACGAACAGAAAGTTGAATGGATAGTCTGAACAATCAATGTATCAGGGTGGTATCCGATTATATCGCAATACTGTATATATAGTGATACATACCAGGTGACGGTACTTCCGTTACACATACTAGCGACTGAATCGAACAGAAGGTTAAATGGTTAGACGAAACGATAATTGTAACTGAGTTGTATTCTATTATATCGTGTTGATGTTTATATAGAAATACTCACCAGGTTACTGTTCTTCCGTTATACATACGAGCAACCGAATCGAACAGAAGGTTGAATGGATAGTATATGGGTTGTATTCGATTATGATGTTATGCTGTGTATATAGTTATATACACTGGGTGACGGTATTCCCGTTTCACATACGAGCGACCGAAACGAACAGAAAGTTGAATAGATAGTCTGAACAATCAATGTATCTGGGTGGTATCCGATTATATCGCAATACTGTATATATAGTGATACTAACCAGGTGACGGTACTTCCGTTACACATACTAGCGACTGAATCGAACAGAAGGTGAAATTGTTAGACGAAACGATAATTGAAACTGAGTTGTATTCGATTATATCGTGGTGATGTTTATATTGAATTACTCACCAGGTAACTGTTCTTTCGTTTTCACATACAAGCGACCGAATGGAGCAGAAGGTCAAATGGATAGATTGAACAATCATCGTATCTGGGTTGTATTCGATTATGTTTATATAGTTATACTCACCAGGTAACTGTTCTTCCGTTACACATACTAGCGACTGAATCGAACAGAAGGTTAAATGGTTAGACGAAACGATATTTGTATCTGAGTTGTATTCGATGATATCGTGATGATGTTTATATAGCAATACTCACCAGGTAACTGTTCTTCCATATAACATACAAGCAACCGAATCGAGCATAAGGTTGAATTCAGTATAGATTGAACAATCATCGTATCTGGGTTGTATTCGATTATGTGTATATAGTTATACTCACCAGGTAACTGTTCTTCCGTTATACATACGAGCGACTGAATTGAACAGAAGGTTGAATGGTTAGACGAAACGATAATTGTATCTGAGTTGTATTCGATGATATCGTGATGATGTTTATATAGCAATACTCACTAGGTAACTGTTCTTCCGTTTTACATACAAGCGACCGAATCGAGCAGGAGGTTGAATAGATAGATTGAACAATCATCCTATCTGGGTTGTATTCGATAATGTTTATATAGTTATACTCACCAGGTAACTGTTCTTCCGTTACACATACTAGCGACTGAATCGAACAGAAGGTTAAATGGTTAGACGAAACGATAATTGTATCTGAGTTGTATTCGATGATATCGTGATGATGTTTATATAGAAATACTCACCAGGTTACTGTTCTTCCGTTATACATACGAGCAACCGAATCGAACAGAAGGTTGAATGGATAGTATATGGGTTGTATTCGATTATGATGTTATGCTGTGTATATAGTTATATACACTGGGTGACGGTATTCCCGTTTCACATACGAGCGACCGAAACGAACAGAAAGTTGAATAGATAGTCTGAACAATCAATGTATCTGGGTGGTATCCGATTATATCGCAATACTGTATATATAGTGATACTTACCAGGTGACGGTACTTCCGTTACACATACTAGCGACTGAATCGAACAGAAGGTAAAATGGTTAGACAAAACGATAATTGTATCTGAGTTGTATTCGATGATATCGTGATGATGTTTATATAGCAATACTCACCAGGTAACTGTTCTTCCGTTTTACATACAAGCGACCGAATCGAGCAGGAGGTTGAATAGATAGACTGAACAATCATCGTATCTGGGTTGTTTTCGATAATGTTTATATAGTTATACTCACCAGGTAACTGTTCTTCCGTTACACATACTAGCGACTGAATCGAACAGAAGGTTAAATGGTTAGACGAAACGATAATTGTATCTGAGTTGTATTCGATAATATCGTGATGATGTTTATATAGCAATACTCACCAGGTAACTGTTCTTCCGTTTTACATACAAGCGACCGAATCGAGCAGAAGGTTGAATTCAGTATAGATTGAACAATCATCGTATCTGGGTTGTATTCGATTATGTTTATATAGTAATACTCACCAGGTAACTGTTCTTCCGTTATACATACGAGCGACTGAATTGAACAGAAGGTTGAATGGTTAGACGAAACGATAATTGTATCTGAGTTGTATTCGATGATATCGTGATGATGTTTATATAGCAATACTCACTAGGTAACTGTTCTTCCGTTTTACATACAAGCGACCGAATCGAGCAGGAGGTTGAATAGATAGATTGAACAATCATCGTATCTGGGTTGTATTCGATAATGTTTATATAGTTATACTCACCAGGTAACTGTTCTTCCGTTACACATACTAGCGACTGAATCGAACAGAAGGTTAAATGGTTAGACGAAACGATAATTGTATCTGAGTTGTATTCGATGATATCGTGATGATGTTTATATAGAAATACTCACCAGGTTACTGTTCTTCCGTTATACATACGAGCAACCGAAACGAACAGAAGGTTGAATGGATAGTATATGGGTTGTATTCGATTATGATGTTATGCTGTGTATATAGTTATACACACTAGGTGACGGTATTCCCGTTTCACATACGAGCAACCGAAACGAACAGAAAGTTGAATGGATAGTCTGAACAATCAATGTATCTGGGTGGTATCCGATTATATGGCAATACTGTATATATAGTGATACATACCAGGTGACGGTACTTCCGTTACACATACTAGCGACTGAATCGAACAGAAGGTTAAATGGTTAGAAGAAAGGATAATTGTAACTGAGTTGTATTCTATTATATCGTGGTGATGTTTATATAGTTATACTCACCAGGTAACTGTTCTTCCGTTACACATACTAGCGACTGAATCGAACAGAAGGTTAAATGGTTAGACGAAACGATAATTGTAACTGAGTTGTATTCTATTATATCGTGGTGATGTTTATATAGAAATACTCTCCAGGTTACTGTTCTTCCGTTATACATACGAGCAACCGAATCGAACAGAAGGTTGAATGGATAGTATCTGGGTTGTATTCGATTATGATGTTATGCTGTGTATATAGTTATACACACTAGGTGACGGTATTCTTGTTTTACATACGAGCGACCGAAACGAACAGAAAGTTGAATGGATAGTCTGAACAATCAATGTATCAGGGTGGTATCCGATTATATCGCAATACTGTATATATAGTGATACATACCAGGTGACGGTACTTCCGTTACACATACTAGCGACTGAATCGAACAGAAGGTTAAATGGTTAGACGAAACGATAATTGTAACTGAGTTGTATTCTATTATATCGTGTTGATGTTTATATAGAAATACTCACCAGGTTACTGTTCTTTCGTTATACATACGAGCAACCGAATTGAACAGAAGGTTGAATGGATAGTATATGGGTTGTATTCGATTATCTTGTTATGCTGTGTATATAGTTATATACACTGGGTGACGGTATTCCCGTTTCACATACGAGCGACCGAAACGAACAGAAAGTTGAACAGATAGTCTGAACAATCAATGTATCTGGGTGGTATCCGATTATATCGCAATACTGTATATATAGTGATACTAACCAGGTGACGGTACTTCCGTTACACATACTAGCGACTGAATCGAACAGAAGGTGAAATTGTTAGACGAAACGATAATTGAAACTGAGTTGTATTCGATTATATCGTGGTGATGTTTATATTGAATTACTCACCAGGTAACTGTTCTTTCGTTTTCACATACAAGCGACCGAATGGAGCAGAAGGTCAAATGGATAGATTGAACAATCATCGTATCTGGGTTGTATTCGATTATGTTTATATAGTTATACTCACCAGGTAACTGTTCTTCCGTTACACATACTAGCGACTGAATCGAACAGAAGGTTAAATGGTTAGACGAAACGATATTTGTATCTGAGTTGTATTCGATGATATCGTGATGATGTTTATATAGCAATACTCACCAGGTAACTGTTCTTCCGTTATACATACGAGCGACTGAATTGAACAGAAGGTTGAATGGATAGTATATGGGTTGTATTCGATTATGATGTTATGCTGTGTATATAGTTATACACACTAGGTGACGGTATTCCCGTTTCACATACGAGCAACAGAAACGAACAGAAAGTTGAATGGATAGTCTGAACAATCAATGTATCTGGGTGGTATCCGATTATATGGCAATACTGTATATATAGTGATACATACCAGGTGACGGTACTTCCGTTACACATACTAGCGACTGAATGGAACAGGAGGTTAAATGGTTAGACGAAACGATAATTGTAACTGAGTTGTATTCTATTATATCGTGGTGATGTTTATATAGAAATACTCACCAGGTTACTGTTCTTTCGTTTTCACATACAAGCGACCGAATCGAGCAGATGGTCAAATGGATAGATTGAACAATCATCGTATCTGGGTTGTATTCGATTATGTTTATATAGTTATACTCACCAGGTAACTGTTCTTCCGTTATACATACGAGCGACTGAATTGAACAGAAGGTTGAATGGATAGTATATGGGTTGTATTCGATTATGATGTTATGCTGTGTATATAGTTATACACACTAGGTGACGGTATTCTTGTTTTACATACGAGCGACCGAAACGAACAGAAAGTTGAATGGATAGTCTGAACAATCAATGTATCTGGGTGGTATCCGATTATATCGCAATACTCTATATATAGTGATACTAACCAGGTGACGGTACTTCCGTTACACATACTAGCGACTGAATCGAACAGAAGGTTGAATGGTTAGACAAAACGATAATTGTATCTGAGTTGTATTCGATGATATCGTGTTGATGTTTATATAGCAATACTCACCAGGTAACTGTTCTTCCGTTTCACATACAAGCGACCGAATCGAGCAGGAGGTTGAATAGATAGATTGAACAATCGTCGTATCTGGGTTGTATTCGATAATGTTTATATAGTTATACTCACCAGGTAACTGTTCTTCCGTTACACATACTAGCGACTGAATCGAACAGAAGGTTAAATGGTTAGACGAAACGATAATTGTATCTGAGTTGTATTCGATGATATCGTGATGATGTTTATATAGAAATACTCACCAGGTAACTGTTCTTCCGTTACACATACTAGCGACTGAATCGAACAGAAGGTTAAATGGTTAGACGAAACGATAATTGAAACTAAGTTGTATTCGATTATATCGTGGTGATGTTTATATAGAAATACTCACCAGGTAACTGTTCTTTCGTTTTCACATACAAGCGACCGAATCGAGCAGAAGGTCAAATGGATAGATTGAACAATCATCGTATCTGGGTTGTATTCGATTATGTTTATATAGTTATACTCAATCGCCCATCATCGACCAAAATCTCAAAAATAAAACCACTTGCACCGCTAGTTTTGAAATCAATAATTTCATTATTGTTATTATTAATCAGGTTTCATATAAATATATAGATCAGACTTTCTCCAAACAACCCATAATTTTTAACCATTTTTATGCCCACATTATAATTAAAATCAAATTCGAATAATTTTCACTTTAATTATCGATCAACATAGAAAAAATGAACAATTATATAAAAAAATTTCAAATTGAGACAGTAGATACAGAATCGTTCGATACCATAACAGATATTAACGAAATGCTTGATGCTGAAAGTGAAAAGAGAGTTTGCAATGTTTTACACGGAAATATTAGAAGCATTAACAAAAACTTAGATGAGTTCAAGATTCTAATCAGTCAAATTGACACCGAATTAGACTTCATAGTATTATCAGAAACATGGCAAATTGATGATTCATCTTTATATCAAATCGAAGGTTATAACTATGTATACAGTGAAGGAAGCATTAACCAAAATGATGGTACGGTAGTGTATATAAAAAAGGGAATTAATTACCTTTACTCTATTATCAATTTTGGTGAGTTGAAGGTAATTGAAATAAATTCAAAGATTACTGATAGAAATATTTTAATAACAGCTGTTTACAGGCCCCCATCTACATGCGTAAATAATTTAAACAGGCAACTGCAAAATTATCTGAATAATACGAGGTCCGATTTTCACGTATTCGTTGGGGACATGAATATCAATATCCTAGGCCATGAAGAGCACACAGAAGATTACCTGAATATACTAGGAGAAAATGCATTCATTTCAGCAATCAATAAACACACCAGAGTTAAAGGTGAGTCAAACTCATGCATTGATCACATTTTCATCAAGAAACCAATAACATCAATACACAATATTCAATCGGCCATTCTGCAGTCTGATATCACTGATCATTACATGATAGTTGCCCAAGTAAGTTGTCTAGATGTAGAGATTAAAATGAAAGATGTAGCTATCACTAAACGGTATTTGAATAAAGATAGATTAATGCTTGTACTACGTGAGGAAAATTGGGAAGAAGTTTATATGACTGAAGATCTCGACACATGCACGAATAATTTCATAAAAAAATTTAAAAATCACATTGAAAATTGTACAATCACGAAGAAAATAAAATCATGCAAAACAAAAAAGAAGGCTTGGATAACTGCTGCGTTAGTCAATTCAATAAATAACAAAAACATTCTCTATAAAATAATGAAAAGAAATCCAAATGATGAAAACATATCAAATTATAAAAAATTCAGAAACAGATTGAATATTCTGATTGATGAAGCTAAAAGGCTTTACTACCAAAATGAAATCGATCGAAACAAATCAAACTCATCTGGACTATGGAAATGTATTAACGACATCACCAAGAATAAATCGGAAAAGAAAGATATATCCGAAATCAGAGCAGAAAATGGAGATATACTAAATACTGATTATGATATTGCGAGCGAATTTAATACATACTTTTCGAACATTGGCAAAAAATTGGCTGACGAGATAAAAATCAAGGCTGATGTAGAACCCCATGTAGAAGCAGCAACCCTACAATCATTCTTCCTCGCTGAGACCAATGAAATAGAAATATTGGAAACGATTTCAAATCTGAAAAACAAAAAGGCTCCAGGAATAGACGGACTCACATCAGAAACATTAAAATTAGTATCCCAAAGTATTGCCAAACCACTTGCTTTTATAATAAACCAATGCTTCAACTCAGGTAAAGTCCCTGCAGCCTTCAAGAATGCAATAATCAAACCTATCCACAAAAAAGGAGACAAACTCAACATCAGCAACTATCGACCAATATCACTATTATCCAATTTGGCAAAGATATTCGAGAGAATCCTGAAATCTCGTATGACCAGCTATTTACATAAATACAACATATTGTCAAACAAACAATTCGGTTTCAGAGAGAATAAATCGACAGAAGATGCTATAGCCTATGTCATATCTAGAGTAAGCAAGAAAATCGATCAAAAATGTCCAACATTATGCATGTTTATCGATTTAACTAAAGCGTTCGATACAGTTTGTCACCAACAACTACTAACAATTCTAGAAAACATTGGATTCAGAGGAACACCCTATCGACTGCTTGAAAGTTATTTATCGAACAGAAAACAAATGGTACAGATAAATGATATTCTTAGCTCTACCGAAGACGTTGTCTATGGTGTCCCTCAAGGCACCGTATTAGGACCCATTTTATTTAATATCTATATCAACGATCTATTTCAGCTTGATATCGAGGGTGATGCTGTTAGCTTTGCAGATGATACGGCAGTAATCTACAGCGCTGACGATTGGAGAACCCTCAAGAATACAGCTGAAGCAGATCTCATAAAACTAACCAACTGGTTCAACAACCGCCTGCTTACTGTGAACTTCCATAAAACGAATTACATTCCCTTTACTTCTTATCCTCGATACTTGCCAGAATATGAAACACTGACCATTCGTAATAACGGTATTCTCACGACAATCAACAAAGCGTCTAACACGAAGTACCTTGGTATTTACATAGACAGTCACTTGAAATGGGACGTTCAAATAAATTATGTAATTAAAAAATTGAGATTTATGTTATCAAAATTCAAATATTTGAAAAAAATCCTCACTTCAGACCAAATGAGAATAATTTACTATAGCTTAGCTGAAAGTCATATCAGGTATGCTATAGTAGCATGGAGAGCAGCTGCCAATTCCTTTATAAAGAATTTGGAGAAAATTCAAAAATGGTTGATCAAAATAGTATATAATAAGCCTATGACTTACCCATCAGATCAATTATATAAAGAAACCAAACTGCTAGATGTCAGACAAATATTTTTTCTCATGGTAGTCTCAAGACAACATGAATATAAATATGAATTGGACTACGTCCAACATAACTATAACACGAGAAATAAACCCAATCAAATCCGAATCCCGAGACCTGAAAAAAATACACTGCTAAGATCATATTTGTACTTGGCACCAAAACTGTATACTGTTATACCCGACGAATATAGGACTATTTCCTCAATATACACGTTCAAAACGAAAATAAATTGGTGGATATTACAGAATCCACGGTTTCAAATTCATCAGTATGTGGATGTTTCTAATATATATCATTATTGAAGAACAGCTTCCTTATCTTTTCTTTCTTTAAGTTCTCAGTACTCTTATCTACTAATAATTATCATTATATTTTACTTTTGTTAATTATTTATCAATTTATGTTTTCAACTTATACCTAAATGTGTACTCCACCTTTGTGGATTATCATTAGTTAAATAAATATTATTAATGAAGTTCACATTTATATCGCTTTCAAGAATGTTCTTTAGCGATTAACTGTGTTTATTCAACTTAGATTTAGATTTATATTATACTCTTTAGCTATATGTAATGATCTCTGAATAAACATTGATTGATTGATTGACTCACCAGGTAACTGTTCTTCCGTTACACCTACTAGCGACTGAATCGAACAGAAGGTTAAATGGTTAGACGAAACGATAATTGAAACTGAGTTGTATTCTATTATATCGTGGTGATGTTTATATAGAAATACTCACCAGGTTACTGTTCTTCCGTTATACATACGAGCAACCGAATCGAACAGAAGGTTGAATGGATAGTATATGGGTTGTATTCGATTATGATGTTATGCTGTGTATATAGTTATACACACTGGGTGACGGTATTCTCGTTTCACATACGAGCGACCGAAACGAACAGAAAGTTGAATGGATAGTCTGAACAATCAATGTATCTGGGTGGTATCCGATTATATCGCAATACTGTATATATAGTGATACTAACCAGGTGACGGTACTTTCGTTACACATACTAGCGACTGAATCGAACAGAAGGTTAAATGGTTAGACAAAACGATAATTGTATCTGAATTGTATTCGATGATATCGTGATGATGTTTTTATAGCAATACTCACTAGGTAACTGTTCTTCCGTTTTACATACAAGCGACCGAATCGAGCAGGAGGTTGAATAGATAGATTGAACAATCATCGTATCTGGGTTGTATTCGATAATGTTTATATAGTTATACTCACCAGGTAACTGTTCTTCCGTTACACATACTAGCGACTGAATTGAACAGAAGGTTGAATGGATAGTATATGGGTTGTATTCGATTATGATGTTATGCTGTGTATATAGTTATACACACTAGGTGACGGTATTCTTGTTTTACATACGAGCGACCGAAACGAACAGAAAGTTGAATGGATAGTCTGAACAATCAATGTATCAGGGTGGTATCCGATTATATCGCAATACTGTATATATAGTGATACATACCAGGTGACGGTACTTCCGTTACACATACTAGCGACTGAATCGAACAGAAGGTTAAATGGTTAGACGAAACGATAATTGTAACTGAGTTGTATTCTATTATATCGTGGTGATGTTTATATAGAAATACTCACCAGGTTACTGTTCTTCCGTTATACATACGAGCAACCGAATCGAACAGAAGGTTGAATGGAAACTGAGTTGTATTCTATTATATCGTGGTGATGTTTATATAGAAATACTCACCAGGTTACTGTTCTTCCGTTACACATACAAGCGACCGAATCGAGCAGAAGGTCAAATGGATAGATTGAACAATCATCGTATCTGGGTTGTATTCGATTATGTTTATATAGTTATACTCACCAGGTAACTGTTCTTCCGTTACACATACTAGCGACTGAATCGAACAGAAGGTTAAATGGTTAGACGAAACGATAAATGAAACTGAGTTGTATACGATTATATCGTGGTGATGTTTATATAGAAATACTCACCAGGTAACTTTTCTTTCGTTTTCACATACAAGCGACCGAATCGAGCAGAAGGTCAAATGGACAGATTGAACAATCATCGTATCTGGGTTGTATTCGATTATGTTTATATAGTTATACTCACCAGGTAACTGTTCTTCCGTTACACATACTAGCGACTGAATCGAACAGAAGGTTAAATGGTTAGACGAAACGATAATTGAAACTGAGTTGTATTCTATTATATCGTGGTGATGTTTATATAGAAAGACTCACCAGGTTACTGTTCTTCCGTTATACATACGAGCAACCGAATCGAACAGAAGGTTGAATGGATAGTATATGGGTTGTATTCGATTATGATGTTATGCTGTTTATATAGTTATACACACTAGGTGACGGTATTCCCGTTTCACATACGAGCGACCGAAACGAACAGAAAGTTGAATGGATAGTCTGAACAATCATTGTATCTGGGTGGTATCCGATTATATCGCAATACTGTATATATAGTGATACATACCAGGTGACGGTACTTCCGTTACACATACTAGCGACTAAATCGAACAGAAGGTTGAATGGTTAGACGAAACGATAATTGTAACTGAGTTGTATTCTATCATATCGTGGTGATGTTTATATAGTTATACTCACCAGGTAACTGTTCTTCCGTTACACATACTAGCGACTGAATCGAACAGAAGGTTAAATGGTTAGACGAAACGATAATTGTAACTGAGTTGTATTCTATTATATCGTGGTGATGTTTATATAGAAATACTCACCAGGTTACTGTTCTTCCGTTATACATACGAGCAACCGAATCGAACAGAAGGTTGAATGGATAGTATCTGGGTTGTATTCGATTATGATGTTATGCTGTGTATATAGTTATACACACTAAGTGACGGTATTCCCGTTTCACATACGATCGGCCGAAACGAACAGAAAGTTGAATGGATAGTCTGAACAATTAATGTATCTGGGTGGTATCCGATTATATCGCAATACTGTATATATAGTGATACTAACCAGGTGACGGTACTTCCGTTACACATACTAGCGACTGAATCGAACAGAAGGTTAAATGGTTGGACGAAACGATAATTTAAACTGAGTTGTATTCGATTATATCGTGGTGATGTTTATATAGAAATACTCACCAGGTAACTGTTCTTTCATTTTCACATACAAGCGACCGAATCGAGCAGAAGGTCAAATGGATAGATTGAACAATCATCGTATCTGGGTTGTATTCGATTATGTTTATATAGTTATACTCACCAGGTAACTGTTCTTCCGTTACACATACTAGCGACTGAATCGAACAGAAGGTTAAATGGTTAGACGAAACGATAATTGAAACTGAGTTGTATTCTATTATATCGTGGTGATGTTTATATAGAAATACTCACCAGGTTACTGTTCTTCCGTTATACATACGAGCAACCGAATCGAACAGAAGGTTGAATGAATAGTATATGGGTTGTATTCGATTATGATGTTATGCTGTGCTTATAGTTATACACACTAGGTGACGGTATTCCCGTTTCACATACGAGCGACCGAAACGAACAGAAAGTTGATGGGATAGTCTGAACAATCAATGTATCTGGGTGGTATCCGATTATATCGCAATACTGTATATATAGTGATACATACCAGGTGACGGTACCTCCGTTACACATACTAGCGACTGAATCGAACAGAAGGTTAAATGGTTAGACGAAACGATAATTGTAACTGAGTTGTATTCTATTATATCGTGGTGATGTTTATATAGAAATACTCACCAGGTAACTGTTCTTCCGTTTTAAATACAAGCGACCGAATCGAGCAGGAGGTTGAATTCAGTATAGATTGAACAATCTTCGTATCTGGGTTGTATTCGATTATGTTTATATAGTTATTCTCACCAGGTAACTGTTCTTCCATTATACATACGAGCGACTGAATTGAACAGAAGGTTGAATGGATAGTATATGGGTTGTATTCGATTATGATGTTATGCTGGGTATATAGTTATACACACTAGGTGACGGTATTCTTGTTTTACATACGAGCGACCGAAACGAACAGAAAGTTGAATGGATAGTCTGAACAATCAATGTTTCAGGGTGGTATCCGATTATATCGCAATACTGTATATATAGTGATACATACCAGGTGACGGTACTTCCGTTACACATACTAGCGACTGAATCGAACAGAAGGTTAAATGGTTAGACGAAACGATAATTGTAACTGAGTTGTATTCTATTATATCGTGGTGATGTTTATATAGAAATACTCACCAGGTTACTGTTCTTCCGTTATACATACGAGCAACCGAATCGAACAGAAGGTTGAATGGATAGTATCTGGGTTGTATTCGATTATGATGTTATGCTGTGTATATAGTTAAACACACTAGGTGACGGTATTCCCGTTTCACATACGAGCGACCGAAACGAACAGAAAGTTGAATGGATAGTCTGAACAATCAATGTATCTGGGTGGTATCCGATTATATCGCAATACTGTATATATAGTGATACTAACCAGGTGACGGTACTTCAGTTACACATACTAGCGACTGAATCGAACAGATGGTTAAATGGTTAGACGAAACGATAATTGAAACTGAGTTGTATTCGATTATATCGTGGTGATGTTTATATAGAAATACTCACCAGGTAACTGTTCTTTCGTTTTCACATACAAGCGACCGAATCGAGCAGAAGGTCAAATGGATAGATTGAACAATCATCGTATCTGGGTTGTATTCGATAATGTTTATATAGTTATACTCACCAGGTAACTGTTCTTCCGTCACACATACTAGCGACTGAATCGAACAGAAGATTTAATGGTTGGACGAAACGATAATTGTAACTGAGTTGTATTCTATTATATCGTGGTGATGTTTATATAGTTATACTCACCAGGTAACTGTTCTTCCGTTACACATACTAGCGACTGAATCGAACAGAAGGTTAAATGGTTAGACGAAACGATAATTGTAACTGGGTTGTATTCTATTATATCGTGGTGATGTTTATATAGAAATACTCACCAGGTTACTGTTCTTCCGTTATACATACGAGCAATCGAATCGAACAGAAGGTTGAATGGATAGTATCTGGGTTGTATTCGATTATGATGTTATGCTGTGTATACACACTAGGTGACGGTATTCCCGTTTCACATACGAGCGACCGAAACGAACAGAAAGTTGAATGGATAGTCTGAACAATCAATGTATCTGGGTGGTATCCGATTATATCGCAATACTGTATATATAGTGATACTAACCAGGTGACGGTACTTCCGTTACACATACTAGCGACTGAATCGAACAGAAGGTTAAATGGTTAGACGAAACGATAAATGAAACTGAGTTGTATACGATTATATCGTGGTGATGTTTATATAGAAATACTCACCAGGTAACTGTTCTTTCGTTTTCACATACAAGCGACCGAATCGAGCAGAAGGTCAAATGGATAGATTGAACAATCATCGTATCTGGGTTGTATTCGATTATGTTTATATAGTTATACTCACCAGGTAACTGTTCTTCCGTTACACATACTAGCGACTGAATCGAACAGAAGGTTAAAAGGTTAGACGAAACGATAATTGAAACTGAGTTGTATTCGATTATATCGTGGTGATGTTTATATAGAAATACTCACCAGGTAACTGTTCTTTCGTTTTCACATACAAGCGACCGAATCGAGCAGAAGGTCAAATGGATAGATTGAACAATCATCGTATCTGGGTTGTATTCGATTATGTTTATATAGTTATACTCACCAGGTAACTTGTTTTTCCTTTACACATACGAGCGACTGAATTGAACAGAAGGTTGAATGGATAGTATATATGTTGTATTCGATTATGATGTTATGCTGTGTATATAGTTAAACACACTAGGTGACGGTATTCCCGTTTCACATACGAGCGACCGAAACGAACAGAAAGTTGAATGGATAGTCTGAACAATCAATGTATCTGGGTGGTATCCGATTATATCGCAATACTGTATATATAGTGATACTAACCAGGTGACGGTACTTCCGTTACACATACTAGCGACTGAATCGAACAGAAGGTTAAATGGTTAGACGAAACGATAATTGTATCTGAGTTGTATTCGATGATAACGTTATGATGTTTATATAGCAATACTCACCAGGTAACTGTTCTTCCGTTACACATACGAGCGACCGAAACGAACAGAAAGTTGAATGGATAGTCTGAACAATCAATGTATCTGGGTGGTATCCGATAATATCGCAATACTGTATATATAGTGATACTAACCAGGTGACGGTCCTTCCGTTACACATACTAGCGACTGAATCGAACAGAAGGTTAAATGGTTAGACGAAACGATAATTGAAACTGAGTTGTATTCGATTATATCGTGGTGATGTTTATATAGAAATACTCACCAGGTAACTGTTCTTTCGTTTTCACATACAAGCGACCGAATCGAGCAGAAGGTCAAATGGATAAATTGAACAATCATCGTATCTGGGTTGTATTCGATTATGTTTATATAGTTATACTCACCAGGTAACTGTTCTTCCGTTACACAAACTAGCGACTGAATCGAACAGAAGGTTAAATGGTTAGACGAAACGATAATTGTAACTGAGTTGTATTCTATTATATCGTGGTGATGTTTATATAGAAATACTCACCAGGTTACTGTTCTTCCGTAATACATACGAGCAACCGAATCGAACAGAAGGTTGAATGGATAGTATCTGGGTTGTTTTCGATTATGATGTTATGCTGTGTATATAGTTAAACACACTAGGTGACGGTATTCCCGTTTCACATACGAGCGACCGAAACGAACAGAAAGTTGAATGGATAGTCTGAACAATCAATGTATCTGGGTGGTATCCGATTATATCGCAATACTGTATATATAGTGATACTAACCAGGTGAAGGTACTTCCGTTACACATACTAGCGACTGAATCGAACAGAAGGTTAAATGGTTAGACGAAACGATAATTGTATCTGAGTATTATTCGATTATATTGTAGCATTTAAAATTGCTACCTTTTTGATTTGGTTTTTTTAGTAAATTTTTCATTTATTAGGCAATAGCAACAGTACTCACAAAGAACATTCAGTCTTGTAATCAAATTCCTGAATAGAACATCTATCAAAACCACTATTTCAAAATAAACATCACATAGAGTGAATGCAAGTAAATTCGCAGGTTTCCAACCCTAGGTATTACTTTTGCTTCTGACATTCTAAAGGCTGTTGGAAGTGATGTAACAAGCTGCAGGAATCTTATGATTTCTGGCTACCTGTCTGATCCTAGGCCTGGAATTGAAGAAAGTAGAGTATGAAAACATCCTTTCACATGTAGGCAGGTGACATACCGTTGATGTGTTCTCTAGTGTGATGAAATCTCGGCTATTGAACTTATTGAAGGCTATTTCAGGATTTTTCGATCTGAATGTGATCTTGATTGGGTTATTGGGGTTTTTTGTTATTTTTCAGAATTTTATTTTCTAGACGTCGATGTCATTGCTTGGTCTGTCATTTATCTTCTGTCATTGATCTTCTGTCATGGATCTTCTGTCATCAACCTTCGGTCTCAAGTTGGTTAGCCGTAAATGTTCGTGCCCGTAGCAGAAAAGAAAGAAGAGGAATGATGGTCTTCTCTGATTATCTTCGTTGTACTTCGTCTGTCAAACGGGATAGCATTTGTGGTTCTGACCAATGAGAGGCTAGGATTTCAAAACTGGCGCTGATTTCACACAGGATGTGAGTTTTTTTGGCAATTTTCGGGAATAGGAGATGGTATCCGTCCTCTAGCTGCGAACTCGAGGCTTTTTGCTGGTGGCCATGATGAGGTGCGGTTGACTCGTTTTAGATATTCTTTTTTCGGTGTGTTTAACCGAAAATTAACCCTTTTGGGGAATTTACGTGAGTGCCGTTGGGGCCGAGTTCAAGTCGCACCCATCGATTGTGGTTTTGGAGCCTTTTTATGGGGATTTGTGCCGACCACCAGGAGACTGCCATGCGGTAGGAACGCCGCCATTTTGTCATGATGTCCTGTTTGCCGTTTTGACTATCTTCTAGTTTTACCTCCCTTCTCAGAAGGTAAGTTATGACTTATAAACCAGCAATGATATCTTCAGGGGGAAAATATACCTATTTTTTTGGGGTTTTTTCGTTGGCACATGTCCTCTCATGAGGCTATTTTTGTTAGGGTGTTAGGGTACAGCTTAGCCCTCATCAGACTCCTGGCATCGAACGAACGACTCTTGTGGCACCTCTTGACTCTGGTCAAGATTCCCACGAGGGCCAACATCGAGTCACTTTTAAATCTTGGCCAGAGTCGACAGACAACACCGGATGAGGACCAGTAGAGCCGGTAGAGACTGGCGCCTTGCTGAGCTACACCATCGACCCCTGGCTGACCTGGGAGTGTGAGCCTTCTTCTAGTCTTCTCTTCGTCATCTTCCTGTGCTGTTTCTTGTCTGCTTCCTGTTTTCTTCCTGTCGTTGCTGTTTCCAACTACACCAAGTGGACCTTGGAGAGAGGCTACATTTATGGATCATTGGACCTTATCACCAGGTTTTTTACACCTTCTGTGTTGTATTATTTCCTTGAGATTTATTCATATTAGTATTCATCATACCATCATTTTTTGGACATTTAATTTTTCATATCACATATCATACTACCATGATTATATTATGAACCGTAACCTAAAGAGCTCTTGTGAAGCTCTCACATAGTACTATGTGACAGCGGATTAAGTCACAGGTTTATTAACAATATACTTCATTGGGTTTATTTTGAGAAGTATAACATCCGGTATACATATGTATGTATCTTGATATGATATATTATTTAATTGATTTAATTAGTACTAATATGATCTATTACTCTGGTCCATAACATATTTGCCTTGTCCATTTTTGGTGTCGATTATATGTACTTGTATGTGATATGGTTTTATTCTTCTATTTGTCCAGCCCAGATATCTAAGAAAATTTAATTCTATAATTTCAGGTATTGTTAAAAGGTAGGTATTTGGTTTTTCAATTTTCCAAATATTTTATAACTTACTATCAAATTGAGTGGCGCCCTCTAAAATTTGAATTTTCAATCTCCGAGCCAAATAAAATCCGAACTCACTATATCTGTTCTCCGGCGAACAGCTCCGTCAGCATAATGTGAACTGCTTTGTTTTGATTTCATTTTTGAGTTATAAAGTAGGCCACATAAATAGCGTCCAACGTGTGGGGCTCGAAAATTCGAAATTTTATGTTGAATAAATTTTTGTAAAACCTGAATTTGATTTTCTTAGATTGTTTGGTTTCGAACATTTAGTTGAATAAACAGCCTGTCCATCAAGTCTTGTTTATTTGAAGACAGACATTTCAGGAACAGCTTTAGGTGTTTTCAAACAGGTGAACAGGATAGGTATTTTTCTAAGAGATATCTTGGATTTTATCACACTAGAGAGCATTTCGGTGTGTGTGTTTGTTTGTAATAATTATATATTTTGGAGCTAAGATAGCAATTTTTGAAAATTTCCTTTTTGATAATAAATTTCTGGTAACAATTTTGACAGAGAAATTTTTCATAGGAATTTTTGCGGATATTTTTGTGACTGACAACTACTTTGGAATTATTAAGATATTTCATTTGCTTGCATTTGTTTCTGCTCATATTCATCATTATGGATTCACTTAAGGTGAAACACTTGCTGATAGCTGAGATCAACTATGAGTTGAGGATCAGAGGTGTTATCTCTGATCGCAATATGGATGATAAGAGGAAAATTTTGGGTCGTTTGATTTCAAAAGAGATTCAACAAGGACAGAATGTTCTTGCCTTAGTATATCTATCTTTTGATTTTGAGATTGAAAAAACAGAGATAGAAAACACATTAACTTCTATTAAATTTTTAATCAGTGATTTTGATGGTCCTTCTTCAGATTCCACTTATAAAAGAGCTGTATCTAGATTAGGTCATGTGACTATGAGGATTCAGAGAATTTCATTAAACAACACTGATGAAAATTTTGAAGAAATGTCATTGTTTAAAAATGAATCTTATGCCACATCTCTACAATTAGATGCTGAATTACATGACAAGGTGTCAGAACCAGAATCTGAACCAGTTAATGTGCCATTAATGAATTCCACTGTCAATCCTTCTCTGAGACAATCTACCAGTAATTCTTTCTCTCCAAATTTTTTGAAATCAACTCCTGTCTACAAATTGGGAATACAATTTGATGGGGATTCTAAAAACCTCTTGTCATTCATTGAGCGTATTGAAGAACTTGCACAAGCAAGACATATATCTAAACTTGAATTGTTTGAGTCTGCTAGTGATCTTTTTACTGGTAAAGCCACTTTTTGGTTTAGGTATATTAAATCTCAAGTCACTGATTGGGACTCTTTAACTTTAAAAATGAGGAAAGATTTTTTAATGTCAGATTTTGAAGATGAAGTGTGGCAACAGATAAAGAACCGGAAACAGGGAAATTCAGAACCTGTAGTTATCTATATTGCTTGTATGGAAGCACTTTTTAATAGGCTCAGTCATGGAGCAGCGGAAGTGACTAAAATTAGATATATCAAAATGGGACTAAAATCTGATTATCGGAGTAGGTTGGCATTGTGTGATATCGATACAGTTTCACATCTTGGAACTTTATGTAAAAAGTTAGAGGAATCTGATGCATTATGCCCCGGTAGTTCTAGTTCTCAGAGTAGATCAGTATCTATGTTAGATGATCCGGAGTTAGCTTTCATTTCAAATAGTCCTAAGAAAAAAGATTCTGGTAATAAATTCCGGAAAAATAAATTCAGAAATGCCACTTCTACTTCAAATTCTTCACTTTCAAATTTTCCAAATAGCACTTCTGCCCCCTTCTCATCAGTTGGTACAGCTACCAGTAAAGTGGGAAACTCTAAAGTGAGAAATCCTGTTATTTGCTGGAGATGCAATTTAGCAAATCATACTTATCAAGATTGTAAGTCAGGCATCAAGAAAAAGTTTTGCTTTAAATGTGGAACACCAAATGTCGTTTTCAAAGACTGTGATAGGTGTAAGGGAAACGAATAAAGGAGAATGTTGTTAAAGGCTCTCAATTTTCTCCAAATATTCCAAGAGCCAATAGTTTAAATTTTAATATTGAGAAAGATCCTTCAAATTTTGTAGCTCCTTTATTGTTTAAGAAAAATAATGATAATAGGCCTTATGTGAAAATCCAACTTTTTGACACAAATGTCATTGCACTTTTAGACAGTGGTGCCAACATGTCCGTCATAGGTCAAGGAGGTTTAAGGACAATAAAAAATCTTGATTTTCTAATCAGAAGTCCTCACTTGAACCATGTTTTACCTGCTGATGGTACACAGCAAAAAGTTGATGGAATAGTAGATTTGCCTATTCACATAAATGGAGACGTACAAATTATTCCTGCATTAGTGGTACCTTCCCTATCACAATCTTTTATTTTGGGCAGTGATTTCTGTAGTAAATTTGGTGTGTCCATTGATTTTCAAAATTTTAGTTGGGACATTAAATGTCGAGTTTCAGGTGAAACTGTAGACATTGTTGCCACTTCTCAACAATGTAGTATTTTTGAGACAAGTCTTGAGACAAATATTGATGATGAGCTCACACAGGAACAGATGAGACAAATGAAAGATCTTGTAAACTCATTTAAGGAAATTAGTAGTGATTCTCGTTTAGGTCGAACTAATAAGATAACTTTAGAGATTGATACCGGTGATGCAAAACCATTTAAACAGAGACAATATTTAATGTCACCATATATGTTGAACATGCTTAATGATGAACTAGATGACATGCTCAGATTGGGTGTTGTTGAACCATCACACAGTCCTTGGAACAGTCCCGTCCTGTTAGTTAAGAAATCATCTGGTGAATACCGATTTTGTTTTGATGGACGTAAGTTGAATGAACTTACTAAACACGATAGCTATCCACTACCAAGGATAGACAGAATCTTAACTTTGTTGAGAAACGCTAAGTATATATCGAGTATCGATTTAAGGAAAGCTTTTTGGCAAGTTCCACTTACAGAGTCGTCTAAAGAAAAGACTGCGTTTAGTATTCCAGGACGAGGATTATTTCACTTTAATGTTATGCCTTTTGGCTTATGCAACAGCGCGCAGACGCAACAAAGACTGTGTGATGCGTTGTTCGGCCCCCGATTTGAGCCTCATTTATTCACATATTTGGATGATATAATCATTATTTCATCTACTTTTGAGGAGCATGTGAATCTTTTATACGAAGTGAAGGGTATCTTGAAAGATGCTAATTTAACCATAAATTTAAAGAAATGCGAGTTTTTTAGAACATCTCTTAAATATCTCGGTTTTGTAATAGATAGGCAAGGAATCAAGACTGATCCTTCCAAAGTTTCAGTTATGGTTAATTATGCTCGTCCAACTACTAGTACTGAGATAAAACGATTTATGGGTCTTTGTTCATGGTATAGGAGATTTATTGATAATTTTTCTACTTCAATAGCTCCTATTAGCGCTTTGTTGAAAGGGAAAGGTAAAAAGCAACCTATAGAGTGGACTCCTGAGGCGGAAGCTTCCTTTCTCGCCATCAAGAATGCTCTTGTGTCAGCACCCATTTTATGTCCTCCTGATTTTGCTTTGCCATTTACCATCCAGTGCGATGCAAGTGATGTAGGCGTGGGTGGTGTGTTGACTCAGGAGGTTCAGGGTGTCGAGAGAGTCATTGCCTATGCCTCAAGGTCCCTGTCCAAGTCAGAAAGAAATTACAGTGTAACAGAGAGGGAATTATTGAGTTTAATCTTTTTGATAGATAAATTTCGTCCTTATATTGAAGGAACTGTTTTCAAGGTGACTACAGATCACCATAGCCTCCTCTGGCTCCATAATCTTGAAGATCCTTCAGGGAGATTAGCCAGATGGGCTGTTAAATTGAGGCAACACACTTTTGAGTTGACCTATACAAAGGGTGCTAATAATCGAGTGCCAGATTTTCTCTCCAGAATTCCTTCAGTTGAAATGGACAAGTTAGAAGTAAATCTAATAGATATTGTATCTAAAGATTCAGATACCTGGTATTCCTCTCTGCGAGCTAAAGTTTTACAAGATCCTGTTGCCTATTCCCATTTAAAAGTAGATAATGATTTGATATATAAATATGTTCCTTCAGAAGTACCCATTAAATCTAATATCGTTGAATGGAAAGTAGTTGTGCCGAAATCACAAAGAATTTCTGTAATGAAAGATTCACATGATCCATCAATTTGCAGTCACTTTGGTTTTTTTAAGACACTATCGAGAGTTCAAGATCACTACTATTGGCCTAAAATGAGATGCGATATCTTAAGATATGTAAAGTCGTGTAAAGTCTGCCAGTCGCAAAAATTATCGAACACTCCTCGTATGGGACTTATGGGTGCTCAACGTTCCGTCAAATATCCTTTTCAGACTATTGCTGTTGACATTATGGGACCATTTCCCAGATCTTCTAAAGGTTTTACTTATTTATTGGTTGTTTCGGATTTCCTTACTAAATATACACTGTTGTGTCCAATGCGAGATGCCAAGGCACCTAGCATAATTAAATTTATGGAAAATCAAGTTTTTTTGATATTTGGAGTACCACAGTTCATCATCTGTGATAACGGAACACAGTTTGCTGGAAAACAGTTTAAAAAGTTAGCTGAAACATATAAGGTTCAGAAAATATGGTACACTCCTCGTTACTCAGCACAGTGTAATTTTGTAGAAAGAACCAATAAAACCATAGGTCAAGCCATTAGAAGTTATGTGGATGAACACAAAGATTGGGATAAAGAATTGTTTAAGATTCAACAGGCAATAAATACAGCAACCCATGAAGTCACCCATTATTCCCCTGCCTTTCTAAATTTTGGTCGAAATGTGCCTATTTCTGGTAATTTTTATGGTAACCTTCCTAACACTCAAGACATAGAACTTTTACCTGATTGTAGGGATAGTTATGTTCAAGATGTCAAGGGTCTTAGTGAAGTATTTGTGACTATCCAGGATAGACTACATAAAGCTTATCAGAGGAATGCAAAATCTTACAATCTCCGGAAAAGAGATCATGTATTTAATGAGGGTGATAAGGTTTGGAAAAAGAATAAAATTCTTTCTGATGCTTCGATTAAATTCAGCGCCAAATTAGCTCCGAAATATATATTATGTACAGTGAAGAAGCGAAAATCTCGCTTAGTTTATTCCTTAGATAATATGGATGGTTATCCTGCTGGAGAATGGCATATCAAAGACCTTAAGGAATATTTTGGATCCAATTCAGATGTTTCTGTTGGATAGTCATTTAATTCAAACCGTAATTTTTGATTTGTACACAGAGTATATCTGTAGTGGTTTGGTTAAATGTTCAGTTTAAGTAAACTTGATGCCAAAGTTTTACTAAAATTTTTTTGGTGCGTTGGTGCACAATTTTTTGGTGCGATGGTGCACAAATTTTAAGTAATTGCAATTACAAATTTTGAGGTCAATTTTTGACAATTTTTGCTGGTGCAACTTAGGGAACCTTGGTTGGTTTTCCTATATTTTAGAGAAAATAATTAGTAGAAAATCTAATTATAAATGTTTCCTTGAGAGTATGCATACTTCAATTCAATTTTTTCCCTGTTGAGTTTCAGATAGGTCTGGCCAACCTGAACTGAATATCATGATTTCCTTGTGTAAATATTTCTTTTATTTTTTGGCAATTCATTAAATTTACTAGTGATTTTGATAAAATGGATTTGACCTACCGATTTTGACCTGTAAACCGATTTTGACCTGTAAACCGATTTTGACTTTTCCCTATATAGACACAATACTGATTTTTGACTTCCTTAAGGAACGTTTGGTACGCGAAGATACTATAAATAAATCCATTATTGTCACTAAGTAGCTACTACCTCATAAAAATTTGTTTACAAATTTTTACTCTTCGGAGAGGGGTATGTGTAGCATTTAAAATTGCTACCTTTTTGATTTGGTTTTTTTAGTAAATTTTTCATTTATTAGGCAATAGCAACAGTACTCACAAAGAACATTCAGTCTTGTAATCAAATTCCTGAATAGAACATCTATCAAAACCACTATTTCAAAATAAACATCACATAGAGTGAATGCAAGTAAATTCGCAGGTTTCCAACCCTAGGTATTACTTTTGCTTCTGACATTCTAAAGGCTGTTGGAAGTGATGTAACAAGCTGCAGGAATCTTATGATTTCTGGCTACCTGTCTGATCCTAGGCCTGGAATTGAAGAAAATAGAGTATGAAAACATCCTTTCACATGTAGGCAGGTGACATACCGTTGATGTGTTCTCTAGTGTGATGAAATCTCGGCTATTGAACTTATTGAAGGCTATTTCAGGATTTTTCGATCTGAATGTGATCTTGATTGGGTTATTGGGGTTTTTTGTTATTCTTCAGAATTTTATTTTCTAGACGTCGATGTCATTGCTTGGTCTGTCATTGATCTTCTGTCATTGATCTTCTGTCATGGATCTTCTGTCATCAACCTTCGGTCTCAAGTTGGTTAGCCGTAAATGTTCGTGCCCGTAGCAGAAAAGAAAGAAGAGGAATGATGGTCTTCTCTGATTATCTTCGTTGTACTTCGTCTGTCAAACGGGATAGCATTTGTGGTTCTGACCAATGAGAGGCTAGGATTTCAAAACTGGCGCTGATTTCACACAGGATGTGAGTTTTTTTGGCAATTTTCGGGAATAGGAGATGGTATCCGTCCTCTAGCTGCGAACTCGAGGCTTTTTGCTGGTGGCCATGATGAGGTGAGCTTGACTCGTTTTAGATATTCTTTTTTCGGTGTGTTTAACCGAAAATTAACCCTTTTGGGGAATTTACGTGAGTGCCGTTGGGGCCGAGTTCAAGTCGCACCCATCGATTGTGGTTTTGGAGCCTTTTTATGGGGATTTGTGCCGACCACCAGGAGACTGCCATGCGGTAGGAACGCCGCCATTTTGTCCTGATGTCCTGTTTGCCGTTTTGACTATCTTCTAGTTTTACCTCCCTTCTCAGAAGGTAAGTTATGACTTATAAACCAGCAATGATATCTTCAGGGGGAAAATATACCTATTTTTTTTTTGGGTTCTTTCGTTGGCACATGTCCTCTCATGAGGCTATTTTTGTTAGGGTGTTAGGGTACAGCTTAGCCCTCATCAGACTCCTGGCATCGAACGAACGACTCTTGTGGCACCTCTTGACTCTGGTCAAGATTCCCACGAGGGCCAACATCGAGTCACTTTTGAATCTTGGCCAGAGTCGACAGACAACACCGGATGAGGACCAGTAGAGCCGGTAGAGACTGGCGCCTTGCTGAGCTACACCATCGACCCCTGGCTGACCTGGGAGTGTGAGCCTTCTTCTAGTCTTCTCTTCGTCATCTTCCTGTGCTGTTTCCTGTCTGCTTTCTGTTTTCTTCCTGTCGTTGCTGTTTCCAACTACACCAAGTGGACCTTGGAGAGAGGCTACATTTATGGATCATTGGACCTTATCACCAGGTTTTTTTACACCTTCTGTGTTGTATTATTTCCTTGAGATTTATTCATATTAGTATTTATCATACCATCATTTTTTGGACATTTAATTTTTCATATCACATATCATACTACCATGATTATATTATGAACCGTTACCTAAAGAGCTCTTGTGAAGCTCTCACATAGTACTATGTGACAGCGGATTTAGTCACAGGTTTATTAACAATATACTTCATTGGGTTTATTTTGAGAAGTATAACATCCGGTATACATATGTATGTATCTTGATATGATATATTATTTAATTGATTTAATTAGTACTAATATGATCTATTACTCTGGTCCATAACATATTTGCCTTGTCCATTTTTGGTGTCGATTATATGTACTTGTATGTGATATGGTTTTATTCTTCTATTTATCCAGCCCAGATATCTAAGAAAATTTAATTCTATAATTTCAGGTATTGTTAAAAGGTAGGTATTTGGTTTCTCAATTTTCCAAATATTTTATAACTTACTATCAAATTGAGTGGCGCCCTCTAAAATTTGAATTTTCAATCTCCGAGCCAAATGAAATCCGAACTCACTATATCTGTTCTCCGGCGAACAGCTGCCGTCAGCATAATGTGAACTGCTTTGTTTTGATTTCATTTTTGAGTTATAAAGTAGGCCACAATATCGTGGTGATGTTTATATAGAAATACTCACCAGGTAACTGTTCTTTCGTTTTCACATACAAGCGACCGAATCTAGCAGAAGGTCAAATGGATAGATTGAACAATCATCGTATCTGGGTTGTATTCGATTATGTTTATATAGTTAAACTCACCAGGTAACTGTTCTTCCGTTACACATACTAGCGACTGAATCGAACAGAAGGTTAAATGGTTAGACGAAACGATAATTGAAACTGAGTTGGATTCTATCATATCGTGGTGATATTTATATAGAAATACTCACCAGGTTACTGTTCTTCCGTTATACATACGAGCAACCGAATCGAACAGAAGGTTGAATGGATAGTATATGGGTTGTATTCGATTATGATGTTATGCTGTGTATATAGTTATACACACTAGGTGACGGCATTCCCGTTTCACATACGAGCGACCGAAACGAACAGAAAGTTGAATGGATAGTCTGAACAATCAATGTATCTGGGTGGTATCCGATTATATCGCAATACTGTATATATAGTGATACTAACCAGGTGACGGTACTTCCGTTACACATACTAGCGACTGAATCGAACAGAAGGTTAAATGGTTAGACGAAACGATAATTGAAACTGAGTTGTATTCGATTATATCGTGGTGATGTTTATATGAAAATACTCACCAGGTAACTGTTCTTTCGTTTTCACATACAAGCGATCGAATCGAGCAGAAGGTCAAATGGATAGACTGAACAATCATCGTATCTGGGTTGTATTCGATAATGTTTATATAGTTATACTCACCAGGTAACTGTTCTTCCGTTACACATACTAGCGACTGAATCGAACAGAAGGTTAAATGGTTAGACGAAACGATAATTGTAACTGAGTTGTATTCTATTATATCGTGGTGATGTTTATATAGAAATACTCACCAGGTTACTGTTCTTCCGTAATACATACGAACAACCGAATCGAACAGAAGGTTGAATGGATAGTATCTGGGTTGTATTCGATTATGATGTTATGCTGTGTATATAGTTAAACACACTAGGTGACGGTATTCCCGTTTCACATACGAGCGACCGAAACGAACAGAAAGTTGAATGGATAGTCTGAACAATCAATGTATCTGGGTGGTATCCGATTATATCGCAATACTGTATATATAGTGATACTAACCAGGTGACGGTACTTCCGTTACACATACTAGCGACTGAATCGAACAGAAGGTTAAATGGTTAGACGAAACGATAATTGTATCTGAGTTGTATTCGATGATAACGTGATGATGTTTATATAGCAATACTCACCAGGTAACTGTTCTTCCGTTACACATACGAGAAACCGAAACGAACAGGAAGTTGAATGGATAGTCTGAACAATCAATGTATCTGGGTGGTATCCGATTATATCGCAATACTGTATATATAGTGATACTAACCAGGTGACGGTACTTCCGTTACACATACTAGCGACTGAATCGAACAGAAGGTTAAATGGTTAGACGAAACGATAATTGAAACTGAGTTGTATTCGATTATATCGTGGTGATGTTTATATGAAAATACTCACCAGGTAACTGTTCTTTCGTTTTCACATACAAGCGACCGAATCGAGCAGAAGGTCAAATGGATAGATTGAACAATCATCGTATCTGGGTTGTATTCGATAATGTTTATATAGTTATACTCACCAGGTAACTGTTCTTCCGTTACACATACTAGCGACTGAATCGAACAGAAGGTTAAATGGTTAGACGAAACGATAATTGTAACTGAGTTGTATTCTATTATATCGTGGTGATGTTTATATAGAAATACTCACCAGGTTACTGTTCTTCCGTAATACATACGAGCAACCGAATCGAACAGAAGGTTGAATGGATAGTATCTGGGTTGTATTCGATTATGATGTTATGCTGTGTATATAGTTGAACACACTAGGTGACGGTATTCCCGTTTCACATACGAGCGACCGAAACGAACAGAAAGTTGAATGGATAGTCTGAACAATCAATGTATCTGGGTGGTATCCGATTATATCGCAATACTGTATATATAGTGATACTAACCAGGTGACGGTACTTCCGTTACACATACTAGCGACTGAATCGAACAGAAGGTTAAATGGTTAGACGAAACGATAATTGTATCTGAGTTGTATTCGATGATAACGTGATGATGTTTATATAGCAATACTCACCAGGTAACTGTTCTTCCGTTACACATACGAGAAACCGAAACGAACAGAAAGTTGAATGGATAGTCTGAACAATCAATGTATCTGGGTGGTATCCGATTATATCGCAATACTGTATATATAGTGATACTAACCAGGTGACGGTACTTCCGTTACACATACTAGCGACTGAATCGAACAGAAGGTCAAATGGTTAGACGAAACGATAATTGAAACTGAGTTGTATTCGATTATATCGTGGTGATGTTTATATATAAATACTTACCAGGTAACTGTTCTTTCGTTTTCACATACAAGCGACCGAATCGAGCAGAAGGTCAAATGGATAGATTGAACAATCATCGTATCTGGGTTGTATTCGATTATGTTTATATAGTTATACTCACCAGGTAACTGTTCTTCCGTTACACATACTAGCGACTGAATCGAACAGAAGGTTAAATGGTTAGACGAAACGATAATTGAAACTGAGTTGTATTCTATTATATCGTAGTGATGTTTATATAGAAATACTCACCAGGTTACTGTTCTTCCGTTATACATACGAGCAACCGAATCGAACAGAAGGTTGAATGGATAGTATCTGGGTTGTATTCGATTATGATGTTATGCTGTGTATATAGTTGAACACACTAGGTGACGGTATTCCCGTTTCACATACGAGCGACCGAAACGAACAGAAAGTTGAATGGATAGTCTGAACAATCAATGTATCTGGGTGGTATCCGATTATATCGCAATACTGTATATATAGTGATACTAACCAGGTGACGGTACTTCCGTTACACATACTAGCGACTGAATCGAACAGAAGGTTAAATGGTTAGACGAAACGATAATTGAAACTGAGTTTTATTCGATTATATCGTGGTGATGTTTATATAGAAATACTCACCAGGTAACTGTTTTTTCGTTTTCACATACAAGCGACCGAATCGAGAAGAAGGTCCAATGGATAGATTGAACAATCATCGTATCTGGGTTGTATTCGATTATGTTTATATAGTTATACTCACCAGGTAACTGTTCTTCCGTTACACATACTAGCGACTGAATCGAACAGAAGGTTAAATGGTTAGACGAAACGATAATTGAAACTGAGTTGTAATCTATTATATCGTGGTGATGTTTATATAAAAATACTTACCAGGTTACTGTTCTTCCGTTATACATACGAGCAACTGAATCGAACAGAAGGTTGAATGGATAGTATATGGGTTGTATTCGATTATGATGTTATGCTATGTATATAGTTATACACACTAGGTGACGGTATTCCCGTTTCACATACGAGCGACCGAAACGAACAGAAAGTTGAATGGATAGTCTGAACAATCAATGTATCTGGGTGGTATCCGATTATATCGCAATACTGTATATATAGTGATACTAACCAGGTGACGGTACTTCCGTTACACATACTAGCGACTGAATCGAACAGAAGGTTAAATGGTTAGACGAAACGATAATTGAAACTGAGTTGTATTCGATTATATCGTGGTGATGTTTATATAGAATTACTCACCAGGTAACTGTTCTTTCGTTTTCACATACAAGCGACCGAATCGAGCAGAAGGTCAAATGGATAGATTGAACAATCATCGTATCTGGGTTGTATTCGATAATGTTTATATAGTTATACTCACCAGGTAACTGTTCTTCCGTTACACATACTAGCGACTGAATCGAACAGAAGGTTAAATGGTTAGACGAAACGATAATTGTAACTGAGTTGTATTCTATTATATCGTGGTGATGTTTATATAGAAATACTCACCAGGTTACTGTTCTTCCGTAATACATACGAGCAACCGAATCGAACAGAAGGTTGAATGGATAGTATCTGGGTTGTATTCGATTATGATGTTATGCTGTGTATATAGTTAAACACACTAGGTGACGGTATTCCCGTTTCACATACGAGCGACCGAAACGAACAGAAAGTTGAATGGATAGTCTGAACAATCAATGTATCTGGGTGGTATCCGATTATATCGCAATACTGTATATATAGTGATATTAACCAGGTGACGGCACTTCCGTTACACATACTAGCGACTGAATCGAACAGAAGGTTAAATGGTTAGACGAAACGATAATTGTATCTGAGTTGTATTCGATGATAACGTGATGATGTTTATATAGCAATACTCACCAGGTAACTGTTCTTCCGTTACACATACGAGAAACCGAAACGAACAGAAAGTTGAATGGATAGTCTGAACAATCAATGTATCTGGGTGGTATCCGATTATATCGCAATACTGTATATATAGTGATACTAACCAGGTGACGGTACTTCCGTTACACATACTAGCGACTGAATCGAACAGAAGGTTAAATGGTTAGACGAAACGATAATTGAAACTGAGTTGTATTCGATTATATCGTGGTGATGTTTAAATGGAAATACTCACCAGGTAACTGTTCTTTCGTTTTCACATACAAGCGACCGAATCGAGCAGAAGGTCAAATGGATAGATTGAACAATCATCGTATCTGGGTTGTATTCGATTATGTTTATATAGTTATACTCACCAGGTAACTGTTCTTCCGTTACACATACTAGCGACTGAATCGAACAGAAGGTTAAATGGTTAGACGAAACGATAATTGAAACTGAGTTGTATTCTATTATATCGTAGTGATGTTTATATAGGAATACTCACCAGGTTACTGTTTTTCCGTTATACATACGAGCAACCGAATCGAACAGAAGGTTGAATGGATAGTATCTGGGTTGTATTCGATTATGATGTTATGCTGTGTATATAGTTAAACACACTAGGTGACGGTATTCCCGTTTCACATACGAGCGACCGAAACGAACAGAAAGTTGAATGGATAGTCTGAACAATCAATGTATATGGGTGGTATCCGATTATATCGCAATACTGTATATATAGTGATACTAACCAGGTGACGGTACTTCCGTTACACATACTAGCGACTGAATCGAACAGAAGGTTAAATGGTTAGACGAAACGATAATTGAAACTGAGTTGTATTCGATTATATCGTGGTGATGTTTATATAGAAATACTCACCAGGTAACTGTTCTTTCGTTTTCACATACAAGCGACCGAATCGAGCAGAAGGTCAAATGGATAGATTGAACAATCATCGTATCTGGGTTGTATTCGATTATGTTCATATAGTTATACTCACCAGGTAACTGTTCTTCCGTTACACATACTAGCGACTGAATCGAACAGAAGGTTAAATGGTTAGACGAAACGATAATTGAAACTGAGTTGTATTCTATTATATCGTGGTGATGTTTATATAGAAATACGCACCAGGTTACTGTTCTTCCGTTATACATACGAGCAACCGAATCGAACAGGAGGTTGAATGGATAGTATATGGGTTGTATTCGATTATGATGTTATGCTAATAATAATAATATTATAATAATTTTATTTCCAATAGAATATAGGTTATTACATTGTGTAGTGTATAACGGAAATAAGAGATAGAGATATTCCACAGAAGCCGGGCTGGCTAGTACGTGGCGATAATTGTCTATTCTCATTATTCAACTGAAACAAGGTGAGAAAATGTTGTATACCTACATGTATACTTGTTTATAATATGTTTTTTTTTTGTTACTTTTCTTTGATATCATACAATTTTTGTTTATTCAATTTGTGCTATATCATCTAAGAAAACAAAGGAAAGAATGATTCTGAAAATTAATATTAATGATAATAGTAATGATAATAATAAAAGTAATCAATATAAATAATAATAGTATTGAAAAAAATAGTTCATTTGTGGAAACAAATATGTTCTCAAGCTTCGAGTGTATTTTTGAAGAAATGTCTTGGAGTTTCTAGAATCCATTTTTTAATATTTCTTTTGAAAATATTATTGTTAGATTCATTTTTCAAAATTGTCGGTATGATTTGATGAATTTGCTTCGACAAATAGTCACAGCATCTTTGACCTATTGATTTTTTTGCTTTCAGTCTGTTGATGTTTTTTTATTTTTTATATCTTGTATCATGAGTATGATCAATATTGGATAACTGTTTCCTCTTTTTATGTTGTAGTACAAGAATCCTGAAACAGTGAGTTTGTTTGACATCCATTATATGGCTCTCTTGAAAAAGTGAATCACTTGAGTAAGTGTATGGTTTATTGTATATTATTTTTATGAAAGTTTTTTGTAGAGTTTCTAACTTCATCAAGTGGGTTTTGTATGCACCTCCCCACCCTGCTATACCATATTGCAGGATAGAATGTACTAAGGAGTAGTACATATTTCTCAATTGATGGATATCGAGAATTATCCTGAGTTTTCTGAATTTGAATATTATAGTTCTTAGTTTATTGATGACTGATTTTATATGTTCATTCCATTTCAGGTGGTTGTCGATTACGATGCCAAGGTATTTGATTTTATTAACCGATTTCACCTCAATTTCGTACTGACTTTGTTTCAATTTTAAAGATATGAAAGTTGGTGTAGTTCGTTTGTTACACGAAAATGCTACATAATTAGTTTTCTCTAAATTTATTGTGAGGGACATTTCATCAAACCAATTCTTGATATTCACTAGATCTTTTTCAGCACGGTCTTTCAATTCTTTCCATGTTTTTCCTGTGTATTGTATTACAGTGTCGTCTGCGAATGATGATATTGTCCCTGAACTCTCGAGATTTAGTAGACCATTGATGTATATTGAAAACAAAATTGGTCCAAGCACAGTTCCTTGTGGTACACCAAAGGTTACTGTACGAGGTCCACTTAAATTTTCTTGTAGTTCCACATATTGGGTCCTCTCTTCCAAATAGGATCTGAGAAGGTTTAATGAAATTCCTCTGAAGCCTAGGTCCTCGAGTACGTTTGTCAAAATTTTATGGTTGACTGTGTCGAAGGCCTTAGTCAAGTCTAGAAATACGCAAATTGTGGGTGTACTTTGATCCAAACACTTATAAACATTATTTGTTAAGTAGACTATTGCGTCATCAGTTGACATGCCCTGTCTGAAGCCAAATTGTTTGTTTGAAAGGAGATTATATTTTTCTAAAAATGATACCATTCTTTTTTTCATTACTTTCTCAATTATTTTTGCTATATTTGATATCAAGGAAATTGGTCTATAGTTCTCCATTAAGGTATGATCTCCTTTCTTAAACAATGGTCTAATAACCCCTATTTTGAATATCGAGGGAAAGTATCCCTGCTCGAATATTTCATTGATCAAATTTTCCAGAGGATTTTTCAAGTATTTAGATATAATATTAATATTTTTTGTCGTTATTTGATCCAAACCAGGAGCTTTGTTGACCTCCAGTTCTCTCATAATATTTTCAATTTCTATTCCATCAGTAGGGTAAAAAAACATAGAGTGCTCATTTATTTTTTTCCTATTGACAGAACGTTGTGGTTTTACAATCTTATTTGCGAGGTTTCTACCTAAATTCGAGAAGTAGTCATTGAAAAGGTTGGCCATTTCGATTCTGTTTGTTACAACACGATTTTTGACTTTGATTTTATCAATACTACTTTTTTCTGATATCTTTCCCATATATTCATTCACAACTTTCCATAAATTCTTACTATCATTGTTATTTTCTTCAATTTTTTCTTTGTAATAATTTGCCTTCACCTGTTTTATAAGCTTGTTGAAATATTTTTTATATGTTAGGTATGCATGTTCTTTTTCTGGGTTATCAGGGTGATTTTGAAATACTTTATAGAGTCTTTGTTTTTCTTTCGACGATTTTGTTATCCCGTTAGTTATCCACTCTCGTCTTTTTTTGAATTTCTTTCTGAAAATGCATGTCGTGGTTGCTTTGTTTACGGCTTCTTTTATGCTATTCACTAGGTAATCAGCTTTAGCATCAATTTCATTGGTAGTGAAGAAAGTTTCCCAATTCGTATTTTTGAATTCATCTATTAATTTACTTTCATTTAATTTTGTGATTTTTATTGTTTCAGGTTCAATGGATTCAGAATACTTGTTCAAATCAAGATCAACGAGTGCGATTACTGGAAAGTGGTCGGTTATGTCGTTTTTTAGAACATATGATATATATTTGGCATTTTCTGGGCCTCTAAAAATGATATGGTCCAGGCATGTCTTCGAGCTACGTTGTATTCTAGTATATTTATTTATAAGAAGTTTATACCCATATTCACTTAATAAAGTTAGAAAATCCTCAGCGTAAGACTTTTTTGATTTGGTATCAATATTGGTGTCCCCAACGATAAACTTCATCTGGGCACCTGTTTTTGAATTATTTTCTAAAAAGTTCCTCAAATTTTCTATAAATTCAATAACATTCACATCGTGTGGTCTGTAGAGAGCACTTACAAGAATTTTCTGTTGATTTAAATTGAATGAAATATTAATTATTTTCATGCTTCCCATATTGGTTATGTCATATTTGAGACATTTCTTCTTGTAAATGTTCTTCACATATACTATAACTCCGTCGTTTTGGTTCAATGTACTTTCGTTATATAACATAAAATAACCATCAATTTTGAAAAAGTTAATGTCTGTAATGTTCCAAGTTTCTCCAAAAACTATAAAATCAAAATAAAATTCGAATTCTTGTAAAAGAACTAGCATTTCTTCAAAATTTTTGTTGACACTTCGTATATTACAATGGAATATTGAGAAATGATTATCGCTTCTTTCTTTTTTACTGTCAAAAAATTGTTTTGCATTTTCAATGTATTCACAATCAATCTCAGGTACCTCGAATTGTACTGCGAAGTTATCCATTGTTTTATTTTTCGTTTTTTTTTCTGGCTACGGGTGTGAGCTTTTCCACCACTGGTACCTTTTGGACTATAGATTATTTTTCGTCTTTTTCGTTTCTTCTCTGTCTCGTCTTCTGGTGTTGAATAAATTTCTACTTCTTCTTCTCCCTCTTCTTCTTCCTCTTCGTCTTCTTCTTTTCCTGAATTCTTGGTTTGTTTTTCTAGTTCTAATAGTTCCTCGATTGTATAAACGTCTTCTTCAATAACTAGCGTTTTTCCTTTGATTTTTGCTTGTTTACCTTGGTCGCGTGCACTTTTCATGTGTTGGCTAAGAATTTTCCGTTCATGTTGCTCTTCAGGGCTCAAATCATGGGTTATAGATACTCCTGTTCCCTTTAATTTTTTACATTCACGAAATATTGAATTCTTCTTCAAGAAAGATATGAATTCAATAATAATAGGTGGTTTGTCGTTTTTGCCGAGTGCATATATATTGTTGATGTCGTTCTCACTCAACCTTATTTGTAGCAGATTATTTACCTCCAAAATGGTTGATTCTACAATATTTTTTTTATCAACTTGTAGTCCATATATAATAATATTGTTTTTCTTTGCTTGTCTTTGTACTATTGTATATTTTTTCTTCAAGTCGTTCAATTCTGATGTGATTTCAGTTACTTTCTTGTTGATCTCTCTAGTATTTTGTTTTATTTCTTCGCGTAATACTGATGTATTTTCATTCGTTATTTTGGTCAGAGTTTCTGTTTGTTCTAGTAAAAGTTTCTTCAAAGCTTCTTCTGTTAATAGTGCCATTTCATTACTCGTTCTCGTTTGAAGTTGTTTCACTCAACCATGGGTGCAATAAGACTCTAACTTTCATCAGAATAGGAAAGAAACTACTGCGATACGCAGGAGAGTGTTTTTATTTGCTGTCTTATTTCAACAAACTTTCTTCTGCCTACTCTCTGGTTTTTTATACTCATCTATATCACATAACGTGGTTTCTATAAGTGCATACCTCTTTCATTGGAGTTATGCAAGCATTATACACTTTGCATGTACGAAGATTCAACAGTCTCAAACTACGTTATCACTCCGAATTTAACTATTTCGCACACCGAATAATAAATGCTGTGTATATAATTATACACACTAGGTGAAGGTATTCCCGTTTCACATACGAGCGACCGAAACGAACAGAAAGTTTAATGGATAGTCTGAACAATCAATGTATCTGGGTGGTATCCGATTATATCGCAATACTGTATATATAGTGATACTAACCAGGTGACGGTACTTCCGTTACACATACTAGCGACTGAATCGAACAGAAGGTTAAATGGTTAGACGAAACGATAATTGAAACTGAGTTGTATTCGATTATATCGTGGTGATGTTTATATAGCAATACTCACCAGGTAACTGTTCTTCCGTTTTACATACAAGCGACCGAATCGAGCAGGAGGTTGAATAGATAGATTGAACAATCATCGTATCTGGGTTGTATTCGATAATGTTTATATAGTTATACTCTTCTTCCGTTACACATACTAGCGACTGAATCGAACAGAAGGTTAAATGGTTAGACGAAACGATAATTGTAACTGAGTTGTATTCTATTATATCGTCGTGATGTTTATATAGAAATACTCACCAGGTTACTGTTCTTCCGTTATACATACGAGCAACCGAATCGAACAGAAGGTTGAATGGATAGTATATGGGTTGTATTCGATTATGATGTTATGCTGTGTATATAGTTATACACACTAGGTGACGGTATTCCCGTTTTACATACGAGCGACCGAAACGAACAGAAAGTTGAATGGATAGTCTGAACAATCAATGTATCTGGGTGGTATCCGATTACTGTATATATAGTGATACTAACCAGGTGACGGTACTTCCGTTACACATACTAGCGACTGAATCGAACAGAAGGTTAAATGGTTAGACGAAACGATAATTGTAACTGAGTTGTATTCTATTATATCGTGGTGATGTTTATATAGAAATACTCACCAGGTTACTGTTCTTCCGTTATACATACGAGCAACCGAATCGAACAGAAGGTTGTATAGATAGATTATATCGCAATACTGTATATATAGTGATACTAACCAGGTGACGGTACTTCCGTTACACATACCAGCGACTGAATCGAACAGAACGTTAAATGGTTAGACGAAACGATAATTGGAACTGAGTTGTATTCGATGATATCGTGATGATGTTTATATAGCAATACTCACCAGGTAACTGTTCTTCCGTTTTACATACAAGCGACCGAATCGAGCAGAAGGTTGAATTCAGTATAGATTGAACAATCATCGTATCTGGGTTGTATTCGATTATGTTTATATAGTTATACTCACCAGGTAACTGTTCTTCCGTTACACATACTAGCGACTGAATCGAACATAAGGTTGAATGGATAGTATCTGGGTTGTATTCGATTATGATGTTATGCTGTGTATATAGTTAAACACACTAGGTGACGGTATTCCCGTTTCACATACGAGCGACCGAAACGAACAGAAAGTTGAATGGATAGTCTGAACAATCAATGTATTTGGGTGGTATCCGATTATATCGCAATACTGTATATATAGTGATACTAACCAAGTGACGGTACTTCCGTTACACATACTAGCGACTGAATCGAACAGAAGGTTAAATGGTTAGACGAAACGATAATTGTATCTGAGTTGTATTCGATGATAACGTGATGATGTTTATATAGCAATACTCACCAGGTAACTGTTCTTCCGTTTTACATACAAGCGACCGAATCGAGCAGAAGGTTGAATTTAGTATAGATTGAACAATCATCGTATCTGGGTTGTATTCGATTATGTTTATATAGTTATACTCACCAGGTAACTGTTCTTCCGTTATACATACGAGCGACTGAATTGAACAGAAATTTGAATGGATAGTATATGGGTTGTATTCGATTATGATGTTATGCTGTGTATATAGTTATACACACTAGGTGACGGTATTCCCGTTTTACATACGAGCGACCGAAACAAAAAGAAAGTTGAATGGATAGACTGAACAATCAATGTATCTGGGTGGTATCCGATTATATCGCAATACTGTATATATAGTGATACTAACCAGGTGACGGTACTTCCGTTACGCATACTAGTGACTGAATCGAACAGAAGGTTGAATGGTTAGACAAAACGATAATTGTATCTGAGTTGTATTCGATGATATCGTGATGATGTTTATATAGCAATACTCACCAGGTAACTGTTCTTCCGTTTTACATACAAGCGACCGAATCGAGCAGGAGGTTGAATAGATAGATTGAACAATCATCGTATCTGGGTTGTATTCGATAATGTTTATATACTTATACTCACCAGGTAACTGTTCTTTCGTTACACATACTAGCGACTGAATCGAACAGAAGGTTAAATGGTTAGACGAAACGATAATTGTATCTGAGTTGTATTCGATGATATCGTGATGATGTTCATATAGCAATACTCACCAGGTAACTGTTCTTCCGTTTTACATACAAGCGACCGAATCGAGCAGAAGGTTGAATTCAGTATAGATTGAACAATCATCGTATCTGGGTTGTATTCGATTATGTTTATATAGTTATACTCACCAGGTAACTGTTCTTCCGTTATACATACGAGCGACTGAATTGAACAGAAGGTTGAATGGATAGTATATGGGTTGTATTCGATTATGATGTTATGCTGTGTATATAGTTATACACACTAGGTGACGGTATTCCCGTTTCACATACGAGCGACCGAAACGAACAGAAAGTTGAATGGATATTCTGAACAATTAATGTATCTGGGTGGTATCCGATTATATCGCAATACTGTATATATAGTGATACTAACCAGGTGACGGTACTTCCGTTACACATACTAGCGACTGAATCGAACAGAAGGTTAAATGTTTAGACGAAACGATAATTGTTAATGAGTTGTATTCTATTATATCGTGGTGATGTTTATAAAGAAATACTCACCAGGTTACTGTTCTTCCGTTATACATACGAGCAACCGAATCGAACAGAAGGTTGAATGGATAGTATATGGGTTGTATTCGATTATGATGTTATGCTGTGTATATAGTTATACACACTAGGTGACGGTATTCCCGTTTCACATACGAGCGACCGAAACGAACAGAAAGTTGAATGGATATTCTGAACAATCAATGTATCTGGGTGGTATCCGATTATATCGCAATACTGTATATATAGTGATACTAACCAGGTGACGGTACTTCCGTTACACATACTAGCGACTGAATCGAACAGAAGGTTAAATGGTTAGACGAAACGATAAAATTGAAACTGAGTTGTATTCGATTATATCGTGGTGATGTTTATATAGAAATACTCACCAGGTAACTGTTCTTTCGTTTTCACATACAAGCGACCGAATCGAGCAGAAGGTCAAATGGATAGATTGAACAATCATCGTATCTGGGTTGTATTCGATTATGTTTATATAGTTATACTCACCAGGTAACTGTTCTTCCGTTATACATACGAGCGACTGAATTGAACAGAAGGTTGAATGGATAGTATATGGGTTGTATTCGATTATGATGTTATGCTGTGTATATAGTTATACACACTAGGTGACGGTATTCTTGTTTTACATACGAGCGACCGAAACGAACAGAAAGTTGAATGGATAGTCTGAACAATCAATGTATAAGGGTGGTATCCGATTATATCGCAATACTGTATATATAGTGATACATACCAGGTGACGGTTCTTCCGTTACACATACAAGCGACTGAATCGAACAGAAGGTTGAATGGTTAGACGAAACGATAATTGAAACTGAGTTGTATTCTATTATATCGTGGTGATGTTTATATAGAAATACTCACCAGGTTACTGTTCTTCCGTTATACATACGAGCAACCGAATCGAACAGAAGGTTGAATGGATAGTATATGGGTTGTATTCGATTATGATGTTATGCTGTGTATATAGTTATACACACTAGGTGACGGTATTCCCGTTTCACATACGAGCGACCGAAACGAACAGAAAGTTGAATGGATAGTCTGAACAATCAATGTATGTGGGTGGTATCCGATCATATCGCAATACTGTATATATAGTGATACTAACCAGGTGACGGTACTTCCGTTACACATACTAGCGACTGAATCGAACAGAAGGTTAAATGGTTAGACGAAACGATAAAATTGAAACTGAGTTGTATTCGATTATATCGTGGTGATGTTTAAATAGAAATACTCACCAGGTAACTGTTCTTTCGTTTTCACATACAAGCGACCGAATCGAGCAGAAGGTCAAATGGATAGATTGAACAATCATCGTATCTGGGTTGTATTCGATTATGTTTATATAGTTATACTCACCAGGTAACTGTTCTTCCGTTACACATACTAGCGACTGAATCGAACAGAAGGTTAAATGGTTAGACGAAACGATAATTGAAACTGAGTTGTATTCTATTATATCGTGGTGATGTTTATATAGAAATACTCACAAGATTACTGTTCTTCCGTTATACATACGAGCAATCGAATCGAACAGAAGGTTGAATGGATAGTATATGGGTTGTATTCGATTATGATGTTATGCTGTGTATATAGTTATACACACTAGGTGACGGTATTCCCGTTTCACATACGAGCGACCGAAACGAACAGAAAGTTGAATGGATAGTCTGAACAATCAATGTATCTGGGTGGTATCCGATTATATCGCAATACTGTATATATAGTGATACTAACCAGGTGACGGTACTTCCGTTACACATACTAGCGACTGAATCGAACAGAAGGTTAAATGGTTAGACAAAACGATAATTTTATCTGAGTTGTATTCGATGATATCGTGATGATGTTCATATAGCAATACTCACCAGGTAACTGTTCTTCCGTTAGACATACGAGCGACTGAATTGAACAGAAGGTTGAATGGATAGTATATGGGTTGTATTCGATTATGATGTTATGCTGTGTATATAGTTATACACACTAGGTGACGGTATTCTTGTTTCACATACGAGCGACCGAAACGAACAGAAAGTTGAATGGATAGTCTGAACAATCAATGTATCAGGGTGGTATCCGATTATATCGCAATACTGTATATATAGTGATACTAACCAGGTGACGGTACTTCCGTTACATATACTAGCGACTGAATCGAACAGAAGGTTAAATGGTTAGACGAAACGATAATTGAAACTGAGTTGTATTCTATTATATCGTGGTGATGTTTATATAGAAATACTCACCAGGTTACTGTTCTTCCGTTATACATACGAGCAATCGAATCGAACAGAAGGTTGAATGGATAGTATATGGGTTGTATTCGATTATGATGTTATGCTGTGTATATAGTTATACACACTAGGTGACGGTATTCCCGTTTCACATACGAGCGACCGAAACGAACAGAAAGTTGAATGGATAGTCTGAACAATCAATGTATAAGGGTGGTATCCGATTATATCGCAATACTGTATATATAGTGATACTAACCAGGTGACGGTACTTCCGTTACACATACTAGCTTCTGAATCGAACAGAAGGTTAAATGGTTAGACGAAACGATAAAATTGAAACTGAGTTGTATTCGATTATATCGTGGTGATGTTTATATAGAAATACTCACCAGGTAACTGTTCTTTCGTTTTCACATACAAGCGACCGAATCGAGCAGAAGGTCAAATGGATAGATTGAACAATCATCGTATCTGGGTTGTATTCGATTATGTTTATATAGTTATACTCACCAGGTAACTGTTCTTCCGTTACACATACTAGCGACTGAATCGAACAGAAGGTTAAATGGTTAGACGAAACGATAATTGAAACTGAGTTGTATTCTATTATATCGTGGTGATGTTTATATAGAAATACTCACCAGGTTACTGTTCTTCCGTTATACATACGAGCAATCGAATCGAACAGAAGGTTGAATGGATAGTATATGGGTTGTATTCGATTATGATGTTATGCTGTGTATATAGTTATACACACTAGGTGACGGTATTTTCGTTCCACATACGAGCGACCGAAACGAACAGAAAGTTGAATGGATAGTCTGAACAATCAATGTATCTGGGTGGTATCCGATTATATCGCAAAACTGTATATATAGTGATACTAACCAGGTGACGGTACTTTTGTTACTCATACTAGCGACTGAATCGAACAGAAGGTTAAATGATTAGACAAAACGATAATTGTATCTGAGTTGTATTCGATGATATCGTGATGATGTTTATATAGCAATACTCACCAGGTAACTGTTCTTCCGTTTTACATACAAGCGACCGAATCGAGCAGAAGGTTGAATTCAGTATAGATTGAACAATCATCGTATCTGGGTTGTATTCGATTATGTTTATATAGTTATACTCACCAGGTAACTGTTCTTCCGTTAAACATACGAGCGACTGAATTGAACAGAAGGTTGAATGGATAGTATATGGGTTGTATTCGATTATGATGTTATGCTGTGTATATAGTTATACACACTAGGTGACGGTATTCTTGTTTCACATACGAGCGACCGAAACGAACAGAAAGTTGAATGGATAGTCTGAACAATCAATGTATCAGGGTGGTATCCGATTATATCGCAATACTGTATATATAGTGATACATACCAGGTGACGGTACTTCCGTTACACATACTAGCGACTGAATCGAACAGAAGGTTAAATGGTTAGACGAAACGATAATTGTAACTGAGTTGTATTCTATTATATCGTGGTGATGTTTATATAGAAATACTCACCAGGTTACTGTTCTTCCGTTATACATACGAGCAACCGAATCGAACAGAAGGTTGAATGGATAGTATCTGGGTTGTATTCGATTATGATGTTATGCTGTGTATATAGTTAAACACACTAGGTGACGGTATTCCCGTTTCACATACGAGCGACCGAAACGAACAGAAAGTTGAATGGATAGTCTGAACAATCAATGTATCTGGGTGGTATCCGATTATATCGCAATACTGTATATATAGTGATACTAACAAGGTGACGGTACTTCCGTTACACATACTAGCGACTGAATCGAACAGAAGGTTAAATGGTTTGACGTAACGATAATTGAAACTGAGTTGTATTCGATTATATCGTGGTGATGTTTATATAGAAATACTCACCAGGTAACTGTTCTTTCGTTTTCACATACAAGCGACCGAATCGAGCAGAAGGTCAAATGGATAGATTGAACAATCATCGTATCTGGGTTGTATTCGATTATGTTTATATAGTTATACTCACCAGGTAACTGTTCTTCCGTTACACATACTAGCGACTGAATCGAACAGAAGGTTAAATGGTTAGACGAAACGATAATTGTAACTGAGTTGTATTCTATTATATCGTGATGTTTATATAGTTATACTCACCAGGTAACTGTTCTTCCGTTACACATACTAGCGACTGAATCGAACATAAGGTTAAATGGTTAGACGAAACGATAATTGTAACTGAGTTGTATTCTATTATATCGTGGTGATGTTTATATAGAAATACTCACCAGGTTACTGTTCTTCCGTTATACATACGAGCAACCGAATCGAACAGAAGGTTGAATGGATAGTATCTGGGTTGTATTCGATTATGATGTTATGCTGTGTATATAGTTAAACACACTAGGTGACGGTATTCCCGTTTCACATACGAGCGACCGAAACGAACAGAAAGTTGAATGGAAAGTCTGAACAATCAATGTATCTGGGTGGTATCCGATTAAATCGCAATACTGTATATATAGTGATACTAACCAGGTAACGGTACTTCCGTTACACATACTAGCGACTGAATCGAACAGAAGGTTAAATGGTTAGACGAAACGATAATTGAATCTGAGTTGTATTCGATTATATCGTGGTGATGTTTATATAGAAATACTCACCAGGTAACTGTTCTTTCGTTTTCACATACAAGCGACCGAATCGAGCAGAAGGTCAAATGGATAGATTGAACAATCATCGTATCTGGGTTGTATTCGATTATGTTTATATAGTTATACTCACCAGGTAACTGTTCTTCCGTTACACATACTAGCGACTGAATCGAACAGAAGGTTAAATGGTTAGACGAAACGATAATTGTAACTGAGTTGTATTCTATTATATCGTGGTGATGTTTATATAGAAATACTCACCAGGTTACTGTTCTTCCGTTATACATACGAGCAACCGAATCGAACAGAAGGTTGAATGGATAGTATCTGGGTTGTATTCGATTATGATGTTATGCTGTGTATATAGTTAAACACACTAGGTGACGGTATTCCCGTTTCACATACGAGCGACCGAAACGAACAGAAAGTTGAATGGATAGTCTGAACAATCAATGTATCTGGGTGGTATCCGATTATATCGCAATACTGTATATATAGTGATACTAACCAGGTAACGGTACTTCCGTTACACATACTAGCGACTGAATCGAACAGAAGGTTAAATGGTTAGACGAAACGATAATTGAAACTGAGTTGTATTCGATTATATCGTGGTGATGTTTATATAGAAATACTCACCAGGTAACTGTTCTTTCGTTTTCACATACAAGCGACCGAATCGAGCAGAAGGTCAAATGGATAGATTGAACTATCATCGTATCTGGGTTGTATTCGATTATGTTCATATAGTTATACTCACCAGGTAACTGTTTTTCCGTTACACATACTAGCGACTGAATCGAACAGAAGGTTAAATGGTTAGACGAAACGATAATTGTAACTGAGTTGTATTCTATTATATCGTGGTGATGTTTATATAGAAATACTCACCAGGTTACTGTTCTTCCGTTATACATACGAGCAACCGAATCGAACAGAAGGTTGAATGGATAGTATCTGGGTTGTATTCGATTATGATGTTATGCTGTGTATATAGTTATACACACTAGGTGACGGTATTCCTGTTTCACATACGAGCGACCGAAACGAACAGAAAGTTGAATGGATAGTCTGAACAATCAATGTATAAGGGTGGTATCCGAATATATCGCAATACTGTATATATAGTGATACATACCAGGTGACGGTTCTTCCGTTACACATACAAGCGACTGAATCGAACAGAAGGTTAAATGTTTAGACGAAACGATAATTGTAACTGAGTTGTATTCTATTATATCGTGGTGATGTTTATATAGAAATACTCACCAGGTTACTGTTCTTCTGTTATACAAACGAGCAACCGAATCGAACAGAAGGTTGAATGGATAGTATATGGGTTGTATTCGATTATGATGTTATGCTGTGTATATAGTTATACACACTAGGTGACGGTATTCCCGTTTCACATACGAGCGACCGAAACGAACAGAAAGTTGAATGGATAGTCTGAACAATCAATGTATCTGGGTGGTATCCGATTATATCGCAATACTGTATATATAGTGATACTAACCAGGTGACGGTACTTCCGTTACACATACTAGCGACTGAATCGAACAGAAGGTTGAATGGTTAGACGAAACGATAAAATTGAAACTGAGTTGTATTCGATTATATCGTGGTGATGTTTATATAGAAATACTCACCAGGTAACTGTTCTTTCGTTTTCACATACAAGCGACCGAATCGAGCAGAAGGTCAAATGGATAGATTGAACAATCATCGTATCTGGGTTGTATTCGATTATGTTTATATAGTTATACTCACCAGGTAACTGTTCTTCCGTTACACATACTAGCGACTGAATCGAACAGAAGGTTAAATGGTTAGACGAAACGATAATTGAAACTGAGTTGTATTCTATTATATCGTGGTGATGTTTATATAGAAATACTCACCAGGTTACTGTTCTTCCGTTATACATACGAGCAATCGAATCGAACAGAAGGTTGAATGGATAGTATATGGGTTGTATTCGATTATGATGTTATGCTGTGTATATAGTTATACACACTAGGTGACGGTATTCCCGTTTCACATACGAGCGACCGAAACGAACAGAAAGTTGAATGGATAGTCTGAACAATCAATGTATAAGGGTGGTATCCGATTATATCGCAATACTGTATATATAGTGATACTAACCAGGTGACGGTACTTCCGTTACACATACTAGCTACTGAATCGAACAGAAGGTTAAATGGTTAGACGAAACGATAATTGTAACTGAGTTGTATTCTATTATATCGTGGTGATGTTTATATAGAAATACTCACCAGGTTACTGTTCTTCCGTTATACATACGAGCAACCGAATCGAACAGAAGGTTGAATGGATAGTATATGGGTTGTATTCGATTATGATGTTATGCTGTGTATATAGTTATACACACTAGGTGACGGTATTCCCGTTTCACATACAAGCGACCGAAACGAACAGAAAGTTGAATGGATAGTCTGAAAATCAATGTATCTGGGTGGTATCCGATTATATCGCAATACTGTATATATAGTGATACTAACCAGGTGACGGTACTTCCGTTACACATACTAGCTACTGAATCGAACAGAAGGTTAAATGGTTAGACGAAACGATAAAATTGAAACTGAGTTGTATTCGATTATATCGTGGTGATGTTTATATAGAAATACTCACCAGGTAACTGTTCTTTCGTTTTCACATACAAGCGACCGAATCGAGCAGAAGGTCAAATGGATAGATTGAACAATCATCGTATCTGGGTTGTATTCGATTATGTTTATATAGTTATACTCACCAGGTAACTGTTCTTCCGTTACACATACTAGCGACTGAATCGAACAGAAGGTTAAATGGTTAGACGAAACGATAATTGAAACTGAGTTGTATTCTATTATATCGTGGTGATGTTTATATAGAAATACTCACCAGGTTACTGTTCTTCCGTTATACATACGAGCAATCGAATCGAACAGAAGGTTGAATGGATAGTATATGGGTTGTATTCGATTATGATGTTATGCTGTGTATATAGTTATACACACTAGGTGACGGTATTCCCGTTTCACATACGAGCGACCGAAACGAACAGAAAGTTGAATGGATAGTCTGAACAATCAATGTATCTGGGTGGTATCCGATTATATCGCAAAACTGTATATATAGTGATACTAACCAGGTGACGGTACTTTTGTTACACATACTAGCGACTGAATCGAACAGAAGGTTAAATGATTAGACAAAACGATAATTGTATCTGAGTTGTATTCGATGATATCGTGATGATGTTTATATAGCAATACTCACCAGGTAACTGTTCTTCCGTTTTACATACAAGCGACCGAATCGAGCAGAAGGTTGAATTCAGTATAGATTGAACAATCATCGTATCTGGGTTGTATTCGATTATGTTTATATAGTTATACTCACCAGGTAACTGTTCTTCCGTTAGACATACGAGCGACTGAATTGAACAGAAGGTTGAATGGATAGTATATGGGTTGTATTCGATTATGATGTTATGCTGTGTATATAGTTATACACACTAGGTGACGGTATTCTTGTTTCACATACGAGCGACCGAAACGAACAGAAAGTTGAATGGATAGTCTGAACAATCAATGTATCAGGGTGGTATCCGATTATATCGCAATACTGTATATATAGTGATACATACCAGGTGACGGTACTTCCGTTACACATACTAGCGACTGAATCGAACAGAAGGTTAAATGGTTAGACGAAACGATAATTGTAACTGCGTTGTATTCTATTATATCGTGGTGATGTTTATATAGAAATACTCACCAGGTTACTTTTCTTCCGTTATACATACGAGCAACCGAATCGAACAGAAGGTTGAATGGATAGTATCTGGGTTGTATTCGATTATGATGTTATGCTGTGTATATAGTTAAACACACTAGGTGACGGTATTCCCGTTTCACATACGAGCGACCGAAACGAACAGAAAGTTGAATGGATAGTCTGAACAATCAATGTATCTGGGTGGTATCCGATTATATCGCAATACTGTATATATAGTGATACTAACCAGGTGACGGTACTTCCGTTACACATACTAGCGACTGAATCGAACAGAAGGTTAAATGGTTAGACGTAACGATAATTGAAACTGAGTTGTATTCGATTATATCGTGGTGATGTTTATATAGAAATACTCACCAGGTAACTGTTCTTTCGTTTTCACATACAAGCGACCGAATCGAGCAGAAGGTCAAATGGATAGATTGAACAATCATCGTATCTGGGTTGTATTCGATTATGTTTATATAGTTATACTCACCAGGTAACTGTTCTTCCGTTACACATACTAGCGACTGAATCGAACAGAAGGTTAAATGGTTAGACGAAACGATAATTGTAACTGAGTTGTATTCTATTATATCGTGATGTTTATATAGTTATACTCACCAGGTAACTGTTCTTCCGTTACACATACTAGCGACTGAATCGAACATAAGGTTAAATGGTTAGACGAAACGATAATTGTAACTGAGTTGTATTCTATTATATCGTGGTGATGTTTATATAGAAATACTCACCAGGTTACTGTTCTTCCGTTATACATACGAGCAACCGAATCGAACAGAAGGTTGAATGGATAGTATCTGGGTTGTATTCGATTATGATGTTATGCTGTGTATATAGTTAAACACACTAGGTGACGGTATTCCCGTTTCACATACGAGCGACCGAAACGAACAGAAAGTTGAATGGATAGTCTGAACAATCAATGTATCTGGGTGGTATCCGATTATATCGCAAAACTGTATATATAGTGATACTAACCAGGTGACGGTACTTTTGTTACACATACTAGCGACTGAATCGAACAGAAGGTTAAATGATTAGACAAAACGATAATTGTATCTGAGTTGTATTCGATGATATCGTGATGATGTTTATATAGCAATACTCACCAGGTAACTGTTCTTCCGTTTTACATACAAGCGACCGAATCGAGCAGAAGGTTGAATTCAGTATAGATTGAACAATCATCGTATCTGGGTTGTATTCGATTATGTTTATATAGTTATACTCACCAGGTAACTGTTCTTCCGTTAGACATACGAGCGACTGAATTGAACAGAAGGTTGAATGGATAGTATATGGGTTGTATTCGATTATGATGTTATGCTGTGTATATAGTTATACACACTAGGTGACGGTATTCTTGTTTCACATACGAGCGACCGAAACGAACAGAAAGTTGAATGGATAGTCTGAACAATCAATGTATCAGGGTGGTATCCGATTATATCGCAATACTGTATATATAGTGATACATACCAGGTGACGGTACTTCCGTTACACATACTAGCGACTGAATCGAACAGAAGGTTAAATGGTTAGACGAAACGATAATTGTAACTGCGTTGTATTCTATTATATCGTGGTGATGTTTATATAGAAATACTCACCAGGTTACTTTTCTTCCGTTATACATACGAGCAACCGAATCGAACAGAAGGTTGAATGGATAGTATCTGGGTTGTATTCGATTATGATGTTATGCTGTGTATATAGTTAAACACACTAGGTGACGGTATTCCCGTTTCACATACGAGCGACCAAAACGAACAGAAAGTTGAATGGATAGTCTGAACAATCAATGTATCTGGGTGGTATCCGATTATATCGCAATACTGTATATATAGTGATACTAACCAGGTGACGGTACTTCCGTTACACATACTAGCGACTGAATCGAACAGAAGGTTAAATGGTTAGACGTAACGATAATTGAAACTGAGTTGTATTCGATTATATCGTGGTGATGTTTATATAGAAATACTCACCAGGTAACTGTTCTTTCGTTTTCACATACAAGCGACCGAATCGAGCAGAAGGTCAAATGGATAGATTGAACAATCATCGTATCTGGGTTGTATTCGATTATGTTTATATAGTTATACTCACCAGGTAACTGTTCTTCCGTTACACATACTAGCGACTGAATCGAACAGAAGGTTAAATGGTTAGACGAAACGATAATTGTAACTGAGTTGTATTCTATTATATCGTGATGTTTATATAGTTATACTCACCAGGTAACTGTTCTTCCGTTACACATACTAGCGACTGAATCGAACATAAGGTTAAATGGTTAGACGAAACGATAATTGTAACTGAGTTGTATTCTATTATATCGTGGTGATGTTTATATAGAAATACTCACCAGGTTACTGTTCTTCCGTTATACATACGAGCAACCGAATCGAACAGAAGGTTGAATGGATAGTATCTGGGTTGTATTCGATTATGATGTTATGCTGTGTATATAGTTAAACACACTAGGTGACGGTATTCCCGTTTCACATACGAGCGACCGAAACGAACAGAAAGTTGAATGGAAAGTCTGAACAATCAATGTATCTGGGTGGTATCCGATTATATCGCAATACTGTATATATAGTGATACTAACCAGGTAACGGTACTTCCGTTACACATACTAGCGACTGAATCGAACAGAAGGTTAAATGGTTAGACGAAACGATAATTGAATCTGAGTTGTATTCGATTATATCGTGGTGATGTTTATATAGAAATACTCACCAGGTAACTGTTCTTTCGTTTTCACATACAAGCGACCGAATCGAGCAGAAGGTCAAATGGATAGATTGAACAATCATCGTATCTGGGTTGTATTCGATTATGTTTATATAGTTATACTCACCAGGTAACTGTTCTTCCGTTACACATACTAGCGACTGAATCGAACAGAAGGTTAAATGGTTAGACGAAACGATAATTGTAACTGAGTTGTATTCTATTATATCGTGGTGATGTTTATATAGAAATACTCACCAGGTTACTGTTCTTCCGTTATACATACGAGCAACCGAATCGAACAGAAGGTTGAATGGATAGTATTTGGGTTGTATTCGATTATGATGTTATGCTGTGTATATAGTTATACACACTAGGTGACGGTATTCCCGTTTCACATACGAGCGACCGAAACGAACAGAAAGTTGAATGGATAGTCTGAACAATCAATGTATCTGGATGGTATCCGATGACATCGTGATGATGTTTATATAGCAATACTCACCAGGTAACTGTTCTTCCGTTTAACATACAAGCGACCGAATCGAGCAGAAGGTTGAATTCAGTATAGATTGAACAATCATCGTATCTGGGTTGTATTCGATTATGTTTATATAGTTATACTCACCAGGTAACTGTTCTTCCGTTATACATACGAGCGACTGAATTGAACAGAAGGTTGAATGGATAGTATATGGGTTGTATTCGATTATGATGTTATGCTGTGTATATAGTTATACACACTAGGTATTCTTGTTTTACATACGAGCGACCGAAACGAACAGAAAGTTGAATGGATAGTCTGAACAATCAATGTATCAGGGTGGTATCCGATTATATCGCAATACTGTATATATAGTGATACATACCAGGTGACGGTACTTCCGTTACACATACTAGCGACTAAATCGAACAGAAGGTTAAATGGTTAGACGAAACGATAATTGTAACTGAGTTGTATTCTATTATATCGTGGTGATGTTTATATAGAAATACTCACCAGGTTACTGTTCTTCCGTTATACATAAAGGCAACCGAATCGAACAGAAGGTTGAATGGATAGTATATGGGTTGTATTCGATAATGATGTTATGCTGTGTATATAGTTATACACACTAGGTGACGGTATTCCCGTTTTACATACGAGCGACCGAAACGAACAGAAAGTTGAATGGAAAGTCTGAACAATCAATGTATCTGGGTGGTATCCGATTATATCGCAATACTGTATATATAGTAATACTAACCAGGTGACGGTATTTCCGTTACACATACTAGCGACTGAATCGAACAGAAGGTTGAATGGTTAGACGAAACGATAATTGTAACTGAGTTGTATTCTATTATATCGTGGTGATGTTTATATAGAAATACTCACCAGGTTACTGTTCTTTCGTTTTCACATACAAGCGACCAAATCGAGCAGAAGGTCAAATGGATAGATTGAACAATCATCGTATCTGGGTTGTATTCGATTATGTTTATATAGTTATACTCACCAGGTAACTGTTCTTCCGTTATACATACGAGCGACTGAATTGAACAGAAGGTTGAATGGATAGTATATGGGTTGTATTCGATTATGATGTTATACTGTGTATATAGTTATACACACTAGGTGACGGTATTCTTGTTTCACATACGAGCGACCGAAACGAACAGAAAGTTGAATGGATAGTCTGAACAATCAATGTATCTGGGTGGTATCCGATTATATCGCAATACTGTATATATAGTGATACTAACCAGGTGACGGTACTTCCGTTACACATACTAGCGACTGAATCGAACAGAAGGTTAAATGGTTAGACGAAACGATAATTGAAACTAAGTTGTATTCGATTATATCGTGGTGATGTTTATATAGAAATACTCACCAGGTAACTGTTCTTTCGTTTTCACATACAAGCGACCGAATCGAGCAGAAGGTCAAATGGATAGATTGAACAATCATCGTATCTGGTTGTATTCGATAATGTTTATATAGTTTTACTCACCAGGTAACTGTTCTTCCGTAACACATACTAGCGACTGAATCGAACAGAAGGTTAAATGGTTAGACGAAACGATAATTGAAACTGAGTTGTATTCTATTATATCGTGGTGATGTTTATATAGAAATACTCACCAGGTTACTGTTCTTCCGTTATACATACGAGCAACCGAATCGAACAGAAGGTTGAATGGATAGTATATGGGTTGTATTCGATTATGATGTTATGCTGTGTATATAGTTATACACACTAGGTGACGGTATTCCCGTTTCACATACGAGCGACCAAAACGAACAGAAAGTTGAATGGATAGTCTGAACAATCAATGTATCTGGGTGGTATCCGATCATATCGCAATACTGTATATATAGTGATACTAACCAGGTGACGGTACTTCCGTTACACATACTAGCGACTGAATCGAACAGAAGGTTAAATGGTTAGACAAAACGATAATTGTATCTGAGTTGTATTCGATGATATCGTGATGATGTTTATATAGCAATACTCACCAGGTAACTGTTCTTCCGTTTCACATACAAGCGACCGAATCGAGCAGGAGGTTGAATAGATAGATTGAACAATCATCGTATCTGGGTTGTATTCGATAATGTTTATATAATTATACTCACCAGGTAACTGTTCTTCCGTTACACATACTAGCGACTGAATTGAACAGAAGGTTGAATGGATAGTATATGGGTTGTATTCGATTATGATGTTATGCTGTGTATATAGTTATACACACTAGGTGACGGTATTCTTGTTTTACATACGAGCGACCGAAACGAACAGAAAGTTGAATGGATAGTCTGAACAATCAATGTATCAGGGTGGTATCCGATTATATCGCAATACTGTATATATAGTGATACATACCAGGTGACGGTACTTCCGTTACACATACTAGCGACTGAATCGAACAGAAGGTTAAATGGTTAGACGAAACGATAATTGTAACTGAGTTGTATTCTATTATATCGTGGTGATGTTTATATAGAAATACTCACCAGGTTACTGTTCTTCCGTTATACATACGAGCAACCGAATCGAACAGAAGGTTGAATGGATAGTATCTGAGTTGTATTCGATTATGATGTTATGCTATGTATATAGTTAAACACACTAGGTGACGGTATTCCCGTTTCACATACGAGCGACCGAAACGAACAGGAAGTTGAATGGATAGTCTGAACAATCAATGTATCTGGGTGGTATCCGATTATATCGCAATACTGTATATATAGTGATACTTACCAGGTGACGGTACTTCCGTTACACATACTAGCGACTGAATCGAACAGAAGGTTAAATGGTTAGACGAAACGATAATTGAAACTGAGTTGTATTCTATTATATCGTGGTGATGTTTATATAGAAATACTCACCAGGTTACTGTTCTTCCGTTACACATACTAGCGACTGAATCGAACAGAAGGTCAAATGGTTAGACGAAACGATAATTGAAACTGAGTTGTATTCGATTATATCGTGGTGATGTTTATATAGAAATACTCACCAGGTAACTGTTCTTTCGTTTTCACATACAAGCGACCGAATCGAGCAGAAGGTCAAATGGATAGATTGAACAATCATCGTATCTGGGTTGTATTCGATTATGTTTATATAGTTATACTCACCAGGTAACTGTTCTTCCGTTACACATACTAGCGACTGAATCGAACAGAAGGTTAAATGGTTAGACGAAACGATAATTGAAACTGAGTTGTATCCGATTATATCGTGGTGATGTTTATATAGAAATACTCACCAGGTAACTGTTCTTTCGTTTTCACATACAAGCGACCGAATCGAGCAGAAGGTCAAATGGATAGATTGAACAATCATCGTATCTGGGTTGTATTCGATTATGTTTATATAGTTATACTCACCAGGTAACTGTTCTTCCGTTACACATACTAGCGACTGAATCGAACAGAAGGGATAAATGGTTAGACGAAACGATAATTGAAACTGAGTTGTATTCTATTATATCGTGGTGATGTTTATATAGAAATACTCACCAGGTTACTGTTCTTCCGTTATACATACGAGCAACCGAATCGAACAGAAGGTTGAATAGATAGTATATGGGTTGTATTCGATTATGATGTTATGCTGTGTATATAGTTATACACACTAGGTGACGGTATTCTTGTTTTACATACGAGCGACCGAAACGAACAGAAAGTTGAATGGATAGTCTGAACAATCAATGTATCAGGGTGGTATCCGATTATATCGCAATACTGTATATATAGTGATACATACCAAGTGACGGTACTTCCGTTACACATACTAGCGACTGAATCGAACAGGAGGTTAAATGGTTAGACGAAACGATAATTGAAACTGAGTTGTATTCGATTATATCGTGGTGATGTTTATATAGAAATACTCACCAGGTTACTGTTCTTCCGTTATACATACGAGCAACCGAATCGAACAGAAGGTTGAATGGATAGTATATGGGATGTATTCGATTATGATGTTATGCTGTGTATATAGTTATACACACTAGGTAACGGTATTCCCGTTTCACATACGAGCGACCGAAACGAACAGAAAGTTGAATGGATAGTCTGAACAATCAATGTATCTGGGTGGTATCCGATTATATCGCAATACTGTATATATAGTGATACATACCAGGTGACGGTACTTCCGTTACACATACTAGCGACTGAATCGAAAAGAAGGTTAAATGGTTAGACGAAACGATGATTGTAACTGAGTTGTATTCTATTATATCGTGGTGATGTTTATATAGTTATACTCACCAGGTAACTGTTCTTCCGTTACACATACTAGCGACTGAATCGAACAGAAGGTTAAATGGTTAGACGAAACGATAATTGTAACTGAGTTGTATTCTATTATATCGTGGTGATGTTTATATAGAAATACTCACCAGGTTACTGTCCTTCCATTATACATACGAGCAACCGAATCGAACAGAAGGTTGAATGGATAGTATCTGGATTGTATTCGATTATGATGTTATGCTGTGTATATAGTCAAACACACTAGGTGACGGTATTCCCGTTTCACATACGAGCGACCGAAACGAACAGAAAGTTGAATGGATAGTCTGAACAATCAATGTATCTGGGTGGTATCCGATTATATCGCAATACTGTATATATAGTGATACTAACCAGGTGACGGTACTTCCGTTACACATACTAGCGACTGAATCGAACAGAAGGTTAAATGGTTAGACAAAACGATAATTGTATCTGAGTTGTATTCGATGATATCGTGATGATGTTTATATAGCAATACTCACCAGGTAACTGTTCTTCCGTTTTACATACAAGCGACCGAATCGAGCAGGAGGTTGAATTCAGTATAGATTGAACAATCATCGTATCTGGGTTGTATTCGATTATGTTTATATAGTTATACTCACCAGGTAACTGTTCTTCCGTTATACATACGAGCGACTGAATTGAACAGAAGGTTGAATGGATAGTATATGGGTTGTATTCGATAATGATGTTATGCTGTGTATATAGTTATACACACTAGGTGACGGTATTCTCGTTTTACATACGAGCGACCGAAACGAACAGAAAGTTGAATGGATAGTATCTGGGTTGTATTCGATTATGATGTTATGCTGTGTATATAGTTATACACACTAGGTGACGGTATTCCTGTTTCACATACGAGCGACCGAAACGAACAGAAAGTTGAATGGATAGTCTGAACAATCAATGTATCTGGGTGGTATCCGATTATATCGCAATACTGTATATATAGTGATACTAACCAGGTGACGGTACTTCCGTTACACATACTAGCGACTGAATCGAACAGAAGGTTAAATGGTTAGACAAAACGATAATTGAAACTGAGTTGTATTCGATTCTATCGTGGTGATGTTTATATAGAAATACTCACCAGGTTACTGTTCTTCCGTTATACATACGAGCAACCGAATCGAACAGAAGGTTGAATGGATAGTATCTGGGTTGTATTCGATTATGATGTTATGCTGTGTAAATCGTTAAACACACTAGGTGACGGTATTCCCGTTTCACATACGAGCGATCGAAACGAACAGAAAGTTGAATGGATAGTCTGAACAATCAATGTATCTGGGTGGTATCTGATTATATCGCAATACTGTATATATAGTGATACTAACCAGGTGACGGTACTTCCGTTACACATACTAGCGACTGAATCGAACAGAAGGTTAAATGGTTAGACGAAACGATAATTGAAACTGAGTTGTATTCGATTATATCGTGGTGATGTTTATATAGAAATACTCACCAGGTAACTGTTCTTTCATTTTCACATACAAGCGACCGAATCGAGCAGAAGGTCAAATGGATAGATTGAACAATCATCGTATCTGGGTTGTATTCGATAATGTTTATATAGTTATACTCACCAGGTAACTGTTCTTCCGTTACACATACTAGCGACTGAATCGAACAGAAGGTTAAATGGTTAGACGAAACGATAATTGTAACTGAGTTGTATTCTATTATATCGTGGTGATGTTTATATAGAAATACTCACCAGGTTACTGTTCTTCCGTTATACATACGAGCAACCAAATCGAACAGAAGGTTGAATGGATAGTATCTGGGTTGTATTCGATTATGATGTTATGGTGTGTATATAGTTAAACACACTAGGTGACGTTATTCCCGTTTCACATACAAGCGACTGAAACGAACAGAAAGTTGAATGGATAGTCTGAACAATCAATGTATCTGGGTGGTATCCGATTATATCGCAATGCTGTATATATAGTGATACTAATCAGGTGACGGTACTTCCGTTACACATACTAGCGACTGAATCGAACAGAAGGTTAAATGGTTAGACGAAACGATAATTGAAACTGAGTTGTATTCGATTATATCGTGGTGATGTTTATATAGAAATACTCACCAGGTAACTGTTCTTTCGTTTTCACATACAAGCGACCGAATCGAGCAGAAGGTCAAATGGATAGATTGAACAATCATCGTATCTGGGTTGTATTCGATTATGTTTATATAGTTATACTCACCAGGTAACTGTTCTTCCGTTACACATACGAGCGACTGAATTGAACAGAAGGTTGAATGGATAGTATATGGGTTGTATTCGATTATGATGTTATGCTGTGTATATAGTTAAACACACTAGGTGACGGTATTCCCGTTTCACATACGAGCGACCGATCTGGGTGGTATCCGATTATATCGCAATACTGTATATATAGTGATACTAACCAGGTGACGGTACTTCCGTTACACATACTAGCGACTGAATCGAACAGAAGGTTGAATGGTTAGACGAAACGATAATTGAAACTGAGTTGTATTCGATTATATCGTGGTGATGTTTATATAGAAATACTCACCAGGTAACTGTTCTTTCGTTTTCACATACAAGCGACCGAATCGAGCAGAAGGTCAAATGGATAGATTGAACAATCATCGTATCTGGGTTGTATTCGATTATGTTTATATAGTTATACTCACCAGGTAACTGTTCTTCCGTTACACATACTAGCGACTGAATCGAACAGAAGGTTAAATGGTTAGACGAAACGATAATTGAAACTGAGTTGTATTCTATTATATCGTGGTGATGTTTATATAGAAATACTCACCAGGTTACTGTTCTTCCGTTATACATACGAGCAACCGAATCGAACAGAAGGTTGAATGGATAGTATATGGGTCGTATTCGATTATGATGTTATGCTTTGTATATAGTTATACACACTAGGTGACGGTATTCCCGTTTCACAAACGAGCGACCGAAACGAACAGAAAGTTGAATGGATAGTTTGAACAATCAATGTATCTGGGTGGTATCCGATTATATCGCAATACTGTATATATAGTGATACTAACCAGGTGACGGTACTTCCGTTACACATACTAGCGACTGAATCGAACAGAAGGTTAAATGGTTAGACGAAACGATAATTGAAACTGAGTTGTATTCGATTATATCGTGGTGATGTTTATATAGCAATACTCACCAGGTAACTGTTCTTCCGTTTTACATACAAGCGACCGAATCGAGCAGGAGGTTGAATGGATAGTATCTGGATTGTATTCGATTATGATGTTATGCTGTGTATATAGTCAAACACACTAGGTGACGGTATTCCCGTTTCACATACGAGCGACCGAAACGAACAGAAAGTTGAATGGATAGTCTGAACAATCAATGTATCTGGGTGGTATCCGATTATATCGCAATACTGTATATATAGTGATACTAACCAGGTGACGGTACTTCCGTTACACATACTAGCGACTGAATCGAACAGAAGGTTAAATGGTTAGACAAAACGATAATTGTATCTGAGTTGTATTCGATGATATCGTGATGATGTTTATATAGCAATACTCACCAGGTAACTGTTCTTCCGTTTTACATACAAGCGACCGAATCGAGCAGGAGGTTGAATTCAGTATAGATTGAACAATCATCGTATCTGGGTTGTATTCGATTATGTTTATATAGTTATACTCACCAGGTAACTGTTCTTCCGTTATACATACGAGCGACTGAATTGAACAGAAGGTTGAATGGATAGTATATGGGTTGTATTCGATAATGATGTTATGCTGTGTATATAGTTATACACACTAGGTGACGGTATTCTTGTTTTACATACGAGCGACCGAAACGAACAGAAAGTTGAATGGATAGTATCTGGGTTGTATTCGATTATGATGTTATGCTGTGTATATAGTTATACACACTAGGTGACGGTATTCCTGTTTCACATACGAGCGACCGAAACGAACAGAAAGTTGAATGGATAGTCTGAACAATCAATGTATCTGGGTGGTATCCGATTATATCGCAATACTGTATATATAGTGATACTAACCAGGTGACGGTACTTCCGTTACACATACTAGCGACTGAATCGAACAGAAGGTTAAATGGTTAGACAAAACGATAATTGAAACTGAGTTGTATTCGATTCTATCGTGGTGATGTTTATATAGAAATACTCACCAGGTTACTGTTCTTCCGTTATACATACGAGCAACCGAATCGAACAGAAGGTTGAATGGATAGTATCTGGGTTGTATTCGATTATGATGTTATGCTGTGTAAATCGTTAAACACACTAGGTGACGGTATTCCCGTTTCACATACGAGCGATCGAAACGAACAGAAAGTTGAATGGATAGTCTGAACAATCAATGTATCTGGGTGGTATCTGATTATATCGCAATACTGTATATATAGTGATACTAACCAGGTGACGGTACTTCCGTTACACATACTAGCGACTGAATCGAACAGAAGGTTAAATGGTTAGACGAAACGATAATTGAAACTGAGTTGTATTCGATTATATCGTGGTGATGTTTATATAGAAATACTCACCAGGTAACTGTTCTTTCGTTTTCACATACAAGCGACCGAATCGAGCAGAAGTTCAAATGGATAGATTGAACAATCATCGTATCTGGGTTATATTCGATAATGTTTATATAGTTATACTCACCAGGTAACTGTTCTTCCGTTACACATACTAGCGACTGAATCGAACAGAAGGTTAAATGGTTAGACGAAACGATAATTGTAACTGAGTTGTATTCTATTATATCGTGGTGATGTTTATATAGAAATACTCACCAGGTTACTGTTCTTCCGTTATACATACGAGCAACCAAATCGAACAGAAGGTTGAATGGATAGTATCTGGGTTGTATTCGATTATGATGTTATGGTGTGTATATAGTTAAACACACTAGGTGACGTTATTCCCGTTTCACATACAAGCGACTGAAACGAACAGAAAGTTGAATGGATAGTCTGAACAATCAATGTATCTGGGTGGTATCCGATTATATCGCAATGCAGTATATATAGTGATACTAATCAGGTGACGATACTTCCGTTACACATACTAGCGACTGAATCGAACAGAAGGTTAAATGGTTAGACGAAACGATAATTGAAACTGAGTTGTATTCGATTATATCGTGGTGATGTTTATATAGAAATACTCACCAGGTAACTGTTCTTTCGTTTTCACATACAAGCGACCGAATCGAGCAGAAGGTCAAATGGATAGATTGAACAATCATCGTATCTGGGTTGTATTCGATTATGTTTATATAGTTATACTCACCAGGTAACTGTTCATCCGTTACACATACGAGCGACTGAATTGAACAGAAGGTTGAATGGATAGTATATGGGTTGTATTCGATTATGATGTTATGCTGTGTATATAGTTAAACACACTAGGTGACTGTATTCCCGTTTCACATACGAGCGACCGATCTGGGTGGTATCCGATTATATCGCAATACTGTATATATAGTGATACTAACCAGGTGACGGTACTTCCGTTACACATACTAGCGACTGAATCGAACAGAAGGTTGAATGGTTAGACGAAACGATAATTGAAACTGAGTTGTATTCGATTATATCGTGGTGATGTTTATATAGAAATACTCACCAGGTAACTGTTCTTTCGTTTTCACATACAAGCGACCGAATCGAGCAGAAGGTCAAATGGATAGATTGAACAATCATCGTATCTGGGTTGTATTCGATTATGTTTATATAGTTATACTCACCAGGTAACAGTTCTTCCGTTACACATACTAGCGACTGAATCGAACAGAAGGTTAAATGGTTAGACGAAACGATAATTGAAACTGAGTTGTATTCTATTATATCGTGGTGATGTTTATATAGAAATACTCACCAGGTTACTGTTCTTCCGTTATACATACGAGCAACCGAATCGAACAGAAGGTTGAATGGATAGTATATGGGTCGTATTCGATTATGATGTTATGCTTTGTATATAGTTATACACACTAGGTGACGGTATTCCCGTTTCACAAACGAGCGACCGAAACGAACAGAAAGTTGAATGGATAGTCTGAACAATCAATGTATCTGGGTGGTATCCGATTATATCGCAATACTGTATATATAGTGATACTAACCAGGTGACGGTACTTCCGTTACACATACTAGCGACTGAATCGAACAGAAGGTTAAATGGTTAGACGAAACGATAATTGAAACTGAGTTGTATTCGATTATATCGTGGTGATGTTTATATAGCAATACTCACCAGGTAACTGTTCTTCCGTTTTACATACAAGCGACCGAATCGAGCAGGAGGTTGAATAGATAGATTGAACAATCATCGTATCTGGGTTGTATTCGATAATGTTTATATAAATATACTCACCAGGTAACTGTTCTTCCGTTACACATACTAGCGACTGAATCGAACAGAAGGTTAAATGGTTAGACGAAACGATAATTGTAACTGAGTTGTATTCTATTATATCGTGGTGATGTTTATATAGAAATACTCACCAGGTTACTGTTCTTCCGTTATACATACGAGCAACCGAATCGAACAGAAGGTTGAATGGATAGTATCTGGGTTGTATTCGATTATGATGTTATGCTGTGTATATAGTCAAACACACTAGGTGACGGAATTCCCGTTTCACATACGAGCGACCGAAACGAACAGAAAGTTGAATGGATAGTCTGAACAATCAATGTATCTGGGTGGTATCCGATTATATCGCAATACTGTATATATAGTGATACTAACCAGGTGAAGGTACTTCCGTTACACATACTAGCGACTGAATCGAACAGAAGGTTAAATGGTTAGACGAAACGATAATTGTATCTGAGTTGTATTCGATGATAACGTGATGATGTTAATATAGCAATACTCACCAGGTAACTGTTCGTCCGTTACACATACGAGCGACCGAAACGAACAGAAAGTTGAATGGATAGTCTGAACAATCAATGTATCTGGGTGGTATCCGATTATATCGCAATACTGTATATATAGTGATACTAACCAGTAGACGGTACTTCCGTTACACATACTAGCGACTGAATCGAACAGAAGGTTAAATGGTTAGACGAAACGATAATTGAAACTGAGTTGTATTCGATTATGTCGTGGTGATGTTTATATAGAAATACTCACCAGGTAACTGTTCTTTCGTTTTCACATACAAGCGACCGAATCGAGCAGAAGGTCAAATGGATAGATTGAACAATCATCGTATCTGGGTTGTATTCGATTATGTTTATATAGTTATACTCACCAGGTAACTGTTCTTCCGTTACACATTCTAGCGACTGAATCGAACAGAAGGTTAAATGGTTAGACGAAACGATAATTGAAACTGAATTGTATTCTATTATATCTTGGTGATGTTTATATAGAAATACTCACCAGGTTACTGTTCTTCCGTTATACATACGAGCAACCGAATCGAACAGAAGGTTGAATGGATAGTATATGGGTTGTATTCGATTATGATGTTATGCTTTGTATATAGTTATACACACCAGGTGACGGTATTCCCGTTTCACATACGAGCGACCGAAACGAACAGAAAGTTGAATTTCGAAACTTTATGCTATATATACAATATCTCTCACAAAGTTGATAAATCTGTTTTTCGGAACGAACAGTGATCAATCAATCAATCAATCAATCAATCAATCAATGTTTATTCAGAGATCATTACATATAGCTAAAGAGTATAATATAAATCTAAATCTAAGTTGAATAAACACAGTTAATCGCTAAAGAACATTCTTGAAAGCGATATAAATGTGAACTTCATTAATAATATTTATTTAACTAATGATAATCCACAAAGGTGGAGTACACATTTAGGTATAAGTTGAAAACATAAATTGATAAATAATTAACAAAAGTAAAATATAATGATAATTATTAGTAGATAAGAGTACTGAGAACTTAAAGAAAGAAAAGATAAGGAAGCTGTTCTTCAATAATGATATATATTAGAAACATCCACATACTGATGAATTTGAAACCGTGGATTCTGTAATATCCACCAATTTATTTTCGTTTTGAACGTGTATATTGAGGAAATAGTCCTATATTCGTCGGGTATAACAGTATACAGTTTTGGTGCCAAGTACAAATATGATCTTAGCAGTGTATTTTTTTCAGGTCTCGAGATTCGGATTTGATTGGGTTTATTTCTCGTGTTATAGTTATGTTGGACGTAGTCCAATTCATATTTATATTTATGTTGTCTTGAGACTACCATGAGAAAAAATATTTGTCTGACATCTAGCAGTTTGGTTTCTTTATATAATTGATCTGATGGGTAAGTCATAGGCTTATTATATACTATTTTGATCAACCATTTTTGAATTTTCTCCAAATTCTTTATAAAGGAATTGGCAGCTGCTCCCCATGCTACTATAGCATACCTGATATGACTTTCAGCTAAGCTATAGTAAATTATTCTCATTTGGTCTGAAGTGAGGATTTTTTTCAAATATTTGAATTTTGATAACATAAATCTCAATTTTTTAATTACATAATTTATTTGAACGTCCCATTTCAAGTGACTGTCTATGTAAATACCAAGGTACTTCGTGTTAGACGCTTTGTTGATTGTCGTGAGAATACCGTTATTACGAATGGTCAGTGTTTCATATTCTGGCAAGTATCGAGGATAAGAAGTAAAGGGAATGTAATTCGTTTTATGGAAGTTCACAGTAAGCAGGCGATTGTTGAACCAGTTGGTTAGTTTTATGAGATCTGCTTCAGCTGTATTCTTGAGGGTTCTCCAATCGTCAGCGCTGTAGATTACTGCCGTATCATCTGCAAAGCTAACAGCATCACCCTCGATATCAAGCTGAAATAGATCGTTGATATAGATATTAAATAAAATGGGTCCTAATACGGTGCCTTGAGGGAGACCATAGACAACGTCTTCGGTAGAGCTAAGAATATCATTTATCTGTACCATTTGTTTTCTGTTCGATAAATAACTTTCAAGCAGTCGATAGGGTGTTCCTCTGAATCCAATGTTTTCTAGAATTGTTAGTAGTTGTTGGTGACAAACTGTATCGAACGCTTTAGTTAAATCGATAAACATGCATAATGTTGGACATTTTTGATCGATTTTCTTGCTTACTCTAGATATGACATAGGCTATAGCATCTTCAGTCGATTTATTCTCTCTGAAACCGAATTGTTTGTTTGACAATATGTTGTATTTATGTAAATAGCTGGTCATACGAGATTTCAGGATTCTCTCGAATATCTTTGCCAAATTGGATAATAGTGATATTGGTCGATAGTTGCTGATGTTGAGTTTGTCTCCTTTTTTGTGGATAGGTTTGATTATTGCATTCTTGAAGGCTGCAGGGACTTCACCTGAGTTGAAGCATTGGTTTATTATAAAAGCAAGTGGTTTGGCAATACTTTGGGATACTAATTTTAATGTTTCTGATGTGAATCCGTCTATTCCTGGAGCCTTTTTGTTTTTCAGATTTGAAATCGTTTCCAATATTTCTATTTCATTGGTCTCAGCGAGGAAGAATGATTGTAGGGTTGCTGCTTCTACATGGGGTTCTACATCAGCCTTGATTTTTATCTCGTCAGCCAATTTTTTGCCAATGTTCGAAAAGTATGTATTAAATTCGCTCGCAATATCATAATCAGTATTTAGTATATCTCCATTTTCTGCTCTGATTTCGGATATTTCTTTCTTTTCCGATTTATTCTTGGTGATGTCGTTAATACATTTCCATAGTCCAGATGAGTTTGATTTGTTTCGATCGATTTCATTTTGGTAGTAAAGCCTTTTAGCTTCATCAATTAGAATATTCAATCTGTTTCTGAATTTTTTATAATTTGATATGTTTTCATCATTTGGATTTCTTTTCATTATTTTATAGAGAATGTTTTTGTTATTTATTAAATTGACTAACGCAGCTGTTATCCAAGCCTTCTTTTTTGTTTTGCATGATTTTATTTTCTTCGTGATTGTACAATTTTCAATGTGATTTTTGAATTTTTTTATGAAATTATTCGTGCATGTGTCGAGATCTTCAGTCATATAAACTTCTTCCCAATTTTCCTCACGTAGTACAAGCATTAATCTATCTTTATTCAAATACCGTTTAGTGATAGCTACATCTTTCATTTTAATCTCTACATCTGGACAACTTACTTGGGCAACTATCATGTAATGATCAGTGATATCAGACTGCAGAATGGCCGATTGAATATTGTGTATTGATGTTATTGGTTTCTTGATGAAAATGTGATCAATGCATGAGTTTGACTCACCTTTAACTCTGGTGTGTTTATTGATTGCTGAAATGAATGCATTTTCTCCTAGTATATCCAGGTGATCTTCTGTGTGCTCTTCATGGCCTAGGATATTGATATTCATGTCCCCAACGAATACGTGAAAATCGGACCTCGTATTATTCAGATAATTTTGCAGTTGCCTGTTAAAATTATTTACGCATGTAGATGGGGGCCTGTAAACAGCTGTTATTAAAATATTTCTATCAGTAATCTTTGAATTTATTTCAATTACCTTCAACTCACCAAAATTGATAATAGAGTAAAGGTAATTAATTCCCTTTTTTATATACACTACCGTACCATCATTTTGATTAATGCTTCCTTCACTGTATACATAGTTATAACCTTCGATTTGATATAAAGATGAATCATCAATTTGCCATGTTTCTGATAATACTATGAAGTCTAATTCGGTGTCAATTTGACTGATTAGAATCTTGAACTCATCTAAGTTTTTGTTAATGCTTCTAATATTTCCGTGTAAAACATTGCAAACTCTCTTTTTACTTTCAGCATCAAGCATTTCGTTAATATCTGTTATGGTATCGAACGATTCTGTATCTACTGTCTCAATTCAAAATTTTTTTATATAATTGTTCATTTTTTCTATGTTGATCGATAATCAGAGTGAAAATTATTCGAATTTGATTTTAATTATAATGTGGGCATAAAAATGGTTAAAAATTATGTCAATCGACGATGGGTTGTTTGGAGAAAGTCTGATCTATATATTTATATGAAACCTGATTAATAATAACAATAATGAAATTATTGATTTCAAAACTAGCGGTGCAAGTGGTTTTATTTTTGAGATTTTGGTCGATGATGGGCGATTGATTGGAGAGTGTATCTGGGTGATATCCGATTATATCGCAATACTGTATATATAGTGATACTAACCAGGTGACGGTACTTCCGTTACACGTACTAGCGACTTAATCGAACAGAAGGTTAATGGTTAGACGAAACGATAATTGAAACTGAGTTGTATTCGATTATATCGTGGTGATGTTTATATAGAAATACTCACCAGGTAACTGTTCTTTCGTTTTCACATACAAGCGACCGAATCGAGCAGAAGGTCAAATGGATAGATTGAACAATCATCGTATCTGGGTTGTATTCGATAATGTTTATATAATTATACTCACCAGGTAACTGTTCTTCCGTTACACATACTAGCGACTGAATCTAACAGAAGGTTGAATGGTTAGACGAAACGATAATTGCAACTGAGTTGTATTCTATTATATCGTGGTGATGTTTATATAGAAATACTCACCAGGTTACTGTTCTTCCGTAATACATACGAGCAACCGAATCGAACAGAAGGTTGAATGGATAGTATCTGGGTTGTATTCGATTATGATGTTATGCTGTGTATATAGTTAAACACACTAGGTGTCGGTATTCCCGTTTCACATACGAGCGACCGAAACGAACAGGAAGTTGAATGGATAGTCTGTACAATCAATGTATCTGGGTGGTATTCGATTATATCGCAATACTGTATATATAGTGATACTAACCAGGTGACGGTACTTCCGTTACACATACTAGCGACTGAATCGAACAGAAGGTTAAATGGTTAGACGAAACGATAATTGTATCTGAGTTGTATTCGATGATAACGTGATGATGTTTATATAGCAATACTCACCAGGTAACTGTTCTTCCGTTACACATACGAGAAACCGAAACGAACAGAAAGTTGAATGGATAGTCTGAACAATCAATGTATCTGGGTGGTATCCGATTAAATCGCAATACTGTATATATAGTGATACTAACCAGGTGACGGTACTTCCGTTACACATACTAGCGACTGAATCGAACAGAAGGTTGAATGGTTAGACGAAACGATAATTGAAACTGAGTTGTATTCGATTATATCGTGGTGATGTTTATATAGAAATACTCACCAGGTAACTGTTCTTTCGTTTTCACATACAAGCGACCGAATCGAGCAGAAGGTCAAATGGATAGATTGAACAATCATCGTATCTGGGTTGTATTCGATTATGTTTATATAGTTATACTCACCAGGTAACTGTTCTTCCGTTACACATACTAGCGACTGAATCGAACAGCTGGTTAAATGGTTAGACGAAACGATAATTGAAACTGAGTTGTTTTCTATTATATCGTGGTGATGTTTATATAGAAATACTCACCAGGTTACTGTTCTTCCGTTATACATACGAGCAACCGAATCGAACAGAAGGTTGAATGGATAGTATATGGGTTGTATTCGATTATAATGTTATGCTGTGTATATAGTTATACACACTGGGTGACGGTATTCCCGTTTCACAAACGAGCGACCGAAACGAACAGAAAGTTGAATGGATAGTCTGAACAATCAATGTATCTGGGTGGTATCCGATTATATCGCAATACTGTATATATAGTGATACTAACCAGGTGACGGTACTTCCTTTACACATACTAGCGACTGAATCGAACAGAAGGTTAAATGGTTAGACGAAACGATAATTGAAACTGAGTTGTATTCGATTATATCGTGGTGATGTTTATATAGCAATACTCACCAGGTAACTGTTCTTCCGTTTTACATACAAGCGACCGAATCGAGCAGGAGGTTGAATAGATAGATTGAACAATCATCGTATCTGGGTTGTATTCGATAATGTTTATATAAATATACTCACCAGGTAACTGTTCTTCCGTTACACATACTAGCGACTGAATCGAACAGAAGGGTAAATGGTTAGACGAAACGATAATTGTAACTGAGTTGTATTCTATTATATCGTGGTGATGTTTATATAGAAATACTCACCAGGTTACTGTTCTTCCGTTATACATACGAGCAACCGAATCGAACAGAAGGTTGAATGGATAGTATCTGGGTTGTATTCGATTATGATGTTATGCTGTGTATATAGTCAAACACACTAGGTGACGGTATTCCCGTTTCACATACGAGCGACCGAAACGAACAGAAAGTTGAATGGATAGTCTGAACAATCAATGTATCTGGGTGGTATCCGACTATATCGCAATACTGTATATATAGTGATATTAACCAGGTGACGGTACTTCTGTTACACATACTAGCGACTGAATCGAACAGAAGGTTAAATGGTTAGACGAAACGATAATTGTATCTGAGTTGTATTCGATGATAACGTGATGATGTTAATATAGCAATACTCACCAGGTAACTGTTCGTCCGTTACACATACGAGCGACCGAAACGAACAGAAAGTTGAATGGATAGTCTGAACAATCAATGTATCTGGGTGGTATCCGATTATATCGCAATACTGTATATATAGTGATACTAACCAGGTGACGGTACTTCCGTTACACATACTAGCGACTGAAACGAACAGAATGTTAAATGGTTAGACGAAACGATAATTGTATCTGAGTTGTATTCGATGATAACGTGATGATGTTAATATAGCAATACTCACCAGGTAACTGTTCGTCCGTTACACATACGAGCGACCGAAACGAACAGAAAGTTGAATGGATAGTCTGAACAATCAATTTATCTGGGTGGTATCCGATTATATCGCAATACTGTATATATGGTGATACTAACCAGGTGACGGTACTTCCGTTACACATACTAGCGACTGAAACGAACAGAATGTTAAATGGTTAGACGAAACGATAATTAAAACTGAGTTGTATTCGATTATATCGTGGTGATGTTTATATAGGAATACTCACCAGGTAACTGTTCTTTCGTTTTCACATACAAGCGACCGAATCGAGCAGAAGGTCAAATGGATAGATTGAACAATCATCGTATCTGGGTTGTATTCGATTATGTTTATATAGTTATACTCACCAGGTAACTGTTCTTCCGTCACACATACTAGCGACTGAATCGAACAGAAGGTTAAATGGTTAGACGAAACGATAATTGAAACTGAGTTGTATTCTATTATATCGTGGTGATGTTTATATATAAATACTCACCAGGTTACTGTTCTTCCGTTATACATACGAGCAACCGAATCGAACAGAAGGTTGAATGGATAGTATATGGGTTGTATTCGATTATGATGTTATGCTGTGTATATAGTTAAACACACTAGGTGACGGTATTCCCGTTTCACATACGAGCGACCGAAACGAACAGAAAGTTGAATGGATAGTCTGAACAATCAATGTATCTGGGTGGTATCCGATTATATCGCAATACTGTATATATAGTGATACTAACCAGGTGACGGTACTTCCGTTACACATACTAGCGACTGAATCGAACAGAAGGTTAAATGGTTAGACGAAACGATAATTGTATCTGAGTTGTATTCGATGATAACGTGATGATGTTTATATAGCAATACTCACCAGGTAACTGTTCTTCCGTTACACATACGAGCGACCGAAACGAACAGAAAGTTGAATGGATAGTCTGAACAATCAATGTATCTGGGTGGTATCCGATTATATCGCAATACTGTATATATAGTGATACTAACCAGGTGACGGTACTTCCGTTACACATACTAGCGACTGAATCGAACAGAAAGTTAAATGGTTAGATGAAACGATAATTGAAACTGAGTTGTATTCGATTATATCGTGATGATGTTTATATAGAAATACTCACCAGGTAACTGTTCTTTCGTTTTCACATACAAGCGACCGAATCGAGCAGAAGGTCAAATGGATAGATTGAACAATCATCGTATCTGGGTTTTATTCGATTATGTTTATATAGTTATACTCACCAGGTAACTGTTCTTCCGTTACACATACTAGCGACTGAATCGAACAGAAGGTTAAATGGTTAGACGAAACGATAATTGAAACTGAGTTGTATTCTATTATATCGTGGTGATGTTTATACAGAAATACTCACCAGGTTACTGTTCTTCCGTTATACATACGAGCAACCGAATCGAACAGAAGGTTGAATGGATAGTATATGGGTTGTATTCGATTATGATGTTATGCTGTGTATATAGTTATACACACTAGGTGACGGTATTCCCGTTTCACATACGAGCGACCGAAACGAACAGAAAGTTGAATGGATAGTCTGAACAATCAATGTATCTGGGTGGTATCCGATTATATCGCAATACTGTATATATAGTGATACTAACCAGGTGACGGTATTTTCGTTACACATACTAGCGACTGAATCGAACAGAAGGTTAAATGGTTAGACGAACTATAATTGAAACTGAGTTGTATTCGATTATATCGTGGTGATGTTTATATAGCAATACTCACCAGGTAACTGTTCTTCCGTTTTACATACAAGCGACCGAATCGAGCAGGAGGTTGAATAGATAGATTGAACAATCATCGTATCTGGGTTGTATTCGATAATGATTATATAGTTATACTCACCAGGTAACTGTTCTTCCGTTACACATACTAGCGACTGAATCGAACAGAAGGTTAAATGGTTAGACGAAACGATAATTGTAACTGAGTTGTATTCTATTATATCGTGGTGATGTTTATATAGAAATACTCACCAGGTTACTGTTCTTCCGTTATATATACGAGCAACCGAATCGAACAGAAGGTTGAATGGATAGTATATGGGTTGTATTCGATTATGATGTTATGCTGTGTATATAGTTATACACACTAGGTGACGGTATTCCCGTTTTACATACGAGCGACCGAAACGAACAGAAAGTTGAATGGATAGTCTGAACAATCAATGTATCTGGGTGGTATCCGATTATATCGCAATACTGTATATATAGTGATACTATCCAGGTGACGGTACTTCCGTTACACATACTAGCGACTGAATCGAACAGAAGGTTAAATGGTTAGACGAAACGATAATTGTAACTGAGTTGTATTCTATTATATCGTGGTGATGTTTATATAGAAATACTCACCAGGTTACTGTTCTTCCGTTACACATACGAGCAACCGAATCGAACAGAAGGTTGAATGGATAGTATCTGGGTTTTATTCGTATGTGATGTTATGCTGTGTATATAGTTAAACACACTAGGTGACGGTATTCCCGTTTCACATACGAGCGACCGAAACGAACAGAAAGTTGAATGGATAGTCTGAACAATCAATGTATCTGGGTGGTATCCGATTATATCGCAATACTGTATATATAGTGATACTAACCAGGTGACGGTACTTCCGTTACACATACTAGCGACTGAATCGAACAGAAGGTTAAATGGTTAGACGAAACGATAATTGTATCTGAGTTGTATTCGATGATAACGTGATGATGTTTATATAGCAATACTCACCAGGTAACTGTTCTTCCGTTTTACATACAAGCGACCGAATCGAGCAGAAGGTTGAATTTAGTATAGATTGAACAATCATCGTATCTGGGTTGTATTCGATTATGTTTATATAGTTATACTCACCAGGTAACTGTTCTTCCGTTATACATACGAGCGACTGAATTGAACAGGAGGTTGAATGGATAGTATATGGGTTGTATTCGATTATGATGTTATGCTGTGTATATAGTTATACACACTAGGTGACGGTATTCCCGTTTTACATACGAGCGACCGAAACAAAAAGAAAGTTGAATGGATAGACTGAACAATCAATGTATCTGGTTGGTATCCGACTATATCGCAATACTGTATATATAGTGATACTAACCAGGTGACGGTACTTCCGTTACACATACTAGCGACTGAATCGAACAGAAGGTTAAATGGTTAGACGAAACGATAATTGTAACTGAGTTGTATTCTATTATATCGTGGTGATGTTTATATAGAAATACTCACCAGGTTACTGTTCTTCCGTTATACATACGAGCAACCGAATCGAACAGAAGGTTGAATGGATAGTATATGGGTTGTATTCGATTATGATGTTATGCTGTGTATATAGTTATACACACTAGGTGACGGTATTCTTGTTTTACATACGAGCGACCGAAACGAACAGAAAGTTGAATGGATAGTCTGAACAATCAATGTATCAGGGTGGTATCCGATTATATCGCAATACTGTATATATAGTGATACATACCAGGTGACGGTACTTCCGTTACACATACTAGCGACTGAATCGAACAGAAGGTTAAATGGTTAGACGAAACGATAATTGTATCTGAGTTGTATTCGATGATATCGTGATGATGTTTATATAGCAATACTCACCAGGTAACTGTTCTTCCGTTTTACATACAAGCGACCGAATCGAGCAGAAGGTTGAATTCAGTATAGATTGAACAATCATCGTATCTGGGTTGTATTCGATTATGTTTATATATTTATACTCACCGGGTAACTGTTCTTCCGTTACACATACTAGCGACTGAATCGAACAGAAGGTTAAATGGTTAGACGAAACGATAATTGTAACTGAGTTGTATTCTATTATATCGTGGTGATGTTTATATAGAAATACTCACCAGGTTACTGTTCTTCCGTTATACATACGAGCAACCGAATCGAACAGAAGGTTGAATGGATAGTATATGGGTTGTATTCGATTATGATGTTATGCTGTGTATATAGTTATACACACTAGGTGACGGTATTCCCGTTTTACATACGAGCGACCGAAACGAACAGAAAGTTGAATGGATAGTCTGAACAATCAATGTATCTGGGTGGTATCCGATTATATCGCAATACTGTATATATAGTGATACTAACCAGGTGACGGTACTTCCGTTACACATACTAGCGACTGAATCGAACAGAAGGTTAGATGGTTAGACGAAACGATAAGTGTAACTGAGTTGTATTCTATTATATCGTGGTGATGTTTATATAGAAATACTCACCAGGTAACTGTTCTTTCGTTTTCACATACAAGCGACCGAATCGAGCAGAAGGTCAAATGGATAGATTGAACAATCATCGTATCTGGGTTGTATTCGATTATGTTTATATAGTTATACTCACCAGGTAACTGTTCTTCCGTTACACATACTAGCGACTGAATCGAACAGAAGGTTAAATGGTTAGACGAAACGATAATTGAAACTGAGTTGTATTCTATTATATCGTGGTGATGTTTATATAGAAATACTCACCAGGTAACTGTTCTTCCGTTACACATACTAGCGACTGAATCGAACAGAAGGTTAAATGGTTAGACGAAACGATAATTGTAACTGAGTTGTATTCTATTATATCGTGGTGATGTTCATATAGAAATACTCACCAGGTTACTGTTCTTCCGTTATACATACGAGCAACCGAATCGAACAGAAGGTTGAATGGATAGTATCTGGGTTGTATTCGATTATGATGTTATGCTGTGTATATAGTTAAACACACTAGGTGACGGTATTCCCGTTTCACATACGAGCGACCGAAACGAACAGAAAGTTGAATGGATAGTCTGAACAATCAATGTATCTGAGTGGTATCCGATTATATCGCAATACTGTATATATAGTGATACTAACCAGGTGACGGTACTTCCGTTACACATACTAGCGACTGAATCGAACAGAAGGTTAAATGGTTAGACGAAACGATAATTGAAACTGAGTTGTATTCGATTATATCGTGGCGATGTTTATATAGAAATACTCACCAGGTAACTGTTCTTTCGTTTTCACATACAAGCGACCGAATCGAGCAGAAGGTCAAATGGATAGATTGAACAATCATCGTATCTGGTTTGTATTCGATTATGGTTATAAAGTTATACTCACCAGGTAACTGTTCTTCCGTTACACATACTAGCGACTGAATCGAACAGAAGGTTAAATGGTTAGACGAAACGATAATTGAAACTGAATTGTATTCTATTATATCGTGGTGATGTTTATATAGAAATACTCACCAGGTTACTGTTCTTCCGTTATACATGCGAGCAACCGAATCGAACAGAAGGTTGAATGGATAGTATATGGGTTGTATTCGATTATGATGTTATGCTGTGTATATAGTTATACACACTAGGTGACGGTATTCCCGTTTTACATACGAGCGACCGAAACGAACAGAAAGTTGAATGGATAGTCTGAACAATCAATGTATCTGGGTGGTATCCGATTATATCGCAATACTGTATATATAGTGATACATACCAGGTGACGGTACTTCCGTTACACATACTAGCGACTGAATCGAACAGAAGGTTAAATGGTTAGACGAAACGATAATTGTAACTGTGTTGTATTCTATTATATCGTGGTGATGTTTATATAGTTATACTCACCAGGTAACTGTTCTTCCGTTACACATACTAGCGACTGAATCGAACAGAAGGTTAAATGGTTAGACGAAACGATAATTGTAACTGAGTTGTATTCTATACTATCGTGGTGATGTTTATATAGAAATACTCACCAGGTTACTGTTCTTCCGTTATACATACGAGCAACCGAATCGAACAGAAGGTTGAATGGATAGTATCTGGGTTGTATTCGATTATGATGTTATGCTGTGTATATAGTTATACACACTAGGTGACGGTATTCCCGTTTCACATACGAGCGACCGAAACGAACAGAAAGTTGAATGGATAGTCTGAACAATCAATGTATCTGGGTGGTATCCGATTATATCGCAATACTGTATATATAGTGATACTAACCAGGTGACGGTACTTCCGTTACACATACTAGCGACTGAATCGAACAGAAGGTTAAATGGTTAGACGAAACGATAATTGAAACTGAGTTGTATTCGATTATATCGTGGTGATGTTTATATAGAAATACTCACCAGGTAACTGTTTTTTCGTTTTCACATACTAGCGTCTGAATCGAACAGAAGGTTAAATGGTTAGACGAAACGATAATTGAAACTGAGTTGTATTCGATTATATCGTGGTGATGTTTATATAGAAATACTCACCAGGTAACTGTTCTTTCGTTTTCACATACAAGCGACCGAATCGAACAGAAGGTTGAATGGATAGTATATGGGTTGTATTCGATTATGATGTTATGCTGTGTATATAGTTATACACACTAGGTGACGGTATTCCCGTTTTACATACGAGCGACCGAAACGAACAGAAAGTTGAATGGATAGTCTGAACAATCAATGTATCTGGGTGGTATCCGATTATATCGCAATACTGTATATATAGTGATACTAACCAGGTGACGGTACTTCCGTTACACATACTAGCGACTGAATCGAACAAAAGGTTAGATGGTTAGACGAAACGATAATTGTAACTGAGTTGTATTCTATTATATCGTGGTGATGTTTATATAGAAATACTCACCAGGTTACTGTTCTTTCGTTTTCACATACAAGCGACCGAATCGAGCAGAAGGTCAAATGGATAGATTGAACAATCATCGTATCTGAGTTGTATTCGATTATGTTTATATAGTTATACTCACCAGGTAACTATTCTTCCGTTACACATACTAGCGACTGAATCGAACAGAAGGTTAAATGGTTAGACGAAACGATAATTGTATCTGAGTTGTATTCGATGATATCGTGATGATGTTTATATAGCAATAGTCACCAGGTAACTGTTCTTCCGTTTTACATACAAGCGACCGAATCGAGCAGAAGGTTGAATTCAGTATAGATTGAACAATCATCGTATCTGGGTTGTATTCGATTATGTTTATATAGTTATACTCACCAGGTAACTGTTCTTCCGTTATACATACGAGCGACTGAATTGAACAGAAGGTTGAATGAATAGTATATGGGTTGTATTCGATTATGATGTTATGCTGTGTATATAGTTATACACACTAGGTGACGGTATTCTTGTTTTACATACGAGCGACCGAAACGAACAGAAAGTTGAATGGATAGTCTGAACAATCAATGTATCAGGGTGGTATCCGATTATATCGCAATACTGTATATATAGTGATACATACCAGGTGACGGTACTTCCGTTACACATACTAGCGACTGAATCGAACAGAAGGTTGAATGGTTAGACGAAACGATAATTGTAACTGAGTTGTATTCTATTATATCGTGGTGATGTTTATATAGAAATACTCACCAGGTTACTGTTCTTCCGTTATACATACGAGAAACCGAATCGAACAGAAGGTTGAATGGATAGTATCTGGGTTGTATTCGATTATGATGTTATGCTGTGTATATAGTTAAACACACTAGGTGACGGTATTCCCGTTTCACATACGAGCGACCGAAACGAACAGAAAGTTGAATGGATAGTCTGAACAATCAATGTATCTGGGTGGTATCCGATTATATCGCAATACTGTATATATAGTGATACTAACCAGGTGACGGTACTTCCGTTACACATACTAGCGACTGAATCGAACAGAAGGTTAAATGGTTAGACGAAACGATAATTGAAACTGAGTTGTATTCGATTATATCGTGGTGATGTTTATATAGAAATACTCACCAGGTAACTGTTCTTTCGTTTTCACATACAAGCGATCGAATCGAGCAGAAGGTCAAATGGATAGATTGAACAATCATCGTGTCTGGGTTGTATTCGATTATGTTTATATAGTTATGCTCACCAGGTAACTGTTCTTCCGTTACACATACTAGCGACTGAATCGAACAGAAGGTTAAATGGTTACACGAAACGATAATTGAAACTGAGTTGTTTTCTATTATATCGTGGTGATGTTTATATAGAAATACTCACCAGGGTACTGTTCTTCCTTTATACATACGAGCAACCGAATCGAACAGAAGGTTGAATGGATAGTATCTGGGTTGTATTCGATTATGATGTTATGCTGTGTATATAGTTAAACACACTAGGTGACGGTACTCCCGTTTCACATACGAGCGACCGAAACGAACAGAAAGTTGAATGGATAGTCTGAACAATCAATGTATCTGGGTGGTATCCGATTATATCGCAATACTGTATATATAGTGATACTAACCAGGTGACGGTACTTCCGTTACACATACTAGCGACTGAATCGAACAGAAGGTTAAATGGTTTGGACGAAACGATAATTGAAACTGAGTTGTATTCGATTATATCGTGGCGATGTTTTTATAGAAATACTCACCAGGTAACTGTTCTTTCGTTTTCACATACAAGCGACCGAATCGAGCAGAAGGTCAAATGGATAGATTGAACAATCATCGTATCTGGGTTGTATTCGATTATGGTTATAAAGTTATACTCAACAGGTAACTGTTCTTCCGTTACACATACTAGCGACTGAATCGAACAGAAGGTTAAATGGTTAGACGAAACGATAATTGAAACTGAATTGTATTCTATTATATCGTGGTGATGTTTATATAGAAATACTCACCAGGTTACTGTTCTTCCGTTATACATGCGAGCAACCGAATCGAACAGAAGGTTGAATGGATAGTATATGGGTTGTATTCGATTATGATGTTATGCTGTGTATATAGTTATACACACTAGGTGACGGTATTCCCGTTTTACATACGAGCGACCGAAACGAACAGAAAGTTGAATGGATAGTCTGAACAATCAATGTATCTGGGTGGTATCCGATTATATCACAATACTGTATATATAGTGATACATACCAGGTGACGGTACTTCCGTTACACATACTAGCGACTGAATCGAACAGAAGGTTAAATGGTTAGACGAAACGATAATTGTAACTGTGTTGTATTCTATTATATCGTGGTGATGTTTATATAGTTATACTCACCAGGTAACTGTTCTTCCATTACACATACTAGCGACTGAATCGAACAGAAGGTTAAATGGTTAGACGAAACGATAATTGTAACTGAGCTGTATTCTATACTATCGTGGTGATGTTTATATAGAAATACTCACCAGGTTACTGTTCTTCCGTTATACATACGAGCAACCGAATCGAACAGAAGGTTGAATGGATAGTATCTGGGTTGTATTCGATTATGATGTTATGCTGTGTATATAGTTATACACACTAGGTGACGGTATTCCCGTTTCACATACGAGCGACCGAAACGAACAGAAAGTTGAATGGATAGTCTGAACAATCAATGTATCTGGGTGGTATCCGATTATATCGCAATACTGTATATATAGTGATACTAACCAGGTGACGGTACTTCCGTTACACATACTAGCGACTGAATCGAACAGAAGGTTAAATGGTTAGACGAAACGATAATTGAAACTGAGTTGTATTCGATTATATCGTGGTGATGTTTATATAGAAATACTCACCAGGTAACTGTTCTTTCGTTTTCACATACTAGCGTCTGAATCGAACAGAAGGTTAAATGGTTAGACGAAACGATAATTGAAACTGAATTGTATTCGATTATATCGTGGTGATGTTTATATAGAAATACTCACCAGGTAACTGTTCTTTCGTTTTCACATACAAGCGACCGAATCGAGCAGAAGGTCAAATGGATAGATTGAAAAATCATCGTATCTGGGTTGTATTCGATAATGTTTATATAGTTATACTCACCAGGTAACTGTTCTTCCGTTACACATACGAGCGACTGAATTGAACAGAAGGTTGAATGGATAGTATATGGGTTGTATTCGATTATGATGTTATGCTGTGTATATAGTTATACACACTAGGTGACGGTATTCTTGTTTTACATACGAGCGACCGAAACGAACAGAAAGTTGAATAGACAGTCTGAACAATCAATGTATCAGGGTGGTATCCGATTATATCGCAATACTGTATATATAGTGATACATACCAGGTGACGGTACTTCCGTTACACATTCTAGCGACTGAATCGAATAGAAGGTTGAATGGTTAGACGAAACGATAATTGTATCTGAGTTGTATTCGATGATATCGTGATGATATTCATATACATTACTCACCAGGTAACTGTTCTTCCGTTTTACATACAAGCGACCGAATCGAGCAGAAGGTTGAATTCAGTATAGATTGAACAATCATCGTATCTGGGTTGTATTCGATTATGTTTATATAGTTATACTCACCAGGTAACTATTCTTCCGTTATACATACGAGCGACTGAATTGAACAGAAGGTTGAATGGATAGTATCTGGGTTGTATTCGATTATGATGTTATGCTGTGTATATAGTTATACACACTAGGTGACGGTATTCCCGTTTCAAATACGAGCGACCGAAACGAACAGAAAGTTGAATGGATAGTCTGAACAATCAATGTATCTGGGTGGTATCCGATTATATCGCAATACTGTATATATAGTGATACTAACCAGGTGACGGTACTTCCGTTACACATACTAGCGACTGAATCGAACAGAAGGTTAAATGGTTAGACGAAACGATAATTGAAACTGAGTTGTATTCGATTATATCGTGGTGATGTTTATATAAAAAAACCACCAGGTAACTGTTCTTTCGTTTTCACATACAAGCGACCGAATCGAGCAGAAGGTCAAATGGATAGATTGAACAATCATCGTATCTGGGTTGTATTCGATAATGTTTATATAGTTATACTCACCAGGTAACTGTTCTTCCGTTACACATACTAGCGACTGAATCGAACAGAAGGTTGAATGGTTAGACGAAACGATAATTGTATCTGAGTTGTATTCGATGATATCGTGATGATGTTTATATAGCAATACTCACCAGGTAACTGTTCTTCCGTTTTACATACAAGCGACCGAATCGAGCAGAAGGTTGAATTCAGTATAGATTGAACAATCATCGTATCTGGGTTGTATTCGATTATGTTTATATAGTTATACTCACCAGGTAACTGTTCTTCCGTTATACATACGAGCGACTGAATTGAACAGAAGGTTGAATGGTATATGGGTTGTATTCGATTATGATGTTATGCTGTGTATATAGTTATACACACTAGGTGACGGTATTCCCGTTTCACATACGAGCGACCGAAACGAACAGAAAGTTGAATGGATAGTCTGAACAATCAATGTATCTGGGTGGTATCCGATTATATCGCAATACTGTATATATAGTGATACTAACCAGGTGACGGTACTTCCGTTACACATACTAGCGACTGAATCGAACAGAAGGTTAAATGGTTAGACGAAACGATAATTGAAACTGAGTTGTATTCTATTATATCGTGGTGATGTTTATATAGAAATACTCACCAGGTTACTGTTCTTCCGTAACACATACTAGCGACTGAATCGAACAGAAGGTTAAATGGTTAGACGAAACGATAATTGAAACTGAGTTGTATTCGATTATATCGTGGTGATGTTTATAAAGAAATACTCACCAGGTAACTGTTCTTTCGTTTTCACATACAAGCGACCGAATCGAGCAGAAGGTCAAATGGATAGATTGAACAATCATCGTATCTGGGTTGTATTCGATAATGTTTATATAGTTATACTCACCAGGTAACTGTTCTTCCGTTACACATACGAGCGACTGAATTGAACAGAAGGTTGAATTGATAGTATATGGGTTGTATTCGATTATGATGTTATGTATATAGTTATACACACTAGGTGACGGCATTCTTGTTTTACATACGAGCGACCGAAACGAACAGAAAGTTGAATGGATAGTCTGAACAATCAATGCATCAGGGTGGTATCCGATTATATCGCAATACTGTATATATAGTGATACATACCAGGTGACGGTACTTCTGTTACACTTACTAGCGACTGAATCGAACAGAAGGTTAAATGGTTAGACGAAACGATAATTGTAACTGAGTTGTATTCTATTATATCGTGGTGATGTTTATATTGGTATACTCACCAGGTAACTGTTCTTCCGTTATACATACGAGCAACCGAATCGAACAGAAGTTTGAATGAATAGTATATGGGTTGTATTCGATTATGATGTTATGCTGTGTATATAGTTATACATACTAGGTGACGGTATTTCCGTTTCACATACGAGCGACCGAAACGAACAGAAAGTTGAATGGATAGTCTGAACAATCAATGTATCTGGGTGGTATCCGATTATATCGCAATACTGTATATATAGTGATACTAACCAGGAGACGGTACTTCCGTTACACATACTAGCGACTGAATCGAACAGAAGGTTAAATGGTTAGACGAAACGATATTTGAAACTGAGTTGTATTCTATTATATCGTGGTGATGTTTATATAGAAATACTCACCAGGTTACTGTTCTTCCGTTACACATACTAGCGACTGAATCGAACAGAAGGTTAAATGGTTAGACGAAACGATAATTGAAACTGAGTTGTATTCGATTATATCGTGGTGATGTTTATATAGAAATACTCACCAGGTAACTGTTCTTTCGTTTTCACATACAAGCGACCGAATCGAGCAGAAGGTCAAATGGATAGATTGAACAATCATCGTATCTGGGTTGTATTCGATTATGTTTATATAGTTATACTAACCAGGTGACGGTTCTTCCGTTACACATACTAGCGACTGAATCGAACAGAAGGTTAAATGGTTAGACGAAACGATAATTGAAACTGAGTTGTATTCTATTATATCGTGGTGATGTTTATATAGAAATACTCACCAGGTTACTGTTCTTCCTTTATACATACGAGCAACCGAATCGAACAGAAGGTTGAATGGATAGTATCTGGGTTGTATTCGATTATGATGTTATGCTGTGTATATAGTTAAACACACTAGGTGACGGTACTCCCGTTTCACATACGAGCGACCGAAACGAACAGAAAGTTGAATGGATAGTCTGAACAATCAATGTATCTGGGTGGTATCCGATTATATCGCAATACTGTATATATAGTGATACTAACCAGGTGACGGTACTTCCGTTACACATACTAGCGACTGAATCGAACAGAAGGTTAAATGGTTTGGACGAAACGATAATTGAAACTGAGTTGTATTCGATTATATCGTGGCGATGTTTTTATAGAAATACTCACCAGGTAACTGTTCTTTCGTTTTCACATACAAGCGACCGAATCGAGCAGAAGGTCAAATGGATAGATTGAACAATCATCGTATCTGGGTTGTATTCGATTATGGTTATAAAGTTATACTCAACAGGTAACTGTTCTTCCGTTACACATACTAGCGACTGAATCGAACAGAAGGTTAAATGGTTAGACGAAACGATAATTGAAACTGAATTGTATTCTATTATATCGTGGTGATGTTTATATAGAAATACTCACCAGGTTACTGTTCTTCCGTTATACATGCGAGCAACCGAATCGAACAGAAGGTTGAATGGATAGTATATGGGTTGTATTCGATTATGATGTTATGCTGTGTATATAGTTATACACACTAGGTGACGGTATTCCCGTTTTACATACGAGCGACCGAAACGAACAGAAAGTTGAATGGATAGTCTGAACAATCAATGTATCTGGGTGGTATCCGATTATATCACAATACTGTATATATAGTGATACATACCAGGTGACGGTACTTCCGTTACACATACTAGCGACTGAATCGAACAGAAGGTTAAATGGTTAGACGAAACGATAATTGTAACTGTGTTGTATTCTATTATATCGTGGTGATGTTTATATAGTTATACTCACCAGGTAACTGTTCTTCCATTACACATACTAGCAACTGAATCGAACAGAAGGTTAAATGGTTAGACGAAACGATAATTGTAACTGAGCTGTATTCTATACTATCGTGGTGATGTTTATATAGAAATACTCACCAGGTTACTGTTCTTCCGTTATACATACGAGCAACCGAATCGAACAGAAGGTTGAATGGATAGTATCTGGGTTGTATTCGATTATGATGTTATGCTGTGTATATAGTTATACACACTAGGTGACGGTATTCCCGTTTCACATACGAGCGACCGAAACGAACAGAAAGTTGAATGGATAGTCTGAACAATCAATGTATCTGGGTGGTATCCGATTATATCGCAATACTGTATATATAGTGATACTAACCAGGTGACGGTACTTCCGTTACACATACTAGCGACTGAATCGAACAGAAGGTTAAATGGTTAGACGAAACGATAATTGAAACTGAGTTGTATTCGATTATATCGTGGTGATGTTTATATAGAAATACTCACCAGGTAACTGTTCTTTCGTTTTCACATACTAGCGTCTGAATCGAACAGAAGGTTAAATGGTTAGACGAAACGATAATTGAAACTGAATTGTATTCGATTATATCGTGGTGATGTTTATATAGAAATACTCACCAGGTAACTGTTCTTTCGTTTTCACATACAAGCGACCGAATCGAGCAGAAGGTCAAATGGATAGATTGAAAAATCATCGTATCTGGGTTGTATTCGATAATGTTTATATAGTTATACTCACCAGGTAACTGTTCTTCCGTTACACATACGAGCGACTGAATTGAACAGAAGGTTGAATGGATAGTATATGGGTTGTATTCGATTATGATGTTATGCTGTGTATATAGTTATACACACTAGGTGACGGTATTCTTGTTTTACATACGAGCGACCGAAACGAACAGAAAGTTGAATAGACAGTCTGAATAATCAATGTATCAGGGTGGTATCCGATTATATCGCAATACTGTATATATAGTGATACATACCAGGTGACGGTACTTCCGTTACACATACTAGCGACTGAATCGAATAGAAGGTTGAATGGTTAGACGAAACGATAATTGTATCTGAGTTGTATTCGATGATATCGTGATGATGTTCATATACATTACTCACCAGGTAACTGTTCTTCCGTTTTACATACAAGCGACCGAATCGAGCAGAAGGTTGAATTCAGTATAGATTGAACAATCATCGTATCTGGGTTGTATTCGATTATGTTTATATAGTTATACTCACCAGGTAACTATTCTTCCGTTATACATACGAGCGACTGAATTGAACAGAAGGTTGAATGGATAGTATCTGGGTTGTATTCGATTATGATGTTATGCTGTGTATATAGTTATACACACTAGGTGACGGTATTCCCGTTTCAAATACGAGCGACCGAAACGAACAGAAAGTTGAATGGATAGTCTGAACAATCAATGTATCTGGGTGGTATCCGATTATATCGCAATACTGTATATATAGTGATACTAACCAGGTGACGGTACTTCCGTTACACATACTAGCGACTGAATCGAACAGAAGGTTAAATGGTTAGACGAAACGATAATTGAAACTGAGTTGTATTCGATTATATCGTGGTGATGTTTATATAAAAAAACCACCAGGTAACTGTTCTTTCGTTTTCACATACAAGCGACCGAATCGAGCAGAAGGTCAAATGGATAGATTGAACAATCATCGTATCTGGGTTGTATTCGATAATGTTTATATAGTTATACTCACCAGGTAACTGTTCTTCCGTTACACATACTAGCGACTGAATCGAACAGAAGGTTGAATGGTTAGACGAAACGATAATTGTATCTGAGTTGTATTCGATGATATCGTGATGATGTTTATATAGCAATACTCACCAGGTAACTGTTCTTCCGTTTTACATACAAGCGACCGAATCGAGCAGAAGGTTGAATTCAGTATAGATTGAACAATCATCGTATCTGGGTTGTATTCGATTATGTTTATATAGTTATACTCACCAGGTAACTGTTCTTCCGTTATACATACGAGCGACTGAATTGAACAGAAGGTTGAATGGTATATGGGTTGTATTCGATTATGATGTTATGCTGTGTATATAGTTATACACACTAGGTGACGGTATTCCCGTTTCACATACGAGCGACCGAAACGAACAGAAAGTTGAATGGATAGTCTGAACAATCAATGTATCTGGGTGGTATCCGATTATATCGCAATACTGTATATATAGTGATACTAACCAGGTGACGGTACTTCCGTTACACATACTAGCGACTGAATCGAACAGAAGGTTAAATGGTTAGACGAAACGATAATTGAAACTGAGTTGTATTCTATTATATCGTGGTGATGTTTATATAGAAATACTCACCAGGTTACTGTTCTTCCGTAACACATACTAGCGACTGAATCGAACAGAAGGTTAAATGGTTAGACGAAACGATAATTGAAACTGAGTTGTATTCGATTATATCGTGGTGATGTTTATAAAGAAATACTCACCAGGTAACTGTTCTTTCGTTTTCACATACAAGCGACCGAATCGAGCAGAAGGTCAAATGGATAGATTGAACAATCATCGTATCTGGGTTGTATTCGATAATGTTTATATAGTTATACTCACCAGGTAACTGTTCTTCCGTTACACATACGAGCGACTGAATTGAACAGAAGGTTGAATTGATAGTATATGGGTTGTATTCGATTATGATGTTATGTATATAGTTATACACACTAGGTGACGGCATTCTTGTTTTACATACGAGCGACCGAAACGAACAGAAAGTTGAATGGATAGTCTGAACAATCAATGCATTAGGGTGGTATCCGATTATATCGCAATACTGTATATATAGTGATACATACCAGGTGACGGTACTTCTGTTACACTTACTAGCGACTGAATCGAACAGAAGGTTAAATGGTTAGACGAAACGATAATTGTAACTGAGTTGTATTCTATTATATCGTGGTGATGTTTATATTGGTATACTCACCAGGTAACTGTTCTTCCGTTATACATACGAGCAACCGAATCGAACAGAAGTTTGAATGAATAGTATATGGGTTGTATTCGATTATGATGTTATGCTGTGTATATAGTTATACATACTAGGTGACGGTATTTCCGTTTCACATACGAGCGACCGAAACGAACAGAAAGTTGAATGGATAGTCTGAACAATCAATGTATCTGGGTGGTATCCGATTATATCGCAATACTGTATATATAGTGATACTAACCAGGTGACGGTACTTCCGTTACACATACTAGCGACTGAATCGAACAGAAGGTTAAATGGTTAGACGAAACGATATTTGAAACTGAGTTGTATTCTATTATATCGTGGTGATGTTTATATAGAAATACTCACCAGGTTACTGTTCTTCCGTTACACATACTAGCGACTGAATCGAACAGAAGGTTAAATGGTTAGACGAAACGATAATTGAAACTGAGTTGTATTCGATTATATCGTGGTGATGTTTATATAGAAATACTCACCAGGTAACTGTTCTTTCGTTTTCACATACAAGCGACCGAATCGAGCAGAAGGTCAAATGGATAGATTGAACAATCATCGTATCTGGGTTGTATTCGATTATGTTTATATAGTTATACTAACCAGGTGACGGTTCTTCCGTTACACATACTAGCGACTGAATCGAACAGAAGGTTAAATGGTTAGACGAAACGATAATTGAAACTGAGTTGTATTCTATTATATCGTGGTGATGTTTATATAGAAATACTCACCAGGTTACTGTTCTTCCGTTACACATACTAGCGACTGAATCGAACAGAAGGTTAAATGGTTAGACGAAACTTTCTCTGGTAACCATCAAACCTGGGACATGCCCCAAGACGAGATGACAAGAAAGTTTAGCTTCGTGAAAGAATTCAACACGAGGCTAAGTAACAAGAATGAATGGGATAAAGAAACCATCGACAAACTCAGGAGAAGTGCCATTAAATGGTACACAGACGGATCCAGAACAATAGATGGTACTGGAATAGGAGTATATGGGCCTGGAACCAAATACTCAGAAAGTCTGGGCAAATTTCCGAGCATCTTCCAAGCGGAAATTTACGCCATCGGAAAATGCGTCCAGTTCAACATGGAAAGAAATCTTCGTCGACAAGAGATTATCATCATGTCAGACAGCCAAGCAGCCATTAATGCTCTGAACTCCCATGTAATCAATTCCAGAATGGTTTGGGAGTGTCTAGAAAAACTAAATGAACTAGGCAAGAATAATGCGGTTACCCTCCTATGGGTTCCAGGACACACTGGAGTGGAAGGTAATGAAATAGCAGATATACTCGCGAAAAAAGGGGCTGAAACACCATTTCTGGGACCTGAACCCTTTTGCGGAATAAGCACCAGTAGAATATTCCATGAACTTGAAAAAGAAGTACACAACAAAAGATCCCAGCACTGGATAGAATCACAAGGAATGAGGCAGGCCAAGATACTACTGGGGAACTATAACCAGAAGAGATCAAATGACTGCATTTGCATGAGCAAAAACAAGCTCAGAATACTAACAGGAATCCTAACAGGGCACTGCCGGTTGAAAGGACACCTTAGGAAACTCGGATTAGTGGAAGAAGAAGAATGCAGATTCTGCGAGGAAGAGGATGAAACCTCTATTCACATTCTCTCAGAATGCATCTCCTTGCAAAATCCGAGGTTACGATATCTCGGAGAACATCAAATAGAAGAGGGAGATCTACCTAACTTGAAGCCATCCGATATCCTGAACTTTCTGAAAGCCATAGGACTGGAGGGACTGCTTTAGTCGTTGAGACATCCTGAACGGCTAAGCAGCAGAAGGGGGCACAATAGATCTATATAGGTCGCAGTGTACAAGACCCCTATATCACAGAAATAGAAATAGAATACATACGAGCAACAGAATGGAACAGAAGGTTGAATGGATAGTATATGGGTTGTATTCGATTATGATGTTATGCTGTGTATATAGTTTTACACACTAGGTGACGGTATTCCCGTTTCAGATACGAGCGACCGAAACGAACAGAAAGTTGAATGGATAGTCTGAACAATCAATGTATCTGGGTGGTATCCGATTATATCGCAATACTGTATATATAGTGATACATATCAGGTGACGGTACTTCCGTTACACATACTAGCGACTGAATCGAACAGAAGGTTAAATGGTTAGACGAAACGATAATTGTAACTGAGTTGTATTCTATTATATCGTGGTGATGTTTATATAGTTATACTCACCAGGTAACTGTTCTTCCGTTACACATACTAACGACTGAATTGAACAGAAGGTTAATAAACATCACCACGATATAATCGAATACAACTCAGTTACAATTATCGTTTCCTCTAACCATCCAACCTCATGTTCGATTCAGACGCTCGTATGTGTAACGAAAGAACCGTTACATGGTAGGTGTAACTAAATATACAACATTACGATATAATCGGAGACAACCCAGATACAATGGTTTTTTCAATCTATCCATTCAACCTTATGTTCGATTCGGTTGCTCGTATGTATAACGGAAGATCAGTTACCTGGTTAGACATAATATATGAAAAATCCCCACGATATAATCGAATACAACTCAGTTACAATTATCGTTCCGTCTAACCATCCAACCTTATGTTCGATTCAGACGCTCGTATGTGTAACGAAAGAACTGTCACATGGAAGGTGTAACTAAATATACAGCATAACGATATAATCGGAGACAACCCAGATACAATGTTTGTTCAATCTTTCCATTCGACCTCATGTTCGATTTGGTTGCTCGTATGTATAACGGAAGAACTGTTACCTGGTCAGACATACTATACGATATAATCGAATACAACCCAGATACGATTATTGTTTAGTCTATTCATTCAACCTCATGTTCGATTCGGATGCTCGTATGTATAACGGAAGAACTGCTACCTGGTTAGACATACTATATGATAATCATCACGATATAATCGGATACAACCCAGATACAATGATTGTTCAGTCTATCCATTCAACCTCCTGTTCAATTCAGTCGCTCGTATGTATAACGGAAGAACAGTTACCTGGTGAGTATAACTATATAAACATAATCGAATACAACCCAGATACGATGATTGTTCAATCTATCCATTTAACCTTATGTTCGATTCGGTTGCTCGTATGTATAACGAAAGATCAGTTACCTGGTTAGACATAATATATAAAAAGTCACCACGATATAATCGAATACAACTCAGTTACAATTATCGTTCCGTCTAACCATCCAACCTTATGATCGATTCAGACGCTCGTATGTGTAACGAAAGAACCGTCACATGGTAGGTGTAACTAAATATACAGCATAACGATATAATCGGAGACAATTCAGATACACTGATTGTTCAATCTATCCATTCAACCTTATGTTCGATTCGGTTGCTCGTATGTATAACGGAAGATCAGTTACCTGGTAAGACATAATATATAAAAAATCATCACGATATAATCGAATACAACTCAGTTACAATTATCGTTCCGTCTAATCATCCAACCTTATGTTCGATTCAGACGCTCGTATGTGTAACGAAAGAACCGTTACATGGTAGGCTAAACTAAATATACAGCATAACGATATATTCGGATACAACCCAGATACAATGATTGTTCAATCTATTCATTCAACCTTATGTTCGATTCGCTTGCTCGTATGTATAACGGAAGAACTGTTACCTGGTTAGACATACTATATGATAATCATTACGATATAATCGAATACAACCCTGGTGATGTTTATATAGAAATACTCACCAGGTTACTGTTCTTCCGTTATACATACGAGCAACCGAATCGAACAGAAGGTTTAATGGATAGTATATGGGTTGTATTCGATTATGATGTTATGCTGTGTATATAGTAATACACACTAGGTGACGGTATTCCCGTTTTACATACGAGCGACCGAAACGAACAGAAAGTTGAATGGATAGTCTGAACAATCAATGTATCAGGGTGGTATCCGATTATATCGCAATACTGTATATATAGTGATACTAACCAGGTGACGGTACTTCCGTTACACATACTAGCGACTGAATCGAACAGAAGGTTGAATGGTTAGACGAAACGATAATTGTAACTGAGTTGTATTCTATTATATCGTGGTGATGTTTATATAGAAATACTCACCAGGTTACTGTTCTTTCGTTTTCACATACAAGCGACCGAATCGAGCAGAAGGTCAAATGGATAGATTGAACAATCATCGTATCTGGGTTGTATTCGATTATGTTTATATAGTTATACTCACCAGGTGATTGTTCTTCCGTTACACATACTAGCGACTGAATCGAACAGAAGGTTAAATGGTTAGACGAAACGATAATTGAAACTGAGTTGTATTCTATTATATCGTAGTGATGTTTATATAGAAATACTCACCAGGTTACTGTTCTTCCGTTATACATATGAGCAACCGAATCGAACAGAAGGTTGAATGGATAGTATATGGGTTGTATTCGATTATGATGTTATGCTGTGTATATAGTTATACACACTAGGTGACGGTATTCCCGTTTCACATACGAGCGACCGAAACGAACAGAAAGTTGAATGGATAGTCTGAACAATCAATGTATCTGGGTGGTATCCGATTATATCGCAATACTGTATATATAGTGATACTTACCAGGTGACGGTACTTCCGTTACACATACTAGCGACTGAATCGAACAGGAGGTTAAATGGTTAGACAAAACGATAATTGTATCTGAGTTGTATTCGATGATATCGTGATGATGTTTATATAGCACCAGGTAACTGTTCTTCCGTTTTACATACAAGCGACCGAATCGAGCAGGAGGTTGAATAGATAGATTGAACAATCTTCGTATCTGGGTTGTATTCGATAATGTTTATATAGTTATACTCACCAGGTAACTGTTCCTCCGTTACACATACTAGCGACTGAATCGAACAGAAGGTTAAATGGTTAGACGAAACGATAATTGTATCTGAGTTGTATTCGATGATATCGTGATGATGTTTATATAGCAATACTCACCAGGTAACTGTTCTTCCGTTTCACATACAAGCGACCGAATCGAGCAGATGGTTGAATTCAGTATAGATTGAACAATCATCGTATCTGAGTTGTATTCGATTATGTTTATATAGGTATACTCACCAGGTAACTGTTCTTTCGTTACACATACTAGCGACTGAATCGAACAGAAGGTTAAATGGTTAGACGAAACGATAATTGTATCTGAGTTGTATTCGATGATATCGTGATGATGTTTATATAGCAATACTCACCAGGTAACTGTTCTCTCGTTTTACATACAAGCGACCGAATCGTGCAGAAGGTTGAATTCAGTATAGATTGAACAATCATCGTATCTGGGTTGTATTCGATTATGTTTATATAGTTATACTCACCAGGTTACTGTTCTTCCGTTATACATACGAGCGACTGAATTGAACAGAAGGTTGAATGGATAGTATATGGGTTGTATTCGATTATGATGTTATGCTGTGTATATAGTTATACACACTAGGTGACGGTATTCTTGTTTTACATACGAGCGACCGAAACGAACAGAAAGTTGAATGGATAGTCTGAACAATCAATGTATCAGGGTGGTATCCGATTATATCGAAATACTGTATATATAGTGATACATACCAGGTGACGGTACTTCCGTTACACATACTAGCGACTGAATCGAACAGAAGGTTAAATGGTTAGACGAAACGATAATTGTAACTGAAATGTATTCTATTATATCGTGGTGATGTTTATATAGAAATACTCACCAGGTTACTGTTCTTCCGTTATACATACGAGCAACCGAATCGAACAGAAGGTTGAATGGATAGTATATGGATTGTATTCGATTATGATGTTATGCTGTGTATATAGTTATACACACTGGGTGACGGTATTCCCGTTTTACATACGAGCGACCGAAACGAACAGAAAGTTGAATGGATAGTCTGAACAATCAATGTATCTGGGTGGTATCCGATTATATCGCAATACTGTATATATAATGATACTAACCAGATGACGGTACTTCCGTTACACATACTAGCGACTGAATCGAACAGAAGGTTGAATGGTTAGACGAAACGATAATTGTAACTGAGTTGTATTCAATTATATCGTGGTGATGTTTATATAGAAATACTCACCAGGTTACTGTTCTTTCGTTTTCACATACAAGCTACCGAATCGAGCAGAAGGTCAAATGGATAGATTGAACAATCATCGTATCTGGGTTGTATTCGATTATGTTTATATAGTTAAACTCACCAGGTAACTGTTCTTCCGTTACACATACTAGCGACTGAATCGAACAGAAGTTTAAATGGTTAGACGAAACGATAATTGAAACTGAGTTGTATTCTATTATATCGTGGTGATGTTCATATAGAAATACTCACCAGGTTACTGTTCTTCCGTTATACATACGAGCAACCGAATCGAACAGAAGGTTGAATGGATATTATATGGGTTGTATTCGATTATGATGTTATGCTGTGTATATAGTTATACACACTAGGTGACGGTATTCCCGTTTTACATAGGAGCGACCGAAACGAACAGAAAGTTGTATGGATAGTCTGAACAATCAATGTATCTGGGTGGTTGCCGATTATATCGCAATACTGTATATATAGTGATACTAACCAGGTGACGGTACTTCCGTTACACATACTAGCGACTGAATCGAACAGAAGGTTAAATGGTTAGACGAAACGATAATTGTAACTGAGTTGTATTCTATTATATCGTGGTGATGTTTATATAGAAATACTCACCAGGTTACTGTTCTTTCGTTTTCACATACAAGCGACCGAATCGAGCAGAAGGTCAAATGGATAGATTGAACAATCATCGTATCTGGGTTGTATTCGATTATGTTTATATAGTTAAACTCACCAGGTAACTGTTCTTCCGTTACACATACTAGCGACTGAATCGAACAGAAGTTTAAATGGTTAGACGAAACGATAATTGAAACTGAGTTGTATTCTATTATATCGTGGTGATGTTTATATAGAAATACTCACCAGGTTACTGTTCTTCCGTTATACATACGAGCAACCGAATCGAACAGAAGGTTGAATGGATATTATATGGGTTGTATTCGATTATGATGTTATGCTGTGTATATATACACACTAGGTGACGGTATTCCCGTTTCACATACGAGCGACCGAAACGAACAGAAAGTTGAATGGATAGTCTGAACAATCAATGTATCTGGGTGGTATCCGATTATATCGCAATACTGTATATATAGTGATACTTACCAGGTGACGGTACTTCCGTTACACATACTAGCGACTGAATCGAACAGAAGGTTAAATGGTTAGACAAAACGATAATTGTATCTGAGTTGTATTCGATGATATCGTGATGATGTTTATATGACAATACTCACCAGGTAACTGTTCTTCCGTTTTACATACAAGCGACCGAATCGAGCAGGAGGTTGAATAGATAGATTGAACAATCATCGTATCTGGGTTGTATTCGATAATGTTTATATAGTTATACTCACCAGGTAACTGTTCTTCCGTTACACATACTAGCGACTGAAAGGAACAGAAGGTTAAATGGTTAGACGAAACGATAATTGTATCTGAGTTGTATTCGATGATATCGTGATGATGTTTATATAGCAATACTCACCAGGTAACTGTTCTTCCGTTTTACATACAAGCGACTGAATCAAGCAGAAGGTTGAATTCAGTGTAGATTGAACAATCATCGTATCTGGGTTGTATTCGATTATGTTTATATAGTTATACTCACCAGGTAACTGTTCTTCTGTTACACATACTAGCGACTGAATCGAACAGAAGGTTAAATGGTTAGACGAAACGATAATTGTATCTGAGTTGTATTCGATGATATCGTGATGATGTTTATATAGCAATACTTACCAGGTAACTGTTCTTCCGTTTTACATACAAGCGACCGAATCGAGCAGAAGGTTGAATTCAGTATACATACGAGCGACTGAATTGAACAGAAGGTTGAATGGATAGTATATGGGTTGTATTCGATTATGATGTTATGCTGTGTATATAGTTATACACACTAGGTGACGGTATTCTTGTTTTACATACGAGCGACCGAAACGAACAGAAAGTTGAATGGTTAGTCTGAACAATCAATGTATTAGGGTGGTATCCGATTATATCGCAATACTGTATATATAGTGATACATACCAGGTGACGGTACTTCCGTTACACCAGGTTACTGTTCTTCCGTTATACATACGAGCAACCGAATCGAACAGAAGGTTGAATGGATAGTATATGAGTTGTATTCGATTATGATGTTATGCTGTGTATATAGTTATACACACTAGGTGACGGTATTCCCGTTTCACATACGAGCGACCGAAACGAACAAAAAGTTGAATGGATAGTCTGAACAATCAATGTATCTGGGTGGTATCCGATTATATCGCAATACTATATATATAGTGATACTTACCAGGTGACGGTACTTCCGTTACACATACTAGCGACTGAATCGAACAGAAGGTTGAATGGTTAGACAAAACGATAATTGTATCTGAGTTGTATTCGATAATATCGTGATGATGTTTATATAGCAATACTCACCAGGTAACTGTTCTTCCGTTTTACATACAAGCGACCGAATCGAGCTGGAGGTTGAATAGATAGATTGAACAATCATCGTATCTGGGTTGTATTCGATAATGTTTATATAGTTATACTCACCAGGTAACTGTTCTTCCGTTACACATACTAGCGACTGAATCGAACAGAAGGTTAAATGGTTAGACGAAACGATGATTGTATCTGAGTTGTATTCGATGATATCGTGATGATGTTTATATAGCGATACTCACCAGGTAACTGTTCTTCCGTTTTACATACAATAAGCGACCGAATCGAGCAGAAGGTTGAATTCAGTATAGATTGAACAATCATCGTATCTGGGTTGTATTCGATTATGTTTATATAGTTATACTCACCAGGTAACTGTTCTTTCGTTATACATACGAGCGACTGAATTGAACAGAAGGTTGAATGGATAGTATATGGGTTGTATTCGATTATGATGTTATGCTGTGTATATAGTTATACACACTAGGCGACGGTATTCTTGTTTTACATACGAGCGACCGAAACGAACAGAAAGTTGAATGGATAGTCTGAACAATCAATGTACCAGGGTGGTATCCGATTATATCGCAAAACTGTATATATAGTGATACATAGCAGGTGACGGTACTTCCGTTACACATACTAGCGACTGAATCGAACAGAAGGTTAAATGGTTAGACGAAACGATAATTGTAACTGAGTTGTATTCTATTATATCGTGGTGATGTTTATATAGAAATACTCACCAGGTTACTGTTCTTCCGTTATACATACGAGCAACCGAATCGAACAGAAGGTTGAATGGATAGTATCTGGGTTGTATTCGATTATGATGTTATGCTGTGTATATAGTTAAACACACTAGGTGACGGTATTCCCGTTTCACATATGAGCGACCGAAACGAACAGAAAGTTGAATGGATAGTCTGAACAATCAATGTATCTGGGTGGTATCCGATTATATCGCAATACTGTATATATAGTGATACATACCAGGTGACGGTACTTCCGTTACACATACTAGCGACTGAATCGAACAGAAGGTTAAATGGTTAGACGAAACGATAATTGAAACTGAGTTGTATTCTATTATATCGTGGTGATGTTTATATAGAAATACTCACCAGGTAACTGTTCTTTCGTTTTCACATACAAGCGACCAAATCGAGCAGAAGGTCAAATGGATAGATTAAACAATCATCGTATCTGGGTTGTATTCGATTATGTTTATATAGTTATACTCACCAGGTAACTGTTCTTCCGTTACACATACTAGCGACTGAATCGAACAGAAGGTTAAATGGTTAGACGAAACGATAATTGAAACTGAGTTGTATTTGATTACATCGTGGTGATGTTCATATAGAAATACTCACCAGGTAACTGTTCTTTCGTTTTCACATACAAGCGACCGAATCCAGCAGAAGGTCAAATGGATAGATTGAACAATCATCGTATCTGGGTTGTATTCGATTATGTTTATATAGTTATACTCACCAGGTAACTGTTCTTCCGTTACACATACTAGCGACTGAATCGAACAGAAGGTTAAATGGTTAGACGAAACGATAATTGTATCTGAGTTGTATTCGATGATATCGTGATAATTTTTATATAGCAATACTCACCAGGTAACTGTTCTTCCGTTTTACATACAAGCGACCGAATCGAGCAGAAGGTTGAATTTAGTATAGATTAAACAATCATCGTATCTGGGTTGTATTCGATTATGTTTATATATTTATACTCACCAGGTAACTGTTCTTCCGTTATACATACGAGCGACTGAATTGAACAGAAGGTTGAATGGATAGTATATGGGTTGTATTCGATTATGATGTTATGCTGTGTATATAGTTATACACACTAGGTGACGGTATTCCCGTTTTACATACGAGCGACCGAAACGAACAGAAAGTTGAATGGATAGTCTGAACAATCAATGTATCTGGGTGGTATCCGATTATATCGCAATACTGTATATATAGTGATACTAACCAGGTGACGGTACTTCCGTTACACATACTAGCGACTGAATCGAACAGAAGGTTAAATGGTTAGACGAAACGATAATTGTAACTGAGTTGTATTCTATTATATCGTGGTGATGTTTATATAGAAATACTCACCAGTTTTCTGTTCTTTCGTTTTCACATACAAGCAACCGAATCGAGCAGGAGGTCGAATGGATAGATTGAACAATCATCGTATCTGGGTTGTATTCGATTATGTTTATATAGTTATACTCACCAGGTAACTGTTCTTCCGTTACACATACTATCGACTGAATCGAACAGAAGGTTAAATGGTTAGACGAAACGATAATTGAAACTGAGTTGTATTCTATTATATCGTGGTGATGTTTATATAGAAATACTCACCAGGTTACTGTTCTTCCGTTATACATACGAGCAACCGAATCGAACAGAAGGTTGAATGGATAGTATATGGGTTGTATTCGATTATGATGTTATGCTGTGTATATAGTTATACACACTAGGTGACGGTATTCCCGTTTCACATACGAGCGACCGTAACGAACAGAAAGTTGAATGGATAGTCTGAACAATCAATGTATCTGGGTGGTATCCGATTATATCGCAATACTGTATATATAGTGATACTTACCAGGTGACGGTTCTTCCGTTACACATACTAGCGACTGAATCGAACAGAAGGTTAAATGATTAGACAAAACGATAATTGTATCTGAGTTGTATTCGATGATATCGTGATGATGTTTATATAGCAATACTCACCAGGTAACTGTTCTTCCGTTTTACATACAAGCGACCGAATCGAGCAGGAGGTTGAATAGATAGATTGAACAATCATCGTATCTGGGTTGTATTCGATAATGTTTATATAGTTATACTCACCAGGTAACTGTTCTTCCGTTACACATACTAGCGACTGAATCGAACAGAAGGTTAAATGGTTAGACGAAACGATAATTGTATCTGAGTTGTATTCGATGATATCGTGATGATGTTTATATAGCAATACTCACCAGGTAACTGTTTTTCCGTTTTACATACAAGCGACCGAATCGAGCAGAAGGTTGAATTCAGTATAGATTGAACAATCATCGTATCTGGGTTGTATTCGATTATGTTTATATAGTTATACTCACCAGGTAACTGTTCTTCCGTTATACATACGAGCGACTGAATTGAACAGAAGGTTGAATGGATAGTATATGGGTTGTATTCGATTATGATGTTATGCTGTGTATATAGTTATACACACTAGGTGACGGTATTCTTGTTTCACATACGAGCGACCGAAACGAACAGAAAGTTGAATGGATAGTCCGAACAATCAATGTACCAGGGTGGTATCCGATTATATCGCAATACTGTATATATAGTGATACATACCAGGTGACGGTACTTCCGTTACACATACTAGCGACTGAATCGAACAGAAGGTTTAATGGTTAGACGAAACGATAATTGTAACTGAGTTGTATTCTATTATATCGTGGTGATGTTTATATAGAAATACTCACCAGGTTACTGTTCTTTCGTTATACATACGAGCAACCGAATCGAACAGAAGGTCGAATGGATAGTATCTGGGTTGTATATAGTTGAACACACTAGGTGACGGTATTCCCGTTTAACATACGAGCGACCGAAACGAACAGAAAGTTGAATGGATAGTCTGAACAATCAATGTATCTGGGTGGTATCCGATTATATCGCAATACTGTATATATAGTGATACTAACCAGGTGACGGTACTTCCGTTACACATACTAGCGACTGAATCGAACAGAAGGTTAAATGGTTAGACGAAACGATAATTGAAACTGAGTTGTATTCGATTATATCGTGGTGATGTTTATATAGAAATACTCACCAGGTAACTGTTCTTTCGTTTTCACATACAAGCGACCGAATCGAGCAGAAGGTCAAATGGATAGATTGAACAATCATCGTATCTGGGTTGTATTCGATTATGTTTATATAGTTATACTCACCAGGTAACTGTTCTTCCGTTACACATACTAGCGACTAAATCGAACAGAAGGTTGAATGGATAGTATATGGGTTGTATTCGATTATGATGTTATGCTGTGTATATAGTTATACACACTAGGTGACGGTATTCTTGTTTTACATACGAGCGACCGAAACGAACAGAAAGTTGAATGGATAGTCTGAACAATCAATGTATCAGGGTGGTATCCGATTATATCGCAATACTGTATATATAGTGATACATACCAGGTGACGGTACTTCCGTTACACATACTAGCGACTGAATCGAACAGAAGGTTAAATGGTTAGACGAAACGATAATTGTAACTGAGTTGTATTCTATAATATCGTGGTGATGTTTATATAAAAATACTCACCAGGTTACTGTTCTTCCGTTATACATACGAGCAACCGAATCGAACAGAAGGTTGAATGGATAGTATATGGGTTGTATTCCATTATGATGTTATGCTGTGTATATAGTTATACACACTAGGTGACGGTATTCCCGTTTTACATACGAGCGACCGAAACGAACAGAAAGTTGAATGGATAGTCTGAACAATCAATGTATCTGGGTGGTATCCGATTATATCGCAATACTGTATATATAGTGATACTAACCAGGTGACGGTACTTCCGTTACACATACTAGCGACTGAATCGAACAGAAGGTTAAATGGTTAGACAAAACGATAATTGTATCTGAGTTGTATTCGATGATATCGTGATGATGTTTATATAGCAATACTCACCAGGTAACTGTTCTTCCGTTTTACATACAAGCGACCGAATCGAGCAGGAGGTTGAATAGATAGATTGAACAATCATCGTATCTGGGTTGTATTCGATAACGTTTATATAGTTATACTCACCAGGTAACTGTTCTTCCGTTACACATACTAGCGACTGAATCGAACAGAAGGTTAAATGGTTAGACGAAACGATATTTGTATCTGAGTTGTATTCGATGATATCGTGATGATGTTTATATAGCAATACTCACCAGGTAACTGTTCTTCCGTTTTACATACAAGCGACTGAATTGAACAGAAGGTTGAATGGATAGTATATGGGTTGTATTCGATTATGATGTTATGCTGTGTATATAGTTATACACACTAGGTGACGGTATTCTTGTTTTACATACGAGCGACCGAAACGAACAGAAAGTTGAATGGATAGTCTGAACAATCAATGTATCAGGGTGGTATCCGATTATATCGCAATACTGTATATATAGTGATACTTACCAGGTGACGGTACTTCCGTTACACATACTAGCGACTGAATCGAACAGAAGGTTAAATGGTTAGACGAAACGATAATTGTAACTGAGTTGTATTCTATAATATCGTGGTGATGTTTATATAAAAATACTCACCAGGTTACTGTTCTTCCGTTATACATACGAGCAACCGAATCGAACAGAAGGTTGAATGGATAGTATATGGGTTGTATTCGATTATGATGTTATGCTGTGTATATAGTTATACACACTAGGTGACGGTATTCCCGTTTTACATACGAGCGACCGAAACTAACAGAAAGTTGAATGGATAGTCTGAACAATCAATGTATCTGGGTGGTATCCGATTATATCGCAATACTGTATATATAGTGATACTAACCAGGTAACTGTTCTTCCGTTACACATACTAGCGACTGAATCGAACAGAAGGTTAAATGGTTAGACGAAACGATAATTGAAACTGAGTTGTATTCTATTATATCGTGGTGATGTTTATATAGAAATACTCACCAGGTTACTGTTCTTCCGTTATACATACGAGCAACCGAATCGAACAGAAGGTTGAATGGATAGTATATGGGTTGTATTCGATTATGATGTTATGCTGTGTATATAGTTATACACACTAGGTGACGGTATTCCCGTTTTACATACGAGCAACCGAAACGAACAGAAAGTTGAATGGATAGTCTGAACAATCAATGTATCTGGGTGGTATCCGATTATATCGCAATACTGTATATATAGTGATACTTACCAGGTGACAGTACTTCCGTTACACATACTATCGACTGAATCGAACAGAAGGTTAAATGGTTAGACGAAACGATAATTGTATCTGAGTTGTATTCGATGATATCGTGATGATGTTTATATAGCAATACTCACCAGGTAACTGTTCTTCCGTTTTACATACAAGCGACCGAATCGAGCAGAAGGTTGAATTCAGTATAGATTGAACAATCATCGTATCTGGGTTGTATTCGATTATGTTTATATAGTTATACTCACCAGGTAACTGTTCTTCCGTTACACATACTAGCGACTGAATCGAACAGAAGGTTAAATGGTTAGACGAAACGATAATTGAATCTGAGTTGTATTCGATGATATCGTGATGATGTTTATATAGCAATACTCACCAGGTAACTGTTCTTCCGTTTTACATACAAGCGACCGAATCGAGCAGAAGGTTGAATTCAGTATAGATTGAACAATCATCGTATCTGGGTTGTATTCGATTATGTTTATATAGTTATACTAGTAGAGGGTTTACAGCGGCGGAGACGGATCAGGTGGATCGTGGCGGCGGTGGCGGCGGAGGCGGAGGCGCAGGCGCAGGAGGCGCAGGAGGCGCAGGAGGCGCAGGAGGCGCAGGCGCAGGAGGCGCAGGCGGTGCAGGCGCAGGCGGTGGAAACGATCCTCCTCTGAGGAGGAGGAGTGAGGAGGATGAGGAGAGAGAGTGAGGAGAATGAGGTGGACATGAGGTGGACGTGAATGCGGTGGTGGACTTGAATGCATATAGACCTAAAACTGCCACGTTCTCACGCGGCGTTTAAAATAAAATTTATTACATCTATTAAAATCCAAACTTATGAGGTATTGTGACACAACAATGGACGATAAACTACGACATCTAATGCCTAGAAGAAGAAGGAAAAGAAGACAGTCGAAATGGGCCTCCTTTCAAATAAATTTCATCCTAATAAAATCTTTGTTCAAAACTATTCTCACCATAATAATGAAAATTCGATGGTTTTGGTCGTGCATGTCCCAGGTAATAAAAAAAACGCCAGTGTGGGCTTATCGTTGACCCTCCCAATGGGTAATCTCATGAATTTAATAATTTATTCCAAGTAGATGAATATCAAATTATTCATTTGAAAGGTATATGCGCCGATTCTATGGCAGGTAGTCGCCAGACCCTTCCCCAACCGCAGGGTGTCGCATAAAATTCCTAGTCAATTTTAACCATACTGAACCATATCTATTCTATTGCAACTTTTTCATCATGATTAAATTTTGGGGGTGTAGGTATAAATAAAAATGAGACGGTGTAAGGATATATATATATAATTTTATTTCATTTCAGTATACGAATCAAAACATAATACAAGATACAAAATAATTATATTTGGTCACATCAAAATGATCCTGCTTGAATTGAGCCATCTAGCGTGCTATAAGTCAAATACGCATCATGGAGAACTAATGCATAAACTCGGGTGTTGTCGGGAAATTGTGCTTTACGCGTCTCAAATTCCAACTTGATATCAACAGAGGACGACTTCATGGCACTCGGCTGGTGGATATTTCAGCGGCAACTTTCCACTGAATACATGGCTATCTGGATCCAGAATGGCTTGATTACCATTATCCAAACCCCACCCGATAGTTTCTAGTGAGGCTTTATTCGACTTTCCATACGATATCAGCGTTTTCATTGTGCTTGTTATACCGGGTTTTCGAATAACTGCGACGGCTTCACCACCCATTTCGTAGCGGATTTCATCGAATAGGAATGCCAGAGCATTATTTGATAGGTAGCAAGTCTTCGTCGTATCCATGGGTGTAAATGTACCTTCGATATAGATGTAGCTCTCGGAAATATCCAATATCAGATCTTGGAAATTAATCGGGATGCGTATCTCATCCGAATTATTGAAATAGGGTGACCCATATGGTTTATAGGTATGTTCATGAAGGCTGATTAGCGATTCATCGATGACAGGCTCTTCAAACACATCCAATTTTTCACTGGTAGTTGTAGCGGCCATCTTCACTTTCTAATATCAACTGTCACGCAATCTCAATCCTATGTATCTCAGGAACTTTTGATCAGCTTTGGATAGCCTACTTCTCAACTGGTTGACACCTTCTTGACGAATGACACGATTTTCATGTGCATCTTTCTTTTTATAGTGAATCAGCCTCTCCTTTTTGAAGTGTGCTCGGTGTTGCCGTCGCTGATTGAAACAGAAGCTCATTTTCTTTCTCGCTCGTCGAAACAGACAAAAAAAATTATATAGGGTGTCAAGTGTTGAGCTTCTTCAACTCCAACTTAACGATGATTGTCTCTCCACGGAAATCGATCGAACGTCCCTTATCATCCAAGATGCTTATCGTGATGTTTTCAATAGACTGACGACCTTCGGGACTGATCGTCATATAAATGATATCGGAAATCGATCGAACGTCCCTTATTATCCAAGATGCTTATCGTGATGTTTTCAATAGACTGACGACCTTCGGGACTGATCGTCATATAAATGATATTTCTAGGTTCCTTGGAAATCTTGTAGCCGGCCTCCACGTCGATATCGAATTCAAATAGAGTGTGCACTTTCTCATCATTCAGGTATGCTCCGGATGTGATATTGCAATCAACTCGTATGATTCGTACTTTCATTATATTCACAGGTAGTGTGGATTCATGCAATACGTTGGCTGGGTAATTTTTCTCCTCGAATCCCAGCACACTAGCTATAGAATTGTCGTATCTGAAATCCACATCATGCAAGCATTTCATCTCACATTTCAGAGTATTATTATTGGCATGGAGGAAAAATACATCTTCAATATTTCGCCCATCGAGCGGCTCTATTCTTGTGATAGCTTTCTGTAGAGCTTTATTGATTTCATCTATTTCATAGACACCGGGTGGTATATAGGCTACTCGAGGGCTCACAACAGTTCCCGATCTAACCCAAAAATCCAAACGGTTGTTCGTCTCATCTATATTGAGTATAGAATTGTACGAGTAGAAGCCGTGCAATCCCAAACCGTAGGTGTTTTTTGTATCGAGTTCGATGGGTGGGTAAAAATCAGCACTCAAAACACTTTGATCCCCGGATAATGTGAAAGTTCGTGACATGATCGAATCGAGTACTTTACTGGTTCAGGCAACAAAGGTGAATGAAACGCTTTTTTGCCGGTGGTGTGTTTATATCCAAATTGTTGTTGTTTAAAACATTCACATCATTTACGCGGCAATAGCAGCAAAATATTTTCCGAGGGCACGGTCCATCATTAACGTCGATATCGGATGCTGCCGCTGCTGCATCTTCAACTGGACCATGTTCTTCGCAAAATCGATATTTAGCAATGTCCTCGTCGTTTTGTAAATGCTCCGGCAACTTATCCCACACTAGGGCTATCTCTAGGGGATTCTTGATTTTCTGCCATTTTATCTCCTTCTTCTTCTTCTTCTTATTCTTCTTTTATGTATAATTCACTATGAATCTGCCGTAGTTAGAAATCTCAGGCACAAATGCCCACACCAGACTGTGTTGAATCGCTGCTGACGGTCGTAGTTATACTGAATTTCAACAGGCCGATCACCCGAATTACATGCTAGATATTGCAGCAACTCTTTGGGTGGTGGTAAATCGCCAAAACTATCAAAGTAATTAACCCTACCTCCGCGTTTCTTGTACGCCACCCAATGTGTACCACTACCATGAATCCCGTCCAAGTTCATTATGGCTGATTCGTTGCGGTGCGGTCCAGAGAGCGGTAAATTGTCTCGCATAAAAATTCCTCGAAAATGCGGCACCCTCATCTTTTCGACACACCGCAGCAGATCGATATTGGAAAGTGGCCTTCGAGGTAGGGTCTCTAAGAGTTTTTTGAATTCTGCTGCGGTCCCAGGTAAATACCCAACCCTTTTCGGTAAGGTTTCAAATATAATCCTTTGCCGGTTTTTCCGATAGCGATAGCCTCCATATGGCGATTGTGACGATTCGCTTCAGCCAACTGTTCTCTGCTCGCTCTCGCCGACTGTACGGTCTTCGATATTCCAGCTGCTGCACCTGCCAAACTTCCAAGTGCTGAGAGACCGGCAAATATCGGTATTAATGGTAGGATCCCGCCAATCTTGGGTATAGGTATAATACGTGGAGTGCGAATATTCTTTTTTCCGCCGGCTACTTTGACATATTTGCGAGCTGCTTGATAGGCAATTTTCACCACTTTATCAATATTTTTTTTCTCCTGTTTGTCCGCACCTTCAGTTCGATGAGAGCGAAGCGTATCACGAACTTTGTGAACTACGCCCGATCCAAAAGCAATCTTATTTTTCATCGTCTTCTTCTTCTTCTTCTCATGCTGCATGGTTTTCTTGCGACATTTGATACATTTAGTTTTCACTTTTGGTTCATCCGGGAATTGTCCACTACACCCCATTCCGAAACGTCGCTTTCCTTTCATTATGTTGGTGACTAACCAAGCTGCAGCCCTCTCGCCTACCCCACTGTCTTTAGATTTCACAATGTCCCAAGCAGATTGTTCGAGATGTTGATCTGCTATATGTCTAGCGGCGACATCTTCGGCATTCTTAGAGTAGGCTATATCGTGTTGTTTGCATGCTGCATCCAATCGATTGATTCCACGATCTCCACGAGTCAACCTTTTCTGCAACTTTGTTCCCGGTCCACAATATTGATACCCCCCAGGGATATGCAATTCAAATGGTAGTTTATTTATTACAGAGTTGACGATGCCACTACCGGTTTTCTTGATACTAGTCATTTTTTTACGTGTGTCTCGCTCAACGGCCATCGTATAAATGACGATTGTTCGGGTGAAATTCACTTATATCTAATCCAACTGTCACACGATGCGCATTGTACAGCAGAAAGAATAGTTCGACATTGATAATTTAGATGAGAAAGTCATCGGCTATGGATTGGACAGTGGTGGTGGTGGTGGTGGTGTACGAAATCATCGTCATGGAAAGCTGTTTCCATCAACAATTCGCGGTCTTATAGTGGGTCCTTCAAATTGTGGAAAGACAAATGTTATGATATCTTTACTAACGAATGCAAATGGCCTACGTTTTGCAAATATCTACCTATATTCCAAATCGATATACCAACCGAAATATGAGTACCTACGTGAAGTAGTCGAACCGATAAATGGATTAGGATTCTACGCATTCGATAATAATGAGGATATAGTGGAGCCATCAGATGCCGAGCCCGATTCCGTCTTCATTTTCGATGATGTAATGTGCGAGAAACAGGATGTAATCAGATCATACTTCAGTATGGGCCGCCATAAAAATATTGACTGTTTCTACCTGGCCCAGACATATTCTAGAGTGCCCAAGCAATTGATTCGTGACAATAGTAACTTCATAGTCATGTTCAAACAAGATGAAATGAATATGCGACACATTTTCTCCGATCATGTATCACCCGATATGGATTTCAAGCAATTTCAAGAGATGTGTTCGCAATGTTGGACCAATAAATACGGATTCCTGGTGATCGATAAGGATAGAGAAATGCTGGAGGGTAGATACAGAAAGGGATTCGATAGTTTCATATATCCCTGATGCTCAAACAGAAAAATATCCATTCATTCATCGACCGTGGTGCAGTATAGTGGGTACACATCCGATTTCCATGATGAATTCCTCAGCAAATGAAGACGATGTAATGAACCTGAAACGACAACTCATCGAGGCGACTGATGCGGTGCGAAAAAAGTTCAAAAGTCTCAGGAGCGACAGTTATGAGAATAAAGTGGCACTCGAAAAGATTTATGAACCCATTACTAAGCCTTTGAATGCCATTTCCGCAGCTACAATCAACCACCACCACCACCACCAAAATGGTCAGTCCAAGAATTTGAAATCAAAAAGTGACAAATCTGTTACGATATTGGATCCTACACATCACTCTACACCAATATCATCTTCATCGACAGCAGCAGCATCGATTTATGACACACCAGTCCAGACGTCGAGAAAGTTGTTATCTCACCCCACTCCCCACTCAGACAATTTTGCCGCTAATGATGATAATATCAACACTTTGATGGATACACCACCACCATCATCTCATGGTTCACATTCAAATACTGTGATGAGTGATGACGATGATGGAGAAGAAACAGTAGTTGAAGAGTTACAAAACAATGTCGAAGAACACATAGAAAAGTTGAGATCTGGAGATAGCGATAACTATGATACAGTATATGGTGTACGCATAGAACCAAAAACTCATCAGTTGAGAATGGGTAAAAGCAAAATTCGTTTCTCAAATGGGAAAATCGAATTGTGGGGCGACAGTGATAAGAGACCGAAAATATATCCAGCTAGTTCGGAACTGTATAACCTGATTTTTCTCAAACATGTACCGGAAAGAACGAGTTCCAGTGTTAGGAGTTTATATGCAGCCATACTGGAAAACACAAGAGCAGCATACAAGGGATACGATATCAGACGAGGATTGAATTCAGATGAGACTGGAAAATATCACGATCTGATCAAACCTCTGACAAGAACACCATATAAAATGAGAGAGACAAAATATAAGGATGGAAGCGGATTACCCACTCAAAAAATTGTCAATAACAACACGGGGAAGGAATATATCTATTGGAATAAACCGAAAGAATTGGTGGATCGATTGAGATTATTATGGAGCTCGAAATCAGTTGGGCATAGCGGACATGACAATGAAATATTATCGATTATAGAGGAGTTGCGTGAAGAAGGCATCATATACTGAAGGCGTCTATGAATAAATACATACCGAGCAGAATAATTCATGCCATTAGTCGTTCGAAGTAGCTCTCACATGTTGCTCACATTTTGTAGAAATGGAGAAGATAAGTGATGCAAAACGTCAAATTGTTGACGAACTACATAAGCCAGCTTGACGAAATTTCGTCAGAAGGAGAACCATAGTCAAGGGATTCGGTGATTTATGGCAAGCTGATTTGGCCGAAATGCAGCCATATGCAGAGGACAATAAGAAATTTAGATATATTCTATTTGTTATCGATTGTTATTCCAAATATGTGTGGACTGAGCCAATTAAAAATAAGACTGGTGTTGAAGTTACTGAAGCTATGAGAAATGTGTTGAAGAAGAAGGCGGGATATTCGCCGAAAAACATGCAAAGTGATTTGGGGAGTGAATTTTACAATCGATACTTAAGCAAATTGATGGCCGAATACAAAATAAATCATTATTCCACATATAGCACGATGAAGGCTGCAATCGTCGAACGAGTCATAAGGACCCTGAAGAATTGGCTGTATAAGGAGTTTTCAGCAAGAGGAAAATATATATGGCTCGATATTTTACCTGAACTTACTAATAAATATAATAACCGTATACATCGAACTATTGGAATGAAACCGGCAGACGTTACAGCTGAAATGGAACTGGACGCTTTCAGTCATCCTAAATTGGCGTTGAAGCCGAAATATGCTGTCGGTGATATGGTGCGAATCTGTAAATACAAAGGTGTCTTCGAGAAAGGATACCTGGCGAATTTCTCCACTGAACTATTCAAGATTATCAAAATAAACATCACGAATCCAGTCACATACTTGTTGGAGGATATTGAAGGGAGACCAATCAAAGGGTGTTTTTATGAAGTTGAATTACTGAAAACGACAAATCCTGATATATATTTGGTGGAGAAAGTTCTGAAGGAGAAGAAGAAAGGCGACAGAGTGTTTGTAAGATGGCTAGGATTCTCAGACAAGCACAATTCTTGAATTGATAAATCGGCAATTAATTGAACCCAATGATGTTGTTATTATACTTGTTAGGTAAAACTAATGAATATATTACTTCAATTGATATGTGCGTTTCATTTTTTCTACATTTACACCTTGACAAAAAAAACAATGAGGTCATTTTCAAAAGATTGTTTTATTGAATTGAAAAACTACACAAAATTCTTCATTGAAATCAAACATATCGTATATATTTCTTGATGTGGTCGTTGCAACTGCCAGGGGAGGTGATACTTTGTGGAAGAATCAATTCATTTCACTAGCCAAATATTTCCTCAATATGTCCAATTCATTTCTTATCACTTTTATTTCATCATCCAGGAGGGCTTGCTTCTTGCTCATCAAAAACCTCATCTCAGATTGCTGTTTATTAAAGATTATTCTAGCATCTCTGATGACTGATGATACTGCAGCCTTTATTGCCGATAATGTAACATTCTTTACATCGTCAATTTCCCTCTTGAGGTAATCCAATTCCACACAATCCTTATCAGAAATTAATTCGCCAACATTAGTCAATCTTTTGCCTTGTAAATCGAAATTGCCATCTTTGTCCATCTTTGTCCACTGCGACCAAACTTATCGATGGTTTTAGTCATCATCACCCGACGAATGATCAATTCATACTGGGCAATATTATCATTAGAGTTCTTGCTATATACCTACCCCAAATAAATGCTCATACATAAAGTGAATAAATGAAACACAAAAAATAGCTGTTATTTATATATATATTATATATTTCACCATATAATTGTTCAGAACCATTCATTTCATGACATAATCAAAAAGTCGGAGTAGACTGTCATTGAAAAGAGATAATTTCAACAAGTTAAAATACATAAATAAACACAATTATTCACAAAATCATTACATATTCAAAAAGTCGGAGTAGACTGTCATTGAAAAGAGATAATTTCAACAATATAAAATACATAAATAAACACAATTATTCAATCTTTATAACTGATTGAAAAGCATTCAATTTCTATTTTCCCTCAAAATAATTACGATTCAATTGTATTTGTACAAAATATGCAACACTGATGCTCGACACAAGAGATAATTTCAACAATATGTAAAAGTTATTACAATGATATTTGGCAACATAACATTAATTAAAATAAATATATTTACAAAATATGTACAATAATTTATAGAAAAATACTCTAACTGTGATAATTTCAACAAATGCTGGCCTATTTATAGCTCGAGATGTGGGTAGAGTTCAGCCTGCGGACGCAGCCGCCTCTGATTTACGATTAATAAAATATGGAATTCAACATAAAATACATCAGTACATATTTCTATGGAAACGGAACGTCAAACTTCGAAAATTGTTAAATTTTATGCGACACCCTGCGGTTGGGGAAGGGTCTGGCGACTACCTGCCATAGAATCGGCTCATATACTTTTCAAATGAATAAATTGATTTTCATCTACTTGGAATAAATTATTAAATTCATGAGATTACCCATTGGGAGGGTCAACGATAAAGCCCACACTGGCGTTTTTTTATTACCTGGGACATGCACGACCAAAACCATCGAATTTTCATTATTATGGTGAGAATAGTTTTGAACAAAGATTTTATCAGGATGAAATTTATTTGAAAGGAGGCCCATTTCGACTGTCTTCTTTTTCTTCTTCTTCTAGGCATTAGATGTCGTAGTTTATCGTCCATTGTTGTGTCACAATACCTCATAAGTTTGGATTTTAATAGATGTAATAAATTTTATTTTAAACGCCGCGTGAGAACGTGGCAGTTTTAGGTCTATATGCATTCAAGTCCACCACCGCATTCACGTCCACCTCATGTCCACCTCATTCTCCTCACTCTTTCTCCTCATCCTCCTCACTCCTCCTCCTCAGAGGAGGATCGTCTCCACCGCCTGCGCCTGCACCGCCTGCACCGCCTGCGCCTCCTGCGCCTCCTGCGCCTGCGCCTCCTGCGCCTCCTGCGCCTTCTGCGCCTCCTGCGCCTCCTGCGCCTGCGCCTCCGCCTCCGCCGCCACCGCCGCCACGATCCACCTGATCCGTCTCCGCCGCTGTAAACCCTCTACTTATACTCACCAGGTAACTGTTCTTCCGTTATACATACGAGCGACTGAATTGAACAGAAGGTTGAATGGATAGTATATGGGTTGTATTCGATTATGATGTTATGCTGTGTATATAGTTATACACACTAGGTGACGGTATTCTTGTTTTACATACGAGCGACCGAAACGAACAGAAAGTTGAATGGATAGTCTGAACAATCAATGTATCAGGGTGGTATCCGATTATATCGCAATACTGTATATATAGTGATACATACCAGGTGACGGTACTTCCGTTACACATACTAGCGACTGAATCGAACAGAAGGTTAAATGGTTAGACGAAACGATAATTGTAACTGAGTTGTATTCTATTATATCGTGGTGATGTTTATATAGAAATACTCACCAGGTTACTGTTCTTCCGATATACATACGAGCAACCGAATCGAACAGAAGGTTGAATGGATAGTATCTGGGTTGTATTCGATTATGATGTTATGCTGTGTATATAGTTAAACACACTATGTGACGGTATTCCCGTTTCACATACGAGCGACCAAAACGAACAGAAAGTTGAATGGATAGTCTGAACAATCAATGTATCTGGGTGGTATCCGATTATATCGCAATACTGTATATATAGTGATACTAACCAGGTGACGGTACTTCCGTTACACATACTAGCGACTGAATCGAACAGAAGGTTAAATGGTTAGACGAAACGATAATTGTAACTGAGTTGTATTCTATTATATCGTGGTGATGTTTATATAGAAATACTCACCAGGTTACTGTTCTTTCGTTTTCACATACAAGCGACCGAATCGAGCAGAAGGTCAAATGGATAGATTGAACAATCATCGTATCTGGGTTGTATTCGATTAGGTTTATATAGTTATCCTCACCAGGTAACTGTTCTTCCGTTACACATACTAGCGACTGAATCGAACAGAAGGTTAAATGGTTAGACGAAACGATAATTGAAACTGGGTTGTATTCTATTATATCGTGGTGATGTTTATATAGAAATACTCACCAGGTTACTGTTCTTTCGTTTTCACATACAAGCGACCGAATCGAGCAGAAGGTTGAATGGATAATATATGGGTTGTATTCGATTATGATGTTATGCTGTGTATATAGTTATACACACTAGGTGACAGTATTCCCGTTTTACATACGAGCGACCGAAACGAACAGAAAGTTGAATGGATAGTCTGAACAATCAATGTATCTGGGTGGTATCCGATTATATCGCAATACTGTATATATAGTGATACTTACCAGGTGACGGTACTTTCGTTACACATACTAGCGACTGAATCGAACAGAAGGTTGAATCCTTAGACAAAACGATAATTGTATCTGAGTTGTATTCGATGATATCGTGATGATGTTTATATAGCAATACTCACCAGGTAACTGTTCTTCCGTTTCACATACAAGCGACCGAATCGAGCAGGAGGTTGAATAGATAGATTAAACAATCATCGTATCTGGGTTGTATTCGATAATGTTTATATAGTTATACTCACCAGGTAACTGTTCTTCTGTTACACATACTAGCGACTGAATCGAACAGAAGGTTAAATGGTTAGACGAAACGATAATTGTATCTGAGTTGTATTCGATGATATCGTGATGATGTTTATATAGCAATACTCACCAGGTAACTGTTCTTCCGTTTCACATACAAGCGACCAAATCGAGCAGAAGGTTGAATTCAGTATAGATTGAACAATCATCGTATCTGGGTTGTATTCGATTATGTTTATATAGTTATACTCACCAGGTAACTGTTCTTCCGTTATACATACGAGCGACTGAATTGAACAGAAGGTTAAATGGTTAGACGAAACGATAATTGTAACTGAGTTGTATTCTACTATATCGTGGTGATGTTTATATAGAAATACTCACCAGGTTACTGTTCTTCCGTTATACATACGAGCAACCGAATCGAACAGAAGGTTGAATGGATAGTATCTGGGTTGTATTCGATTATGATGTTATGCTGTGTATATAGTTATACACACTAGGTGACGGTATTCTTGTTTTACATACGAGCGACCGAAACGAACAGAAAGTTGAATGGATAGTCTGAACAATCAATGTATCAGGGTGGTATCCGATTATATCGCAATACTGTATATATAGGGATACATACCAGGTGACGGTACTTCCGTTACACATACTAGCGACCGAATCGAGCAGAAGGTCAAATGGATAGATTGAACAATCATCGTATCTGGGTTGTATTCGATTATGTTTATATAGTTATACTCACCAGGTAACTGTTCTTCCGTTACACATACTAGCGACTGAATCGAACAGAAGGTTAAATGGTTAGACGAAACGATAATTGAAACTGAGTTGTATTCGATTATATCGTGGTGATGTTTATATAGAAATACTCACCAGGTAACTGTTCTTTCGTTTTCACATACAAGCGACCGAATCGAGCAGACGGTCAAATGGATAGATTGAACAATCATCGTATCTGGGTTGTATTCGATTATGTTTATATAGTTATACTCACCAGGTAACTGTTCTTCCGTTATACATACGAGCGTCTGAATTGAACAGAAGGTTGAATGGATAGTATATGGGTTGTATTCGATTATGATGTTATGCTGTGTATATAGTTATACACACTAGGTGACGGTATTCTTGTTTTACATACGAGCGACCGAAACGAACAGAAAGTTGAATGGATAGTCTGAACAATCAATGTATCAGGGTGGTATCCGATTATATCGCAATACTGTATATATAGTGATACATACCAGGTGACGGTACTTCCGTTACACACACTAGCGACTGAATCGAACAGAAGGTTAAATGGTTAGACGGAACGATAATTGTAACTGAGTTTTATTTTATTATATCGTGGTGATGTTTATATAGAAATACTCACCAGGTTACTGTTCTTCCGTTATACATACGAGCAACCGAATCGAACAGAAGGTTGAATGGATAGTATATGGGTTGTATTCGATTATGATGTTATGCTGTGTATATAGTTATACACACTAGGTGACGTTATTCCCGTTTCACATACGAGCGACCGAAACGAACAGAAAGTTGAATGGATATTCTGAACAATCAATGTATCTGGGTGGTATCCGATTATATCGCAATACTGTATATATAGTGATACTAACCAGGCGACGGTACTTCCGTTACACATACTAGCGACTGAATCGAACAGAAGGTAAAATGGTTAGACGAAACGATAATTGAAACTGAGTTGTATTCGATTATATCGTGGTGATGTTTATATAGAAATACTCACCAGGTAACTGTTCTTTCGTTTTCACATACAAGCGACCGAATCGAGCAGAAGGTGAAATGGATAGATTGAACAATCATCGTATCTGGGTTGTATTCGATTATGTTTATATAGTTATACTCACCAGGTAACTGTTCTTCCGTTACACATACTAGCGACTGAATCGAACAGAAGGTTAAATGGTTAGACGAAACGATAATTGAAACTGAGTTGTATTCGATTATATCGTGGTGATGTTTATATAGAAATACTCACCAGGTAACTGTTCTTTCGTTTTCACATACAAGCGACCAAATCGAGCAGAAGGTCAAATGGATAGATTGAACAATCATCGTATCTGGGTTGTATTCGATTATGTTTATATAGTTATACTCACCAGGTAACTCTTCTTCCGTTACACATACTAGCGACTGAATCGAACAGAAGGTTAAATGGTTAGACGAAACGATAATTGTATCTGAGTTGTATTCGATGATATCGTGATGATGTTTATATAGCAATACTCACCAGGTAACTGTTCTTCCGTTTTACATACAAGCGACCGAATCGAGCAGAAGGTTGAATTCAGTATAGATTGAACAATCATCGTATCTGGGTTGTATTCGATTATGTTTATATAGTTATACTCACCAGGTAACTGTTCTTCCGTTATACATACGAGCGACTGAATTGAACAGAAGGTTGAATGGATAGTATATGGGTTGTATTCGATTATGATGTTATGCTGTGTATATAGTTATACACACTAGGTGACGGTATTCTTGTTTTACATACGAGCGACCGAAACGAACAGAAAGTTGAATGGATAGTCTGAACAATCAATGTATCAGGGTGGTATCCGATTATATCGCGATACTGTATATATGGTGATACATACCAGGTGACGGTACTTCCGTTACACATACTAGCGACTGAATCGAACAGAAGGTTAAATGGTTAGACGAAACGATAATTGTAACTGAGTTGTATTCTATTATATCGTGGTGATGTTTATATAGAAATACTCACCAGGTTACTGTTCTTCCGTTATACATAAGAGCAACCGAATCGAACAGAAGGTTGAATGGATGGTATATGGGTTGTATTCGATTATGATGTTATGCTGTGTATATAGTTATACACACTAGGTGACGGTATTCTCGGTTCACATACGAGCGACCGAAACGAACAGAAAGTTGAATGGATAGTCTGAACAATCAATGTATCTGGGTGGTATCCGATTATATCGCAATACTGTATATATAGTGATACTAACCAGGTGACGGTACTTCCGTTACACATACTAGCGACTGAATCGAACAGAAGGTTAAATGGTTAGACGAAACGATAATTGAAACTGAGTTGTATTTTATTATATCGTGGTGATGTTTATATAGAAATACTCACCAGGTTACTGTTCTTTCGTTTTCACATACAAGCGACCGAATCGAGCAGAAGGTCAAATGGATAGATTGAACAATCATCGTATCTGGGTTGTATTCGATTATGTTTATATAGTTATACTCACCAGGTAACTGTTCTTCCGTTACACATACTAGCGACTGAATCGAACAGAAGGTTAAATGGTTAGACGAAACGATAATTGAAACTGAGTTGTATTCTATTATATCGTGGTGATGTTTATATAGAAATACTCACCAGGTTACTGTTCTTCCGTTATACATACGAGCAACCGAATCGAACAGAAGGTTGAATGGATAGTATATGGGTTGTATTCGATTATGATGTTATGCTGTGTATATAGTTATACACACTAGGTGACGGTATTCCCGTTTCACATACGAGCGACCGGAACGAACAGAAAGTTGATTGGATAGTCTGAACAATCAATGTATCAGGGTGGTATCCGATTATATACGCAATACTGTATATATAGTGATACTTACCAGGTGACGGTACTTCCGTTACACATACTAGCGACTGAATCGAACAGAAGGTTAAATGGTTAGACAAAGCGATAATTGTATCTGAGTTGTATTCGATGATATCGTGATGATGTTTATATAGCAATACTCACCAGGTAACTGTTCTTCCGTTTTACATACAAGCGACCGAATCGAGCTGGAGGTTGAATAGATAGATTGAACAATCATCGTATCTGGGTTGTATTCGATAATGTTTATATAGTTATACTCACCAGGTAACTGTTCTTCCGTTACACATACTAGCGACTGAATCGAACAGAAGGTTAAATGGTTAGACGAAACGATAATTGTAACTGAGTTGTATTCTATTATATCGTGGTGATGTTTATATAGAAATACTCACCAGGTTACTGTTCTTTCGTTATACATACGAGCAACCGAATCGAACAGAAGGTTGAATGGATAGTATATGGGTTGTATTCGATTATGATGTTATGCTGTGTATATAGTTATACACACTAGGTGACGGTATTCCCGTTTTACATACGAGCGACCGAAACGAACAGAAAGTTGAATGGATAGTCTGAACAATCAATGTATCTGGGTGGTATCCGATTATATCGCAATACTGTATATATAGTGATACTAACTAGGTGACGGTACTTCCGTTACACATACTAGCGACTGAATCGAACAGAAGGTTAAATGGTTAGACGAAACGATAATTGTAACTGAGTTGTATTCTATTATATCGTGGTGATGTTTATATAGAAATACTCACCAGGTTACTGTTCTTCCGTTATACATACGAGCAACCGAATCGAACAGAAGGTTGAATGGATAGTATATGGGTTGTATTCGATTATGATGTTATGCTGTGTATATAGTTATACACACTAGGTGACGGTATTCCCGTTTTACATACGAGCGACCGAAACGAACAGAAAGTTGAATGGATAGTCTGAACAATCAATGTATCTGGGTGGTATCCGATTATATCGCAATACTGTATATATAGTGATACTAACTAGGTGACGGTACTTCCGTTACACATACTAGCGACTGAATCGAACAGAAGGTTAAATGGTTAGACAAAACGATAATCGTATCTGAGTTGTATTCGATGATATCGTGATGATGTTTATATAGCAATACTCACCAGGTAACTGTTCTTCCGTTTTACATACAAGCGACCGAATCGAGCAGGAGGTTGAATAGATAGATTGAACAATCATCGTATCTGGGTTGCATTCGATAATGTTTATATAGTTATACTCACCAGGTAACTGTTCTTCCGTTACACATACTAGCGACTGATTCGAACAGAAGGTTAAATGGTTAGACGAAACGATAATTGTATCTGAGTTGTATTCGATGATATCGTGATGATGTTTATATAGCAATACTCACCAGGTAACTGTTCTTCCGTTTTACATACGAGCGACCGAATCGAGCAGAAGGTTGAATTCAGTATAGATTGAACAATCATCGTATCTGGGTTGTATTCGATTATGTTTATATAGTTATACTCACCAGGTAACTGTTCTTCCGTTATACATACGAGCGACTGAATTGAACAGAAGGTTGAATGGATAGTATATGGGTTGTATTCGATTATGATGTTATGCTGTGTATAGAGTTATACACACAAGGTGACGGTATTCTTGTTTTACATACGAGCGACCGAAACGAACAGAAAGTCGAATGGATAGTCTGAACAATCAATGTACCAGGGTGGTATCCGATTATATCGCAATACTGTATATATAGTGATACATACCAGGTGACGGTACTTCCGTTACACATACTAGCGACTGAATCGAACAGAAGGTTAAATGGTTAGACGAAACGATAATTGAAACTGAGTTGTATTCGCTTATATCGTGGTGATGTTTATATAGAAATACTCACCAGGTAACTGTTCTTTCGTTTTCACATACAAGCGACCGAATCGAGCAGACGGTCAAATGGATAGATTGAACAATCATCGTATCTGGGTTGTATTCGATTATGTTTATATAGTTATACTCACCAGGTAACTGTTCTTCCGTTATACATACGAGCGTCTGAATTGAACAGAAGGTTGAATGGATAGTATATGGGTTGTATTCGATTATGATGTTATGCTGTGTATATAGTTATACACACTAGGTGACGGTATTCTTGTTTTACATACGAGCGACCGAAACGAACAGAAAGTTGAATGGATAGTCTGAACAATCAATGTATCAGGGTGGTATCCGATTATATCGCAATACTGTATATATAGTGATACATACCAGGTGACGGTACTTCCGTTACACACACTAGCGACTGAATCGAACAGAAGGTTAAATGGTTAGACGGAACGATAATTGTAACTGAGTTTTATTTTATTATATCGTGGTGATGTTTATATAGAAATACTCACCAGGTTACTGTTCTTCCGTTATACATACGAGCAACCGAATCGAACAGAAGGTTGAATGGATAGTATATGGGTTGTATTCGATTATGATGTTATGCTGTGTATATAGTTATACACACTAGGTGACGTTATTCCCGTTTCACATACGAGCGACCGAAACGAACAGAAAGTTGAATGGATATTCTGAACAATCAATGTATCTGGGTGGTATCCGATTATATCGCAATACTGTATATATAGTGATACTAACCAGGCGACGGTACTTCCGTTACACATACTAGCGACTGAATCGAACAGAAGGTAAAATGGTTAGACGAAACAATAATTGAAACTGAGTTGTATTCGATTATATCGTGGTGATGTTTATATAGAAATACTCACCAGGTAACTGTTCTTTCGTTTTCACATACAAGCGACCGAATCGAGCAGAAGGTGAAATGGATAGATTGAACAATCATCGTATCTGGGTTGTATTCGATTATGTTTATATAGTTATACTCACCAGGTAACTGTTCTTCCGTTACACATACTAGCGACTGAATCGAACAGAAGGTTAAATGGTTAGACGAAACGATAATTGAAACTGAGTTGTATTCGATTATATCGTGGTGATGTTTATATAGAAATACTCACCAGGTAACTGTTCTTTCGTTTTCACATACAAGCGACCAAATCGAGCAGAAGGTCAAATGGATAGATTGAACAATCATCGTATCTGGGTTGTATTCGATTATGTTTATATAGTTATACTCACCAGGTAACTCTTCTTCCGTTACACATACTAGCGACTGAATCGAACAGAAGGTTAAATGGTTAGACGAAACGATAATTGTATCTGAGTTGTATTCGATGATATCGTGATGATGTTTATATAGCAATACTCACCAGGTAACTGTTCTTCCGTTTTACATACAAGCGACCGAATCGAGCAGAAGGTTGAATTCAGTATAGATTGAACAATCATCGTATCTGGGTTGTATTCGATTATGTTTATATAGTTATACTCACCAGGTAACTGTTCTTCCGTTATACATACGAGCGACTGAATTGAACAGAAGGTTGAATGGATAGTATATGGGTTGTATTCGATTATGATGTTATGCTGTGTATATAGTTATACACACTAGGTGACGGTATTCTTGTTTTACATACGAGCGACCGAAACGAACAGAAAGTTGAATGGATAGTCTGAACAATCAATGTATCAGGGTGGTATCCGATTATATCGCGATACTGTATATATGGTGATACATACCAGGTGACGGTACTTCCGTTACACATACTAGCGACTGAATCGAACAGAAGGTTAAATGGTTAGACGAAACGATAATTGTAACTGAGTTGTATTCTATTATATCGTGGTGATGTTTATATAGAAATACTCACCAGGTTACTGTTCTTCCGTTATACATAAGAGCAACCGAATCGAACAGAAGGTTGAATGGATGGTATATGGGTTGTATTCGATTATGATGTTATGCTGTGTATATAGTTATACACACTAGGTGACGGTATTCTCGGTTCACATACGAGCGACCGAAACGAACAGAAAGTTGAATGGATAGTCTGAACAATCAATGTATCTGGGTGGTATCCGATTATATCGCAATACTGTATATATAGTGATACTAACCAGGTGACGGTACTTCCGTTACACATACTAGCGACTGAATCGAACAGAAGGTTAAATGGTTAGACGAAACGATAATTGAAACTGAGTTGTATTTTATTATATCGTGGTGATGTTTATATAGAAATACTCACCAGGTTACTGTTCTTTCGTTTTCACATACAAGCGACCGAATCGAGCAGAAGGTCAAATGGATAGATTGAACAATCATCGTATCTGGGTTGTATTCGATTATGTTTATATAGTTATACTCACCAGGTAACTGTTCTTCCGTTACACATACTAGCGACTGAATCGAACAGAAGGTTAAATGGTTAGACGAAACGATAATTGAAACTGAGTTGTATTCTATTATATCGTGGTGATGTTTATATAGAAATACTCACCAGGTTACTGTTCTTCCGTTATACATACGAGCAACCGAATCGAACAGAAGGTTGAATGGATAGTATATGGGTTGTATTCGATTATGATGTTATGCTGTGTATATAGTTATACACACTAGGTGACGGTATTCCCGTTTCACATACGAGCGACCGGAACGAACAGAAAGTTGATTGGATAGTCTGAACAATCAATGTATCAGGGTGGTATCCGATTATATACGCAATACTGTATATATAGTGATACTTACCAGGTGACGGTACTTCCGTTACACATACTAGCGACTGAATCGAACAGAAGGTTAAATGGTTAGACAAAGCGATAATTGTATCTGAGTTGTATTCGATGATATCGTGATGATGTTTATATAGCAATACTCACCAGGTAACTGTTCTTCCGTTTTACATACAAGCGACCGAATCGAGCTGGAGGTTGAATAGATAGATTGAACAATCATCGTATCTGGGTTGTATTCGATAATGTTTATATAGTTATACTCACCAGGTAACTGTTCTTCCGTTACACATACTAGCGACTGAATCGAACAGAAGGTTAAATGGTTAGACGAAACGATAATTGTAACTGAGTTGTATTCTATTATATCGTGGTGATGTTTATATAGAAATACTCACCAGGTTACTGTTCTTTCGTTATACATACGAGCAACCGAATCGAACAGAAGGTTGAATGGATAGTATATGGGTTGTATTCGATTATGATGTTATGCTGTGTATATAGTTATACACACTAGGTGACGGTATTCCCGTTTTACATACGAGCGACCGAAACGAACAGAAAGTTGAATGGATAGTCTGAACAATCAATGTATCTGGGTGGTATCCGATTATATCGCAATACTGTATATATAGTGATACTAACTAGGTGACGGTACTTCCGTTACACATACTAGCGACTGAATCGAACAGAAGGTTAAATGGTTAGACGAAACGATAATTGTAACTGAGTTGTATTCTATTATATCGTGGTGATGTTTATATAGAAATACTCACCAGGTTACTGTTCTTCCGTTATACATACGAGCAACCGAATCGAACAGAAGGTTGAATGGATAGTATATGGGTTGTATTCGATTATGATGTTATGCTGTGTATATAGTTATACACACTAGGTGACGGTATTCCCGTTTTACATACGAGCGACCGAAACGAACAGAAAGTTGAATGGATAGTCTGAACAATCAATGTATCTGGGTGGTATCCGATTATATCGCAATACTGTATATATAGTGATACTAACTAGGTGACGGTACTTCCGTTACACATACTAGCGACTGAATCGAACAGAAGGTTAAATGGTTAGACAAAACGATAATCGTATCTGAGTTGTATTCGATGATATCGTGATGATGTTTATATAGCAATACTCACCAGGTAACTGTTCTTCCGTTTTACATACAAGCGACCGAATCGAGCAGGAGGTTGAATAGATAGATTGAACAATCATCGTATCTGGGTTGCATTCGATAATGTTTATATAGTTATACTCACCAGGTAACTGTTCTTCCGTTACACATACTAGCGACTGATTCGAACAGAAGGTTAAATGGTTAGACGAAACGATAATTGTATCTGAGTTGTATTCGATGATATCGTGATGATGTTTATATAGCAATACTCACCAGGTAACTGTTCTTCCGTTTTACATACGAGCGACCGAATCGAGCAGAAGGTTGAATTCAGTATAGATTGAACAATCATCGTATCTGGGTTGTATTCGATTATGTTTATATAGTTATACTCACCAGGTAACTGTTCTTCCGTTATACATACGAGCGACTGAATTGAACAGAAGGTTGAATGGATAGTATATGGGTTGTATTCGATTATGATGTTATGCTGTGTATAGAGTTATACACACAAGGTGACGGTATTCTTGTTTTACATACGAGCGACCGAAACGAACAGAAAGTCGAATGGATAGTCTGAACAATCAATGTACCAGGGTGGTATCCGATTATATCGCAATACTGTATATATAGTGATACATACCAGGTGACGGTACTTCCGTTACACATACTAGCGACTGAATCGAACAGAAGGTTAAATGGTTAGAAGAAACGATAATTGTAACTGAGTTGTATTCTATTATATCGTGGTGATGTTTATATAGAAATACTCACCAGGTTACTGTTCTTTCGTTTTCACATACAAGCGACCGAATCGAGCAGAAGGTCAAATGGATAGATTGAACAATCATCGTATCTGGGTTGTATTCGATTATGTTTATATAGTTATACTCACCAGGTAACTGTTCTTCCGTTACACATACTAGCGACTGAATCGAACAGAAGGTTAAATGGTTAGACGAAACGATAATTGAAACTGAGTTGTATTCGATTATATCGTGGTGATGTTTATATAGAAATACTCACCAGGTAACTGTTCTTTCGTTTTCACATACAAGCGACCGAATCGAGCAGAAGGTCAAATGGATAGATTGAACAATCATCGTATCTGGGTTGTATTCGATTATGTTTATATAGTTATACTCACCAGGTAACTGTTCTTCCGTTACACATACGAGCGACTGAATTGATCAGAAGGTTGAATGGATAGTATATGGGTTGTATTCGATTATGATGTTATGCTGTGTATATAGTTATACTCACTAGGTGACGGTATTCTTGTTTTACATACGAGCGACCGAAACGAACAGAAAATTGAATGGATAGTCTGAACAATCAATGTATCAGGGTGGTATCCGATTATATCGCAATAATATATATATAGTGATACATACCAGGTGACGGTACTTCCGTTACACATACTAGCGACTGAATCGAACAGAAGGTTAAATGGTTAGACGAAACGATAATTGTAACTGAGTTGTATTCTATTATATCGTGGTGATGTTTATATAGTTATACTCACCAGGTAACTGTTCTTCCGTTATACATACGAGCAACCGAATCGAACAGAAGGTTGAATGGATAGTATATGGGTTGTATTCGATTATGATGTTATGCTGTGTATATAGTTATACACACTAGGTGACGGTATTCCCGTTTTACATACGAGCGACCGAAACGAACAGAAAGTTGAATGGATAGTCTGAACAATCAATGTATCTGGGTGGTATCCGATTATATCGCAATACTGTATATATAGTGATACTAACCAGGTGACGGTACTTCCGTTACACATACTAGCGACTGAATCGAACAGAAGGTTAAATGGTTAGACGAAACGATAATTGTAACTGAGTTGTATTCTATTATATCGTGGTGATGATTATATAGAAATACTCACCAGGTTACTGTTCTTCCGTTATACATACGAGCAACCGAATCGAACAGAAGGTTGAATGGATAGTATATGGGTTGTATTCGATTATGATGTTATGCTGTGTATATAGTTATACACACTAGGTGACGGTATTCCCGTTTTACATACGAGCGACCGAAACGAACAGAAAGTTGAATGGATAGTCTGAACAATCAATGTATCTGGGTGGTATCCGATTATATCGCAATACTGTATATATAGTGATACTAACCAGGTGACGGTACTTCCGTTACACATACTAGCGACTGAATCGAACAGAAGGTTAAATGGTTAGACAAAACGATAATCGTATCTGAGTTGTATTCGATGATATCGTGATGATGTTTATATAGCAATACTCACCAGGTAACTGTTCTTCCGTTTCACATACAAGCGACCGAATCGAGCAGGAGGTTGAGTAGATAGATTGAACAATCATCGTATCTGGGTTGCATTCGATAATGTTTATATAGTTATACTCACCAGGTAACTGTTCTTCCGTTACACATACTAGCGACTGAATCGAACAGAAGGTTAAATGGTTAGACGAAACGATAATTGTATCTGAGTTGTATTCGATGATATCGTGATGATGTTTATACAGCAATACTCACCAGGTAACTGTTCTTCCGTTTTACATACGAGCGACCGAATCGAGCAGAAGGTTGAATTCAGTATAGATTGAACAATCATCGTATCTGGGTTGTATTCGATTATGTTTATATAGTTATACTCACCAGGTAACTGCTCTTCCGTTATACATACGAGCGACTGAATTGAACAGAAGGTTGAATGGATAGTATATGGGTTGTATTCGATTATGATGTTATGCTGTGTATATAGTTATACACACAAGGTGACGGTATTCTTGTTTTACATACGAGCGACCGAAACGAACAGAAAGTCGAATGGATAGTCTGAACAATCAATGTACCAGGGTGGTATCCGATTATATCGCAATACTGTATATATAGTGATACATACCAGGTGACGGTTCTTCCGTTACACATACTAGCGACTGAATCGAACAGAAGGTTAAATGGTTAGAAGAAACGATAATTGTAACTGAGTTGTATTCTATTATATCGTGGTGATGTTTATATAGAAATACTCACCAGGTTACTGTTCTTTCGTTTTCACATACAAGCGACCGAATCGAGCAGAAGGTCAAATGGATAGATTGAACAATCATCGTATCTGGGTTGTATTCGATTATGTTTATATAGTTATACTCACCAGGTAACTGTTCTTCCGTTACACATACTAGCGACTGAATCGAACAGAAGGTTAAATGGTTAGACGAAACGATAATTGAAACTGAGTTGTATTCGATTATATCGTGGTGATGTTTATATAGAAATACTCACCAGGTAACTGTTCTTTCGTTTTCACATACAAGCGACCGAATCGAGCAGAAGGTCAAATGGATAGATTGAACAATCATCGTATCTGGGTTGTATTCGATTATGTTTATATAGTTATACTCACCAGGTAACTGTTCTTCCGTTACACATACGAGCGACTGAATTGAACAGAAGGTTGAATGGATAGTATATGGGTTGTATTCGATTATGATGTTATGCTGTGTATATAGTTATACTCACTAGGTGACGGTATTCTTGTTTTACATACGAGCGACCGAAACGAACAGAAAGTTGAATGGATAGTCTGAACAATCAATGTATCAGGGTGGTATCCGATTATATCGCAATACTATATATATAGTGATACATACCAGGTGACGGTACTTCCGTTACACATACTAGCGACTGAATCGAACAGAAGGTTAAATGGTTAGACGAAACGATATTTGTAACTGAGTTGTATTCTATTATATCGTGGTGATGTTTATATAGTTATACTCACCAGGTAACTGTTCTTCCGTTATACATACGAGCAACCGAATCGAACAGAAAGTTGAATGGATAGTATATGGGTTGTATTCGATTATGATGTTATGCTGTGTATATAGTTATACACACTAGGTGACGGTATTCCCGTTTCACATACGAGCGACCGAAACGAACAGATAGTTGAATGGATAGTCTGAACAATCAATGTATCTGGGTGGTATCCGATTATATCGCAATACTGTATATATAGTGATACTTACCAGGTGACGGTACTTCCGTTACACATACTAGCGACTGAATCGAACAGAAGGTTGAATCCTTAGACAAAACGATAATTGTATCTGAGTTGTATTCGATGATATCGTGATGATGTTTATATAGCAATACTCACCAGGTAACTGTTCTTCCGTTTTACATACAAGCGACCGAATCGAGCACGAGGTTGAATAGATAGATTAAACAATCATCGTATCTGGGTTGTTTTCGATAATGTTTATATAGTTATACTCACCAGGTAACTGTTCTTCTGTTACACATACTAGCGACTGAATCGAACAGAAGGTTAAATGGTTAGACGAAACGATAATTGTATCTGAGTTGTATTCGATGATATCGTGATGATGTTTATATAGCAATACTCACCAGGTAACTGTTCTTCCGTTTCACATACAAGCGACCAAATCGAGCAGAAGGTTGAATTCAGTATAGATTGAACAATCATCGTATCTGGGTTGTATTCGATTATGTTTATATAGTTATACTCACCAGGTAACTGTTCTTCCGTTATACATACTAGCGACTGAATCGAACAGAAGGTTAAATGGTTAGACGAAACGATAATTGTAACTGAGTTGTATTCTATTATATCGTGGTGATGTTTATATAGAAATACTCACCAGGTTACTGTTCTTTCGTTATACATACGAGCAACCGAATCGAACAGAAGGTTGAATGGATAGTATATGGGTTGTATTCGATTATGATGTTATGCTGTGTATATAGTTATACACACTAGGTGACGGTATTCCCGTTTTACATACGAGCGACCGAAACGAACAGAAAGTTGAATGGATAGTCTGAACAATCAATGTATCTGGGTGGTATCCGATTATATCGCAATACTGTATATATAGTGATACTAACTAGGTGACGGTACTTCCGTTACACATACTAGCGACTGAATCGAACAGAAGGTTAAATGGTTAGACGAAACGATAATTGTAACTGAGTTGTATTCTATTATATCGTGGTGATGTTTATATAGAAATACTCACCAGGTTACTGTTCTTCCGTTATACATACGAGCAACCGAATCGAACAGAAGGTTGAATGGATAGTATATGGGTTGTATTCGATTATGATGTTATGCTGTGTATATAGTTATACACACTAGGTGACGTTATTCCCGTTTCACATACGAGCGACCGAAACGAACAGAAAGTTGAATGGATATTCTGAACAATCAATGTATCTGGGTGGTATCCGATTATATCGCAATACTGTATATATAGTGATACTAACTAGGTGACGGTATTCCCGTTTTACATACGAGCGACCGAAACGAACAGAAAGTTGAATGGATAGTCTGAACAATCAATGTATCTGGGTGGTATCCGATTATATCGCAATACTGTATATATAGTGATACTAACTAGGTGACGGTACTTCCGTTACACATACTAGCGACTGAATCGAACAGAAGGTTAAATGGTTAGACGAAACGATAATTGTAACTGAGTTGTATTTTATTATATCGTGGTGATGTTTATATAGAAATACTCACCAGGTTACTGTTCTTCCGTTATACATACGAGCAACCGAATCGAACAGAAGGTTGAATGGATAGTATATGGGTTGTATTCGATTATGATGTTATGCTGTGTATATAGTTATACACACTAGGTGACGTTATTCCCGTTTCACATACGAGCGACCGAAACGAACAGAAAGTTGAATGGATATTCTGAACAATCAATGTATCTGGGTGGTATCCGATTATATCGCAATACTGTATATATAGTGATACTAACCAGGCGACGGTACTTCCGTTACACATACTAGCGACTGAATCGAACAGAAGGTAAAATGGTTAGACGAAACGATAATTGAAACTGAGTTGTATTCGATTATATCGTGGTGATGTTTATATAGAAATACTCACCAGGTAACTGTTCTTTCGTTTTCACATACAAGCGACCGAATCGAGCAGAAGGTGAAATGGATAGATTGAACAATCATCGTATCTGGGTTGTATTCGATTATGTTTATATAGTTATACTCACCAGGTAACTGTTCTTCCGTTACACATACTAGCGACTGAATCGAACAGAAGGTTAAATGGTTAGACGAAACGATAATTGAAACTGAGTTGTATTCGATTATATCGTGGTGATGTTTATATAGAAATACTCACCAGGTAACTGTTCTTTCGTTTTCACATACAAGCGACCAAATCGAGCAGAAGGTCAAATGGATAGATTGAACAATCATCGTATCTGGGTTGTATTCGATTATGTTTATATAGTTATACTCACCAGGTAACTCTTCTTCCGTTACACATACTAGCGACTGAATCGAACAGAAGGTTAAATGGTTAGACGAAACGATAATTGTATCTGAGTTGTATTCGATGATATCGTGATGATGTTTATATAGCAATACTCACCAGGTAACTGTTCTTCCGTTTTACATACAAGCGACCGAATCGAGCAGAAGGTTGAATTCAGTATAGATTGAACAATCATCGTATCTGGGTTGTATTCGATTATGTTTATATAGTTATACTCACCAGGTAACTGTTCTTCCGTTATACATACGAGCGACTGAATTGAACAGAAGGTTGAATGGATAGTATATGGGTTGTATTCGATTATGATGTTATGCTGTGTATATAGTTATACACACTAGGTGACGGTATTCTTGTTTTACATACGAGCGACCGAAACGAACAGAAAGTTGAATGGATAGTCTGAACAATCAATGTATCAGGGTGGTATCCGATTATATCGCGATACTGTATATATGGTGATACATACCAGGTGACGGTACTTCCGTTACACATACTAGCGACTGAATCGAACAGAAGGTTAAATGGTTAGACGAAACGATAATTGTAACTGAGTTGTATTCTATTATATCGTGGTGATGTTTATATAGAAATACTCACCAGGTTACTGTTCTTCCGTTATACATAAGAGCAACCGAATCGAACAGAAGGTTGAATGGATGGTATATGGGTTGTATTCGATTATGATGTTATGCTGTGTATATAGTTATACACACTAGGTGACGGTATTCTCGGTTCACATACGAGCGACCGAAACGAACAGAGAGTTGAATGGATAGTCTGAACAATCAATGTATCTGGGTGGTATCCGATTATATCGCAATACTGTATATATAGTGATACTAACCAGGTGACGGTACTTCCGTTACACATACTAGCGACTGAATCGAACAGAAGGTTAAATGGTTAGACGAAACGATAATTGAAACTGAGTTGTATTTTATTATATCGTGGTGATGTTTATATAGAAATACTCACCAGGTTACTGTTCTTTCGTTTTCACATACAAGCGACCGAATCGAGCAGAAGGTCAAATGGATAGATTGAACAATCATCGTATCTGGGTTGTATTCGATTATGTTTATATAGTTATACTCACCAGGTAACTGTTCTTCCGTTACACATACTAGCGACTGAATCGAACAGAAGGTTAAATGGTTAGACGAAACGATAATTGAAACTGAGTTGTATTCTATTATATCGTGGTGATGTTTATATAGAAATACTCACCAGGTTACTGTTCTTCCGTTATACATACGAGCAACCGAATCGAACAGAAGGTTGAATGGATAGTATATGGGTTGTATTCGATCATGATGTTATGCTGTGTATATAGTTATACACACTAGGTGACGGTATTCCCGTTTCACATACGAGCGACCGGAACGAACAGAAAGTTGATTGGATAGTCTGAACAATCAATGTATCAGGGTGGTATCCGATTATATACGCAATACTGTATATATAGTGATACTTACCAGGTGACGGTACTTCCGTTACACATACTAGCGACTGAATCGAACAGAAGGTTAAATGGTTAGACAAAGCGATAATTGTATCTGAGTTGTATTCGATGATATCGTGATGATGTTTATATAGCAATACTCACCAGGTAACTGTTCTTCCGTTTTACATACAAGCGACCGAATCGAGCTGGAGGTTGAATAGATAGATTGAACAATCATCGTATCTGGGTTGTATTCGATAATGTTTATATAGTTATACTCACCAGGTAACTGTTCTTCCGTTACACATACTAGCGACTGAATCGAACAGAAGGTTAAATGGTTAGACGAAACGATAATTGTAACTGAGTTGTATTCTATTATATCGTGGTGATGTTTATATAGAAATACTCACCAGGTTACTGTTCTTTCGTTATACATACGAGCAACCGAATCGAACAGAAGGTTGAATGGATAGTATATGGGTTGTATTCGATTATGATGTTATGCTGTGTATATAGTTATACACACTAGGTGACGGTATTCCCGTTTTACATACGAGCGACCGAAACGAACAGAAAGTTGAATGGATAGTCTGAACAATCAATGTATCTGGGTGGTATCCGATTATATCGCAATACTGTATATATAGTGATACTAACTAGGTGACGGTACTTCCGTTACACATACTAGCGACTGAATCGAACAGAAGGTTAAATGGTTAGACGAAACGATAATTGTAACTGAGTTGTATTCTATTATATCGTGGTGATGTTTATATAGAAATACTCACCAGGTTACTGTTCTTCCGTTATACATACGAGCAACCGAATCGAACAGAAGGTTGAATGGATAGTATATGGGTTGTATTCGATTATGATGTTATGCTGTGTATATAGTTATACACACTAGGTGACGGTATTCCCGTTTTACATACGAGCGACCGAAACGAACAGAAAGTTGAATGGATAGTCTGAACAATCAATGTATCTGGGTGGTATCCGATTATATCGCAATACTGTATATATAGTGATACTAACTAGGTGACGGTACTTCCGTTACACATACTAGCGACTGAATCGAACAGAAGGTTAAATGGTTAGACAAAACGATAATCGTATCTGAGTTGTATTCGATGATATCGTGATGATGTTTATATAGCAATACTCACCAGGTAACTGTTCTTCCGTTTTACATACAAGCGACCGAATCGAGCAGGAGGTTGAATAGATAGATTGAACAATCATCGTATCTGGGTTGCATTCGATAATGTTTATATAGTTATACTCACCAGGTAACTGTTCTTCCGTTACACATACTAGCGACTGATTCGAACAGAAGGTTAAATGGTTAGACGAAACGATAATTGTATCTGAGTTGTATTCGATGATATCGTGATGATGTTTATATAGCAATACTCACCAGGTAACTGTTCTTCCGTTTTACATACGAGCGACCGAATCGAGCAGAAGGTTGAATTCAGTATAGATTGAACAATCATCGTATCTGGGTTGTATTCGATTATGTTTATATAGTTATACTCACCAGGTAACTGTTCTTCCGTTATACATACGAGCGACTGAATTGAACAGAAGGTTGAATGGATAGTATATGGGTTGTATTCGATTATGATGTTATGCTGTGTATAGAGTTATACACACAAGGTGACGGTATTCTTGTTTTACATACGAGCGACCGAAACGAACAGAAAGTCGAATGGATAGTCTGAACAATCAATGTACCAGGGTGGTATCCGATTATATCGCAATACTGTATATATAGTGATACATACCAGGTGACGGTACTTCCGTTACACATACTAGCGACTGAATCGAACAGAAGGTTAAATGGTTAGAAGAAACGATAATTGTAACTGAGTTGTATTCTATTATATCGTGGTGATGTTTATATAGAAATACTCACCAGGTTACTGTTCTTTCGTTTTCACATACAAGCGACCGAATCGAGCAGAAGGTCAAATAAATAGATTGAACAATCATCGTATCTGGGTTGTATTCGATTATGTTTATATAGTTATACTCACCAGGTAACTGTTCTTCCGTTACACATACTAGCGACTGAATCGAACAGAAGGTTAAATGGTTAGACGAAACGATAATTGAAACTGAGTTGTATTCGATTATATCGTGGTGATGTTTATATAGAAATACTCACCAGGTAACTGTTCTTTCGTTTTCACATACAAGCGACCGAATCGAGCAGAAGGTCAAATGGATAGATTGAACAATCATCGTATCTGGGTTGTATTCGATTATGTTTATATAGTTATACTCACCAGGTAACTGTTCTTCCGTTACACATACGAGCGACTGAATTGATCAGAAGGTTGAATGGATAGTATATGGGTTGTATTCGATTATGATGTTATGCTGTGTATATAGTTATACTCACTAGGTGACGGTATTCTTGTTTTACATACGAGCGACCGAAACGAACAGAAAATTGAATGGATAGTCTGAACAATCAATGTATCAGGGTGGTATCCGATTATATCGCAATAATATATATATAGTGATACATACCAGGTGACGGTACTTCCGTTACACATACTAGCGACTGAATCGAACAGAAGGTTAAATGGTTAGACGAAACGATAATTGTAACTGAGTTGTATTCTATTATATCGTGGTGATGTTTATATAGTTATACTCACCAGGTAACTGTTCTTCCGTTATACATACGAGCAACCGAATCGAACAGAAGGTTGAATGGATAGTATATGGGTTGTATTCGATTATGATGTTATGCTGTGTATATAGTTATACACACTAGGTGACGGTATTCCCGTTTTACATACGAGCGACCGAAACGAACAGAAAGTTGAATGGATAGTCTGAACAATCAATGTATCTGGGTGGTATCCGATTATATCGCAATACTGTATATATAGTGATACTAACCAGGTGACGGTACTTCCGTTACACATACTAGCGACTGAATCGAACAGAAGGTTAAATGGTTAGACGAAACGATAATTGTAACTGAGTTGTATTCTATTATATCGTGGTGATGATTATATAGAAATACTCACCAGGTTACTGTTCTTCCGTTATACATACGAGCAACCGAATCGAACAGAAGGTTGAATGGATAGTATATGGGTTGTATTCGATTATGATGTTATGCTGTGTATATAGTTATACACACTAGGTGACGGTATTCCCGTTTTACATACGAGCGACCGAAACGAACAGAAAGTTGAATGGATAGTCTGAACAATCAATGTATCTGGGTGGTATCCGATTATATCGCAATACTGTATATATAGTGATACTAACCAGGTGACGGTACTTCCGTTACACATACTAGCGACTGAATCGAACAGAAGGTTAAATGGTTAGACAAAACGATAATCGTATCTGAGTTGTATTCGATGATATCGTGATGATGTTTATATAGCAATACTCACCAGGTAACTGTTCTTCCGTTTCACATACAAGCGACCGAATCGAGCAGGAGGTTGAGTAGATAGATTGAACAATCATCGTATCTGGGTTGCATTCGATAATGTTTATATAGTTATACTCACCAGGTAACTGTTCTTCCGTTACACATACTAGCGACTGAATCGAACAGAAGGTTAAATGGTTAGACGAAACGATAATTGTATCTGAGTTGTATTCGATGATATCGTGATGATGTTTATACAGCAATACTCACCAGGTAACTGTTCTTCCGTTTTACATACGAGCGACCGAATCGAGCAGAAGGTTGAATTCAGTATAGATTGAACAATCATCGTATCTGGGTTGTATTCGATTATGTTTATATAGTTATACTCACCAGGTAACTGCTCTTCCGTTATACATACGAGCGACTGAATTGAACAGAAGGTTGAATGGATAGTATATGGGTTGTATTCGATTATGATGTTATGCTGTGTATATAGTTATACACACAAGGTGACGGTATTCTTGTTTTACATACGAGCGACCGAAACGAACAGAAAGTCGAATGGATAGTCTGAACAATCAATGTACCAGGGTGGTATCCGATTATATCGCAATACTGTATATATAGTGATACATACCAGGTGACGGTTCTTCCGTTACACATACTAGCGACTGAATCGAACAGAAGGTTAAATGGTTAGAAGAAACGATAATTGTAACTGAGTTGTATTCTATTATATCGTGGTGATGTTTATATAGAAATACTCACCAGGTTACTGTTCTTTCGTTTTCACATACAAGCGACCGAATCGAGCAGAAGGTCAAATGGATAGATTGAACAATCATCGTATCTGGGTTGTATTCGATTATGTTTATATAGTTATACTCACCAGGTAACTGTTCTTCCGTTACACATACTAGCGACTGAATCGAACAGAAGGTTAAATGGTTAGACGAAACGATAATTGAAACTGAGTTGTATTCGATTATATCGTGGTGATGTTTATATAGAAATACTCACCAGGTAACTGTTCTTTCGTTTTCACATACAAGCGACCGAATCGAGCAGAAGGTCAAATGGATAGATTGAACAATCATCGTATCTGGGTTGTATTCGATTATGTTTATATAGTTATACTCACCAGGTAACTGTTCTTCCGTTACACATACGAGCGACTGAATTGAACAGAAGGTTGAATGGATAGTATATGGGTTGTATTCGATTATGATGTTATGCTGTGTATATAGTTATACTCACTAGGTGACGGTATTCTTGTTTTACATACGAGCGACCGAAACGAACAGAAAGTTGAATGGATAGTCTGAACAATCAATGTATCAGGGTGGTATCCGATTATATCGCAATACTATATATATAGTGATACATACCAGGTGACGGTACTTCCGTTACACATACTAGCGACTGAATCGAACAGAAGGTTAAATGGTTAGACGAAACGATATTTGTAACTGAGTTGTATTCTATTATATCGTGGTGATGTTTATATAGTTATACTCACCAGGTAACTGTTCTTCCGTTATACATACGAGCAACCGAATCGAACAGAAAGTTGAATGGATAGTATATGGGTTGTATTCGATTATGATGTTATGCTGTGTATATAGTTATACACACTAGGTGACGGTATTCCCGTTTCACATACGAGCGACCGAAACGAACAGATAGTTGAATGGATAGTCTGAACAATCAATGTATCTGGGTGGTATCCGATTATATCGCAATACTGTATATATAGTGATACTTACCAGGTGACGGTACTTCCGTTACACATACTAGCGACTGAATCGAACAGAAGGTTGAATCCTTAGACAAAACGATAATTGTATCTGAGTTGTATTCGATGATATCGTGATGATGTTTATATAGCAATACTCACCAGGTAACTGTTCTTCCGTTTTACATACAAGCGACCGAATCGAGCACGAGGTTGAATAGATAGATTAAACAATCATCGTATCTGGGTTGTTTTCGATAATGTTTATATAGTTATACTCACCAGGTAACTGTTCTTCTGTTACACATACTAGCGACTGAATCGAACAGAAGGTTAAATGGTTAGACGAAACGATAATTGTATCTGAGTTGTATTCGATGATATCGTGATGATGTTTATATAGCAATACTCACCAGGTAACTGTTCTTCCGTTTCACATACAAGCGACCAAATCGAGCAGAAGGTTGAATTCAGTATAGATTGAACAATCATCGTATCTGGGTTGTATTCGATTATGTTTATATAGTTATACTCACCAGGTAACTGTTCTTCCGTTATACATACTAGCGACTGAATCGAACAGAAGGTTAAATGGTTAGACGAAACGATAATTGTAACTGAGTTGTATTCTATTATATCGTGGTGATGTTTATATAGAAATACTCACCAGGTTACTGTTCTTCCGTTATACATACGAGCAACCGAATCGAACAGAAGGTTGAATGGATAGTATATGGGTTGTATTCGATTATGATGTTATGCTGTGTATATAGTTATACACACTAGGTGACGGTATTCCCGTTTTACATACGAGCGACCGAAACGAACAGAAAGTTGAATGGATAGTCTGAACAATCAATGTATCTGGGTGGTATCCGATTATATCGCAATACTGTATATATAGTGATACTAACTAGGTGACGGTACTTCCGTTACACATACTAGCGACTGAATCGAACAGAAGGTTAAATGGTTAGACAAAACGATAATCGTATCTGAGTTGTATTCGATGATATCGTGATGATGTTTATATAGCAATACTCACCAGGTAACTGTTCTTCCGTTTTACATACAAGCGACCGAATCGAGCAGGAGGTTGAATAGATAGATTGAACAATCATCGTATCTGGGTTGCATTCGATAATGTTTATATAGTTATACTCACCAGGTAACTGTTCTTCCGTTACACATACTAGCGACTGATTCGAACAGAAGGTTAAATGGTTAGACGAAACGATAATTGTATCTGAGTTGTATTCGATGATATCGTGATGATGTTTATATAGCAATACTCACCAGGTAACTGTTCTTCCGTTTTACATACGAGCGACCGAATCGAGCAGAAGGTTGAATTCAGTATAGATTGAACAATCATCGTATCTGGGTTGTATTCGATTATGTTTATATAGTTATACTCACCAGGTAACTGTTCTTCCGTTATACATACGAGCGACTGAATTGAACAGAAGGTTGAATGGATAGTATATGGGTTGTATTCGATTATGATGTTATGCTGTGTATAGAGTTATACACACAAGGTGACGGTATTCTTGTTTTACATACGAGCGACCGAAACGAACAGAAAGTCGAATGGATAGTCTGAACAATCAATGTACCAGGGTGGTATCCGATTATATCGCAATACTGTATATATAGTGATACATACCAGGTGACGGTACTTCCGTTACACATACTAGCGACTGAATCGAACAGAAGGTTAAATGGTTAGAAGAAACGATAATTGTAACTGAGTTGTATTCTATTATATCGTGGTGATGTTTATATAGAAATACTCACCAGGTTACTGTTCTTTCGTTTTCACATACAAGCGACCGAATCGAGCAGAAGGTCAAATGGATAGATTGAACAATCATCGTATCTGGGTTGTATTCGATTATGTTTATATAGTTATACTCACCAGGTAACTGTTCTTCCGTTACACATACTAGCGACTGAATCGAACAGAAGGTTAAATGGTTAGACGAAACGATAATTGAAACTGAGTTGTATTCGATTATATCGTGGTGATGTTTATATAGAAATACTCACCAGGTAACTGTTCTTTCGTTTTCACATACAAGCGACCGAATCGAGCAGAAGGTCAAATGGATAGATTGAACAATCATCGTATCTGGGTTGTATTCGATTATGTTTATATAGTTATACTCACCAGGTAACTGTTCTTCCGTTACACATACGAGCGACTGAATTGATCAGAAGGTTGAATGGATAGTATATGGGTTGTATTCGATTATGATGTTATGCTGTGTATATAGTTATACTCACTAGGTGACGGTATTCTTGTTTTACATACGAGCGACCGAAACGAACAGAAAATTGAATGGATAGTCTGAACAATCAATGTATCAGGGTGGTATCCGATTATATCGCAATAATATATATATAGTGATACATACCAGGTGACGGTACTTCCGTTACACATACTAGCGACTGAATCGAACAGAAGGTTAAATGGTTAGACGAAACGATAATTGTAACTGAGTTGTATTCTATTATATCGTGGTGATGTTTATATAGTTATACTCACCAGGTAACTGTTCTTCCGTTATACATACGAGCAACCGAATCGAACAGAAGGTTGAATGGATAGTATATGGGTTGTATTCGATTATGATGTTATGCTGTGTATATAGTTATACACACTAGGTGACGGTATTCCCGTTTTACATACGAGCGACCGAAACGAACAGAAAGTTGAATGGATAGTCTGAACAATCAATGTATCTGGGTGGTATCCGATTATATCGCAATACTGTATATATAGTGATACTAACCAGGTGACGGTACTTCCGTTACACATACTAGCGACTGAATCGAACAGAAGGTTAAATGGTTAGACGAAACGATAATTGTAACTGAGTTGTATTCTATTATATCGTGGTGATGATTATATAGAAATACTCACCAGGTTACTGTTCTTCCGTTATACATACGAGCAACCGAATCGAACAGAAGGTTGAATGGATAGTATATGGGTTGTATTCGATTATGATGTTATGCTGTGTATATAGTTATACACACTAGGTGACGGTATTCCCGTTTTACATACGAGCGACCGAAACGAACAGAAAGTTGAATGGATAGTCTGAACAATCAATGTATCTGGGTGGTATCCGATTATATCGCAATACTGTATATATAGTGATACTAACCAGGTGACGGTACTTCCGTTACACATACTAGCGACTGAATCGAACAGAAGGTTAAATGGTTAGACAAAACGATAATCGTATCTGAGTTGTATTCGATGATATCGTGATGATGTTTATATAGCAATACTCACCAGGTAACTGTTCTTCCGTTTCACATACAAGCGACCGAATCGAGCAGGAGGTTGAGTAGATAGATTGAACAATCATCGTATCTGGGTTGCATTCGATAATGTTTATATAGTTATACTCACCAGGTAACTGTTCTTCCGTTACACATACTAGCGACTGAATCGAACAGAAGGTTAAATGGTTAGACGAAACGATAATTGTATCTGAGTTGTATTCGATGATATCGTGATGATGTTTATACAGCAATACTCACCAGGTAACTGTTCTTCCGTTTTACATACGAGCGACCGAATCGAGCAGAAGGTTGAATTCAGTATAGATTGAACAATCATCGTATCTGGGTTGTATTCGATTATGTTTATATAGTTATACTCACCAGGTAACTGCTCTTCCGTTATACATACGAGCGACTGAATTGAACAGAAGGTTGAATGGATAGTATATGGGTTGTATTCGATTATGATGTTATGCTGTGTATATAGTTATACACACAAGGTGACGGTATTCTTGTTTTACATACGAGCGACCGAAACGAACAGAAAGTCGAATGGATAGTCTGAACAATCAATGTACCAGGGTGGTATCCGATTATATCGCAATACTGTATATATAGTGATACATACCAGGTGACGGTTCTTTCGTTACACATACTAGCGACTGAATCGAACAGAAGGTTAAATGGTTAGAAGAAACGATAATTGTAACTGAGTTGTATTCTATTATATCGTGGTGATGTTTATATAGAAATACTCACCAGGTTACTGTTCTTTCGTTTTCACATACAAGCGACCGAATCGAGCAGAAGGTCAAATGGATAGATTGAACAATCATCGTATCTGGGTTGTATTCGATTATGTTTATATAGTTATACTCACCAGGTAACTGTTCTTCCGTTACACATACTAGCGACTGAATCGAACAGAAGGTTAAATGGTTAGAAGAAACGATAATTGAAACTGAGTTGTATTCGATTATATCGTGGTGATGTTTATATAGAAATACTCACCAGGTAACTGTTCTTTCGTTTTCACATACAAGCGACCGAATCGAGCAGAAGGTCAAATGGATAGATTGAACAATCATCGTATCTGGGTTGTATTCGATTATGTTTATATAGTTATACTCACCAGGTAACTGTTCTTCCGTTACACATACGAGCGACTGAATTGAACAGAAGGTTGAATGGATAGTATATGGGTTGTATTCGATTATGATGTTATGCTGTGTATATAGTTATACTCACTAGGTGACGGTATTCTTGTTTTACATACGAGCGACCGAAACGAACAGAAAGTTGAATGGATAGTCTGAACAATCAATGTATCAGGGTGGTATCCGATTATATCGCAATACTATATATATAGTGATACATACCAGGTGACGGTACTTCCGTTACACATACTAGCGACTGAATCGAACAGAAGGTTAAATGGTTAGACGAAACGATATTTGTAACTGAGTTGTATTCTATTATATCGTGGTGATGTTTATATAGTTATACTCACCAGGTAACTGTTCTTCCGTTATACATACGAGCAACCGAATCGAACAGAAAGTTGAATGGATAGTATATGGGTTGTATTCGATTATGATGTTATGCTGTGTATATAGTTATACACACTAGGTGACGGTATTCCCGTTTCACATACGAGCGACCGAAACGAACAGATAGTTGAATGGATAGTCTGAACAATCAATGTATCTGGGTGGTATCCGATTATATCGCAATACTGTATATATAGTGATACTTACCAGGTGACGGTACTTCCGTTACACATACTAGCGACTGAATCGAACAGAAGGTTGAATCCTTAGACAAAACGATAATTGTATCTGAGTTGTATTCGATGATATCGTGATGATGTTTATATAGCAATACTCACCAGGTAACTGTTCTTCCGTTTTACATACAAGCGACCGAATCGAGCACGAGGTTGAATAGATAGATTAAACAATCATCGTATCTGGGTTGTTTTCGATAATGTTTATATAGTTATACTCACCAGGTAACTGTTCTTCTGTTACACATACAAGCGACCAAATCGAGCAGAAGGTTGAATTCAGTATAGATTGAACAATCATCGTATCTGGGTTGTATTCGATTATGTTTATATAGTTATACTCACCAGGTAACTGTTCTTCCGTTATACATACGAGCGACTGAATTTAACAGAAGGTTAAATGGTTAGACGAAACGATAATTGTAACTGAGTTGTATTCTTCTATATCGTGGTGATGTTTATATAGAAATACTCACCAGGTTACTGTTCTTCCGTTATACATACGAGCAACCGAATCGAACAGAAGGTTGAATGGATAGTATCTGGGTTGTATTCGATTATGATGTTATGCTGTGTATATAGTTATACACACTAGGTGACGGTATTCTTGTTTTACATACGAGCGACCGAAACGAACAGAAAGTTAAATGGATAGTCTGAACAATCAATGTATCAGGGTGGTATCCGATTATATCGCAATACTGTATATATAGTGATACATACCAGGTGACGGTACTTCCGTTACACATACTAGCGACCGAATCGAGCAGAAGGTCAAATGGATAGATTGAACAATCATCGTATCTGGGTTGTATTCGATTATGTTTATATAGTTATACTCACCAGGTAACTGTTCTTCCGTTACACATACTAGCGACTGAATCGAACAGAAGGTTAAATGGTTAGACGAAACGATAATTGAAACTGAGTTGTATTCGATTATATCGTGGTGATGTTTATATAGAAATACTCACCAGGTAACTGTTCTTTCGTTTTCACATACAAGCGACCGAATCGAGCAGACGGTCAAATGGATAGATTGAACAATCATCGTATCTGGGTTGTATTCGATTATGTTTATATAGTTATACTCACCAGGTAACTGTTCTTCCGTTATACATACGAGCGACTGAATTGAACAGAAGGTTGAATGGATAGTATATGGGTTGTATTCGATTATGATGTTATGCTGTGTATATAGTTATACACACTAGGTGACGGTATTCTTGTTTTACATACGAGCGACCGAAACGAACAGAAAGTTGAATGGATAGTCTGAACAATCAATGTATCAGGGTGGTATCCGATTATATCGCAATACTGTATATATATAGTGATACATACCAGGTGACGGTACTTCCGTTACACACACTAGCGACTGAATCGAACAGAAGGTTAAATGGTTAGACGAAACGATAATTGTAACTGAGTTGTATTCTATTATATCGTGGTGATGTTTATATAGAAATACTCACCAGGTTACTGTTCTTCCGTTATACATACGAGCAACCGAATCGAACAGAAGGTTGAATGGATAGTATATGGGTTGTATTCGATTATGATGTTATGCTGTGTATATAGTTATACACACTAGGTGACGGTATTCCCGTTTTACATACGAGCGACCGAAACGAACAGAAAGTTGAATGGATAGTCTGAACAATCAATGTATCTGGGTGGTATCCGATTATATCGCAATACTGTATATATAGTGATACTAACCAGGCGACGGTACTTCCGATACACATACTAGCGACTGAATCGAACAGAAGGTAAAATGGTTAGACGAAACGATAATTGAAACTGAGTTGTATTCGATTATATCGTGGTGATGTTTATATAGAAATACTCACCAGGTAACTGTTCTTTCGTTTTCACATACAAGCGACCGAATCGAGCAGAAGGTGAAATGGATAGATTGAACAATCATCGTATCTGGGTTGTATTCGATTATGTTTATATAGTTATACTCACCAGGTAACTGTTCTTCCGTTACACATACTAGCGACTGAATCGAACTGAAGGTTAAATGGTTAGGCGAAACGATAATTGTATCTGAGTTGTATTCGATGATATCGTGATGATGTTTATATAGCAATACTCACCAGGTAACTGTTCTTCCGTTTACATACAAGCGACCGAATCGAGCAGAAGGTTGAATTCAGTATGGATTGAACAATCATCGTATCTGGGTTGTATTCGATTATGTTTATATAGTTATACTCACCAGGTAACTGTTCTTCCGTTATACATACGAGCGACTGAATTGAACAGAAGGTTGAATGGATAGTATATGGGTTGTATTCGATTATGATGTTATGCTGTGTATATAGTTATACACACTAGGTGACGGTATTCTTGTTTTACATACGAGCGACCGAAACAAACAGAAAGTTGAATGGATAGTCTTAACAATCAATGTATCTGGGTGGTATCCGATTATATCGCAATACTGTATATATAGAGATACTAACCAGGTGACGGTACTTCCGTTACACATACTAGCGACTGAATCGAACAGAAGGTTAAATGGTTAGAAGAAACGATAATTGAAACTGAGTTGTATTCTATTATATCGTGGTGATGTTTATATAGAAATACTCACCAGGTTACTGTTCTTTCGTTTTCACATACAAGCGACCGAATCGAGCAGAAGGTCAAATGGATAGATTGAACAATCATCGTATCTGGGTTGTATTCGATTATGTTTATATAGTTATACTCACCAGGTAACTGTTCTTCCGTTACACATACGAGCGACTGAATTGAACAGAAGGTTGAATGGATAGTATATGGGTTGTATTCGATTATGATGTTATGCTGTGTATATAGTTATACTCACTAGGTGACGGTATTCCCGTTTCACATACGAGCGACCGAAACGAACAGATAGTTGAATGGATAGTCTGAACAATCAATGTATCTGGGTGGTATCCGATTATATCGCAATACTGTATATATAGTGATACTTACCAGGTGACGGTACTTCCGTTACACATACTAGCGACTGAATCGAACAGAAGGTTGAATCCTTAGACAAAACGATAATTGTATCTGAGTTGTATTCGATGATATCGTGATGATGTTTATATAGCAATACTCACCAGGTAACTGTTCTTCCGTTTTACATACAAGCGACCGAATCGAGCACGAGGTTGAATAGATAGATTAAACAATCATCGTATCTGGGTTGTTTTCGATAATGTTTATATAGTTATACTCACCAGGTAACTGTTCTTCTGTTACACATACTAGCGACTGAATCGAACAGAAGGTTAAATGGTTAGACGAAACGATAATTGTATCTGAGTTGTATTCGATGATATCGTGATGATGTTTATATAGCAATCCTCACCAGGTAACTGTTCTTCCGTTTCACATACAAGCGACCAAATCGAGCAGAAGGTTGAATTCAGTATAGATTGAACAATCATCGTATCTGGGTTGTATTCGATTATGTTTATATAGTTATACTCACCAGGTAACTGTTCTTCCGTTATACATACGAGCGACTGAATTGAACAGAAGGTTAAATGGTTAGACGAAACGATAATTGTAACTGAGTTGTATTCTTCTATATCGTGGTGATGTTTATATAGAAATACTCACCAGGTTACTGTTCTTCCGTTATACATACGAGCAACCGAATCGAACAGAAGGTTGAATGGATAGTATCTGGGTTGTATTCGATTATGATGTTATGCTGTGTATATAGTTATACACACTAGGTGACGGTATTCTTGTTTTACATACGAGCGACCGAAACGAACAGAAAGTTAAATGGATAGTCTGAACAATCAATGTATCAGGGTGGTATCCGATTATATCGCAATACTGTATATATAGTGATACATACCAGGTGACGGTACTTCCGTTACACATACTAGCGACCGAATCGAGCAGAAGGTCAAATGGATAGATTGAACAATCATCGTATCTGGGTTGTATTCGATTATGTTTATATAGTTATACTCACCAGGTAACTGTTCTTCCGTTACACATACTAGCGACTGAATCGAACAGAAGGTTAAATGGTTAGACGAAACGATAATTGAAACTGAGTTGTATTCGATTATATCGTGGTGATGTTTATATAGAAATACTCACCAGGTAACTGTTCTTTCGTTTTCACATACAAGCGACCGAATCGAGCAGACGGTCAAATGGATAGATTGAACAATCATCGTATCTGGGTTGTATTCGATTATGTTTATATAGTTATACTCACCAGGTAACTGTTCTTCCGTTATACATACGAGCGACTGAATTGAACAGAAGGTTGAATGGATAGTATATGGGTTGTATTCGATTATGATGTTATGCTGTGTATATAGTTATACACACTAGGTGACGGTATTCTTGTTTTACATACGAGCGACCGAAACGAACAGAAAGTTGAATGGATAGTCTGAACAATCAATGTATCAGGGTGGTATCCGATTATATCGCAATACTGTATATATATAGTGATACATACCAGGTGACGGTACTTCCGTTACACACACTAGCGACTGAATCGAACAGAAGGTTAAATGGTTAGACGAAACGATAATTGTAACTGAGTTGTATTCTATTATATCGTGGTGATGTTTATATAGAAATACTCACCAGGTTACTGTTCTTCCGTTATACATACGAGCAACCGAATCGAACAGAAGGTTGAATGGATAGTATATGGGTTGTATTCGATTATGATGTTATGCTGTGTATATAGTTATACACACTAGGTGACGGTATTCCCGTTTTACATACGAGCGACCGAAACGAACAGAAAGTTGAATGGATAGTCTGAACAATCAATGTATCTGGGTGGTATCCGATTATATCGCAATACTGTATATATAGTGATACTAACCAGGCGACGGTACTTCCGATACACATACTAGCGACTGAATCGAACAGAAGGTAAAATGGTTAGACGAAACGATAATTGAAACTGAGTTGTATTCGATTATATCGTGGTGATGTTTATATAGAAATACTCACCAGGTAACTGTTCTTTCGTTTTCACATACAAGCGACCGAATCGAGCAGAAGGTGAAATGGATAGATTGAACAATCATCGTATCTGGGTTGTATTCGATTATGTTTATATAGTTATACTCACCAGGTAACTGTTCTTCCGTTACACATACTAGCGACTGAATCGAACTGAAGGTTAAATGGTTAGGCGAAACGATAATTGTATCTGAGTTGTATTCGATGATATCGTGATGATGTTTATATAGCAATACTCACCAGGTAACTGTTCTTCCGTTTACATACAAGCGACCGAATCGAGCAGAAGGTTGAATTCAGTATGGATTGAACAATCATCGTATCTGGGTTGTATTCGATTATGTTTATATAGTTATACTCACCAGGTAACTGTTCTTCCGTTATACATACGAGCGACTGAATTGAACAGAAGGTTGAATGGATAGTATATGGGTTGTATTCGATTATGATGTTATGCTGTGTATATAGTTATACACACTAGGTGACGGTATTCTTGTTTTACATACGAGCGACCGAAACAAACAGAAAGTTGAATGGATAGTCTGAACAATCAATGTATCTGGGTGGTATCCGATTATATCGCAATACTGTATATATAGAGATACTAACCAGGTGACGGTACTTCCGTTACACATACTAGCGACTGAATCGAACAGAAGGTTAAATGGTTAGAAGAAACGATAATTGAAACTGAGTTGTATTCTATTATATCGTGGTGATGTTTATATAGAAATACTCACCAGGTTACTGTTCTTTCGTTTTCACATACAAGCGACCGAATCGAGCAGAAGGTCAAATGGATGGATTGAACAATCATCGTATCTGGGTTGTATTCGATTATGTTTATATAGTTATACTCACCAGGTAACTGTTCTTCCGTTACACATACTAGCGACTGAATCGAACAGAAGGTTAAATGGTTAGACGAAACGATAATTGTAACTGAGTTGTATTCTATTATATCGTGGTGATGTTTATATAGAAATACTCACCAGGTTACTGTTCTTCCGTTATACATACGAGCAACCGAATCGAACAGAAGGTTGAATGGATAGTATATGGGTTGTATTCGATTATGATGTTATGCTGTGTATATAGTTATACACACTAGGTGACGGTATTCCCGTTTTACATACGAGCGACCGAAACGAACAGAAAGTTGAATGGATAGTCTGAACAATCAATGTATCTGGGTGGTATCCGATTATATCGCAATACTGTATATATAGTGATACTAACCAGGTGACGGTACTTCCGTTACACATACTAGCGACTGAATCGAACAGAAGGTTAAATGGTTAGACGAAACGATAATTGTAACTGAGTTGTATTCTATTATATCGTGGTGATGTTTATATAGAAATACTCACCAGGTTACTGTTCTTCCGTTTTACATACAAGCGACCGAATCGAGCAGGAGGTTGAATAGATAGATTGAACAATCATCGTATCTGGGTTGTATTCGATAATGTTTATATAGTTATACTCACCAGGTAACTGTTCTTCCGTTACACATACTAGCGACTGAATCGAACAGAAGGTTAAATGGTTAGACGAAACGATAATTGTAACTGAGTTGTATTCTATTATATCGTGGTGATGTTTATATAGAAATACTCACCAGGTTACTGTTCTTCCGTTATACATACGAGCAACCGAATCGAACAGAAGGTTGAATGGATAGTATATGGGTTGTATTCGATTATGATGTTATGCTGTGTATATAGTTATACACACTAGGTGACGGTATTCCCGTTTTACATACGAGCGACCGAAACGAACAGAAAGTTGAATGGATAGTCTGAACAATCAATGTATCTGGGTGGTATCCGATTATATCGCAATACTGTATATATAGTGATACTAACCAGGTGACGGTACTTCCGTTACACATACTAGCGACTGAATCGAACAGAAGGTTAAATGGTTAGACGAAACGATAATTGTAACTGAGTTGTATTCTATTATATCGTGGTGATGTTTATATAGAAATACTCACCAGGTTACTGTTCTTTCATTATACATACGAGCAACCGAATCGAACAGAAGGTTGAATGGATAGTATATGGGTTGTATTCGATTATGATGTTATGCTGTGTATATAGTTATACACACTAGGTGACGGTATTCCCGTTTTACATACGAGCGACCGAAACGAACAGAAAGTTGAATGGATAGTCTGAACAATCAATGTATCTGGGTGGTATCCGATTATATCGCAATACTGTATATATAGTGATACTAACCAGGTGACGGTACTTCCGTTACACATACTAGCGACTGAATCGAACAGAAGGTTAAATGGTTAGACAAAACGATAATTGCATCTGAGTTGTATTCGATGATATCGTGATGATGTTTATATAGCAATACTCACCAGGTAACTGTTCTTCCGTTTTACATACAAGCGACCGAATCGAGCAGGAGGTTGAATAGATAGATTGAACAATCATCGTATCTGGGTTGCATTCGATAATGTTTATATAGTTATACTCACCAGGTAACTGTTCTTCCGTTACACATACTAGCGACTGAATCGAACAGAAGGTTAAATGGTTAGACGAAACGATAATTGTATCTGAGTTGTATTCGATGATATCGTGATGATGTTTATATAGCAATACTCACCAGGTAACTGTTCTTCCGTTTTACATACGAGCGACCGAATCGAGCAGAAGGTTGAATTCAGTATAGATTGAACAATCATCGTATCTGGGTTGTATTCGATTATGTTTATATAGTTATACTCACCAGGTAACTGTTCTTCCGTTATACATACGAGCGACTGAATTGAACAGAAGGTTGAATGGATAGTATATGGGTTGTATTCGATTATGATGTTATGCTGTGTATATAGTTATAAACACAAGGTGACGGTATTCTTGTTTTACATACGAGCGACCGAAACGAACAGAAAGTCGAATGGATAGTCTGAACAATCAATGTACCAGGGTGGTATCCGATTATATCGCAATACTGTATATATAGTGATACATACCAGGTGACGGTACTTCCGTTACACATACTAGCGACTGAATCGAACAGAAGGTTAAATGGTTAGAAGAAATGATAATTGTAACTGAGTTGTATTCTATTATATCGTGGTGATGTTTATATAGAAATACTCACCAGGTTACTGTTCTTTCGTTTTCACATACAAGCGACCGAATCGAGCAGATGGTCAAATGGATAGATTGAACAATCATCGTATCTGGGTTGTATTCGATTATGTTTATATAGTTATACTCACCAGGTAACTGTTCTTCCGTTACACATACTAGCGACTGAATCGAACAGAAGGTGTAAATGGTTAGACGAAACGATAATTGAAACTGAGTTGTATTCGATTATATCGTGGTGATGTTTATATAGAAATACTCACCAGGTTACTGTTCTTTCGTTTTCACATACAAGCGACCGTATCGAGCAGAAGGTCAAATGGATAGATTGAACAATCATCGTATCTGGGTTGTATTCGATTATGTTTATATAGTTATACTCACCAGGTAACTGTTCTTCCGTTACACATACGAGCGACTGAATTGAACAGGAGGTTGAATGGATAGTATATGGGTTGTATTCGATTATGATGTTATGCTGTGTATATAGTTATACTCACTAGGTGACGGTATTCTTGTTTTACATACGAGCGACCGAAACGAACAGAAAGTTGAATGGATAGTCTGAACAATCAATGTATCAGGGTGGTATCCGATTATATCGCAATACTATATATATAGTGATACATACCAGGTGACGGTACTTCCGTTACACATACTAGCGACTGAATCGAACAGAAGGCTAAATGGTTAGACGAAACGATAATTGTAACTGAGTTGTATTCTTTTATATCGTGGTGATGTTTATATAGAAATACTCACCAGGTAACTGTTCTTCCGTTATACATACAAGCGACCGAATCGAGCAGAAGGTTGAATTCAGTATAGATTGAACAATCATCGTATCTGGGTTGTATTCGATTATCTTTATATAGTTATACTCACCAGGTAACTGTTCTTCCGTTATACATACGAGCGACTGAATTGAACAGAAGGTTGAATGGATAGTATATGGGTTGTATTCGATTATGATGTTATGATGTGTATATAGTTATACACACTAGGTGACGGTATTCTTGTTTTACATACGAGCGACCGAAACGAACAGAAAGTTGAATGGATAGTCTGAACAATCAATGTATCAGGGTGGTATCCGATTATATCGCAATACTGTATATATAGTGATACATACCAGGTGGTGACGGTACTTCCGTTACACATACTAGCGACTGAATCGAACAGAAGGTTAAATGGTTAGACGAAACGATAATTGTAACTGAGTTGTATTCTATTATATCGTGGTGATGTTTATATAGAAATACTCACCAGGTTACTGTTCTTCCGTTATACATACGAGCAACCGAATCGAACAGAAGGTTGAATGGATAGTATCTGGGTTGTATTCGATTATGATGTTATGCTGTGTATATAGTTAAACACACTAGGTGACGGTATTCCCGTTTCACATACGAGCGACCGAAACGAACAGAAAGTTGAATGGATAGTCTGAACAATCAATGTATCTGGGTGGTATCCGATTATATCGCAATACTGTATATATAGTGATACTAACCAGGTGACGGTACTTCCGTTACACATACTAGCGACTGAATCGAACAGAAGGTTGAATGGTTAGACGAAACGATAATTGTATCTGAGTTGTATTCGATGATAACGTGATGATTTTTATATAGAAATACTCACCAGGTTACTGTTCTTCCGTTATACATACGAGCAACCGAATCGAACAGAAGGTTGAATGGATAGTATCTGGGTTGTATTCGATTATGATGTTATGCTGTGTATATAGTAAAACACACTAAGTGACGGTATTCCCGTTTCACATACGAGCGACCGAAACGAACAGAAAGTTGAATGGATAGTCTGAACAATCAATGTATCTGGGTGGTATCCGATTATATCGCAATACTGTATATATAGTGATACTAACCAGGTGACGGTACTTCCGTTACACATACTAGCGACTGAATCGAACAGAAGGTTAAATGGTTAGTCGAAACGATGATTGTATCTGAGTTGTATTCGATGATAACGTGATGATGTTTATATAGAAATACTCACCAGGTTACTGTTCTTCCGTTATACATACGAGCAACCGAATCGAACAGAAGGTTGAATGGATAGAATCTGGGTTGTATTCGATTATGATGTTATGCTGTGTATATAGTTAAACACACTAGGTGACGGTATTCCCGTTTCACATACGAGTGACCGAAACGAACAGAAAGTTGAATGGATAGTCTGAACAATCAATGTATCTGGGTGGTATCCGATTATATCGCAATACTGTATATATAGTGATACTAACCAGGTGACGGTACTTCCGTTACACATACTAGCGACTGAATCGAACAGAAGGTTCAATGGTTAGACGAAACGATAATTGTATCTGAGTTGTATTCGATGATATCGTGATGATGTTTATATAGCAATACTCACCAGGTAACTGTTCTTCCGTTTTACATACAAGCGACCGAATCGAGCAGATGGTTGAATTCAGTATAGATTGAACAATCATCGTATCTGGGTTGTATTCGATTATGTTTATATAGTTATACTCACCAGGTAACTGTTCTTCCGTTATACATACGAGCGACTGAATTGAACAGAAGGTTGAATGGATAGTATATGGGTTGTATTCGATTATGATGTTATGCTGTGTATATAGTTATACACACTAGGTGACGGTATTCTTGTTTTACATACGAGCGACCGAAACGAACAGAAAGTTGAATGGATAGTCTGAACAATCAATGTATCTGGGTGGTATCCGATTATATCGCAATACTGTATATATAGTAATACTAACCAGGTGACGGTACTTCCGTTACACATACTAGCGACTGAATCGAACAGAAGGTTAAATGGTTAGACGAAACGATAATTGTAACTGAGTTGTATTCTATTATATCGTGGTGATGTTTATATAGAAATACTCACCAGGTTACTGTTCTTCCGTTATACATACGAGCAACCGAATCGAACAGAAGGTTGAATGGATAGTATCTGGGTTGTATTCGATTATGATGTTATGCTGTGTATATAGTTAAACACAATAGGTGACGGTATTCCCGTTTCACATACGAGCGATCGAAACGAACAGAAAGTTGAATGGATAGTCTGAACAATCAATGTATCTGGGTGGTATCCGATTATATCGCAATACTGTATATATAGTGATACTGACCAGGTGACGGTACTTCCGTTACACATACTAGCGACTGTATCGAACAGAAGGTTAAATGGTTAGACGAAACGATAATTGTATCTGAGTTGTATTCGATGATAACGTGATGATGTTTATATAGAAATACTCACCAGGTTACTGTTCTTCCGTTATACATACGAGCAACCGAATCGAACAGAAGGTTCAATGGATAGTATCTGGGTTGTATTCGATTATGATGTTATGCTGTGTATATAGTTAAACACACTAGGTGACGGTATTCCCGTTTCACATACGAGTGACCGAAACGAACAGAAAGTTGAATGGATAGTCTGAACAATCAATGTATCTGGGTGGTATCCGATTATATCGCAATACTGTATATATAGTGATACTAACCAGGTGACGGTACTTCCGTTACACATACTAGCGACTGAATCGAACAGAAGGTTAAATGGTTAGACGAAACGATAATTGTATCTGAGTTGTATTCGATGATATCGTGATGATGTTTATATAGCAATACTCACCAGGTAACTGTTCTTCCGTTTTACATACAAGCGACCGAATCGAGCAGAAGGTTGAATTCAGTATAGATTGAACAATCATCGTATCTGGGTTGTATTCGATTATGTTTATATAGTTATACTCACCAGGTAACTGTTCTTTCGTTATACATACGAGCGACTGAATCGAACATAAGGTTGAATGGATAGATTAAACAATCATTGTATCTGGGTTGTATCCGAATATATCGTTATGCTGTATATTCAGTTACACCTATCATGTAACGGTTCTTTCGTTACACATAAGAGCGTCCGAATCGAAAATTTGGTTGGATGAATAGACGGAACGATAATTGTAACTGAGTTGTATTCGATGATATCGTGATGATGTTTATATAGCAATACTCACCAGGTAACTGTTCTTCCGTTTAACATACAAGCGACCGAATCGAGCAGAAGGTTGAATTCAGTATAGATTGAACAATCATCGTATCTGGGTTGTATTCGATTATGTTTATATAGTTATACTCACCAGGTTTCTGTTCTTCCGTTATACATACGAGCGACTGAATTGAACAGAAGGTTGAATGGATAGTATATGGGTTGTATTCGATTATGATGTTATGCTGTGTATATAGTTAAACACACTAGGTGACGGTATTCCCGTTTCACATACGAGCGACCGAAACGAACAGAAAGTTGAATGGATAGTCTGAACAATCAATGTATCTGGGTGGTATCCGATTATATCGCAATACTGTATATATAGTGATACTAACCAGGTGACGGTACTTCCGTTACACATACTAGCGACTGAATCGAACAGAAGGTTAAATGGTTAGACGAAACGATAATTGTATCTGAGTTGTATTCGATGATATCGTGATGATGTTTATATAGCAATACTCACCAGGTAACTGTTCTTCCGTTTTACATACAAGCGACCGAATCGAGCAGAAGGTTGAATTCAGTATAGATTGAACAATCATCGTATCTGGGTTGTATTCGATTATGATTATATAGTTATACTCACCAGGTAACTGTTCTTCCGTTTTACATACGAGCGACTGAATTGAACAGAAGGTTGAATGGATAGTATATGGGTTGTATTCGATTATGATGTTATGCTGTGTATATAGTTATACAGACTAGGTGACGGTATTCTTGTTTTACATACGAGCGACCGAAACGAACAGAAAGTTGAATGGATAGTCTGAACAATCAATGTATCTGGGTGGTATCCGATTATATCGCCATACTGTATATATAGTGATTCTAACCAGGTGACGGTACTTCCGTTACACATACTAGCGACTGAATCGAACAGAAGGTTAAATGGTTAGACGAAACGATAATTGTAACTGAGTTGTATTCTATTATATCGTGGTGATGTTTATATAGATATAATCACCAGGTTACTGTTCTTCCGTTATACATACGAGCAACCGAATCGAACAGAAAGTTGAATGGATAGTATCTGAGTTGTATTCGATTATGATGTTATGCTGTGTATATAGTTAAACACACTAGGTGACGGTATTCCCGTTTCACATACGAGCGACCGAAACGAACAGAAAGTAGAATGGATAGTCTGAACAATCAATGTATCTGGGTGGTATCCGATTATATCGCAATACTGTATATATAGTGATACTAACCAGGTGACGGTACTTCCGTTACACATACTAGCGACTGAATCGAACAGAAGGTTAAATGGTTAGACGAAACGATAATTGTAACTGAGTTGTATTCGATGATATCGTGATGATGTTTATATAGCAATACTCACCAGGTAACTGTTCTTCCGTTTAACATACAAGCGACCGAATCGAGCAGAAGGTTGAATTCAGTATAGATTGAACAATCATCGTATCTGGGTTGTATTCGATTATGTTTATATAGTTATACTCACCAGGTAACTGTTCTTCCGTTATACATACGAGCGACTGAATTGAACAGAAGGTTGAATGGATAGTATATGGGTTGTATTCGATTATGATGTTATGCTGTGTATATAGTTGAACACAATAGGTGACGGTATTCCCGTTTCAAATACGAGCGATCGAAACGAACAGAAAGTTGAATGGATAGTCTGAACAATCAATGTATCTGGGTGGTATCCGATTATATCGCAATACTGTATATATAGTGATACTAACCAGGTGACGGTACTTCCGTTACACATACTAGCGACTGTATCGAACAGAAGGTTAAATGGTTAGACGAAACGATAATTGTAACTGAGTTGTATTCTATTATATCGTGGTGATGTTTATATAGAAATACTCACCAGGTTACTGTTCTTCCGTTATACATACGAGCAACCGAATCGAACAGAAGGTTGAATGGATAGTATCTGGGTTGTATTCGATTATGATGTTATGCTGTGTATATAGTTAAACACACTAGGTGACGGTATTCCCGTTTCACATACGAGCGACCGAAACGAACAGAAAGTTGAATGGATAGTCTGAACAATCAATGTATCTGGGTGGTATCCGATTATATCGCAATACTGTATATATAGTGATACTAACCAGGTGACGGTACTTCCGTTACACATACTAGCGACTGAATCGAACAGAAGGTTAAATGGTTAGACGAAACGATTATTGTATCTGAGTTGTATTCGATGATAACGTGATGATGTTTATATAGAAATACTCACCAGATTACTATTCTTCCGTTATACATACGAGAAACCGAATCGAACAGAAGGTTGAATGGATAGTATCTGGGTTGTATTCGATTATGATGTTATGCTGTGTATATAGTTAAACACACTAGGTGACGGTTTTCCCGTTTCACATACGAGCGATCGAAACGAACAGAAAGTTGAATGGATAGTCTGAACAATCAATGTATCTGGGTGGTATCCGATTATATCGCAATACTGTATATATAGTGATACTAACCAGGTGACGGTACTTCCGTTACACATACTAGCGACTGAATCGAACAGAAGGTTAAATGGTTAGACGAAACGATAATTGTATCTGAGTTGTATTCGATGATAACGTGATGATGTTTATATAGAAATACTCACCAGGTTACTGTTCTTCCGTTATACATACGAGCAACCGAATCGAACAGAAGGTTGAATGGATAGTATCTGGGTTGTATTCGATTATGATGTTATGCTGTGTATATAGTTAAACACACAAGGTGACGGTATTCCCGTTTCACATACGAGTGACCGAAACGAACAGAAAGTTGAATGGATAGTCTGAACAATCAATGTATCTGGGTGGTATCCGATTATATCGCAATACTGTATATATAGTGATACTAACCAGGTGACGGTACTTCCGTTACACATACTAGCGACTGAATCGAACAGAAGGTTAAATGGTTAGACGAAACGATAATTGTATCTGAGTTGTATTCGATGATATCGTGATGATGTTTATATAGCAATACTCACCAGGTAACTGTTCTTCCGTTTTACATACAAGCGACCGAATCGAGCAGAAGGTTGAATTCAGTATAGATTGAACAATCATCGTATCTGGGTTGTATTCGATTATGATTATATAGTTATAGTCACCAGGTAACTGTTCTTCCGTTATACATACGAAGGACTGAATTGAACAGAAGGTTGAATGGATTATGATGTTATGCTGTGTATATAGTTATACACACTAGGTGACGGTATTCTTGTTTTACATACGAGCGACCGAAACGAACAGAAAGTTGAATGGATAGTCTGAACAATCAATGTATCTGGGTGGTATCCGATTATATCGCAATACTGTATATATAGTGATTCTAACCAGGTGACGGTACTTCCGTTACACATACTAGCGACTGAATCGACCAGAAGGTTAAATGGTTAGACGAAACGATAATTGTAACTGAGTTGTATTCTATTATATCGTGGTGATGTTTATATAGAAATAATCACCAGGTTACTGTTTTTCCGTTATACATACGAGCAACCGAATCGAACAGAAAGTTGAATGGATAGTATCTGGGTTGTATTCGATTATGATGTTATGCTGTGTATATAGTTAAACACACTAGGTGACGGTATTCCCGTTTCACATACGAGCGACCGAAACGAACAGAAAGTTGAATGGATAGTCTGAACAATCAATGTATCTGGGTGGTATCCGATTATATCGCAATACTGTATATATAGTGATACTAACCAGGTGACGGTACTTCCGTTACACATACTAGCGACTGAATCGAACAGAAGGTCAAATGGTTGGACGAAACGATAATTGTATCTGAGTTGTATTCGATGATAACGTGATGATGTTTATATAGCAATACTCACCAGGTAACTGTTCTTCCGTTTTACATACAAGCGACCGAATCGAGCAGAAGGTTGAATTAAGTATAGATTGAACAATAATCGTATTTGGGTTGTATTCGATTATGTTTATATAGTTATACTCACCAGGTAACTGTTCTTCCGTAACACATACGAGCGACTGAATTGAACAGAAGTTTGAATGGATAGTATATGGGTTGTATTCGATTATGATGTTATGCTGTGTATATAGTTATACACACTAGGTGACGGTATTCCCATTTTACATACGAGCGACCGAAACAAAAAGAAAGTTGAATGGATAGACTGAACAATCAATGTATCTGGGTGGTATCCGATTAAATCGCAATACTGTATATATAGAGATACTAACCAGGTGACGGTACTTCAATTACACATACTAGCGACTGAATCGAACAGAAGGTTAAATGGTTAGACAAAACGATAATTGTATCTGAGTTGTATTCGATGATATCGTGATGATGTTTATATAGCAATACTCACCAGGTAACTGTTCTTCCGTTTTACATACAAGCGACCGAATCGAGCAGGAGGTTGAATAGATAGATTGAACAATCATCGTATCTGGGTTGTATTCGATAATGTTTATATAGTTATACCCACCAGGTAACTGTTCTTCCGTTACACATACTAGCGACTGAATCGAACAGAAGGTTAAATGGTTAGACGAAACGATGATTGTATCTGAGTTTTATTCGATGATATCGTGATGATGTTTATATAGCAATACTTACCAGGTAACTGTTCTTCCGTTTTACATACAAGCGACCGAATCGAGCAGAAGGTTGAATTCAGTATAGATTGAACAATCATCGTATCTGGGTTGTATTCGATTATGTTTATATAGTTATACTCAACAGGTAACTGTTCTTCCGTTATACATACGAGCGACTGAATTGAACAGAAGGTTGAATGGATAGTATATGGGTTGTATTCGATTATGATGTTATGCTGTGTATATAGTTATACACACTAGGTGACGGTATTCTTGTTATACATACGAGCCACCGAAACGAACAGAAAGTTGAATGGATAGTCTGAACAATCAATGTATCAGGGTGGTATCCGATTATATCGCAATACTGTATATATAGAGATACTAACCAGGTGACGGTACTTCCGTTACACATACTAGCGACTGAATCGAACAGAAGGTTAAATGGTTAGACAAAACGATAATTGTATCTGAGTTGTATTCGATGATATCGTGATGATGTTTATACAGCAATACTCACCAGGTAACTGTTCTTCCGTTTTACATACAAGCGACCTAATCGAGCAGGAGGTTGAATAGATAGATTGAACAATCATCGTATCTGGGTTGTATTCGATAATGTTTATATAGTTATACCCACCAGGTAACTGTTCTTCCGTTACACATACTAGCGACTGAATCGAACAGAAGGTTTATATAGAAATACTCACCAGATTACTGTTCTTCCGTTATACATACGAGAAACCGAATCGAACAGAAGGTTGAATGGATAGTATCTGGGTTGTATTCGATTATGATGTTATGCTGTGTATATAGTTAAACACACTAGGTGACGGTTTTCCCGTTTCACATACGAGCGATCGAAACGAACAGAAAGTTGAATGGATAGTCTGAACAATCAATGTATCTGGGTGGTATCCGATTATATCGCAATACTGTATATATAGTGATACTAACCAGGTGACGGTACTTCCGTTACACATACTAGCGACTGAATCGAACAGAAGGTTAAATGGTTAGACGAAACGATAATTGTATCTGAGTTGTATTCGATGATAACGTGATGATGTTTATATAGAAATACTCACCAGGTTACTGTTCTTCCGTTATACATACGAGCAACCGAATCGAACAGAAGGTTGAATGGATAGTATCTGGGTTGTATTCGATTATGATGTTATGCTGTGTATATAGTTAAACACACAAGGTGACGGTATTCCCGTTTCACATACGAGTGACCGAAACGAACAGAAAGTTGAATGGATAGTCTGAACAATCAATGTATCTGGGTGGTATCCGATTATATCGCAATACTGTATATATAGTGATACTAACCAGGTGACGGTACTTCCGTTACACATACTAGCGACTGAATCGAACAGAAGGTTAAATGGTTAGACGAAACGATAATTGTATCTGAGTTGTATTCGATGATATCGTGATGATGTTTATATAGCAATACTCACCAGGTAACTGTTCTTCCGTTTTACATACAAGCGACCGAATCGAGCAGAAGGTTGAATTCAGTATAGATTGAACAATCATCGTATCTGGGTTGTATTCGATTATGATTATATAGTTATAGTCACCAGGTAACTGTTCTTCCGTTATACATACGAAGGACTGAATTGAACAGAAGGTTGAATGGATTATGATGTTATGCTGTGTATATAGTTATACACACTAGGTGACGGTATTCTTGTTTTACATACGAGCGACCGAAACGAACAGAAAGTTGAATGGATAGTCTGAACAATCAATGTATCTGGGTGGTATCCGATTATATCGCAATACTGTATATATAGTGATTCTAACCAGGTGACGGTACTTCCGTTACACATACTAGCGACTGAATCGAACAGAAGGTTAAATGGTTAGACGAAACGATAATTGTAACTGAGTTGTATTCTATTATATCGTGGTGATGTTTATATAGAAATAATCACCAGGTTACTGTTTTTCCGTTATACATACGAGCAACCGAATCGAACAGAAAGTTGAATGGATAGTATCTGGGTTGTATTCGATTATGATGTTATGCTGTGTATATAGTTAAACACACTAGGTGACGGTATTCCCGTTTCACATACGAGCGACCGAAACGAACAGAAAGTTGAATGGATAGTCTGAACAATCAATGTATCTGGGTGGTATCCGATTATATCGCAATACTGTATATATAGTGATACTAACCAGGTGACGGTACTTCCGTTACACATACTAGCGACTGAATCGAACAGAAGGTCAAATGGTTGGACGAAACGATAATTGTATCTGAGTTGTATTCGATGATAACGTGATGATGTTTATATAGCAATACTCACCAGGTAACTGTTCTTCCGTTTTACATACAAGCGACCGAATCGAGCAGAAGGTTGAATTAAGTATAGATTGAACAATAATCGTATTTGGGTTGTATTCGATTATGTTTATATAGTTATACTCACCAGGTAACTGTTCTTCCGTAACACATACGAGCGACTGAATTGAACAGAAGTTTGAATGGATAGTATATGGGTTGTATTCGATTATGATGTTATGCTGTGTATATAGTTATACACACTAGGTGACGGTATTCCCATTTTACATACGAGCGACCGAAACAAAAAGAAAGTTGAATGGATAGACTGAACAATCAATGTATCTGGGTGGTATCCGATTAAATCGCAATACTGTATATATAGAGATACTAACCAGGTGACGGTACTTCAATTACACATACTAGCGACTGAATCGAACAGAAGGTTAAATGGTTAGACAAAACGATAATTGTATCTGAGTTGTATTCGATGATATCGTGATGATGTTTATATAGCAATACTCACCAGGTAACTGTTCTTCCGTTTTACATACAAGCGACCGAATCGAGCAGGAGGTTGAATAGATAGATTGAACAATCATCGTATCTGGGTTGTATTCGATAATGTTTATATAGTTATACCCACCAGGTAACTGTTCTTCCGTTACACATACTAGCGACTGAATCGAACAGAAGGTTAAATGGTTAGACGAAACGATGATTGTATCTGAGTTTTATTCGATGATATCGTGATGATGTTTATATAGCAATACTTACCAGGTAACTGTTCTTCCGTTTTACATACAAGCGACCGAATCGAGCAGAAGGTTGAATTCAGTATAGATTGAACAATCATCGTATCTGGGTTGTATTCGATTATGTTTATATAGTTATACTCAACAGGTAACTGTTCTTCCGTTATACATACGAGCGACTGAATTGAACAGAAGGTTGAATGGATAGTATATGGGTTGTATTCGATTATGATGTTATGCTGTGTATATAGTTATACACACTAGGTGACGGTATTCTTGTTATACATACGAGCCACCGAAACGAACAGAAAGTTGAATGGATAGTCTGAACAATCAATGTATCAGGGTGGTATCCGATTATATCGCAATACTGTATATATAGAGATACTAACCAGGTGACGGTACTTCCGTTACACATACTAGCGACTGAATCGAACAGAAGGTTAAATGGTTAGACAAAACGATAATTGTATCTGAGTTGTATTCGATGATATCGTGATGATGTTTATACAGCAATACTCACCAGGTAACTGTTCTTCCGTTTTACATACAAGCGACCTAATCGAGCAGGAGGTTGAATAGATAGATTGAACAATCATCGTATCTGGGTTGTATTCGATAATGTTTATATAGTTATACCCACCAGGTAACTGTTCTTCCGTTACACATACTAGCGACTGAATCGAACAGAAGGTTTATATAGAAATACTCACCAGATTACTGTTCTTCCGTTATACATACGAGAAACCGAATCGAACAGAAGGTTGAATGGATAGTATCTGGGTTGTATTCGATTATGATGTTATGCTGTGTATATAGTTAAACACACTAGGTGACGGAATTCCCGTTTCACATACGAGTGACTGAAACGAACAGAAAGTTGAATGGATAGTCTGAAAAATCAATGTATCTGGGTGGTATCCGATTATATTGCAATACTGTATATATAGTGATACTAACCAGGTGACGGTACTTCCGTTACACATACTAGCGACTGAATCGAACAGAAGGTTAAATGGTTAGACGAAACGATAATTGTATCTGAGTTGTATTCGATGATATCGTGATGATGTTTATATAGCAATACTCACCAGGTAACTGTTCTTCCGTTTTACATACAAGCGACCGAATCGAGCAGAAGGTTGAATTCAGTATAGATTGAACAATCATCGTATCTGGGTTGTATTCGATTATGTTTAAATAGTTATACTCACCAGGTAACTGTTCTTCCGTTATACATACGAGCGACTGAATTGAACAGAAGGTTGAATGGATAGTATATGGGTTGTATTCGATTATGATGTTATGCTGTGTATATAGTTATACACACTAGGTGACGGTATTCTTGTTTTACATACGAGCGACCGAAACGAACAGAAAGTTGAATGGATAGTCTGAACAATCAATGTATCTGGGTGGTATCCGATTATATCGCAATACTGTATATATAGTGATTCTAACCAGGTGACGGTACTTCCGTTACACATACTAGCGACTGAATCGAACAGAAGGTTAAATGGTTAGACGAAACGATAATTGTAACTGAGTTGTATTCTATTATATCGTGGTGATGTTTATATAGAAATAATCACCAGGTTACTGTTTTTCCGTTATACATACGAGCAACCGAATCGAACAGAAAGTTGAATGGATAGTATCTGGGTTGTATTCGATTATGATGTTATGCTGTGTATATAGTTAAACACACTAGGTGACGGTATTCCCGTTTCACATACGAGCGACCGAAACGAACAGAAAGTTGAATGGATAGTCTGAACAATCAATGTATCTGGGTGGTATCCGATTATATCGCAATACTGTATATATAGTGATACTAACCAGGTGACGGTACTTCCGTTACACATACTAGCGACTGAATCGAACAGAAGGTCAAATGGTTGGACGAAACGATAATTGTATCTGAGTTGTATTCGATGATAACGTGATGATGTTTATATAGCAATACTCACCAGGTAACTGTTCTTCCGTTTTACATACAAGCGACCGAATCGAGCAGAAGGTTGAATTAAGTATAGATTGAACAATAATCGTATTTGGGTTGTATTCGATTATGTTTATATAGTTATACTCACCAGGTAACTGTTCTTCCGTAACACATACGAGCGACTGAATTGAACAGAAGTTTGAATGGATAGTATATGGGTTGTATTCGATTATGATGTTATGCTGTGTATATAGTTATACACACTAGGTGACGGTATTCTTATTTTACATACGAGCGACCGAAACAAAAAAAAAGTTGAATGGATAGACTGAACAATCAATGTATCTGGGTGGTATCCGATTAAATCGCAATACTGTATATATAGAGATACTAACCAGGTGACGGTACTTCCGTTACACATACTAGCGACTGAATCGAACAGAAGGTTAAATGGTTAGACAAAACGATAATTGTATCTGAGTTGTATTCGATGATATCGTGATGATGTTTATATAGCAATACTCACCAGGTAACTGTTCTTCCGTTTTACATACAAGCGACCGAATCGAGCAGGAGGTTGAATAGATAGATTGAACAATCATCGTATCTGGGTTGTATTCGATAATGTTTATATAGTTATACCCACCAGGTAACTGTTCTTCCGTTACACATACTAGCGACTGAATCGAACAGAAGGTTAAATTGTTAGACGAAACGATGATTGTATCTGAGTTGTATTCGATGATATCGTGATGATGTTTATATAGCAATACTTACCAGGTAACTGTTCTTCCGTTTTACATACAAGCGACCGAATCGAGCAGAAGGTTGAATTCAGTATAGATTGAACAATCATAGTATCTGGGTTGTATTCGATTATGTTTATATAGTTTTACTCAACAGGTAACTGTTCTTCCGTTATACATACGAGCGACTGAATTGAACAGAAGGTTGAATGGATAGTATATGGGTTGTATTCGATTATGATGTTATGCTGTGTATATAGTTATACACACTAGGTGACGGTATTCTTGTTTTACATACGAGCCACCGAAACGAACAGAAAGTTGAATGGATAGTCTGAACAATCAATGTATCAGGGTGGTATCCGATTATATCGCAATACTGTATATATAGTGATACATACCAGGTGACGGTACTTCCGTTACACATACTAGCGACTGAATCGAACAGAAGGTTAAATGGTTAGACGAAACGATAATTGTAACTCAGTTGTATTCTATTATATCGTGGTGATGTTTATATAGAAATACTCACCAGGTTACTGTTCTTCCGTTATACATACGAGCAACCGAATCGAACAGAAGGTTGAATGGGAAGTATATGGGTTGTATTCGATTATGATGTTATGCTGTGTACAAGTTATACACACTAGGTGACGGTATTCCCGTTTTACATACGAGCGACCGAAACAAAAAGAAAGTTGAATGGATAGACTGAACAATCAATGTATCTGGGTGGTATCCGATTATATCGCAATACTGTATATATAGTGATACTTACCAGGTGACGGTACTTCCGTTACACATACTAGCGACTGAATCGAACAGAAGGTTAAATGGTTAGACAAAACGATAATTGTATCTGAGTTGTATTCGATGATATCGTGATGATGTTTATATAGCAATACTCACCAGGTAACTGTTCTTCCGTTTTACATACAAGCGACCGAATCGAGCAGGAGGTTGAATAGATAGATTGAACAATCATCGTATCTGGGTTGTATTCGATAATGTTTATATAGTTATACTCACCAGGTAGATGTTCTTCCGTTACACATACTAGCGTCTGAATCGAACAGAAGGTTAAATGGTTAGACGAAACGATAATTGTATCTGAGTTGTATTCGATGATATCGTGATGATGTTTATATAGCAATACTCACCAGGTAACTGTTCTTCCGTTTTACATACAAGCGACCGAATCGAGCAGAAGGTTGAATTCAGTATAGATTGAACAATCATCGTATCTGGGTTGTATTCGATTATGTTTATATAGTTATACTCACCAGGTAACTGTTCTTCCGTTATACATACGAGCGACTGAATTGAACAGAAGGTTGAATGGATAGTATATGGGTTGTATTCGATTATGATGTTATGCTGTGTATATAGTTATACACACTAGGTGACGGTATTCTTGTTTTACATACGAGCGACCGAAACGAACAGAAAGTTGAATGGATAGTCTGAACAATCAATGTATCAGGGTGGTATCCGATTATATCGCAATACTGTATATATAGTGATACATACCAGGTGACGGTACTTCCGTTACACATACTAGCGACTGAATCGAACAGAAGGTTAAATGGTTAGACGAAACGATAATTGTAACTGAGTTGTATTCTATTATATCGTGGTGATGTTTATATAGAAATACTCACCAGGTTACTGTTCTTCCGTTATACATACGAGCAACCGGATCGAACAGAAGGTTGAATGGATAGTATCTGGGTTGTATTCGATTATGATGTTATGCTGTGTATATAGTTAAACACACTAGGTGACGGTATTCCCGTTTCACATACGAACGACCGAAACGAACAGAAAGTTGAATGGATAGTCTGAACAATCAATGTATCTGGGTGGTATCCGATTATATCGCAATACTGTATATATAGTGATACTAACCAGGTGACGGTACTTCCGTTACACATACTAGCGACTGAATCGAACAGAAGGTTAAATGGTTAGACGAAACGATAATTGAAACTGAGTTGTATTCGATTATATCGTGGTGATGTTTATATAGAAATACTCACCAGGTAACTGTTCTTTCGTTATCACATACAAGCGACCGAATCGAGCAGAAGGTCAAATGGATAAATTGAACAATCATCGTATCTGGGTTGTATTCGATTATGTTTATATAGTTATACTCACCAGGTAACTGTTCTTCCGTTACACATACTAGCGACTGAATCGAACAGAAGGTTAAATGGTTAGACGAAACGATTATTGAAACTGAGTTGTATTCTATTATATCGTGGTGATGTTTATATAGAAATACTCACCAGGTTACTGTTCTTCCGTTATACATACGAGCAACCGAATCGAACAGAAGGTTGAATGGATAGTATATGGGTTGTATTCGATAATGATGTTATGCTGTGTATATAGTTATACACACTAGGTGACGGTATTCCCGTTTCACATACGAGCGACCGAAACGAACAGAAAGTTGAATGGATAGTCTGAACAATCAATGTATCTGGGTGGTATCCGATTATATCGCAATACTGTATATATAGTGATACTTACCAGGTGACGGTACTTCCGTTACACATACTAGCGACTGAATCGAACAGAAGGTTAAATGGTTAGACAAAACGATAATTGTATCTGAGTTGTATTCGATGATATCGTGATGATGTTTATATAGCAATACTCACCAGGTAACTGTTCTTCCGTTTTACATACAAGCGACCGAATCGAGCAGGAGGTTGAATAGATAGGTTGAACAATCATCGTATCTGGGTTGTATTCGATTATGTTTATATAGTTATACTCACCAGGTAACTGTTCTTCCGTTATACATACGAGCGACTGAATTGAACAGAAGGTTGAATGGTTAGACGAAACGATAATTGTATCTGAGTTGTATTCGATGATATCGTGATGATGTTTATATAGCAATACTCACCAGGTAACTGTTCTTCCGTTTTACATACAAGCGACCGAATCGAGCAGAAGGTTGAATTCAGTATAGATTGAACAATCATCGTATCTGGGTTGTATTCGATTATGTTTATATAGTTATACTCACCAGGTAACTGTTCTTCCGTTATACATACGAGCGACTGAATTGAACAGAAGGTTGAATGGATAGTATATGGGTTGTATTCGATTATGATGTTATGCTGTGTATATAGTTATACACACTAGGTGACGATATTCTTGTTTCACATACGAGCGACCGAAACGAACAGAAAGTTGAATGGATAGTCTGAACAATCGATGTACCAGGGTGGTATCCTATTATATCGCAATACTGTATATATAGTGATACATACCAGGTGACGGTACTTCCGTTACACATACTAGCGACTGAATCGAACAGAAGGTTAAATGGTTAGACGAAACGATAATTGTAACTGAGTTGTATTTCATTATATCGTGGTGATGTTTATATAGAAATACCAGGTTACTGTTCTTCCGTTATACATACGAGCAACCGAATCGAACGGAAGGTTGAATGGATAGTATCTGGGTTGTATTCGATTATGATGTTATGCTGTGTATATAGTTAAACACACTAGGTGACGGTATTCCCGTTTCACATACGAGCGACCAAAACGAACAGAAAGTTGAATGGATAGTCTGAACAATCAATGTATCTGGGTGGTATCCGATTATATCGCAATACTGTATATATAGTGATTCTAACCAGGTGACGGTACTTCCGTTACACATACTAGCGACTGAATCGAACAGAAGGTTAAATGGTTAGACGAAACGATAATTGTAACTGAGTTGTATTCTATTATATCGTGGTGATGTTTATATAGAAATAATCACCAGGTTACTGTTCTTCCGTTATACATACGAGCAACCGAATCGAACAGAAAGTTGAATGGATAGTATCTGGGTTGTATTCGATTATGATGTTATGCTGTGTATATAGTTAAACACACTAGGTGACGGTATTCCGGTTTCACATACGAGCGACCGAAACGAACAGAAAGTTGAATGGATAGTCTGAACAATCAATGTATCTGGGTGGTATCCGATTATATCGCAATACTGTATATATAGAGATACTAACCAGGTGACGGTACTTCCGTTACACATACTAGCGACTGAATCGAACAGAAGGTTAAATGGTTAGACAAAACGATAATTGTATCTGAGTTGTATTCGATGATATCGTGATGATGTTTATATAGCAATACTCACCAGGTAACTGTTCTTCCGTTTTACATACAAGCGACCTAATCGAGCAGGAGGTTGAATAGATAGATTGAACAATCATCGTATCTGGGTTGTATTCGATAATGTTTATATAGTTATACCCACCAGGTAACTGTTCTTCCGTAACACATACGAGCGACTGAATTGAACAGAAGGTTGAATGGATAGTATATGGGTTGTATTCGATTATGATGTTATGCTGTGTATATAGTTATACACACTAGGTGACGATTTTCTTATTTTACATACGAGCGACCGAAACAAAAAGAAAGTTGAATGGATAGACTGAACAATCAATGTATCTGGGTGGTATCCGATTAAATCGCAATACTGTATATATAGAGATACTAACCAGGTGACGGTACTTCCGTTACACATACTAGCGACTGAATCGAACAGAAGGTTAAATGGTTAGACAAAACGATAATTGTATCTGAGTTGTATTCGATGATATCGTGATGATGTTTATATAGCAATACTCACCAGGTAACTGTTCTTCCGTTTTACATACAAGCGACCTAATCGAGCAGGAGGTTGAATAGATAGATTGAACAATCATCGTATCTGGGTTGTATTCGATAATGTTTATATAGTTATACCCACCAGGTAACTGTTCTTCCGTTACACATACTAGCGACTGAATCGAACAGAAGGTTTATATAGAAATACTCACCAGATTACTGTTCTTCCGTTATACATACGAGAAACCGAATCGAACAGAAGGTTGAATGGATAGTATCTGGGTTGTATTCGATTATGATGTTATGCTGTGTATATAGTTAAGCACACTAGGTGACGGTATTCCCGTTTCACATACGAGTGACCGAAACGAACAGAAAGTTGAATGGATAGTCTGAACAATCAATGTATCTGGGTGGTATCCGATTATATCGCAATACTGTATATATAGTGATACTAACCAGGTGACGGTACTTCCGTTACACATACTAGCGACTGAATCGAACAGAAGGTTAAATGGTTAGACGAAACGATAATTGTATCTGAGTTGTATTCGATGATATCGTGATGATGTTTATATAGCAATACTCACCAGGTAACTGTTCTTCCGTTTTACATACAAGCGACCGAATCGAGCAGAAGGTTGAATTCAGTATAGATTGAACAATCATCGTATCTGGGTTGTATTCGATTGAGTTTGAATAGTTATACTCACCAGGTAACTGTTCTTCCGTTATACATACGAGCGACTGAATTGAACAGAAGGTTGAATGGATAGTATATGGGTTGTATTCGATTATGATGTTATGCTGTGTATATAGTTATACACACTAGGTGACGGTATTCTTGTTTTACATACGAGCGACCGAAACGAACAGAAAGTTGAATGGATAGTCTGAACAATCAATGTATCTGGGTGGTATCCGATTATATCGCAATACTGTATATATAGTGATTCTAACCAGGTGACGGTACTTCCGTTACACATACTAGCGACTGAATCGAACAGAAGGTTAAATGGTTAGACGAAACGATAATTGTAACTGAGTTGTATTCTATTATATCGTGGTGATGTTTATATAGAAATAATCACCAGGTTACTGTTCTTCCGTTATACATACGAGCAACCGAATCGAACAGAAAGTTGAATGGATAGTATCTGGGTTGTATTCGATTATGATGTTATGCTGTGTATATAGTTAATCACACTAGGTGACGGTATTCCCGTTTCACATACGAGCGACCGAAACGAACAGAAAGTTGAATGGATAGTCTGAACAATCAATGTATCTGGGTGGTATCCGATTATATCGCAATACTGTATATATAGTGATACTAACCAGGTGACGGTACTTCCGTTACACATACTAGCGACTGAATCGAACAGAAGGTTAAATGGTTAGACGAAACGATAATTGTATCTGAGTTGTATTCGATGATAACGTGATGATGTTTATATAGCAATACTCACCAGGTAACTGTTCTTCCGTTTTACATACAAGCGACCGAATCGAGCAGAAGGTTGAATTAAGTATAGATTGAACAATAATCGTATTTGGGTTGTATTCGATTATGTTTATATAGTTATACTCACCAGGTAACTGTTCTTCCGTAACACATACGAGCGACTGAATTGAACAGAAGTTTGAATGGATAGTATATGGGTTGTATTCGATTATGATGTTATGCTGTGTATATAGTTATACACACTAGGTGACGGTATTCCCATTTCACATACGAGCGACCGAAACAAAAAGAAAGTTGAATGGATAGACTGAACAATCAATGTATCTGGGTGGTATCCGATTAAATCGCAATACTGTATATATAGTGATACTAACCAGGTGACGGTACTTCCGTTACACATACTAGCGACTGAATCGAACAGAAGGTTAAATGGTTAGACGAAACGATAATTGTATCTGAGTTGTATTCGATGATAACGTGATGATGTTTATATAGCAATACTCACCAGGTAACTGTTCTTCCGTTTTACATACAAGCGACCGAATCGAGCAGAAGGTTGAATTAAGTATAGATTGAACAATAATCGTATTTGGGTTGTATTCGATTATGTTTATATAGTTATACTCACCAGGTAACTGTTCTTCCGTAACACATACGAGCGACTGAATTGAACAGAAGTTTGAATGGATAGTATATGGGTTGTATTCGATTATGATGTTATGCTGTGTATATAGTTATACACACTAGGTGACGGTATTCCCATTTCACATACGAGCGACCGAAACAAAAAGAAAGTTGAATGGATAGACTGAACAATCAATGTATCTGGGTGGTATCCGATTAAATCGCAATACTGTATATATAGAGATACTAACCAGGTGACGGTACTTCCGTTACACATACTAGCGACTGAATCGAACAGAAGGTTAAATGGTTAGACAAAACGATAATTGTATCTGAGTTGTATTCGATGATATCGTGATGATGTTTATATAGCAATACTCACCAGGTAACTGTTCTTCCGTTTTACATACAAGCGACCGAATCGAGCAGGAGGTTGAATAGATAGATTGAACAATCATCGTATCTGGGTTGTATTCGATAATGTTTATATAGTTATACCCACCAGGTAACTGTTCTTCCGTTACACATACTAGCGACTGAATCGAACAGAAGGTTAAATGGTTAGACGAAACGATGATTGTATCTGAGTTGTATTCGATGATATCGTGATGATGTTTATATAGCAATACTTACCAGGTAACTGTTCTTCCGTTTTACATACAAGCGACCGAATCGAGCAGAAGGTTGAATTCAGTATAGATTGAACAATCATCGTATCTGGGTTGTATTCGATTATGTTTATATAGTTATACTCAACAGGTAACTGTTCTTCCGTTATACATACGAGCGACTGAATTAAACAGAAGGTTTAATGGATAGTATATGGGTTGTATTCGATTATGATGTTATGCTGTGTATATAGTTATACACACTAGGTGACGGTATTCTTGTTTTACATACGAGCCACCGAAACGAACAGAAAGTTGAATGGATAGTCTGAACAATCAATGTATCAGGGTGGTATCCGATTATATCGCAATACTGTATATATAGTGATACATACCAGGTGACGGTACTTCCGTTACACATACTAGCGACTGAATCGAACAGAAGGTTAAATGGTTAGACGAAACGATAATTGTAACTCAGTTGTATTCTATTATATCGTGGTGATGTTTATATAGAAATACTCACCAGGTTACTGTTCTTCCGTTATACATACGAGCAACCGAATCGAACAGAAGGTTGAATGGGAAGTATATGGGTTGTATTCGATTATGATGTTATGCTGTGTATATAGTTATACACACTAGGTGACGGTATTCCCGTTTTACATTCGAGCGACCGAAACAAAAAGAAAGTTGAATGGATAGACTGAACAATCAATGTATCTGGGTGGTATCCGATTATATCGCAATACTGTATATATAGTGATACTTACCAGGTGACGGTACTTCCGTTACACATACTAGCGACTGAATCGAACAGAAGGTTAAATGGTTAGACAAAACGATAATTGTATCTGAGTTGTATTCGATGATATCGTGATGATGTTTATATAGCAATACTCACCAGGTAACTGTTCTTCCGTTTTACATACAAGCGACCGAATCGAGCAGGAGGTTGAATAGATAGATTGAACAATCATCGTATCTGGGTTGTATTCGATAATGTTTATATAGTTATACTCACCAGGTAACTGTTCTTCCGTTACACATACTAGCGACTGAATCGAACAGAAGGTTAAATGGTTAGACGAAACGATAATTGTATCTGAGTTGTATTCGATGATATCGTGATTATGTTTATATAGCAATACTCACCAGGTAACTGTTCTTCCGTTTTACATACAAGCGACCGAATCGAGCAGAAGGTTGAATTCAGTATAGATTGAACAATCATCGTATCTGGGTTGTATTCGATTATGTTTATATAGTTATACTCACCAGGTAACTGTTCTTCCGTTATACATACGAGCCACTGAATTGAACAGAAGGTTGAATGGATAGTATATGGGTTGTATTCGATTATGATGTTATGCTGTGTATATAGTTATACACACTAGGTGACGGTATTCTTGTTTTACATACGAGCGACCGAAACGAACAGAAAGTTGAATGGATAGTCTGAACAATCAATGTATCAGGGTGGTATCCGATTATATCGCAATACTGTATATATAGTGATACATACCAGGTGACGGTACTTCCGTTACACATACTATCGACTGAATCGAACAGAAGGTTAAATGGTTAGACGAAACGATAATTGTAACTGAGTTGTATTCTATTATATCGTGGTGATGTTTATATAGAAATACTCACCAGGTAACTGTTCTTCCGTTATACATACGAGCAACCGGATCGAACAGAAGGTTGAATGGATAGTATCTGGGTTGTATTCGATTATGATGTTATGCTGTGTATATAGTTAAACACACTAGGTGACGGTATTCCCGTTTCACATACGAACGACCGAAACGAACAGAAAGTTGAATGGATAGTCTGAACAATCAATGTATCTGGGTGGTATCCGATTATATCGCAATACTGTATATATAGTGATACTAACCAGGTGACGGTACTTCCGTTACACATACTAGCGACTGAATCGAACAGAAGGTTAAATGGTTAGACGAAACGATAATTGAAACTGAGTTGTATTCGATTATATCGTGGTGATGTTTATATAGAAATACTCACCAGGTAACTGTTCTTTCGTTTTCACATACAAGCGACCGAATCGAGCAGAAGGTCAAATGGATAGATTGAACAATCATCGTATCTGGGTTGTATTCGATTATGTTTATATAGTTATACTCACCAGGTAACTGTTCTTCCGTTACACATACTAGCGACTGAATCGAACAGAAGGTTAAATGTAACTCAGTTGTATTCTATTATATCGTGGTGATGTTTATATAGAAATACTCACCAGATTACTGTTCTTCCGTTATACATACGAGAAACCGAATCGAACAGAAGGTTGAATGGATAGTATCTGGGTTGTATTCGATTATGATGTTATGCTGTGTATATAGTTAAACACACTAGGTGACGGTATTCCCGTTTCACATACGAGTGACCGAAACGAACAGAAAGTTGAATGGATAGTCTGAACAATCAATGTATCTGGGTGGTATCCGATTATATCGCAATACTGTATATATAGTGATACTAACCAGGTGACGGTACTTCCGTTACACATACTAGCGACTGAATCGAACAGAAGGTTAAATGGTTAGACGAAACGATAATTGTATCTGAGTTGTATTCGATGATATCGTGATGATGTTTATATAGCAATACTCACCAGGTAACTGTTCTTCCGTTTTACATACAAGCGACCGAATCGAGCAGAAGGTTGAATTCAGTATAGATTGAACAATCATCGTATCTGGGTTGTATTCGATTGAGTTTAAATAGTTATACTCACCAGGTAACTGTTCTTCCGTTATACATACGAGCGACTGAATTGAACAGAAGGTTGAATGGATAGTATATGGGTTGTATTCGATTATGATGTTATGCTGTGTATATAGTTATACACACTAGGTGACGGTATTCTTGTTTTACATACGAGCGACCGAAACGAACAGAAAGTTGAATGGATAGTCTGAACAATCAATGTATCTGGGTGGTATCCGATTATATCGCAATACTGTATATATAGTGATTCTAACCAGGTGACGGTACTTCCGTTACACATACTAGCGACTGAATCGAACAGAAGGTTAAATGGTTAGACGAAACGATAATTGTAACTGAGTTGTATTCTATTATATCGTGGTGATGTTTATATAGAAATAATCACCAGGTTACTGTTCTTCCGTTATACATACGAGCAACCGAATCGAACAGAAAGTTGAATGGATAGTATCTGGGTTGTATTCGATTATGATGTTATGCTGTGTATATAGTTAATCACACTAGGTGACGGTATTCCCGTTTCACATACGAGCGACCGAAACGAACAGAAAGTTGAATGGATAGTCTGAACAATCAATGTATCTGGGTGGTATCCGATTATATCGCAATACTGTATATATAGTGATACTAACCAGGTGACGGTACTTCCGTTACACATACTAGCGACTGAATCGAACAGAAGGTTAAATGGTTAGACGAAACGATAATTGTATCTGAGTTGTATTCGATGATAACGTGATGATGTTTATATAGCAATACTCACCAGGTAACTGTTCTTCCGTTTTACATACAAGCGACCGAATCGAGCAGAAGGTTGAATTAAGTATAGATTGAACAATAATCGTATTTGGGTTGTATTCGATTATGTTTATATAGTTATACTCACCAGGTAACTGTTCTTCCGTAACACATACGAGCGACTGAATTGAACAGAAGTTTGAATGGATAGTATATGGGTTGTATTCGATTATGATGTTATGCTGTGTATATAGTTATACACACTAGGTGACGGTATTCCCATTTCACATACGAGCGACCGAAACAAAAAGAAAGTTGAATGGATAGACTGAACAATCAATGTATCTGGGTGGTATCCGATTAAATCGCAATACTGTATATATAGAGATACTAACCAGGTGACGGTACTTCCGTTACACATACTAGCGACTGAATCGAACAGAAGGTTAAATGGTTAGACAAAACGATAATTGTATCTGAGTTGTATTCGATGATATCGTGATGATGTTTATATAGCAATACTCACCAGGTAACTGTTCTTCCGTTTTACATACAAGCGACCGAATCGAGCAGGAGGTTGAATTGATAGATTGAACAATCATCGTATCTGGGTTGTATTCGATAATGTTTATATAGTTATACCCACCAGGTAACTGTTCTTCCGTTACACATACTAGCGACTGAATCGAACAGAAGGTTAAATGGTTAGACGAAACGATGATTGTATCTGAGTTGTATTCGATGATATCGTGATGATGTTTATATAGCAATACTTACCAGGTAACTGTTCTTCCGTTTTACATACAAGCGACCGAATCGAGCAGAAGGTTGAATTCAGTATAGATTGAACAATCATCGTATCTGGGTTGTATTCGATTATGTTTATATAGTTATACTCAACAGGTAACTGTTCTTCCGTTATACATACGAGCGACTGAATTGAACAGAAGGTTTAATGGATAGTATATGGGTTGTATTCGATTATGATGTTATGCTGTGTATATAGTTATACACACTAGGTGACGGTATTCTTGTTTTACATACGAGCCACCGAAACGAACAGAAAGTTGAATGGATAGTCTGAACAATCAATGTATCAGGGTGGTATCCGATTATATCGCAATACTGTATATATAGTGATACATACCAGGTGACGGTACTTCCGTTACACATACTAGCGACTGAATCGAACAGAAGGTTAAATGGTTAGACGAAACGATAATTGTAACTCAGTTGTATTCTATTATATCGTGGTGATGTTTATATAGAAATACTCACCAGGTTACTGTTCTTCCGTTATACATACGAGCAACCGAATCGAACAGAAGGTTGAATGGGAAGTATATGGGTTGTATTCGATTATGATGTTATGCTGTGTATATAGTTATACACACTAGGTGACGGTATTCCCGTTTTACATACGAGCGACCGAAACAAAAAGAAAGTTGAATGGATAGACTGAACAATCAATGTATCTGGGTGGTATCCGATTATATCGCAATACTGTATATATAGTGATACTTACCAGGTGACGGTACTTCCGTTACACATACTAGCGACTGAATCGAACAGAAGGTTAAATGGTTAGACAAAACGATAATTGTATCTGAGTTGTATTCGATGATATCGTGATGATGTTTATATAGCAATACTCACCAGGTAACTGTTCTTCCGTTTTACATACAAGCGACCGAATCGAGCAGGAGGTTGAATAGATAGATTGAACAATCATCGTATCTGGGTTGTATTCGATAATGTTTATATAGTTATACTCACCAGGTAACTGTTCTTCCGTTACACATACTAGCGACTGAATCGAACAGAAGGTTAAATGGTTAGACGAAACGATAATTGTATCTGAGTTGTATTCGATGATATCGTGATTATGTTTATATAGCAATACTCACCAGGTAACTGTTCTTCCGTTTTACATACAAGCGACCGAATCGAGCAGAAGGTTGAATTCAGTATAGATTGAACAATCATCGTATCTGGGTTGTATTCGATTATGTTTATATAGTTATACTCACCAGGTAACTGTTCTTCCGTTATACATACGAGCGACTGAATTGAACAGAAGGTTGAATGGATAGTATATGGGTTGTATTCGATTATGATGTTATGCTGTGTATATAGTTATACACACTAGGTGACGGTATTCTTGTTTTACATACGAGCGACCGAAACGAACAGAAAGTTGAATGGATAGTCTGAACAATCAATGTATCAGGGTGGTATCCGATTATATCGCAATACTGTATATATAGTGATACATACCAGGTGACGGTACTTCCGTTACACATACTATCGACTGAATCGAACAGAAGGTTAAATGGTTAGACGAAACGATAATTGTAACTGAGTTGTATTCTATTATATCGTGGTGATGTTTATATAGAAATACTCACCAGGTAACTGTTCTTCCGTTATACATACGAGCAACCGGATCGAACAGAAGGTTGAATGGATAGTATCTGGGTTGTATTCGATTATGATGTTATGCTGTGTATATAGTTAAACACACTAGGTGACGGTATTCCCGTTTCACATACGAACGACCGAAACGAACAGAAAGTTGAATGGATAGTCTGAACAATCAATGTATCTGGGTGGTATCCGATTATATCGCAATACTGTATATATAGTGATACTAACCAGGTGACGGTACTTCCGTTACACATACTAGCGACTGAATCGAACAGAAGGTTAAATGGTTAGACGAAACGATAATTGAAACTGAGTTGTATTCGATTATATCGTGGTGATGTTTATATAGAAATACTCACCAGGTAACTGTTCTTTCGTTTTCACATACAAGCGACCGAATCGAGCAGAAGGTCAAATGGATAGATTGAACAATCATCGTATCTGGGTTGTATTCGATTATGTTTATATAGTTATACTCACCAGGTAACTGTTCTTCCGTTACACATACTAGCGACTGAATCGAACAGAAGGTTAAATGGTTAGACGAAACGATAATTGAAACTGAGTTGTATTCTATTATATCGTGGTGATGTTTATATAGAAATACTCACCAGGTTACTGTTCTTCCGTTATACATACGAGCAACCGAATCGAACAGAAGGTTGAATGGATAGTATATGGGTTGTATTCGATTATGATGTTATGCTGTGTATATAGTTATACACACTAGGTGACGGTATTCCCGTTTCACATACGAGCGACCGAAAAGAACAGAAAGTTGAATGGATAGTCTGAACAATCAATGTATCTGGGTGGTATCCGATTATATCGCAATACTGTATATATAGTGATACTTACCAGGTGACGGTACTTCCGTTACACATACTAGCGACTGAATCGAACAGAAGGTTAAATGGTTAGACAAAACGATAATTGTATCTGAGTTGTATTCGATGATATCGTGATGATGTTTATATAGCAATACTCACCAGGTAACTGTTCTTCCGTTTTACATACAAGCGACCGAATCGAGCAGGAGGTTGAATAGATAGGTTGAACAATCATCGTATCTGGGTTGTATTCGATTATGTTTATATAGTTATACCCACCAGGTAACTGTTCTTCCGTTTTACATACAAGCGACCGAATCGAGCAGAAGGTTGAATTCAGTATAGATTGAACAATCATCGTATCTGGGTTGTATTCGATTATGTTTATATAGTTATACTCACCAGGTAACTGTTCTTCCGTTATACATACGAGCGACTGAATTGAACAGAAGGTTGAATGGATAGTATATGGGTTGTATTCGATTATGATGTTATGCTGTGTATATAGTTATACACACTAGGTGACGATATTCTTGTTTTACATACGAGCGACCGAAACGAACAGAAAGTTGAATGGATAGTCTGAACAATCGATGTATCTGGGTGGTATCCGATTATATCGCAATACTGTATATATAGTGATACTAACCAGGTGACGGTACTTCCGTTACACATACTAGCGACTGAATCGAACAGAAGGTTGAATGGTTAGACGAAACGATAATTGTAACTGAGTTGTATTTTATTATATCGTGGTGATGTTTATATAGAAATACCAGGTTACTGTTCTTCCGTTATACATACGAGCAACCGAATCGAACGGAAGGTTGAATGGATAGTATCTGGGTTGTATTCGATTATGATGTTATGCTGTGTATATAGTTAAACACACTAGGTGACTGTATTCCCGTTTCACATACGAGCGACCAAAACGAACAGAAAGTTGAATGGATAGTCTGAACAATCAATGTATCTGGGTGGTATCCGATTATATCGCAATACTGTATATATAGTGATACCAACCAGGTGACGGTACTTCCGTTACACATACTAGCGACTTAATCGAACAGAAAGTTGAATGGTTAGACGAAACGATAATTGTAACTGAGTTGTATTCTATTATATCGTGGTGATGTTTATATAGAAATACTCACCAGGTTACTGTTCTTCCGTTTTACATACAAGCGACCTAATCGAGCAGGAGGTTGAATAGATAGATTGAACAATCATCGTATCTGGGTTGTATTCGATAATGTTTATATAGTTATACCCACCAGGTAACTGTTCTTCCGTAACACATACGAGCGACTGAATTGAACAGAAGGTTGAATGGATAGTATATGGGTTGTATTCGATTATGATGTTATGCTGTGTATATAGTTATACACACTAGGTGACGATATTCTTATTTTACATACGAGCGACCGAAACAAAAAGAAAGTTGAATGGATAGACTGAACAATCAATGTATCTGGGTGGTATCCGATTAAATCGCAATACTGTATATATAGAGATACTAACCAGGTGACGGTACTTCCGTTACACATACTAGCGACTGAATCGAACAGAAGGTTAAATTGTTAGACAAAACGATAATTGTATCTGAGTTGTATTCGATGATATCGTGATGATGTTTATATAGCAATACTCACCAGGTAACTGTTCTTCCGTTTTACATACAAGCGACCTAATCGAGCAGGAGGTTGAATAGATAGATTGAACAATCATCGTATCTGGGTTGTATTCGATAATGTTTATATAGTTATACCCACCAGGTAACTGTTCTTCCGTTACACATACTAGCGACTGAATCGAACAGAAGGTTTATATAGAAATACTCACCAGATTACTGTTCTTCCGTTATACATACGAGAAACCGAATCGAACAGAAGGTTGAATGGATAGTATCTGGGTTGTATTCGATTATGATGTTATGCTGTGTATATAGTTAAACACACTAGGTGACGGTATTCCCGTTTCACATGCGAGTGACCGAAACGAACAGAAAGTTGAATGGATAGTCTGAACAATCAATGTATCTGGGTGGTATCCGATTATATCGCAATACTGTATATATAGTGATACTAACCAGGTGACGGTACTTCCGTTACACATACTAGCGACTGAATCGAACAGAAGGTTAAATGGTTAGACGAAACGATAATTGTATCTGAGTTGTATTCGATGATATCGTGATGATGTTTATATAGCAATACTCACCAGGTAACTGTTCTTCCGTTTTACATACAAGCGACCGAATCGAGCAGAAGGTTGAATTCAGTATAGATTGAACAATCATCGTATCTGGGTTGTATTCGATTGAGTTTAAATAGTTATACTCACCAGGTAACTGTTCTTCCGTTATACATACGAGCGACTGAATTGAACAGAAGGTTGAATGGATAGTATATGGGTTGTATTCGATTATGATGTTATGCTGTGTATATAGTTATACACACTAGGTGACGGTATTCTTGTTTTACATACGAGCGACCGAAACGAACAGAAAGTTGAATGGATAGTCTGAACAATCAATGTATCTGGGTGGTATCCGATTATATCGCAATACTGTATATATAGTGATTCTAACCAGGTGACGGTACTTCCGTTACACATACTAGCGACTGAATCGAACAGAAGGTTAAATGGTTAGACGAAACGATAATCGTAACTGAGTTGTATTCTATTATATCGTGGTGATGTTTATATAGAAATAATCACCAGGTTACTGTTCTTCCGTTATACATACGAGCAACCGAATCGAACAGAAAGTTGAATGGATAGTATCTGGGTTGTATTCGATTATGATGTTATGCTGTGTATATAGTTAAACACACTAGGTGACGGTATTCCCGTTTCACATACGAGCGACCGAAACGAACAGAAAGTTGAATGGATAGTCTAAACAATCAATGTATCTGGGTGGTATCCGATTATATCGCAATACTGTATATATAGTGATACTAACCAGGTGACGGTACTTCCGTTACACATACTAGCGACTGAATCGAACAGAAGGTCAAATGGTTGGACGAAACGATAATTGTATCTGAGTTGTATTCGATGATAACGTGATGATGTTTATATAGCAATACTCACCAGGTAACTGTTCTTCCGTTTTACATACAAGCGACCGAATCGAGCAGAAGGTTGAATTAAGTATAGATTGAACAATAATTGTATTTGGGTTGTATTCGATTATGTTTATATAGTTATACTCACCAGGTAACTGTTCTTCCGTAACACATACGAGCGACTGAATTGAACAGAAGTTTGAATGGATAGTATATGGGTTGTATTCGATTATGATGTTATGCTGTGTATATAGTTATACACACTAGGTGACGGTATTCTTGTTTTACATACGAGCCACCGAAACGAACAGAAAGTTGAATGGATAGTCTGAACAATCAATGTATCAGGGTGGTATCCGATTATATCGCAATACTGTATATATAGTGATACATACCAGGTGACGGTACTTCCGTTACACATACTAGCGACTGAATCGAACAGAAGGTTAAATGGTTAGACGAAACGATAATTGTAACTCAGTTGTATTCTATTATATCGTGGTGATGTTTATATAGAAATACTCACCAGGTTACTGTTCTTCCGTTATACATACGAGCAACCGAATCGAACAGAAGGTTGAATGGGAAGTATATGGGTTGTATTCGATTATGATGTTATGCTGTGTATATAGTTATACACACTAGGTGACGGTATTCCCGTTTTACATACGAGCGACCGAAACAAAAAGAAAGTTGAATGGATAGACTGAACAATCAATGTATCTGGGTGGTATCCGATTATATCGCAATACTGTATATATAGTGATACTTACCAGGTGACGGTACTTCCGTTACACATACTAGCGACTGAATCGAACAGAAGGTTAAATGGTTAGACAAAACGATAATTGTATCTGAGTTGTATTCGATGATATCGTGATGATGTTTATATAGCAATACTCACCAGGTAACTGTTCTTCCGTTTTACATACAAGCGACCGAATCGAGCAGGAGGTTGAATAGATAGATTGAACAATCATCGTATCTGGGTTGTATTCGATAATGTTTATATAGTTATACTCACCAGGTAACTGTTCTTCCGTTACACATACTAGCGACTGAATCGAACAGAAGGTTAAATGGTTAGACGAAACGATAATTGTATCTGAGTTGTATTCGATGATATCGTGATGATGTTTATATAGCAATACTCACCAGGTAACTGTTCTTCCGTTTTACATACAAGCGACCGAATCGAGCAGAAGGTTGAATTCAGTATAGATTGAACAATCATCGTATCTGGGTTGTATTCGATTATGTTTATATAGTTATACTCACCAGGTAACTGTTCTTCCGTTATACATACGAGCGACTGAATTGAACAGAAGGTTGAATGGATAGTATATGGGTTGTATTCGATTATGATGTTATGCTGTGTATATAGTTATACACACTAGGTGACGGTATTCTTGTTTTACATACGAGCGACCGAAACGAACAGAAAGTTGAATGGATAGTCTGAACAATCAATGTATCTGGGTGGTATCCGATTATATCGCAATACTGTATATATAGTGATACTTACCAGGTGACGGTACTTCCGTTACACATACTAGCGACTGAATCGAACAGAACGTTAAATGGTTAGACAAAACGATAATTGTATCTGAGTTGTATTCGATGATATCGTGATGATGTTTATATAGCAATACTCACCAGGTAACTGTTCTTCCGTTTTACATACAAGCGACCGAATCGAGCAGGAGGTTGAATAGATAGGTTGAACAATCATCGTATCTGGGTTGTATTCGATTATGTTTATATAGTTATACCCACCAGGTAACTGTTCTTCCGTTATACATACGAGCGACTGAATTGAACAGAAGGTTGAATGGTTAGACGAAACGATAATTGTATCTGAGTTGTATTCGATGATATCGTGATGATGTTTATATAGCAATACTCACCAGGTAACTGTTCTTCCGTTTTACATACAAGCGACCGAATCGAGCAGAAGGTTGAATTCAGTATAGATTGAACAATCATCGTATCTGGGTTGTATTCGATTATGTTTATATAGTTATACTCACCAGGTAACTGTTCTTCCGTTATACATACGAGCGACTGAATTGAACAGAAGGTTGAATGGATAGTATATGGGTTGTATTCGATTATGATGTTATGCTGTGTATATAGTTATACACACTAGGTGACGATATTCTTGTTTTACATACGAGCGACCGAAACGAACAGAAAGTTGAATGGATAGTCTGAACAATCGATGTATCTGGGTGGTATCCGATTATATCGCAATACTGTATATATAGTGATACTAACCAGGTGACGGTACTTCCGTTACACATACTAGCGACTGAATCGAACAGAAGGTTAAATGGTTAGACGAAACGATAATTGTAACTGAGTTGTATTTTATTATATCGTGGTGATGTTTATATAGAAATACCAGGTTACTGTTCTTCCGTTATACATACGAGCAACCGAATCGAACGGAAGGTTGAATGGATAGTATCTGGGTTGTATTCGATTATGATGTTATGCTGTGTATATAGTTAAACACACTAGGTGACTGTATTCCCGTTTCACATACGAGCGACCAAAACGAACAGAAAGTTGAATGGATAGTGTGAACAATCAATGTATCTGGGTGGTATCCGATTATATCGCAATACTGTATATATAGTGATACTAACCAGGTGACGGTACTTCCGTTACACATACTAGCGACTGAATCGAACAGAAAGTTGAATGGTTAGACGAAACGATAATTGTAACTGAGTTGTATTCTATTATATCGTGGTGATGTTTATATAGAAATACTCACCAGGTTACTGTTCTTCCGTTAAACATACGAGCAACCGAATCGAACAGAAGGTTGAATGGATAGTATATGGGTTGTATTCGATTATGATGTTATGCTGTGTATATAGTTATACACACTAGGTGACGGTATTCCCGTTTCACATACGAGCGACCGAAACGAACAGAAAGTTGAATGGATAGTCTGAACAATCAATGTATCTGTGTGGTATCCGATTATATCGCAATACTGTATATATAGTGATACTAACCAGGTGACGGTACTTCCGTTACACATACTAGCGACTGAATCGAACAGAAGGTTGAATGGTTAGACGAAACGATAATTGAAACTGAGTTGTATTCGATTATATCGTGATGATTTTTATTTAGAAATACTCACCAGGTAACTGTTCTTTCGTTTTCACATACAAGCGACCGAATCGAGCAGAAGGTCAAATGGATAGATTGAACAATCATCGTATCTGGGTTGTATTCGATAATGTTTATATAGATATACTCACCAGGTAACTGTTCTTCCGTTACACATACTAGCGACTGAATCGAACAGAAGGTTAAATGGTTAGACGAAACGATAATTGTATCTGAGTTGTATTCGATGATATCGTGATGATGTTTATATAGCAATACTCACCAGGTAACTGTTCTTCCGTTTTACATACAAGCGACCGAATCGAGCAGAAGGTTGAATTCAGTATATATTGAACAATCATCGTATCTGGGTTGTATTCGATTATGTTTATATAGTTATACTCACCAGGTAACTGTTCTTCCGTTATACATACGAGCGACTGAATTGAACAGAAGGATGAATGGATAGTATATGGGTTGTATTCGATTATGATGTTATGATGTGTATATAGTTATACACACTAGGTGACGGTATTCTTGTTTTACATACGAGCGACCGAAACGAACAGAAAGTTGAATGGATAGTCTGAACAATCAATGTATCAGGGTGGTATTCGATTATATCGCAATAATGTATATATAGTGATACATACCAGTTGGTGACGGTACTTCCGTTACACATACTAGCGACTGAATCGAACAGAAGGTTAAATGGTTAGATGAAACGATAATTGTAACTGAGTTGTATTCTATTATATCGTGGTGATGTTTATATAGAAATACTCACCAGGTTACTGTTCTTCCGTTATACATACGAGCAACCGAATCGAACAAAAGGTTGAATGGATAGTATCTGGGTTGTATTCGATTATGATGTTATGCTGTGTATATAGTTAAACACACTAGGTGACGGTATTCCCGTTTCACATACGAGCGACCGAAACGAACAGAAAGTTGAATGGATAGTCTGAACAATCAATGTATCTGGGTGGTATCCGATTATATCGCAATACTGTATATATGGTGATACTAACCAGGTGACGGTACTTCCGTTACACATACTAGCGACTGAATCGAACAGAAGGTTAAATGATTAGACGAAACGATAATTGAATTTGAGTTGTATTCGATTATATCGTGGTGATGTTTATATAGAAATACTCACCAGGTAACTGTTCTTTCGTTTTCACATACAAGCGACCGAATCGAGCAGAAGGTCAAATGGATAGATTGAACAATCATCGTATCTGGGTTGTATTCGATTATGTTTATATAGTTATACTCACCAGGTAACTGTTCTTCCGTTACACATACTAGCGACTGAATCGAACAGAAGGTTAAATGGTTAGACGAAACGATAATTGAAACTGAGTTGTATTCTATTATATCGTGGTGATGTTTATATAGAAATACTCACCAGGTTACTGTTCTTCCGTTATACATACGAGCAACCAAATCGAACAGAAGGTTGAATGGATAGTATATGGGTTGTATTCGATTATGATGTTATGCTGTGTATATAGTTATACACACTAGGTGACGGTATTCCCGTTTCACATACGAGCGACCGAAACGAACAGAAAGTTGAATGGATAGTCTGAACAATCAAAGTATCTGGGTGGTATCCGATTATATCGCAATACTGTATATATAGTGATACTTACCAGGTGACGGTACTTCCGTTACACATACTAGCGACTGAATCGAACAGAAGGTTAAATGGTTAGACAAAACGATAATTGTATCTGAGTTGTATTCGATGATATCGTGATGATGTTTATATAGCAATACTCACCAGGTAACTGTTCTTCCGTTTTACATACAAGCGACCGAATCGAGCAGGAGGTTGAATAGATAGGTTGAACAATCATCGTATCTGGGTTGTATTCGATTATGTTTATATAGTTATACCCACCAGGTAACTGTTTTTCCGTTATACATACGAGCGTCTGAATTGAACAGAAGGTTGAATGGTTAGACGAAACGATAATTGTATCTGAGTTGTATTCGATGATATCGTGATGATGTTTATATAGCAATACTCACCAGGTAACTGTTCTTCCGTTTCACATACAAGCGACCGAATCGAGCAGAAGGTTGAATTCAGTATAGATTGAACAATCATCGTATCTGGGTTGTATTCGATTATGTTTATATAGTTATACTCACCAGGTAACTGTTTTTCCGTTATACATACGAGCGACTGAATTGAACAGAAGGTTGAATGGATAGTATATGGGTTGTATTCGATTATGATGTTATGCTGTGTATATAGTTATACACACTAGGTGACGATATTCTTGTTTTACATACGAGCGACCGAAACGAATAGAAAGTTGAATGGATAGTCTGAACAATCGATGTACCAGGGTGGTATCCTATTATATCGCAATACTGTATATATAGTGATACATACCAGGTGACGGTACTTCCGTTACACATACTAGCGACTGAATCGAACAGAAGGTTAAATGGTTAGACGAAACGATAATTGTAACTGAGTTGTATTTTATTATATCGTGGTGATGTTTATATAGAAATACCAGGTTATTGTTCTTCCGTTATACATACGAGCAACCGAATCGAACGGAAGGTTGAATGGATAGTATCTGGGTTGTATTCGATTATGATGTTATGCTGTGTATATAGTTAAACACACTAGGTGACGGTATTCCCGTTTCACATACGAGCGACCAAAACGAACAGAAATTTGAATGAATAGCCTGAACAATCAATGTATCTGGGTGGTATCCGATTATATCGCAATACTGTATATATAGTGATACTAACCAGGTGACGGTACTTCCGTTACACATACTAGCGACTGAATCGAACAGAAAGTTGAATGGTTAGACGAAACGATAATTGTAACTGAGTTGTATTCTATTATATCGTGGTGATGTTTATATAGAAATACTCACCAGGTTACTGTTCTTCCGTTAAACATACGAGCAACCGAATCGAACAGAAGGTTGAATGGATAGTATATGGGTTGTATTCGATTATGATGTTATGCTGTGTATATAGTTATACACACTAGGTGACGGTATTCCCGTTTCACATACGAGCGACCGAAACGAACAGAAAGTTGAATGGATAGTCTGAACAATCAAGGTATCCGATTATATCGCAATACTGTATATATAGTGATACTAACCAGGTGACGGTACTTCCGTTACACATACTAGCGACTGAATCGAACAGAAGGTTAAATGGTTAGACGAAACGATAATTGAAACTGAGTTGTTTTCGATTATATCGTGGTGATTTTTATTTAGAAATACTCACCAGGTAACTGTTCTTTCGTTTTCACATACAAGCGACCGAATCGAGCAGAAGGTCAAATGGATAGATTGAACAATCATCGTATCTGGGTTGTATTCGATAATGTTTATATAGATATACTCACCAGGTAACTGTTCTTCCGTTACACATACTAGCCATGATTAGACGAAACGATAATTGAATTTGAGTTGTATTCGATTATATCGTGGTGATGTTTATATAGAAATACTCACCAGGTAACTGTTCTTTCGTTTTCACATACAAGCGACCAAATCGAGCAGAAGGTCAAATGGATAGATTGAACAATCATCGTATCTGGGTTGTATTCGATTATGTTTATATAGTTATACTCACCAGGTAACTGTTCTTCCGTTACACATACTAGCGACTGAATCGAACAGAAGGTTAAATGGTTAGACGAAACGATAATTGAAACTGAGTTGTATTCTATTATATCGTGGTGATGTTTATATAGAAATACTCACCAGGTTACTGTTCTTCCGTTATACATACGAGCAACCAAATCGAACAGAACGTTGAATGGATAGTATATGGGTTGTATTCGATTATGATGTTATGCTGTGTATATAGTTATACACACTAGGTGACGGTATTCCCGTTTCACATACGAGCGACCGAAACGAACAGAAAGTTGAATGGATAGTCTGAACAATCAAAGTATCTGGGTGGTATCCGATTATATCGCAATACTGTATATATAGTGATACTTACCAGGTGACGGTACTTCCGTTACACATACTAGCGACTGAATCGAACAGAAGGTTAAATGGTTAGACAAAACGATAATTGTATCTGAGTTGTATTCGATGATATCGTGATGATGTTTATATAGCAATACTCACCAGGTAACTGTTCTTCCGTTTTACATACAAGCGACCGAATCGAGCAGGAGGTTGAATAGATAGGTTGAACAATCATCGTATCTGGGTTGTATTCGATTATGTTTATATAGTTATACCCACCAGGTAACTGTTTTTCCGTTATACATACGAGCGTCTGAATTGAACAGAAGGTTGAATGGTTAGACGAAACGATAATTGTATCTGAGTTGTATTCGATGATATCGTGATGATGTTTATATAGCAATACTCACCAGGTAACTGTTCTTCCGTTTCACATACAAGCGACCGAATCGAGCAGAAGGTTGAATTTAGTATAGATTGAACAATCATCGTATCTGGGTTGTATTCGATTATGTTTATATAGTTATACTCACCAGGTAACTGTTCTTCCGTTATACATACGAGCGACTGAATTGAACAGAAGGTTGAATGGATAGTATATGGGTTGTATTCGATTATGATGTTATGCTGTGTATATAGTTATACACACTAGGTGACGATATTCTTGTTTTACATACGAGCGACCGAAACGAATAGAAAGTTGAATGGATAGTCTGAACAATCGATGTACCAGGGTGGTATCCTATTATATCGCAATACTGTATATATAGTGATACATACCAGGTGACGGTACTTCCGTTACACATACTAGCGACTGAATCGAACAGAAGGTTAAATGGTTAGACGAAACGATAATTGTAACTGAGTTGTATTTTATTATATCGTGGTGATGTTTATATAGAAATACCAGGTTATTGTTCTTCCGTTATACATACGAGCAACCGAATCGAACGGAAGGTTGAATGGATAGTATCTGGGTTGTATTCGATTATGATGTTATGCTGTGTATATAGTTAAACACACTAGGTGACGGTATTCCCGTTTCACATACGAGCGACCAAAACGAACAGAAAGTTGAATGGATAGCCTGAACAATCAATGTATCTGGGTGGTATCCGATTATATCGCAATACTGTATATATAGTGATACTAACCAGGTGACGGTACTTCCGTTACACATACTAGCGACTGAATCGAACAGAAAGTTGAATGGTTAGACGAAACGATAATTGTAACTGAGTTGTATTCTATTATATCGTGGTGATGTTTATATAGATATACTCACCAGGTTACTGTTCTTCCGTTATACATACGAGCAACCGAATCGAACAGAAGGTTGGATGGATAGTATATGGGTTGTATTCGATTATGATGTTATGCTGTGTATATAGTTATACACACTAGGTGACGGTATTCCAGTTTCACATACGAGCGACCGAAACGAACAGAAAGTTGAATGGATAGTCTGAACAATCAATGTATCTGGGTGGTATCCGATTATATCGCAATACTGTATATATAGTGATACTAACCAGGTGACGGTACTTCCGTTACACATACTAGCGACTGAATCGAACAGAAGGTTAAATGGTTAGACGAAACGATAATTGAAACTGAGTTGTATTCGATTATATCGTGGTGATGTTTATATAGAAATACTCACCAGGTAACTGTTCTTTCGTTTTCACATACAAGCGACCGAATCGAGCAGAAGGTCAAATGGATAGATTGAACAATCATCGTATCTGGGTTGTATTCGATAATGTTTATATAGATATACTCACCAGGTAACTGTTCTTCCGTTACACATACTAGCGACTGAATCGAACAGAAGGTTAAATGGTTAGACGAAACGATAATTGTATCTGAGTTGTATTCGATGATATCGTGATGATGTTTATATAGCAATACTCACCAGGTAACTGTTCTTCCGTTTTACATACAAGCGACTGAATTGAACAGAAGGTTGAATGGATAGTATATGGGTTGTATTCGATTATGATGTTATGATGTGTATATAGTTATACACACTAGGTGACGGTATTCTTGTTTTACATACGAGCGACCGAAACGAACAGAAAGTTGTATGGATAGTCTGAACAATCAATGTATCAGGGTGGTATTCGATTATATCGCAATAATGTATATATAGTGATACATACCAGGTGGTGACGGTACTTCCGTTACACATACTAGCGACTGAATCGAACAGAAGGTTAAATGGTTAGATGAAACGATAATTGTAACTGAGTTGTATTCTATTATATCGTGGTGATGTTTATATAGAAATACTCACCAGGTTACTGTTCTTCCGTTATACATACGAGCAACCGAATCGAACAGAAGGTTGAATGGATAGTATCTGGGTTGTATTCGATTATGATGTTATGCTGTGTATATAGTTAAACACACTAGGTGACGGTATTCCCGTTTCACATACGAGCGACCGAAACGAACAGAAAGTTGAATGGATAGTCTGAACAATCAATGTATCTGGGTGGTATCCGATTATATCGCAATACTGTATATATAGTGATACTAAACAGGTGACGGTACTTCCGTTACACATACTAGCGACTGAATCGAACAGAAGGTTAAATGGTTAGACGAAACGATAATTGAAACTGAGTTGTATTCGATTATATCGTGGTGATGTTTATATAGAAATACCAGGTTATTGTTCTTCCGTTATACATACGAGCAACCGAATCGAACGGAAGGTTGAATGGATAGTATCTGGGTTGTATTCGATTATGATGTTATGCTGTGTATATAGTTAAACACACTAGGTGACGGTATTCCCGTTTCACATACGAGCGACCAAAACGAACAGAAAGTTGAATGGATAGCCTGAACAATCAATGTATCTGGGTGGTATCCGATTATATCGCAATACTGTATATATAGTGATACTAACCAGGTGACGGTACTTCCGTTACACATACTAGCGACTGAATCGAACAGAAAGTTGAATGGTTAGACGAAACGATAATTGTAACTGAGTTGTATTCTATTATATCGTGGTGATGTTTATATAGATATACTCACCAGGTTACTGTTCTTCCGTTATACATACGAGCAACCGAATCGAACAGAAGGTTGAATGGATAGTATATGGGTTGTATTCGATTATGATGTTATGCTGTGTATATAGTTATACACACTAGGTGACGGTATTCCCGTTTCACATACGAGCGACCGAAACGAACAGAAAGTTGAATGGATAGTCTGAACAATCAATGTATCTGGGTGGTATCCGATTATATCGCAATACTGTATATATAGTGATACTAACCAGGTGACGGTACTTCCGTTACACATACTAGCGACTGAATCGAACAGAAGGTTAAATGGTTAGACGAAACGATAATTGAAACTGAGTTGTATTCGATTATATCGTGGTGATGTTTATATAGAAATACTCACCAGGTAACTGTTCTTTCGTTTTCACATACAAGCGACCGAATCGAGCAGAAGGTCAAATGGATAGATTGAACAATCATCGTATCTGGGTTGTATTCGATAATGTTTATATAGATATACTCACCAGGTAACTGTTCTTCCGTTACACATACTAGCGACTGAATCGAACAGAAGGTTAAATGGTTAGACGAAACGATAATTGTATCTGAGTTGTATTCGATGATATCGTGATGATGTTTATATAGCAATACTCACCAGGTAACTGTTCTTCCGTTTTACATACAAGCGACCGAATCGAGCAGAAGGTTGAATTCAGTATATATTAAACAATCATCGTATATGGGTTGTATTCGATTATGTTTATATAGTTATACTCACCAGGTAACTGTTCTTCCGTTATACATACGAGCGACTGAATTGAACAGAAGGTTGAATGGATAGTATATGGGTTGTATTCGATTATGATGTTATGATGTGTATATAGTTATACACACTAGGTGACGGTATTCTTGTTTTACATACGAGCGACCGAAACGAACAGAAAGTTGAATGGATAGTCTGAACAATCAATGTATCAGGGTGGTATTCGATTATATCGCAATAATGTATATATAGTGATACATACCAGGTGGTGACGGTACTTCCGTTACACATACTAGCGACTGAATCGAACAGAAGGTTAAATGGTTAGATGAAACGATAATTGTAACTGAGTTGTATTCTATTATATCGTGGTGATGTTTATATAGAAATACTCACCAGGTTACTGTTCTTCCGTTATACATACGAGCAACCGAATCGAACAGAAGGTTGAATGGATAGTATCTGGGTTGTATTCGATTATGATGTTATGCTGTGTATATAGTTAAACACACTAGGTGACGGTATTCCCGTTTCACATACGAGCGACCGAAACGAACAGAAAGTTGAATGGATAGTCTGAACAATCAATGTATCTGGGTGGTATCCGATTATATCGCAATACTGTATATATAGTGATACTAAACAGGTGACGGTACTTCCGTTACACATACTAGCGACTGAATCGAACAGAAGGTTAAATGGTTAGACGAAACGATAATTGAAACTGAGTTGTATTCGATTATATCGTGGTGATATTTATAAAGAAATACTCACCAGGTAACTGTTCTTTCGTTTTCACATACTAGCGACCGAATCGAGCAGAAGGTCAAATGGATAGATTGAACAATCATCGTATCTGGGTTGTATTCGATTATGTTTATATAGTTATACTCACCATGTTGGGTTTTGGTACACACAGTATAAAACCTTTTTCGCGTACAACCGGTAGCACCATGGTAGCATTTTTTATCGCGATCAAGCAGATAACAGAAACGAGTATTGTACTGACCTCAGACAGATTTTGATCAGCGTGTGTCCCAACTTGCCCGGGATTTGAATATATGGTTGATTTGGGGTTCGATTAAGTTCTTTTTTGTTTACATCAATATATGGATATTAGAGATAGCCATATTAGCGATTAGTGAAGTGCATTCGACTCGATCCATTAGTCCTGATCCATAGAAAAGGTTCCAGATTCCAGAGCTAGCTCGAGAAGCATGCCGGTATACCCATTTTGCCTATAAGAGTGACTTCTCCAAGTAAGTTTCTGTTTCTGCTCGTATAGTTTGTTATATTTGCTACCCCGCGCTTTTTCGTTCGTTTATGGAGTTGATGCCGAATTTTTTGTATTAGCGTCCACAACATCCAACCACGAGTCTATCGATCCGGCTCGAAGGACCACCATGTTTTGCGTTCCCAAAGGAAGAACAAATAACGAAATAAAATGTGATAGACTCGTGGTTGGATGTTGTGGACTTTAACACAAAAAATTCGGCATCAACTCCATAAACGAACGAAAAAGCGCGGGGTAGCAAATATAACAAACTATACGAGCAGAAACAGAAACTTACTTGGAGAAGTCACTCTTGAAGGCAAAATGGGTATACCGGCATGCTTCTCGAGCTAGCTCTGGAATCTGGAACCTTTTCTATGGATCAGGACTAATGGATCGAGTCGAATGCACTTCACTAATCGCTAATATGGCTATCTCTAATATCCATATATTAATGTAAACAAAAAAGAACTTAATCGAACCCCAAATCAACCATATATTCATATCCCGGGCAAGTTGGGACACACGCTGATCAAAATCTGTCTGAGGTCAGTACAATACTCGTTTCTGTTATCTGCTTGATCGCGATAAAAAATGCTACCATGGTGCTACCGGTTGTACGCGAAAAAGGTTTTATACTGTGTGTACCAAAACCCAACATGGTGAGTATAACTATATAAACATAATCGAATACAACCCAGATACGATGATTGTTCATTCTATCCATTTGACCTTCTGCTCGATTCGGTCGCTTGTATGTGAAAACGAAAGAACAGTTACCTGGTGAGTATTTCTATATAAACATCACCACGATATAATAGAATACAACTCAGTTACAATTATCGTTTCGTCTAACCATTTCACCTTCTGTTCGATTCAGTCGCTAGTATGTGTAACGGAAGTACCGTCACCTGGTATGTATCACTATATATACAGTATTGCGATATAATCGGATACCACCCTGATACATTGATTGTTCAGACTATCCATTCAACTTTCTGTTCGTTTCGGTCGCTCGTATGTAAAACAAGAATACCGTCACCTAGTGTGTATAACTATATACACATCATGACATCATAATCGAATACAACCCATATACTATCCATTCAACCTTCTGTTCAATTCAGTCGCTCGTATGTATAACGGAAGAACAGTTACCTGGTGAGTATAACTATATAAACATAATCGAATACAACCCAGATACGATGATTGTTCAATCTATACTGAATTCAACCTTCTGCTCGATTCGGTCGCTTGTATGTAAAACGGAAGAACAGTTACCTGGTGAGTATTGCTATATAAACATAATCACGATATCATCGAATACAACTCAGATACAATTATCGTTTCGTCTAACCATTTAACCTTCTGTTCGATTCAGTCGCTAGTATGTGTAACGGAAGTACCGTCACCTGGTTAGTATCACTATATATACAGTATTGCGATATAATCGGATACCACCCAGATACATTGATTGTTCAGACTATCCATTCAACTTTCTGTTCGTTTCGGTCGCTCGTATGTGAAACGGGAATACCGTCACCTAGTGTGTATAACTATATACACAGCATAACATCATAATCGAATACAACCCATATACTATCCATTCAACCTTCTGTTCGATTTGGTTGCTCGTATGTATAACGGAAGAACAGTAACCTGGTGAGTATTTCTATATAAACATCACCACGATATAATAGAATACAACTCAGTTTCAATTATCGTTTCGTCTAACCATTTAACCTTCTGTTCGATTCAGTCGCTAGTATGTGTAACGGAAGAACAGTTACCTGGTGAGTATAACTATATAAACATAATCGAATACAACCCAGATACGATGATTGTTCAATCTATCCATTTGAACTTCTGCTCGATTCGGTCGCTTGTATGTGAAAACGAAAGAACAGTTACCTGGTGAGTATTTCTATATAAACATCACCACGATATAATCGAATACAACTCAGTTTCAATTATCGTTTCGTCTAACCATTTAACCTTCTGTTCGATTCAGTCGCTAGTATGTGTTACGGAAGAACCGTCACCTGGTTAGTATCACTATATATACAGTATTGCGATATATATAATTCTTCTTTTAGTGATCTTACCCTCGACATAGATGTGCTAACCCATTATTTGAACCATAGGCGACCTGGCGTGGGTAACCACTTTTTTACTGGTATATCAGATACTGACATTTATAAGATATTTTTATCTATAAATTCGAAGGCGTATGGTGCCGACCAAATTAATATAACTATGTTATTGCACTGTTGCCCCGTGATTCTCCCAGTCATTTGTCACATTTTTGATTTCTGCATTAATAATAGTGTATTTCCTTCTATTTGGAAAAGAGCTTTCATCTTACCACTGCCTAAAGTACCCAATCCTGTGGATTTGAAATCGCTGCGACCTATCAGCATCCTATGCACGCTCGCTAAGGCATTCGAAAAACATATTTTTCTCCAAATGCAAATACATTTGGAATCGAACAGTATCATACCCTCATGCCAATCTGGATTTAGACCTCAGCATAGCTGTGTTACTGCCATCCTCAAGATAACTGACGATATCCTCACTGCAATTGACCACAATAAACTCACAGCAATGGTCATGCTCGATTACTCCAAAGCATTCGATAGAATAAAACACCAGCTTCTGTTAGCAATTTTACATTTCATTGGATTTTCTGAAGGTGCAGTATCTTTATTGAAGCATTATTTATCTGACAGAATGCAAGCGGTTATGGTGGACAGAGATATATCCGAATTTCTAACTGTGGAGAATGGGGTTCCCCAGGGATCAGTTCTGGGCCCCTTACTGTTTATTATTTATACTCATGAATTCAGTAACTATATTCAATTCAGCAAGTGTCATTTTTATGCCGATGACACCCAAATCTATTTATCATTTCCAGAAACCGATCTACTGGCGGCAAACACCCAATTGAACGCTGACTTAGAGTCCATTATTTCTATCTCGGAGAAGTTTTGTTTATCAATGAATCCTGATAAATCTGTAGCCATGTTATTCGGTAGAAAATTGGCACGTAATCGTTGTTCGGGTATATTAAATATAAAAATTAAGAACGTGTTAATTTCTCCTACTGATCATGCAAAGAATTTGGGAATTATCCTTGACTCCTCATTGAATTACACAAGACACGTCAACTTGGTTATAAGACGAGCTTTCTCTAATTTGAAATTAATTTACGCCCACAGAAAATTCCTCGATAAACGTAGTAAAACTATCTTATGTGAATCCCTGGTTCTTTCGCATTTGAATTACGGTGATATCATATATGGACCAGCTATTTCGAAAAGAGATGCGCAACGTCTTCAACTAGTTCAGAACTCTTGTGTTCGCTTGATTTGTGGAATAGGAAGGAGAACTCATATAACTGGCCCTTTGAATGAAATAGGTTGGCTGAATATCGACAAAAGGTGGACCTTGCATGCCTGTATCTTATACCATAAGGTAATAACGACTCATAAACCACCCTATCTGTATCGAAGAATAACGTTTCGTACCGATATCCATAATGTCAATGTTCGGTTTAAATCTCGACTGACACCACCTATGCACACCACTGATCAGTTTCGGTCTTCCTTTTCATATATGATAACCAAGCTGTACAACCGGATTTCCGAAGATTTGAAGGAAATGAATATATTCGGTTTCAGGAAACATTTGAAAATACTTCTTTTAACTGGTGATTTTAACCTTTGAATAATCAACCACCAAATCGTTGTTTTTTTTTCTTTTTCTCATTAATTCATTTATATAACATTGTTGTTTTCATTATTGATCCATGAAAAGCATGTATATTTATTTTTAATCCATGTATGTTAATTGTTATGTTTGCTTTATTTACCTCTACTGTTACTTCTCTGTAATAGGGATACAATGCATCATTGTTTTCTTTTTCTTTTTTTTTTCTTTTCATCGGGTTGAGTGGAAGAAAGCACTTGTCGGACCCTTTTGGGTCAAACAAAAGCTAACTCTGCCTTTTGGTAGAAATTACTCATTATTATTGGAATTACTATTTTATGTAACTATTCTACCAATAAAAGCGTTTATTATTATTATTATTATTATTATTATTATATAATCGGATACCACCCAGATACATTGATTGTTCAGACTATCCATTCAACTTTCTGTTCGTTTCAGTTGCTCGTATGTGAAACGGGAAAACCGTCACCTAGTGTGTATAACTATATACACAGCATAACATCATAATCGAATACAACCCATATACTATCCATTCAACCTTCTGTTCGATTCGGTTGCTCGTATGTATAACGGAAGAACAGTTACCTGGTGAGTATAACTATATAAACATCACCACGATATAATAGAATACAACTCAGTTACAATTATCGTTTCGTCTAACCATTTAACCTTCTGTTCGATTCAGTCGCTATTATGTGTAACGGAAGTACCGTCACCTTGTATGTATCACTATATATACAGTATTGCGATATAATCGGATACCACCCTGATACATTGATTGTTCAGACTATCCATTCAACTTTCTGTTCGTTTCGGTCGCTCGTATGTAAAACAAGAATACCGTCACCTAGTGTGTATAACTATATACACAGCATAACATCATAATCGAATACAACCCATATACTATCCATTCAACCTTCTGTTCAATTCAGTCGCTCGTATGTGTAACGGAAGAACAGTTACCTGGTTAGTATAACTATATAAAAATAACCGAATACAACCCAGATACGATGATTGTTCAATCTATCCATTTGACCTTCTGCTCGATTCGGTCGCTTGTATGTGAAAACGAAAGAACAGTTACCTGGTGAGTATTTCTATATAAACATCACCACGATATAATCGAATACAACTCAGTTTCAATTATCGTTTCGTCTAACCATTTAACCATCTGTTCGATTCAGTCGCTAGTATGTGTAACGGAAGAACAGTTACCTGGTGAGTATAACTATATATACAGTATTGCGATATAATCGGATACCACCCAGATACATTGATTGTTCAGACTATCCATTCAACTTTCTGTTCGTTTCGGTCGCTCGTATGTGAAGGGGGAATACCGTCACCTAGTGTGTTTAACTATATACACAGCATAACATCATAATCGAATACAACCCAGATACTATCTATTCAACCTTCTGTTCGATTCGGTTGCTCGTATGTATAACGGAAGAACAGTAACCTGGTGAGTATTTCTATATAAACATCACCACGATATAATAGAATACAACTCAGTTACAATTATCGTTTCGTCTAACCATTCAACCTTCTGTTCGATTCAGTCGCTAGTATGTGTAACGGAAGTACCGTCCCCTGGTATGTATCACTATATATACAGTATTGCGATATAATCGGATACCACCCTGATACATTGATTGTTCAGACTATCCATTCAACTTTCTGTTCGTTTAGGTCGCTCGTATGTAAAACAAGAATACCGTCATCTAGTGTGTATAACTATATACACAGCATAACATCATAATCGAATACAACCCATATACTATCCATTCAACCTTCTGTTCAATTCAGTCGCTCGTATGTATAACGGAAGAACAGTTACCTGGTGAGTATAACTATATAAACATATTCGAATACAACCCAGATACGATGATTGTTCAATCTATACTGAATTCAACCTTCTGCTCGATTCGGTCGCTTGTATGTGAAACGGAAGAACAGTTACCTGGTGAGTATTGCTATATAAACATCATCACGATATCATCGAATACAACTCAGATACAATTATCATTTCGTCTAACCATTTAACCTTCTGTTCGATTCAGTCGCTAGTATGTGTAACGGAAGAACAGTTACCTGGTGAGTATAAATATATAAAGATTATCGAATACAACCGAGATACGATGATTGTTCAATCTATCTATTCAACCTCCTGCTCGATTCGGTCGCTTGTATGTAAAACGGAAGAACAGTTACCTGGTGAGTATTGCTATATAAACATCATCACGATATCATCGAATACTACTCAGATATAATTATCGTTTTGTCTCACCATTTGACCTTCTGTTCGATTCAGTCGCTAGTATGTGTGACGGAAATACCGTCACCTGGTTAGTATCACTATATATACAGTATTGCGATATAATCGGATACCACCCAGATACATTGATTGTTCAGACTATCCATTCAACTTTCTGTTCGTTTCGGTCGCTCGTATGTAAAACAAGAATACCGTCACCTAGTGTGTATAACCATATACTCAGCATAACATCATAATCGTATACAACCCATATACTATCCATTCAACCTTCTGTTCAATTCAGTCGCTCGTATGTATAACGGAAGAACAGTTACCTGGTGAGTATAACTATATAAACATAATCGAATACAACCCAGTTACGATGATTGTTCAATCTATCCATTTGACCTTCTGCTCGATTCAGTCGCTTGTATGTGAAAACGAAAGAACAGTAACCTGGTGAGTATTTCTATATAAACATCACCACGATATAATAGAATACAACTCAGTTACAATTATCGTTTCGTCTAACCATTTAACCTTCTGTTCGATTCAGTCGCTAGTATGTGTAACGGAAGTACCGTCACCTGGTTAGTATCACTATATATACAGTATTGCGATATAATCGGATACCACCCAGATACATTGATTGTTCAGACTATCCATTCAACTTTCTGTTCGTTTCGGTCGCTCGTATGTAAAACGGGAATACCGTCACCTAGTGTGTATAACTATATACACAGCATAACATCATAATCGAATACAACCCATATACTATCCATTCAACCTTCTGTTCGATTCGGTTGCTCGTATGTATAACGGATGAACTGTAACTAGGTGAGTATTTCTATATAAACATCACCACGATATAATAGAATAAAACTCAGTTACAATTATCGTTTCGTCTAACCATTTAACCTTCTGTTCGATTCAGTCGCTAGTATGTGTAACGGAAGTACCGTCACCTGGTATGTATCACTATATATACAGTATTGCGATATAATCGGATACCACCCTGATACATTGATTGTTCAGACTATCCATTCAACTTTCTGTTCGTTTCGGTCGCTCGTATGTAAAACAAGAATACCGTCACCTAGTGTGTATAACTATATACACAGCATAACATCATAATCGAATACAACCCATATACTATCCATTCAACCTTCTGTTCAATTCAGTCGCTCGTATGTATAACGGAAGAACAGTTACCTGGTGAGTATAACTATATAAACATAATCGAATACAACCCAGATACGATGATTGTTCAATCTATACTGAATTCAACCTTCTGCTCGATTCGGTCGCTTGTATGTATAACGGAAGAACAGTTACCTGGTGAGTATTGCTATATAAACATCATCACGATATCATCGAATACAACTCAGATACAATTATCGTTTCGTCTAACCATTTAACCTTCTTTTCGATTCAGTCGCTAGTATGTGTAACGGAAGAACTGTTACCTGGTGAGTATAACTATATAAACATAATCGAATACAATCCAGATACGATGATTGTTCAATCTATCCATTTGACCTTCTGCTCGATTCGGTCGCTTGTATGTGAAAGCGAAAGAACAGTAACCTGGTGAGTATTTCTATATAAACATCACCACGATATAATAGAATACAACTCAGTTACAATTATCGTTTCGTCTAACCATTTAACCTTCTGTTCGATTTAGTCGCTAGTATGTGTAACGGAAGTACCGTCACCTGGTCAGTATCACTATGTATACAGTATTGCGATATAATCGGATACCACCCAGATACATTGATTGTTCAGACTATCCATTCAACTTTCTGTTCGTTTCGGTCGCTCGTATGTAAAACGGGAATACCGTCACCTAGTGTGTATAACTATATACACAGCATAACATCATAATCTAATACAACCCATATACTATCCATTCAACCTTCTGTTCGATTCGGTTGCTCGTATGTATAACGGAAGAACAGTAACCTGGTGAGTATTTCTATATAAACATCACCACGATATAATAGAATACAACTCAGTTACAATTATCGTTTCGTCTAACCATTTAACCTTCTGTTCGATTCAGTCGCTAGTATGTGTAACGGAAGTACCGTCACCTGGTATGTATCACTATATATACAGTATTGCGATATAATCGGATACCACCCTGATACATTGATTGTTCAGACTATCCATTCAACTTTCTGTTCGTTTCGGTCGCTCGTATGTAAAACGGGAATACCGTCACCTAGTGTGTATAACTATATACACAGCATAACATCATAATCGAATACAACCCATATACTCTCCATTCAACCTTCTGTTCGATTCGGTTGCTCGTATGTATAACGAAAGAACAGTAACCTGGTGAGTATTTCTATATAAACATCACCACGATATAATAGAATACAACTCAGTTACAATTATCGTTTCGTCTAACCATTTAACCTTTTGTTCGATTCAATCGCTAGTATGTGTAACGGAAGTACCGTCACCTGGTTAGTATCACTTTATATACAGTATTGCGATATAATCGGATACCACCCAGATACATTGATTGTTCAGACTATCCATTCAACTTTCTGTTCGTTTCGGTCGCTCGTATGTGAAACGGGAATACCGTCACCTAGTGTGTTTAACTATATACACAGCATAACATCATAATCGAATACAACCCAGATACTATCCATTCAACCTTCTGTTCTATTCGGTTGCTCGTATATATAACGGAAGAACAGTAACCTGGTGAGTATTTCTATATAAACATCACCACGATATAATAGAATACAACTCAGTTACAATTATCGTTTCGTCTAACCATTTAACCTTCTGTTCGATTCAGTCGCTAGTATGTGTAACGATAGTACCGTCACCTGGTATGTATCACTATATATACAGTATTGCGATATAATCATATACCACCCTGATACATTGATTGTTCAGACTATCCATTCAACTTTCTGTTCGTTTCGGTCGCTCGTATGTAAAACAAGAATACCGTCACCTAGTGTGTATAACTATATACACAGCATAACATCATAATCGAATACAACCCATATACTATCCATTCAACCTTCTGTTCAATTCAGTCGCTCGTATGTATAACGGAAGAACAGTTACCTGGTGAGTATAACTATATAAACATAATCGAATACAACCCAGATACGATGATTGTTCAATCTATACTGAATTCAACCTTCTGCTCGATTCGGTCGCTTGTATGTAAAACGGAAGAACAGTTACCTGGTGAGTATTGCTATATAAACATCATCACGATATCATCGAATACAACTCAGATACAATTATCGTTTCGTCTAACCATTTAACCTTCTGTTCGATTCAGTCGCTAGTATGTGTAACGGATGAACAGTTACCTGGTGAGTATAACTATATAAACATAATCGAATACAACCCAGATACGATGATTGTTCAATCTATCCATTTGAACTTCTGCTCGATTCGGTCGCTTGTATGTGAAAACGAAAGAACAGTTACCTGGTGAGTATTTCTATATAAACATCACCACGATATAATCGAATACAACTCAGTTTCAATTATCGTTTCGTCTAACCATTTAACCTTCTGTTCGATTCAGTCGCTAGTATGTGTTACGGAAGAACCGTCACCTGGTTAGTATCACTATATATACAGTATTGCGATATAATCGGATACCACCCAGATACATTGATTGTTCAGACTATCCATTCAACTTTCTGTTCGTTTCAGTTGCTCGTATGTGAAACGGGAAAACCGTCACCTAGTGTGTATAACTATATACACAGCATAACATCATAATCGAATACAACCCATATACTATCCATTCAACCTTCTGTTCGATTCGGTTGCTCGTATGTATAACGGAAGAACAGTTACCTGGTGAGTATAACTATATAAACATCACCACGATATAATAGAATACAACTCAGTTACAATTATCGTTTCGTCTAACCATTTAACCTTCTGTTCGATTCAGTCGCTATTATGTGTAACGGAAGTACCGTCACCTGGTATGTATCACTATATATACAGTATTGCGATATAATCGGATACCACCCTGATACATTGATTGTTCAGACTATCCATTCAACTTTCTGTTCGTTTCGGTCGCTCGTATGTAAAACAAGAATACCGTCACCTAGTGTGTATAACTATATACACAGCATAACATCATAATCGAATACAACCCATATACTATCCATTCAACCTTCTGTTCAATTCAGTCGCTCGTATGTGTAACGGAAGAACAGTCACCTGGTGAGTATAACTATATAAAAATAACCGAATACAACCCAGATACGATGATTGTTCAATCTATCCATTCGACCTTCTGCTCGATTCGGTCGCTTGTATGTGAAAACGAAAGAACAGTTACCTGGTGAGTATTTCTATATAAACATCACCACGATATAATAGAATACAACTCAGTTACAATTATCGTTTCGTCTAACCATTTAAACTTCTGTTCGATTCAGTCGCTAGTATGTGTAACGGAAGTACCGTCACCTGGTATGTATCACTATATATACAGTATTGCGATATAATCGGATACCACCCAGATACATTGATTGTTCAGACTATCCATTCAACTTTCTGTTCGTTTCGGTCGCTCGTATGTGAAACGGGAATACCGTCACCTAGTGTGTTTAACTATATACACAGCATAACATCATAATCGAATACAACCCAGATACTATCCATTCAACCTTCTGTTCGATTCGGTTGCTCGTATGTATAACGAAAGAACAGTAACCTGGTGAGTATTTCTATATAAACATCACCACGATATAATAGAATACAACTCAGTTACAATTATCGTTTCGTCTAACCATTTAACCTTCTGTTCGATTCAATCGCTAGTATGTGTAACGGAAGTACCGTCACCTGGTTAGTATCAATTTATATACAGTATTGCGATATAATCGGATACCACCCAGATACATTGATTGTTCAGACTATCCATTCAACTTTCTGTTCGTTTCGGTCGCTCGTATGTGAAACGGGAATACCGTCACCTAGTGTGTTTAACTATATACACAGCATAACATCATAATCGAATACAACCCATATACTATCCATTCAACCTTCTGTTCAATTCAGTCGCTCGTATGTATAACGGAAGAACAGTTACCTGGTGAGTATAACTATATAAACATAATCGAATACAACCCAGATACGATGATTGTTCAATCTATACTGAATTCAACCTTCTGCTCGATTCGGTCGCTTGTATGTAAAACGGAAGAACAGTTACCTGGTGAGTATTGCTATATAAACATAATCACGATATCATCGAATACAACTCAGATACAATTATCGTTTCGTCTAACCATTTAACCTTCTGTTCGATTCAGTCGCTAGTATGTGTACCGGAAGAACAGTTACCTGGTGAGTATATCCATATAAACATTATCGAATACAACCCAGATACGATGATTGTTCAATCTATCCATTTGACCTTCTGCTCGATTCGGTCGCTTGTATGTGAAAACGAAGGAACAGTTACCTGGTGAGTATTTTTATATAAACATCACCACGATATAATCAAATACAACTCAGTTTCAATTATCGTTTCGTCTAACCATTTAACCTTCTGTTCGATTCAGTCGCTAGTATGTGTAACGGAAGTACCGTCACCTGGTTAGTATCACTATATATACAGTATTGCGATATAATCGGATACCACCCAGATACATTGATTGTTCAGACTATCCATTCAACTTTCTGTTCGTTTCGGTCGCTCGTATGTGAAACGGGAATACCGTCACCTAGTGTGTATAACTATATACACAGCATAACATCATAATCGAATACAACCCATATACTATCCATTCAACCTTCTGTTCGATTTGGTTGCTCGTATGTATAACGGAAGAACAGTAACCTGGTGAGTATTTCTATATAAACATCACCACGATATAATAGAATACAACTCAGTTTCAATTATCGTTTCGTCTAACCATTTAACCTTCTGTTCGATTCAGTCGCTAGTATGATGTGTAACGGAAGAACAGTTACCTGGTGAGTATAACTATATAAACATAATCGAATACAACCCAGATACGATGATTGTTCAATCTATCCATTTGAACTTCTGCTCGATTCGGTCGCTTGTATGTGAAAACGAAAGAACAGTTACCTGGTGAGTATTTCTATATAAACATCACCACGATATAATCGAATACAACTCAGTTTCAATTATCGTTTCGTCTAACCATTTAACCTTCTGTTCGATTCAGTCGCTAGTATGTGTTACGGAAGAACCGTCACCTGGTTAGTATCACTATATATACAGTATTGCGATATATATAATTCTTCTTTTAGTGATCTTACTCTCGACATAGATGTGCTAACCCATTATTTGAACCATAGGCGACCTGGCGTGGGTAACCACTTTTTTACTGGTATATCAGATACTGACATTTATAAGATATTTTTATCTATAAATTCGAAGGCGTATGGTGCCGACCAAATTAATATAACTATGTTATTGCACTGTTGCCCCGTGATTCTCCCAGTCATTTGTCACATTTTTGATTTCTGCATTAATAATAGTGTATTTCCTTCTATTTGGAAAAGAGCTTTCATCTTACCACTGCCTAAAGTACCCAATCCTGTGGATTTGAAATCGCTGCGACCTATCAGCATCCTATGCACGCTCGCTAAGGCATTCGAAAAACATATTTTTCTCCAAATGCAAATACATTTGGAATCGAACAGTATCATACCCTCATGCCAATCTGGATTTAGACCTCAGCATAGCTGTGTTACTGCCATCCTCAAGATAACTGACGATATCCTCACTGCAATTGACCACAATAAACTCACAGCAATGGTCATGCTCGATTACTCCAAAGCATTCGATAGAATAAAACACCAGCTTCTGTTAGCAATTTTACATTTCATTGGATTTTCTGAAGGTGCAGTATCTTTATTGAAGCATTATTTATCTGACAGAATGCAAGCGGTTATGGTGGACAGAGATATATCCGAATTTCTAACTGTGGAGAATGGGGTTCCCCAGGGATCAGTTCTGGGCCCCTTACTGTTTATTATTTATACTCATGAATTCAGTAACTATATTCAATTCAGCAAGTGTCATTTTTATGCCGATGACACCCAAATCTATTTATCATTTCCAGAAACCGATCTACTGGCGGCAAACACCCAATTGAACGCTGACTTAGAGTCCATTATTTCTATCTCGGAGAAGTTTTGTTTATCAATGAATCCTGATAAATCTGTAGCCATGTTATTCGGTAGAAAATTGGCACGTAATCGTTGTTCGGGTATATTAAATATAAAAATTAAGAACGTGATAATTTCTCCTACTGATCATGCAAAGAATTTGGGAATTATCCTTGACTCCTCATTGAATTACACAAGACACGTCAACTTGGTTATAAGACGAGCTTTCTCTAATTTGAAATTAATTTACGCCCACAGAAAATTCCTCGATAAACGTAGTAAAACTATCTTATGTGAATCCCTGGTTCTTTCGCATTTGAATTACGGTGATATCATATATGGACCAGCTATTTCGAAAAGAGATGCGCAACGTCTTCAACTAGTTCAGAACTCTTGTGTTCGCTTGATTTGTGGAATAGGAAGGAGAGCTCATATAACTGGCCCTTTGAATGAAATAGGTTGGCTGAATATCGACAAAAGGTGGACCTTGCATGCCTGTATCTTATACCATAAGGTAATAACGACTCATAAACCACCCTATCTGTATCGAAGAATAACGTTTCGTACCGATATCCATAATGTCAATGTTCGGTTTAAATCTCGACTGACACCACCTATGCACACCACTGCTCAGTTTCGGTCTTCCTTTTCATATATGATAACCAAGCTGTACAACCGGATTCCCGAAGATTTGAAGGAAATGAATATATTCGGTTTCAGGAAACATTTGAAAATACTTCTTTTAACTGGTGATTTTAACCTTTGAATAATCAACCACCAAATCGTTGTTTTTTTTTCTTTTTCTCATTAATTCATTTATATAACATTGTTGTTTTCATTATTGATCCATGAAAAGCATGTATATTTATTTTTAATCCATGTATGTTAATTGTTATGTTTGCTTTATTTACCTCTACTGTTACTTCTCTGTAATAGGGATACAATGCATCATTGTTTTCTTTTTCTTTTTTTTTTCTTTTCATCGGGTTGAGTGGAAGAAAGCACTTGTCGGACCCTTTTGGGTCAAACAAAAGCTAACTCTGCCTTTTGGTAGAAATTACTCATTATTATTGGAATTACTATTTTATGTAACTATTCTACCAATAAAAGCGTTTATTATTATTATTATTATTATTATATAATCGGATACCACCCAGATACATTGATTGTTCAGACTATCCATTCAACTTTCTGTTCGTTTCAGTTGCTCGTATGTGAAACGGGAAAACCGTCACCTAGTGTGTATAACTATATACACAGCATAACATCATAATCGAATACAACCCATATACTATCCATTCAACCTTCTGTTCGATTCGGTTGCTCGTATGTATAACGGAAGAACAGTTACCTGGTGAGTATAACTATATAAACATCACCACGATATAATAGAATACAACTCAGTTACAATTATCGTTTCGTCTAACCATTTAACCTTCTGTTCGATTCAGTCGCTATTATGTGTAACGGAAGTACCGTCACCTGGTATGTATCACTATATATACAGTATTGCGATATAATCGGATACCACCCTGATACATTGATTGTTCAGACTATCCATTCAACTTTCTGTTCGTTTCGGTCGCTCGTATGTAAAACAAGAATACCGTCACCTAGTGTGTATAACTATATACACAGCATAACATCATAATCGAATACAACCCATATACTATCCATTCAACCTTCTGTTCAATTCAGTCGCTCGTATGTGTAACGGAAGAACAGTTACCTGGTGAGTATAACTATATAAAAATAACCGAATACAACCCAGATACGATGATTGTTCAATCTATCCATTTGACCTTCTGCTCGATTCGGTCGCTTGTATGTGAAAACGAAAGAACAGTTACCTGGTGAGTATTTCTATATAAACATCACCACGATATAATCGAATACAACTCAGTTTCAATTATCGTTTCGTCTAACCATTTAACCTTCTGTTCGATTCAGTCGCTAGTATGTGTAACGGAAGAACAGTTACCTGGTGAGTATAACTATATAAACATAATCGAATACAACCCAGATACGATGATTGTTCAATCTATCCATTTGACCTTCTGCTCGATTTGGTCGCTTGTATGTGAAAACGAAAGAACAGTTACCTGGTGAGTATTTCTATATAAACATCACCACGATATAATCGAATACAACTCAGTTTCAATTATCGTTTCGTCTAACCATTTAACCTTCTGTTCGATTCAGTCGCTAGTATGTGTAACGGAAGTACCGTCACCTGGTTAGTATCACTATATATACAGTATTGCGATATAATCGGATACCACCCAGATACATTGATTGTTCAGACTATCCATTCAACTTTCTGTTCGTTTCGGTCGCTCGTATGTGAAGGGGGAATACCGTCACCTAGTGTGTTTAACTATATACACAGCATAACATCATAATCGAATACAACCCAGATACTATCCATTCAACCTTCTGTTCGATTCGGTTGCTCGTATGTATAACGGAAGAACAGTAACCTGGTGAGTATTTCTATATAAACATCACCACGATATAATAGAATACAACCCAGTTACAATTATCGTTTCGTCTAACCATTCAACCTTCTGTTCGATTCAGTCGCTAGTATGTGTAACGGAAGTACCGTCCCCTGGTATGTATCACTATATATACAGTATTGCGATATAATCGGATACCACCCTGATACATTGATTGTTCAGACTATCCATTCAACTTTCTGTTCGTTTCGGTCGCTCGTATGTAAAACAAGAATACCGTCATCTAGTGTGTATAACTATATACACAGCATAACATCATAATCGAATACAACCCATATACTATCCATTCAACCTTCTGTTCAATTCAGTCGCTCGTATGTATAACGGAAGAACAGTTACCTGGTGAGTATAACTATATAAACATATTCGAATACAACCCAGATACGATGATTGTTCAATCTATACTGAATTCAACCTTCTGCTCGATTCGGTCGCTTGTATGTAAAACGGAAGAACAGTTACCTGGTGAGTATTGCTATATAAACATCATCACGATATCATCGAATACAACTCAGATACAATTATCATTTCGTCTAACCATTTAACCTTCTGTTCGATTCAGTCGCTAGTATGTGTAACGGAAGAACAGTTACCTGGTGAGTATAAATATATAAAGATTATCGAATACAACCGAGATACGATGATTGTTCAATCTATCTATTCAACCTCCTGCTCGATTCGGTCGCTTGTATGTAAAACGGAAAAACAGTTACCTGGTGAGTATTGCTATATAAACATCATCACGATATCATCGAATACAACTCAGATATAATTATCGTTTTGTCTCACCATTTGACCTTCTGTTCGATTCAGTCGCTAGTATGTGTGACGGAAATACCGTCACCTGGTTAGTATCACTATATATACAGTATTGCGATATAATCGGATACCACCCAGATACATTGATTGTTCAGACTATCCATTCAACTTTCTGTTCGTTTCGGTCGCTCGTATGTAAAACAAGAATACCGTCACCTAGTGTGTATAACCATATACTCAGCATAACATCATAATCGTATACAACCCATATACTATCCATTCAACCTTCTGTTCAATTCAGTCGCTCGTATGTATAACGGAAGAACAGTTACCTGGTGAGTATAACTATATAAACATAATCGAATACAACCCAGTTACGATGATTGTTCAATCTATCCATTTGACCTTCTGCTCGATTCAGTCGCTTGTATGTGAAAACGAAAGTACAGTAACCTGGTGAGTATTTTTATATAAACATCACCACGATATAATAGAATACAACTCAGTTACAATTATCGTTTCGTCTAACCATTTAACCTTCTGTTCGATTCAGTCGCTAGTATGTGTAACGGAAGTACCGTCACCTGGTTAGTATCACTATATATACAGTATTGCGATATAATCGGATACCACCCAGATACATTGATTGTTCAGACTATCCATTCAACTTTCTGTTCGTTTCGGTCGCTCGTATGTAAAACGGGAATACCGTCACCTAGTGTGTATAACTATATACACAGCATAACATCATAATCGAATACAACCCATATACTATCCATTCAACCTTCTGTTCGATTCGGTTGCTCGTATGTATAACGGATGAACTGTAACCTGGTGAGTATTTCTATATAAACATCACCACGATATAATAGAATAAAACTCAGTTACAATTATCGTTTCGTCTAACCATTTAACCTTCTGTTCGATTCAGTCGCTAGTATGTGTAACGGAAGTACCGTCACCTGGTATGTATCACTATATATACAGTATTGCGATATAATCGGATACCACCCTGATACATTGATTGTTCAGACTATCCATTCAACTTTCTGTTCGTTTCGGTCGCTCGTATGTAAAACAAGAATACCGTCACCTAGTGTGTATAACTATATACACAGCATAACATCATAATCGAATACAACCCATATACTATCCATTCAACCTTCTGTTCAATTCAGTCGCTCGTATGTATAACGGAAGAACAGTTACCTGGTGAGTATAACTATATAAACATAATCGAATACAACCCAGATACGATGATTGTTCAATCTATACTGAATTCAACCTTCTGCTCGATTCGGTCGCTTGTATGTATAACGGAAGAACAGTTACCTGGTGAGTATAACTATATAAACATAATCGAATACAACCCAGATACGATGATTGTTCAATCTATACTGAATTCAACCTTCTGCTCGATTCGGTCGCTTGTATGTAAAACGGAAGAACAGTTACCTGGTGAGTATTGCTATATAAACATCATCACGATATCATCGAATACAACTCAGAGACAATTATCGTTTCGTCTAACCATTTAACCTTCTGTTCGATTCAGTCGCTAGTATGTGTAACGGAAGTACCGTCACCTGGTTAGTATCACTATATATACAGTATTGCGATATAATCGGATACCACTCAGATACATTGATTGTTCAGACTATCCATTCAACTTTCTGTTCGTTTCGGTCGCTCGTATGTGAAACGGGAATACCGTCACCTAGTGTGTATAACTATATACACAGCATAACATCATAATCGAATACAACCCATATACTATCCATTCAACCTTCTGTTCGATTCGGTTGCTCGTATGTATAACGGAAGAACAGTAACCTGGTGAGTATTTCTATATAAACATCACCACGATATAATAGAATACAACTCAGTTACAATTATCGTTTCGTCTAACCATTTAACCTTCTGTTCGATTCAGTCGCTAGTAAGTGTAACGGAAGTACCGTCACCTGGTATGTATCACTATATATACAGTATTGCGATATAATCGGATACCACCCTGATACATTGATTGTTCAGACTATCCATTCAACTTTCTGTTCGTTTCGGTCGCTCGTATGTAAAACAAGAATACCGTCACCTAGTGTGTATAACTATATACACAGCATAACATCATAATCGAATACAACCCATATACTATCAATTCAACCTTCTCTTCAATTCAGTCGCTCGTATGTATAACGGAAGAACAGTTACCTGGTGAGTATAACTATATAAACATAATCGAATACAACCCAGATACGATGATTGTTCAATCTATACTGAATTCAACCTTCTGCTCGATTCGGTTGCTTGTATGTTAAACGGAAGAACAGTTACCTGGTGAGTATTGCTATATAAACATCATCACGATATCATCGAATACAACTCAGATACAATTATCGTTTCGTCTAACCATTTAACCTTCTGTTCGATTCAGTCGCTAGTATGTGTAACGGAAGAACTGTTACCTGGTGAGTATAACTATATAAACATAATCGAATACAACCCAGATACGATGATTGTTCAATCTATCCATTTGACCTTCTGCTCGATTCGGTCGCTTGTATGTGAAAGCGAAAGAACAGTAACCTGGTGAGTATTTCTATATAAACATCACCACGATATAATAGAATACAACTCAGTTACAATCATCGTTTCGTCTAACCATTTAACCTTCTGTTCGATTCAGTCGCTAGTATGTGTAACGGAAGTACCGTCACCTGGTTAGTATCACTATATATACAGTATTGCGATATAATCGGATACCACCCAGATACATTGATTGTTCAGACTATCCATTCAACTTTCTGTTCGTTTCGGTCGCTCGTATGTAAAACGGGAATACCGTCACCTAGTGTGTATAACTATATACACAGCATAACATCATAATCTAATACAACCCATATACTATCCATTCAACCTTCTGTTCGATTCGGTTGCTCGTATGTATAACGGAAGAACAGTAACCTGGTGAGTATTTCTATATAAACATCACCACGATATAATAGAATACAACTCAGTTACAATTATCGTTTCGTCTAACCATTTAACCTTCTGTTCGATTCAGTCGCTAGTATGTGTAACGGAAGTACCGTCACCTGGTATGTATCACTATATATACAGTATTGCGATATAATCGGATACCACCCTGATACATTGATTGTTCAGACTATCCATTCAACTTTCTGTTCGTTTCGGTCGCTCGTATGTAAAACAAGAATACCGTCACCTAGTGTGTATAACTATATACACAGCATAACATCATAATCGAATACAACCCATATACTCTCCATTCAACCTTCTGTTCAATTCAGTCGCTCGTATGTATAACGGAAGAACAGTTACCTGGTGAGTATAACTATGTAAACATAATCGAATACAACCCAGATACGATGGTTGTTCAATCTATACTGAATTCAACCTTCTGCTCGATTCGGTCGCTTGTATGTAAAACGGAAGAACAGTTACCTGGTGAGTATTGCTATATAAACTTCATCACGATATCATCGAATACAACTCAGATACAATTATCGTTTCGTCTAAACATTTAACCTTCTGTTCGATTCAGTCGCTAGTATGTGTAACGGAAGAACAGTTACCTGATGAGTATAACTATATAAACATTATCGAATACAACCCAGATACGATGATTGTTCAATCTATCTATTCAACCTCCTGCTCGATTCGGTCGCTTGTATGTAAAACGGAAGAACAGTTACCTGGTGAGTATAACTATATAAACAATATCGAATACAACCCAGAAACGATGATTGTTCAATCAATCCATTTGACCTTCTGCTCGATTCGGTCGCTTGTATGTGAAATCGAAAGAACAGTTACCTGGTGAGTATTTCTATATAAACATCACCACGATATAATCGAATACAACTCAGTTTCAATTATCGTTTCGTCTAACCATTTAACCTTCTGTTCGATTCAGTCGCTAGTATGTAAAACGAAAGAACAGTTACCTGGTGAGTATTTCTATATAAACATCACCACGATATAATCGAATACAACTCAGTTTCAATTATCGTTTCTTCTAACCATTTAACCTTCTGTTCGATTCAGTCGCTAGTATGTGTAACGGAAGTACTGTCACCTGGTTAGTATCACTATATACACAGTATTGCGATATAATCGGATACCACCCAGATACATTGATTGTTCAGACTATCCATTCAACTTTCTGTTCGTTTCGGTCACTCGTATGTGAAACGGGAATACCGTCACCTAGTGTGTATAACTATATACACAGCATAACATCATAATCGAATACAACCCAGATACTATCCATTCAACCTTCTGTTCGATTCGGTTGCTCGTATGTATAACGGAAGAACAGTAACCTGGTGAGTATTTCTATATAAACATCACCACGATATAATAGGATACAACTCAGTTACAATTATCGTTTCGTCTAACCATTTAACCTTCTGTTCGATTCAGTCGCTAGTATGTGTAACGGAAGTACCGTCACCTGGTTAGTATCACTATATATACAGTATTGCGATATAATCGGATACCACCCAGATACATTGATTGTTCAGACTATCCATTCAACTTTCTGTTCGTTTCGGTCACTCGTATGTGAAACGGGAATACCGTCACCTAGTGTGTATAACTATATACACAGCATAACATCATAATCGAATACAACCCAGATACTATCCATTCAACCTTCTGTTCGATTCGGTTGCTCGTATGTATAACGGAAGAACAGTTACCTGGTGAGTATTTCTATATAAACATCACCACGATATAATAGAATACAACTCAGTTACAATTATCGTTTCGTCTAACCATTTAACCTTCTGTTCGATTCAGTCGCTAGTATGTGTAACGGAAGAACCGTCACCTGGTATGTATCACTATATATACTGTATTGCGATATAATCGGATACCACCGAGATACATTGATTTTTCAGACTATCCATTAAACTTTCTGTTCGTTTCGGTCGCTCGTATGTAAAACGGGAATACCGTCACCTAGTGTGTATAACTATATACACAGCATAACATCATAATCGATTACAACCCATATACTATCCATTCAACCTTCTGTTCGATTCGGTTGCTCGTATGTATAACGGAAGAACAGTAACCTGGTGAGTATTTCTATATAAACATCACCACGATATAATAGAATACAACTCAGTTTCAATTATCGTTTCGTCTAACCATTTAACCTTCTGTTCGATTCAGTCGCTAGTATGTGTAACGGAAGAACAGTCACCTGGTGAGTATACCTATATAAACATAATCGAATACAACCCAGATACGATGATTGTTCAATCTATCCATTCGACCTTCTGCTCGATTCGGTCGCTTGTATGTGAAAACGAAAGAACAGTTACCTGGTGAGTATTTCTATATAAACATCACCACGATATAATCGAATACAACTCAGTTTCAATTATCGTTTCGTCTAACCATTTAACCTTCTGTTCGATTCAGTCGCTAGTATGTGTAACGGATGTACCGTCACCTGGTATGTATCACTATATATACAGTATTGCGATATAATCGGATACCACCCTGATACATTGATTGTTCAGACTATTCAACTCTCTGTTCGTTTCGGTCGCTCGTATGTAAAACAAGAATACCGTCACCTAGTGTGTATAACTATATACACAGCATAACATCATAATCGAATACAACCCATATACTATCCATTCAACCTTCTGGTCAATTCAGTCGCTCGTATGTATAACGGAAGAACAGTTACCTGGTGAGTATAACTATATAAACTTAATCGAATACAACCCAGATACGATGATTGTTCAATCTATACTGAATTCAACCTTCTGCTCGATTCGGTCGCTTGTATGTAAAACGGAAGAACAGTTACCTGGTGAGTATTGCTATATGAACATAATCACGATATCATCGAATACAACTCAGATACAATTATCGTTTCGTCTAACCATTTAACCTTCTGTTCGATTCAGTCGCTAGTATGTGTAACGGAAGAACAGTTACCTGGTGAGTATAACTATATAAACATTATCGAATACAACCCAGATACGATGATTGTTCAATCTATCTATTCAACCTCCTGCTCGATTCGGTCGCTTGTATGTAAAACGGAAGAACAGTTACCTGGTGAGTATTGCTATATAAACATCATCACGATATCATCGAATACAACTCAGATACAATTATCGTTTTGTCTAATCATTTAACCTTCTGTTCGTTTCAGTCGCTAGTATGTGTAACGGAAGTACCGTCACCTGGTTAGTATCACTATATATACAGTATTGCGATATAATCGGATACCACCCAGATACATTGATTGTTCAGACTATCCATTCAACTTTCTGTTCGTTTCGGTCGCTCTTATGTGAAACGGGAATACCGTCACCTAGTGTGTATAACTATATACACAGCATAACATCATAATCGAATACAACCCATATACTATCCATTCAACCTTCTGTTCGATTCGGTTGCTCGTATGTATAACGGAAGAACAGTAACCTGGTGAGTATTTCTATATAAACATCACCACGATATAATAGAATACAACTCAGTTTCAATTATCGTTTCGTCTAACCATTTAACCTTCTGTTCGATTCAGTCGCTAGTATGTGTAACGGAAGAACAGTTACCTGGTGAGTATAACTATATAAACATGATCGAATACAACCCAGATACGATGATTGTTCAATCTATCCATTCGACCTTCTGCTCGATTCGGTCGCTTGTATGTGAAAACGAAAGAACAGTTACCTGGTGAGTATTTCTATATAAACATCACCACGATATAATCGAATACAACTCAGTTTCAATTATCGTTTCGTCTAACCATTTAACCTTCTGTTCGATTCAGTCGCTAGTATGTGTAACGGAATAACCGTCACCTGGTATGTATCACTATATATACAGTTTTGCGATATAATCGGATACCACCCTGATACATTGATTGTTCAGACTATCCATTCAACTTTCTGTTCATTTCGGTCGCTCGTATGTAAAACAAGAATACCGTCACCTAGTGTGTATAACTATATACACAGCATAACATCATAATCGAATACAACCCATATACTATCCATTCAACCTTCTGTTCGATTCGGTTGCTCGTATGTATAACGGAAGAACAGTAACCTGGTGAGTATTTCTATATAAACATCACCACGATATAATAGAATACAACTCAGTTTCAATTATCGTTTCGTCTAACCATTTAACCTTCTGTTCGATTCAGTCGCTAGTATGTGTAACGGAAGAACAGTCACCTGGTGAGTATACCTATATAAACATAATCGAATACAACCCAGATACGATGATTGTTCAATCTATCCATTCGACCTTCTGCTCGATTCGGTCGCTTGTATGTGAAAACGAAAGAACAGTTACCTGGTGAGTATTTCTATATAAACATCACCACGATATAATCGAATACAACTCAGTTTCAATTATCGTTTCGTCTAACCATTTAACCTTCTGTTCGATTCAGTCGCTAGTATGTGTAACGGATGTACCGTCACCTGGTATGTATCACTATATATACAGTATTGCGATATAATCGGATACCACCCTGATACATTGATTGTTCAGACTATTCAACTCTCTGTTCGTTTCGGTCGCTCGTATGTAAAACAAGAATACCGTCACCTAGTGTGTATAACTATATACACAGCATAACATCATAATCGAATACAACCCATATACTATCCATTCAACCTTCTGGTCAATTCAGTCGCTCGTATGTATAACGGAAGAACAGTTACCTGGTGAGTATAACTATATAAACTTAATCGAATACAACCCAGATACGATGATTGTTCAATCTATACTGAATTCAACCTTCTGCTCGATTCGGTCGCTTGTATGTAAAACGGAAGAACAGTTACCTGGTGAGTATTGCTATATAAACATCATCACGATATCATCGAATACAACTCAGATACAATTATCGTTTTGTCTAATCATTTAACCTTCTGTTCGTTTCAGTCGCTAGTATGTGTAACGGAAGTACCGTCACCTGGTTAGTATCACTATATATACAGTATTGCGATATAATCGGATACCACCCAGATACATTGATTGTTCAGACTATCCATTCAACTTTCTGTTCGTTTCGGTCGCTCTTATGTGAAACGGGAATACCGTCACCTAGTGTGTATAACTATATACACAGCATAACATCATAATCGAATACAACCCATATACTATCCATTCAACCTTCTGTTCGATTCGGTTGCTCGTATGTATAACGGAAGAACAGTAACCTGGTGAGTATTTCTATATAAACATCACCACGATATAATAGAATACAACTCAGTTTCAATTATCGTTTCGTCTAACCATTTAACCTTCTGTTCGATTCAGTCGCTAGTATGTGTAACGGAAGAACAGTTACCTGGTGAGTATAACTATATAAACATGATCGAATACAACCCAGATACGATGATTGTTCAATCTATCCATTCGACCTTCTGCTCGATTCGGTCGCTTGTATGTGAAAGCGAAAGAACAGTAACCTGGTGAGTATTTCTATATAAACATCACCACGATATAATAGAATACAACTCAGTTACAATCATCGTTTCGTCTAACCATTTAACCTTCTGTTCGATTCAGTCGCTAGTATGTGTAACGGAAGTACCGTCACCTGGTTAGTATCACTATATATACAGTATTGCGATATAATCGGATACCACCCAGATACATTGATTGTTCAGACTATCCATTCAACTTTCTGTTCGTTTCGGTCGCTCGTATGTAAAACGGGAATACCGTCACCTAGTGTGTATAACTATATACACAGCATAACATCATAATCTAATACAACCCATATACTATCCATTCAACCTTCTGTTCGATTCGGTTGCTCGTATGTATAACGGAAGAACAGTAACCTGGTGAGTATTTCTATATAAACATCACCACGATATAATAGAATACAACTCAGTTACAATTATCGTTTCGTCTAACCATTTAACCTTCTGTTCGATTCAGTCGCTAGTATGTGTAACGGAAGTACCGTCACCTGGTATGTATCACTATATATACAGTATTGCGATATAATCGGATACCACCCTGATACATTGATTGTTCAGACTATCCATTCAACTTTCTGTTCGTTTCGGTCGCTCGTATGTAAAACAAGAATACCGTCACCTAGTGTGTATAACTATATACACAGCATAACATCATAATCGAATACAACCCATATACTCTCCATTCAACCTTCTGTTCAATTCAGTCGCTCGTATGTATAACGGAAGAACAGTTACCTGGTGAGTATAACTATGTAAACATAATCGAATACAACCCAGATACGATGGTTGTTCAATCTATACTGAATTCAACCTTCTGCTCGATTCGGTCGCTTGTATGTAAAACGGAAGAACAGTTACCTGGTGAGTATTGCTATATAAACTTCATCACGATATCATCGAATACAACTCAGATACAATTATCGTTTCGTCTAAACATTTAACCTTCTGTTCGATTCAGTCGCTAGTATGTGTAACGGAAGAACAGTTACCTGATGAATATAACTATATAAACATTATCGAATACAACCCAGATACGATGATTGTTCAATCTATCTATTCAACCTCCTGCTCGATTCGGTCGCTTGTATGTAAAACGGAAGAACAGTTACCTGGTGAGTATAACTATATAAACAATATCGAATACAACCCAGAAACGATGATTGTTCAATCAATCCATTTGACCTTCTGCTCGATTCGGTCGCTTGTATGTGAAATCGAAAGAACAGTTACCTGGTGAGTATTTCTATATAAACATCACCACGATATAATCGAATACAACTCAGTTTCAATTATCGTTTCGTCTAACCATTTAACCTTCTGTTCGATTCAGTCGCTAGTATGTAAAACGAAAGAACAGTTACCTGGTGAGTATTTCTATATAAACATCACCACGATATAATCGAATACAACTCAGTTTCAATTATCGTTTCTTCTAACCATTTAACCTTCTGTTCGATTCAGTCGCTAGTATGTGTAACGGAAGTACTGTCACCTGGTTAGTATCACTATATACACAGTATTGCGATATAATCGGATACCACCCAGATACATTGATTGTTCAGACTATCCATTCAACTTTCTGTTCGTTTCGGTCACTCGTATGTGAAACGGGAATACCGTCACCTAGTGTGTATAACTATATACACAGCATAACATCATAATCGAATACAACCCAGATACTATCCATTCAACCTTCTGTTCGATTCGGTTGCTCGTATGTATAACGGAAGAACAGTAACCTGGTGAGTATTTCTATATAAACATCACCACGATATAATAGGATACAACTCAGTTACAATTATCGTTTCGTCTAACCATTTAACCTTCTGTTCGATTCAGTCGCTAGTATGTGTAACGGAAGTACCGTCACCTGGTTAGTATCACTATATATACAGTATTGCGATATAATCGGATACCACCCAGATACATTGATTGTTCAGACTATCCATTCAACTTTCTGTTCGTTTCGGTCACTCGTATGTGAAACGGGAATACCGTCACCTAGTGTGTATAACTATATACACAGCATAACATCATAATCGAATACAACCCAGATACTATCCATTCAACCTTCTGTTCGATTCGGTTGCTCGTATGTATAACGGAAGAACAGTTACCTGGTGAGTATTTCTATATAAACATCACCACGATATAATAGAATACAACTCAGTTACAATTATCGTTTCGTCTAACCATTTAACCTTCTGTTCGATTCAGTCGCTAGTATGTGTAACGGAAGAACCGTCACCTGGTATGTATCACTATATATACTGTATTGCGATATAATCGGATACCACCGAGATACATTGATTTTTCAGACTATCCATTAAACTTTCTGTTCGTTTCGGTCGCTCGTATGTAAAACGGGAATACCGTCACCTAGTGTGTATAACTATATACACAGCATAACATCATAATCGATTACAACCCATATACTATCCATTCAACCTTCTGTTCGATTCGGTTGCTCGTATGTATAACGGAAGAACAGTAACCTGGTGAGTATTTCTATATAAACATCACCACGATATAATAGAATACAACTCAGTTTCAATTATCGTTTCGTCTAACCATTTAACCTTCTGTTCGATTCAGTCGCTAGTATGTGTAACGGAAGAACAGTCACCTGGTGAGTATACCTATATAAACATAATCGAATACAACCCAGATACGATGATTGTTCAATCTATCCATTCGACCTTCTGCTCGATTCGGTCGCTTGTATGTGAAAACGAAAGAACAGTTACCTGGTGAGTATTTCTATATAAACATCACCACGATATAATCGAATACAACTCAGTTTCAATTATCGTTTCGTCTAACCATTTAACCTTCTGTTCGATTCAGTCGCTAGTATGTGTAACGGATGTACCGTCACCTGGTATGTATCACTATATATACAGTATTGCGATATAATCGGATACCACCCTGATACATTGATTGTTCAGACTATTCAACTCTCTGTTCGTTTCGGTCGCTCGTATGTAAAACAAGAATACCGTCACCTAGTGTGTATAACTATATACACAGCATAACATCATAATCGAATACAACCCATATACTATCCATTCAACCTTCTGGTCAATTCAGTCGCTCGTATGTATAACGGAAGAACAGTTATCTGGTGAGTATAACTATATAAACTTAATCGAATACAACCCAGATACGATGATTGTTCAATCTATACTGAATTCAACCTTCTGCTCGATTCGGTCGCTTGTATGTAAAACGGAAGAACAGTTACCTGGTGAGTATTGCTATATGAACATAATCACGATATCATCGAATACAACTCAGATACAATTATCGTTTCGTCTAACCATTTAACCTTCTGTTCGATTCAGTCGCTAGTATGTGTAACGGAAGAACAGTTACCTGGTGAGTATAACTATATAAACATTATCGAATACAACCCAGATACGATGATTGTTCAATCTATCTATTCAACCTCCTGCTCGATTCGGTCGCTTGTATGTAAAACGGAAGAACAGTTACCTGGTGAGTATTGCTATATAAACATCATCACGATATCATCGAATACAACTCAGATACAATTATCGTTTTGTCTAATCATTTAACCTTCTGTTCGTTTCAGTCGCTAGTATGTGTAACGGAAGTACCGTCACCTGGTTAGTATCACTATATATACAGTATTGCGATATAATCGGATACCACCCAGATACATTGATTGTTCAGACTATCCATTCAACTTTCTGTTCGTTTCGGTCGCTCTTATGTGAAACGGGAATACCGTCACCTAGTGTGTATAACTATATACACAGCATAACATCATAATCGAATACAACCCATATACTATCCATTCAACCTTCTGTTCGATTCGGTTGCTCGTATGTATAACGGAAGAACAGTAACCTGGTGAGTATTTCTATATAAACATCACCACGATATAATAGAATACAACTCAGTTTCAATTATCGTTTCGTCTAACCATTTAACCTTCTGTTCGATTCAGTCGCTAGTATGTGTAACGGAAGAACAGTTACCTGGTGAGTATAACTATATAAACATGATCGAATACAACCCAGATACGATGATTGTTCAATCTATCCATTCGACCTTCTGCTCGATTCGGTCGCTTGTATGTGAAAACGAAAGAACAGTTACCTGGTGAGTATTTCTATATAAACATCACCACGATATAATCGAATACAACTCAGTTTCAATTATCGTTTCGTCTAACCATTTAACCTTCTGTTCGATTCAGTCGCTAGTATGTGTAACGGAATAACCGTCACCTGGTATGTATCACTATATATACAGTTTTGCGATATAATCGGATACCACCCTGATACATTGATTGTTCAGACTATCCATTCAACTTTCTGTTCATTTCGGTCGCTCGTATGTAAAACAAGAATACCGTCACCTAGTGTGTATAACTATATACACAGCATAACATCATAATCGAATACAACCCATATACTATCCATTCAACCTTCTGTTCAATTCAGTCGCTCGTATGTATAACGGAAGAACAGTTACCTGGTGAGTATAACTATATAAACATAATCGAATACAACCCAGATACGATGATTGTTCAGTCTATACTGAATTCAACCTTCTGCTAGATTCGGTCGCTTGTATGTAAAACGGAAGAACAGTTACCTGGTGAGTATTGCTATATGAACATCATCACGATATCATCGAATACAACTCAGATACAATTATCGTTTCGTCTAACCATTTAACCTTCTGATCGATTCAGTCGCTAGTATGTGTAACGGAAAAACAGTTACCTGGTGAGTATAACTATATAAACATAATCGAATACAACCCAGATACGATGATTGTTCAATCTATCCATTTGACCTTCTGCTCGATTCGGTCGCTTGTATGTGAAAACGAAAGAACAGTAACCTGGTGAGTATTTCTATATAAACATCACCACGATATAATAGAATACAACTCAGTTACAATTATCGTTTCGTCTAACCATTTAACCTTCTGTTCGATTCAGTCGCTAGTATGTGTAACGAAAGTACCGTCACCTCGTTAGTATCACTATATATACAGTATTGCGATATAATCGGATACCACCCAGATACATTGATTGTTCAGACTATCCATTCAACTTTCTGTTCGTTTCGGTCGCTCGTATGTAAATCGGGAATACCGTCACCTAGTGTGTATAACTATATACACAGCATAACATCATAATCGAATACAACCCATATACTATCCATTCAACCTTCTGTTCGATTCGGTTGCTCGTATGTATAACGGAAGAACAGTAACGTGGTGAGTATTTCTATATAAACATCACCACGATATAATAGAATACAACTCAGTTACAATTATCGTTTCGTCTAACCATTTAACCTTCTGTTCGATTCAGTCGCTAGTATGTGTAACGGAAGTACCGTCACCTGGTATGTATCACTATATATACAGTATTGCGATATAATCGGATACCACCCTGATACATTGATTGTTCAGACTATCCATTCAACTTTCTGTTCGTTTCGGTCGCTCGTATGTAAAACAAGAATACCGTCACCTAGTGTGTATAACTATATACACAGCATAACATCATAATCGAATACAACCCATATACTATCCATTCAACCTTCTGTTCAATTCAGTCGCTCGTATGTATAACGGAAGAACAGTTACCTGGTGAGTATAACTATATAAACATAATCGAATACAACCCAGATACGATGATTGTTCAATCTATACTGAATTCAACCTTCTGCTCGATTCGGTCGCTTGTATGTAAAACGGAAGAACAGTTACCTGGTGAGTATTGCTATATGAACATCATCACGATATCATCGAATACAACTCAGATACAATTATCGTTTCGTCTAACCATTTAACCTTCTGTTCGATTCAGTCGCTAGTATGTGTAACGGAAGAACAGTTACCTGGTGAGTATAACTATATAAACATAATCGAATACAACCCAGATACGATGATTGTTCAATCTATCCATTTGACCTTCTGCTCGATTCGGTCGCTTGTATGTGAAAACGAAAGAACAGTAACCTGGTGAGTATTTCTATATAAACATCACCACTATATAATAGAATACAACTCAGTTACAATTATCGTTTCGTCTAACCATTTAACCTTCTGTTCGAATCAGTCGCTAGTATGTGTAACGGAAGTACCGTCACCTGGTTAGTATCACTATATATACAGTATTGCGATATAATCGGATACCACCCAGATACATTGATTGTTCAGACTATCCATTCAACTTTCTGTTCGTTTCGGTCGCTCGTATGTAAAACGGGAATACCGTCACCTAGTGTGTATTACTATATACACAGCATAACATCATAATCGAATACAACCCATATACTATCCATTCAACCTTCTCTTCGATTCGGTTGCTCGTATATATAACGGAAGAACAGTAACCTGGTGAGTATTTCTATATAAACATCACCACGATATAATAGAATACAACTCAGTTACGAATATCGTTTCGTCTAACCATTTAACCTTCTGTTCGATTCAGTCGCTAGTATGTGTAACGGAAGTACCGTCACCTGGTATGTATCACTATATATACAGTATTGCGATATAATCGGAAACCACCCTGATACATTGATTGTTCAGACTATCCATTCAACTTTCTGTTCGTTTCGGTCGCTCGTATGTAAAACAAGAATACCGTCACCTAGTGTGTATAACTATATACACAGCATAACATCATAATCGAATACAACCCAGATACTATCCATTCAACCTTCTGTTCGATTCGGTTGCTCGTATGTATAACGGAAGAACAGTTACCTGGTGAGTATTTCTATATAAACATCACCACGATATAATAGAATACAACTCAGTTACAATTATCGTTTCGTCTAACCATTTAACCTTCTGTTCGATTCAGTCGCTAGTATGTGTAACGGAAGAACCGTCACCTGGTATGTATCACTATATATACTGTATTGCGATATAATCGGATACCACCGAGATACATTGATTTTTCAGACTATCCATTAAACTTTCTGTTCGTTTCGGTCGCTCGTATGTAAAACGGGAATACCGTCACCTAGTGTGTATAACTATATACACAGCATAACATCATAATCGATTACAACCCATATACTATCCATTCAACCTTCTGTTCGATTCGGTTGCTCGTATGTATAACGGAAGAACAGTAACCTGGTGAGTATTTCTATATAAACATCACCACGATATAATAGAATACAACTCAGTTTCAATTATCGTTTCGTCTAACCATTTAACCTTCTGTTCGATTCAGTCGCTAGTATGTGTAACGGAAGAACAGTCACCTGGTGAGTATACCTATATAAACATAATCGAATACAACCCAGATACGATGATTGTTCAATCTATCCATTCGACCTTCTGCTCGATTCGGTCGCTTGTATGTGAAAACGAAAGAACAGTTACCTGGTGAGTATTTCTATATAAACATCACCACGATATAATCGAATACAACTCAGTTTCAATTATCGTTTCGTCTAACCATTTAACCTTCTGTTCGATTCAGTCGCTAGTATGTGTAACGGATGTACCGTCACCTGGTATGTATCACTATATATACAGTATTGCGATATAATCGGATACCACCCTGATACATTGATTGTTCAGACTATTCAACTCTCTGTTCGTTTCGGTCGCTCGTATGTAAAACAAGAATACCGTCACCTAGTGTGTATAACTATATACACAGCATAACATCATAATCGAATACAACCCATATACTATCCATTCAACCTTCTGGTCAATTCAGTCGCTCGTATGTATAACGGAAGAACAGTTACCTGGTGAGTATAACTATATAAACTTAATCGAATACAACCCAGATACGATGATTGTTCAATCTATACTGAATTCAACCTTCTGCTCGATTCGGTCGCTTGTATGTAAAACGGAAGAACAGTTACCTGGTGAGTATTGCTATATGAACATAATCACGATATCATCGAATACAACTCAGATACAATTATCGTTTCGTCTAACCATTTAACCTTCTGTTCGATTCAGTCGCTAGTATGTGTAACGGAAGAACAGTTACCTGGTGAGTATAACTATATAAACATTATCGAATACAACCCAGATACGATGATTGTTCAATCTATCTATTCAACCTCCTGCTCGATTCGGTCGCTTGTATGTAAAACGGAAGAACAGTTACCTGGTGAGTATTGCTATATAAACATCATCACGATATCATCGAATACAACTCAGATACAATTATCGTTTTGTCTAATCATTTAACCTTCTGTTCGTTTCAGTCGCTAGTATGTGTAACGGAAGTACCGTCACCTGGTTAGTATCACTATATATACAGTATTGCGATATAATCGGATACCACCCAGATACATTGATTGTTCAGACTATCCATTCAACTTTCTGTTCGTTTCGGTCGCTCTTATGTGAAACGGGAATACCGTCACCTAGTGTGTATAACTATATACACAGCATAACATCATAATCGAATACAACCCATATACTATCCATTCAACCTTCTGTTCGATTCGGTTGCTCGTATGTATAACGGAAGAACAGTAACCTGGTGAGTATTTCTATATAAACATCACCACGATATAATAGAATACAACTCAGTTTCAATTATCGTTTCGTCTAACCATTTAACCTTCTGTTCGATTCAGTCGCTAGTATGTGTAACGGAAGAACAGTTACCTGGTGAGTATAACTATATAAACATGATCGAATACAACCCAGATACGATGATTGTTCAATCTATCCATTCGACCTTCTGCTCGATTCGGTCGCTTGTATGTGAAAACGAAAGAACAGTTACCTGGTGAGTATTTCTATATAAACATCACCACGATATAATCGAATACAACTCAGTTTCAATTATCGTTTCGTCTAACCATTTAACCTTCTGTTCGATTCAGTCGCTAGTATGTGTAACGGAATAACCGTCACCTGGTATGTATCACTATATATACAGTTTTGCGATATAATCGGATACCACCCTGATACATTGATTGTTCAGACTATCCATTCAACTTTCTGTTCATTTCGGTCGCTCGTATGTAAAACAAGAATACCGTCACCTAGTGTGTATAACTATATACACAGCATAACATCATAATCGAATACAACCCATATACTATCCATTCAACCTTCTGTTCAATTCAGTCGCTCGTATGTATAACGGAAGAACAGTTACCTGGTGAGTATAACTATATAAACATAATCGAATACAACCCAGATACGATGATTGTTCAGTCTATACTGAATTCAACCTTCTGCTAGATTCGGTCGCTTGTATGTAAAACGGAAGAACAGTTACCTGGTGAGTATTGCTATATGAACATCATCACGATATCATCGAATACAACTCAGATACAATTATCGTTTCGTCTAACCATTTAACCTTCTGATCGATTCAGTCGCTAGTATGTGTAACGGAAAAACAGTTACCTGGTGAGTATAACTATATAAACATAATCGAATACAACCCAGATACGATGATTGTTCAATCTATCCATTTGACCTTCTGCTCGATTCGGTCGCTTGTATGTGAAAACGAAAGAACAGTAACCTGGTGAGTATTTCTATATAAACATCACCACGATATAATAGAATACAACTCAGTTACAATTATCGTTTCGTCTAACCATTTAACCTTCTGTTCGATTCAGTCGCTAGTATGTGTAACGAAAGTACCGTCACCTCGTTAGTATCACTATATATACAGTATTGCGATATAATCGGATACCACCCAGATACATTGATTGTTCAGACTATCCATTCAACTTTCTGTTCGTTTCGGTCGCTCGTATGTAAATCGGGAATACCGTCACCTAGTGTGTATAACTATATACACAGCATAACATCATAATCGAATACAACCCATATACTATCCATTCAACCTTCTGTTCGATTCGGTTGCTCGTATGTATAACGGAAGAACAGTAACGTGGTGAGTATTTCTATATAAACATCACCACGATATAATAGAATACAACTCAGTTACAATTATCGTTTCGTCTAACCATTTAACCTTCTGTTCGATTCAGTCGCTAGTATGTGTAACGGAAGTACCGTCACCTGGTATGTATCACTATATATACAGTATTGCGATATAATCGGATACCACCCTGATACATTGATTGTTCAGACTATCCATTCAACTTTCTGTTCGTTTCGGTCGCTCGTATGTAAAACAAGAATACCGTCACCTAGTGTGTATAACTATATACACAGCATAACATCATAATCGAATACAACCCATATACTATCCATTCAACCTATATATAAACATAATCGAATACAACCCAGATACGATGATTGTTCAATCTATCCATTTGACCTTCTGCTCGATTCGGTCGCTTGTATGTGAAAACGAAAGAACAGTAACCTGGTGAGTATTTCTATATAAACATCACCACTATATAATAGAATACAACTCAGTTACAATTATCGTTTCGTCTAACCATTTAACCTTCTGTTCGAATCAGTCGCTAGTATGTGTAACGGAAGTACCGTCACCTGGTTAGTATCACTATATATACAGTATTGCGATATAATCGGATACCACCCAGATACATTGATTGTTCAGACTATCCATTCAACTTTCTGTTCGTTTCGGTCGCTCGTATGTGAAACGGGAATACCGTCACCTAGTGTGTATTACTATATACACAGCATAACATCATAATCGAATACAACCCATATACTATCCATTCAACCTTCTCTTCGATTCGGTTGCTCGTATATATAACGGAAGAACAGTAACCTGGTGAGTATTTCTATATAAACATCACCACGATATAATAGAATACAACTCAGTTACGAATATCGTTTCGTCTAACCATTTAACCTTCTGTTCGATTCAGTCGCTAGTATGTGTAACGGAAGTACCGTCACCTGGTATGTATCACTATATATACAGTATTGCGATATAATCGGAAACCACCCTGATACATTGATTGTTCAGACTATCCATTCAACTTTCTGTTCGTTTCGGTCGCTCGTATGTAAAACAAGAATACCGTCACCTAGTGTGTATAACTATATACACAGCATAACATCATAATCGAATACAATCCATATACTATCCATTCAACCTTCTGTTCAATTCAGTCGCTCGTATGTATAACGGAAGAACAGTTACCTGGTGAGTATAACTATATAAACATAATCGAATACAACCCAGATACGATGATTGTTCAATCTATACTGAATTCAACCTTCTGCTCGATTCGGTCGCTTGTATGTGAAACGGAAGAACAGTTACCTGGTGAGTATTGCTATATAAACATCATCACGATATCATCGAATACAACTCAGATACAATTATCGTTTCGTCTAACCATTTAACCTTCTGTTCGATTCAGTCGCTAGTATGTGTAACGGAAGAACAGTTACCTGGTGAGTATAACTATATAAACATTATCGAATACAACCCAGATACGATGATTGTTCAATCTATCTATTCAACCTCCTGCTCGATTTGGTCGCTTGTATGTAAAACGGAAGAACAGTTACCTGGTGAGTATTGCTATATAAACATCATCACGATATCATCGAATACAACTCAGATACAATTATCGTTTTGTCAAACCATTTAACCTTCTGTTCGATTCAGTCGCTAGTATGTGTAACGGAAGTACCGTCACCTGGTTAGTATCACTATATATACAGTATTGCGATATAATCGGATACCACCCAGATACATTGATTGTTCAGTCTATCCATTCAACTTTCTTTTTGTTTCGGTCGCTCGTATGTAAAACGGGAATACCGTCACCTAGTGTGTATAACTATATACACAGCATAACATCATAATCGAATACAACCTATATACTATCCATTCAACCTTCTGTTCAATTCAGTCGCTCGTATGTATAACGGAAGAACAGTTACCTGGTGAGTATAACTATATAAACATAATCGAATACAACCCAGATACGATGATTGTTCAATCTATACTGAATTCAACCTTCTGCTCGATTCGGTCGCTTGTATGTAAAACGGAAGAACAGTTACCTGGTGAGTATTGCTATATGAACATCATCACGATATCATCGAATACAACTCAGATACAATTATCGTTTCGTCTAACCATTTAACCTTCTGTTCGATTCAGTCGCTAGTATGTGTAACGGAAGAACAGTTACCTGGTGAGTATAACTATATAAACATAATCGAATACAACCCAGATACGATGATTGTTCAATCTATCCATTTGACCTTCTGCTCGATTCGGTCGCTTGTATGTGAAAACGAAAGAACAGTAACCTGGTGAGTATTTCTATATAAACATCACCACTATATAATAGAATACAACTCAGTTACAATTATCGTTTCGTCTAACCATTTAACCTTCTGTTCGAATCAGTCGCTAGTATGTGTAACGGAAGTACCGTCACCTGGTTAGTATCACTATATATACAGTATTGCGATATAATCGGATACCACCCAGATACATTGATTGTTCAGACTATCCATTCAACTTTCTGTTCGTTTCGGTCGCTCGTATGTAAAACGGGAATACCGTCACCTAGTGTGTATTACTATATACACAGCATAACATCATAATCGAATACAACCCATATACTATCCATTCAACCTTCTGTTCGATTCGGTTGCTCGTATGTATAACGGAAGAACAGTAACCTGGTGAGTATTTCTATATAAACATCACCACGATATAATAGAATACAACTCAGTTACGAATATCGTTTCGTCTAACCATTTAACCTTCTGTTCGATTCAGTCGCTAGTATGTGTAACGGAAGTACCGTCACCTGGTATGTATCACTATATATACAATATTGCGATATAATCGGAAACCACCCTGATACATTGATTGTTCAGACTATCCATTCAACTTTCTGTTCGTTTCGGTCGCTCGTATGTAAAACAAGAATACCGTCACCTAGTGTGTATAACTATATACACAGCATAACATCATAATCGAATACAATCCATATACTATCCATTCAACCTTCTGTTCAATTCAGTCGCTCGTATGTATAACGGAAGAACAGTTACCTGGTGAGTATAACTATATAAACATAATCGAATACAACCCAGATACGATGATTGTTCAATCTATACTGAATTCAACCTTCTGCTCGATTCGGTCGCTTGTATGTGTAACGGAAGAACAGTTACCTGGTGAGTATAACTATATAAACATTATCGAATACAACCCAGAAACGATGATTGTTCAATCTATCTATCCAACCTCCTGCTCGATTCGGTCGCTTGTATGTAAAACGGAAGAACAGTTACTTGGTGAGTATTGCTATATAAACATCACCACGTTATAATCGAATACAACTCAGTTTCAATTATCGTTTCGTCTAACCATTTAACCTTCTGTTCGATTCAGTCGCTAGTATGTGTAACGGAAGTACTGTCACCTGGTTAGTATCACTATATATACAGTATTGCGATATAATCGGATACCACCCAGATACATTGATTGTTCAGACTATCCATTCAACTTTCTGTTCGTTTCGGTCGCTCGTATGTGAAACAGGAATACCGTCACCTAGTGTGTATAACTATATACACAGCATAACATCAAAATCGAATACAACCCATATACTATCCATTCAACCTTCTGTTCGATTCGGTTGCTCGTATGTATAACGGAAGAACAGTAACCTGGTGAGTATTTCTATTTAAACATCACCACGATATAATAGAATACAACTCAGTTTCAATTATCGTTTCGTCTAACCATTTAACCTTCTGTTCGATTCAGTCGCTAGTATGTGTAACGGAAGAACAGTTACCTGGTGAGTATAACTATATAAACATAATCGAAAACAACCCAGATACGATGATTGTTCAATCTATCCATTTGACCTTCTGCTCGATTCGGTCGCTTGTATGTGATAACGAAAGAACAGTTACCTGGTGAGTATTTCTATATAAACATCACCACGATATAATCGAATACAACTCAGTTTCAATTATCGTTTCGTCTAACCATTTAACCTTCTGTTCGATTCGGTCGCTTGTATGTAAAACGGAAGAACAGTTACCTGGTGAGTATTGCTATATAAACATCATCACGATATCATCGAATACAACTCAGATACAATTATCGTTTCGTCTAACCATTTAACCTTCTGTTCGATTCAGTCGCTAGTATGTGTAACGGAAGAACAGTTACCTGGTGAGTATAACTATATAAACATTATCGAATACAACCCAGATACGATGATTGTTCAATCTATCTATTCAACCTCCTGCTCGATTTGGTCGCTTGTATGTAAAACGGAAGAACAGTTACCTGGTGAGTATTGCTATATAAACATCATCACGATATCATCGAATACAACTCAGATACAATTATCGTTTTGTCTAACCATTTAACCTTCTGTTCGATTCAGTCGCTAGTATGTGTAACGGAAGTACCGTCACCTGGTAAGTATCACTATATATACAGTATTGCGATATAATCGGATACCACCCAGATACATTGATTGTTCAGTCTATCCATTCAACTTTCTTTTTGTTTCGGTCGCTCGTATGTAAAACGGGAATACCGTCACCTAGTGTGTATAACCATATACACAGCATAACATCATAATCGAATACAACCCATATACTATCCATTCAACCTTCTGTTCAATTCAGTCGCTCGTATGTATAACGGAAGAACAGTTACCTGGTGAGTGTTGCTATATAAACATCATCACGATATCATCGAATACAACTCAGATACAATTTTCGTTTCGTCTAACCATTTAACCTTCTGTTCGATTCAGTCGCTAGTATGTGTAACGGAAGAACAGTTACCTGGTGAATATAACTATATAAACATAATCGAATACAACCCAGATACGATGATTGTTCAATCTATCCATTTGACCTTCTGCTCGATTCGGTCGCTTGTATGTGAAAACGAAAGAACAGTTACCTGGTGAGTATTTCTATATAAACATCACCACGATATAATCGAATACAACTCAGTTTCAATTATCGTTTCGTCTAACCATTCAACCTTCTGTTCGATTCAGTCGCTAGTATGTGTAACGGAAGAACCGTCACCTGGTTAGTATCACTATATATACAGTATTGCGATATAATCGGATACCACCCAGATACATTGATTGTTCAGACTATCCATTCAACTTTCTGTTCGTTTCGGTCGCTCGTAAGTGAAACGGGAATACCGTCACCTAGTGTGTTTAACTATATACACAGCATAACATCATAATCGAATACAACCCAGATACTACCAATTAAACCTTCTGTTCGATTCGGTTGCTCGTATGTATAACGGAAGAACAGTAACCTGGTGAGTATTTCTATATAAACATCACCACGATATAATAGAATACAACTCAGTTACAATTATCGTTTCGTCTAACCATTTAACCTTCTGTTCGATTCAGTCGCTAGTATGTGTAACGGAAGTACCGTCACCTGGTATGTATCACTATATATACAGTATTGCGATATAATCGGATACCACCCTGATACATTGATTGTTCAGACTATCCATTCAACTTTCTGTTCGTTTCGGTCGCTCGTATGTAAAACAAGGATACCGTCACCTAGTGTGTATTACTATATACACAGCATAACATCATAATCGAATACAACCCATATACTATCCATTCAACCTTCTGTTCAATTCAGTCGCTCGTATGTATAACGAAAGAACAGTTACCTGGTGAGTATAACTATATAAACATAATCGAATACAACCCAGATACGATGATTGTTCAATCTATACTGAATTCAACCTTCTGTTCGATTCGGTCGCTTGTATGTAAAACGGAAGAACAGTTACCTGGTGAGTATTGCTATATAAACATCATCACGATATCATCGAATACAACTCAGATACAATTATCGTTTCGTCTAACCATTTAACCTTCTGTTCGATTCAGTCGCTAGTATGTGTAACGGAAGAACAGTTACCTGGTGAGTATAACTATATAAACATAATCGAATACAACCCAGATACGATGATTGTTCAATCTATCCATTTGACCTTCTGCTCGATTCGGTCGCTTGTATGTGAAAACGAAAGAACAGTTACCTGGTGAGTATTGCTATATAAACATCATCACGATATCATCGAATACATTTCAGATACAATTATCGTTTCGTCTAACCATTCAACTTTCTGTTCGTTTCGGTCGCTCGTATGTAAAACAAGAATACCGTCACCTAGTGTGTATAACTATATACACAGCATAACATCATAATCGAATACAACCCATATACTCTCCATTCAACCATCTGTTCAATTCAGTCGCTCGTATGTATAACGGAAGAACAGTTACCTGGTGAGTATAACTATGTAAACATAATCGAATACAACCCAGATACGATGGTTGTTCAATCTATACTGAATTCAACCTTCTGTTCGATTCGGTTGCTCGTATGTATAACGGAAGAACAGTAACCTGGTGAGTATTTCTATATAAACATCACCACGATATAATAGAATACAACTCAGTTACAATTATCGTTTCGTCTAACCATTTAACCTTCTGTTCGATTCAGTCGCTAGTATGTGTAACGGAAGTACCGTCACCTGGTAAGTATCACTATATATACAGTATTGCAATATAATCGGATACCACCCAGATACATTGATTTTTCAGACTATCCATTCAACTTTCTGTTCGTTTCGATCGCTCGTATGTGAAACGGGAATACCGTCACCTAGTGTGTATAACTATATACACAGCATAACATCATAATCAAATACAACCCATATACCATCCATTCAACCTTCTGTTCGATTCGGTTGCTCGTATGTATAACGGAAGAACAGTAACCTGGTGAGTATTTCTATATAAACATCACCACGATATAATAGAATACAACTCAGTTTCAATTATCGTTTCGTCTAACCATTTAACCTTCTGTTCGATTCAGTCGCTAGTATGTGTAACGGAAGAACAGTTACCTGGTGAGTATAACTATATAAACATAATCGAATACAACCCAGATACGATGATTGTTCAATCTATCCATTTGACCTTCTGCTCGATTCGGTCGCTTGTATGTGGAAACGAAAGAACAGTAACCTGGTGAGTATTTCTATATAAACATCACCACGATATAATAGAATACAACTCAGTTACAATTATCGTTTCGTCTAACCATTTAACCTTCTGTTCGATTCAGTCGCTAGTATGTGTAACGGAAGTACCGTCACCTGGTTAGTATCACTATATATACAGTATTGCGATATAATCGGATACCACCCAGATACATTGATTGTTCAGACTATCCATTCAACTTTCTGTTCGTTTCTGTCGCTCGTATGTAAAACGGGAATACCGTCACCTAGTGTGTATAACTATATACACAGCATAACATCATAATCGAATACAACCCATATACTATCCATTCAACCTTCTGTTCGATTCGGTTGCTCGTATGTATAACGGAAGAACAGTAACCTGGTGAGTATTTCTATATAAACATCACCACGATATAATAGAATACAACTCAGTTACAATTATCGTTTCGTCTAACCATTCAACCTTCTGTTCGATTCAGTCGCTAGTATGTGTAACGGAAGTACCGTCACCTGGTATGTATCACTATATATACAGTATTGCGATATAATAGGATACCACCCTGATACATTGATTGTTCAGACTATCCATTCAACTTTCTGTTCGTTTCGGTCGATCGTATGTAAAACAAGAATACCGTCACCTAGTGTGTATAACTATATACACAGCATAACATCATAATCGAATACAACCCATATACTATCCATTCAACCTTCTGTTCAATTCAGTCGCTCGTATGTGTAACGGAAGAACAGTTACCTGGTGAGTATAACTATATAAACATAATCGAATACAACCCAGATACGATGATTGTTCAATCTATCCATTTGACCTTCTGCTCGATTCGGTCGCTTGTATGTGAAAACGAAAGAACAGTTACCTGGTGAGTATTTCTATATAAACATCACCACGATATAATCGAATACAACTCAGATACAATTATCGTTTCGTCTAACCATTTAACCTTTTGTTCGATTCAGTCGCTAGTATGTGTAACGAAAGAACAGTTACCTGGTGAGTATAACCATATAAACATTATCGAATACAACAAAGATACGATGATTGTTCAATCTATCTATTCAACCTCCTGCTCGATTCGGTCGCTTGTATGTAAAACGGAAGAACAGTTACCTGGTGAGTATTGCTATATAAACATCATCACGATATCATAGAATACAACTCAGATACAATTATCGTTTTGTCTAACCATTTAACCTTCTGTTCGATTCAGTCGCTAGTATGTGTAACGGAAGTACCGTCACCTGGTAAGTATCACTATATATACAGTATTGCGATATAATCGGATACCACCCAGATACATTGATTGTTCAGACTATCCATTCTACTTTCTGTTCGTTTCGGTCGCTCGTATGTGAAACGGGAATACCGTCACCTAGTGTGTATAACTATATACACAGCATAACATCATAATCGAATACAACCCATATACTATCCATTCAACCTTCTGTTCGATTCGGTTGCTCGTATGTATAACGGAAGAACAGTAACCTGGTGAGTATTTCTATATAAACATCACCACGATATAATAGAATACAACTCAGTTTCAATTATCGTTTCGTCTAACCATTTAACCTTCTGTTCGATTCAGTCGCTAGTATGTGTAACAAAAGTACCGTCACCTGGTATGTATCACTATATATACAGTATTGCGATATAATCGGATACCACCCTGATACATTGATTGTTCAGACTATCCATTCAACTTTCTGTTCGTTTCGGTCGCTCGTATGTAGAACAAGAATACCGTCACCTAGTGTGTATAACTATATACACAGCATAACATCATAATCGAATACAACCCATATACTATCCATTCAACCTTCTGTTCAATTCAGTCGCTCGTATGTGTAACGGAAGAACAGTTACCTGGTGAGTATAACTATATAAACATAATCGAATACAACCCAGATACGATGATTGTTCAATCTATCCATTTGACCTTCTGCTCGATTCGGTCGCTTGTATGTGAAAACGAAAGAACAGTTACCTGGTGAGTATTTCTATATAAACATCACCACGATATAATCGAATACAACTCAGTTTCAATTATCGTTTCGTCTAACCATTTAACCTTCTGTTCGATTCAGTCGCTAGTATGTGTAACGGAAGAACAGTTACCTGGTGAGTATAACTATATAAACATAATCGAATACAACCCAGATACGATGATTGTTCAATCTATCCATTTGACCTTCTGCTCGATTCGGTCGCTTGTATGTGAAAACGAAAGAACAGTTACCTGGTGAGTATTTCTATATAAACATTACCACGATATAATCGAATACAACTCAGATACAATTATCGTTTCGTCTAACCATTCAACCTTCTGTTCGATTCAGTCGCTCGTATGTAGAACAAGAATACCGTCACCTAGTGTGTATAACTATATACACAGCATAACATCATATTCTAATACAACCCATATACTCTCCATTCAACCTTCTGTTCAATTCAGTCGCTCGTATGTATAACGGAAGAACAGTTACCTGGTGAGTATAACTATGTAAACATAATCGAATACAACCCAGATACGATGGTTGTTCAATCTATACTGAATTCAACCTTCTGCTCGATTCGGTTGCTTGTATGTAAAACGGAAGAACAGTTACCTGGTGAGTATTGCTATATAAACATCATCACGATATCATCGAATACAACTCAGATACAATTATCGTTTTGTCTAACCATTTAACCTTCTGTTCGATTCAGTCGCTAGTATGTTTAACGGAAGAACAGTTACCTGGTGAGTATAACTATATAAACATTATCGAATACAACCCAGATACGATGATTGTTCAATCTATCTATTCAACCTCCTGCTCGATTCGGTTGCTTGTATGTAAAACGGAAGAACAGATACCTGGTGAGTATTGCTATATAAACATCATCACGATATCATCGAATACAACTCAGATACAATTATCGTTTTGTCTAACCATTTAACCTTCTGTTCGATTCAGTCGCTAGTATGTGTAACGGAAGTACCGTCACCTGGTAAGTATCACTATATATACAGTATTGCGATATAATCGGATACCACCCAGATACATTGATTGTTCAGTCTATCCATTCAACTTTCTTTTTGTTTCGGTCGCTCGTATGTAAAACGGGAATACCGTCACCTAGTGTGTATAACCATATACACAGCATAACATCATAATCGAATACAACCCATATACTATCCATTCAACCTTCTGTTCAATTCAGTCGCTCGTATGTATAACGGAAGAACAGTTACCTGGTGAGTGTTGCTATATAAACATCATCACGATATCATCGAATACAACTCAGATACAATTATCGTTTCGTCTAACCATTTAACCTTCTGTTCGATTCAGTCGCTAGTATGTGTAACGGAAGAACAGTTACCTGGTGAATATAACTATATAAACATAATCGAATACAACCCAGATACGATGATTGTTCAATCTATCCATTTGACCTTCTGCTCGATTCGGTCGCTTGTATGTGAAAACGAAAGAACAGTTACCTGGTGAGTATTTCTATATAAACATCACCACGATATAATCGAATACAACTCAGTTTCAATTATCGTTTCGTCTAACCATTCAACCTTCTGTTCGATTCAGTCGCTAGTATGTGTAACGGAAGAACCGTCACCTGGTTAGTATCACTATATATACAGTATTGCGATATAATCGGATACCACCCAGATACATTGATTGTTCAGACTATCCATTCAACTTTCTGTTCGTTTCGGTCGCTCGTAAGTGAAACGGGAATACCGTCACCTAGTGTGTTTAACTATATACACAGCATAACATCATAATCGAATACAACCCAGATACTACCAATTAAACCTTCTGTTCGATTCGGTTGCTCGTATGTATAACGGAAGAACAGTAACCTGGTGAGTATTTCTATATAAACATCACCACGATATAATAGAATACAACTCAGTTACAATTATCGTTTCGTCTAACCATTTAACCTTCTGTTCGATTCAGTCGCTAGTATGTGTAACGGAAGTACCGTCACCTGGTATGTATCACTATATATACAGTATTGCGATATAATCGGATACCACCCTGATACATTGATTGTTCAGACTATCCATTCAACTTTCTGTTCGTTTCGGTCGCTCGTATGTAAAACAAGGATACCGTCACCTAGTGTGTATTACTATATACACAGCATAACATCATAATCGAATACAACCCATATACTATCCATTCAACCTTTTGTTCAATTCAGTCGCTCGTATGTATAACGGAAGAACAGTTACCTGGTGAGTATAACTATATAAACATAATCGAATACAACCCAGATACGATGATTGTTCAATCTATACTGAATTCAACCTTCTGTTCGATTTGGTCGCTTGTATGTAAAACGGAAGAACAGTTACCTGGTGAGTATAACTATATAAACATAATCGAATACAACCCAGATACGATGATTGTTCAAACTATCCATTTGACCTTCTGCTCGATTCGGTCGCTTGTATGTGAAAACGAAAGAACAGTTACCTGGTGAGTATTGCTATATAAACATCATCACGATATCATCGAAAACATTCCAGATACAATTATCGTTTCGTCTAACCATTCAACTTTCTGTTCGTTTCGGTCGCTCGTATGTAAAACAAGAATACCGTCACCTAGTGTGTATAACTATATACACAGCATAACATCATAATCGAATACAACCCATATACTCTCCATTCAACCTTCTGTTCAATTCAGTCGCTCGTATGTATAACGGAAGAACAGTTACCTGGTGAGTATAACTATGTAAACATAATCGAATACAACCCAGATACGATGGTTGTTCAATCTATACTGAATTCAACCTTCTGCTCGATTCGGTCGCTTGTATGTAAAACGGAAGAACAGTTACCTGGTGAGTATTGCTATATAAATATCATCACGATATCATCGAATACAACTCAGATACAATTATCGTTTCGTCTAACCATTTAACCTTCTGTTCGATTCAGTCGCTAGTATGTGTAACGGAAGAACAGTTACCTGGTGAGTATAACTATATAAACATTATGAATACAACCCAGATACGATGATTGTTCAATCTATCTATTCAACCTCCTGCTCGATTCGGTCGCTTGTATGTAAAACGGAAGAACAGTTACCTGGTGAGTATTGCTATATAAACATCATCACGATATCATCGAATACAACTCAGATACAATTATCGTTTTGTCTAACCATTTAACCTTCTGTTCGATTCAGTCGCTAGTATGTGTAACGGAAGTACCGTCACCTGGTAAGTATCACTATATATACAGTATTGCGATATAATCGGATACCACCCAGATACATTGATTGTTCAGTCTATCCATTCAACTTTCTTTTTGTTTCGGTCGCTCGTATGTAAAACGGGAATACCGTCACCTAGTGTGTATAACTATATACACAGCATAACATCATAATCGAATACAACCCATATACTATCCATTCAACCTTCTGTTCAATTCAGTCGCTCGTATGTATTACGGAAGAACAGTTACCTGGTGAGTATAACTATATAAACATAATCGAATACAACCCAGATACGATGATTGTTCAATCTATCCATTTGACCTTCTGCTCGATTCGGTCGCTTGTATGTGAAAACGAAAGAACAGTTACCTGGTGAGTATTTCTATATAAACATCACCACGATATAATCGATTACAACTTAGTTTCAATTATCGTTTCGTCTAACCATTTAACCTTCTGTTCGATTCAGTCGCTAGTATGTGTAACGGAAGTACCGTCACCTGGTTAGTATCACTATACACTGTGTCCAAGATAAGAATGAACAGCATGGGGATATCGGAAACGGTAAGTGATACGGGGTAGATTAAATTAGAGAAAAGTAGCGCATTTATGTGCCTATTAATATGCCATTTAGAAAGTTTCAATATTCCGAGTAGTTTCGGAGATATCCGGGAAAAACCGAAATTTGAGAATTTCGTTTTTATTTTCTCCTAGCTTTATTTTCGAAGGAAATGTAAAACAAATAGCACTTCGTCATGGCCACTTTTCGAGGACTACACGATAACATAAGCAGAATTTTCGTGCGACGTTTCGGCTTTTAGAAAACATCATCAACTTTGTATTTTTATATGGGCCGAAACTAAAGTATACCCTGTATACGACTCCATTTTTCATTGTGAATACAGCAACGTATCAGACAATATGGTTTCGGAACCTTTTCTCGCGCAAAATGTAATTTAGTGATTACTTAATCTGTTTTTCTTCAATTTTAGATAGTAGGCGCTGGAAAAAATGACAACATAATGTTCTGTTGTCATAATAATAGTGTAGTTTGGTAGAATATTTGACATATTACTGTTCCTACTTTTACATCTCTTTACCTACCTAATTTGTGTCAAAAATGGAAAACGGCAGCTTTTCGAATACTGAAAAATTTGATATGTTGTAATGTTACATTTTGTGCCATAGAAATTGTATTGATGCTGAACGTGCGTACTTTAATAAGTATCCAGAGAGGCGACAACCTGGTGAATCAATATTTAGACGGCTAGTTTTCAATTTAAAAGAATACGGATCATTTAAAAAACCTGCGGTTTCCCGACCAAAGCAATCTAATGAAGAAAGTCAGCGTGATGTGTTACAGGCCGTTGTTGAAAATCCTGAGATATCCACTCGCACCATTGAAGATAATACCGGAGTAGCCAGATCCACCGCTCACTTCATTTTAAGAAAAAATAAATATCATCCATATAAATTTAGGATTTGTCATGGACTCAGACCAGGTGACGATGCAAGACGAAGAACCTTTTGTGAATGGTACACTAGAAAATGCCAAGACGATGAAAATTTTCCTTTCAAAATAATTTGGTCTGATGAAAGCATGATCACCAACAATGGCATTTTTAATAGGCGGAATGTTCATTATTGGTCACAACAAAATCCGCGTGTACACAAAGTGTCCAGACATCAACATCGTTTCGGTTTCAATATGTGGGTTGGGATTCTCGGTACGAATATAATTGGGTCTTTTATCTACCGAAACAATTTAACAAGAGAGCGGTACATGAATTTGTTAGTGAATGATTTGGAAAGCGCTCTAGATAATTTGCCTTTAGCGGTTACTCACAGCTGCTGGTTTCAACAAGATGGTGCTCCAGCACATAACGCTAGAATTGTTCGTGATTATTTGAACCGTCGATTCCCAGGACAGTGGATTGGTACTCATAGTGATACAGCCTGGCCTGCAAGATCCCCCGACTTAACCCCACTAGACTTTTTCCTTTGGGGATATATCAAGAATCAAGTGAACTCTAATCATGATTTTCAGAATGAAGAAGATTTGCTAAGATTGGTTACTGAATCCTTCAACAATATTTTTCCGGATATGTTAAATCAAGTTTTAAATTCATCTGTGAGACGAGCGTACTCGTGCTTAGAAAATAATGGCGGGTTATTTGAACACTTGTTATAAGTTTCTGTTCATTTCCTGTAATACATATTAGCTCCTTGTTATTTATTACATTACAATTACATTTATAAACTAAACTTTTGATATTGCGACTCATCTTTGTATTCAACAACGCAATAATTCCAGCAAGTGGTTAGTTTAAATTTATACTTTTATAAATAGGACTATTCAATTCACTACATGTATCAAAATATGACATTTTTTCCAGCGCCTACTATCTAAAATTGAAGAAAAACAGATTAAGTAATCACTAAATTACATTTTGCGCGAGAAAAGGTTCCGAAACCATATTGTGTGATACGTTGCTGTATTCACAATGAAAAATGGAGTCGTATACAGGGTATACTTTAGTTTCGGCCCATATAAAAATACAAAGTTGATGATGTTTTCTAAAAGACGAAACGTCGCACGAAAATTCTGCTTATGTTATCGTGTAGTCCTCGAAAAGTGGTCATGACGAAGTGTTATTTGTTTTACATTTCCTTCAAAAATAAAGCTAGGAGAAAATAAAAACGAAATTCTCAAATTTCGGTTTTTCCCGGATATCTCCGAAACTACTCGGAATATTGAAACTTTCTAAATGGCATATTATTAGGCACATAAATGCGCTACTTTTCTCTAATTTAATCTACCCCGTATCATTTACCGTTTCCGATATCCCCATGCTGTTCATTCTTATCTTGGACACAGTGTATATACAATATTGCGATATAATCGGATACCACCCAGATACATTGATTGTTCAGACTATCCATTCAACTTTCTGTTCGTTTCGGTCGCTCGTATGTGAAACGGGAATACCGTCACCTAGTGTGTTTAACTATATACACAGCATAACATCATAATCGAATACAACCCAGATACTTTCCATTCAACCTTCTGTTCGATTCGGTTGCTCGTATGTATAACGGAAGAACAGTAACCTGGTGAGTATTTCTATATAAACATCACCACGATATAATAGAATACAACTCAGTTACAATTATCGTTTCGTCTAACCATTTAACCTTCTGTTCGATTCAGTCGCTAGTATGTGTAACGGAAGTACCGTCACCTGGTATGTATCACTATATATACAGTATTGCGATATAATCGGATACCACCCTGATACATTGATTGTTCAGACTATCCATTCAACTTTCTGTTCGTTTCGGTCGCTCGTATGTTAAACAAGAATACCGTCACCTAGTGTGTATAACTATATACACAGCATAACATCATAAGCGAATACAACCCATATACTATCCATTCAACCTTCTGTTCAATTCAGTCGCTCGTATGTATAACGGAAGAACAGTTACCTGGTGAGTATAACTATATAAACATAATCGAATACAACCCAGATACGATGATTGTTCAATCTATACTGAATTCAACCTTCTGCTCGATTCGGTCGCTTGTATGTGAAACGGAAGAACAGTTACCTGGTGAGTATTGCTATATAAACATCATCACGATATCATCGAATACAACTCAGATACAATTATCGTTTCGTCTAACCATTTAACCTTCTGTTCGATTCAGTCGCTAGTATGTGTAACGAAAGAACAGTTACCTGGTGAATATAACAATATAAACATAATCGAATACAACCCAGATACGATGATTGTTCAATCTATCCATTTGACCTTCTGCTCGATTCGGTCGCTTGTATGTGAAAACGAAAGAACAGTTACCTGGTGAGTATTTCTATATAAACATCACCACGATATAATCGAATACAACTCAGTTTCAATTATCGTTTCGTCTAACCATTTAACCTTCTGTTCGATTCAGTCGCTAGTATGTGTAACGGAAGTACCGTCACCTGGTTAGTATCACTATATATACAGTATTGCGATATAATCGGATACCACCCAGATACATTGATTGTTCAGACTATCCATTCAACTTTCTGTTCGTTTCGGTCGCTCGTATGTGAAACGGGAATACCGTCACCTAGTGTGTTTAACTATATACACAGCATAACATCATAATCGAATACAACCCAGATACTATCCATTCAACCTTCTGTTCGATTCGGTTGCTCGTATGTATAACGGAAGAACAGTAACCTGGTGAGTATTTCTATAAAAACATCACCACGATATAATAGAATACAACTCAGTTACAATCATCGTTTCGTTCAACCATTTAACCTTCTGTTCGATTCAGTCGCTAGTATGTGTAACGGAAGTACCGTCACCTGGTATGTATCACTATATATACAGTATTGCGATATAATCGGATACCACCCTGATACATTGATTGTTCAGACTATCCATTCAACTTTCTGTTCGTTTCGGTCGCTCGTATGTAAAACAAGAATACCGTCACCTAGTGTGTATTACTATATACACAGCATAACATCATAATCGAATACAACCCATATACTATCCATTCAACCTTCTGTTCAATTCAGTCGCTCGTATGTATAACGGAAGAACACTTACCTGGTGAGTATAACTATATAAACATAATCGAATACAACCCAGATACGATGATTGTTCGATCTATACTGAATTCAACCTTCTGCTCGATTCGGTCGCTTGTATGTAAAACGGAAGAACAGTTACCTGGTGAGTATTGCTATATTTACATCATCACGATATCATCGAATACAACTCAGATACAATTATCGTTTCGTCTAACCATTTAACCTTCTGTTCGATTCAGTCGCTAGTATGTGTAACGGAAGAACAGTTACCTGGTGAGTATAACTATATAAACATAATCGAATACAACCCAGATACGATGATTGTTCAATCTATACTGAATTCAACCTTCTGCTCGATTCGGTCGCTTGTATGTTAAACGGAAGAACAGTTACCTGGTGAGTATAACTATATAAACATTACCACGATATAATAGAATACAACTCAGTTACAATTATCGTTTCGTCTAACCATTTAACCTTCTGTTCGATTCAGTCGCTAGTATGTGTAACGGAAGTACCGTCACCTGGTATGTATCACTATATATACAGTATTGCGATATAATCGGATACCACCCTGATACATTGATTGTTCAGACTATCCATTCAACTTTCTGTTCGTTTCGGTCGCTCGTATGTAAAACAAGAATACCGTCACCTAGTGTGTATAACTATATACACAGCATAACATCATAATCGAATACAACCCATATACTATCCATTTAACCTTCTGTTCGATTCAGTCGCTAGTATGTGTAAAGGAAGAACAGTTACCTGGTGAGTATAACTATATAAACATTATCGAATACAACCCAGATACGATGATTGTTCAATCTATCTATTCAACCTCCTGCTCGATTAGGTCGCTTGTATGTAAAACGAAAGAACAGTTACCTGGTGAGTATTGCTATATAAACATCATCACGATATCATCGAATACAACTCAGATACAATTATCGTTTTGTCTAACCATTTAACCTTCTGTTCGATTCAGTCGCTAGTATGTGTAACGGAAGTACCGTCACCTGGTAAGTATCACTATATATACAGTATTCCGATATAATCGGATACCACCCAGATACATTGATTGTTCAGACTATCCATTCAACTTTCTGTTCGTTTCAATCGCTCGTATGTGAAACTGGAATACCATCACCAAGTGTGTATAACTATATACACAGCATAACATCATAATCGAATACAACCCATATACCATCCATTCAACCTTCTGTTCGATTCGGTTGCTCGTATGTATAACGGAAGGACAGTAACCTGGTGAGTATTCCTATATAAACATCACCACGATATAATAGAATACAACTCAGTTTCAATTATCGTTTCGTCTAACCATTTAACCTTCTGTTCGATTCAGTCGCTAGTATGTGTAACGGAAGAACAGTTACCTGGTGAGTATAACTATATAAACATAATCGAATACAACTCAGATACGATGATTGTTCAATCTATCCATTTGAACTTCTGCTCGATTCGGTCGCTTGTATGTGGAAACGAAAGAACAGTAACCTGGTGAGTATTTCTATATAAACATCACCACGATGTAATAGAATACAACTCAGTTACAATTATCGTTTCGTCTAACCATTTAACCTTCTGTTCGATTCAGTCGCTAGTATGTGTAACGGAAGTACCGTCACCTGGTTAGTATCACTATATATACAGTATTGCGATATAATCGGATACCACCCAGATACATTGATTGTTCAGACTATCCATTCAACTTTCTGTTCGTTTCGGTCGCTCGTATGTAAAACGGGAATACCGTCACCTAGTGTGTATAACTATATACACAGCATAACATCATAATCGAATACAACCCATATACTATCCATTCAACCTTCTGTTCGATTCGGTTGCTCGTATGTATAACGGAAGAACAGTAACCTGGTGAGTATTTCTATATAAACATCACCACGATATGATAGAATACAACTCAGTTACAATTATCGTTTCGTCTAACCATTTAACCTTCTGTTCGATTCAGTCGCTAGTATGTGTAACGGAAGTACCGTCACCTGGTATGTATCACTATATATACAGTATTGCGATATAATCGGATACCACCCTGATACATTGATTGTTCAGACTATCCATTCTACTTTCTGTTCGTTTCGGTCGCTCGTATGTCAAACAAGAATACCGTCACCTAGTGTGTATAACTATATACACAGCATAACATCATAATCGAATATAACCCATATACTATCCATTCAACCTTCTGTTCAATTCAGTCGCTCGTATGTGTAACGGAAGAACAGTTACCTGGTGAGTATAACTATATAAACATAATCGAATACAACCCAGATACGATGATTGTTCAATCTATCCATTTGACCTTCTGCTCGATTCGGTCGCTTGTATGTGAAAACGAAAGAACAGTTACCTGGTGAGTATTTCTATATAAACATCACCACGATATAATCGAATACAACTCAGTTTCAATTATCGTTTCGTCTAACCATTTAACCTTCTGTTCGATTCAGTCGCTAGTATGTGTAACGGAAGAACAGTTACCTGGTGAGTATAACTATATAAACATAATCGAATACAACCCAGATACGATGATTGTTCAATCTATCCATTTGACCTTCTGCTCGATTCGGTCGCTTGTATGTGAAAACGAAAGAACAGTTACCTGGTGGGTATTTCTATATAAACATTACCACGATATAATCGAATACAACTCAGATACAATTATCGTTTCGTCTAACCATTTAACCTTCTGTTCGATTCAGTCGCTAGTATGTGTAACGGAAGAACAGTTACCTGGTGAGTATAACTATATAAACATTATCGAATACAACCCAGATACGATGATTGTTCAATCTATCTATTCAACCTCCTGCTCGATTCGGTCGCTTGTATGTAAAACGGAAGAACAGTTACCTGGTGAGTATTGCTATATAAACATCATCACGATATCATCGAATACAACTCAGATACAATTATCGTTTTGTCTAACCATGTAACCTTCTGTTCGATTCAGTCGCTAGTATGTGTAACGGAAGTACCGTCACCTGGTAAGTATCACTATATATACAGTATTGCGATATAATCGGATACCACCCAGATACATTGATTTTTCAGACTATCCATTCAACTTTCTGTTCGTTTCGATCGCTCGTATGTGAAACGGGAATACCGTCACCTAGTGTGTATAACTATATACACAGCATAACATCATAATCAAATACAACCCATATACCACTTATTCAACCTTCTGTTCGATTCGGTTGCTCGTATGTATAACGGAAGATCAGTAACCTGGTGAGTATTTCTATATAAACATCACCACGATATAATAGAATACAACTCAGTTTCAATTATCGTTTCGTCTAACCATTTAACCTTCTGTTCGATTCAGTCGCTAGTATGTGTAACGGAAGAACAGTTACCTGGTGAGTATAACTATATAAACATAATCGAATACAACCCAGATACGATGATTGTTCAGTCTATCCATTTGACCTTCTGCTCGATTCGGTCGCTTGTATGTGGAAACGAAAGAACAGTAACCTGGTGAGTATTTCTATATAAACATCACCACGATATAATAGAATACAACTCAGTTACAATTATCGTTTCGTCTAACCATTTAACCTTCTGTTCGATTCAGTCGCTAGTATGTGTAACGGAAGAACAGTTACCTGGTGAATATAACAATATAAACATAATCGAATACAACCCAGATACGATGATTGTTCAATCTATCCATTTGACCTTCTGCTCGATTCGGTCGCTTGTATGTGAAAACGAAAGAACAGTTACCTGGTGAGTATTTCTATATAAACATCACCACGATATAATCGAATACAACTCAGTTTCAATTATCGTTTCGTCTAACCATTTAACCTTCTGTTCGATTCAGTCGCTAGTATGTGTAACGGAAGTACCGTCACCTGGTTAGTATCACTATATATACAGTATTGCGATATAATCGGATACCACCCAGATACATTGATTGTTCAGACTATCCATTCAACTTTCTGTTCGTTTCGGTCGCTCGTATGTGAAACGGGAATACCGTCACCTAGTGTGTTTAACTATATACACAGCATAACATCATAATCGAATACAACCCAGATACTATCCATTCAACCTTCTGTTCGATTCGGTTGCTCGTATGTATAACGGAAGAACAGTAACCTGGTGAGTATTTCTATAAAAACATCACCACGATATAATAGAATACAACTCAGTTACAATCATCGTTTCGTTCAACCATTTAACCTTCTGTTCGATTCAGTCGCTAGTATGTGTAACGGAAGTACCGTCACCTGGTATGTATCACTATATATACAGTATTGCGATATAATCGGATACCACCCTGATACATTGATTGTTCAGACTATCCATTCAACTTTCTGTTCGTTTCGGTCGCTCGTATGTAAAACAAGAATACCGTCACCTAGTGTGTATTACTATATACACAGCATAACATCATAATCGAATACAACCCATATACTATCCATTCAACCTTCTGTTCAATTCAGTCGCTCGTATGTATAACGGAAGAACACTTACCTGGTGAGTATAACTATATAAACATAATCGAATACAACCCAGATACGATGATTGTTCGATCTATACTGAATTCAACCTTCTGCTCGATTCGGTCGCTTGTATGTAAAACGGAAGAACAGTTACCTGGTGAGTATTGCTATATTTACATCATCACGATATCATCGAATACAACTCAGATACAATTATCGTTTCGTCTAACCATTTAACCTTCTGTTCGATTCAGTCGCTAGTATGTGTAACGGAAGAACAGTTACCTGGTGAGTATAACTATATAAACATAATCGAATACAACCCAGATACGATGATTGTTCAATCTATACTGAATTCAACCTTCTGCTCGATTCGGTCGCTTGTATGTTAAACGGAAGAACAGTTACCTGGTGAGTATAACTATATAAACATTACCACGATATAATAGAATACAACTCAGTTACAATTATCGTTTCGTCTAACCATTTAACCTTCTGTTCGATTCAGTCGCTAGTATGTGTAACGGAAGTACCGTCACCTGGTATGTATCACTATATATACAGTATTGCGATATAATCGGATACCACCCTGATACATTGATTGTTCAGACTATCCATTCAACTTTCTGTTCGTTTCGGTCGCTCGTATGTAAAACAAGAATACCGTCACCTAGTGTGTATAACTATATACACAGCATAACATCATAATCGAATACAACCCATATACTATCCATTTAACCTTCTGTTCGATTCAGTCGCTAGTATGTGTAAAGGAAGAACAGTTACCTGGTGAGTATAACTATATAAACATTATCGAATACAACCCAGATACGATGATTGTTCAATCTATCTATTCAACCTCCTGCTCGATTAGGTCGCTTGTATGTAAAACGAAAGAACAGTTACCTGGTGAGTATTGCTATATAAACATCATCACGATATCATCGAATACAACTCAGATACAATTATCGTTTTGTCTAACCATTTAACCTTCTGTTCGATTCAGTCGCTAGTATGTGTAACGGAAGTACCGTCACCTGGTAAGTATCACTATATATACAGTATTCCGATATAATCGGATACCACCCAGATACATTGATTGTTCAGACTATCCATTCAACTTTCTGTTCGTTTCAATCGCTCGTATGTGAAACTGGAATACCATCACCAAGTGTGTATAACTATATACACAGCATAACATCATAATCGAATACAACCCATGTACCATCCATTCAACCTTCTGTTCGATTCGGTTGCTCGTATGTATAACGGAAGGACAGTAACCTGGTGAGTATTCCTATATAAACATCACCACGATATAATAGAATACAACTCAGTTTCAATTATCGTTTCGTCTAACCATTTAACCTTCTGTTCGATTCAGTCGCTAGTATGTGTAACGGAAGAACAGTTACCTGGTGAGTATAACTATATAAACATAATCGAATACAACCCAGATACGATGATTGTTCAATCTATCCATTTGAACTTCTGCTCGATTCGGTCGCTTGTATGTGGAAACGAAAGAACAGTAACCTGGTGAGTATTTCTATATAAACATCACCACGATGTAATAGAATACAACTCAGTTACAATTATCGTTTCGTCTAACCATTTAACCTTCTGTTCGATTCAGTCGCTAGTATGTGTAACGGAAGTACCGTCACCTGGTTAGTATCACTATATATACAGTATTGCGATATAATCGGATACCACCCAGATACATTGATTGTTCAGACTATCCATTCAACTTTCTGTTCGTTTCGGTCGCTCGTATGTAAAACGGGAATACCGTCACCTAGTGTGTATAACTATATACACAGCATAACATCATAATCGAATACAACCCATATACTATCCATTCAACCTTCTGTTCGATTCGGTTGCTCGTATGTATAACGGAAGAACAGTAACCTGGTGAGTATTTCTATATAAACATCACCACGATATGATAGAATACAACTCAGTTACAATTATCGTTTCGTCTAACCATTTAACCTTCTGTTCGATTCAGTCGCTAGTATGTGTAACGGAAGTACCGTCACCTGGTATGTATCACTATATATACAGTATTGCGATATAATCGGATACCACCCTGATACATTGATTGTTCAGACTATCCATTCTACTTTCTGTTCGTTTCGGTCGCTCGTATCTCAAACAAGAATACCGTCACCTAGTGTGTATAACTATATACACAGCATAACATCATAATCGAATATAACCCATATACTATCCATTCAACCTTCTGTTCAATTCAGTCGCTCGTATGTGTAACGGAAGAACAGTTACCTGGTGAGTATAACTATATAAACATAATCGAATACAACCCAGATACGATGATTGTTCAATCTATCCATTTGACCTTCTGCTCGATTCGGTCGCTTGTATGTGAAAACGAAAGAACAGTTACCTGGTGAGTATTTCTATATAAACATCACCACGATATAATCGAATACAACTCAGTTTCAATTATCGTTTCGTCTAACCATTTAACCTTCTGTTCGATTCAGTCGCTAGTATGTGTAACGGAAGAACAGTTACCTGGTGAGTATAACTATATAAACATAATCGAATACAACCCAGATACGATGATTGTTCAATCTATCCATTTGACCTTCTGCTCGATTCGGTCGCTTGTATGTGAAAACGAAAGAACAGTTACCTGGTGTGTATTTCTATATAAACATTACCACGATATAATCGAATACAACTCAGATACAATTATCGTTTCGTCTAACCATTTAACCTTCTGTTCGATTCAGTCGCTAGTATGTGTAACGGAAGAACAGTTACCTGGTGAGTATAACTATATAAACATTATCGAATACAACCCAGATACGATGATTGTTCAATCTATCTATTCAACCTCCTGCTCGATTCGGTCGCTTGTATGTAAAACGGAAGAACAGTTACCTGGTGAGTATTGCTATATAAACATCATCACGATATCATCGAATACAACTCAGATACAATTATCGTTTTGTCTAACCATGTAACCTTCTGTTCGATTCAGTCGCTAGTATGTGTAACGGAAGTACCGTCACCTGGTAAGTATCACTATATATACAGTATTGCGATATAATCGGATACCACCCAGATACATTGATTTTTCAGACTATCCATTCAACTTTCTGTTCGTTTCGATCGCTCGTATGTGAAACGGGAATACCGTCACCTAGTGTGTATAACTATATACACAGCATAACATCATAATCAAATACAACCCATATACCACTTATTCAACCTTCTGTTCGATTCGGTTGCTCGTATGTATAACGGAAGATCAGTAACCTGGTGAGTATTTCTATATAAACATCACCACGATATAATAGAATACAACTCAGTTTCAATTATCGTTTCGTCTAACCATTTAACCTTCTGTTCGATTCAGTCGCTAGTATGTGTAACGGAAGAACAGTTACCTGGTGAGTATAACTATATAAACATAATCGAATACAACCCAGATACGATGATTGTTCAATCTATCCATTTGACCTTCTGCTCGATTCGGTCGCTTGTATGTGGAAACGAAAGAACAGTAACCTGGTGAGTATTTCTATATAAACATCACCACGATATAATAGAATACAACTCAGTTACAATTATCGTTTCGTCTAACCATTTAACCTTCTGTTCGATTCAGTCGCTAGTATGTGTAACGGAAGTACCGTCACCTGGTTAGTATCACTATATATACAGTATTGCGATATAATCGGATACCACCCAGATACATTGATTGTTCAGACTATCCATTCAACTTTCTGTTCGTTTCTGTCGCTCGTATGTAAAACGGGAATACCGTCACCTAGTGTGTATAACTATATACACAGCATAACATCATAATCGAGTACAACCCATATACTATCCATTCAACCTTCTGTTCGATTCGGTTGCTCGTATGTATAACGGAAGAACAGTAACCTGGTGAGTATTTCTATATAAACATCACCACGATATAATAGAATACAACTCAGTTACAATTATCGTTTCGTCTAACCATTCAACCTTCTGTTCGATTCAGTCGCTAGTATGTGTAACGGAAGTACCGTCACCTGGTATGTATCACTATATATACAGTATTGCGATATAATAGGATACCACCCTGATACATTGATTGTTCAGACTATCCATTCAACTTTCTGTTCGTTTCGGTCGATCGTATGTAAAACAAGAATACCGTCACCTAGTGTGTATAACTATATACACAGCATAACATCATAATCGAATACAACCCATATACTATCCATTCAACCTTCTGTTCAATTCAGTCGCTCGTATGTGTAACGGAAGAACAGTTACCTGGTGAGTATAACTATATAAACATAATCGAATACAACCCAGATACGATGATTGTTCAATCTATCCATTTGACCTTCTGCTCGATTCGGTCGCTTGTATGTGAAAACGAAAGAACAGTTACCTGGTGAGTATTTCTATATAAACATCACCACGATATAATCGAATACAACTCAGATACAATTATCGTTTCGTCTAACCATTTAACCTTCTGTTCGATTCAGTCGCTAGTATGTGTAACGGAAGAACAGTTACCTGGTGAGTATAACCATATAAACATTATCGAATACAACAAAGATACGATGATTGTTCAATCTATCTATTCAACCTCCTGCTCGATTCGGTCGCTTGTATGTAAAACGGAAGAACAGTTACCTGGTGAGTATTGCTATATAAACATCATCACGATATCATAGAATACAACTCAGATACAATTATCGTTTTGTCTAACCATTTAACCTTCTGTTCGATTCAGTCGCTAGTATGTGTAACGGAAGTACCGTCACCTGGTAAGTATCACTATATATACAGTATTGCGATATAATCGGATACCACCCAGATACATTGATTGTTCAGACTATCCATTCAACTTTCTGTTCGTTTCGGTCGCTCGTATGTGAAACGGGAATACCGTCACCTAGTGTGTATAACTATATACACAGCATAACATCATAATCGAATACAACCCATATACTATCCATTCAACCTTCTGTTCGATTCGGTTGCTCGTATGTATAACGGAAGAACAGTAACCTGGTGAGTATTTCTATATAAACATCACCACGATATAATAGAATACAACTCAGTTTCAATTATCGTTTCGTCTAACCATTTAACCTTCTGTTCGATTCAGTCGCTAGTATGTGTAACGGAAGTACCGTCACCTGGTATGTATCACTATATATACAGTATTGCGATATAATCGGATACCACCCTGATACATTGATTGTTCAGACTATCCATTCAACTTTCTGTTCGTTTCGGTCGCTCGTATGTAAAACAAGAATACCGTCACCTAGTGTGTTTAACTATATACACAGCATAACATCATAATCGAATACAACCCATATACTATCCATTCAACCTTCTGTTCAATTCAGTCGCTCGTATGTGTAACGGAAGAACAGTTACCTGGTGAGTATAACTATATAAACATAATCGAATACAACCCAGATACGATGATTGTTCAATCTATCCATTTGACCTTCTGCTCGATTCGGTCGCTTGTATGTGAAAACGAAAGAACAGTTACCTGGTGAGTATTTCTATATAAACATCACCACGATATAATCGAATACAACTCAGTTTCAATTATCGTTTCGTCTAACTATTTAACCTTCTGTTCGATTCAGTCGCTAGTATGTGTAACGGAAGAACAGTTACCTGGTGAGTATAACTATATAAACATAATCGAATACAACCCAGATACGATGATTGTTCAATCTATCCATTTGACCTTCTGCTCGATTCGGTCGCTTGTATGTGAAAACGAAAGAACAGTTACCTGGTGAGTATTTCTATATAAACATTACCACGATATAATCGAATACAACTCAGATACAATTATCGTTTCGTCTAACCATTTAACCTTCTGTTCGATTCAGTCGCTAGTATGTGTAACGGAAGAACAGTTACCTGGTGAGTATAACTATATAAACATTATCGAATACAACCCAGATACGATGATTGTTCAATCTATCTATTCAACCTCCTGCTCGATTCGGTCGCTTGTATGTAAAACGGAAGAACAGTTACCTGGTGAGTATTGCTATATAAACATCATCACGATATCATCGAATACAACTCAGATACAATTGTCGTTTTGAATAAACAATTCAACCTTCTGTTCGATTCAGTCGCTAGTATGTGTAACGGAAGTACCGTCACCTGGTAAGTATCACTATATACACAATATTGCGATATAATCGGATACCACCCAGATACATTGATTGTTCAGACTATCCATTCAACTTTCTGTTCGTTTCGGTCGCTCGTATGTGAAACGGGAATACCGTCACCTAGTGTGTATAACTATATACACAGCATAACATCATAATCGAATACAACCCATATACCATTCATTCAACCTTCTGTTCGATTCGGTTGCTCGTATATATAACGGAAGAACAGTAACCTGGTGAGTATTTCTATATAAACATCACCACGATATAATAGAATACAACTCAGTTTCAATTATCGTTTCGTCTAACCATTTAACCTTCTGTTCGATTCAGTCGCTTGTATGTGTAACGGAAGAACAGTTACCTGGTGAGTATAACTATATAAACATAATCGAATACAACCCAGATACGATGATTGTTCAATCTATCCATTTGACCTTCTGCTCGATTCGGTCGCTTGTATGTGGAAACGAAAGACCAGTAACCTGGTGAGTATTTCTATATAAACATCACCACGATATAATAGAATACAACTCAGTTACAATTATCGTTTCGTCTAACCATTTAACCTTCTGTTCGATTCAGTCGCTAGTATGTGTAACGGAAGAACAGTTACCTGGTGAGTATAACTATATAAACATAATCGAATACAACCCAGATACGATGATTGTTCAATCTATCCATTTGAACTTCTGCTCGATTCGGTCGCTTGTATGTGGAAACGAAAGAACAGTACCCTGGTGAGTATTTCTATATAAACATCACCACGATATAATAAAATACAACTCAGTTACAATTATCGTTTCGTCTAACCATTCAACCTTCTGTTCGATTCAGTCGCTAGTATGTGTAACGGAAGTACCGTCACCTGGTTAGTATCACTATATATACAGTATTGCGATATAATCGGATACCACCCAGATACATTGATTGTTCAGACTATCCATTCAACTTTCTGTTCGTTTCGGTCGCTCGTATGTAAAACGGGAATACCGTCACCTAGTGTGTATAACTATATACACAGCATAACATCATAATCGAATACAACCCATATACTATCCATTCAACCTTCTGTTCGATTCGATTGCTCGTATGTATAACGGAAGAACAGTAACCTGGTGAGTATAACTATATAAACATAATCGAATACAACCCAGATACGATGATTGTTCAATCTATCCATTTGACCTTCTGCTCGATTCGGTCGCTTGTATGTGAAAACGAAAGAACAGTTACCTGGTGAGTATTTCTATATAAACATCACCACGATATAATCGAATACAACTCAGTTTCAATTATCGTTTCGTCTAACCATTTAACCTTCTGTTCGATTCAGTCGCTACTATGTGTAACGGAAAAACAGTTACCTGGTGAGTATAACTATATAAACATAATCGAATACAACCCAGATACGATGATTGTTCAATCTATCCATTTGACCTTCTGCTCGATTCGGTCGCTTGTATGTGAAAACGAAAGAACAGTTACCTGGTGAGTATTTCTATATAAACATTACCACGATATAATCGAATACAACTCAGATACAATTATCGTTTCGTCTAACCATTTAACCTTCTGTTCGATTCAGTCGCTAGTATGTGTAACGGAAGAACAGTTACCTGGTGAGTATAACTATATAAACATTATCGAATACAACCCAGATACGATGATTGTTCAATCTATCTATTCAACCTCCTGCTCGATTCGGTCGCTTGTATGTAAAACGGAAGAACAGTTACCTGGTGAGTATTGCTATATAAACATCATCACGATATCATCGAATACAACTCAGATACAATTATCGTTTTGTCTAACCATTTAACCTTCTGTTCGATTCAGTCGCTAGTATGTGTAACGGAAGTACCGTCACCTGGTAAGTATCACTATATATACAGTATTGCGATATAATCGGATACATTCCAGATACATTGATTGTTCAGACTATCCATTCATCTTTCTGTTCGTTTCGGTCGCTCGTATGTGAAACGGGAATACCGTCACCTAGTGTGTATAACTATATACACAGCATAACATCATAATCGAATACAACCCATATACCATCCATTCAACCTTCTGTTCGATTCGGTTGCTCGTATGTATAACGGAAGGACAGTAACCTGGTGAGTATTTCTATATAAACATCACCACGATATAATAGAATACAACTCAGTTTCAATTATCGTTTCGTCTAACCATTTAACCTTCTGTTCGATTCAGTCGCTAGTATGTGTAACGGAAGAACAGTTACCTGGTGAGTATAACTATATAAACATAATCGAATACAACCCAGATACGATGATTGTTCAATCTATCCATTTGAACTTCTGCTCGATTCGGTCGCTTGTATGTGGAAACGAAAGAACAGTAACCTGGTGAGTATTTCTATATAAACATCATTACGATATAATAGAATACAACTCAGTTACAATTATCGTTTCGTCTAACCATTTAACCTTCTGTTCGATTCAGTCGCTAGTATGTGTAACGGAAGTACCGTCACCTGGTTAGTATCACTATATATACAGTATTGCGATATAATCGGATACCACCCAGATACATTGATTGTTCAGACTATCCATTCAACTTTCTGTTCGTTTCGGTCGCTCGTATGTAAAACGGGAATACCGTCACCTAGTGTGTATAACTATATACACAGCATAACATCATAATCGAATACAACCCATATACTATCCATTCAACCTTCTGTTCGATTCGGTTGCTCGTATGTATAACGGAAGAACAGTAACCTGGTGAGTATTTCTATATAAACATCACCAAGATATGATAGAATACAACTCAGTTACAATTATCGTTTCGTCTAACCATTTAACCTTCTGTTCGATTCAGTCGCTAGTATGTGTAACGGAAGTACCGTCACCTGGTATGTATCACTATATATACAGTATTGCGATATAATCGGATACCACCCAGATACATTGATTGTTCAGACTATCCATTCAACTTTCTGTTCGTTTCGGTCGCTCGTATGTAAAACGGGAATACCGTCACCTAGTGTGTATAACTATATACACAGCATAACATCATAATCGAATACAACCCATATACTATCCATTCATTCTTCTGTTCGATTCGGTTGCTCGTATGTATAACGGAAGAACAGTAACCTGGTGAGTATAACTATATAAACATAATCGAATACAACCCAGATACGATGATTGTTCAATCTATCCATTTGACCTTCTGCTCGATTCGGTCGCTTGTATGTGAAAACGAAAGAACAGTTACCTGGTGAGTATTTCTATATAAACATCACCACGATATAATCGAATACAACTCAGTTTCAATTATCGTTTCGTCTAACCATTTAACCTTCTGTTCGATTCAGTCGCTACTATGTGTAACGGAAAAACAGTTACCTGGTGAGTATAACTATATAAACATAATCGAATACAACCCAGATACGATGATTGTTCAATCTATCCATTTGACCTTCTGCTCGATTCGGTCGCTTGTATGTGAAAACGAAAGAACAGTTACCTGGTGAGTATTTCTATATAAACATTACCACGATATAATCGAATACAACTCAGATACAATTATCGTTTCGTCTAACCATTTAACCTTCTGTTCGATTCAGTCGCTAGTATGTGTAACGGAAGAACAGTTACCTGGTGAGTATAACTATATAAACATTATCGAATACAACCCAGATACGATGATTGTTCAATCTATCTATTCAACCTCCTGCTCGATTCGGTCGCTTGTATGTAAAACGGAAGAACAGTTACCTGGTGAGTATTGCTATATAAACATCATCACGATATCATCGAATACAACTCAGATACAATTGTCGTTTTGAATAAACAATTCAACCTTCTGTTCGATTCAGTCGCTAGTATGTGTAACGGAAGTACCGTCACCTGGTAAGTATCACTATATATACAATATTGCGATATAATCGGATACCACCCAGATACATTGATTGTTCAGACTATCCATTCAACTTTCTGTTCGTTTCGGTCGCTCGTATGTGAAACGGGAATACCGTCACCTAGTGTGTATAACTATATACACAGCATAACATCATAATCGAATACAACCCATATACCATTCATTCAACCTTCTGTTCGATTCGGTTGCTCGTATATATAACGGAAGAACAGTAACCTGGTGAGTATTTCTATATAAACATCACCACGATATAATAGAATACAACTCAGTTTCAATTATCGTTTCGTCTAACCATTTAACCTTCTGTTCGATTCAGTCGCTAGTATGTGTAACGGAAGAACAGTTACCTGGTGAGTATAACTATATAAACATAATCGAATACAACCCAGATACGATGATTGTTCAATCTATCCATTTGACCTTCTGCTCGATTCGGTCGCTTGTATGTGGAAACGAAAGACCAGTAACCTGGTGAGTATTTCTATATAAACATCACCACGATATAATAGAATACAACTCAGTTACAATTATCGTTTCGTCTAACCATTTAACCTTCTGTTCGATTCAGTCGCTAGTATGTGTAACGGAAGAACAGTTACCTGGTGAGTATAACTATATAAACATAATCGAATACAACCCAGATACGATGATTGTTCAATCTATCCATTTGAACTTCTGCTCGATTCGGTCGCTTGTATGTGGAAACGAAAGAACAGTACCCTGGTGAGTATTTCTATATAAACATCACCACGATATAATAAAATACAACTCAGTTACAATTATCGTTTCGTCTAACCATTCAACCTTCTGTTCGATTCAGTCGCTAGTATGTGTAACGGAAGTACCGTCACCTGGTTAGTATCACTATATATACAGTATTGCGATATAATCGGATACCACCCAGATACATTGATTGTTCAGACTATCCATTCAACTTTCTGTTCGTTTCGGTCGCTCGTATGTAAAACGGGAATACCGTCACCTAGTGTGTATAACTATATACACAGCATAACATCATAATCGAATACAACCCATATACTATCCATTCAACCTTCTGTTCGATTCGATTGCTCGTATGTATAACGGAAGAACAGTAACCTGGTGAGTATAACTATATAAACATAATCGAATACAACCCAGATACGATGATTGTTCAATCTATCCATTTGACCTTCTGCTCGATTCGGTCGCTTGTATGTGAAAACGAAAGAACAGTTACCTGGTGAGTATTTCTATATAAACATCACCACGATATAATCGAATACAACTCAGTTTCAATTATCGTTTCGTCTAACCATTTAACCTTCTGTTCGATTCAGTCGCTACTATGTGTAACGGAAAAACAGTTACCTGGTGAGTATAACTATATAAACATAATCGAATACAACCCAGATACGATGATTGTTCAATCTATCCATTTGACCTTCTGCTCGATTCGGTCGCTTGTATGTGAAAACGAAAGAACAGTTACCTGGTGAGTATTTCTATATAAACATTACCACGATATAATCGAATACAACTCAGATACAATTATCGTTTCGTCTAACCATTTAACCTTCTGTTCGATTCAGTCGCTAGTATGTGTAACGGAAGAACAGTTACCTGGTGAGTATAACTATATAAACATTATCGAATACAACCCAGATACGATGATTGTTCAATCTATCTATTCAACCTCCTGCTCGATTCGGTCGCTTGTATGTAAAACGGAAGAACAGTTACCTGGTGAGTATTGCTATATAAACATCATCACGATATCATCGAATACAACTCAGATACAATTATCGTTTTGTCTAACCATTCAACCTTCAGTTCGATTCAGTCGCTAGTATGTGTAACGGAAGTACCGTCACCTGGTAAGTATCACTATATATACAGTATTGCGATATAATCGGATACATTCCAGATACATTGATTGTTCAGACTATCCATTCATCTTTCTGTTCGTTTCGGTCGCTCGTATGTGAAACGGGAATACCGTCACCTAGTGTGTATAACTATTGTTTTGGCAATTTGGATTATTGCAAATGGTTGGACTGTATGGCCTTCTGACAAATGTCTATTAGGATTAAATTCGCTTACCACTTCCTCCTGTTAATCTGCGATTTGAATAACACGAAGGAAAAAAGGAAATCGGGTATAGGTTTTTGTGGAAATAGCTAGGATTGTCGTGTATGAAACCACTGAAAAAACTATATGGCGCTGTGGATGGCACTAACGGTAAAAGATCACATCAAATCACTATATATTGGAATTTCTATTTGTTCAATCTGATTTTCTAGCTATCACTCTGGTCTCGCCCACGCTACTACTGAAAATCCCCCTCTCCCTGCGTTTCGTCTGCTACGAGCCTGGTCGGTGATATACGATGAAGGCTCGAAGTCAAATCAAAATTAATTAAAATTATAAATCCCAGTAAATAAATATTATTCCTATTGGATATATGCCACCCTAGTAGCATACAACATAAAACACAATAACATCCTACCCGACCCAGTTTGAGTTAATGAATCATTCAAATATAAAAAAAAAATACTTTTCAAAATATGTTTCAGTTTCGAACTTCCAAAAAAAAATCCAAAATATTTTTGTTGAACCAAACTTCAACCATAACCAATCGGCAAAACAAAATTAAATAAACAAAAAATCTAATGACTTTAGAAATGGTGAATATCCCTGAATATCTCTTGGAAGAGGAATTATTCAAGGTCATTACCTGATTATTGGTTTGGTAAAGGACACAATTTCGTCACAGGGCGAGTGTAAGAACTATTTTTTGTTTTCACCAATGCCACTCGTACGACCCCATCTTTACCAGGAAATACCCTTTCTATTCTTCCTAGTGGCCATTGCAAGGGTGGAATGTTGTCCTGCGAAATGATGACGATCAATCCTTCCTTGACGGGATTTGTTTCCGTATTCCATTTTTGTCTAATTTGTAGAGTAGAAAGATATTCAATATGCCACCTTTTCCAATAATGCTGCACGAGAGCATCTAACAGTTTATATCGGTTAACTGGGTGAACATTTTCTTGAAAATTACTTTCGGAAGGAAATGAATTCAAGGGAGAACCGTATAAAAAATGCGCCGGCGTCAAGGCGACAGGGTCGTTAGGATCATTACTTAAAACACACAAAGGACGGCTATTCAAAAGAGCCTCTACTTGGGTGAGTACAGTACTGAATTCTTCGAAACTCAAAATTTGGTTGCCAATTACCCTAGTTAAATGTGCCTTCATACTTTTTATATTACTTTCCCATATTCCCCCAAAATGTGGGGCACCAGGTGGATTTGTTTTCCACTTTATATTATTAATATTCATTTCTCTCTGAAACGAGTCAATATATTCTCGAGATTGGAGCAACTGATAAACTTCTTCAAGTTTGGTTTTTGCCCCCACAAAGTTAGTACCGTTGTCCGAAATCAGCGTTGAAATATTACCTCTACGTGATAGGAATCTCTTAAAGGCGGCAAGAAAACAATCGGTTGATAAAGATGAAGCTAATTCCAAATGTACCGCTTTTGTCGCGAGGCAAATGAAGAGACAAACGTAAGCCTTTTGGCTTCTTATTCCTTTTCGCCTTCCAAGGGTTACATGAAAGGCACCGGTAAAATCGACTCCTGTTGACAAAAAGGCCTTAGTCTGATTGACACGCTCTGAGGGCAAATCCGCCATAATGGGGTAAGTTGGTTTGGGCTTTACTCGAAAACAACGATTGCATTTCCAAACGATTTGACGAATAGTATTTCTGGCTGACAAAACCCAAAATTTATGACGTAATAAGGATAATAACAAATGTGGCCCACAATGGACATACAATCGATGATGATAATTTATCAACAAATCAACAAACGGATCGGATTTGGGCAACAAAACGGGATGTCGATAATCATACTCTATTTGAGAATTGTCTAACCGTCCCCCTACCCTAATAATCCCATCTTTTATGAACAGATTGAGGCGTTTTAGGCAAGACTTGATTGGTTGATTAGTGGTAATCAATGTAAATACATCTTCAAAATGACGGGTTTGTACTACCTTAATTAATGTGAATTCTGCCTTTTCCAAAGATGATTTATCTATGAGACTAACTCTGGGCAGTATTTTCAGAAATTTCAACACACAAATAGTAGAATTGAGTAACTTATTCCACGAGGAGAAATAATTTATTAGACGATACAAGGGGGAAATTATTTCTTGCGAAGAAACAGATAAAACAACTTCGGTTTTTGAAAGTTCAATATCATGTCCTGCTAATGATTCAACGGGTTGAATAGGCCATTTTGAATTATCCTGTTTTAACCATGAGGGGCCTTGCAACCATGAATTGTTATTCATAAATGCAAGAGGGGATAGTCCTCTTGACGCACAATCTGCGGGATTTTGATCGCCTGGAACAAAGTACCAGTGGTTCGAAGGTATTTCCTTATGAATCTGAGAAACCCGATTTGCTATAAATATCTCCCATCTTTTATGAGAATGAATCCAATGCAGGGTGATGGAGGAATCTGAGCAGGCATAGATTTTATCTATGTTTATCCTAGAGGACAATGTGTCCCGAGCATGTCCTAAAAGTTTGGATAGGAGTACTGCTCCACAAAGTTCTAACCTGGGCAACGTGATTTTAGACATGGGAGCGACTCGAGCTTGAGAGTATAAAAATGTTACGTCTATTGATCCCGAAGGACTTATTGTTCGAATGTAAACGACTGCTGCATATCCTACCATACTTGCATCCGAGAAACCTATAAGAGTGACAGCAGAATTTTCAAAAATTGATGAATGTCTCGGAATTTTCAATTCCTCAATAAGACTCAATTCATTTTGAATTTTCGTCCACGATTTACTAATGTCTATAGGTACTGGTGCATCCCAGTCCACTTTCAAGTTCCATAATTCCATAAGTTTATCAATAATTTAATCAATAAAATAATTGGCGCAATAAAACCCAATGGATCAAATGTTCTAGCTATAAGGGACAACATTAGGCGTTTGGTACAACTAATAGGTTGGAAATCCAGCTTGAATGTAAATACATCGGTTGCGCAATTCCATTGTAAACCTGATACCTTGAAATTCCTATGATCAAATTGTTTTGGCTTTTCTAACTTCAGTGTATCTGGTATTCTAGCTAATAATTCAGTGGAATTGGACATCCATTTTACTATATAAAATCCTCCAGACTGAAATAATTTCACTAACTGTGAATGTACCTTCCAGGCGGTTATCAAATTTGGAAAACTGCTAATAAAATCGTCCATATACATATCATTCAAGACGGGGGTTACCGTATCAGGGTAATTCGGAGATTCATCTTCAACCAATTGTCTTACAGTTCGTAAGCTCAAAAAAGGGGAGGATTTGACACCGAAGGTCACCGTATTTAATTGGTATATAGAAATAGGCTCATCTACTGTAAATCTCCAAAGGATTCGTTGATATTGACGATGTTCTGGGATAATATTGATTTGTCTATACATCTGTTTGATGTCGGAGGTGACAGCAATAGGAAACAGTCTGAAATTCAACATAATCGAAACGGGATTGTTCTGTAATTTCGGACCAGTATGCAGGACGTCGTTCAAAGAAATTTTGCTGTCAGTTTTCATGCTTACATCGAAAACTATTCTACAGGGTGTGGATAGACTATTGGGTTTAAAAATACAATGGTGGGGAATGTAATATGAGGGTATGTTGATTGAATCGATAGGGACCAATGACATATGACCCTGATCAATATAATCTTGGATTATGGACGCGTATGTTTCTCGTAATTGTGGATATCGCGACAACCGTTTTTCCACTGATAACAATCTATTTTTTGCTAAAGTGAAAGAATCTCCTAATTTACTAGGCTCATCTCTAAACGGTAATGCCACGGTATAACGTCCATTGGAATCGCGAGTAACATTTTCAGCAAACAACCTTTCACAAATTTCATCATCGTTTGATTTTATAGGTATGGACATATCTTCCACATTCCACATTCTTTCAACTAAATGCTCTAACGTTGGTTCAAGGGTTAAATGAGTATATGACAAACTTCCAACAATGCTAGGTTTCAGTGGATACGCCGGTCCTGTGATTATATATCCTAAAGAAGTTTGAATTGCCGTGGGTGTGCCAATACTACCGGAGACTTTATGAGTTCCAAGAATTTCTGAAAAAATTGAAGCCCCCAAGATTCCATCAATCACCCCAGGAGAATGGAACTGTGGATCAGCTAAGGGAAGGTTTTTTAAATGTTTCAGGGATCTAGTATCGACAGCAATATCTGGCAAAGAATCGGTAACTTTATCAATCAATAAAAATTCCGCAAGAAATGATACAGAATGATCAAACAGGGAATGAATGGTGAGGTTCGTTCGACCTTTGAGTGTGTTAACTACGCCCCCTATACCAATAATATTCGACTTCAGCTTCAAGTGATTTAAACCAAGTTTTCTACAACAATCGACAGTGATCAAATTCGACATCGACCCGCTATCAATTAAAAATCTGATCTTATGTTCTTTTTTCCATTTGTCGAACACGCAAACCAGCACCGTACTTAGTAACACGGTTTGAGCGTGAATATTAAATCGATCAGTTTTCGCACATAAAGTGTGTTTATTCAATTCTGATTGGGAGGTGAAATGACTTGTAGAACTATTTTCTTGGTTTGTCGTCAAGATATTGTCTCGTTGCGGTATAACCTCATTTTTATGAAGTAGTGTATGGTGCCGCTGGCGGCATTTAACACATGAGAATTTGGAAGGGCACGACAGAACCCTGTGCTTATTAGAAAAACAATTGAGACATAAGTTCTTTTCTTTTATAAAATTATATTTTTGATCAAAATTCCAACTCTTGAAAATTTCACAATCTTTTAAAAGATGATATGGTGCTCTTTGGCATGCCATACAAGCACTGGTAGGAAACTTATCTTTGGTCACAAAGGTTCTGATATTTCTAGGACAACCACTGAGTTTCGAAGAACTAGGACCATAATTATTATTTTGATTTGAATTTGGAAAGATTCGGGGTTTATCAGACTTGACTACAATTCGGCTTTGCTGGCGAATAAATTTTATTAATTCGTCATAACTAGGAAGTTCCGTGCCTGATCGAACTAATTCAAATGCATTTATAGTGTCTTGAGATAATTTGGACATTGCTATATAGGTCAAGATGTAATCTTGTAAATCATTCAAATTCAAACGTTTTAAAGCAGTTACATTTGTATCAAATTTCTCTAGGAATGTTTGCAAATTCGAGGGATTATTATTTGTCAAGCATCGATAATTCAATAATGTATCTAAATATAAGTTGGCCAAGAATTTCTTATCATTGTATGTTTCTTCCAATAATTTCCAAATCGAGTCGTAATTATTAGGAGTTAGTTCGTATGCATTACATGTTTTCAATGCTTTTCCAGAAAGACTACCTACTAAATATTGAAGTTTTTCAGCTTTTGAAAATTCACTCTTGTTGTGAACTAGATGCTTAAAATTCTCATGAAAAAGTGGCCACAAAGATAAATCATTTCCTTCAAATTTTACAAGTTCGATTTTGGGCATATGAATTCTATTTCTTTCATTATTAGGTTGTATGGGATCGAGTCTAACTGAAGAAGAGACAGGCGGAATCAATTTAGCCGCTAAATATTCGATATGGCTATTCAACTCATCGAAGGAATCAAGAATGCCATAATTTACAGGTACTTCAGGATGCAATTCTTGATTCGCAATAATAATTTCCTGTACTACTTCATGATAGTCTTCTACTGTTTTGGAAAAGGTACCATAACGAATACTGAAATTTTTCAATTTAGTCTCATCATTTGGATTTGATTCTAACTGTTGACCAGCTTCGAAACATAACTGCGCTCTTACAAATAAATTTTCTCTTTTTGCCACCAATCTCGCTAATCTCTGCTCTATTGTTCGAGTCATTTCGCTGAGAAAATTATGTGAATGGAACACAAAAACAAATCAAATAACCAAGCTAGTCAGAATGGTCGCAAGCTATATAGGTTAAGTCGGATAATCAACCGGTTTTATCTCGTGTAAACCATCTCACCCAACCTGGATCGAATAGGCGATAAAATCTTTTCCAAAAAAATGGCCCACCAAGGCACAAAAAACTGGACTAACAGCAGATAGATAGCTATGAGAACATTGACAATGACCAAATATCAAATGGATTTTTGTAATTGCTTATACTGGAATAATTATTAAACTTCTATATGGATGAAAAACTATTGATACAATCGAGGGTACAATGATCCATGTAATCCGGCTCGAAGGACCAAATGTTTTGGCAATTTGGATTATTGCAAATGGTTGGACTGTATGGCCTTCTGACAAATGTCTATTAGGATTAAATTCGCTTACCACTTCCTCCTGTTAATCTGCGATTTGAATAACACGAAGGAAAAAAGGAAATCGAGTATAGGTTTTTGTGGAAATAGCTAGGATTGTCGTGTATGAAACCACTGAAAAAACTATATGGCGCTGTGGATGGCACTAACGGTAAAAGATCACATCAAATCACTATATATTGGAATTTCTATTTGTTCAATCTGATTTTCTAGCTATCACTCTGGTCTCGCCCACGCTACTACTGAAAATCCCCCTCTCCCTGCGTTTCGTCTGCTACGAGCCTGGTCGGTGATATACGATGAAGGCTCGAAGTCAAATCAAAATTAATTAAAATTATAAATCCCAGTAAATAAATATTATTCCTATTGGATATATGCCACCCTAGTAGCATACAACATAAAACACAATAACAACTATATACACAGCATAACATCATAATCGAATACAACCCATATACCATCCATTCAACCTTCTGTTCGATTCGGTTGCTCGTATGTATAACGGAAGGACAGTAACCTGGTGAGTATTTCTATATAAACATCACCACGATATAATAGAATACAACTCAGTTTCAATTATCGTTTCGTCTAACCATTTAACCTTCTGTTCGATTCAGTCGCTAGTATGTGTAACGGAAGAACAGTTACCTGGTGAGTATAACTATATAAACATAATCGAATACAACCCAGATACGATGATTGTTCAATCTATCCATTTGAACTTCTGCTCGATTCGGTCGCTTGTATGTGGAAACGAAAGAACAGTAACCTGGTGAGTATTTCTATATAAACATCACCACGATATAATAGAATACAACTCAGTTACAATTATCGTTTCGTCTAACCATTTAACCTTCTGTTCGATTCAGTCGCTAGTATGTGTAACGGAAGTACCGTCACCTGGTTAGTATCACTATATATACAGTATTGCGATATAATCGGATACCACCCAGATACATTGATTGTTCAGACTATCCATTCAACTTTCTGTTCGTTTCGGTCGCTCGTATGTAAAACGGGAATACCGTCACCTAGTGTGTATAACTATATACACAGCATAACATCATAATCGAATACAACCCATATACTATCCATTCAACCTTCTGTTCGATTCGGTTGCTCGTATGTATAACGGAAGAACAGTAACCTGGTGAGTATTTCTATATAAACATCACCACGATATGATAGAATACAACTCAGTTACAATTATCGTTTCGTCTAACCATTTAACCTTCTGTTCGATTCAGTCGCTAGTATGTGTAACGGAAGTACCGTCACCTGGTATGTATCACTATATATACAGTATTGCGATATAATCGGATACCACCCAGATACATTGATTGTTCAGACTATCCATTCAACTTTCTGTTCGTTTCGGTCGCTCGTATGTAAAACGGGAATACCGTCACCTAGTGTGTATAACTATATACACAGCATAACATCATAATCGAATACAACCCATATACTATCCATTCAACCTTCTGTTCGATTCGGTTGCTCGTATGTATAACGGAAGAACAGTAACCTGGTGAGTATAACTATATAAACATAATCGAATACAACCCAGATACGATGATTGTTCAATCTATCCATTTGACCTTCTGCTCGATTCGGTCGCTTGTATGTGAAAACGAAAGAACAGTTACCTGGTGAGTATTTCTATATAAACATTACCACGATATAATCGAATACAACTCAGATACAATTATCGTTTCGTCTAACCATTTAACCTTCTGTTCGATTCAGTCGCTAGTATGTGTAACGGAAGAACAGTTACCTGGTGAGTATAACTATATAAACATTATCGAATACAACCCAGATACGATGATTGTTCAATCTATCTATTCAACCTCCTGCTCGATTCGGTCGCTTGTATGTAAAACGGAAGAACAGTTACCTGGTGAGTATTGCTATATAAACATCATCACGATATCATCGAATACAACTCAGATACAATTATCGTTTTGTCTAACCATTTAACCTTCTGTTCGATTCAGTCGCTAGTATGTGTAACGGAAGTACCGTCACCTGGTAAGTATCACTATATATACAGTATTGCGATATAATCGGATACATTCCAGATACATTGATTGTTCAGACTATCCATTCATCTTTCTGTTCGTTTCGGTCGCTCGTATGTGAAACGGGAATACCGTCACCTAGTGTGTATAACTATATACACAGCATAACATCATAATCGAATACAACCCATATACCATCCATTCAACCTTCTGTTCGATTCGGTTGCTCGTATGTATAACGGAAGGACAGTAACCTGGTGAGTATTTCTAAATAAACATCACCACGATATAATAGAATACAACTCAGTTTCAATTATCGTTTCGTCTAACCATTTAACCTTCTGTTCGATTCAGTCGCTAGTATGTGTAACGGAAGAACAGTTACCTGGTGAGTATAACTATATAAACATAATCGAATACAACCCAGATACGATGATTGTTCAATCTATCCATTTGAACTTCTGCTCGATTCGGTCGCTTGTATGTGGAAACGGAAGAACAGTAACCTGGTGAGTATTTCTATATAAACATCACCACGATATAATAGAATACAACTCAGTTACAATTATCGTTTCGTCTAACCATTTAACCTTCTGTTCGATTCAGTCGCTAGTATGTGTAACGGAAGTACCGTCACCTGGTTAGTATCACTATATATACAGTATTGCGATATAATCGGATACCACCCAGATACATTGATTGTTCAGACTATCCATTCAACTTTCTGTTCGTTTCGGTCGCTCGTATGTAAAACGGGAATACCGTCACCTAGTGTGTATAACTATATACACAGCATAACATCATAATCGAATACAACCCATATAGTATCCATTCAACCTTCTGTTCGATTCGGTTGCTCGTATGTATAACGGAAGAACAGTAACCTGGTGAGTATTTCTATATAAACATCACCACGATATGATAGAATACAACTCAGTTACAATTATCGTTTCGTCTAACCATTTAACCTTCTGTTCGATTCAGTCGCTAGTATGTGTAACGGAAGTACCGTCACCTGGTATGTATCACTATATATACAGTATTGCGATATAATCGGATACCACCCTGATACATTGATTGTTCAGACTATCCATTCTACTTTCTGTTCGTTTCGGTCGCTCGTATGTCAAACAAGAATACCGTCACCTAGTGTGTATAACTATATACACAGCATAACATCATAATCGAATACAACCCATATACTATCCATTCAACCTTCTGTTCAATTCAGTCGCTCGTATGTGTAACGGAAGAACAGTTACCTGGTGAGTATAACTATATAAACATAATCGAATACAACCCAGATACGATGATTGTTCAATCTATCCATTTGACCTTCTGCTCGATTCGGTCGCTTGTATGTGAAAACGAAAGAACAGTTACCTGGTGAGTATTTCTATATAAACATCACCACGATATAATCGAATACAACTCAGTTTCAATTAACGTTTCGTCTAACCATTTAACCTTCTGTTCGATTCAGTCGCTAGTATGTGTAACGGAAGAACAGTTACCTGGTGAGTATAACTATATAAACATAATCGAATACAACCCAGATACGATGATTGTTCAATCTATCCATTTGACCTTCTGCTCGATTCGGTCGCTTGTATGTGGAAACGAAAGAACAGTAACCTGGTGAGTATTTCAATATAAACATCACCACGATATAATAGAATACAACTCAGTTACAATTATCGTTTCGTCTAACCATTTAACCTTCTGTTCGATTCAGTCGCTAGTATGTGTAACGGAAGTACCGTCACCTGGTTAGTATCACTATATATACAGTATTGCGATATAATCGGATACCACCCAGATACATTGATTGTTCAGACTATCCATTCAACTTTCTGTTCGTTTCTGTCGCTCGTATGTAAAACGGGAATACCGTCACCTAGTGTGTATAACTATATACACAGCATAACATCATAATCGAATACAACCCATATACTATCCATTCAACCTTCTGTTCGATTCGGTTGCTCGTATGTATAACGGAAGAACAGTAACCTGGTGAGTATTTCTATATAAACATCACCACGATATAATAGAATACAACTCAGTTACAATTATCGTTTCGTCTAACCATTCAACCTTCTGTTCGATTCAGTCGCTAGTATGTGTAACGGAAGTACCGTCACCTGGTATGTATCACTATATATACAGTATTGCGATATAATAGGATACCACCCTGATACATTGATTGTTCAGACTATCCATTCAACTTTCTGTTCGTTTCGGTCGATCGTATGTAAAACAAGAATACCGTCACCTAGTGTGTATAACTATATACACAGCATAACATCATAATCGAATACAACCCATATACTATCCATTCAACCTTCTGTTCAATTCAGTCGCTCGTATGTGTAACGGAAGAACAGTTACCTGGTGAGTATAACTATATAAACATAATCGAATACAACCCAGATACGATGATTGTTCAATCTATCCATTTGACCTTCTGCTCGATTCGGTCGCTTGTATGTGAAAACGAAAGAACAGTTACCTGGTGAGTATTTCTATATAAACATCACCACGATATAATCGAATACAACTCAGATACAATTATCGTTTCGTCTAACCATTTAACCTCCTGTTCGATTCAGTCGCTAGTATGTGTAACGGAAGAACAGTTACCTGGTGAGTATAACCATATAAACATTATCGAATACAACAAAGATACGATGATTGTTCAATCTATCTATTCAACCTCCTGCTCGATTCGGTCGCTTGTATGTAAAACGGAAGAACAGTTACCTGGTGAGTATTGCTATATAAACATCATCACGATATCATAGAATACAACTCAGATACAATTATCGTTTTGTCTAACCATTTAACCTTCTGTTCGATTCAGTCGCTAGTATGTGTAACGGAAGTACCGTCACCTGGTAAGTATCACTATATATACAGTATTGCGATATAATCGGATACCACCCAGATACATTGATTGTTCAGACTATCCATTCAACTTTCTGTTCGTTTCGGTCGCTCGTATGTGAAACGGGAATACCGTCACCTAGTGTGTATAACTATATACACAGCATAACATCATAATCGAATACAACCCATATACTATCCATTCAACCTTCTGTTCGATTCGGTTGCTCGTATGTATAACGGAAGAACAGTAACCTGGTGAGTATTTCTATATAAACATCACCACGATATAATAGAATACAACTCAGTTTCAATTATCGTTTCGTCTAACCATTTAACCTTCTGTTCGATTCAGTCGCTAGTATGTGTAACGGAAGTACCGTCACCTGGTATGTATCACTATATATACAGTATTGCGATATAATCGGATACCACCCTGATACATTGATTGTTCAGACTATCCATTCAACTTTCTGTTCGTTTCGGTCGCTCGTATGTTAAACAAGAATACCGTCACCTAGTGTGTATAACTATATACACAGCATAACATCATAATCAAATACAACCCATATACTATCCATTCAACCTTCTGTTCAATTCAGTCGCTCGTATGTGTAACGGAAGAACAGTTACCTGGTGAGTATAACTATATAAACATAATCGAATACAACCCAGATACGATGATTGTTCAATCTATCCATTTGACCTTCTGCTCGATTCGGTCGCTTGTATGTGAAAACGAAAGAACAGTTACCTGGTGAGTATTTCTATATAAACATCACCACGATATAATCGAATACAACTCAGTTTCAATTATCGTTTCGTCTAACCATTTAACCTTCTGTTCGATTCAGTTGCTAGTATGTGTAACGGAAGAACAGTTACCTGGTGAGTATAACTATATAAACATAATCGAATACAACCCAGATACGATGATTGTTCAATCTATCCATTTGACCTTCTGCTCGATTCGGTCGCTTGTATGTGAAAACGAAAGAACAGTTACCTGGTGAGTATTTCTATATAAACATTACCACGATATAATCGAATACAACTCAGATACAATTATCGTTTCGTCTAACCATTCAACCTTCTGTTCGATTCAGTCGCTAGTATGTGTAACGGAAGAACAGTTACCTGGTGAGTATAACTATATAAACATTATCGAATACAACCCAGATACGATGATTGTTCAATCTACCTATTCAACCTCCTGCTCGATTCGGTCGCTTGTATGTAAAACGGAAGAACAGTTACCTGGTGAGTATTGCTATATAAACATCATCACGATATCATCGAATACAACTCAGATACAATTATCGTTTTGAATAAACAATTTAACCTTCTGTTCGATTCAGTCGCTAGTATGTGTAACGGAAGTACCGTCACCTGGTAAGTATCACTATATATACAGTATTGCGATATAATCGGATACCACCCAGATACATTGATTGTTCAGACTATCCATTCAACTTTCTGTTCGTTTCGGTCGCTCGTATGTGAAACGGGAATACCGTTACCTAGTGTGTATAACTATATACACAGCATAACATCATAATCGAATACAACCCATATACCATCCATTCAACCTTCTGTTCGATTCGGTTGCTCGTATGTATAACGGAAGAACAGTAACCTGGTGAGTATTTCTATATAAACATCACCACGATATAATAGAATACAACTCAGTTTCAATTATCGTTTCGTCTAACCATTTAACCTTCTGTTCGATTCAGTCGCTAGTATGTGTAACGGAAGAACAGTAACCTGGTGAGTATTTCTATATAAACATCACCACGATATAATAGAATACAACTCAGTTACAATTATCGTTTCGTCTAACCATTTAACCTTCTGTTCGATTCAGTCGCTAGTATGTGTAACGGAAGTACCGTCACCTGTTTAGTATCACTATATATACAGTATTGCGATATAATCGGATACTACCCAGATACATTGATTGTTCAGACTATCCATTCAACTTTCTGTTCGTTTCGGTCGCTCGTATGTGTAACGGAAGAACAGTTACCTGGTGAGTATAACTATATAAACATTATCGAATACAACCCAGATACGATGATTGTTCAATCTATCTATTCAACCTCCTGCTCGATTCGGTCGCTTGTATGTAAAACGGAAGAACAGTTACCTGGTGAGTATTGCTATATAAACATCACCACGATATAATCGAATACAACTCAGTTTCAATTATCGTTTCGTCTAACCATTTAACCTTCTGTTCGATTCAGTCGCTAGTATGTGAAACGGGAATACCGTCACCTAGTGTGTATAACTATATACACAGCATAACATCATAATCGAATACAACCCATATACTATCCATTCAACCTTCTGTTCGATTCGGTTGCTCGTATGTATGACGGAAGAACAGTAACCTGGTGAGTATTTCTATATAAACATCACCACGATATAATAGAATACAACTCAGTTTCAATTATCGTTTCGTCTAACCATTTAACCTTCTGTTCGATTCAGTCGCTAGTATGTGTAACGGAAGAACAGTTACCTGGTGAGTATAACTATATAAACATAATCGAATACAACCCAGATACGATGATTGTTCAATCTATCCATTTGACCTTCTGCTCGATTCGGTCGCTTGTATGTGAAAACGAAAGAACAGTTACCTGGTGAGTATTTCTATATAAACATCACCACGATATAATCGAATACAACTCAGTTTCAATTATCGTTTCGTCTAACCATTTAACCTTCTGTTCGATTCAGTCGCTAGTATGTGTAACGGAAGTACCGTCACCTGGTTAGTATCACTATATAAACAGTATTGCGATATAATCGGATACCACCCAGATACATTGATTGTTCAGACTATCCATTCAACTTTCTGTTCGTTTCGGTCGCTCGTATGTAAAACGGGAATACCGTCACCTAGTGTGTATAACTATATACACAGCACAACATCATAATCGAATACAACCCATATACTATCCATTCAACCTTCTGTTCGATTCGGTTGCTCGTATGTATAACGGAAGAACAGTAACCTGGTGAGTATTTCTATATAAACATCACCACGATATAATAGAATACAACTCAGTTACAATTATCGTTTCGTCTAACCATTTAACCTTCTGTTCGATTCAGTCGCTAGTATGTGTAACGGAAGTACCGTCACCTGGTATGTATCACTATATATACAGTATTGCGATATAATCGGATACCACCCTGATACATTGATTGTTCAGACTATCCATTCAACTTTCTGTTCGTTTCGGTCGCTCGTATGTAAAACAAGAATACCGTCACCTAGTGTGTATAACTATATACACAGCATAACATCATAATCGAATACAACCCATTTACTATCCATTCAACCTTCTGTTCAATTCAGTCGCTCGTATGTGTAACGGAAGAACAGTTACCTGGTGAGTATAACTATATAAACATAATCGAATACAACCCAGATACGATGATTGTTCAATCTATCCATTTGACCTTCTGCTCGATTCGGTCGCTTGTATGTGAAAACGAAAGAACAGTTACCTGGTGAGTATTTCTATATAAACATCACCACGATATAATCAAATACAACTCAGTTTCAATTATCGTTTCGTCTAACAATTTAACCTTCTGTTCGATTCAGTCGCTAGTATGTGTAACGGAAGAACAGTTACCTGGTGAGTATAACTATATAAACATAATCGAATACAACCCAGATACGATGATTGTTCAATCTATCCATTTGACCTTCTGCTCGATTCGGTCGCTTGTATGTGAAAACGAAAGAACAGTCACCTGGTGAGTATTTCTATATAAACATTACCACGATATAATCGAATACAACTCAGATACAATTATCGTTTCGTCTAACCATTTAACCTTCTGTTCGATTCAGTCGCTAGTATGTGTAACGGAAGAACAGTTACCTGGTGAATACAACTATATAAACATTATCGAATACAACCCAGATACGATGATTGTTCAATCTGTCTATTCAACCTCCTGCTCGATTCGGTCGCTTGTATGTAAAACGGAAGAACAGTTACCTGGTGAGTATTGCTATATAAACATCATCACGATATCATCGAATACAACTCAGATACAATTATCGTTTTGTCTAACCATTTAACCTTCTGTTCGATTCAGTCGCTAGTATGTGTAACGGAAGTACCGTCACCTGGTAAGTATCACTATATATACAGTATTGCGATATAATCGGATACCACCCAGATACATTGATTGTTCAGACTATCCATTCAACTTTCTGTTCGTTTCGGTCGCTCGTATGTGAAACGGGAATACCGTCACCTAGTGTGTATAACTATATACACAGCATAACATCATAATCGAATACAACCCATATACCATCCATTCAACCTTCTGTTCGATTCGGTTGCTCGTATGTATAACGGAAAAACAGTAACCTGGTGAGTATTTCTATATAAACATCACCACGATATAATAGAATACAACTCAGTTTCAATTATCGTTTCGTCTAACCATTTAACCTTCTGTTCGATTCAGTCGCTAGTATGTGTAACGGAAGAACAGTTACCTGGTGAGTATAACTATATAAACATAATCGAATACAACCCAGATACGATGATTGTTCAATCTATCCATTTGACCTTCTGCTCGATTCGGTCGCTATGTGGAAACGAAAGAACAGTAACCTGGTGAGTATTTCTATATAAACATCACCACGATATAATAGAATACAACTCAGTTACAATTATCGTTTCGTCTAACCATTTAACCTTCTGTTCGATTCAGTCGCTTGTATGTGTAACGGAAGTACCGTCACCTGGTTAGTATCACTATATATACAGTATTGCGATATAATCGGATACCTCCCAGATACATTGATTGTTCAGACTATCCATTCAACTTTCTGTTCGTTTCTGTCGCTCGTATGTAAAATGGGAATACCGTCACCTAGTGTGTATAACTATATACACAGCATAACATCATAATCGAATACAACCCATATACTATCCATTCAACCTTCTGTTCAATTCAGTCGCTCGTATGTGTAACGGAAGAACAGTTACCTGGTGAGTATAACTATATAAACATAATCGAATACAACCCAGATACGATGATTGTTCAATCTATCCATTTGACCTTCTGCTCGATTCGGTCGCTTGTATGTGAAAACGAAAGAACAGTTACCTGGTGAGTATTTCTATATAAACATCACCACGATATAATCGAATACAACTCAGATACAATTATCGTTTCGTCTAACCATTAAACCTTCTGTTCGATTCAGTTGCTAGTATGTGTAACGGAAGAACAGTTACCTGGTGAGTATAACCATATAAACATTATCGAATACAACCCAGATACGATGATTGTTCAATCTATCCATTTGACCTTCTGCTCGATTCGGTCGCTTGTATGTGAAAACGAAAGAACAGTTACCTGGTGAGTATTTCTATATAAACATCACCACGATATAATCGAATACAACTCAGATACAATTATCGTTTCGTCTAACCATTTAACCTTCTGTTCGATTCAGTCGCTAGTATGTGTAACGGAAGTACCGTCACCTGGTAAGTATCACTATATATACAGTAATGCGATATAATCGGATACCACCCAGATACATTGATTGTTCAGACTATCCATTCAACTTTCTGTTCGTTTCGGTCGCTCGTATGTGAAACGGGAATACCGTCACCTAGTGTGTATAACTATATACACAGCATAACATCATAATCGAATACAACCCATATACTATCCATTCAACCTTCTGTTCGATTCGGTTGCTCGTATGTATAACGGAAGAACAGTAACCTGGTGAGTATTTCTATATAAACATCACCACGATATAATAGAATACAACTCAGTTTCAATTATCGTTTCGTCTAACCATTTAACCTTCTGTTCGATTCAGTCGCTAGTATGTGTAACGGAAGTACCGTCACCTGGTTAGTATCACTATATATACAGTATTGCGATATAATCGGATACCACCCAGATACATTGATTGTTCAGACTATCCATTCAACTTTCTGTTCGTTTCGGTCGCTCGTATGTAAAACGGGAATACCGTCACCTAGTGTGTATAACTATATACACAGCATAACATCATAATCGAATACAACCCATATACTATCCATTCAACCTTCTGTTCGATTCGGTTGCTCGTATGTATAACGGAAGAACAGTAACCTGGTGAGTATTTCTATATAAACATCACCACGATATAATAGAATACAACTCAGTTACAATTATCGTTTCGTCTAACCATTCAACCTTCTGTTCGATTCAGTCGCTAGTATGTGTAACGGAAGTACCGTCACCTGGTATGTATCACTATATATACAGTATTGCGATATAATCGGATACCACCCTGATACATTGATTGTTCAGACTATCCATTCAACTTTCTGTTCGTTTCGGTCGCTCGAATGTAAAACAAGAATACTGTCACCTAGTGTGTATAACTATATACACAGCATAACATCATAATCGAATACAACCCATATACTATCCATTCAACCTTCTGTTCAATTCAGTCGCTCGTATGTGTAACGGAAGAACAGTTACCTGGTGAGTATAACTATATAAACATAATCGAATACAACCCAGATACGATGATTGTTCAATCTATCCATTTGACCTTCTGCTCGATTCGGTCGCTTGTATGTGAAAACGAAAGAACAGTTACCTGGTGAGTATTTCTATATAAACATCACCACGATATAATCAAATACAACTCAGTTTCAATTATCATTTCGTCTAACCATTTAACCTTCTGTTCGATTCAGTCGCTAGTATGTGTAACGGAAGAACAGTTACCTGGTGAGTATAACTATATAAACATAATCGAATACAACCCAGATACGATGATTGTTCAATCTATCCATTTGACCTTCTGCTCGATTCGGTCGCTTGTATGTGAAAACGAAAGAACAGTCACCTGGTGAGTATTTCTATATAAACATTACCACGATATAATAGAATACAACTCAGATACAATTATCGTTTCGTCTAACCATTTAACCTTCTGTTCGATTCAGTCGCTAGTATGTGTAACGGAAGAACAGTTACCTGGTGAGTATAACTATGTAAACATAATCGAATACAACCCAGATACGATGATTGTTCAATCTATCCATTTGACCTTCTGCTCGATTCGGTCGCTTGTATGTGGAAACGAAAGACCAGTAACCTGGTGAGTATTTCTATATAAACATCACCACGATATAATAGAATACAACTCAGATACAATTATCGTTTCGTCAAACCATTTAACCTTCTGTTCGATTCAGTCGCTAGTATGTGTAACGGAAGTACAGTCACCTGGTAAGTATCACTATATATACAGTATTGCGATATAATCGGATACCACCCAGATACATTGATTGTTCAGACTATCCATTCTACTTTCTGTTCGTTTCGGTCGCTCGTATGTGAAACGGGAATACCGTCACCTAGTGTGTATAACTATATACACAGCATAACATCATAATCGAATACAACCCATATACCATCCATTCAACCTTCTGTTCGATTCGGTTGCTCGTATGTATAACGGAAAAACAGTAACCTGGTGAGTATTTCTATATAAACATCACCACGATATAATAGAATACAACTCAGTTTCAATTATCGTTTCGTCTAACCATTTAACCTTCTGTTCGATTCAGTCGCTAGTATGTGTAACGGAAGAACAGTTACCTGGTGAGTATAACTATATAAACATAATCGAATACAACCCAGATACGATGATTGTTCAATCTATCCATTTGACCTTCTGCTCGATTCGGTCGCTATGTGGAAACGAAAGAACAGTAACCTGGTGAGTATTTCTATATAAACATCACCACGATATAATAGAATACAACTCAGTTACAATTATCGTTTCGTCTAACCATTTAACCTTCTGTTCGATTCAGTCGCTAGTATGTGTAACGGAAGTACCGTCACCTGGTATGTATCACTATATATACAGTATTGCGATATAATCGGATACCACCCAGATACATTGATTGTTCAGACTATCCATTCAACTTTCTGTTCGTTTCGGTCGCTCGTATGTGAAACGGGAATACCGTCACCTAGTGTGTATAACTATATACACAGCATAACATCATAATCGAATACAACCCATATACTATCCATTCAACCTTCTGCTCGATTCGGTTGCTCGTATGTATAACGGAAGAACAGTAACCTGGTGAGTATTTCTATATAAACATCACCACGATATAATCGAATACAACTCAGTTTCAATTATCGTTTCGTCTAACCATTTAACCTTCTGTTCGATTCAGTCGCTAGTATGTGTAACGGAAGTACCGTCACCTGGTATGTATCACTATATATACAGTATTGCGATATAATCGGATACCACCCTGATATATTGATTGTTCAGACTATCCATTCAACTTTCTGTTCGTTTCGGTCGCTCGTATGTAAAACAAGAATACCGTCACCTAGTGTGTATAACTATATACACAGCATAACATCATAATCGAATACAACCCATATACTATCCATTCAACCTTCTGTTCGATTCGGTTGCTCGTATGTATAACGGAAGAACAGTAACCTGGTGAGTATTTCTATATAAACATCACCACGATATAATAGAATACAACTCAGTTACAATTATCGTTTCGTCTAACCATTCAACCTTCTGTTCGATTCAGTCGCTAGTATGTGTAACGGAAGTACCGTCACCTTGTATGTATCACTATATATACAGTATTGCGATATAATCGGATACCACCCTGATACATTGATTGTTCAGATTATCCATTCAACTTTCTGTTCGTTTCGGTCGCTCTTATGTAAAACAAGAATACCGTCACCTAGTGTGTATAACTATATACACAGCATAACATCATAATCGAATACAACCCATATACTATCCATTCAACCATCTGTTCAATTCAGTCGCTCGTATGTGTAACGGAAGAACAGTTACCTGGTGAGTATAACTATATAAACATAATCGAATACAACCCAGATACGATGATTGTTCAATCTATCCATTTGACCTTCTGCTCGATTCGGTCGCTTGTATGTGAAAACGAAAGAACAGTTACCTGGTGAGTATTTCTATATAAACATCACCACGATATAATCAAATACAACTCAGTTTCAATTATCGTTTCGTCTAACCATTTAACCTTCTGTTCGATTCAGTCGCTAGTATGTGTAACGGAAGTACCGTCACCTGGTAAGTATCACTATATATACAGTATTGCGATATAATCGGATACCACCCAGATACATTGATTGTTCAGACTATCCATTCAACTTTCTGTTCGTTTCGGTCGCTCGTATGTGAAACGGGAATACCGTCACCCAGTGTGTATAACTATATACACAGCATAACATCATAATCGAATACAACCCATATACCATCCATTCAACCTTCTGTTCGATTCGGTTGCTCGTATGTATAACGGAAAAACAGTAACCTGGTGAGTATTTCTATATAAACATCACCACGATATAATAGAATACAACTCAGTTTCAATTATCGTTTCGTCTAACCATTTAACCTTCTGTTCGATTCAGTCGCTAGTATGTGTAACGGAAGAACAGTTACCTGGTGAGTATAAATATATAAACATAATCGAATACAACCCAGATACGATGATTGTTCAATCTATCCATTTGACCTTCTGCTCGATTCGGTCGCTATGTGGAAACGAAAGAACAGTAACCTGGTGAGTATTTCTATATAAACATCACCACGATATAATAGAATACAACTCAGTTACAATTATCGTTTCGTCTAACCATTTAACCTTCTGTTCGATTCAGTCGCTAGTATGTGTAACGGAAGTACCGTCACCTGGTATGTATCACTATATATACAGTATTGCGATATAATCGGATACCACCCAGATACATTGATTGTTCAGACTATCCATTCAACTTTCTGTTCGTTTCGGTCGCTCGTATGTGAAACGGGAATACCGTCACCTAGTGTGTATAACTATATACACAGCATAACATCATAATCGAATACAACCCATATACTATCCATTCAACCTTCTGCTCGATTCGGTTGCTCGTATGTATAACGGAAGAACAGTAACCTGGTGAGTATTTCTATATAAACATCACCACGATATAATCGAATACAACTCAGTTTCAATTATCGTTTCGTCTAACCATTTAACCTTCTGTTCGATTCAGTCGCTAGTATGTGTAACGGAAGTACCGTCACCTGGTATGTATCACTATATATACAGTATTGCGATATAATTGGATACCACCCTGATACATTGATTGTTCAGACTATCCATTCAACTTTCTGTTCGTTTCGGTCGCTCGTATGTAAAACAAGAATACCGTCACCTAGTGTGTATAACTATATACACAGCATAACATCATAATCGAATACAACCCATATACTATCCATTCAACCTTCGGTTCGATTCGGTTGATCGTATGTATAACGGAAGAACAGTAACCTGGTGAGTATTTCTATATAAACATTACCACGATATAATAGAATACAACTCAGTTACAATTATCGTTTCGTCTAACCATTCAACCTTCTGTTCGATTCAGTCGCTAGTATGTGTAACGGAAGTACCGTCACCTTGTATGTATCACTATATATACAGTATTGCGATATAATCGGATACCACCCTGATACATTGATTGTTCAGACTATCCATTCAACTTTCTGTTCGTTTCGGTCGCTCGTATGTAAAACAAGAATACCGTCACCTAGTGTGTATAACTATATACACAGCATAACATCATAATCGAATACAACCCATATACTATCCATTCAACCTTCTGTTCAATTCAGTCGCTCGTATGTGTAACGGAAGAACAGTTACCTGGTGAGTATAACTATATAAACATAATCGAATACAACCCAGATACGATGATTGTTCAATCTATCCATTTGACCTTCTGCTCGATTCGGTCGCTTGTATGTGAAAACGAAAGAACAGTTACCTGGTGAGTATTTCTATATAAACATCACCACGATATAATCAAATACAACTCAGTTTCAATTATCGTTTCGTCTAACCATTTAACCTTCTGTTCGATTCAGTCGCTAGTATGTGTAACGGAAGTACCGTCACCTGGTAAGTATCACTATATATACAGTATTGCGATATAATCGGATACGACCCAGATACATTGATTGTTCAGACTATCCATTCAACTTTCTGTTCATTTCGGTCGCTCGTATGTGAAACGGGAATACCGTCACCTAGTGTGTATAGATAGATAGATAGATAGATACTTTATTGTCTAAGAATAACTTCTTATTGACAAAGTGTCATAAATAATCATTAAACTAATGAAAGTACAAAATACAAGTAAAGTATAAAAGTGGAAGTATAAAATTAGTCGAGACAAATGAGATGAGATAAGATTAAGGTGTATATAAACAAATAAATCACAAAAAAGTAAAAACAAGTATAACAAAAAGTAAAAACAAGAAGTAAAAACATGCGTCCAAGGCGCTCATCAGTCTACTATATAAAACTATAAGGTAAATACAAAACAACAAAGACAAAGCATTAGTTTTACACTTAAAGCGAATCGTTAAAAAACTCATCCAAAGTGTAGTATGCCTTATCAAACAGTAATTCTTTGACACTTTTCCTAATTTTTCTTTCTGAATTTAGATTCTTGATATTCTGAGGTAAATGATTGAAAACTTTTTTTGAGTTATAAATCAGTGAATTCTTAACTTGTGTAGTGTTGGGCTTAGGAAGATCCAAATTACCCATCTGTCTAGTCAGGAAACGAGGGCTTCTCATGGTGTTTCTATTTAACTTATGTTTTTTAAACATCAAACACACCGTCTCTAGTATGAATATGCAGGTAAGGGTCATTATTCTATGTGATTTGAATAGTGGACGACATGAATCTCTGAAGCCAGCCCTACAAACATACCGGACAGCTCTTTTTTGGAGCTTAAATATCATATTGATTGATGCTTTGTCGGAGTTTCCCCAGTAGCAGATCCCATATCTCAGGTGTGACTCTATAACTGCAAAATATGTTGTTCTTGCAATGGTCGGGTCGAGTTCCTTAGATATGACTCTAAGTGCATAACATCCTTTAGCTAGTTTGGTACATAAACTTGAGATATGTTCCTTAAACGTCAACTTATTATCAATAAATACCCCAAGGAATTTAGCCAAAGAGGACTCTTGTAGACATTTATCACCTATTGAAATTGGGTTTAACAAACATTTAAATGTGAGAATGTGGGTTTTATTTACATTGAAGGACAACAGATTGGCGTCGCACCATTTCTTGACCTTGTAAATGTCATTTTCTATTATTGCATTCAAATGATGAGTGTCTTTATTATGCCAAAAAATGGTAGTATCATCTGCAAAAATTGTAAATCTACCCGCAATATCCAAGAGTGCAAGATCATTCACGTAAAGCAGGAATAATAAGGGGCCTAAGACAGAGCCCTGTGGTACTCCACAATCCACCAAAGACTCATGAGAGGTTAGACCATTAGAGTAGACCACCTGTCTACGTTTAGAGAGATAGGACTTGAACCATTTCAGGGCCACATCACGGAAACCATATCTCTCCAACTTTCCCAGTAGTATTCTGTGATTCACACAGTCAAAAGCCTTTGACAAGTCGCAGAACACCACTGCCGCGGCTTCATTGTCATTGAGCTTGAGGTACAGATGCTCGAGTAGTTCAAATGTGGCATCAGAGGTGGATTTGTTACGTTGGAAACCAAATTGGGTCGTCGATATTATATTGTTTTTATTTATGAATGATATAAATCTTCTTTTAACAAGTCTTTCGATGACTTTGGAGAGAGCAGGTAGGAGAGAGATAGGTCTAAAGTTACTAGGGTCATTATGATTGCCCCCTTTATATATTGGAATAATAACAGCGTTTTTCAAGCAGTCTGGGAACATGCCTTTCTCAAAAGATATGTTAATTGCCTCAGCCAGAGCATCCAATGCACTTATTGGTAGCTGTTCTAAAATTTTTATAGATATTTTATCCCAACCAGATGCTTTCTTGTTTTTTATTTCAGCAATTACTTCTTTCAATTCATGGCGGTCTGTGGGACTAAAGAAGAAGGTGTCATGGACTGTTACATTTCCCATATAGTTCATGGGGTCTTCCGTGACTGCAATGTTTTTAGACAGATTCAAGGCGACTGTACTATAATATTTATTCAGCTCATTACAAGACGGTATGCTGATGTGGGTTGAAGCAGTATTTACTCCTCTTAGGTCATTAATTATTGCCCAGCTCTCCTTTTGTTTATTTCTAGATTCCGTTAATCTGTTATTGAAATACCTTTTTTTAGCTTCAAGAATAATAGTTCTATATAAAGTTCTGTATTTACTAAAGTAAGAGACAAACCAATTATTTGGCGAAACGAATTTTCTGATATGATGAAGGGACCGTATGTTCTTAGATGAGATTCGTAGACCTTTAGTTATCCAAGGTTTTCTGTGCTTTTTATTTTTAATGAGGTGACAAGGGAAGGCTTTATTGAAGTTATGCAGCAGGTTGGTGTGGAAATCAGTCAAAGGATCGTTGTGATTGAGTATAGTGTTCCATCGGGTGGCGGAGTTCAAAGTTTCGAATTTGATGTAGTTACTCGTGGAGTAAATACGACCAGAGTGTTTCGCCACTTTATCTTCTGTTCCTAGAACCGGGAATGTGAATAGGACAGCCTCATGGTCGGATATACCAGCCATTACCACATTGCAAAAAGTGTTGGCGATATTAGAACATACATAATCAATAATAGAAGAAGAATACTGGGAATATCTTGTCGGAGCATGTACATGCATTGTAAGATTTAGAGAAACAAGTAAATTTTTTATGGATGAACTAAGCGGACAACTGGTATTTCCGAAATTTATGTTGAAATCACCCGTTAATATCAAAGAAGTTTGGGGAGTAAATTTAATTAAGAGGAGTTCTAGTCTATCTATGAAAATGTGAACATCGGTTTGGGGAGAACGATACAAGCATAGTATTACCAAAGCTAGTTTTTTGCTGGATATTATACAGAATTCGAATTCTTTTTCAACTACCATATCGTTGTAATTGTCAAGGCTAACATAGTCTGAGGTTCTGAGTAACTCTTCATGTGCAAGAATCATAGTACCGCCATGAGAGAAGTTCTTTCTGCAAAAGCTTGTCAGAATGTGGTAATTGGGTATGTGGATTATTTCGTCAACTTTTAGCCAGTGTTCAGTTAGCAGAACAAGTCTAGGCGAACTGAGACTATCCAAAAGTACAGTTAGTTCATCGGCCTTGTTGCGAAGAGATTGTACGTTGAGTAACATTAAGGATAAGTTTGCTTTATTTGGGTTATCTCCAAAAAAGGGGGTGATGAATTTGCTTCAAAAGAGATGCTACTTCCATCAAGATCATGAGTATCAGCAGTTGCATTTTTGGGGATCTCAGAGTATTTGGGAGTAGGGGGTGGATCCAATATACTAGTCGTTTTTACAAAACTATATACACAGCATAACATCATAATCGAATACAACCCATATACCATCCATTCAACCTTCTGTTCGATTCGATTGCTCGTATGTATAACGGAAGAACAGTAACCTGGTGAGTATTTCTATATAAACATCACCACGATATAATAGAATACAACTCAGTTTCAATTATCGTTTCGTCTAACCATTTAACCTTCTGTTCGATTCAGTCGCTAGTATGTGTAACGGAAGAACAGTTACCTGGTGAGTATAACTATATAAACATAATCGAATACAACCCAGATACGATGATTGTTCAATCTATCCATTTGACCTTCTGCTCGATTCGGTCGCTTGTATGTGGAAACGAAAGAACAGTAACCTGGTGAGTATTTCTATATAAACATCACCACGATATTATAGAATACAACTCAGTTACAATTATCGTTTCGTCTAACCATTTAACCTTCTGTTCGATTCAGTCGCTAGTATGTGTAACGGAAGTACCGTCACCTGGTTAGTATCACTATATATATAGTATTGCGATATTATCGGATACCACCCAGATACATTGATTGTTCAGACTATCCATTCAACTTTCTGTTCGTTTCGGTCGCTTTTATGTAAAACGGGAATACCGTCACCTAGTGTGTATAACTATATACACAGCATAACATCATCATCGAATACAACCCATATACTATCCATTCAACCTTCTGTTCGATTCGGTTGCTCGTATGTATAACGGAAGAACAGTAACCTGGTGAGTATTTCTATATAAACATCACCACGATATAATAGAATACAACTCAGTTACAATTATCGTTTCGTCTGACCATTTAACCTTCTGTTCGATTCAGTCGCTAGTATGTGTAACGGAAGTACCGTCACCTGGTATGTATCACTATATATTCAGTATTGCGATATAATCGGATACCACCCTGATACATTGATTGTTCAGACTATCCATTCAACTTTCTGTTCGTTTCGGTCGCTCGTATGTAAAACAAGAATACCGTCACCTAGTGTGTATAACTATATACACAGCATAACATCATAATCGAATACAACCCATATACTATCCATTCAACCTTCTGTTCAATTCAGTCGCTCGTATGTGTAACGGAAGAACAGTTACCTAGTGAGTATAACTATATAAACATAATCGAATACAACCCAGATACGATGATTGTTCAATCTATCCATTTGACCTTCTGCTCGATTCGGTCGCTTGTATGTGAAAACGAAAGAACAGTTCCCTGGTGAGTATTTCTATATAAACATCACCACGATATAATCGAATACAACTCAGATACAATTATCGTTTCGTCTAACCATTTAACCTTCTGTTCGATTCAGTCGCTAGTATGTGTAACGGAAAAACAGTTACCTGGTGAGTATAACTATATGAACATTATCGAATACAACCCAGATACGATGATTGTTCAATCTATCTATTCAACCTCCTGCTCGATTCGGTCGCTTGTATGTAAAACGGAAGAACAGTTACCTGGTGAGTATTGCTATATAAACTTCATCACGATATCATCGAATACAACTCAGATACAATTATCGTTTTGTCTAACCATTTAACACCTTCTGTTCGATTCAGTCGCTAATATGTGTAACGGAAGTACCGTCACCTGGAAAGTATCACTATATATACAGTATTGCGATATAATCGGATACCACCCAGATACATTGATTGTTCAGACTATCCATTCAACTTTCTGTTCGTTTCGGTCGCTCGTATGTGAAACGGGAATACCGTCACCTAGTGTGTATAATATACACAGCATTACATCATAATCGAATACAACCCATATACTATCCATTCAACCTTCTGTTCGATTCGGTTGCTCGTATGTATAACGGAAGAACAGTAACCTGGTGAGTATTTCTATATAAACATCACCACGATATAATAGAATACAACTCAGTTTCAATTATCGTTTCGTCTAACCATTTAACCTTCTGTTCGATTCAGTCGCTAGTATGTGTAACGGAAGAACAGTTACCTGGTGAGTATAACTATATAAACATAATCGAATACAACCCAGATACGATGATTGTTGAATCTATCCATTTGACCTTCTGCTCGATTCGGTCGCTTGTATGTGGAAACGAAAGAACAGTAACCTGGTGAGTATTTCTATATAAACATCACCACGATATAATAGAATACAACTCAGTTACAATTATCGTTTCGTCTAACCATTTAACCTTCTGTTCGATTCAGTCGCTAGTATGTGTAACGGAAGTACCGTCACCTGGTTAGTATCACTATATATACAGTATTGCGATATAATCGGATACCACCCAGATACATTGATTGTTCAGACTATCCATTCAACTTTCTGTTCGTTTCGGTCGCTTTTATGTAAAACGGGAATACCGTCACCTATGTGTAAAACTATATACACAGCATAACATCATAATCGAATACAACCCATATACTATCCATTCAACCTTCTGTTCGATTCGGTTGCTCGTATGTATAACGGAAGAACAGTAACCTGGTGAGTATTTCTATATAAACATCACCACGATATAATCGAATACAACTCAGATACAATTATCGTTTCGTCTAACCATTTAACCTTCTGTTCGATTCAGTCGCTAGTATGTGTAACGGAAAAACAGTTACCTGGTGAGTATAACTATATGAATATTATCGAATACAACCCAGATACGATGATTGTTCAATCTATCTATTCAACCTCCTGCTCGATTCGGTCGCTTGTATGTAAAACGGAAGAACAGTTACCTGGTGAGTATTGCTATATAAACTTCATCACGATATCATCGAATACAACTCAGATACAATTATCGTTTTGTCTAACCATTTAACACCTTCTGTTCGATTCAGTCGCTAGTATGTGTAACGGAAGTACCGTCACCTGGTAAGTATCACTATATATACAGTATTGCGATATAATCGGATACCACCCAGATACATTGATTGTTCAGACTATCCATTCAACTTTCTGTTCGTTTCGGTCGCTCGTATGTGAAACGGGAATACCGTCACCTAGTGTGTATAACTATATACACAGCATAACATCATAATCGAATACAACACATATACTATCCATTCAACCTTCTGTTCGATTCGGTTGCTCGTATGTATAACGGAAGAACAGTAACCTGGTGAGTATTTCTATATAAACATCACCACGATATAATAGAATACAACTCAGTTTCAATTATCGTTTCGTCTAACCATTTAACCTTCTGTTCGATTCAGTCACTAGTATGTGTAACGGAAGTACCGTCACCTGGTATGTATCACTATATATACAGTATTGCGATATAATCGGATACCACCCTGATACATTGATTGTTCAGATTATCCATTCAACTTTCTGTTCGTTTCGGTCGCTCGTATGTAAAACAAGAATACCGTCACCTAGTGTGTATAACTATATACACAGCATAACATCATAATCGAATACAACCCATATACTATCCATTCAACCTTCTGTTCAATTCAGTCGCTCGTATGTGTAACGGAAGAACAGTTACCTGGTGAGTATAACTATATAAACATAATCGAATACAACCCAGATACGATGATTGTTCAATCTATCCATTTGACCTTCTGCTCGATTTGGTCGCTTGTATGTGAAAACGAAAGAAAGGTTACCTGGTGAGTATTTCTATATAAACATCACCACGATATAATCGAATACAACTCAGTTTCAATTATCGTTTCGTCTAACCATTTAACCTTCTGTTCGATTCAGTCGCTAGTATGTGTAACGGAAGAACAGTTACCTGGTGAGTATAACTATATAAACATAATCGAATACAACCCAGATACGATGATTGTTCAATCTATCCATTTGACCTTCTGCTCGATTCGGTCGCTTGTATGTGAAAACGAAAGAATAGTTACCTGGTGAGTATTTCTATATAAACATCACCACGATATAATCGAATACAACTCAGATACAATTATCGTTTCGTCTAACCATTTAACCTTCTGTTCGATTCAGTCGCTAGTATGTGTAACGGAAGAACAGTTACCTGGTGAGTATAACTATATAAACATTATCGAAAACAACCCAGATACGATGATTGTTCAATCTATCTATTCAACCTCCTGCTCGATTCGGTCGCTTGTATGTAAAACGGAAGAACAGTTACCTGGTGAGTATTGCTATATAAACATCATCACGATATCATCGAATACAACTCAGATACAATTATCGTTTTGTCTAACCATTTAACCTTCTGTTCGATTCAGTCGCTAGTATGTGTATCGGAAGTACCGTCACCTGGTAAGTATCACTATATATACAGTATTGCGATATAATCGGATACCACCCAGATACATTGATTGTTCAGACTATCCATTCAACTTTCTGTTCGTTTCGGTCGCTCGTATGTGAAACGGGAATACCGTCACCTAGTGTGTATAACTATATACACAGCATAACATCATAATCGAATACAACCCATATACTATCCATTCAACCTTCTGTTCGATTCGGTTGCTCGTATGTATAACGGTAGAACAGTAACCTGGTGAGTATTTCTATATAAACATAACCACGATATAATAGAATACAACTCAGTTTCAATTATCGTTTCATCTAACCATTTAACCTTCTGTTCGATTCAGTCGCTAGTATGTGTAACGGAAGAACAGTTACCTGGTGAGTATAACTATATAAACATAATCGAATACAACCCAGATACGATGATTGTTCAATCTATCCATTTGACCTTCTGCTCGATTCGGTCGCTTGTATGTGAAAACGAAAGAACAGTTACCTGGTGAGTATTTCTATATAAACATCACCACGATATAATCGAATACAACCCAGTTTCAATTATCGTTTCGTCTAACCATTTAACCTTCTGTTCGATTCAGTCGCTAGTATGTGTAACGGAAGAACAGTTACCTGGTGAGTATAACTATATAAACATAATCGAATACAACCCAGATACGATGATTGTTCAATCTATCCATTTGACCTTCTGCTCGATTCGGTCGCTTGTATGTGAATACGAAAGAACAGTTACCTGGTGAGTATTTCTATATAAACATCACCACGATATAATCGAATACAACTCAGATACAATTATCGTTTCGTCTAACCATTTAACCTTCTGTTCGATTCAGTCGCTAGTATGTGTAACGGAAGAACAGTTACCTGGTGAGTATAACTATATAAACATTATCGAATACAACCCAGATACGATGATTGTTCAATCTATCTATTCAACCTCCTGCTCGATTCGGTCGCTTGTATGTAAAACGGAAGAACAGTTACCTGGTGAGTATTGCTATATAAACATCATCACGATATCATCGAATACAACTCAGATACAATTATCGTTTTGTCTAACCATTTAACCTTCTGTTCGATTAAGTCGCTAGTATGTGTAACGGAAGTACCGTCACCTGTTAAGTATCACTATATATACAGTATTGCGATATAATCGGATACCACCCAGATACATTGATTGTTCAGACTATCCATTCAACTTTCTGTTCGTTTCGGTCGCTCGTATGTGAAACGGGAATACCGTCACCTAGTGTGTATAACTATATACACAGCATAACATCATAATCGAATACGACCCATATACTATCCATTCAACCTTCTGTTCGATTCGGTTGCTCGTATGTATAACGGAAGAACAGTAACCTGGTGAGTATTTCTATATAAACATCACCACGATATAATAGAATACAACTCAGTTTCAATTATCGTTTCGTCTAACCATTTAACCTTCTGTTCGATTCAGTCGCTAGTATGTGTAACGGAAGAACAATTACCTGGTGAGTATAACTATATAAACATAATCGAATACAACCCAGATACGATGATTGTTCAATCTATCCATTTGACCTTCTGCTCGATTCGGTCGCTTGTATGTGAAAACGAAAGAACAGTAACCTGGTGAGTATTTCTATATAAACATCACCACGATATAATAGAATACAACTCAGTTACAATTATCGTTTCGTCTAACCATTTAACCTTCTGTTCGATTCAGTCGCTAGTATGTGTAACGGAAGTACCGTCACCTGGTTAGTATCACTATATATACAGTATTGCGATATAATCGGATACCACCCTGATACATTGATTGTTCAGACTATCCATTCAACTTTCTGTTCGTTTCGGTCGCTCGTATGTAAAACAAGAATACCGTCACCTATTGTGTATAACTATATACACAGATAACATCATAATCGAATACAACCCATATACTATCCATTCAACCTTCTGTTCAATTCAGTCGCTCGTATGTGTAACGGAAGAACAGTTACCTGGTGAGTATAACTATATAAACATAATCGAATACAACCCAGATACGATGATTGTTCAATCTATCCATTTGACCTTCTGCTCGATTTGGTCGCTTGTATGTGAAAACGAAAGAAAGGTTACCTGGTGAGTATTTCTAAATAAACATCACCACGATATAATCGAATACAACTCAGTTTCAATTATCGTTTCGTCTAACCATTTAACCTTCTGTTCGATTCAGTCGCTAGTATGTGTAACGGAAGAACAGTTACCTGGTGAGTATAACTATATAAACATAATCGAATACAACCCAGATACGATGATTGTTCAATCTATCCATTTGACCTTCTGCTCGATTCGATCGCTTGTATGTGAAAACGAAAGAACAGTTACCTGGTGAGTATTTCTATATAAACATCACCACGATATAATCGAATACAACTCAGATACAATTATCGTTTCGTCTAACCATTTAACCTTCTGTTCAATTCAGTCGCTCGTATGTGTAACGGAAGAACAGTTACCTGGTGAGTGTAACTATATAAACATAATCGAATACAACCCAGATACGATGATTGTTCAATCTATCCATTTGACCTTCTGCTCGATTTGGTCGCTTGTATGTGAAAACGAAAGAACAGTTACCTGGTGAGTATTTCTATATAAACATCACCACGATATAATCGAATACAACTCAGTTTCAATTATCGTTTCGTCTAACCATTCAACCTTCTGTTCGATTCAGTCGCTAGTATGTGTAACGGAAGAACAGTTACCTGGTGAGTATAACTATATAAATATAATCGAATACAACCCAGATACGATGATTGTTCAATCTATCCATTTGACCTTCTGCTCGATTCGGTCGCTTGTATGTGAAAACGAAAGAACAGTTACCTGGTGAGTATTTCTATATAAACATCACCACGATATAATCGAATACAACTCAGATACAATTATCGTTTCGTCTAACCATTTAACCTTCTGTTCGATTCAGTCGCTAGTATGTGTAACGGAAGAACAGTTACCTGGTGAGTATAACTATATAAACATAATCGAATACAACCCAGATACGATGATTGTTCAATCTATCTATTCAACTTCCTGCTCGATTCGGTCGCTTGTATGTGAAAACGAAAGAACAGTTACCTGGTGAGTATTTCTATATAAACATCACCACGATATAATCGAATACAACTCAGTTTCAATTATCGTTTCGTCTAACCATTTAACTTCCTGTTCGATTCAGTCGCTAGTATGTGTAACGGAAGTACCGTCACCTGGTTAGTATCACTATATATACAGTATTGCGATATAATCGGATACCACCCAGATACATCGATTGTTCAGACTATCCATTCAACTTTCTGTTCGTTTCGGTCGCTCGTATGTGAAACGGGAATACCGTCACCTAGTGTGTTTAACTATATACACAGCATAACATCATAATCGAATACAACCCAGATACTATCCATTCAACCTTCTGTTCAATTCGGTTGCTCGTATGTGTAACGGAAGAACAGTTACCTGGTGAGTATAACTATATAAACATAATCGAATACAACCCAGATACGATGATTGTTCAATCTATCCATTTGACCTTCTGCTCGATTCGGTCGCTTGTATGTGAAAACGAAAGAACAGTTACCTGGTGAGTATTTCTATATAAACATCACCACGATATAATCGAATACAACTCAGTTTCAATTATCGTTTCGTCTAACCATTTAACCTTCTGTTCGATTCAGTCGCTAGTATGTGTAACGGAAGAACAGTTACCTGGTGAGTATAACTATATAAACATAATCGAATACAACCCAGATACGATGATTGTTCAATCTATCCATTTGACCTTCTGCTCGATTCGATCGCTTGTATGTGAAAACGAAAGAACAGTTACCTGGTGAGTATTTCTATATAAACATCACCACGATATAATCGAATACAACTCAGATACAATTATCGTTTCGTCTAACCATTTAACCTTCTGTTCAATTCAGTCGCTCGTATGTGTAACGGAAGAACAGTTACCTGGTGAGTGTAACTATATAAACATAATCGAATACAACCCAGATACGATGATTGTTCAATCTATCCATTTGACCTTCTGCTCGATTTGGTCGCTTGTATGTGAAAACGAAAGAACAGTTACCTGGTGAGTATTTCTATATAAACATCACCACGATATAATCGAATACAACTCAGTTTCAATTATCGTTTCGTCTAACCATTCAACCTTCTGTTCGATTCAGTCGCTAGTATGTGTAACGGAAGAACAGTTACCTGGTGAGTATAACTATATAAACATAATCGAATACAACCCAGATACGATGATTGTTCAATCTATCCATTCGACCTTCTGCTCGATTCGGTCGCTTGTATGTGAAAACGAAAGAACAGTTACCTGGTGAGTATTTCTATATAAACATCACCACGATATAATCGAATACAACTCAGATACAATTATCGTTTCGTCTAACCATTTAACCTTCTGTTCGATTCAGTCGCTAGTATGTGTAACGGAAGAACAGTTACCTGGTGAGTATAACTATATAAACATAATCGAATACAACCCAGATACGATGATTGTTCAATCTATCTATTCAACTTCCTGCTCGATTCGGTCGCTTGTATGTGAAAACGAAAGAACAGTTACCTGGTGAGTATTTCTATATAAACATCACCACGATATAATCGAATACAACTCAGTTTCAATTATCGTTTCGTCTAACCATTTAACTTTCTGTTCGATTCAGTCGCTAGTATGTGTAACGGAAGTACCGTCACCTGGTTAGTATCACTATATATACAGTATTGCGATATAATCGGATACCACCCAGATACATCGATTGTTCAGACTATCCATTCAACTTTCTGTTCGTTTCGGTCGCTCGTATGTGAAACGGGAATACCGTCACCTAGTGTGTTTAACTATATACACAGCATAACATCATTATCGAATACAACCCAGATACTATCCATTCAACCTTCTGTTCAATTCGGTTGCTCGTATGTGTAACGGAAGAACAGTTACCTGGTGAGTATAACTATATAAACATAATCGAATACAACCCAGATACGATGATTGTTCAATCTATCCATTTGACCTTCTGCTCGATTCGGTCGCTTGTATGTGAAAACGAAAGAACAGTTACCTGGTGAGTTTTTCTATATAAACATCACCACGATATAATAGAATACAACTCAGTTACAATTATCGTTTCGTATAACCATTTAACCTTCTGTTCGATTCAGTCGCTGGTATGTGTAACGGAAGTACCGTCACCTGGTTAGTATCACTATATATACAGTATTGCGATATAATCGGATACCACCCAGATACATTGATTGTTCAGACTATCCATTCAACTTTCTGTTCGTTTCGGTCGCTCGTATGTGAATCGGGAATACCGTCACCTAGTGTGTTTAACTATATACACAGCATAACATCATAATCGAATACAACCCAGATACTATCCATTCAACCTTCTGTTCGATTCGGTTGCTCGTATATATAACGGAAGAACAGTAACCTGGTGAGTATTTCTATATAAACATCACCACGATATAATAGAATACAACTCAGTTACAATTATCGTTTCGTCTAACCATTTAACCTTCTGTTCGATTCAGTCGCTAGTATGTGTAACGGAAGTACCGTCACCTGGTTAGTATCACTATATATACAGTATTGCGATATAATCGGATACCACCCAGATACATTGATTGTTCAGACTATCCATTCAACATTCTGTTCGTTTCAGTCGCTCGTATGTAAAACAAGAATACCGTCACCTAGTGTGTATAACTATATACACAGCATAACATCATAATCGAATACAACTCATATACTATCCATTCAACCTTCTGTTCAATTCAGTCGCTCGTATGTAAAACGGAAGAACAGTTACCTGGTGAGTATAACTATATAAACATAATCGAATACAACCCAGATACGATGATTGTTCAATCTATACTGAATTCAACCTTCTGCTCGATTCGGTCGCTTGTATGTAAAACGGAAGAACATTTACCTGGTGAGTATTGCTATATAAACATCATCACGATATCATCGAATACAAATCAGTTACAATTATCGTTCCGTCTATCCATCCAACCTAATTTTCGATTCGGACGCTCGTATGTGTAACGAAAGAACCGTTACATGATAGGTGTAACTGAATATACAGCATAATGATATATTCGGATACAACCCAGATACAATGATTGTTCAATCTATCCATTTGACCTTCTGCTCGATTCGGTCGCTGGTATGTGATAACGAAAGAACAGTTACCTGGTGAGTATTTCTATATAAACATCACCACGATATAATCGAATACAACTCAGTTTCAATTATCGTTTCGTCTAACCATTTAACCTTCTGTTCGATTCAGTCGCTAGTATGTGTAACGGAAGTACCGTCACCTGGTAAGTATCACTATATATACAGTATTGCGATATAATCGGATACCACCCAGATACATTGATTGTTCAGACTATCCATTCAACTTTTTGTTCGTTTCGGTCGCTCGTATGTGAAACGGGAATACCGTCACCTAGAGTGTTTAACTATATACACAGCATAACATCATAATCGAATACAACCCAGATACTATCCATTCAACCTTCTGTTCGATTCGGTTGCTCGTATGTATAACGGAAGAACAGTAACCTGGTGAGTATTTCTATATAAACATCACCACGATATAATAGAATACAACTCAGTTACAATTATCGTTTCGTCTGACCATTTAACCTTCTGTTCGATTCAGTCGCTAGTATGTGTAACGGAAGTACCGTCACCACCTGGTATGTATCACTATATATACAGTATTGCGATATAATCGGATACCACCCTGATACATTGATTGTTCAGACTATCCATTCAACTTTCTGTTCGTTTCGGTCGCTCGTATGTAAAACAAGAATACCGTCACCTAGTGTGTATAACTATATACACAGCATAACATCATAATCGAATACAACCCATATACTATCCATTCAACCTTCTGTTCAATTCAGTCGCTCGTATGTATAACGGAAGAACAGTTACCTGGTGAGTATAACTATATAAACATAATCGAATACAACCCAGATACGATGATTGTTCAATCTATACTGAATTCAACCTTCTGCTCGATTCGGTCGCTTGTACGTAAAACGGAAGAACAGTTACCTGGTGAGTATTGCTATATAAACATCATCACGATATCATCGAATACAACTCAGTTTCAATTATCGTTTCGTCTAACCATTCAACCTTCTGTTCGATTCAGTCGCTAGTATGTGTAACGGAAGAACAGTTACCTGGTGAGTATAACTATATAAACATAATCGAATACAACCCAGATACGATGATTGTTCAATCTATCCATTTGACCTTCTGCTCGATTCGGTCGCTTGTATGTGAAAACGAAAGAACAGTTACCTGGTGAGTATTTCTATATAAACATCACCACGATATAATCGAATACAACTCAGATACAATTATCGTTTCGTCTAACCATTTAACCTTCTGTTCGATTCAGTCGCTAGTATGTGTAACGGAAGAACAGTTACCTGGTGAGTATAACTATATAAACATAATCGAATACAACCCAGATACGATGATTGTTCAATCTATCTATTCAACTTCCTGCTCGATTCGGTCGCTTGTACGTGAAAACGAAAGAACAGTTACCTGGTGAGTATTTCTATATAAACATCACCACGATATAATCGAATACAACTCAGTTTCAATTATCGTTTCGTCTAACCATTTAACTTTCTGTTCGATTCAGTCGCTAGTATGTGTAACGGAAGTACCGTCACCTGGTTAGTATCACTATATATACAGTATTGCGATATAATCGGATACCACCCAGATACATCGATTGTTCAGACTATCCATTCAACTTTCTGTTCGTTTCGGTCGCTCGTATGTGAAACGGGAATACCGTCACCTAGTGTGTTTAACTATATACACAGCATAACATCATAATCGAATACAACCCAGATACTATCCATTCAACCTTCTGTTCAATTCGGTTGCTCGTATGTGTAACGGAAGAACAGTTACCTGGTGAGTATAACTATATAAACATAATCGAATACAACCCAGATACGATGATTGTTCAATCTATCCATTTGACCTTCTGCTCGATTCGGTCGCTTGTATGTGAAAACGAAAGAACAGTTACCTGGTGAGTATTTCTATATAAACATCACCACGATATAATAGAATACAACTCAGTTACAATTATCGTTTCGTATAACCATTTAACCTTCTGTTCGATTCAGTCGCTGGTATGTGTAACAGAAGTACCGTCACCTGGTTAGTATCACTATATATACAGTATTGCGATATAATCGGATACCACCCAGATACATTGATTGTTCAGACTATCCATTCAACTTTCTGTTCGTTTCGGTCGCTCGTATGTGAATCGGGAATACCGTCACCTAGTGTGTTTAACTATATACACAGCATAACATCATAATCGAATACAACCCAGATACTATCCATTCAACCTTCTGTTCGATTCGGTTGCTCGTATATATAACGGAAGAACAGTAACCTGGTGAGTATTTCTATATAAACATCACCACGATATAATAGAATACAACTCAGTTACAATTATCGTTTCGTCTAACCATTTAACCTTCTGTTCGATTCAGTCGCTAGTATGTGTAACGGAAGTACCGTCACCTGGTTAGTATCACTATATATACAGTATTGCGATATAATCGGATACCACCCAGATACATTGATTGTTCAGACTATCCATTCAACTTTCTGTTCGTTTCAGTCGCTCGTATGTAAAACAAGAATACCGTCACCTAGTGTGTATAACTATATACACAGCATAACATCATAATCGAATACAACTCATATACTATCCATTCAACCTTCTGTTCAATTCAGTCGCTCGTATGTAAAACGGAAGAACAGTTACCTGGTGAGTATAACTATATAAACATAATCGAATACAACCCAGATACGATGATTGTTCAATCTATACTGAATTCAACCTTCTGCTCGATTCGGTCGCTTGTATGTAAAACGGAAGAACAGTTACCTGGTGAGTATTGCTATATAAACATCATCACGATATCATCGAATACAAATCAGTTACAATTATCGTTCCGTCTATCCATCCAACCTAATTTTCGATTCGGACGCTCGTATGTGTAACGAAAGAACCGTTACATGATAGGTGTAACTGAATATACAGCATAATGATATATTCGGATACAACCCAGATACAATGATTGTTCAATCTATCCATTTGACTTTCTGCTCGATTCGGTCGCTGGTATGTGATAACGAAAGAACAGTTACCTGGTGAGTATTTCTATATAAACATCACCACGATATAATCGAATACAACTCAGTTTCAATTATCGTTTCGTCTAACCATTTAACCTTCTGTTCGATTCAGTCGCTAGTATGTGTAACGGAAGTACCGTCACCTGGTAAGTATCACTATATATACAGTATTGCGATATAATCGGATACCACCCAGATACATTGATTGTTCAGACTATCCATTCAACTTTTTGTTCGTTTCGGTCGCTCGTATGTGAAACGGGAATACCGTCACCTAGAGTGTTTAACTATATACACAGCATAACATCATAATCGAATACAACCCAGATACTATCCATTCAACCTTCTGTTCGATTCGGTTGCTCGTATGTATAACGGAAGAACAGTAACCTGGTGAGTATTTCTATATAAACATCACCACGATATAATAGAATACAACTCAGTTACAATTATCGTTTCGTCTGACCATTTAACCTTCTGTTCGATTCAGTCGCTAGTATGTGTAACGGAAGTACCGTCACCACCTGGTATGTATCACTATATATACAGTATTGCGATATAATCGGATACCACCCTGATACATTGATTGTTCAGACTATCCATTCAACTTTCTGTTCGTTTCGGTCGCTCGTATGTAAAACAAGAATACCGTCACCTAGTGTGTATAACTATATACACAGCATAACATCATAATCGAATACAACCCATATACTATCCATTCAACCTTCTGTTCAATTCAGTCGCTCGTATGTATAACGGAAGAACAGTTACCTGGTGAGTATAACTATATAAACATAATCGAATACAACCCAGATACGATGATTGTTCAATCTATACTGAATTCAACCTTCTGCTCGATTCGGTCGCTTGTACGTAAAACGGAAGAACAGTTACCTGGTGAGTATTGCTATATAAACATCATCACGATATCATCGAATACAACTCAGTTTCAATTATCGTTTCGTCTAACCATTCAACCTTCTGTTCGATTCAGTCGCTAGTATGTGTAACGGAAGAACAGTTACCTGGTGAGTATAACTATATAAACATAATCGAATACAACCCAGATACGATGATTGTTCAATCTATCCATTTGACCTTCTGCTCGATTCGGTCGCTTGTATGTGAAAACGAAAGAACAGTTACCTGGTGAGTATTTCTATATAAACATCACCACGATATAATCGAATACAACTCAGATACAATTATCGTTTCGTCTAACCATTTAACCTTCTGTTCGATTCAGTCGCTAGTATGTGTAACGGAAGAACAGTAACCTGGTGAGTATAACTATATAAACATAATCGAATACAACCCAGATACGATGATTGTTCAATCTATCTATTCAACTTCCTGCTCGATTCGGTCGCTTGTATGTGAAAACGAAAGAACAGTTACCTGGTGAGTATTTCTATATAAACATCACCACGATATAATCGAATACAACTCAGTTTCAATTATCGTTTCGTCTAACCATTTAACTTTCTGTTCGATTCAGTCGCTAGTATGTGTAACGGAAGTACCGTCACCTGGTTAGTATCACTATATATACAGTATTGCGATATAATCGGATACCACCCAGATACATCGATTGTTCAGACTATCCATTCAACTTTCTGTTCGTTTCGGTCGCTCGTATGTGAAACGGGAATACCGTCACCTAGTGTGTTTAACTATATACACAGCATAACATCATAATCGAATACAACCCAGATACTATCCATTCAACCTTCTGTTCAATTCGGTTGCTCGTATGTGTAACGGAAGAACAGTTACCTGGTGAGTATAACTATATAAACATAATCGAATACAACCCAGATACGATGATTGTTCAATCTATCCATTTGACCTTCTGCTCGATTCGGTCGCTTGTATGTGAAAACGAAAGAACAGTTACCTGGTGAGTATTTCTATATAAACATCACCACGATATAATAGAATACAACTCAGTTACAATTATCGTTTCGTATAACCATTTAACCTTCTGTTCGATTCAGTCGCTGGTATGTGTAACGGAAGTACCGTCACCTGGTTAGTATCACTATATATACAGTATTGCGATATAATCGGATACCACCCAGATACATTGATTGTTCAGACTATCCATTCAACTTTCTGTTCGTTTCGGTCGCTCGTATGTGAATCGGGAATACCGTCACCTAGTGTGTTTAACTATATACACAGCATAACATCATAATCGAATACAACCCAGATACTATCCATTCAACCTTCTGTTCGATTCGGTTGCTCGTATATATAACGGAAGAACAGTAACCTGGTGAGTATTTCTATATAAACATCACCACGATATAATAGAATACAACTCAGTTACAATTATCGTTTCGTCTAACCATTTAACCTTCTGTTCGATTCAGTCGCTAGTATGTGTAACGGAAGTACCGTCACCTGGTTAGTATCACTATATATACAGTATTGCGATATAATCGGATACCACCCAGATACATTGATTGTTCAGACTATCCATTCAACTTTCTGTTCGTTTCAGTCGCTCGTATGTAAAACAAGAATACCGTCACCTAGTGTGTATAACTATATACACAGCATAACATCATAATCGAATACAACTCATATACTATCCATTCAACCTTCTGTTCAATTCAGTCGCTCGTATGTAAAACGGAAGAACAGTTACCTGGTGAGTATAACTATATAAACATAATCGAATACAACCCAGATACGATGATTGTTCAATCTATACTGAATTCAACCTTCTGCTCGATTCGGTCGCTTGTATGTAAAACGGAAGAACAGTTACCTGGTGAGTATTGCTATATAAACATCATCACGATATCATCGAATACAACTCAGATACAATTATCGTTTCGTCTAATTATTTAACCTTCTGTTCGATTCAGTCGCTAGTATGTGTAACGGAAGAACAGTTACCTGGTGAGTATAACTATATAAACATCATCGAATACAACCCAGATACGATGATTGTTCAATCTATCCATTTGACCTTCTGCTCGATTCGGTCGCTTGTATGTGAAAACGAAAGAACAGTTACCTGGTGAGTATTTCTATATAAACATCACCACGATATAATCGAATACAACTCAGTTTTAATTATCGTTTCGTCTAACCATTTAACCTTCTGTTCGATTCAGTCGCTAGTATGTGTAACGGAAGTACCGTCACCTGGTTAGTATCACTATATATACAGTATTGCGATATAATCGGATACCACCCAGATACATTGATTGTTCAGACTATCCATTCAACTTTCTGTTCGTTTCGGTCGCTCGTATGTGAAACGGGAATACCGTCACCTAGTGTGTATAACTATATACACAGCATAACATCATAATCGAATACAACCCATATACTATCCATTCAATCTTCTGTTCGATTCGGTTGCTCGTATGTATAACGGAAGAACAGTTACCTGGTGAGTATAACTATATAAACATTACCACGATATAATAGAATACAACTCAGTTACAATTATCGTTTCGTCTAACCATTTGACCTTCTGTTCGATTCAGTCGCTAGTATGTGTAACGGAAGTACCGTCACCTGGTATGTATCACTATATATACAGTATTGCGATATAATCGGATACTACCCTGATACATTGATTGTTCAGACTATCCATTCAACTTTCTGTTCGTTTCGGTTGCTCGTATGTAAAACAAGAATACCGTCACCTAGTGTGTATAACTATATACACAGCATAACATCATAATCGAATACAACCCATATACTATCCATTTAACCTTCTGTTCAATTCAGTCGCTCGTATGAGTAACGGAAGAACAGTTACCTGGTGAGTATAACTATATAAACATAATCGATTACAACCCAGATACGATGATTGTTCAATCTATCCATTTGACCTTCTGCTCGATTCAGTCGCTTGTATGTGAAAACGAAATAACAGTTACCTGGTGAGTATTTCTATATAAACATCACCACGATATAATCGAATACAACTCAGTTTAAATTATCGTTTCGTCTAACCATTTAACCTTCTGTTCGATTCAGTCGCTAGTATGTGTAACGGAAGAACAGTTACCTGGTGAGTATAACTATATAAACATAATCGAATACAACCCAGATACGATGATTGTTCAATCTATCCATTTGACCTTCTGCTCGATTCGGTCGCTTGTATGTGAAAACGAAAGAACAGTTACCTGTTGAGTATTTCTATATAAACATCACCACGATATAATCGAATACAACTCAGATACAATTATCGTTTCGTCTAACCATTTAACCTTCTGTTCGATTCAGGCGCTAGTATGTGTAACGGAAGAACAGTTACCTGGTGAGTATAACTATATAAACATTATCGAATACAACCCAGATACGATGATTGTTCAATCTATCTATTCAACCTCCTGCTCGATTCGGTCGCTTGTATGTAAAACGGAAGAACAGTTACCTGGTGAGTATTGCTATATAAACATCATCACGATATCATCGAATACAACTCAGATACAATTATCGTTTTGTCTAACCATTTAACCTTCTGTTCGATTCAGTCGCTAGTATGTGTAACGGAAGTACCGTCACCTGGTAAGTATCACTATATATACAGTATTGCGATATAATCGGATACCACCCAGATACATTGATTGTTCAGACTATCCATTCAACTTTCTGTTCGTTTCGGTCGCTCGTATGTGAAACGGGAATACCGTCACCTAGTGTGTATAACAATATACACAGCATAACATCATAATCGAATACAACCCATATACTATCCATTCAACCTTCTGTTCGATTCGGTTGCTCGTATGTATAACGGAAGAAAAGTAACCTGGTGAGTATTTCTATATAAACATCACCACGATATGATAGAATACAACTCAGTTTCAATTATCGTTTCGTCTAACCATTTAACCTTCTGTTCGATTCAGTCGCTAGTATGTGTAACGGAAGAACAGTTACCTGGTGAGTATAACTATATAAACATAATCGAATACAACCCAGATACAATGATTGTTCAATCTATCCATTTGACCTTCTGCTCGATTCGGTCGCTTGTATGTGAAAACGAAAGAACAGTAACCTGGTGAGTATTTCTATATAAACATCACCACGATATAATAGAATACAACTCAGTTACAATTATCGTTTCGTCTAACCATTTAACCTTCTCTTCGATTCAGTCGCTAGTATGTGTAACGGAAGTACCGTCACCTGGTTAGTATCACTATATATACAGTATTGCGATATAATCGGATACCACCCAGATACATTGATTGTTCAGACTATCCATTCAACTTTCTGTTCGTTTCGGTCGCTCGTATGTAAAACGGAAATACCGTCACCTAGTGTGTATAACTATATACACAGCATAACATCATAATCGAATACAACCCATATACTATCCATTCAACCTTCTGTTCGATTCGGTTGCTCGTATGTATAACGGAAGAACAGTAACCTGGTGAGTATTTCTATATAAACGATATAATAGAATACAACTCAGTTACAATTATCGTTTCGTCTAACCATTTAACCTTCTGTTCGATTCAGTCGCTAGTATGTGTAACGGAAGAACAGTTACCTGGTGAGTATAACTATATTAACATTATCGAATACAACCCAGATACGATGATTGTTCAATCTATCAATTCAACCTCCTGCTCGATTCGGTCGCTTGTATGTAAAACGGAAGAACAGTTACCTGGTGAGTATTGCTATATAAACATCATCACGATATCATCGAATACAACTCAGATACAATTATCGTTTTGTCTAACCATTTAACCTTCTGTTCGATTCAGTCGCTAGTATGTGTAACGGAAGTACCGTCACCTGGTAAGTATCACTATATATACAGTATTGCGATATAATCGGATACCAACCAGATACATTGATTGTTCAGACTATCCATTCAACTTTCTGTTCGTTTCGGTCGCTCGTATGTGAAACGGGAATACCGTCACCTAGTGTGTATAACTATATACACAGCATAACATCATAATCGAATACAACCCATATACCATCCATTCAACCTTCTGTTCGATTCGGTTGCTCGTATGTATAACGGAAGAACAGTAACCTGGTGAGTATTTCTATATAAACATCACCACGATATAATAGAATACAACTCAGTTTCAATTATCGTTTCGTCTAACCATTTAACCTTTTGTTCGATTCAGTCGCTAGTTTGTGTAACGGAAGTACCGTCACCTGGTTAGTATCACTATATATACAGTATTGCGATATAATCGGATACCACCCAGATACATTGATTGTTCAGACTATCCATTCAACTTTCTGTTCGTTTCGGTCGCTCGTATGTAAAACGGAAATACCGTCACCTAGTGTGTATAACTATATACACAGCATAACATCATAATCGAATACAACCCATATACTATCCATTCAACCTTCTGTTCGATTCGGTTGCTCGTATGTATAACGGAAGAACAGTAACCTGGTGAGTATTTCTATATAAACGATATAATAGAATACAACTCAGTTACAATTATCGTTTCGTCTAACCATTTAACCTTCTGTTCGATTCAGTCGCTAGTATGTGTAACGGAAGAACAGTTACCTGGTGAGTATAACTATATTAACATTATCGAATACAACCCAGATACGATGATTGTTCAATCTATCAATTCAACCTCCTGCTCGATTCGGTCGCTTGTATGTAAAACGGAAGAACAGTTACCTGGTGAGTATTGCTATATAAACATCATCACGATATCATCGAATACAACTCAGATACAATTATCGTTTTGTCTAACCATTTAACCTTCTGTTCGATTCAGTCGCTAGTATGTGTAACGGAAGTACCGTCACCTGGTAAGTATCACTATATATACAGTATTGCGATATAATCGGATACCAACCAGATACATTGATTGTTCAGACTATCCATTCAACTTTCTGTTCGTTTCGGTCGCTCGTATGTGAAACGGGAATACCGTCACCTAGTGTGTATAACTATATACACAGCATAACATCATAATCGAATACAACCCATATACCATCCATTCAACCTTCTGTTCGATTCGGTTGCTCGTATGTATAACGGAAGAACAGTAACCTGGTGAGTATTTCTATATAAACATCACCACGATATAATAGAATACAACTCAGTTTCAATTATCGTTTCGTCTAACCATTTAACCTTTTGTTCGATTCAGTCGCTAGTTTGTGTAACGGAAGAACAGTTACCTGGTGAGTATAACTATATAAACATAATCGAATACAACCCAGATACGATGATTGTTCAATCTATCCATTTGACCTTCTGCTCGATTCGGTCGCTTGTATGTGGAAACGAAAGAACAGTAACCTGGTGAGTATTTCTATATAAACATCACCACGATATAATAGAATACAACTCAGTTACAATTATCGTTTCGTCTAACCATTTAACCTTCTGTTCGATTCAGTCGCTAGTATGTGTAACGGAAGTACCGTCACCTGGTTAGTATCACTATATATACAGTATTGCGATATAATCGGATACCACCCAGATACATTGATTGTTCAGACTATCCATTCAACTTTCTGTTCGTTTCGGTCGCTCGTATGTAAAACGGGAATACCGTCACCTAGTGTGTATAACTATATACACAGCATAACATCATAATCGAATACAACCCATATACTATCCATTCAACCTTCTGTTCGATTCGGTTGCTCGTATGTATAACGGAAGAACAGTAACCTGGTGAGTATAACTATATAAACATAATCGAATACAACCCAGATACGATGATTGTTCAATCTATCCATTTGACCTTCTGCTCGATTCGGTCGCTTGTATGTGAAAACGAAAGAACAGTTACCTGGTGAGTATTTCTATATAAACATCACCACGATATAATCGAATACAACTCAGTTTCAATTATCGTTTCGTCTAACCATTTAACCTTCTGTTCGATTCAGTCGCTAGTATGTGTAACGGAAGAACAGTTACCTGGTGAGTATAACTATATAAACATAATCGAATACAACCCAGATACGATGATTGTTCAATCTATCCATTTGACCTTCTGCTCGATTCGGTCGCTTGTATGTGAAAACGAAAGAACAGTTACCTGGTGAGTATTTCTATATAAACATTATCACGATATAATCGAATACAACTCAGATACAATTATCGTTTCGTCTAACCATTTAACCTTCTGTTCGATTCAGTCGCTAGTATGTGTAACGGAAGAACAGTTACCTGGTGAGTATAACTATATAAACATAATCGAATACAACCCAGATACGATGAATGTTCAATCTATCCATTTGACCTTCTGCTCGATTCGGTCGCTTGTATGTGAAAACTAAAGAACAGTTCCCTGGTGAGTATTTCTATATAAACATCACCACGATATAATCGAATACAACTCAGATACAATTATCGTTTCGTCTAACCATTTAACCTTCTGTTCGATTCAGTCGCTAGTATGTGTAACGGAAGAACAGTTACCTGGTGAGTATAACTATATAAACATTATCGAATACAACCCAGATACGATGATTGTTCAATCTATCTATTCAACCTCCTGCTCGATTCGGTCGCTTGTATGTAAAACGGAAGAACAGTTACCTGGTGAGTATTGCTATATAAACTTCATCACGATATCATCGAATACAACTCAGATACAATTATCGTTTTGTCTAACCATTTAACCTTCTGTTCGATTCAGTCGCTAGTATGTGTAACGGAAGTACCGTCACCTGGTAAGTATCACTATATATACAGTATTGCGATATAATCGGATACCACCCAGATACATTGATTGTTCAGACTATCCATTCAACTTTCTGTTCGTTTCGGTCGCTCGTATGTGGAACGGGAATACCGTCACCTAGTGTGTATAACTATATACACAGCATAACATCATAATCGAATACAACCCATATACTATCCATTCAACCTTCTGTTCGATTCGGTTGCTCGTATGTATAACGGAAGAACAGTTACCTGGTGAGTATAACTATATAAACATGATCGAATACAACCCAGATACGATAATTGTTCAATCTATCCATTTGACCTTCTGTTCGATTCGGTCGCTTGTATGTGAAAACGAAAGAACAGTTACCTGGTGAGTATTTCTATATAAACATCATCACGATATAATCGAATACAACCCCAGATAGGATCATTGTTTAGTCTATCCATTCAACCTTCTGTTCAATTCAGTCGCTAGTATGTGTAACGGAAGAACAGTTACCTGGTGAGTATAACTGTATAAACATAATCGAATACAACCCAGATACGATGATTGTTCAATCTATCCATTTGATCTTCTGTTCGATTCGGTCGCTTGTATGTGAAAACGAAAGAACAGTTACCTGGTGAGTATTTTTAAATAAACATCACCACGATATAATCGAATACAACTCAGATACAATTATCGTTTCGTCTAACCATTTAACCTTCTGTTCGATTCAGTCGCTAGTATGTGTAACGGAAGAACAGTTACCTGGTGAGTATAACTATATAAACATTATCGAATACAACTCAGATACGATGATTGTTCATTTTATTCATTTGACCTTCTTCTCGATTCGGTCGCTTGTATGTGAAAACGAGAGAACAGTTACCTGGTGAGTATTTCTATATAAACATCACCACGATATAATCGAATACAACTCAGATACAATTATCGTTTCGTCTAACCATTTAACCTTCTGTTCGATTCAGTCGCTAGTATGTGTAACGGAAGAACAGTTACCTGGTGAGTATAACTATATAAACATTATCGAACACAGCCCAGATACGATGATTGTTCAATCTATCTATTCAACCTCCTGCTCGATTCGGTCGCTTGTATGTAAAACGGAAGAACAGTTACCTGGTGAGTATTGATATATAAACATCATCACGATATAATCGAATACAACCCAGATACGATGATTGTTCAATCTATCCATTTGACCTTCTTCTCGATTCGGTGGCTTGTATGTGAAAACGAAAGAACAGTTACCTGGTGAGTATTGCTATATAAACATCATTACGATATCATCGAATACAACTCAGTTACAATTATCGTTTTGTCTAACCATTTAACCTTCTGTTCGATTCAGTCGCTAGTATGTGTAACGGAAGTACCGTCACCTGGTTACTCTCACTATATATACAGTATTGCGATATAATCAGATACCACCCAGATACATTGATTGTTCAGACTATCCATTCAACTTTCTGTTCGTTTCGGTCGCTCGTATGTAAAACGGGAATACGGTCACCCAGTGTGTATAACTATATACACAGCATGACATCATAATCGAATACAACCCATATACTATCCATTCAACCTTCTGTTCGATTCGGTTGCTCGTATGTATAACGGAAGAACAGTAACCTGGTGAGTATTTCTATATAAACATCACCACGATATAATAGAATACAACTCAGTTACAATTATCCTTTCGTCTAACCAATTAACCTTCTGTTCGATTCAGTCGCTAGTATGTGTAACGGAAGTACCGTCACCTGGTTAGTATCACTATATATACAGTATTGCGATATAATCGGATACTACCCAGATTCATTGATTGTTCAGACTATCCATTCAACTTTCTGTTCGTTTCGGTCGCTCGTATGTAAAACGGGAATACCGTCACCTAGTGTGTATAACACACAGCATAACATCATAATCGAATACAACCCATATACTATCCATTCAACCTTCTGTTCGATTCGGTTGCTCGTATGTATAACGGAAGAACAGTAACCTGGTGAGTATTTCTATATAAACATCACCACGATATAATAGAATACAACTCAGTTACAATTATCGTTTCGTCTAACCATTTAACCTTCTGTTCGATTCAGTCGCTAGTATGTGTAACGGAAGTACCGTCACCTGGTATGTATCACTATATATACAGTATTGCGATATAATAGGATACCACCCTGATACATTGATTGTTCAGACTATCCATTCAACTTTCTGTTCGTTTCGGTCGCTCGTATGTAAAACAAGAATACCGTCACCTAGTGTGTATAACTATATACACAGCATAACATCATAATCGAATACAACCCGTATACTATCCATTCAACCTTCTGTTCAATTCAGTCGCTCCTATGTGTAACGGGAGAACAGTTACCTGGTGAGTATAACTATATAAACATAATCGAATACAACCCAGATACGATGATTGTTCAATCTATCCATTTGACCTTCTGCTCGATTCGGTCGCTTGTATGTGAAAACGAAAGAACAGTTACCTGGTGAGTATTTCTATATAATTATCACCACGATATAATCGAATACAACCCAGATACAATTATCGTTTCGTCTAACCATTTAACCTTCTGTTCGATTCAGTCGCTAGTATGTGTAACGGAAGAACAGTTACCTGGTGAGTATAACTATATAAACATTATCGAATACAACCCAGATACGATGATTGTTCAATCTATCTATTCAACCTCCTGCTCGATTCGGTCGCTTGTATGTAAAACGGAAGAACAGTTACCTGGTGAGTATTGCTATATAAACATCATCATGATATCATCGAATACAACTCAGATACAATTATCGTTTTGTCTAACCCTTCAACCTTCTGTTCGATTCAGTCGCTAGTATGTGTAACGGAAGTACCGTCACCTGGTAAGTATCACTATATATACAATATTGCGATATAATCGGATACCACCCAGATACATTGATTGTTCAGACTATCCATTCAACTTTCTGTTCGTTTCGGTCGCTCGTATGTGAAACGGGAATACCGTCACCTAGTGTGTATAACTATATACACAGCATAACATCATAATCGAATACAACCCATATACTATCCATTCAACCTTCTGTTCGATTCGGTTGCTCGTATGTATAACGGAAGAACAGTAACCTGGTGAGTATTTCTATATAAACATCACCACGATATAATAGAATACAACTCAGTTTCAATTACCGTTTCGTCTAACCATTTAACCTTCTGTTCGATTCAGTCGCTAGTATGTGTAACGGAAGAACAGTTACCTGGTGAGTATAACTATATAAACATAATCGAATACAACCCAGATACGATGATTGTTCAATCTATCCATTTGACCTTCTGCTCGATTCGGTCGCTTGTATGTGAAAACGAAAGAACAGTAACCTGGTGAGTATTTCTATATAAACATCACCACGATATAATAGAATACAACTCAGTTACAATTATCGTTTCGTCTAACCATTTAACCTTCTGTTCGATTCAGTCGCTAGTATGTGTAACGGAAGTACCGTCACCTGGTATGTATCACTATATATACAGTATTGCGATATAATCGGATACCACCCTGATACATTGATTGTTCAGACTATTCATTCAACTTTCTGTTCGTTTCGGTCGCTCGTATGTAAAACAAGAATACCGTCACCTAGTGTGTATAACTATATACATAGCATAACATCATAATCGAATACAACCCATATACTATCCATTCAACCTTCTGTTCAATTCAGTCGCTCGTATGTGTAACGGAAGAACAGTTACCCGGTGAATATAACTATATAAACATAATCGAATACAACCCAGATACGATGATTGTTCAATCTATCCATTTGACCTTCTGCTCGATTCGGTCGCTTGTATGTGAAAACGAAAGAACAGTTACCTGGTGAGTATTTCTATATAAACATCACCACGATATAATCGAATACAACTCAGTTTCAATTATCGTTTCGTCTAACCATTTAACCTTCTGTTCGATTCAGTCGCTAGTATGTGTAACGGAAGAACAGTTACCTGGTGAGTATAACTATATAAACATAATCGAATACAACCCAGATACGATGATTGTTCAATCTATCCATTTGACCTTCTGCTCGATTCGGTCGCTTGTATGTGAAAACGAAAGAACAGTTACCTGGTGAGTATTTCTATATAAACATTATCACGATATAATCGAATACAACTCAGATACAATTATCGTTTCGTCTAACCATTTAACCTTCTGTTCGATTCAGTCGCTAGTATGTGTAACGGAAGAACAGTTACCTGGTGAGTATAACTATATAAACATAATCGAATACAACCCAGATACGATGAATGTTCAATCTATCCATTTGACCTTCTGCTCGATTCGGTCGCTTGTATGTGAAAACTAAAGAACAGTTCCCTGGTGAGTATTTCTATATAAACATCACCACGATATAATCGAATACAACTCAGATACAATTATCGTTTCGTCTAACCATTTAACCTTCTGTTCGATTCAGTCGCTAGTATGTGTAACGGAAGAACAGTTACCTGGTGAGTATAACTATATAAACATTATCGAATACAACCCAGATACGATGATTGTTCAATCTATCTATTCAACCTCCTGCTCGATTCGGTCGCTTGTATGTAAAACGGAAGAACAGTTACCTGGTGAGTATTGCTATATAAACTTCATCACGATATCATCGAATACAACTCAGATACAATTATCGTTTTGTCTAACCATTTAACCTTCTGTTCGATTCAGTCGCTAGTATGTGTAACGGAAGTACCGTCACCTGGTAAGTATCACTATATATACAGTATTGCGATATAATCGGATACCACCCAGATACATTGATTGTTCAGACTATCCATTCAACTTTCTGTTCGTTTCGGTCGCTCGTATGTGGAACGGGAATACCGTCACCTAGTGTGTATAACTATATACACAGCATAACATCATAATCGAATACAACCCATATACTATCCATTCAACCTTCTGTTCGATTCGGTTGCTCGTATGTATAACGGAAGAACAGTTACCTGGTGAGTATAACTATATAAACATGATCGAATACAACCCAGATACGATAATTGTTCAATCTATCCATTTGACCTTCTGTTCGATTCGGTCGCTTGTATGTGAAAACGAAAGAACAGTTACCTGGTGAGTATTTCTATATAAACATCATCACGATATAATCGAATACAACCCCAGATAGGATCATTGTTTAGTCTATCCATTCAACCTTCTGTTCAATTCAGTCGCTAGTATGTGTAACGGAAGAACAGTTACCTGGTGAGTATAACTGTATAAACATAATCGAATACAACCCAGATACGATGATTGTTCAATCTATCCATTTGATCTTCTGTTCGATTCGGTCGCTTGTATGTGAAAACGAAAGAACAGTTACCTGGTGAGTATTTTTAAATAAACATCACCACGATATAATCGAATACAACTCAGATACAATTATCGTTTCGTCTAACCATTTAACCTTCTGTTCGATTCAGTCGCTAGTATGTGTAACGGAAGAACAGTTACCTGGTGAGTATAACTATATAAACATTATCGAATACAACTCAGATACGATGATTGTTCATTTTATTCATTTGACCTTCTTCTCGATTCGGTCGCTTGTATGTGAAAACGAGAGAACAGTTACCTGGTGAGTATTTCTATATAAACATCACCACGATATAATCGAATACAACTCAGATACAATTATCGTTTCGTCTAACCATTTAACCTTCTGTTCGATTCAGTCGCTAGTATGTGTAACGGAAGAACAGTTACCTGGTGAGTATAACTATATAAACATTATCGAACACAGCCCAGATACGATGATTGTTCAATCTATCTATTCAACCTCCTGCTCGATTCGGTCGCTTGTATGTAAAACGGAAGAACAGTTACCTGGTGAGTATTGATATATAAACATCATCACGATATAATCGAATACAACCCAGATACGATGATTGTTCAATCTATCCATTTGACCTTCTTCTCGATTCGGTGGCTTGTATGTGAAAACGAAAGAACAGTTACCTGGTGAGTATTGCTATATAAACATCATTACGATATCATCGAATACAACTCAGTTACAATTATCGTTTTGTCTAACCATTTAACCTTCTGTTCGATTCAGTCGCTAGTATGTGTAACGGAAGTACCGTCACCTGGTTACTCTCACTATATATACAGTATTGCGATATAATCAGATACCACCCAGATACATTGATTGTTCAGACTATCCATTCAACTTTCTGTTCGTTTCGGTCGCTCGTATGTAAAACGGGAATACGGTCACCCAGTGTGTATAACTATATACACAGCATGACATCATAATCGAATACAACCCATATACTATCCATTCAACCTTCTGTTCGATTCGGTTGCTCGTATGTATAACGGAAGAACAGTAACCTGGTGAGTATTTCTATATAAACATCACCACGATATAATAGAATACAACTCAGTTACAATTATCCTTTCGTCTAACCAATTAACCTTCTGTTCGATTCAGTCGCTAGTATGTGTAACGGAAGTACCGTCACCTGGTTAGTATCACTATATATACAGTATTGCGATATAATCGGATACTACCCAGATTCATTGATTGTTCAGACTATCCATTCAACTTTCTGTTCGTTTCGGTCGCTCGTATGTAAAACGGGAATACCGTCACCTAGTGTGTATAACACACAGCATAACATCATAATCGAATACAACCCATATACTATCCATTCAACCTTCTGTTCGATTCGGTTGCTCGTATGTATAACGGAAGAACAGTAACCTGGTGAGTATTTCTATATAAACATCACCACGATATAATAGAATACAACTCAGTTACAATTATCGTTTCGTCTAACCATTTAACCTTCTGTTCGATTCAGTCGCTAGTATGTGTAACGGAAGTACCGTCACCTGGTATGTATCACTATATATACAGTATTGCGATATAATAGGATACCACCCTGATACATTGATTGTTCAGACTATCCATTCAACTTTCTGTTCGTTTCGGTCGCTCGTATGTAAAACAAGAATACCGTCACCTAGTGTGTATAACTATATACACAGCATAACATCATAATCGAATACAACCCGTATACTATCCATTCAACCTTCTGTTCAATTCAGTCGCTCCTATGTGTAACGGGAGAACAGTTACCTGGTGAGTATAACTATATAAACATAATCGAATACAACCCAGATACGATGATTGTTCAATCTATCCATTTGACCTTCTGCTCGATTCGGTCGCTTGTATGTGAAAACGAAAGAACAGTTACCTGGTGAGTATTTCTATATAATTATCACCACGATATAATCGAATACAACCCAGATACAATTATCGTTTCGTCTAACCATTTAACCTTCTGTTCGATTCAGTCGCTAGTATGTGTAACGGAAGAACAGTTACCTGGTGAGTATAACTATATAAACATTATCGAATACAACCCAGATACGATGATTGTTCAATCTATCTATTCAACCTCCTGCTCGATTCGGTCGCTTGTATGTAAAACGGAAGAACAGTTACCTGGTGAGTATTGCTATATAAACATCATCATGATATCATCGAATACAACTCAGATACAATTATCGTTTTGTCTAACCCTTCAACCTTCTGTTCGATTCAGTCGCTAGTATGTGTAACGGAAGTACCGTCACCTGGTAAGTATCACTATATATACAATATTGCGATATAATCGGATACCACCCAGATACATTGATTGTTCAGACTATCCATTCAACTTTCTGTTCGTTTCGGTCGCTCGTATGTGAAACGGGAATACCGTCACCTAGTGTGTATAACTATATACACAGCATAACATCATAATCGAATACAACCCATATACTATCCATTCAACCTTCTGTTCGATTCGGTTGCTCGTATGTATAACGGAAGAACAGTAACCTGGTGAGTATTTCTATATAAACATCACCACGATATAATAGAATACAACTCAGTTTCAATTACCGTTTCGTCTAACCATTTAACCTTCTGTTCGATTCAGTCGCTAGTATGTGTAACGGAAGAACAGTTACCTGGTGAGTATAACTATATAAACATAATCGAATACAACCCAGATACGATGATTGTTCAATCTATCCATTTGACCTTCTGCTCGATTCGGTCGCTTGTATGTGAAAACGAAAGAACAGTAACCTGGTGAGTATTTCTATATAAACATCACCACGATATAATAGAATACAACTCAGTTACAATTATCGTTTCGTCTAACCATTTAACCTTCTGTTCGATTCAGTCGCTAGTATGTGTAACGGAAGTACCGTCACCTGGTATGTATCACTATATATACAGTATTGCGATATAATCGGATACCACCCTGATACATTGATTGTTCAGACTATTCATTCAACTTTCTGTTCGTTTCGGTCGCTCGTATGTAAAACAAGAATACCGTCACCTAGTGTGTATAACTATATACATAGCATAACATCATAATCGAATACAACCCATATACTATCCATTCAACCTTCTGTTCAATTCAGTCGCTCGTATGTGTAACGGAAGAACAGTTACCCGGTGAGTATAACTATATAAACATAATCGAATACAACCCAGATACGATGATTGTTCAATCTATCCATTTGACCTTCTGCTCGATTCGGTCGCTTGTATGTGAAAACGAAAGAACAGTTACCTGGTGAGTATTTCTATATAAACATCACCACGATATAATCGAATACAACTCAGTTTCAATTATCGTTTCGTCTAACCATTTAACCTTCTGTTCGATTCAGTCGCTAGTATGTGTAACGGAAGAACAGTTACCTGGTGAGTATAACTATATAAACATAATCGAATACAACCCAGATACGATGATTGTTCAATCTATTCATTTGACCTTCTGCTCGATTCGGTCGCTTGTATGTGAAAATGAAAGAACAGTTACCTGGTGAGTATTCCTATATAAACATCACCACGATATAATCGAATACAACTCAGATACAATTATCGTTTCGTCCAACCATTTAACCTTCTGTTCGATTCAGTCGCTAGTACGTGTAACGGAAGAACAGTTACCTGGTGAGTATAACTATATAAACATTATCGAATACAACCCAGATACGATGATTGTTCAATCTATCTATTCAACCTCCTGCTCGATTCGGTCGCTTGTATGTAAAACGGAAGAACAGTTACCTGGTGAGTATTGCTATATAAACATCATCACGATATCATCGAATACAACTCAGATACAATTATCGTTTTGTCTAACCATTCAACCTTCTGTTCGATTCAGTCGCTAGTATGTGTAACGGAAGTACCGTCACCTGGTAAGTATCACTATATATACAGTATTGCGATATAATCGGATACCACCCAGATACATTGATTGTTCAGACTATCCATTCAACTTTCTGTTCGTTTCGGTCGCTCGTATGTGAAACGGGAATACCGTCACCTAGTGTGTGTAACTATATACACAGCATAACATCATAATCGAATACAACCCATATACTATCCATTCAACCTTCTGTTCTATTCGGTTGCTCGTATGTATAACGGAAGAACAGTAACCTGGTGAGTATTTCTATATAAACATCACCACGATATAATAGAATACAACTCAGTTTCAATTATCGTTTCGTCTAACCATTTAACCTTCTGTTCGATTCAGTCGCTAGTATGTGTAACGGAAGAACAGTTACCTGGTGAGTATAACTATATGAACATAATCGAATACAACCCAGATACGATGATTGTTCAATCTATCCATTTGACCTTCTGCTCGGTTCGGTCGCTTGTATGTGAAAACGAAAGAACAGTAACCTGGTGAGTATTTCTATATAAACATCACCACGATATAATAGAATACAACTCAGTTACAATTATCGTTTCGTCTAACCATTCAACCTTCTGTTCGATTCAGTCGCTAGTATGTGTAACGGAAGTACCGTCACCTGGTTAGTATCACTATATATACGGATACCACCCAGATACATTGATTGTTCAGACTATCCATTCAACTTTCTGTTCGTTTCGGTCGCTCGTATGTAAAATGGGAATACCGTCACCTAGTGTGTATAACTATATACACAGCATAACATCATAATCGAATACAACCCATATACTATCCGTTCAACCTTCTGTTCGATTCGGTTGCTCGTATGTATAACGGAAGAACAGTAACCTGGTGAGTATTTCTATATAAACATCACCACGATATAATAGAATACAACTCAGTTACAATTATCGTTTCGTCTAACCATTTAACCTTCTGTTCGATTCAGTCGCTAGTATGTGTAACGGAAGTACCGTCACCTGGTATGTATCACTATATATACAGTATTGCGATATAATCGGATACCACCCTGATACATTGATTGTTCAGACTATCCATTCAACTTTCTGTTCGTTTCGGTCGCTCGTATGTGTAACGGAAAAACAGTTACCTGGTGAGTATAACTATATAAACATAATCGAATACAACCCAGATACGATGATTGTTCAATCTATCCATTTGACCTTCTGCTCGATTCGGTCGCTTGTATGTGAAAACGAAAGAACAGTTACCTGGTGAGTATTTCTATATAAACATCACCACGATATAATCGAATACAACTCAGTTTCAATTATCGTTTCGTCTAACCATTTAACCTTCTGTTCGATTCAGTCGCTAGTATGTGTAACGGAAGAACAGTTACCTGGTGAGTATAACTATATAAACATAATCGAATACAACCCAGATACGATGATTGTTCAATCTATCCATTTGACCTTCTGCTCGATTCGGTCGCTTGTATGTGAAAATGAAAGAACAGTTACCTAGTGAGTATTTCTATATAAACATCACCACGATATAATCGAATACAACTCAGATACAATTATCGTTTCGTCTAACCATTTAACCTTCTGTTCGATTCAGTCGCTAGTATGTGTAACGGAAGAACAGTTACCTGGTGAGTATAACTATATAAACATTATCGAATACAACCCAGATACGATGATTGTTCAATCTATCTATTCAACCTCCTGCTCGATTCGGTCGCTTGTATGTAAAACGGAAGAACAGTTACCTGGTGAGTATTGCTATATAAACATCATCACGATATCATCGAATACAACTCAGATACAATTATCGTTTTGTCTAACCATTCAACCTTCTGTTCGATTCAGTCGCTAGTATGTGTAACGGAAGTACCGTCACCTGGTAAGTATCACTATATATACAGTATTGCGATATAATCGGATACCACCCAGATACATTGATTGTTCAGACTATCCATTCAACTTTCTGTTCGTTTCGGTCGCTCGTATGTGAAACGGGAATACCGTCACCTAGTGTGTATAACTATATACACAGCATAACATCATAATCGAATACAACCCATATACTATCCATTCAACCTTCTGTTCGATTCGGTTGCTCGTATGTATAACGGAAGAACAGTAACCTGGTGAGTATTTCTATATAAACATCACCACGATATAATAGAATACAACTCAGTTTCAATTATCGTTTCGTCTAACCATTTAACCTTCTGTTCGATTCAGTCGCTAGTATGTGTAACGGAAGAACAGTTACCTGGTGAGTATAACTATATGAAGATAATCGAATACAACCCAGATACGATGATTGTTCAATCTATCCATTTGACCTTCTGCTCGATTCGGTCGCTTGTATGTGAAAACGAAAGAACAGTAACCTGGTGAGTATTTCTATATAAACATCACCACGATATAATAGAATACAACTCAGTTACAATTATCGTTTCGTCTAACCATTCAACCTTCTGTTCGATTCAGTCGCTAGTATGTGTAACGGAAGTACCGTCACCTGGTTAGTATCACTATATATACAGTATGGCGATTTAATCGGGTACCACCCAGATACATTGATTGTTCAGACTATCCATTCAACTTTCTGTTCGTTTCGGTCGCTCGTATGTAAAACGGGAAAACCGTCACCTAGTGTGTATAACTATATACACAGCATAACGATGATTGTTCAATCTATCCATTTGACCTTCTGCTCGATTCGGTCGCTTGTATGTGAAAATGAAAGAACAGTTACCTGGTGAGTATTTCTATATAAACATTTTCACGATATAATCGAATACAACTCAGATACAATTATCGTTTCGTCTAACCATTTAACCTTCTGTTCGATTCAGTCGCTAGTATGTGTAACGGAAGAACAGTTACCTGGTGAGTATAACTATATAAACATTATCGAATACAACCCAGATACGATGATTGTTCTTTCTATCTATTCAACCTCCTGCTCGATTCGGTCGCTTGTATGTAAAACGGAAGAACAGTTACCTGGTGAGTATTGCTATATAAACATCATCACGATATCATCGAATACAACTCAGATACAATTATCGTTTTGTCTAACCATTCAACCTTCTGTTCGATTCAGTCGCTAGTATGTGTAACGGAAGTACCGTCACCTGGTAAGTATCACTATATATACAGTATTGCGATATAATCGGATACCACCCAGATACATTGATTGTTCAGACTATCCATTCAACTTTCTGTTCGTTTCGGTCGCTCGTATGTGAAACGGGAATACCGTCACCTAGTGTGTATAACTATATACACAGCATAACATCATAATCGAATACAACCCATATACTATCCATTCAACCTTCTGTTCGATTCGGTTGCTCGTATGTATAACGGAAGGACAGTAACCTGGTGAGTATTTCTATATAAACATCACCACGATATAATAGAATACAACTCAGTTTCAATTATCGTTTCGTCTAACCATTTAACCTTCTGTTCGATTCAGTCGCTAGTATGTGTAACGGAAGAACAGTTACCTGGTGAGTATAACTATATAAACATAATCGAATACAACCCAGATACGATGATTGTTCAATCTATCCATTTGACCTTCTGCTCGATTCGGTCGCTTGTATGTGAAAACGAAAGAACAGTAACCTGGTGAGTATTTCTATATAAACATCACCACGATATAATAGAATACAACTCAGTTACAATTATCGTTTCGTCTAACCATTCAACCTTCTGTTCGATTCAGTCGCTAGTATGTGTAACGGAAGTACCGTCACCTGGTTAGTATCACTATATATACAGTATTGCGATATAATCGGATACCACCCAGATACATTGATTGTTCAGACTATCCATTCAAATTTCTGTTCGTTTCGGTCGCTCGTATGTAAAACGGGAAAACCGTCACCTAGTGTGTATAACTATATACACAGCATAACATCATAATCGAATACAACCCATATACTATCCGTTCAACCTTCTATTCGATTCGGTTGCTCGTATGTATAACGGAAGAACAGTAACCTGGTGAGTATTTCTATATAAACATCACCACGATATAATAGAATACAACTCAGTTACAATTATCGTTTCGTCTAACCATTTAACCTTCTGTTCGATTCAGTCGCTAGTATGTGTAACGGAAGTACCGTCACCTGGTATGTATCACTATATATACAGTATTGCGATATAATCGGATACCACCCTGATACATTGATTGTTCAGACTATCCATTCAACTTTCTGTTCGTTTCGGTCGCTCGTATGTAAAACAAGAATACCGTCACCTAGTGTGAATAACTATATACACAGCATAACATCATAATCGAATACAACCCATATACTATCCATTCAACCTTCTGTTCAATTCAGTCGCTCGTATGTGTAACGGAAGAACAGTTACCTGGTGAGTATAACTATATAAACATAATCGAATACAACCCAGATACGATGATTGTTCAATCTATCCATTTGACCTTCTGCTCGATTCGGTCGCTTGTATGTGAAAACGAAAGAACAGTTACCTGGTGAGTATTTCTATATAAACATCACCACGATATAATCGAATACAACTCAGTTTCAATTATCGTTTCATCTAACCATTCAACCTTCTGTTCGATTCAGGCGCTAGTATGTGTAACGGAAGAAAAGTTACCTGGTGAGTATAACTATATAAACATAATCGAATACAACCCAGATACGATGATTGTTCAATCTATCCATTTGACCTTCTGCTCGATTCGGTCGCTTGTATGTGAAAACGAAAGAACAGTTACCTGGTGAGTATTTCTATATGAACATCACCACGATATAATCGAATACAACTCAGATACAATTATCGTTTCGTCTAACCATTTAACCTTCTGTTCGATTCAGTCGCTAGTATGTGTAACCGAAGAACAGTTACCTGGTAAGTATAACTATATAAACATAATCGAATACAACCCAGATACGATGATTGTTCAATCTATCTATTCGACCTTCTGCTCGATTCGGTCGCTTGTATGTGAAAACGAAAGAACAGTAACCTGGTGAGTATTTCTATATAAACATCACCACGATATAATAGAATACAACTCAGTTACAATTATCGTTTCGTCTAACCATTTAACCTTCTGTTCGATTCAGTCGCTAGTATGTGTAACGGAAGTACCGTCGCCTGGTTAGTATCACTATATATACAGTATTGCGATATAATCGGATACCACCCAGATACATTGATTGTTCAGACTATCCATTCAACTTTCTGTTCGTTTCGGTCGCTCGTATGTAAAACGGGAATACCGTCACCTAGTGTGTATAACTATATACACAGCACAACATCATAATCGAATACAACCCATATACTATCCATTCAACCTTCTGTTCGATTCGGTTGCTCGTATGTATAACGGAAGAACAGTAACCTGGTGAGTATTTCTATATAAACATCACCACGATATAATAGAATACAACTCAGTTACAATTATCGTTTCGTCTAACCATTCAACCTTCTGTTCGATTCAGTCGCAAGTATGTGTAACGGAAGTACCGTCACCTGGTATGTATCACTATATATACAGTATTGCGATATAATCGGATACCACCCTGATACATTGATTGTTCAGACTATCCATTCAACTTTCTGTTCGTTTCGGTCGCTCGTATGTAAAACAAGAATACCGTCACCTAGTGTGTATAACTATATACACAGCATAACATCATAATCGAATACAACCCATAAACTATCCATTCATCCTTCTGTTCAATTCAGTCGCTAGTATGTGTAACGGAAGAACAGTTACCTGGTGAGTATAACTATATAAACATAATCGAATACAACCCAGATACGATGATTGTTCAATCTATCCATTTGACCTTCTGCTCGATTCGGTCGCTTGTATGTGAAAACGAAAGAACAGTTACCTGGTGAGTATTGCTATATAAACATCATCACGATATAATAGAATACAACTCAGATACAATTATCGTTTCGTCTAACCATTTAACCTTCTGTTCGATTCAGTCGCTAGTATGTGTAACGGAAGAACAGTTACCTGGTGAGTATAACTATATAAACATTATCGAATACAACCCAGATACGATGATTGTTCAATCTATCTATTCGACCTTCTGCTCGATTCGGTCGCTTGTATGTGAAAACGAAAGAACAGTAACCTGGTGAGTATTTCTATATAAACATCACCACGATATAATAGAATACAACTCAGTTACAATTATCGTTTCGTCTAACCATTCAACCTTCTGTTCGATTCAGTCGCTAGTATGTGTAACGGAAGTACCGTCGCCTGGTTAGTATCACTATATATACAGTATTGCGATATAATCGGATACCACCTAGATACATTGATTGTTCAGACTATCCATTCAACTTTCTGTTCGTTTCGGTCGCTCGTATGTAAAACGGGAATACCGTCACCTAGTGTGTATAACTATATACACAGCATAACATCATAATCGAATACAACCCATATACTATCCATTCAACCTTCTGTTCGATTCGGTTGCTCGTATGTATAACGGAAGAACAGTAACCTGGTGAGTATTTCTATATAAACATCACCACGATATAATAGAATACAACTCAGTTACAATTATCGTTTCGTCTAACCATTTAACCTTCTGTTCGATTCAGTCGCTAGTATGTGTAACGGAAGTACCGTCACCTGGTATGTATCACTATATATACAGTATTGCGATATAATCGGATACCACCCTGATACATTGATTGTTCAGACTATCCATTCAACTTTCTGTTCAATTCAGTCGCTCGTATGTGTAACGGAAGAACAGTTACCTGGTGAGTATAACCATATGAACATAATCGAATACAACCCAGATACGATGATTGTTCAATCTATCCATTTGACCTTCTGCTCGATTCGGTCGCTTGTATGTGAAAACGAAAGAACAGTTACCTGGTGAGTATTTCTATATAAACATCACCACGATATAATCGAATACAACTCAGATACAATTATCGTTTCGTCTAACCATTTAACCTTCTGTTCGATTCGGTCGCTAGTATGTGTAACGGAAGAACAGTTACCTGGTGAGTATAACTATATAAACATTATCGAAAACAACCCAGATACGATGATTGTTCAATTTATCCATTTGACCTTCTGCTCGATTCGGTCGCATGTATGTGAAAATGAAAGAACAGTTACCTGGTGAGTATTTCTATATAAACATCACCACGATATAATCGAATACAACTCAGATACAATTATCGTTTCGTCTAACCATTAAACCTTCTGTTCGATTCAGTCGCTAGTATGTGTAACGGAAGAACAGTTACCTGGTGAGTATAACTATATAAACATTATCGAATACAACCCAGATACGATGATTGTTCAATCTATCTATTCAACCTCCTGCTCGATGCGGTCGCTTGTATGTAAAACGGAAGAACAGTAACCTGGTGAGTATTGCTATATAAACATCATCACGATATCATCGAATACAACTCAGATACAATTATCGTTTTGTCTAACCATTTAACCTTCTGTTCGATTCAGTCGCTAGTATGTGTAACGGAAGTACCGTCACCTGGTAAGTATCACTATATATACAGTATTGCGATATAATCGGATACCACCCAGATACATTGATTGTTCAGACTATCCATTCAACATTCTGTTCGTTTCGGTCGCTCGTATGTGAAACGGGAATACCGTCACCTAGTGTGTATTACTATATACACAGCATAACATCATAATCGAATACAACCCATATACTATCCATTCAACCTTCTGTTCGATTCGGTTGCTCGTATGTATAACGGAAGAACAGTAACCTGGTGAGTATTTCTATATAAACATCACCACGATATAATAGAATACAACTCAGTTTCAATTATCGTTTCGTCTAACCATTTAACCTTCTGTTCGATTCAGTCGCTAGTATGTGTAACGGAAGTACCTTCACCTGGTATGTATCACTATATATACAGTATTGCGATATAATCGGATACCACCCCGATACATTGATTGTTCAGACTATCCATTCAACTTTCTGTTCGTTTCGGTCGCTCGTATGTAAAACAAGAATACCGTCACCTAGTGTGTATAACTATATACACAGCATAACATCATAATCGAATACAACCCATATACTATCCATTCAACCTTCTGTTCAATTCAGTCGCTCGTATGTGTAACGGAAGAACAGTTACCTGGTGAGTATAACTATATAAACATAATCGAATACAACCCAGATACGATGATTGTTCAATCTATCCATTTGACCTTCTGCTCGATTCGGTCGCTTGTATGTGAAAACGAAAGAACAGTTACCTGGTGAGTATTTCTATATAAACATCACCACGATATAATCGAATACAACTCAGTTTCAATTATCGTTTCGTCTAACCATTTAACCTTCTGTTCGATTCAGTCGCTAGTATGTGTAACGGAAGAACAGTTACCTGGTGAGTATAACTATATAAACATAATCGAATACAACCCAGATACGATGATTGTTCAATCTATCCATTTGACCTTCTGCTCGATTCGGTCGCTTGTATGTGAAAACGAAAGAACAGTTACCTGGTGAGTATTTCTATATGAACATCACCACGATATAATCGAATACAACTCAGATACAATTATCGTTTCGTCTAACCATTTAACCTTCTGTTCGATTCAGTCGCTAGTATGTGTAACCGAAGAACAGTTACCTGGTAAGTATAACTATATAAACATAATCGAATACAACCCAGATACGATGATTGTTCAATCTATCTATTCGACCTTCTGCTCGATTCGGTCGCTTGTATGTGAAAACGAAAGAACAGTAACCTGGTGAGTATTTCTATATAAACATCACCACGATATAATAGAATACAACTCAGTTACAATTATCGTTTCGTCTAACCATTTAACCTTCTGTTCGATTCAGTCGCTAGTATGTGTAACGGAAGTACCGTCGCCTGGTTAGTATCACTATATATACAGTATTGCGATATAATCGGATACCACCCAGATACATTGATTGTTCAGACTATCCATTCAACTTTCTGTTCGTTTCGGTCGCTCGTATGTGAAACGGGAATACTGTCACCTAGTGTGTATAACTATATACACAGCATAACATCATAATCGAATACAACCCATATACTATCCATTCAACCTTCTGTTCGATTCGGTTGCTCGTATGTATAACGGAAGAACAGTAACCTGGTGAGTATTTCTATATAAACATCACCACGATATAATAGAATACAACTCAGTTTCAATTATCGTTTCGTCTAACCATTTAACCTTCTGTTCGATTCAGTCGCTAGTATGTGTAACGGAAGAACAGTTACCTGGTGAGTATAACTATATAAACATAATCGAATACAACCCAGATACGATGATTGTTCAATCTATCCATTTGACCTTCTACTCGATTCGGTCGCTTGTATGTGAAAACGAAAGAACAGTAACCTGGTGAGTATTTATATATAAACATCACCACGATATAATAAAACACAACTCAGTTACAATTATCGTTTTGTCTAACCATTTAACCTTCTGTTCGATTCAGTCGCTAGTATGTGTAACGGAAGTACCGTCACCTGGTATGTATCACTATATATACAGTATTGCGATATAATCGGATACCACCCTGATACATTGATTGTTCAGACTATCCATTCAACTTTCTGTTCGTTTCGGTCGCTCGTATGTAAAACAAGAATACCGTCACCTAGTGTGTATAACTATATACACAGCATAACATCATAATCGAATACAACCCATATACTATCCATTCAACCTTCTGTTCGATTCAGTCGCTAGTATGTGTAACGGAAGAACAGTTACCTGGTGAGTATAACTATATAAACATAATCGAATACAACCCAGATACGATGATTGTTCAATCTATCCATATGACCTTCTGCTCGATTCGGTCGCTTGTATGTGAAAACGAAAGAACAGTAACCTGGTGAGTATTTCTATATAAACATCACCACGATATAATCGAATACAACTCAGATACAATTATCGTTTCGTCTAACCATTTAACCTTCTGTTCGATTCAGTCGCTAGTATGTGTAACGGAAAAACAGTTACCTGGTGAGTATAACTATATAAACATTATCGAATACAACCCAGATACGATGATTGTTCAATCTATCCATTCAACTTTCTGTTCGTTTCGGTCGCTCGTATGTGAAACGGGAATACCGTCACCTAGTGTGTATAACTATATACACAGCATAACATCATAATCGAATACAACCCATATACTATCCATTCAACCTTCTGTTCGATTCGGTTGCTCGTATGTATAACGGAAGAACAGTAACCTGGTGAGTATTTCTATATAAACATCACCACGATATAATAGAATACAACTCAGTTACAATTATCGTTTCGTCTAACCATTCAACCTTCTGTTCGATTCAGTCGCTAGTATGTGTAACGGAAGTACTGTCACCTGGTATGTATCACTATATATACAGTATTGCGATATAATCGGATACCACCCTGATACATTGATTGTTCAGACTATCCATTCAACTTTCTGTTCGTTTCGGTCGCTCGTATGTAAAACAAGAATACCGTCACCTAGTGTGTATAACTATATACACAGCATAACATCATAATCGAATACAACCCATATACTATCCATTCAACCTTCTGTTCAATTCAGTCGCTCGTATGTGTAACGGAAGAACAGTTACCTGGTGAGTATAACCATATGAACATAATCGAATACAACCCAGATACGATGATTGTTCAATCTATCCATTTGACCTTCTGCTCGATTCGGTCGCTTGTATGTGAAAACGAAAGAACAGTTACCTGGTGAGTATTTCTATATAAACATCACCACGATATAATCGAATACAACTCAGATACAATTATCGTTTCGTCTAACCATTTAACCTTCTGTTCGATTCGGTCGCTAGTATGTGTAACGGAAGAACAGTTACCTGGTGAGTATAACTATATAAACATTATCGAATACAACCCAGATACGATGATTGTTCAATTTATCCATTTGACCTTCTGCTCGATTCGGTCGCATGTATGTGAAAATGAAAGAACAGTTACCTGGTGAGTATTTCTATATAAACATCACCACGATATAATCGAATACAACTCAGATACAATTATCGTTTCGTCTAACCATTTAACCTTCTGTTCGATTCAGTCGCTAGTATGTGTAACGGAAGAACAGTTACCTGGTGAGTATAACTATATAAACATTATCGAATACAACCCAGATACGATGATTGTTCAATCTATCTATTCAACCTCCTGCTCGATTCGGTCGCTTGTATGTAAAACGGAAGAACAGTAACCTGGTGAGTATTGCTATATAAACATCATCACGATATCATCGAATACAACTCAGATACAATTATCGTTTTGTCTAACCATTTAACCTTCTGTTCGATTCAGTCGCTAGTATGTGTAACGGAAGTATCGTCACCTGGTAAGTATCACTATATTTACAGTATTGCGATATAATCGGATACCACCCAGATACATTGATTGTTCAGACTATCCATTCAACTTTCTGTTCGTTTCGGTCGCTCGTATGTGAAACGGGAATACCGTCACCTAGTGTGTATAACTATATACACAGCATAACATCATAATCGAATACAACCCATATACAACATTCAACCTTCAACATTCAACATTCAACCTTCTGTTCGATTCGGTTGCTCGTATGTATAACGGAAGAACAGTAACCTGGTGAGTATTTCTATATAAACATCACCACGATATAATAGAATACAACTCAGTTTCAATTATCGTTTCGTCTAACCATTTAACCTTCTGTTCGATTCAGTCGCTAGTATGTGTAACGGAAGTACCGTCACCTGGTATGTATCACTATATATACAGTATTGCGATATAATCGGATACCACCTTGATACATTGATTGTTCAGACTATCCATTCAACTTTCTGTTCGTTTCGGTCGCTCGTATGTAAAACAAGAATACCGTCACCTAGTGTGTATAACTATATACACAGCATAACATCATAATCGAATACAACCCATATACTATCCATTCAACCTTCTGTTCAATTCAGTCGCTAGTATGTGTAACGGAAGAACAGTTACCTGGTGAGTATAACTATATAAACATAATCGAATACAACCCAGATACGATGATTGTTCAATCTATCCATTTGACCTTCTGCTCGATTCGGTCGCTTGTATGTGAAAACGAAAGAACAGTTACCTGGTGAGTATTGCTATATAAACATCATCACGATATAATAGAATACAACTCAGATACAATTATCGTTTCGTCTAACCATTTAACCTTCTGTTCGATTCAGTCGCTAGTATGTGTAACGGAAGAACAGTTACCTGGTGAGTATAACTATATAAACATTATCGAATACAACCCAAATACGATGATTGTTCAATCTATCTATTCGACCTTCTGCTCGATTCGGTCGCTTGTATGTGAAAACGAAAGAACAGTAACCTGGTGAGTATTTCTATATAAACATCACCACGATATAATAGAATACAACTCAGTTACAATTATCGTTTCGTCTAACCATTTAACCTTCTGTTCGATTCAGTCGCTAGTATGTGTAACGGAAGTACCGTCGCCTGGTTAGTATCACTATATATACAGTATTGCGATATAATCGGATACCACCTAGATACATTGATTGTTCAGACTATCCATTCAACTTTCTGTTCGTTTCGGTCGCTCGTATGTAAAACGGGAATACCGTCACCTAGTGTGTATAACTATATACACAGCATAACATCATAATCGAATACAACCCATATACTATCCATTCAACCTTCTGTTCGATTCGGTTGCTCGTATGTATAACGGAAGAACAGTAACCTGGTGAGTATTTCTATATAAACATCACCACGATATAATAGAATACAACTCAGTTACAATTATCGTTTCGTCTAACCATTTAACCTTCTGTTCGATTCAGTCGCTAGTATGTGTAACGGAAGTACCGTCACCTGGTATGTATCACTATATATACAGTATTGCGATATAATCGGATACCACCCTGATACATTGATTGTTCAGACTATCCATTCAACTTTCTGTTCAATTCAGTCGCTCGTATGTGTAACGGAAGAACAGTTACCTGGTGAGTATAACCATATGAACATAATCGAATACAACCCAGATACGATGATTGTTCAATCTATCCATTTGACCTTCTGCTCGATTCGGTCGCTTGTATGTGAAAACGAAAGAACAGTTACCTGGTGAGTATTTCTATATAAACATCACCACGATATAATCGAATACAACTCAGATACAATTATCGTTTCGTCTAACCATTTAACCTTCTGTTCGATTCGGTCGCTAGTATGTGTAACGGAAGAACAGTTACCTGGTGAGTATAACTATATAAACATTATCGAATACAACCCAGATACGATGATTGATCAATTTATCCATTTGACCTTCTGCTCGATTCGGTCGCATGTATGTGAAAATGAAAGAACAGTTACCTGGTGAGTATTTCTATATAAACATCACCACGATATAATCGAATACAACTCAGATACAATTATCGTTTCGTCTAACCATTTAACCTTCTGTTCGATTCAGTCGCTAGTATGTGTAACGGAAGAACAGTTACCTGGTGAGTATAACTATATAAACATTATCGAATACAACCCAGATACGATGATTGTTCAATCTATCTATTCAACCTCCTGCTCGATGCGGTCGCTTGTATGTAAAACGGAAGAACAGTAACCTGGTGAGTATTGCTATATAAACATCATCACGATATCATCGAATACAACTCAGATACAATTATCGTTTTGTCTTACCATTTAACCTTCTGTTCGATTCAGTCGCTAGTATGTGTAACGGAAGTACCGTCACCTGGTAAGTATCACTATATATACAGTATTGCGATATAATCGGATACCACCCAGATACATTGATTGTTCAGACTATCCATTCAACTTTCTGTTCGTTTCGGTCGCTCGTATGTGAAACGGGAATACCGTCACCTAGTGTGTATAACTATATACACAGCATAACATCATAATCGAATACAACCCATATACTATCCATTCTACCTTCTGTTCGATTCGGTTGCTCGTATGTATAACGGAAGAACAGTAACCTGGTGAGTATTTCTATATAAACATCACCACGATATAATAGAATACAACTCAGTTTCAATTATCGTTTCGTCTAACCATTTAACCTTCTGTTCGATTCAGTCGCTAGTATGTGTAACGGAAGTACCTTCACCTGGTATGTATCACTATATATACAGTATTGCGATATAATCGGATACCACCCTGATACATTGATTGTTCAGACTATCCATTCAACTTTCTGTTCGTTTCGGTCGCTCGTATGTAAAACAAGAATACCGTCACCTAGTGTGTATAACTATATACACAGCATAACATCATAATCGAATACAACCCATATACTATCCATTCAACCTTCTGTTCAATTCAGTCGCTCGTATGTGTAACGGAAGAACAGTTACCTGGTGAGTATAACTATATAAACATAATCGAATACAACCCAGATACGATGATTGTTCAATCTATCCATTTGACCTTCTGCTCGATTCGGTCGCTTGTATGTGAAAACGAAAGAACAGTTACCTGGTGAGTATTTCTATATAAACATCACCACGATATAATCGAATACAACTCAGTTTCAATTATCGTTTCGTCTAACCATTAAACCTTCTGTTCGATTCAGTCGCTAGTATGTGTAACGGAAGAACAGTTACCTGGTGAGTATAACTATATAAACATAATCGAATACAACCCAGATACGATGATTGTTCAATCTATCCATTTGACCTTCTGCTCGATTCGGTCGCTTGTATGTGAAAACGAAAGAACAGTTACCTGGTGAGTATTTCTATATAAACATCACCACGATATAATCGAATACAACTCAGATACAATTATCGTTTCGTCTAACCATTTAACCTTCTGTTCGATTCAGTCGCTAGTATGTGTAACGGAAGAACAGTTACCTGGTGAGTATAACTATATAAACATTATCGAATACAACCCAGATCCGATGATTGTTCAATCTATCTATTCAACCTCATGCTCGATTCGGTCGCTTGTATGTAAAACGGAAGAACAGTTACCTGGTGAGTATTGCTATATAAACATCATCACGATATCATCGAATACAACTCAGATACAATTATCGTTTTGTCTAACCATTTAACCTTCTGTTCGATTCAGTCGCTAGTATGTGTAACGGAAGTATCGTCACCTGGTAAGTATCACTATATTTACAGTATTGCGATATAATCGGATACCACCCAGATACATTGATTGTTCAGACTATCCATTCAACTTTCTGTTCGTTTCGGTCGCTCGTATGTGAAACGGGAATACCGTCACCTAGTGTGTATAACTATATACACAGCATAACATCATAATCGAATACAACCCATATACAACATTCAACCTTCAACATTCAACATTCAACCTTCTGTTCGATTCGGTTGCTCGTATGTATAACGGAAGAACAGTAACCTGGTGAGTATTTCTATATAAACATCACCACGATATAATAGAATACAACTCAGTTTCAATTATCGTTTCGTCTAACCATTTAACCTTCTGTTCGATTCAGTCGCTAGTATGTGTAACGGAAGTACCGTCACCTGGTATGTATCACTATATATACAGTATTGCGATATAATCGGATACCACCTTGATACATTGATTGTTCAGACTATCCATTCAACTTTCTGTTCGTTTCGGTCGCGCGTATGTAAAACAAGAATACCGTCACCTAGTGTGTATAACTATATACACAGCATAACATCATAATCGAATACAACCCATATACTATCCATTCAACCTTCTGTTCAATTCAGTCGCTAGTATGTGTAACGGAAGAACAGTTACCTGGTGAGTATAACTATATAAACATAATCGAATACAACCCAGATACGATGATTGTTCAATCTATCCATTTGACCTTCTACTCGATTCGGTCGCTTGTATGTGAAAACGAAAGAACAGTTACCTGGTGAGTATTGCTATATAAACATCATCACGATATAATAGAATACAACTCAGATACAATTATCGTTTCGTCTAACCATTTAACCTTCTGTTCGATTCAGTCGCTAGTATGTGTAACGGAAGAACAGTTACCTGGTGAGTATAACTATATAAACATTATCGAATACAACCCAGATACGATGATTGTTCAATCTATCTATTCGACCTTCTGCTCGATTCGGTCGCTTGTATGTGAAAACGAAAGAACAGTAACCTGGTGAGTATTTCTATATAAACATCACCACGATATAATAGAATACAACTCAGTTACAATTATCGTTTCGTCTAACCATTTAACCTTCTGTTCGATTCAGTCGCTAGTATGTGTAACGGAAGTACCGTCGCCTGGTTAGTATCACTATATATACAGTATTGCGATATAATCGGATACCACCTAGATACATTGATTGTTCAGACTATCCATTCAACTTTCTGTTCGTTTCGGTCGCTCGTATGTAAAACGGGAATACCGTCACCTAGTGTGTATAACTATATACACAGCATAACATCATAATCGAATACAACCCATATACTATCCATTCAACCTTCTGTTCGATTCGGTTGCTCGTATGTATAACGGAAGAACAGTAACCTGGTGAGTATTTCTATATAAACATCACCACGATATAATAGAATACAACTCAGTTACAATTATCGTTTCGTCTAACCATTTAACCTTCTGTTCGATTCAGTCGCTAGTATGTGTAACGGAAGTACCGTCACCTGGTATGTATCACTATATATACAGTATTGCGATATAATCGGATACCACCCTGATACATTGATTGTTCAGACTATCCATTCAACTTTCTGTTCAATTCAGTCGCTCGTATGTGTAACGGAAGAACAGTTACCTGGTGAGTATAACCATATGAACATAATCGAATACAACCCAGATACGATGATTGTTCAATCTATCCATTTGACCTTCTGCTCGATTCGGTCGCTTGTATGTGAAAACGAAAGAACAGTTACCTGGTGAGTATTTCTATATAAACATCACCACGATATAATCGAATACAACCCAGATACAATTATCGTTTCGTCTAACCATTTAACCTTCTGTTCGATTCGGTCGCTAGTATGTGTAACGGAAGAACAGTTACCTGGTGAGTATAACTATATAAACATTATCGAATACAACCCAGATACGATGATTGTTCAATTTATCCATTTGACCTTCTGCTCGATTCGGTCGCATGTATGTGAAAATGAAAGAACAGTTACCTGGTGAGTATTTCTATATAAACATCACCACGATATAATCGAATACAACTCAGATACAATTATCGTTTCGTCTAACCATTTAACCTTCTGTTCGATTCAGTCGCTAGTATGTGTAACGGAAGAACAGTTACCTGGTGAGTATAACTATATAAACATTATCGAATACAACCCAGATACGATGATTGTTCAATCTATCTATTCAACCTCCTGCTCGATGCGTTCGCTTGTATGTAAAACGGAAGAACAGTAACCTGGTGAGTATTGCTATATAAACATCATCACGATATCATCGAATACAACTCAGATACAATTATCGTTTTGTCTAACCATTTAACCTTCTGTTCGATTCAGTCGCTAGTATGTGTAACGGAAGTACCGTCACCTGGTAAGTATCACTATATATACAGTATTGCGATATAATCGGATACCACCCAGATACATTGATTGTTCAGACTATCCATTCAACTTTCTGTTCGTTTCGGTCGCTCGTATGTGAAACGGGAATACCGTCACCTAGTGTGTATAACTATATACACAGCATAACATCATAATCGAATACAACCCATATACTATCCATTCAACCTTCTGTTCGATTCGGTTGCTCGTATGTATAACGGAAGAACAGTAACCTGGTGAGTATTTCTATATAAACATCACCACGATATAATAGAATACAACTCAGTTTCAATTATCGTTTCGTCTAACCATTTAACCTTCTGTTCGATTCAGTCGCTAGTATGTGTAACGGAAGTACCTTCACCTGGTATGTATCACTATATATACAGTATTGCGATATAATCGGATACCACCCTGATACATTGATTGTTCAGACTATCCATTCAACTTTCTGTTCGTTTCGGTCGCTCGTATGTAAAACAAGAATACCGTCACCTAGTGTGTATAACTATATACACAGCATAACATCATAATCGAATACAACCCATATACTATCCATTCAACCTTCTGTTCAATTCAGTCGCTAGTATGTGTAACGGAAGAACAGTTACCTGGTGAGTATAACTATATAAACATAATCGAATACAACCCAGATACGATGATTGTTCAATCTATCCATTTGACCTTCTGCTCGATTCGGTCGCTTGTATGTGAAAACGAAAGAACAGTTACCTGGTGAGTATTGCTATATAAACATCATCACGGTATAATAGAATACAACTCAGATACAATTATCGTTTCGTCTAACCATTTAACCTTCTGTTCGATTCAGTCGCTAGTATGTGTAACGGAAGAACAGTTACCTGGTGAGTATAACTATATAAACATTATCGAATACAACCCAGATACGATGATTGTTCAATCTATCTATTCGACCTTCTGCTCGATTCGGTCGCTTGTATGTGAAAACGAAAGAACAGTAACCTGGTGAGTATTTCTATATAAACATCACCACGATATAATAGAATACAACTCAGTTACAATTATCGTTTCGTCTAACCATTTAACCTTCTGTTCGATTCAGTCGCTAGTATGTGTAACGGAAGTACCGTCGCCTGGTTAGTATCACTATATATACAGTATTGCGATATAATCGGATACCACCTAGATACATTGATTGTTCAGACTATCCATTCAACTTTCTGTTCGTTTCGGTCGCTCGTATGTAAAACGGGAATACCGTCACCTAGTGTGTATAACTATATACACAGCATAACATCATAATCGAATACAACCCATATACTATCCATTCAACCTTCTGTTCGATTCGGTTGCTCGTATGTATAACGGAAGAACAGTAACCTGGTGAGTATTTCTATATAAACATCACCACGATATAATAGAATACAACTCAGTTACAATTATCGTTTCGTCTAACCATTTAACCTTCTGTTCGATTCAGTCGCTAGTATGTGTAACGGAAGTACCGTCACCTGGTATGTATCACTATATATACAGTATTGCGATATAATCGGATACCACCCTGATACATTGATTGTTCAGACTATCCATTCAACTTTCTGTTCAATTCAGTCGCTCGTATGTGTAACGGAAGAACAGTTACCTGGTGAGTATAACCATATGAACATAATCGAATACAACCCAGATACGATGATTGTTCAATCTATCCATTTGACCTTCTGCTCGATTCGGTCGCTTGTATGTGAAAACGAAAGAACAGTTACCTGGTGAGTATTTCTATATAAACATCACCACGATATAATCGAATACAACTCAGATACAATTATCGTTTCGTCTAACCATTTAACCTTCTGTTCGATTCGGTCGCTAGTATGTGTAACGGAAGAACAGTTACCTGGTGAGTATAACTATATAAACATTATCGAATACAACCCAGATACGATGATTGTTCAATTTATCCATTTGACCTTCTGCTCGATTCGGTCGCATGTATGTGAAAATGAAAGAACAGTTACCTGGTGAGTATTTCTATATAAACATCACCACGATATAATCGAATACAACTCAGATACAATTATCGTTTCGTCTTACCATTTAACCTTCTGTTCGATTCAGTCGCTAGTATGTGTAACGGAAGAACAGTTACCTGGTGAGTATAACTATATAAACATTATCGAATACAATCCAGATACGATGATTGTTCAATCTATCTATTCAACCTCCTGCTCGATGCGGTCGCTTGTATGTAAAACGGAAGAACAGTAACCTGGTGAGTATTGCTATATAAACATCATCACGATATCATCGAATACAACTCAGATACAATTATCGTTTTGTCTAACCATTTAACCTTCTGTTCGATTCAGTCGCTAGTATGTGTAACGGAAGTACCGTCACCTGGTAAGTATCACTATATATACAGTATTGCGATATAATCGGATACCACCCAGATACATTGATTGTTCAGACTATCCATTCAACTTTCTGTTCGTTTCGGTCGCTCGTATGTGAAACGGGAATACCGTCACCTAGTGTGTATAACTATATACACAGCATAACATCATAATCGAATACAACCCATATACTATCCATTCAACCTTCTGTTCGATTCGGTTGCTCGTATGTATAACGGAAGAACAGTAACCTGGTGAGTATTTCTATATAAACATCACCACGATATAATAGAATACAACTCAGTTTCAATTATCGTTTCGTCTAACCATTTAACCTTCTGTTCGATTCAGTCGCTAGTATGTGTAACGGAAGTACCTTCACCTGGTATGTATCACTATATATACAGTATTGCGATATAATCGGATACCACCCTGATACATTGATTGTTCAGACTATCCATTCAACTTTCTGTTCGTTTCGGTCGCTCGTATGTAAAACAAGAATACCGTCACCTAGTGTGTATAACTATATACACAGCATAACATCATAATCGAATACAACCCATATACTATCCATTCAACCTTCTGTTCAATTCAGTCGCTCGTATGTGTAACGGAAGAACAGTTACCTGGTGAGTATAACTATATAAACATAATCGAATACAACCCAGATACGATGATTGTTCAATCTATCCATTTGACCTTCTGCTCGATTCGGTCGCTTGTATGTGAAAACGAAAGAACAGTTACCTGGTGAGTATTTCTATATAAACATCACCACGATATAATCGAATACAACTCAGTTTCAATTATCGTTTCGTCTAACCATTTAACCTTCTGTTCGATTCAGTCGCTAGTATGTGTAACGGAAGAACAGTTACCTGGTGAGTATAACTATATAAACATAATCGAATACAACCCAGATACGATGATTGTTCAATCTATCCATTTGACCTTCTGCTCGATTCGGTCGCTTGTATGTGAAAACGAAAGAACAGTTACCTGGTGAGTATTTCTATATAAACATCACCACGATATAATCGAATACAACTCAGATACAATTATCGTTTCGTCTAACCATTTAACCTTCTGTTCGATTCAGTCGCTAGTATGTGTAACGGAAGAACAGTTACCTGGTGAGTATAACTATATAAACATTATCGAATACAACCCAGATCCGATGATTGTTCAATCTATCTATTCAACCTCATGCTCGATTCGGTCGCTTGTATGTAAAACGGAAGAACAGTTACCTGGTGAGTATTGCTATATAAACATCATCACGATATCATCGAATACAACTCAGATACAATTATCGTTTTGTCTAACCATTTAACCTTCTGTTCGATTCAGTCGCTAGTATGTGTAACGGAAGTACCGTCACCTGGTAAGTATCACTATATATATAGTATTGCGATATAATCGGATACCACCCAGATACATTGATTGTTCAGACTATCCATTCAACTTTCTGTTCGTTTCGGTCGCTCGTATGTGAAACGGGAATACTGTCACCTAGTGTGTATAACTATATACACAGCATAACATCATAATCGAATACAACCCATATACTATCCATTCAACCTTCTGTTCGATTCGGTTGCTCGTATGTATAACGGAAGAACAGTAACCTGGTGAGTATTTCTATATAAACATCACCACGATATAATAGAATACAACTCAGTTTCAATTATCGTTTCGTCTAACCATTTAACCTTCTGTTCGATTCAGTCGCTAGTATGTGTAACGGAAGAACAGTTACCTGGTGAGTATAACTATATAAACATAATCGAATACAACCCAGATACGATGATTGTTCAATCTATCCATTTGACCTTCTACTCGATTCGGTCGCTTGTATGTGAAAACGAAAGAACAGTAACCTGGTGAGTATTTATATATAAACATCACCACGATATAATAAAACACAACTCAGTTACAATTATCGTTTTGTCTAACCATTTAACCTTCTGTTCGATTCAGTCGCTAGTATGTGTAACGGAAGTACCGTCACCTGGTATGTATCACTATATATACAGTATTGCGATATAATCGGATACCACCCTGATACATTGATTGTTCAGACTATCCATTCAACTTTCTGTTCGTTTCGGTCGCTCGTATGTAAAACAAGAATACCGTCACCTAGTGTGTATAACTATATACACAGCATAACATCATAATCGAATACAACCCATATACTATCCATTCAACCTTCTGTTCGATTCAGTCGCTAGTATGTGTAACGGAAGAACAGTTACCTGGTGAGTATAACTATATAAACATAATCGAATACAACCCAGATACGATGATTGTTCAATCTATCCATATGACCTTCTGCTCGATTCGGTCGCTTGTATGTGAAAACGAAAGAACAGTAACCTGGTGAGTATTTCTATATAAACATCACCACGATATAATCGAATACAACTCAGATACAATTATCGTTTCGTCTAACCATTTAACCTTCTGTTCGATTCAGTCGCTAGTATGTGTAACGGAAAAACAGTTACCTGGTGAGTATAACTATATAAACATTATCGAATACAACCCAGATACGATGATTGTTCAATCTATCCATTCAACTTTCTGTTCGTTTCGGTCGCTCGTATGTGAAACGGGAATACCGTCACCTAGTGTGTATAACTATATACACAGCATAACATCATAATCGAATACAACCCATATACTATCCATTCAACCTTCTGTTCGATTCGGTTGCTCGTATGTATAACGGAAGAACAGTAACCTGGTGAGTATTTCTATATAAACATCACCACGATATAATAGAATACAACTCAGTTACAATTATCGTTTCGTCTAACCATTCAACCTTCTGTTCGATTCAGTCGCTAGTATGTGTAACGGAAGTACCGTCACCTGGTATGTATCACTATATATACAGTATTGCGATATAATCGGATACCACCCTGATACATTGATTGTTCAGACTATCCATTCAACTTTCTGTTCGTTTCGGTCGCTCGTATGTAAAACAAGAATACCGTCACCTAGTGTGTATAACTATATACACAGCATAACATCATAATCGAATACAACCCATATACTATCCATTCAACCTTCTGTTCAATTCAGTCGCTCGTATGTGTAACGGAAGAACAGTTACCTGGTGAGTATAACCATATGAACATAATCGAATACAACCCAGATACGATGATTGTTCAATCTATCCATTTGACCTTCTGCTCGATTCGGTCGCTTGTATGTGAAAACGAAAGAACAGTTACCTGGTGAGTATTTCTATATAAACATCACCACGATATAATCGAATACAACTCAGATACAATTATCGTTTCGTCTAACCATTTAACCTTCTGTTCGATTCGGTCGCTAGTATGTGTAACGGAAGAACAGTTACCTGGTGAGTATAACTATATAAACATTATCGAATACAACCCAGATACGATGATTGTTCAATTTATCCATTTGACCTTCTGCTCGATTCGGTCGCATGTATGTGAAAATGAAAGAACAGTTACCTGGTGAGTATTTCTATATAAACATCACCACGATATAATCGAATACAACTCAGATACAATTATCGTTTCGTCTAACCATTTAACCTTCTGTTCGATTCAGTCGCTAGTATGTGTAACGGAAGAACAGTTACCTGGTGAGTATAACTATATAAACATTATCGAATACAACCCAGATACGATGATTGTTCAATCTATCTATTCAACCTCCTGCTCGATTCGGTCGCTTGTATGTAAAACGGAAGAACAGTAACCTGGTGAGTATTGCTATATAAACATCATCACGATATCATCGAATACAACTCAGATACAATTATCGTTTTGTCTAACCATTTAACCTTCTGTTCGATTCAGTCGCTAGTATGTGTAACGGAAGTACCGTCACCTGGTAAGTATCACTATATTTACAGTATTGCGATATAATCGGATACCACCCAGATACATTGATTGTTCAGACTATCCATTCAACTTTCTGTTCGTTTCGGTCGCTCGTATGTGAAACGGGAATACCGTCACCTAGTGTGTATAACTATATACACAGCATAACATCATAATCGAATACAACCCATATACTATCCATTCAACCTTCTGTTCGATTCGGTTGCTCGTATGTATAACGGAAGAACAGTAACCTGGTGAGTATTTCTATATAAACATCACCACGATATAATAGAATACAACTCAGTTTCAATTATCGTTTCGTCTAACCATTTAACCTTCTGTTCGATTCAGTCGCTAGTATGTGTAACGGAAGTACCGTCACCTGGTATGTATCACTATATATACAGTATTGCGATATAATCGGATACCACCTTGATACATTGATTGTTCAGACTATCCATTCAATTTTCTGTTCGTTTCGGTCGCTCGTATGTAAAACAAGAATACCGTCACCTAGTGTGTATAACTATATACACAGCATAACATCATAATCGAATACAACCCATATACTATCCATTCAACCTTCTGTTCAATTCAGTCGCTCGTATGTGTAACGGAAGAACAGTTACCTGGTGAGTATAACTATATAAACATAATCGAATACAACCCAGATACGATGATTGTTCAATCTATCCATTTGACCTTCTGCTCGATTCGGTCGCTTGTATGTGAAAACGAAAGAACAGTTACCTGGTGAGTATTTCTATATAAACATCACCACGATATAATCGAATACAACTCAGTTTCAATTATCGTTTCGTCTAACCATTTAACCTTCTGTTCGATTCAGTCGCTAGTATGTGTAACGGAAGAACAGTTACCTGGTGAGTATAACTATATAAACATAATCGAATACAACCCAGATACGATGATTGTTCAATCTATCCATTTGACCTTCTGCTCGATTCGGTCGCTTGTATGTGAAAACGAAAGAACAGTTACCTGGTGAGTATTTCTATATAAACATCACCACGATATAATCGAATACAACTCAGATACAATTATCGTTTCGTCTAACCATTTAACCTTCTGTTCGATTCAGTCGCTAGTATGTGTAACGGAAGAACAGTTACCTGGTGAGTATAACTATATAAACATTATCGAATACAACACAGATACGATGATTGTTCAATCTATCTATTCAACCTCCTGCTCGATTCGGTCGCTTGTATGTTAAACGGAAGAACAGTTACCTGGTGAGTATTGCTATATAAACATCATCACGATATCATCGAATACAACTCAGATACAATTATCGTTTTGTCTAACCATTTAACCTTCTGTTCGATTCAGTCGCTAGTATGTGTAACGGAAGTACCGTCACCTGGTAAGTATCACTATATATATAGTATTGCGATATAATCGGATACCACCCAGATACATTGATTGTTCAGACTATCCATTCAACTTTCTGTTCGTTTCGGTCGCTCGTATGTGAAACGGGAATACCGTCACCTAGTGTGTATAACTATATACACAGCATAACATCATAATCGAATACAACCCATATACTATCCATTCAACCTTCTGTTCGATTCGGTTGCTCGTATGTATAACGGAAGAACAGTAACCTGGTGAGTATTTCTATATAAACATCACCACGATATAATAGAATACAACTCAGTTTCAATCATCGTTTCGTCTAACCATTTAACCTTCTGTTCGATTCAGTCGCTAGTATGTGTAACGGAAGTACCGTCACCTGGTATGTATCACTATATATACAGTATTGCGATATAATCGGATACCACCATGATACATTGATTGTTCAGACTATCCATTCAACTTTCTGTTCGTTTCGGTCGCTCGTATGTAAAACAAGAATACCGTCACCTAGTGTGTATAACTATATACACAGCATAACATCATAATCGAATACAACCCATATACATTCAACCTTCTGTTCAATTCAGTCGCTCGTATGTGTAACGGAAGAACAGTTACCTGGTGAGTATAACTTTATAAACATAATCGAATACAACCCAGATACGATGATTGTTCAATCTATCCATTTGACCTTCTGCTCGATTCGGTCGCTTGTATGTGAAAACGAAAGAACAGTTACCTGGTGAGTATTTCTATATAAACATCACCACGATATAATCGAATACAACTCAGTTTCAATTATCGTTTCGTCTAACCATTTAACCTTCTGTTCGATTCAGTCGCTAGTATGTGTAACGGAAGAACAGTTACCTGGTGAGTATAACTATATAAACATAATCGAATACAACCCAGATACGATGATTGTTCAATCTATCCATTTGACCTTCTGCTCGATTCGGTCGCTTGTATGTGAAAACGAAAGAACAGTTACCTGGTGAGTATTTCTATATAAACATCACCACGATGTAATCGAATACAACTCAGATACAATTATCGTTTCGTCTAACCATTTAACCTTCTGTTCGATTCAGTCGCTAGTATGTGTAACGGAAGAACAGTTACCTGGTGAGTATAACTATATAAACATTATCGAATACAACCCAGATACGATGATTGTTCAATCTATCTATTCAACCTCCTGCTCGATTCGGTCGCTTGTATGTAAAACGGAAGAACAGTTACCTGGTGAGTATTGCTATATAAACATCATCACGATATCATCGAATACAACTCAGATACAATTATCGTTTTGTCTAACCATTTAACCTTCTGTTCGATTCAGTCGCTAGTATGTGTAACGGAAGTACCGTCACCTGGTAAGTATCACTATATATATAGTATTGCGATATAATCGGATACCACCCAGATACATTGATTGTTCAGACTATCCATTCAACTTTCTGTTCGTTTCGGTCGCTCGTATGTGAAACAGGAATACCGTCACCTGGTATGTATCACTATATATACAGTATTGCGATATAATCGGATACCACCCTGATACATTGATTGTTCAGACTATCCATTCAACTTTCTGTTCGTTTCGGTCGCTCGTATGTAAAACAAGAATACCGTCACCTAGTGTGTATAACTATATACACAGCATAACATCATAATCGAATACAACCCATATACTATCCATTCAACCTTCTGTTCAATTCAGTCGCTCGTATGTGTAACGGAAGAACAGTTACCTGGTGAGTATAACTATATAAACATAATCGAATACAACCCAGATACGATGATTGTTCAATCTATCCATTTGACCTTCTGCTCGATTCGGTCGCTTGTATGTGAAAACGAAAGAACAGTTACCTGGTGAGTATTTCTATATAAACATCACCACGATATAATCGAATACAACTCAGTTTCAATTATCGTTTCGTCTAACCATTTAACCTTCTGTTCGATTCAGTCGCTAGTATGTGTAACGGAAGAACAGTTACCTGGTGAGTATAACTATATAAACATAATCGAATACAACCCAGATACGATGATTGTTCAATCTATCCATTTGACCTTCTGCTCGATTCGGTCGCTTGTATGTGAAAACGATAGAACAGTTACCTGGTGAGTATTTCTATATAAACATCACCACGATATAATCGAATACAACTCAGTTTCAATTATCGTTTCGTCTAACCATTTAACCTTCTGTTCGATTCAGTCGCTAGTATGTGTAACGGAAGAACAGTTACCTGGTGAGTATAACTATATAAACATAATCGAATACAACCCAGATACGATGATTGTTCAATCTATCCATTTGACCTTCTTCTCGATTCGGTCGCTTGTATGTGAAAACGAAAGAACAGTAACGTGGTGAGTATTTCTATATAAACATCACCACGATATAATAAAACACAACTCAGTTACAATTATCGTTTTGTCTAACCATTTAACCTTCTGTTCGATTCAGTCGCTAGTATGTGTAACGGAAGTACCGTCACCTGGTATGTATCACTATATATACAGTATTGCGATATTATCGGATACCACCCTGATACATTGATTGTTCAGACTATCCATTCAACTTTCTGTTCGTTTCGGTCGCTCGTATGTAAAACAAGAATACCGTCACCTAGTGTGTATAACTATATACACAGCATAACATCATAATCGAATACAACCCATATACTATCCATTCAACCTTCTGTTCGATTCAGTCGCTAGTATGTGTAACGGAAGAACAGTTACCTGGTGAGTATAACTATATAAACATAATCGAATACAACCCAGATACGATGATTGTTCAATCTATCCATATGACCTTCTGCTCGATTCGGTCGCTTGTATGTGAAAACGAAAAAACAGTAACCTGGTGAGTATTTCTATATAAACATCACCACGATATAATCGAATACAACTCAGATACAATTATCGTTTCGTCTAACCATTTAACCTTCTGTTCGATTCAGTCGCTAGTATGTGTAACGGAAGAACAGTTACCTGGTGAGTATAACTATATAAACATAATCGAATACAACCCAGATACGATGATTGTTCAATCTATCCATATGACCTGCTCGATTCGGTCGCTTGTATGTGAAAACGAAAGAACAGTAACCTGGTGAGTATTTCTATATAAACATCACCACGATATAATCGAATACAACTCAGATACAATTATCGTTTCGTCTAACCATTTAACCTTCTGTTCGATTCAGTCGCTAGTATGTGTAAAGGAAAAACAGTTACCTGGTGAGTATAACTATATAAACATTATCGAATACAACCCAGATACGATGATTGTTCAATCTATCCATTTGACCTTCTGCTCGATTCGGTCGCTTGTATGTGAAAACGAAAGAACAGTAACCTGGTGAGAGAATACAACTCAGTTACAATTATCGTTTCGTCTAACCATTCAACCTTCTGTTCGATTCAGTCGCTAGTATGTGTAACGGAAGTACCGTCACCTGGTTAGTATCACTATATATACAGTATTGCGATATAATCGGATACCACCCAGATACATTGATTGTTCAGACTATCCATTCAACTTTCTGTTCGTTTCGGTCGCTCGTATGTAAAACGGGAAAACCGTCACCTAGTGTGTATAACTATATACACAGCATAACGATGATTGTTCAATCTATCCATTTGACCTTCTGCTCGATTCGGTCGCTTGTATGTGAAAATGAAAGAACAGTTACCTGGTGAGTATTTCTATATAAACATCACCACGATATAATCGAATACAACTCAGATACAATTATCGTTTCGTCTAACCATTTAACCTTCTGTTCGATTCAGTCGCTAGTAGGTGTAACGGAAGAACAGTTACCTGGTGAGTATAACTATATAAACATTATCGAATACAACCCAGATACGATGATTGTTGAATCTATCTATTCAACCTCCTGCTCGATTCGGTCGCTTGTATGTAAAACGGAAGAACAGTTACCTGGTGAGTATTGCTATATAAACATCATCACGATATCATCGAATACAACTCAGATACAATTATCGTTTTGTTTAACCATTCAACCTTCTGTTCGATTCAGTCGCTAGTATGTGTAACGGGAGTACCGTCACCTGGTAAGTATCACTATATATACAGTATTGCGATATAATCGGATACCACCCAGATACATTGATTGTTCAGACTATCCATTCAACTTTCTGTTCGATTCAGTCGCTAGTATGTGTAACGGAAGTACCGTCACCTGGTATGTATCACTATATATACAGTATTGCGATATAATCGGATACCACCCTGATACATTGATTGTTCAGACTATCCATTCAACTTTCTGTTCGTTTCAGTCGCTCGTATGTAAAACAAGAATACCGTCACCTAGTGTGTATAACTATATACACAGCATAACATCATAATCGAATACAACCCATATACTCTCCATTCAACCTTCTGTTCGATTCAGTCGCTCGTATGTGTAACGGAAGAACAGTTACCTGGTGAGTATAACTATATAAACATAATCGAATACAACCCAGATACGATGATTGTTCAATCTATCCATTTGACCTTCTGCTCGATTCGGTCGCTTGTATGTGAAAACGAAAGAACAGTTACCTGGTGAGTATTTCTATATAAACATCACCACGATATAATCGAATACAACTCAGTTTCAATTATCGTTTCGTCTAACCATTCAACCTTCTGTTCGATTCAGTCGCTAGTATGTGTAACGGAAGAACAGTTACCTGGTGAGTATAACTATATAAACATAATCGAATACAACCCAGATACGATGATTGTTCAATCTATCTATTCGACCTTCTGCTCGATTCGGTCGCTTGTATGTGAAAACGAGAGAACAGTAACCTGGTGAGTATTTCTATATAAACATCACCACGATATAATAGAATACAACTCAGTTACAATTATCGTTTCGTCTAACCATTTAACCTTCTGTTCGATTCAGTCGCTAGTATGTGTAACGGAAGTACCGTCACCTGGTATGTATCACTATATATACAGTATTGCGATATAATCGGATACCACCCTGTTACATTGATTGTTCAGACTATCCATTCAACTTTCTGTTCGTTTCGGTCGCTCGTATGTAAAACAAGAATACCGTCACCTAGTGTATATAACTATATACACAGCATAACATCATAATCGAATACAACCCATATACTATCCATTCAACCTTCTGTTCAATTCAGTCGCTCGTATGTGTAACGGAAGAACAGTTACCTGGTGAGTATAACCATATAAACATAATCGAATACAACCCAGATACGATGATTGTTCAATCTATCCATTTGACCTTCTGCTCGATTCGGTCGCTTGTATGTGAAAACGAAAGAACAGTTACCTGGTGAGTATTTCTATAAAAACATCACCACGATATAATCGAATACAACTCAGATACAATTATCGTTTCGTCTAACCATTTAACCTTCTGTTCGATTCAGTCGCTAGTATGTGTAACGAAAAAACAGTTACCTGGTGAGTATAACTATATAAACATTATCGAATACAACCCAGATACGATGATTGTTCAATTTATCCATTTGACCTTCTGCTCGATTCGGTCGCTTGTATGTGAAAATGAAAGAACAGTTACCTGGTGAGTATTTCTATATAAACATCACCACGATATCATCGAATACTACTCAGATACAATTATCGTTTTGTCTAACCATTTAACCTTCTGTTCGATTCAGTCGCTAGTATGTGTAACGGAAGTACCGTCACCTGGTAAGTATCACTATATATACAGTATTGCGATATAATCGGATACCACCCAGAGACATTGATTGTTCAGACTATCCATTCAACTATCTGTTCGTTTCGGTCGCTCGTATGTGAAACGGGAATACCGTCACCTAGTGTGTATAACTATATACACAGCATAACATCATAATCGAATACAACCCATATACTATCCATTCAACCTTCTGTTCGATTCGGTTGCTCGTATGTATAACGGAAGAACAGTAACCTGGTGAGTATTTCTATATAAACATCACCACGATATAATAGAATACAACTCAGTTTCAATTATTGTTTCGTCTAACCATTTAACCTTCTGTTCGATTCAGTCGCTAGTATGTGTAACGGAAGAACAGTTACCTGGTGAGTATAACTATATAAACAAAATCGAATACAACCCAGATACGATGATTGTTCAATCTATCCATTTGACCTTCTGCTCGATTCGGTCGCTCGTATGTGAAAACGAAAGAACAGTAACCTGGTGAGTATTTCCATATAAACATCACCACTATATAATAGAATACAACTCAGTTACAATTATCGTTTCGTCTAACCATTTAACCTTCTGTTCGATTCAGTCGCTAGTATGTGTAACGGAAGTACCGTCACCTGGTTAGTATCACTATATATACAGTTTTGCGATATAATCGGATACCACCCAGATACATTGATTGTTCAGACTATCCATTCAACTTTCTGTTCGTTTCGGTCGCTCGTATGTAAAACGGGAATACCGTCACCTAGTGTGTATAACTATATACACAGCATAACATCATAATCGAATACAACCCATATACTATCCATTCAACCTTCTGTTCAATTCAGTCGCTCGTATGTGTAACGGGAGAACAGTTACCTGGTGAGTATAACCATATGAACATAATCGAATACAACCCAGATACGATGATTGTTCAATCTATCCATTTGACCTTCTGCTCGATTCGGTCGCTTGTATGTGAAAACGAAAGAACAGTTACCTGGTGAGTATTTCTATATAAACATCACCACGATATAATCGAATACAACTCAGTTTCAATTATCGTTTCGTCTAACCATTTAACCTTCTGTTCGATTCAGTCGCTAGTATGTGTAACGGAAGAACAGTTACCTGGTGAGTATAACTATATAAACATAATCGAATACAACCCAGATACGATGATTGTTCAATCTATCCATTTGACCTTCTGCTCGATTCGGTCGCTTGTATGTGAAAACGAAAGAACAGTTACCTGGTGAGTATTTCTATATAAACATCACCACGATATAATCGAATACAACTCAGATACAATTATCGTTTCGTCTAACCATTTAACCTTCTGTTCGATTCAGTCGCCAGTATGTGTAACGGAAGAACAGTTACCTGGTGAGTATAACTATATAAACATTATCGAATACAACCCAGATACGATGATTGTTCAATCTATCTATTCAACCTCCTGCTCGATTCGGTCGCTTGTATGTAAAACGGAAGAACAGTTACCTGGTGAGTATTGCTATATATACATCATCACGATATCATCGAATACAACTCAGATACAATTATCGTTTTGTCTAACCATTTAACCTTCTGTTCGATTCAGTCGCTAGTATGTGTAACGGAAGTACCGTCACCTGGTAAGTATCACTATATATATAGTATTGCGATATAATCGGATACCACCCAGATACATTGATTGTTCAGACTATCCATTCAACTTTCTGTTCGTTTCGGTCGCTCGTATGTGAAACGGGAATACCGTCACCTAGTGTGTATAACTATATACACAGCATAACATCATAATCGAATACAACCCATATACTATCCATTCAACCTTCTGTTCGATTCGGTTGCTCGTATGTATAACGGAAGAACAGTAACCTGGTGAGTATTTCTATATAAACATCACCACGATATAATAGAATACAACTCAGTTTCAATTATCGTTTCGTCTAACCATTTAACCTTCTGTTCGATTCAGTCGCTAGTATGTGTAACGGAAGAACAGTTACCTGGTGAGTATAACTATATAAACATAATCGAATACAACCCAGATACGATGATTGTTCAATCTATCCATTTGACCTTCTTCTCGATTCGGTCGCTTGTATGTGAAAACGAAAGAACAGTAACCTGGTGAGTATTTCTATATAAACATCACCACGATATAATAAAACACAACTCAGTTACAATTATCGTTTTGTCTAACCATTTAACCTTCTGTTCGATTCAGTCGCTAGTATGTCTAACGGAAGTACCGTCACCTGGTATGTATCACTATATATACAGTATTGCGATATAATCGGATACCACCCTGATACATTGATTGTTCAGACTATCCATTCAACTTTCTGTTCGTTTCGGTCGCTCGTATGTAAAACAAGAATACCGTCACCTAGTGTGTATAACTATATACACAGCATAACATCATAATCGAATACAACCCATATACTATCCATTCAACCTTCTGTTCGATTCAGTCGCTAGTATGTGTAACGGAAGAACAGTTACCTGGTGAGTATAACTATATAAACATAATCGAATACAACCCAGATACGATGATTGTTCAATCTATCCATATGACCTTCTGCTCGATTCGGTCGCTTGTATGTGAAAACGAAAGAACAGTAACCTGGTGAGTATTTCTATATAAACATCACCACGATATAATCGAATACAACTCAGATACAATTATCGTTTCCTCTAACCATTTAACCTTCTGTTCGATTCAGTCGCTAGTATGTGTAACGGAAAAACAGTTACCTGGTGAGTATAACTATATAAACATTATCGAATACAACCCAGATACGATGATTGTTCAATCTATCCATTCGCTCGATTCGGTCGCTTGTATGTGAAAACGAAAGAACAGTAACCTGGTGAGTATTTCTATATAAACATCACCACGATATAATAGAATACAACTCAGTTACAATTATCGTTTCGTCTAACCATTCAACCTTCTGTTCGATTCAGTCGCTAGTATGTGTAACGGAAGTACCGTCACTTGGTTAGTATCACTATATATACAGTATTGCGATATAATCGGATACCACCCAGATACATTGATTGTTCAGACTATCCATTCAACTTTCTGTTCGTTTCGGTCGCTCGTATGTAAAACAGGAAAACCGTCACCTAGTGTGTATAACTATATACACAGCATAACGATGATTGTTCAATCTATCCATTTGACCTTCTGCTCGATTCGGTCGCTTGTATGTGAAAATGAAAGAACAGTTACCTGGTGAGTATTTCTATATAAACATCACCACGATATAATCGAATACAACTCAGATACAATTATCGTTTCGTCTAACCATTTAACCTTCTGTTCGATTCAGTCGCTAGTATGTGTAACGGAAGAACAGTTACCTGGTGAGTATAACTATATAAACATTATCGAATACAACCCAGATACGATGATTGTTGAATCTATCTATTCAACCTCCTGCTCGATTCGGTCGCTGGTATGTAAAACGGAAGAACAGTTACCTGGTGAGTATTGCTATATAAACATCATCACGATATCATCGAATACAACTCAGATACAATTATCGTTTTGTCTAACCATTCAACCTTCTGTTCGATTCAGTCGCTAGTATGTGTAACGGAAGTACCGTCACCTGGTTAGTATCACTATATATACAGTATTGCGATATAATCGGATACCACCCAGATACATTGATTGTTCAGACTATCCATTCAACTTTCTGTTCGATTCAGTCGCTAGTATGTGTAACGGAAGTACCGTCACCTGGTATGTATCACTATATATACAGTATTGCGATATAATCGGATACCACCCTGATACATTGATTGTTCAGACTATCCATTCAACTTTCTGTTCGTTTCGGTCGCTCGTATGTAAAACAAGAATACCGTCACCTAGTGTGTATAACTATATACACAGCATAACATCATAATCGAATACAACCCATATACTATCCATTCAACCTTCTGTTCGATTCAGTCGCTCGTATGTGTAACGGAAGAACAGTTACCTGGTGAGTATAACTATATAAACATAATCGAATACAACCCAGATACGATGATTGTTCAATCTATCCATTTGACCTTCTGCTCGATTCGGTCGCTTGTATGTGAAAACGAAAGAACAGTTACCTGGTGAGTATTTCTATATAAACATCACCACGATATTATCGAATACAACTCAGATACAATTATCGTTTTGTCTAACCATTTAACTTTCTGTTCGATTCAGTCGCTAGTATGTGTAACGGAAGTACCGTCACCTGGTTAGTATCACTATATATACAGTATTGCGATATAATCGGATACCACCCAGATACATTGATTGTTCAGACTATCCATTCAACTTTCTGTTCGTTTCGGTCGCTCGTATGTGAAACGGGAATACCGTCACCTAGTGTGTATAACTATATACACAGCATAACATCATAATCGAATACAACCCATATACTATCCATTCAACCTTCTGTTCGATTCGGTTGCTCGTATGTATAACGGAATAACAGTAACCTGGTGAGTATTTCTATATAAACATCACCACGATATAATCGAATACAACTCAGTTTCAATTATCGTTTCGTCTAACCATTTAACCTTCTGTTCGATTCAGTCGCTAGTATGTGTAACGGAAGTACCGTCACCTGGTTAGTATCACTATATATACAGTATTGCGATATAATCGGATACCACCCAGATACATTGATTGTTCAGACTATCCATTCAACTTTCTGTTCGTTTCGGTCGCTCGTATGTGAAACGGGAATACCGTCACCTAGGTGTATAACTATATACACAGCATAACATCATAATCGAATACAACCCATATACTATCCATTCAACCTTCTGTTCGATTCGGTTGCTCGTATGTATAACGGAAGAACAGTAACCTGGTGAGTATTTCTATATAAACATCACCACCATATACACAGCATAACATCATAATCGAATACAACCCATATACTATCCATTCAACCTTCTGTTCAATTCAGTCGCTCGTATGTGTAACGGAAGAACAGTTACCTGGTGAGTATAACTATATAAACATAATCGAATACAACCCAGATACGATGATTGTTCAATCTATCCATTTGACCTTCTGCTCGATTCGGTCGCTTGTATGTGAAAACGAAAGAACAGTTACCTGGTGAGTATTTCTATATAAACATCACCACGATATAATCGAATACAACTCAGATACAATTATCGTTTCGTCTAACCATTTAACCTTCTGTTCGATTCAGTCGCTAGTATGTGTAACGAAAAAACAGTTACCTGGTGAGTATAACTATATAAACATTATCGAATACAACCCAGATACGATGATTGTTCAATTTATCCATTTGACCTTCTGCTCGATTCGGTCGCTTGTATGTGAAAATGAAAGAACAGTTACCTGGTGAGTATTTCTATATAAACATCACCACGATATCATCGAATACAACTCAGATACAATTATCGTTTTGTCTAACCATTTAACCTTCTGTTCGATTCAGTCGCTAGTATGTGTAACGGAAGTACCGTCACCTGGTAAGTATCACTATATATACAGTATTGCGATATAATCGGATACCACCCAGATACATTGATTGTTCAGACTATCCATTCAACTTTCTGTTCGTTTCGGTCGCTCGTATGTGAAACGGGAATACCGTCACCTAGTGTGTATAACTATATACACAGCATAACATCATAATCGAATACAACCCATATACTATCCATTCAACCTTCTGTTCGATTCGGTTGCTCGTATGTATAACGGAAGAACAGTAACCTGGTGAGTATTTCTATATAAACATCACCACGATATAATAGAATACAACTCAGTTTCAATTATTGTTTCGTCTAACCATTTAACCTTCTGTTCGATTCAGTCGCTAGTATGTGTAACGGAAGAACAGTTACCTGGTGAGTATAACTATATAAACAAAATCGAATACAACCCAGATACGATGATTGTTCAATCTATCCATTTGACCTTCTGCTCGATTCGGTCGCTCGTATGTGAAAACGAAAGAACAGTAACCTGGTGAGTATTTCCATATAAACATCACCACGATATAATAGAATACAACTCAGTTACAATTATCGTTTCGTCTAACCATTTAACCTTCTGTTCGATTCAGTCGCTAGTATGTGTAACGGAAGTACCGTCACCTGGTTAGTATCACTATATATACAGTTTTGCGATATAATCGGATACCACCCTGATACATTGATTGTTCAGACTATCCATTCAACTTTCTGTTCGTTTCGGTCGCTCGTATGTAAAACAAGAATACCGTCACCTAGTGTGTATAACTATATACACAGCATAACATCATAATCGAATACAACCCATATACTATCCATTCAACCTTCTGTTCAATTCAGTCGCTCGTATGTGTAACGGAAGAACAGTTACCTGGTGAGTATAACTATATAAACATAATCGAATACAACCCAGATACGATGATTGTTCAATCTATCCATTTGACCTTCTGCTCGATTCGGTCGCTTGTATGTGAAAACGAAAGAACAGTTACCTGGTGAGTATTTCTATATAAACATCACCACGATATAATCGAATACAACTCAGTTTCAATTATCGTTTCGTCTAACCATTTAACCTTCTGTTCGATTCAGTCGCTAGTATGTGTAACGGAAGAACAGTTACCTGGTGAGTATAACTATATAAACATTATCGAATACAACCCAGATACGATGATTGTTCAATCTATCTATTCAACCTCCTGCTCGATTCGGTCGCTTGTATGTAAAATGGAAGAACAGTTACCTGGTGAGTATTGCTATATAAACATCATCACGATATCATCGAATACAACTCAGATACAATTATCGTTTTGTCTAACCATTTAACCTTCTGTTCGATTCAGTCGCTAGTATGTGTAACGGAAGTACCGTCACCTGGTAAGTATCACTATATATATAGTATTGCGATATAATCGGATACCACCCAGATACATTGATTGTTCAGACTATCCATTCAACTTTCTGTTCGTTTCGGTCGCTCGTATGTGAAACGGGAATACCGTCACCTAGTGTGTATAACTATATACACAGCATAACATCATAATCGAATACAACCCATATACTATCCATTCAACCTTCTGTTCGATTCGGTTGCTCGTATGTATAACGGAAGAACAGTAACCTGGTGAGTATTTCTATATAAACATCACCACGATATAATAGAATACAACTCAGTTTCAATTATCGTTTCGTCTAACCATTTAACCTTCTGTTCGATTCAGTCGCTAGTATGTGTAACGGAAGAACAGTTACCTGGTGAGTATAACTATATAAACATAATCGAATACAACCCAGATACGATGATTGTTCAATCTATCCATTTGACCTTCTTCTCGATTCGGTCGCTTGTATGTGAAAACGAAAGAACAGTAACCTGGTGAGTATTTCTATATAAACATCACCACGATATAATAAAACACAACTCAGTTACAATTATCGTTTTGTCTAACCATTTAACCTTCTGTTCGATTCAGTCGCTAGTATGTCTAACGGAAGTACCGTCACCTGGTATGTATCACTATATATACAGTATTGCGATATAATCGGATACCACCCTGATACATTGATTGTTCAGACTATCCATTCAACTTTCTGTTCGTTTCGGTCGCTCGTATGTAAAACAAGAATACCGTCACCTAGTGTGTATAACTATATACACAGCATAACATCATAATCGAATACAACCCATATACTATCCATTCAACCTTCTGTTCGATTCAGTCGCTAGTATGTGTAACGGAAGAACAGTTACCTGGTGAGTATAACTATATAAACATAATCGAATACAACCCAGATACGATGATTGTTCAATCTATCCATATGACCTTCTGCTCGATTCGGTCGCTTGTATGTGAAAACGAAAGAACAGTAACCTGGTGAGTATTTCTATATAAACATCACCACGATATAATCGAATACAACTCAGATACAATTATCGTTTCGTCTAACCATTTAACCTTCTGTTCGATTCAGTCGCTAGTATGTGTAACGGAAAAACAGTTACCTGGTGAGTATAACTATATAAAAATTATCGAATACAACCCAGATACGATGATTGTTCAATCTATCCATTTGACCTTCTGCTCGATTCGGTCGCTTGTATGTGAAAACGAAAGAACAGTAACCTGGTGAGTATTTCTATATAAACATCACCACGATATAATAGAATACAACTCAGTTACAATTATCGTTTCGTCTAACCATTCAACCTTCTGTTCGATTCAGTCGCTAGTATGTGTAACGGAAGTACCGTCACTTGGTTAGTATCACTATATATACAGTATTGCGATATAATCGGATACCACCCAGATACATTGATTGTTCAGACTATCCATTCAACTTTCTGTTCGTTTCGGTCGCTCGTATGTAAAACGGGAAAACCGTCACCTAGTGTGTATAACTATATACACAGCATAACGATGATTGTTCAATCTATCCATTTGACCTTCTGCTCGATTCGGTCGCTTGTATGTGAAAACGAAAGAACAGTTACCTGGTGAGTATAACTATATAAACATTATCGAATACAATTCAGATACGATGATTGTTGATTCTATCTATTCAACCTCCTGCTCGATTCGGTCGCTGGTATGTAAAACGGAAGAACAGTTACCTGGTGAGTATTGCTATATAAACATCATCACGATATCATCGAATACAACTCAGATACAATTATCGTTTTGTCTAACCATTCAACCTTCTGTTCGATTCAGTCGCTAGTATGTGTAACGGAAGTACCGTCACCTGGTTAGTATCACTATATATACAGTATTGCGATATAATCGGATACCACCCAGATACATTGATTGTTCAGACTATCCATTCAACTTTCTGTTCGATTCAGTCGCTAGTATGTGTAACGGAAGTACCGTCACCTGGTATGTATCACTATATATACAGTATTGCGATATAATCGGATACCACCCTGATACATTGATTGTTCAGACTATCCATTCAACTTTCTGTTCGTTTCGGTCGCTCGTATGTAAAACAAGAATACCGTCACCTAGTGTGTATAACTATATACACAGCATAACATCATAATCGAATACAACCCATATACTATCCATTCAACCTTCTGTTCGATTCAGTCGCTCGTATGTGTAACGGAAGAACAGTTACCTGGTGAGTATAACTATATAAACATAATCGAATACAACCCAGATACGATGATTGTTCAATCTATCCATTTGACCTTCTGCTCGATTCGGTCGCTTGTATGTGAAAACGAAAGAACAGTTACCTGGTGAGTATTTCTATATAAACATCACCACGATATTATCGAATACAACTCAGATACAATTATCGTTTTGTCTAACCATTTAACTTTCTGTTCGATTCAGTCGCTAGTATGTGTAACGGAAGTACCGTCACCTGGTTAGTATCACTATATATACAGTATTGCGATATAATCGGATACCACCCAGATACATTGATTGTTCAGACTATCCATTCAACTTTCTGTTCGTTTCGGTCGCTCGTATGTGAAACGGGAATACCGTCACCTAGTGTGTATAACTATATACACAGCATAACATCATAATCGAATACAACCCATATACTATCCATTCAACCTTCTGTTCGATTCGGTTGCTCGTATGTATAACGGAATAACAGTAACCTGGTGAGTATTTCTATATAAACATCACCACGATATAATCGAATACAACTCAGTTTCAATTATCGTTTCGTCTAACCATTTAACCTTCTGTTCGATTCAGTCGCTAGTATGTGTAACGGAAGTACCGTCACCTGGTTAGTATCACTATATATACAGTATTGCGATATAATCGGATACCACCCAGATACATTGATTGTTCAGACTATCCATTCAACTTTCTGTTCGTTTCGGTCGCTCGTATGTGAAACGGGAATACCGTCACCTAGGTGTATAACTATATACACAGCATAACATCATAATCGAATACAACCCATATACTATCCATTCAACCTTCTGTTCGATTCGGTTGCTCGTATGTATAACGGAAGAACAGTAACCTGGTGAGTATTTCTATATAAACATCACCACGATATAATAGAATACAACTCAGTTTCAATTATCGTTTCGTCTAACCATTTAACCTTCTGTTCGATTCAGTCGCTAGTATGTGTAACGGAAGAACAGTTACCTGGTGGGTATAACTATATAAACAAAATCGAATACAACCCAGATACGATGATTGTTCAATCTATCCATTTGACCTTCTGCTCGATTCGGTCGCTTGTATGTGAAAACGAAAGAACAGTAACCTGGTGAGTATTTCCATATAAACATCACCACGATATAATAGAATACAACTCAGTTACAATTATCGTTTCGTCTAACCATTTAACCTTCTGTTCGATTCAGTCGCTGGTATGTGTAACGGAAGTACCGTCACCTGGTTAGTATCACTATATATACAGTATTGCGAATAATCGGATACCACCCAGATACATTGATTGTTCAGACTATCCATTCAACTTTCTGTTCGTTTCGGTCGCTCGTATGTAAAACGGGAATACCGTCACCTAGTGTGTATAACTATATACACAGCATAACATCATAATCGAATACAACCCATATACTATCCATTCAACCTTCTGTTCAATTCAGTCGCTCGTATGTGTAACGGAAGAACAGTTACCTGGTGAGTATAACCATATGAACATAATCGAATACAACCCAGATACGATGATTGTTCAATCTATCCATTTGACCTTCTGCTCGATTCGGTCGCTTGTATGTGAAAACGAAAGAACAGTTACCTGGTGAGTATTTCTATATAAACATCACCACGATATAATCGAATACAACTCAGATACAATTATCGTTTCGTCTAACCATTTAACCTTCTGTTCGATTCGGTCGCTAGTATGTGTAACGGAAGAACAGTTACCTGGTGAGTATAACTATATAAACATTATCGAATACAACCCAGATACGATGATTGTTCAATTTATCCATTTGACCTTCTGCTCGATTCGGTCGCATGTATGTGAAAATGAAAGAACAGTTACCTGGTGAGTATTTCTATATAAACATCACCACGATATAATCGAATACAACTCAGATACAATTATCGTTTTGTCTAACCATTTAACCTTCTGTTCGATTCAGTCGCTAGTATGTGTAACGGAAGAACAGTTACCTGGTGAGTATAACTATATAAACATTATCGAATACAACCCAGATACGATGATTGTTCAATCTATCTATTCAACCTCCTGCTCGATTCGGTCGCTTGTATGTAAAACGGAAGAACAGTAACCTGGTGAGTATTGCTTTATAAACATCATCACGATATCATCGAATACAACTCAGATACAATTATCGTTTTGTCTAACCATTTAACCTTCTGTTCGATTCAGTCGCTAGTATGTGTAACGGAAGTACCGTCACCTGGTAAGTATCACTATATATACAGTATTGCGATATAATCGGATACCACCCAGATACATTGATTGTTCAGACTATCCATTCAACTTTCTGTTCGTTTCGGTCGCTCGTATGTGAAACGGGAACACCGTCACCTAGTGTGTATAACTATATACACAGCATAACATCATAATCGAATACAACCCATATACTATCCATTCAACCTTCTGTTCGATTCGGTTGCTCGTATGTATAACGGAAGAACAGTAACCTGGTGAGTATTTCTATATAAACATCACCACGATATAATAGAATACAACTCAGTTTCAATTATCGTTTCGTCTAACCATTTAACCTTCTGTTCGATTCAGTCGCTAGTATGTGTAACGGAAGTACCGTCACCTGGTATGTATCACTATATATACAGTATTGCGATATAATCGGATACCACCCTGATACATTGATTGTTCAGACTATCCATTCAACTTTCTGTTCGTTTCGGTCGCTCGTATGTAAAACAAGAATACCGTCACCTAGTGTGTATAACTATATACACAGCATAACATCATAATCGAATACAACCCATATACTATCCATTCAACCTTCTGTTCAATTCAGTCGCTCGTATGTGTAACGGAAGAACAGTTACCTGGTGAGTATAACTATATAAACATAATCGAATACAACCCAGATACGATGATTGTTCAATCTATCCATTTGACCTTCTGCTCGATTCGGTCGCTTGTATGTGAAAACGAAAGAACAGTTACCTGGTGAGTATTTCTATATAAACATCACCACGATATAATCGAATACAACTCAGTTTCAATTATCGTTTCGTCTAACCATTTAACCTTCTGTTCGATTCAGTCGCTAGTATGTGTAACGGAAGAACAGTTACCTGGTGAGTATAACTATATAAACATAATCGAATACAACCCAGATACGATGATTGTTCAATCTATCCATATGACCTTCTGCTCGATTCGGTCGCTTGTATGTGAAAACGAAAGAACAGTAACCTGGTGAGTATTTCTATATAAACATCACCACGATATAATCGAATACAACTCAGATACAATTATCGTTTCGTCTAACCATTTAACCTTCTGTTCGATTCAGTCGCTAGTATGTGTAACGGAAAAACAGTTACCTGGTGAGTATAACTATATAAACATTATCGAATACAACCCAGATACGATGATTGTTCAATCTATCCATTTGACCTTCTGCTCGATTCGGTCGCTTGTATGTGAAAACGAAAGAACAGTAACCTGGTGAGTATTTCTATATAAACATCACCACGATATAATAGAATACAACTCAGTTACAATTATCGTTTCGTCTAACCATTCAACCTTCTGTTCGATTCAGTCGCTAGTATGTGTAACGGAAGTACCGTCACCTGGTTAGTATCACTATATATACAGTATTGCGATATAATCGGATACCACCCAGATACATTGATTGTTCAGACTATCCATTCAACTTTCTGTTCGTTTCGGTCGCTCGTATGTAAAACGGGAAAACCGTCACCTAGTGTGTATAACTATATACACAGCATAACGATGATTGTTCAATCTATCCATTTGACCTTCTGCTCGATTCGGTCGCTTGTATGTGAAAATGAAAGAACAGTTACCTGGTGAGTATTTCTATATAAACATCACCACGATATAATCGAATACAACTCAGATACAATTATCGTTTCGTCTAACCATTTAACCTTCTGTTCGATTCAGTCGCTAGTATGTGTAACGGAAGAACAGTCACCTGGTGAGTATAACTATATAAACATTATCGAATACAACCCAGATACGATGATTGTTGAATCTATCTATTCAACCTCCTGCTCGATTCGGTCGCTGGTATGTAAAACGGAAGAACAGTTACCTGGTGAGTATTGCTATATAAACATCATCACGATATCATCGAATACAACTCAGATACAATTATCGTTTTGTCTAACCATTCAACCTTCTGTTCGATTCAGTCGCTAGTATGTGTAACGGAAGTACCGTCACCTGGTTAGTATCACTATATATACAGTATTGCGATATAATCGGATACCACACAGATACATTGATTGTTCAGACTATCCATTCAACTTTCTGTTCGATTCAGTCGCTAGTATGTGTAACGGAAGTACCGTCACCTGGTATGTATCACTATATATACAGTATTGCGATATAATCGGATACCACCCTGATACATTGATTGTTCAGACTATCCATTCAACTTTCTGTTCGTTTCGGTCGCTCGTATGTGAAACAAGAATAACGTCACCTAGTGTGTATAACTATATACACAGCATAACATCATAATCGAATACAACCCATATACTATCCATTCAACCTTCTGTTCGATTCAGTCGCTCGTATGTGTAACGGAAGAACAGTTACCTGGTGAGTATAACTATATAAACATAATCGAATACAACCCAGATACGATGATTGTTCAATCTATCCATTTGACCTTCTGCTCGATTCGGTCGCTTGTATGTGAAAACGAAAGAACAGTTACCTGGTGAGTATTTCTATATAAACATCACCACGATATTATCGAATACAACTCAGATACAATTATCGTTTTGTCTAACCATTTAACTTTCTGTTCGATTCAGTCGCTAGTATGTGTAACGGAAGTACCGTCACCTGGTTAGTATCACTATATATACAGTATTGCGATATAATCGGATACCACCCAGATACATTGATTGTTCAGACTATCCATTCAACTTTCTGTTCGTTTCGGTCGCTCGTATGTGAAACGGGAATACCGTCACCTAGTGTGTATAACTATATACACAGCATAACATCATAATCGAATACAACCCATATACTATCCATTCAACCTTCTGTTCGATTCGGTTGCTCGTATGTATAACGGAATAACAGTAACCTGGTGAGTATTTCTATATAAACATCACCACGATATAATCGAATACAACTCAGTTTCAATTATCGTTTCGTCTAACCATTTAACCTTCTGTTCGATTCAGTCGCTAGTATGTGTAACGGAAGTACCGTCACCTGGTTAGTATCACTATATATACAGTATTGCGATATAATCGGATACCACCCAGATACAGTGATTGTTCAGACTATCCATTCAACTTTCTGTTCGTTTCGGTCGCTCGTATGTGAAACGGGAATACCGTCACCTAGTGTGTATAACTATATACACAGCATAACATCATAATCGAATACAACCCATATACTATCCATTCAACCTTCTGTTCGATTCGGTTGCTCGTATGTATAACGGAAGAACAGTAACCTGGTGAGTATTTCTATATAAACATCACCACGATATAATAAAATACAACTCAGTTTCAATTATCGTTTCGTCTAACCATTTAACCTTCTGTTCGATTCAGTCGCTAGTATGTGTAACGGAAGAACAGTTACCTGGTGAGTATAACTATATAAACAAAATCGAATACAACCCAGATACGATGATTGTTCAATCTATCCATTTGACCTTCTGCTCGATTCGGTCGCTTGTATGTGAAAACGAAAGAACAGTAACCTGGTGAGTATTTCCATATAAACATCACCACGATATAATAGAATACAACTCAGTTACAATTATCGTTTCGTCTAACCATTTAACCTTCTGTTCGATTCAGTCGCTAGTATGTGTAACGGAAGTACCGTCACCTGGTTAGTATCACTATATATACAGTATTGCGATATAATCGGATACCACCCAGATACATTGATTGTTCAGACTATCCATTCAACTTTCTGTTCGTTTCGGTCGCTCGTATGTAAAACGGGAATACCGTCACCTAGTGTGTATAACTATATACACAGCATAACATCATAATCGAATACAACCCTTATACTATCCATTCAACCTTCTGTTCAATTCAGTCGCTCGTATGTGTAACGGAAGAACAGTTACCTGGTGAGTATAACCATATGAACATAATCGAATACAACCCAGATACGATGATTGTTCAATCTATCCATTTGACCTTCTGCTCGATTCGGTCGCTTGTATGTGAAAACGAAAGAACAGTTACCTGGTGAGTATTTCTATATAAACATCACCACGATATAATCGAATACAACTCAGATACAATTATCGTTTCGTCTAACCATTCAACCTTCTGTTCGATTCAGTCGCTAGTATGTGTAACGGAAGAACAGTTACCTGGTGAGTATAACTATATAAACATAATCGAATACAACCCAGATACGATGATTGTTCAATCTATCCATATGACCTTCTGCTCGATTCGGTCGCTTGTATGTGAAAACGAAAGAACAGTAACCTGGTGAGTATTTCTATATAAACATCACCACGATATAATCGAATACAACTCAGATACAATTATCGTTTCGTCTAACCATTTAACCTTCTGTTCGATTCAGTCGCTAGTATGTGTAACGGAAAAACAGTTACCTGGTGAGTATAACTATATAAACATTATCGAATACAACCCAGATACGATGATTGTTCAATCTATCCATTTGACCTTCTGCTCGATTCGGTCGCTTGTATGTGAAAACGAAAGAACAGTAACCTGGTGAGTATTTCTATATAAACATCACCACGATATAATAGAATACAACTCAGTTACAATTATCGTTTCGTCTAACCATTCAACCTTCTGTTCGATTCAGTCGCTAGTATGTGTAACGGAAGTACCGTCACCTGGTTAGTATCACTATATATACAGTATTGCGATATAATCGGATACCACCCAGATACATTGATTGTTCAGACTATCCATTCAACTTTCTGTTCGTTTCGGTCGCTCGTATGTAAAACGGGAAAACCGTCACCTAGTGTGTATAACTATATACACAGCATAACGATGATTGTTCAATCTATCCATTTGACCTTCTGCTCGATTCGGTCGCTTGTATGTGAAAATGAAAGAACAGTTACCTGGTGAGTATTTCTATATAAACATCACCACGATATAATCGAATACAACTCAGATACAATTATCGTTTCGTCTAACCATTTAACCTTCTGTTCGATTCAGTCGCTAGTATGTGTAACGGAAGAACAGTCACCTGGTGAGTATAACTATATAAACATTATCGAATACAACCCAGATACGATGATTGTTGAATCTATCTATTCAACCTCCTGCTCGATTCGGTCGCTGGTATGTAAAACGGAAGAACAGTTACCTGGTGAGTATTGCTATATAAACATCATCACGATATCATCGAATACAACTCAGATACAATTATCGTTTTGTCTAACCATTCAACCTTCTGTTCGATTCAGTCGCTAGTATGTGTAACGGAAGTACCGTCACCTGGTTAGTATCACTATATATACAGTATTGCGATATAATCGGATACCACACAGATACATTGATTGTTCAGACTATCCATTCAACTTTCTGTTCGATTCAGTCGCTAGTATGTGTAACGGAAGTACCGTCACCTGGTATGTATCACTATATATACAGTATTGCGATATAATCGGATACCACCCTGATACATTGATTGTTCAGACTATCCATTCAACTTTCTGTTCGTTTCGGTCGCTCGTATGTGAAACAAGAATAACGTCACCTAGTGTGTATAACTATATACACAGCATAACATCATAATCGAATACAACCCATATACTATCCATTCAACCTTCTGTTCGATTCAGTCGCTCGTATGTGTAACGGAAGAACAGTTACCTGGTGAGTATAACTATATAAACATAATCGAATACAACCCAGATACGATGATTGTTCAATCTATCCATTTGACCTTCTGCTCGATTCGGTCGCTTGTATGTGAAAACGAAAGAACAGTTACCTGGTGAGTATTTCTATATAAACATCACCACGATATTATCGAATACAACTCAGATACAATTATCGTTTTGTCTAACCATTTAACTTTCTGTTCGATTCAGTCGCTAGTATGTGTAACGGAAGTACCGTCACCTGGTTAGTATCACTATATATACAGTATTGCGATATAATCGGATACCACCCAGATACATTGATTGTTCAGACTATCCATTCAACTTTCTGTTCGTTTCGGTCGCTCGTATGTGAAACGGGAATACCGTCACCTAGTGTGTATAACTATATACACAGCATAACATCATAATCGAATACAACCCATATACTATCCATTCAACCTTCTGTTCGATTCGGTTGCTCGTATGTATAACGGAATAACAGTAACCTGGTGAGTATTTCTATATAAACATCACCACGATATAATCGAATACAACTCAGTTTCAATTATCGTTTCGTCTAACCATTTAACCTTCTGTTCGATTCAGTCGCTAGTATGTGTAACGGAAGTACCGTCACCTGGTTAGTATCACTATATATACAGTATTGCGATATAATCGGATACCACCCAGATACATTGATTGTTCAGACTATCCATTCAACTTTCTGTTCGTTTCGGTCGCTCGTATGTGAAACGGGAATACCGTCACCTAGTGTGTATAACTATATACACAGCATAACATCATAATCGAATACAACCCATATACTATCCATTCAACCTTCTGTTCGATTCGGTTGCTCGTATGTATAACGGAAGAACAGTAACCTGGTGAGTATTTCTATATAAACATCACCACGATATAATAAAATACAACTCAGTTTCAATTATCGTTTCGTCTAACCATTTAACCTTCTGTTCGATTCAGTCGCTAGTATGTGTAACGGAAGAACAGTTACCTGGTGAGTATAACTATATAAACAAAATCGAATACAACCCAGATACGATGATTGTTCAATCTATCCATTTGACCTTCTGCTCGATTCGGTCGCTTGTATGTGAAAACGAAAGAACAGTAACCTGGTGAGTATTTCCATATAAACATCACCACGATATAATAGAATACAACTCAGTTACAATTATCGTTTCGTCTAACCATTTAACCTTCTGTTCGATTCAGTCGCTAGTATGTGTAACGGAAGTACCGTCACCTGGTTAGTATCACTATATATACAGTATTGCGATATAATCGGATACCACCCAGATACATTGATTGTTCAGACTATCCATTCAACTTTCTGTTCGTTTCGGTCGCTCGTATGTAAAACGGGAATACCGTCACCTAGTGTGTATAACTATATACACAGCATAACATCATAATCGAATACAACCCTTATACTATCCATTCAACCTTCTGTTCAATTCAGTCGCTCGTATGTGTAACGGAAGAACAGTTACCTGGTGAGTATAACCATATGAACATAATCGAATACAACCCAGATACGATGATTGTTCAATCTATCCATTTGACCTTCTGCTCGATTCGGTCGCTTGTATGTGAAAACGAAAGAACAGTTACCTGGTGAGTATTTCTATATAAACATCACCACGATATAATCGAATACAACTCAGATACAATTATCGTTTCGTCTAACCATTTAACCTTCTGTTCGATTCGGTCGCTAGTATGTGTAACGGAAGAACAGTTACCTGGTGAGTATAACTATATAAACATTATCGAATACAACCCAGATACGATGATTGTTCAATTTATCCATTTGACCTTCTGCTCGATTCGGTCGCATGTATGTGAAAATGAAAGAACAGTTACCTGGTGAGTATTTTTATATAAACATCACCACGATATAATCGAATACAACTCAGATACAATTATCGTTTCGTCTAACCATTTAACCTTCTGTTCGATTCAGTCGCTAGTATGTGTAACGGAAGAACAGTTACCTGGTGAGTATAACTATATAAACATTATCGAATACAACCCAGATACGATGATTGTTCAATCTATCTATTCAACCTCCTGCTCGATTCGGTCGCTTGTATGTAAAACGGAAGAACAGTAACCTGGTGAGTATTGCTTTATAAACATCATCACGATATCATCGAATACAACTCAGATACAATTATCGTTTTGTCTAACCATTTAACCTTCTGTTCGATTCAGTCGCTAGTATGTGTAACGGAAGTACCGTCACCTGGTAAGTATCACTATATATACAGTATTGCGATATAATCGGATACCACCCAGATACATTGATTGTTCAGACTATCCATTCAACTTTCTGTTCGTTTCGGTCGCTCGTATGTGAAACGGAAACACCGTCACCTAGTGTGTATAACTATATACACAGCATAACATCATAATCGAATACAACCCATATACTATCCATTCAACCTTCTGTTCGATTCGGTTGCTCGTATGTATAACGGAAGAACAGTAACCTGGTGAGTATTTCTATATAAACATCACCACGATATAATAGAATACAACTCAGTTTCAATTATCGTTTCGTCTAACCATTTAACCTTCTGTTCGATTCAGTCGCTAGTATGTGTAACGGAAGTACCGTCACCTGGTATGTATCACTATATATACAGTATTGCGATATAATCGGATACCACCCTGATACATTGATTGTTCAGACTATCCATTCAACTTTCTGTTCGTTTCGGTCGCTCGTATGTAAAACAAGAATACCGTCACCTAGTGTGTATAACTATATACACAGCATAACATCATAATCGAATACAACCCATATACTATCCATTCAACCTTCTGTTCAATTCAGTCGCTCGTATGTGTAACGGAAGAACAGTTACCTGGTGAGTATAACTATATAAACATAATCGAATACAACCCAGATACGATGATTGTTCAATCTATCCATTTGACCTTCTGCTCGATTCGGTCGCTTGTATGTGAAAACGAAAGAACAGTTACCTGGTGAGTATTTCTATATAAACATCACCACGATATAATCGAATACAACTCAGTTTCAATTATCGTTTCGTCTAACCATTTAACCTTCTGTTCGATTCAGTCGCTAGTATGTGTAACGGAAGAACAGTTACCTGGTGAGTATAACTATATAAACATAATCGAATACAACCCAGATACGATGATTGTTTAATCTATCCATTTGACCTTCTGCTCGATTCGGTCGCTTGTATGTGAAAACGAAAGAACAGTTACCTGGTGAGTATTTCTATATAAACATCACCACGATATAATCGAATACAACTCAGTTTCAATTATCGTTTCGTCTAACCATTTAACCTTCTGTTCGATTCAGTCGCTAGTATGTGTAACGGAAGAACAGTTACCTGGTGAGTATAACTATATAAACATTATCGAATACAACCCAGATACGATGATTGTTCAATCTATCTATTCAACCTCCTGCTCGATTCGGTCGCTTGTATGTAAAACGGAAGAACAGTTACCTGGTGAGTATTGCTATATAAACATCATCACGATATCATCGAATACAACTCAGATACAATTATCGTTTTGTCTAACCATTTAACCTTCTGTTCGATTCAGTCGCTAGTATGTGTAACGGAAGTACCGTCACCTGGTAAGTATCACTATATATATAGTATTGCGATATAATCGGATACCACCCAGATACATTGATTGTTCAGACTATCCATTCAACTTTCTGTTCGTTTCGGTCGCTCGTATGTGAAACGGGAATACCGTCACCTAGTGTGTATAACTATATACACAGCATAACATCATAATCGAATACAACCCATATACTATCCATTCAACCTTCTGTTCGATTCGGTTGCTCGTATGTATAACGGAAGAACAGTAACCTGGTGAGTATTTCTATATAAACATCACCACGATATAATAGAATACAACTCAGTTTCAATCATCGTTTCGTCTAACCATTTAACCTTCTGTTCGATTCAGTCGCTAGTATGTGTAACGGAAGAACAGTTACCTGGTGAGTATAACTATATAAACATAATCGAATACAACCCAGATACGATGATTGTTCAATCTATCCATTTGACCTTCTTCTCGATTTGGTCGCTTGTATGTGAAAACGAAAGAACAGTAACCTGGTGAGTATTTCTATATAAACATCACCACGATATAATAAAACACAACTCAGTTACAATTATCGTTTTGTCTAACCATTTAACCTTCTGTTCGATTCAGTCGCTAGTATGTGTAACGGAAGTACCGTCACCTGGTATGTATCACTATATATACAGTATTGCGATATAATCGGATACCACCCTGATACATTGATTGTTCAGACTATCCATTCAACTTTCTGTTCGTTTCGGTCGCTCGTATGTAAAACAAGAATACCGTCACCTAGTGTGTATAATTATATACACAGCATAACATCATAATCGAATACAACCCATATACTATCCATTCAACCTTCTGTTCGATTCAGTCGCTAGTATGTGTAACGGAAGAACAGTTACCTGGTGAGTATAACTATATAAACATAATCGAATACAACCCAGATACGATGATTGTTCAATCTATCCATTTGACCTTCTGCTCGATTCGGTCGCTTGTATGTGAAAACGAAAGAACAGTAACCTGGTGAGTATTTCTATATAAACATCACCACGATATAATAGAATACAACTCAGTTTCAATCATCGTTTCGTCTAACCATTTAACCTTCTGTTCGATTCAGTCGCTAGTATGTGTAACGGAAGAACAGTTACCTGGTGAGTATAACTATATAAACATAATCGAATACAACCCAGATACGATGATTGTTCAATCTATCCATTTGACCTTCTTCTCGATTCGGTCGCTTGTATGTGAAAACGAAAGAACAGTAACCTGGTGAGTATTTCTATATAAACATCACCACGATATAATAAAACACAACTCAGTTACAATTATCGTTTTGTCTAACCATTTAACCTTCTGTTCGATTCAGTCGCTAGTATGTGTAACGGAAGTACCGTCACCTGGTATGTATCACTATATATACAGTATTGCGATATAATCGGATACCACCCTGATACATTGATTGTTCAGACTATCCATTCAACTTTCTGTTCGTTTCGGTCGCTCGTATGTAAAACAAGAATACCGTCACCTAGTGTGTATAATTATATACACAGCATAACATCATAATCGAATACAACCCATATACTATCCATTCAACCTTCTGTTCGATTCAGTCGCTAGTATGTGTAACGGAAGAACAGTTACCTGGTGAGTATAACTATATAAACATAATCGAATACAACCCAGATACGATGATTGTTCAATCTATCCATATGACCTTCTGCTCGATTCGGTCGCTTGTATGTGAAAACGAAAGAAAAGTAACCTGGTGAGTATTTCTATATAAACATCACCACGATATAATCGAATACAACTCAGATACAATTATCGTTTCGTCTAACCATTTAACCTTCTGTTCGATTCAGACGCTAGTATGTGTAACGGAAAAACAGTTACCTGGTGAGTATAACTATATAAACATTATCGAATACAACCCAGATACGATGATTGTTCAATCTATCCATTTGACCTTCTGCTCGATTCGGTCGCTTGTATGTGAAAACGAAAGAACAGTAACCTGGTGAGTATTTCTATATAAACATCACCACGATATAATAGAATACAACTCAGTTACAATTATCGTTTCGTCTAACCTTTCAACCTTCTGTTCGATTCAGTCGCTAGTATGTGTAACGGAAGTACCGTCACCTGGTTAGTATCACTATATATACAGTATTGCGATATAATCGGATACCACCCAGATACATTGATTGTTCAGACTATCCATTCAACTTTCTGTTCGTTTCGGTCGCTCGTATGTAAAACGGGAAAACCGTCACCTAGTGTGTATAACTATATACACAGCATAACGATGATTGTTCAATCTATCCATTTGACCTTCTGCTCGATTCGGTCGCTTGTATGTGAAAATGAAAGAACAGTTACCTGGTGAGTATTTCTATATAAACATCACCACGATATAATCGAATACAACTCAGATACAATTATCGTTTCGTCTAACCATTTAACCTTCTGTTCGATTCAGTCGCTAGTATGTGTAACGGAAGAACAGTTACCTGGTGAGTATAACTATATAAACATTATCGAATACAACCCAGATACGATGATTGTTGAATCTATCTATTCAACCTCCTGCTCGATTCGGTCGCTTGTATGTAAAACGGAAGAACAGTTACCTGGTGAGTATTGCTATATAAACATCATCACGATATCATCGAATACAACTCAGATACAATTATCGTTTTGTCTAACCATTCAACCTTCTGTTCGATTCAGTCGCTAGTATGTGTAACGGAAGTACCGTCATTTGGTAAGTATCACTATATATACAGTATTGCGATATAATCGGATACCACCCAGATACATTGATTGTTCAGACTATCCATTCAACTTTCTGTTCGTTTCGATCGCTCGTATGTGAAACGGGAATACCGTCACCTAGTGTGTATAACTATATACACAGCATAACATCATAATCGAATACAACCCATATACTATCCATTCAACCTTCTGTTCGATTCGGTTGCTCGTATGTATAACGGAAGGACAGTAACCTGGTGAGTATTTCTATATAAACATCACCACGATATAATAGAATACAACTCAGTTTCAATTATCGTTTCGTCTAACCATTTAACCTTCTGTTCGATTCAGTCGCTAGCATGTGTAACGGAAGAACAGTTACCTGGTGAGTATAACTATATAAACATAATCGAATACAACCCAGATACGATGATTGTTCAATCTATCCATTTGACCTTCTGCTCGATTCGGTCGCTTGTATGTGAAAACGAAAGAACAGTAACCTGGTGAGTATTTCTATATAAACATCACCACGATATAATAGAATACAACTCAGTTACAATTATCGTTTCGTCTAACCATTCAACCTTCTGTTCGATTCAGTCGCTAGTATGTGTAACGGAAGTACCGTCACCTGGTTAGTATCACTATATATACAGTATTGCGATATAATCGAATACCACCCAGATACATTGATTGTTCAGACTATCCATTCAACTTTCTGTTCGATTCAGTCGCTAGTATGTGTAACGGAAGTACCGTCACCTGGTATGTATCACTATATATACAGTATTGCGATATAATCGGATACCACCCTGATACATTGATTGTTCAGACTATCCATTCAACTTTCTGTTCGTTTCGGTCGCTCGTATGTAAAACAAGAATACCGTCACCTAGTGTGTATAACTATATACACAGCATAACATCATAATCGAATACAACCCATATACTATCCATTCAACCTTCTGTTCGATTCAGTCGCTCGTATGTGTAACGGAAGAACAGTTACCTGGTGAGTATAACTATATAAACATAATCGAATACAACCCAGATACGATGATTGTTCAATCTATCCATTTGACCTTCTGCTCGATTCGGTCGCTTGTATGTGAAAACGAAAGAACAGTTACCTGGTGAGTATTTCTATATAAACATCACCACGATATAATCGAATACAACTCAGTTTCAATTATCGTTTCGTCTAACCATTCAACCTTCTGTTCGATTCAGTCGCTAGTATGTGTAACGGAAGAACAGTTACCTGGTGAGTATAACTATATAAACATAATCGAATACAACCCAGATACGATGATTGTTCAATCTATCCATTTGACCTTCTGCTCGATTCAGTCGTTTGTATGTGAAAACGAAAGAACAGTTACCTGGTGAGTATTTCTGTATAAACATCACCACGATATAATCGAATACAACTCAGATACAATTATCGTTTCGTCTAACCATTTAACCTTCTGTTCGATTCAGTCGCTAGTATGTGTAACGGAAGAACAGTTACCTGGTGAGTATAACTATATAAACATTATCGAATACAACCCAGATACGATGATTGTTCAATTTATCCATTTGACCTTCTGCTCGATTCGGTCGCTTGTATGTGAAAATAAATGAACAGTTACCTGGTGAGTATTTCTATATAAACATCACCACGATATAATCGAATACAACTCAGATACAATTATCGTTTCGTCTAACCATTTAACCTTCTGTTCGATTCAGTCGCTAGTATGTGTAACGGAAGAACAGTTACCTGGTGAGTATAACTATATAAACATTATCGAATACAACCCAGATACGATGATTGTTCAATCGATCTATTCAACCTCCTGCTCGATTCGGTCGCTTGTATGTAAAACGGAAGAACAGTTACCTGGTGAGTATTGCTATATAAACATCATCACGATATCATCGAATACAACTCAGATACAATTATCATTTTGTCTAACCATTTAACCTTCTGTTCGATTCAGTCGCTAGTATGTGTAACGGAAGTACCGTCACCTGGTAAGTATCACTATATATATAGTATTGCGATATAATCGGATACCACCCAGATACATTGATTGTTCAGACTATCCATTCAACTTTCTGTTCGTTTCGGTCGCTTGTATGTGAAACGGGAATACCGTCACCTAGTGTGTATAACTATATACACAGCATAACATCATAATCGAATACAACCCATATACTATCCATTCAACCTTCTGTTCGATTCGGTTGCTCGTATGTATAACGGAAGAACAGTAACCTGGTGAGTATTTCTATATAAACATCACCACGATATAATAGAATACAACTCAGTTTCAATTATCGTTTCGTCTAACCATTTAACCTTCTGTTCGATTCAGTCGCTAGTATGTGTAACGGAAGAACAGTTACCTGGTGAGTATAACTATATAAACATAATCGAATACAACCCAGATACGATGATTGTTCAATCTATCCATTTGACCTTCTTCTCGATTCGGTCGCTTGTATGTGAAAACGAAAGAACAGTAACCTGGTGAGTATTTCTATATAAACATCACCACGATATAATAAAACACAACTCAGTTACAATTATCGTTTTGTCTAACCATTTAACCTTCTGTTCGATTCAGTCGCTAGTATGTGTAACGGAAGTACCGTCACCTGGTATGTATCACTATATATACAGTATTGCGATATAATCGGATACCACCCTGATACATTGATTGTTAAGACTATCCATTCAACTTTCTGTTCGTTTCGGTCGCTCGTATGTAAAACAAGAATACCGTCACCTAGTGTGTATAACTATATACACAGCATAACATCATAATCGAATACAACCCATATACTATCCATTCAACCTTCTGTTCGATTCAGTCGCTAGTATGTGTAACGGAAGAACAGTTACCTGGTGAGTATAACTATATAAACATAATCGAATACAACCCAGATACGATGATTGTTCAATCTATCCATATGACCTTCTGCTCGATTCGGTCGCTTGTATGTGAAAACGAAAGAACAGTAACCTGGTGAGTATTTCTATATAAACATCACCACGATATAATCGAATACAACTCAGATAAAATTATCGTTTCGTCTAACCATTTAACCTTCTGTTCGATTCAGTCGCTAGTATGTGTAACGGAAAAACAGTTACCTGGTGAGTATAACTATATAAACATTATCGAATACAACCCAGATACGATGATTGTTCAATTTATCCATTTGACCTTCTGCTCGATTCGGTCGCTTGTATGTGAAAATAAATGAACAGTTACCTGGTGAGTATTTCTATATAAACATCACCACGATATAATCGAATACAACTCAGATACAATTATCGTTTCGTCTAACCATTTAACCTTCTGTTCGATTCAGTCGCTAGTATGTGTAACGGAAGAACAGTTACCTGGTGAGTATAACTATATAAACATTATCGAATACAACCCAGATACGATGATTGTTCAATCGATCTATTCAACCTCCTGCTCGATTCGGTCGCTTGTATGTAAAACGGAAGAACAGTTACCTGGTGAGTATTGCTATATAAACATCATCACGATATCATCGAATACAACTCAGATACAATTATCATTTTGTCTAACCATTTAACCTTCTGTTCGATTCAGTCGCTAGTATGTGTAACGGAAGTACCGTCACCTGGTAAGTATCACTATATATATAGTATTGCGATATAATCGGATACCACCCAGATACATTGATTGTTCAGACTATCCATTCAACTTTCTGTTCGTTTCGGTCGCTTGTATGTGAAACGGGAATACCGTCACCTAGTGTGTATAACTATATACACAGCATAACATCATAATCGAATACAACCCATATACTATCCATTCAACCTTCTGTTCGATTCGGTTGCTCGTATGTATAACGGAAGAACAGTAACCTGGTGAGTATTTCTATATAAACATCACCACGATATAATAGAATACAACTCAGTTTCAATTATCGTTTCGTCTAACCATTTAACCTTCTGTTCGATTCAGTCGCTAGTATGTGTAACGGAAGAACAGTTACCTGGTGGGTATAACTATATAAACATAATCGAATACAACCCAGATACGATGATTGTTCAATCTATCCATTTGACCTTCTTCTCGATTCGGTCGCTTGTATGTGAAAACGAAAGAACAGTAACCTGGTGAGTATTTCTATATAAACATCACCACGATATAATAAAACACAACTCAGTTACAATTATCGTTTTGTCTAACCATTTAACCTTCTGTTCGATTCAGTCGCTAGTATGTGTAACGGAAGTACCGTCACCTGGTATGTATCACTATATATACAGTATTGCGATATAATCGGATACCACCCTGATACATTGATTGTTAAGACTATCCATTCAACTTTCTGTTCGTTTCGGTCGCTCGTATGTAAAACAAGAATACCGTCACCTAGTGTGTATAACTATATACACAGCATAACATCATAATCGAATACAACCCATATACTATCCATTCAACCTTCTGTTCGATTCAGTCGCTAGTATGTGTAACGGAAGAACAGTTACCTGGTGAGTATAACTATATAAACATAATCGAATACAACCCAGATACGATGATTGTTCAATCTATCCATATGACCTTCTGCTCGATTCGGTCGCTTGTATGTGAAAACGAAAGAACAGTAACCTGGTGAGTATTTCTATATAAACATCACCACGATATAATCGAATACAACTCAGATAAAATTATCGTTTCGTCTAACCATTTAACCTTCTGTTCGATTCAGTCGCTAGTATGTGTAACGGAAAAACAGTTACCTGGTGAGTATAACTATATAAACATTATCGAATACAACCCAGATACGATGATTGTTCAATCTATCCATTTGACCTTCTGCTCGATTCGGTCGCTTGTATGTGAAAACGAAAGAACAGTAACCTGGTGAGTATTTCTATATAAACATCACCACGATATAATAGAATACAACTCAGTTACAATTATCGTTTCGTCTAACCATTCAACCTTCTGTTCGATTCAGTCGCTAGTATGTGTAACGGAAGTACCGTCACCTGGTTAGTATCACTATATATACAGTATTGCGATATAATCGGATACCACCCAGATACATTGATTGTTCAGACTATCCATTCAACTTTCTGTTCGTTTCGGTCGCTCGTATGTAAAACGGGAAAACCGTCACCTAGTGTGTATAACTATATACACAGCATAACGATGATTGTTCAATCTATCCATTTGACCTTCTGCTCGATTCGGTCGCTTGTATGTGAAAATGAAAGAACAGTTACCTGGTGAGTATTTCTATATAAACATCACCACGATATAATCGAATACAACTCAGATACAATTATCGTTTCGTCTAACCATTTAACCTTCTGTTCGATTCAGTCGCTAGTATGTGTAACGGAAGAACAGTTACCTGGTGAGTATAACTATATAAACATTATCGAATACAACCCAGATACGATGATTGTTGAATCTATCTATTCAACCACCTGCTCGATTCGGTCGCTGGTATGTAAAACGGAAGAACAGTTACCTGGTGAGTATTGCTATATAAACATCATCACGATATCATCGAATACAACTCAGATACAATTATCGTTTTGTCTAACCATTCAACCTTCTGTTCGATTCAGTCGCTAGTATGTGTAACGGAAGTACCGTCACCTGGTTAGTATCACTATATATACAGTATTGCGATATAATCGGATACCACCCAGATACATTGATTGTTCAGACTATCCATTCAACTTTCTGTTCGATTCAGTCGCTAGTATGTGTAACGGAAGTACCGTCACCTGGTATGTATCACTATATATACAGTATTGCGATATAATCGGATACCACCCTGATACATTGATTGTTCAGACTATCCATTCAACTTTCTGTTCGTTTCGGTCGCTCGTATGTAAAACAAGAATACCGTCACCTAGTGTGTATAACTATATACACAGCATAACATCATAATCGAATACAACCCATATACTATCCATTCAACCTTCTGTTCGATTCAGTCGCTCGTATGTGTAACGGAAGAACAGTTACCTGGTGAGTATAACTATATAAACATAATCGAATACAACCCAGATACGATGATTGTTCAATCTATCCATTTGACCTTCTGCTCGATTCGGTCGCTTGTATGTGAAAACGAAAGAACAGTTACCTGGTGAGTATTTCTATATAAACATCACCACGATATTATCGAATACAACTCAGATACAATTATCTTTTTGTCTAACCATTCAACTTTCTGTTCGATTCAGTCGCTAGTATGTGTAACGGAAGTACCGTCACCTGGTTAGTATCACTATATATACAGTATTGCGATATAATCGGATACCACCCAGATACATTGATTGTTCAGACTATCCATTCAACTTTCTGTTCGTTTCGGTCGCTCGTATGTGAAACGGGAATACCGTCACCTAGTGTGTATAACTATATACACAGCATAACATCATAATCGAATACAACCCATATACTATCCATTCAACCTTCTGTTCGATTCGGTTGCTCGTATGTATAACGGAATAACAGTAACCTGGTGAGTATTTCTATATAAACATCACCACGATATAATCGAATACAACTCAGTTTCAATTATCGTTTCGTCTAACCATTTAACCTTCTGTTCGATTCAGTCGCTAGTATGTGTAACGGAAGTACCGTCACCTGGTTAGTATCACTATATATACAGTATTGCGATATAATCGGATACCACCCAGATACATTGATTGTTCAGACTATCCATTCAACTTTCTGTTCGTTTCGGTCGCTCGTATGTGAAACGGGAATACCGTCACCTAGTGTGTATAACTATATACACAGCATAACATCATAATCGAATACAACCCATATACTATCCATTCAACCTTCTGTTCGATTCGGTTGCTCGTATGTATAACGGAAGAACAGTAACCTGGTGAGTATTTCTATATAAACATCACCACGATATAATAGAATACAACTCAGTTTCAATTATCGTTTCGTCTAACCATTTAACCTTCTGTTCGATTCAGTCGCTAGTATGTGTAACGGAAGAACAGTTACCTGGTGAGTATAACTATATAAACAAAATCGAATACAACCCAGATACGAAGATTGTTCAATCTATCCATTTGACCTTCTGCTCGATTCGGTCGCTTGTATGTGAAAACGAAAGAACAGTAACCTGGTGAGTATTTCCATATAAACATCACCACGATATAATAGAATACAACTCAGTTTCAATTATCGTTTCGTCTAACCATTTAACCTTCTGTTCGATTCAGTCGCTAGTATGTGTAACGGAAGAACAGTTACCTGGTGAGTATAACTATATAAACAAAATCGAATACAACCCAGATACGATGATTGTTCAATCTATCTATTCAACCTCCTGCTCGATTCGGTCGCTTGTATGTAAAACGGAAGAACAGTAACCTGGTGAGTATTGCTTTATAAACATCATCACGATATCATCGAATACAACTCAGATACAATTATCGTTTTGTCTAACCATTTAACCTTCTGTTCGATTCAGTCGCTAGTATGTGTAACGGAAGTACCGTCACCTGGTAAGTATCACTATATATACAGTATTGCGATATAATCGGATACCACCCAGATACATTGATTGTTCAGACTATCCATTCAACTTTCTGTTCGTTTCGGTCGCTCGTATGTGAAACGGGAACACCGTCACCTAGTGTGTATAACTATATACACAGCATAACATCATAATCGAATACAACCCATATACTATCCATTCAACCTTCTGTTCGATTCGGTTGCTCGTATGTATAACGGAAGAACAGTAACCTGGTGAGTATTTCTATATAAACATCACCACGATATAATAGAATACAACTCAGTTTCAATTATCGTTTCGTCTAACCATTTAACCTTCTGTTCGATTCAGTCGCTAGTATGTGTAACGGAAGTACCGTCACCTGGTATGTATCACTATATATACAGTATTGCGATATAATCGGATACCACCCTGATACATTGATTGTTCAGACTATCCATTCAACTTTCTGTTCGTTTCGGTCGCTCGTATGTAAAACAAGAATACCGTCACCTAGTGTGTATAACTATATACACAGCATAACATCATAATCGAATACAACCCATATACTATCCATTCAACCTTCTGTTCAATTCAGTCGCTCGTATGTGTAACGGAAGAACAGTTACCTGGTGAGTATAACTATATAAACATAATCGAATACAACCCAGATACGATGATTGTTCAATCTATCCATTTGACCTTCTGCTCGATTCGGTCGCTTGTATGTGAAAACGAAAGAACAGTTACCTGGTGAGTATTTCTATATAAACATCACCACGATATAATCGAATACAACTCAGTTTCAATTATCGTTTCGTCTAACCATTTAACCTTCTGTTCGATTCAGTCGCTAGTATGTGTAACGGAAGAACAGTTACCTGGTGAGTATAACTATATAAACATAATCGAATACAACCCAGATACGATGATTGTTCAATCTATCCATTTGACCCTCTGCTCGATTCGGTCGCTTGTATGTGAAAACGAAAGAACAGTTACCTGGTGAGTATTTCTATATAAACATCACCACGATATAATCGAATACAACTCAGATACAATTATCGTTTCGTCTAACCATTTAACCTTCTGTTCGATTCAGTCGCTAGTATGTGTAACGGAAGAACAGTTACCTGGTGAGTATAACTATATAAACATTATCGAATACAACCCAGATACGATGATTGTTCAATCTATCTATTCAACCTCCTGCTCGATTCGGTCGCTTGTATGTAAAACGGAAGAACAGTTACCTGGTGAGTATTGCTATATAAACATCATCACGATATCATCGAATACAACTCAGATACAATTATCGTTTTGTCTAACCATTTAACCTTCTGTTCGATTCAGTCGCTAGTATGTGTAACGGAAGTACCGTCACCTGGTAAGTATCACTATATATATATAGTATTGCGATATAATCGGATACCACCCAGATACATTGATTGTTCAGACTATCCATTCAACTTTCTGTTCGTTTCGGTCGCTCGTATGTGAAACGGGAATATCGTCACTTAGTGTGTATAACTATATACACAGCATAACATCATAATCGAATACAACCCATATACTATCCATTCAACCTTCTGTTCGATTCGGTCGCTTGTATGTGAAAACGAAAGAACAGTAACCTGGTGAGTATTTCTATATAAACATCACCACGATATAATCGAATACAACTCAGATACAATTATCGTTTCGTCTAACCATTTAACCTTCTGTTCGATTCAGTCGCTAGTATGTGTAACGGAAAACGGAAAAACAGTTACCTGGTGAGTATAACTATATAAACATTATCGAATACAACCCAGATACGATGATTGTTCAATCTATCCATTTGACCTTCTGCTCGATTCGGTCGCTTGTATGTGAAAACGAAAGAACAGTAACCTGGTGAGTATTTCTATATAAACATCACCACGATATAATAGAATACAACTCAGTTACAATTATCGTTTCGTCTAACCTTTCAACCTTCTGTTCGATTCAGTCGCTAGTATGTGTAACGGAAGTACCGTCACCTGGTTAGTATCACTATATATACAGTATTGTGATATAATCGGATACCACCCAGATACATTGATTGTTCAGACTATCCATTCAACTTTCTGTTCGTTTCGGTCGCTCGTATGTAAAACGGGAAAACCGTCACCTAGTGTGTATAACTATATACACAGCATAACGATGATTGTTCAATCTATCCATTTGACCTTCTGCTCGATTCGGTCGCTTGTATGTGAAAATGAAAGAACAGTTACCTGGTGAGTATTTCTATATAAACATCACCACGATATAATCGAATACAACTCAGATACAATTATCGTTTCGTCTAACCATTTAACCTTCTGTTCGATTCAGTCGCTAGTATGTGTAACGGAAGAACAGTTACCTGGTGAGTATAACTATATAAACATTATCGAATACAACCCAGATACGATGATTGTTGAATCTATCTATTCAACCTCCTGCTCGATTCGGTCGCTTGTATGTAAAACGGAAGAACAGTTACCTGGTGAGTATTGCTATATAAACATCATCACGATTTCATCGAATACAACTCAGATACAATTATCGTTTTGTCTAACCATTCAACCTTCTGTTCGATTCAGTCGCTAGTATGTGTAACGGAAGAACCGTCACCTGGTAAGTATCACTATATATACAGTATTGCGATATAATCGGATACCACCCAGATACATTGATTGTTCAGACTATCCATTCAACTTTCTGTTCGTTTCGGTCGCTCGTATGTGAAACGGGAATACCGTCACCTAGTGTGTATAACTATATACACAGCATAACATCATAATCGAATACAACCCATATACTATCCATTCAACCTTCTGTTCGATTCGGTTGCTCGTATGTATAACGGAAGGACAGTAACCTGGTGAGTATTTCTATATAAACATCACCACGATATAATAGAATACAACTCAGTTTCAATTATCGTTTCGTCTAACCATTTAACCTTCTGTTCGATTCAGTCGCTAGCATGTGTAACGAAAGAACAGTTACCTGGTGAGTATAACTATATAAACATAATCGAATACAACCCAGATACGATGATTGTTCAATCTATCCATTTGACCTTCTGCTCGATTCGGTCGCTTGTATGTGAAAACGAAAGAACAGTAACCTGGTGAGTATTTCTATATAAACATCACCACGATATAATAGAATACAACTCAGTTACAATTATCGTTTCGTCTAACCATTCAACCTTCTGTTCGATTCAGTCGCTAGTATGTGTAACGGAAGTACCGTCACCTGGTTAGTATCACTATATATACAGTATTGCGATATAATCGAATACCACCCAGATACATTGATTGTTCAGACTATCCATTCAACTTTCTGTTCGATTCAGTCGCTAGTATGTGTAACGGAAGTACCGTCACCTGGTATGTATCACTATATATACAGTATTGCGATATAATCGGATACCACCCTGATACATTGATTGTTCAGACTATCCATTCAACTTTCTGTTCGTTTCGGTCGCTCGTATGTAAAACAAGAATACCGTCACCTAGTGTGTATAACTATATACACAGCATAACATCATAATCGAATACAACCCATATACTATCCATTCAACCTTCTGTTCGATTCAGTCGCTCGTATGTGTAACGGAAGAACAGTTACCTGGTGAGTATAACTATATAAACATAATCGAATACAACCCAGATACGATGATTGTTCAATCTATCCATTTGACCTTCTGCTCGATTCGGTCGCTTGTATGTGAAAACGAAAGAACAGTTACCTGGTGAGTATTTCTATATAAACATCACCACGATATAATCGAATACAACTCAGTTTCAATTATCGTTTCGTCTAACCATTCAACCTTCTGTTCGATTCAGTCGCTAGTATGTGTAACGGAAGAACAGTTACCTGGTGAGTATAACTATATAAACATAATCGAATACAACCCAGATACGATGATTGTTCAATCTATCCATTTGACCTTCTGCTCGATTCGGTCGCTTGTATGTGAAAACGAAAGAACAGTTACCTGGTGAGTATTTCTATATAAACATCACCACGATATAATCGAATACAACTCAGATACAATTATCGTTTCGTCTAACCATTTAACCTTCTGTTCGATTCAGTCGCTAGTATGTGTAACGGAAGAACAGTTACCTGGTGAGTATAACTATATAAACATTATCGAATACAACCCAGATACGATGATTGTTCAATTTATCCATTTGACCTTCTGCTCGATTCGGTCGCTTGTATGTGAAAATAAATGAACAGTTACCTGGTGAGTATTTCTATATAAACATCACCACGATATAATCGAATACAACTCAGATACAATTATCGTTTCGTCTAACCATTTAACCTTCTGTTCGATTCAGTCGCTAGTATGTGTAACGGAAGTACCGTCACCTGGTATGTATCACTATATATACAGTATTGCGATATAATCGGATACCACCCTGATACATTGATTGTTCAGACTATCCATTCAACTTTCTGTTCGTTTCGGTCGCTCGTATGTAAAACAAGAATACCGTCACCTAGTGTGTATAACTATATACACAGCATAACATCATAATCGAATACAACCCATATACTATCCATTCAACCTTCTGTTCAATTCAGTCGCTCGTATGTGTAACGGAAGAACAGTTACCTGGTGAGTATAACTATATAAACATAATCGAATACAACCCAGATACGATGATTGTTCAATCTATCCATTTGACCTTCTGCTCGATTCGGTCGCTTGTATGTGAAAACGAAAGAACAGTTACCTGGTGAGTATTTCTATATAAACATCACCACGATATAATCGAATACAACTCAGTTTCAATTATCGTTTCGTCTAACCATTTAACCTTCTGTTCGATTCAGTCGCTAGTATGTGTAACGGAAGAACAGTTACCTGGTGAGTATAACTATATAAACATAATCGAATACAACCCAGATACGATGATTGTTCAATCTATCCATTTGACCTTCTGCTCGATTCGGTCGCTTGTATGTGAAAACGAAAGAACAGTTACCTGGTGAGTATTTCTATATAAACATCACCACGATATAATCGAATACAACTCAGATACAATTATCGTTTCGTCTAACCATTTAACCTTCTGTTCGATTCAGTCGCTAGTATGTGTAACGGAAGAACAGTTACCTGGTGAGTATAACTATATAAACATTATCGAATACAACCCAGATACGATGATTGTTCAATCGATCTATTCAACCTCCTGCTCGATTCGGTCGCTTGTATGTAAAACGGAAGAACAGTTACCTGGTGAGTATTGCTATATAAACATCATCACGATATCATCGAATACAACTCAGATACAATTATCATTTTGTCTAACCATTTAACCTTCTGTTCGATTCAGTCGCTAGTATGTGTAACGGAAGTACCGTCACCTGGTAAGTATCACTATATATATAGTATTGCGATATAATCGGATACCACCCAGATACATTGATTGTTCAGACTATCCATTCAACTTTCTGTTCGTTTCGGTCGCTTGTATGTGAAACGGGAATACCGTCACCTAGTGTGTATAACTATATACACAGCATAACATCATAATCGAATACAACCCATATACTATCCATTCAACCTTCTGTTCGATTCGGTTGCTCGTATGTATAACGGAAGAACAGTAACCTGGTGAGTATTTCTATATAAACATCACCACGATATAATAGAATACAACTCAGTTTCAATTATCGTTTCGTCTAACCATTTAACCTTCTGTTCGATTCAGTCGCTAGTATGTGTAACGGAAGAACAGTTACCTGGTGAGAATAACTATATAAACATAATCGAATACAACCCAGATACGATGATTGTTCAATCTATCCATTTGACCTTCTTCTCGATTCGGTCGCTTGTATGTGAAAACGAAAGAACAGTAACCTGGTGAGTATTTCTATATAAACATCACCACGATATAATAAAACACAACTCAGTTACAATTATCGTTTTGTCTAACCATTTAACCTTCTGTTCGATTCAGTCGCTAGTATGTGTAACGGAAGTACCGTCACCTGGTATGTATCACTATATATACAGTATTGCGATATAATCGGATACCACCCTGATACATTGATTGTTCAGACTATCCATTCAACTTTCTGTTCGTTTCGGTCGCTCGTATGTAAAACAAGAATACCGTCACCTAGTGTGTATAACTATATACACAGCATAACATCATAATCGAATACAACCCATATACTATCCATTCAACCTTCTGTTCGATTCAGTCGCTAGTATGTGTAACGGAAGAACAGTTACCTGGTGAGTATAACTATATAAACATAATCGAATACAACCCAGATACGATGATTGTTCAATCTATCCATATGACCTTCTGCTCGATTCGGTCGCTTGTATGTGAAAACGAAAGAACAGTAACCTGGTGAGTATTTCTATATAAACATCACCACGATATAATCGAATACAACTCAGATACAATTATCGTTTCGTCTAACCATTTAACCTTCTGTTCGATTCAGTCGCTAGTATGTGTAACGGAAAAACAGTTACCTGGTGAGTATAACTATATAAACATTATCGAATACAACCCAGATACGATGATTGTTCAATCTATCCATTTGACCTTCTGCTCGATTCGGTCGCTTGTATGTGAAAACGAAAGAACAGTAACCTGGTGAGTATTTCTATATAAACATCACCACGATATAATAGAATACAACTCAGTTACAATTATCGTTTCGTCTAACCATTCAACCTTCTGTTCGATTCAGTCGCTAGTATGTGTAACGGAAGTACCGTCACCTGGTTAGTATCACTATATATACAGTATTGCGATATAATCGGATACCACCCAGATACATTGATTGTTCAGACTATCCATTCAACTTTCTGTTCGTTTCGGTCGCTCGTATGTAAAACGGGAAAACCGTCACCTAGTGTGTATAACTATATACACAGCATAACGATGATTGTTCAATCTATCCATTTGACCTTCTGCTCGATTCGGTCGCTTGTATGTGAAAATGAAAGAACAGTTACCTGGTGAGTATTTCTATATAAACATCACCACGATATAATCGAATACAACTCAGATACAATTATCGTTTCGTCTAACCATTTAACCTTCTGTTCGATTCAGTCGCTAGTATGTGTAACGGAAGAACAGTTACCTGGTGAGTATAACTATATAAACATTATCGAATACAACATAGATACGATGATTGTTGAATCTATCTATTCAACCACCTGCTCGATTCGGTCGCTGGTATGTAAAACGGAAGAACAGTTACCTGGTGAGTATTGCTATATAAACATCATCACGATATCATCGAATACAACTCAGATACAATTATCGTTTTGTCTAACCATTCAACCTTCTGTTCGATTCAGTCGCTAGTATGTGTAACGGAAGTACCGTCACCTGGTTAGTATCACTATATATACAGTATTGCGATATAATCGGATACCACCCAGATACATTGATTGTTCAGACTATCCATTCAACTTTCTGTTCGATTCAGTCGCTAGTATGTGTAACGGAAGTACCGTCACCTGGTATGTATCACTATATATACAGTATTGCGATATAATCGGATACCACCCTGATACATTGATTGTTCAGACTATCCATTCAACTTTCTGTTCGTTTCGGTCGCTCGTATGTAAAACAAGAATACCGTCACCTAGTGTGTATTCGGTCGATTCGGTCGCTTGTATGTAAAACGGAAGAACAGTAACCTGGTGAGTATTGCTTTATAAACATCATCACGATATCATCGAATACAACTCAGATACAATTATCGTTTTGTCTAACCATTTAACCTTCTGTTCGATTCAGTCGCTAGTATGTGTAACGGAAGAACAGTTACCTGGTGAGTATAACTATATAAACAAAATCGAATACAACCCAGATACGATGATTGTTCAATCTATCTATTCAACCTCCTGCTCGATTCGGTCGCTTGTATGTAAAACGGAAGAACAGTAACCTGGTGAGTATTGCTTTATAAACATCATCACGATATCATCGAATACAACTCAGATACAATTATCGTTTTGTCTAACCATTTAACCTTCTGTTCGATTCAGTCGCTAGTATGTGTAACGGAAGTACCGTCACCTGGTAAGTATCACTATATATACAGTATTGCGATATAATCGGATACCACCCAGATACATTGATTGTTCAGACTATCCATTCAACTTTCTGTTCGTTTCGGTCGCTCGTATGTGAAACGGGAACACCGTCACCTAGTGTGTATAACTATATACACAGCATAACATCATAATCGAATACAACCCATATACTATCCATTCAACCTTCTGTTCGATTCGGTTGCTCGTATGTATAACGGAAGAACAGTAACCTGGTGAGTATTTCTATATAAACATCACCACGATATAATAGAATACAACTCAGTTTCAATTATCGTTTCGTCTAACCATTTAACCTTCTGTTCGATTCAGTCGCTAGTATGTGTAACGGAAGTACCGTCACCTGGTATGTATCACTATATATACAGTATTGCGATATAATCGGATACCACCCTGATACATTGATTGTTCAGACTATCCATTCAACTTTCTGTTCGTTTCGGTCGCTCGTATGTAAAACAAGAATACCGTCACCTAGTGTGTATAACTATATACACAGCATAACATCATAATCGAATACAACCCATATACTATCCATTCAACCTTCTGTTCAATTCAGTCGCTCGTATGTGTAACGGAAGAACAGTTACCTGGTGAGTATAACTATATAAACATAATCGAATACAACCCAGATACGATGATTGTTCAATCTATCCATTTGACCTTCTGCTCGATTCGGTCGCTTGTATGTGAAAACGAAAGAACAGTTACCTGGTGAGTATTTCTATATAAACATCACCACGATATAATCGAATACAACTCAGTTTCAATTATCGTTTCGTCTAACCATTTAACCTTCTGTTCGATTCAGTCGCTAGTATGTGTAACGGAAGAACAGTTACCTGGTGAGTATAACTATATAAACATAATCGAATACAACCCAGATACGATGATTGTTCAATCTATCCATTTGACCTTCTGCTCGATTCGGTCGCTTGTATGTGAAAACGAAAGAACAGTTACCTGGTGAGTATTTCTATATAAACATCACCACGATATAATCGAATACAACTCAGATACAATTATCGTTTCGTCTAACCATTTAACCTTCTGTTCGATTCAGTCGCTAGTATGTGTAACGGAAGAACAGTTACCTGGTGAGTATAACTATATAAACATTATCGAATACAACCCAGATACGATGATTGTTCAATCTATCTATTCAACCTCCTGCTCGATTCAGTCGCTTGTATGTAAAACGGAAGAACAGTTACCTGGTGAGTATTGCTATATAAACATCATCACGATATCATCGAATACAACTCAGATACAATTATCGTTTTGTCTAACCATTTAACCTTCTGTTCGATTCAGTCGCTAGTATGTGTAACGGAAGTACCGTCACCTGGTAAGTATCACTATATATACAGTATTGCGATATAATCGGATACCACCCAGATACATTGATTGTTCAGACTATCCATTCAACTTTCTGTTCGTTTCGGTCGCTCGTATGTGAAACGGGAACACCGTCACCTAGTGTGTATAACTATATACACAGCATAACATCATAATCGAATACAACCCATATACTATCCATTCAACCTTCTGTTCGATTCGGTTGCTCGTATGTATAACGGAAGAACAGTAACCTGGTGAGTATTTCTATATAAACATCACCACGATATAATAGAATACAACTCAGTTTCAATTATCGTTTCGTCTAACCATTTAACCTTCTGTTCGATTCAGTCGCTAGTATGTGTAACGGAAGTACCGTCACCTGGTATGTATCACTATATATACAGTATTGCGATATAATCGGATACCACCCTGATACATTGATTGTTCAGACTATCCATTCAACTTTCTGTTCGTTTCGGTCGCTCGTATGTAAAACAAGAATACCGTCACCTAGTGTGTATAACTATATACACAGCATAACATCATAATCGAATACAACCCATATACTATCCATTCAACCTTCTGTTCAATTCAGTCGCTCGTATGTGTAACGGAAGAACAGTTACCTGGTGAGTATAACTATATAAACATAATCGAATACAACCCAGATACGATGATTGTTCAATCTATCCATTTGACCTTCTGCTCGATTCGGTCGCTTGTATGTGAAAACGAAAGAACAGTTACCTGGTGAGTATTTCTATATAAACATCACCACGATATAATCGAATACAACTCAGTTTCAATTATCGTTTCGTCTAACCATTTAACCTTCTGTTCGATTCAGTCGCTAGTATGTGTAACGGAAGAACAGTTACCTGGTGAGTATAACTATATAAACATAATCGAATACAACCCAGATACGATGATTGTTCAATCTATCCATTTGACCTTCTGCTCGATTCGGTCGCTTGTATGTGAAAACGAAAGAACAGTTACCTGGTGAGTATTTCTATATAAACATCACCACGATATAATCGAATACAACTCAGATACAATTATCGTTTCGTCTAACCATTTAACCTTCTGTTCGATTCAGTCGCTAGTATGTGTAACGGAAGAACAGTTACCTGGTGAGTATAACTATATAAACATTATCGAATACAACCCAGATACGATGATTGTTCAATCTATCTATTCAACCTCCTGCTCGATTCGGTCGCTTGTATGTAAAACGGAAGAACAGTTACCTGGTGAGTATTGCTATATAAACATCATCACGATATCATCGAATACAACTCAGATACAATTATCGTTTTGTCTAACCATTTAACCTTCTGTTCGATTCAGTCGCTAGTATGTGTAACGGGAGTACCGTCACCTGGTAAGTATCACTATATATATAGTATTGCGATATAATCGGATACCACCCAGATACATTGATTGTTCAGACTATCCATTCAACTTTCTGTTCGTTTCGGTCGCTCGTATGTGAAACGGGAATACCGTCACTTAGTGTGTATAACTATATACACAGCATAACATCATAATCGAATACAACCCATATACTATCCATTCAACCTTCTGTTCGATTCGGTCGCTTGTATGTGAAAACGAAAGAACAGTAACCTGGTGAGTATTTCTATATAAACATCACCACGATATAATCGAATACAACTCAGATACAATTATCGTTTCGTCTAACCATTTAACCTTCTGTTCGATTCAGTCGCTAGTATGTGTAACGGAAAAACAGTTACCTGGTGAGTATAACTATATAAACATTATCGAATACAACCCAGATACGATGATTGTTCAATCTATCCATTTGACCTTCTGCTCGATTCGGTCGCTTGTATGTGAAAACGAAAGATCAGTTACCTGGTGAGTATTTCTATATAAACATCACCACGATATAATCGAATACAACTCAGTTTCAATTATCGTTTCGTCTAACCATTTAACCTTCTGTTCGATTCAGTCGCTAGTATGTGTAACGGGAGAACAGTTACCTGGTGAGTATAACTATATAAACATAATCGAATACAACCCAGATACGATGATTGTTCAATCTATCCATTTGACCTTCTGCTCGATTCGGTCGCTTGTATGTGAAAACGAAAGAACAGTTACCTGGTGAGTATTTCTATATAAACATCACCACGATATAATCGAATACAACTCAGATACAATTATCGTTTCGTCTAACCATTTAACCTTCTGTTCGATTCAGTCGCTAGTATGTGTAACGGAAGAACAGTTACCTGGTGAGTATAACTATATAAACATTATCGAATACAACCCAGATACGATGATTGTTCAATCTATCTATTCAACCTCCTGCTCGATTCGGTCGCTTGTATGTAAAACGGAAGAACAGTTACCTGGTGAGTATTGCTATATAAACATCATCACGATATCATCGAATACAACTCAGATACAATTATCGTTTTGTCTAACCATTTAACCTTCTGTTCGATTCAGTCGCTAGTATGTGTAACGGAAGTTCCGTCACCTGGTAAGTATCACTATATATATAGTATTGCGATATAATCGGATACCACCCAGATACATTGATTGTTCAGACTATCCATTCAACTTTCTGTTCGTTTCGGTCGCTCGTATGTGAAACGGGAATACCGTCACTTAGTGTGTATAACTATATACACAGCATAACATCATAATCGAATACAACCCATATACTATCCATTCAACCTTCTGTTCGATTCGGTCGCTTGTATGTGAAAACGAAAGAACAGTAACCTGGTGAGTATTTCTATATAAACATCACCACGATATAATCGAATACAACTCAGATACAATTATCGTTTCGTCTAACCATTTAACCTTCTGTTCGATTCAGTCGCTAGTATGTGTAACGGAAAAACAGTTACCTGGTGAGTATAACTATATAAACATTATCGAATACAACCCAGATACGATGATTGTTCAATCTATCCATTTGACCTTCTGCTCGATTCGGTCGCTTGTATGTGAAAACGAAAGAACAGTAACCTCGTGAGTATTTCTATATAAACATCACCACGATATAATAGAATACAACTCAGTTACAATTATCGTTTCGTCTAACCATTCAACCTTCTGTTCGATTCAGTCGCTAGTATGTGTAACGGAAGTACCGTCACCTGGTTAGTATCACTATATATACAGTATTGCGATATAATCGGATACCACCCAGATACATTGATTGTTCAGACTATCCATTCAACTTTCTGTTCGTTTCGGTCGCTCGTATGTAAAACGGGAAAACCGTCACCTAGTGTGTATAACTATATACACAGCATAACGATGATTGTTCAATCTATCCATTTGACCTTCTGCTCGATTCGGTCGCTTGTATGTGAAAATGAAAGAACAGTTACCTGGTGAGTATTTCTATATAAACATAACCACGATATAATCGAATACAACTCAGATACAATCATCGTTTCGTCTAACCATTTAACCTTATGTTCGATTCAGTCGCTAGTATGTGTAACGGAAGAACAGTTACCTGGTGAGTATAACTATATAAACATTATCGAATACAACCCAGATACGATGATTGTTGAATCCATCTATTCAACCTCCTGCTCGATTCGGTCGCTTGTATGTAAAACGGAAGAACAGTTACCTGGTGAGTATTGCTATATAAACATCATCACGATATCATCGAATACAACTCAGATACAATTATCGTTTTGTCTAACCATTCAACCTTCTGTTCGATTCAGTCGCTAGTATGTGTAACGGAAGTACCGTCACCTGGTAAGTATCACTATATATACAGTATTGCGATATAATCGGATACCACCCAGATACATTGATTGTTCAGACTATCCATTCAACTTTCTGTTCGTTTCGGTCGCTCGTATGTGAAACGGGAATACCGTCACCTAGTGTGTATAACTATATACACAGCATAACATCATAATCGAATACAACCCATATACTATCCATTCAACCTTCTGTTCGATTCGGTTGCTCGTATGTATATCGGAAGGACAGTAACCTGGTGAGTATTTCTATATAAACATCACCACGATATAATAGAATACAACTCAGTTTCAATTATCGTTTCGTCTAACCATTTAACCTTCTGTTCGATTCAGTCGCTAGTATGTGTAACGGAAGAACAGTTACCTGGTGAGTATAACTATATAAACATAATCGAATACAACCCAGATACGATGATTGTTCAATCTATCCATTTGACCTTCTGCTCGATTCGGTCGCTTGTATGTGAAAACGAAAGAACAGTAACCTGGTGAGTATTTCTATATAAACATCACCACGATATAATAGAATACAACTCAGTTACAATTATCGTTTCGTCTAACCATTCAACCTTCTGTTCGATTCAGTCGCTAGTATGTGTAACGGAAGTACCGTCACCTGTTTAGTATCACTATATATACAGTATTGCGATATAATCGGATACCACCCAGATACATTGATTGTTCAGACTATCCATTCAACTTTCTGTTCGATTCAGTAGCTAGTATGTGTAACGGAAGTACCGTCACCTGGTATGTATCACTATATATACAGTATTGCGATATAATCGGATACCACCCTGATACATTGATTGTTCAGACTATCCATTCAACTTTCTGTTCGTTTCGGTCGCTCGTATGTAAAACAAGAATACCGTCACCTAGTGTGTATAACTATATACACAGCATAACATCATAATCGAATACAACCCATATACTATCCATTCAACCTTCTGTTCGATTCAGTCGCTCGTATGTGTAACGGAAGAACAGTTACCTGGTGAGTATAACTATATAAACATAATCGAATACAACCCAGATACGATGATTGTTCAATCTATCCATTTGACCTTCTGCTCGATTCGGTCGCTTGTATGTGAAAACGAAAGAACAGTTACCTGGTGAGTATTTCTATATAAACATCACCACGATATAATCGAATACAACTCAGTTTCAATTATCGTTTCGTCTAACCATTCAACCTTCTGTTCGATTCAGTCGCTAGTATGTGTAACGGAAGAACAGTTACCTGGTGAGTATAACTATATGAACATAATCGAATACAACCCAGATACGATGATTGTTCAATCTATCCATTTGACCTTCTGCTCGATTCGGTCGCTTGTATGTGAAAACGAAAGAACAGTTACCTGGTGAGTATTTCTATATAAACATCACCACGATATAATCGAATACAACTCAGATACAATTATCGTTTCGTCTAACCATTTAACCTTCTGTTCGATTCAGTCGCTAGTATGTTTAACGGAAGAACAGTTACCTGGTGAGTATAACTATATAAACATTATCGAATACAACCCAGATACGATGATTGTTCAATTTATCCATTTGACCTTCTGCTCGATTCGGTCGCTTGTATGTGAAAATAAATGAACAGTTACCTGGTGAGTATTTCTATATAAACATCACCACGATATAATCGAATACAACTCAGATACAATTATCGTTTCGTCTAACCATTTAACCTTCTGTTCGATTCAGTCGCTAGTATGTGTAACGGAAGAACAGTTACCTGGTGAGTATAACTATATAAACATTATCTAATACAACCCAGATACGATGATTGTTCAATCTATCTATTCAACCTCCTGCTCGATTCGGTCGCTTGTATGTGAAACGGAAGAACAGTTACCTGGTGAGTATTGCTATATAAACATCATCACGATATCATCGAATACAACTCAGATACAATTATCGTTTTGTCTAACCATTCAACCTTCTGTTCGATTCAGTCGCTAGTATGTGTAACGGAAGTACCGTCACCTGGTTAGTATCACTATATAAACATTATCTAATACAACCCAGATACGATGATTGTTCAATCTATCTATTCAACCTCCTGCTCGATTCGGTCGCTTGTATGTGTAACGGAAGAACAGTTACCTGGTGAGTATAACTATATAAACATTATCGAATACAACCCAGATACGATGATTGTTGAATCTATCTATTCAACCTCCTGCTCGATTCGGTCGCTGGTATGTAAAACGGAAGAACAGTTACCTGGTGAGTATTGCTATATAAACATCATCACGATATCATCGAATACAACTCAGATACAATTATCGTTTTGTCTAACCATTCAACCTTCTGTTCGATTCAGTCGCTAGTATGTGTAACGGAAGTACCGTCACCTGGTTAGTATCACTATATATACAGTATTGCGATATAATCGGATACCACCCAGATACATTGATTGTTCAGACTATCCTTTCAACTTTCTGTTCGATTCAGTCGCTAGTATGTGTAACGGAAGTACCGTCACCTGGTATGTATCACTATATATACAGTATTGCGATATAATCGGATACCACCCTGATACATTGATTGTTCAGACTATCCATTCAACTTTCTGTTCGTTTCGGTCGCTCGTATGTAAAACAAGAATACCGTCACCTAGTGTGTATAACTATATACACAGCATAACATCATAATCGAATACAACCCATATACTATCCATTCAACCTTCTGTTCGATTCAGTCGCTCGTATGTGTAACGGAAGAACAGTTACCTGGTGAGTATAACTATATAAACATAATCGAATACAACCCAGATACGATGATTGTTCAATCTATCCATTTGACCTTCTGCTCGATTCGGTCGCTTGTATGTGAAAACGAAAGAACAGTTACCTGGTGAGTATTTCTATATAAACATCACCACGATATTATCGAATACAACTCAGATACAATTATCGTTTTGTCTAACCATTTAACTTTCTGTTCGATTCAGTCGCTAGTATGTGTAACGGAAGTACCGTCACCTGGTTAGTATCACTATATATACAGTATTGCGATATAATCGGATACCACCCAGATACATTGATTGTTCAGACTATCCATTCAACTTTCTGTTCGTTTCGGTCGCTCGTATGTGAAACGGGAATACCGTCACCTAGTGTGTATAACTATATACACAGCATAACATCATAATCGAATACAACCCATATACTATCCATTCAACCTTCTGTTCGATTCGGTTGCTCGTATGTATAACGGAATAACAGTAACCTGGTGAGTATTTCTATATAAACATCACCACGATATAATCGAATACAACTCAGTTTCAATTATCGTTTCGTCTAACCATTTAACCTTCTGTTCGATTCAGTCGCTAGTATGTGTAACGGAAGTACCGTCACCTGGTTAGTATCACTATATATACAGTATTGCGATATAATCGGATACCACCCAGATACATTGATTGTTCAGACTATCCATTCAACTTTCTGTTCGTTTCGGTCGCTCGTATGTGAAACGGGAATACCGTCACCTAGTGTGTATAACTATATACACAGCATAACGATGATTGTTCAATCTATCCATTTGACCTTCTGCTCGATTCGGTCGCTTGTATGTGAAAATGAAAGAACAGTTACCTGGTGAGTATTTCTATATAAACATCACCACGATATAATCGAATACAACTCAGTTTCAATTATCGTTTCGTCTAACCATTTAACCTTCTGTTCGATTCAGTCGCTAGTATGTGTAACGGAAGAACAGTTACCTGGTGAGTATAACTATATAAACATAATCGAATACAACCCAGATACGATAATTGTTCAATCTATCCATTTGACCTTCTGCTCGATTCGGTCGCTTGTATGTGAAAACGAAAGAACAGTAACCTGGTGAGTATTTCTATATAAACATCACCACGATATAATAGAATACAACTCAGTTACAATTATCGTTTCGTCTAACCATTCAACCTTCTGTTCGATTCAGTCGCTAGTATGTGTAACGGAAGTACCGTCACCTGGTTAGTATCACTATATATACAGTATTGCGATATAATCGGATACCACCCAGATACATTGATTGTTCAGACTATCCATTCAACTTTCTGTTCGATTCAGTCGCTAGTATGTGTAACGGAAGTACCGTCACCTGGTATGTATCACTATATATACAGTATTGCGATATAATCGGATACCACCCTGATACATTGATTGTTCAGACTATCCATTCAACTTTCTGTTCGTTTCGGTCGCTCGTATGTAAAACAAGAATACCGTCACCTAGTGTGTATAACTATATACACAGCATAACATCATAATCGAATACAACCCATATACTATCCATTCAACCTTCTGTTCGATTCAGTCGCTCGTATGTGTAACGGAAGAACAGTTACCTGGTGAGTATAACTATATAAACATAATCGAATACAACCCAGATACGATGATTGTTCAATCTATCCATTTGACCTTCTGCTCGATTCGGTCGCTTGTATGTGAAAACGAAAGAACAGTTACCTGGTGAGTATTTCTATATAAACATCACCACGATATAATCGAATACAACTCAGTTTCAATTATCGTTTCGTCTAACCATTCAACCTTCTGTTCGATTCAGTCGCTAGTATGTGTAACGGAAGAACAGTTACCTGGTGAGTATAACTATATAAACATAATCGAATACAACCCAGATACGATGATTGTTCAATCTATCCATTTGACCTTCTGCTCGATTCGGTCGCTTGTATGTGAAAACGAAAGAACAGTTACCTGGTGAGTATTTCTATATAAACATCACCACGATATAATCGAATACAACTCAGATACAATTATCGTTTCGTCTAACCATTTAACCTTCTGTTCGATTCAGTCGCTAGTATGTGTAACGGAAGAACAGTTACCTGGTGAGTATAACTATATAAACATTATCGAATACAACCCAGATACGATGATTGTTCAATTTATCCATTTGACCTTCTGCTCGATTCGGTCGCTTGTATGTGAAAATAAATGAACAGTTACCTGGTGAGTATTTCTATATAAACATCACCACGATATAATCGAATACAACTCAGATACAATTATCGTTTCGTCTAACCATTTAACCTTCTGTTCGATTCAGTCGCTAGTATGTGTAACGGAAGAACAGTTACCTGGTGAGTATAACTATATAAACATTATCTAATACAACCCAGATACGATGATTGTTCAATCTATCTATTCAACCTCCTGCTCGATTCGGTCGCTTGTATGTGAAACGGAAGAACAGTTACCTGGTGAGTATTGCTATATAAACATCATCACGATATCATCGAATACAACTCAGATACAATTATCGTTTTGTCTAACCATTTAACCTTCTGTTCGATTCAGTCGCTAGTATGTGTAACGGAAGTACCGTCACCTGGTAAGTATCACTATATATACAGTATTGCGATATAATCGGATACCACCCAGATACATTGATTGTTCAGACTATCCATTCAACTTTCTGTTCGTTTCGGTCGCTCGTATGTGAAACGGGAATACCGTCACCTAGTGTGTATAACTATATACACAGCATAACATCATAATCGAATACAACCCATATACTATCCATTCAACCTTCTGTTCGATTCGGTTGCTCGTATGTATAACGGAAGAACAGTAACCTGGTGAGTATTTCTATATAAACATCACCACGATATAATAGAATACAACTCAGTTTCAATTATCGTTTCGTCTAACCATTTAACCTTCTGTTCGATTCAGTCACTAGTATGTGTAACGGAAGAACAGTTACCTGGTGAGTATAACTATATAAACATAATCGAATACAACCCAGATAAGATGATTGTTCAATCTATCCATTTGACCTTCTGCTCGATTCGGTCGCTTGTATGTGAAAACGAAAGAACAGTAACCTGGTGAGTATTTCCATATAAACATCACCACGATATAATAGAATACAACTCAGTTTCAATTATCGTTTCGTCTAACCATTTAACCTTCTGTTCGATTCAGTCGCTAGTATGTGTAACGGAAGAACAGTTACCTGGTGAGTATAACTATGTAAACAAAATCGAATACAACCCAGATACGATGATTGTTCAATCTATCTATTCAACCTCCTGCTCGATTCGGTCGCTTGTATGTAAAACGGAAGAACAGTAACCTGGTGAGTATTGCTTTATAAACATCATCACGATATCATCGAATACAACTCAGATACAATTATCGTTTTGTCTAACCATTTAACCTTCTGTTCGATTCAGTCGCTAGTATGTGTAACGGAAGTACCGTCACCTGGTAAGTATCACTATATATACAGTATTGCGATATAATCGGATACCACCCAGATACATTGATTGTTCAGACTATCCATTCAACTTTCTGTTCGTTTCGGTCGCTCGTATGTGAAACGGGAACACCGTCACCTAGTGTGTATAACTATATACACAGCATAACATCATAATCGAATACAACCCATATACTATCCATTCAACCTTCTGTTCGATTCGGTTGCTCGTATGTATAACGGAAGAACAGTAACCTGGTGAGTATTTCTATATAAACATCACCACGATATAATAGAATACAACTCAGTTTCAATTATCGTTTCGTCTAACCATTTAACCTTCTGTTCGATTCAGTCGCTAGTATGTGTAACGGAAGTACCGTCACCTGGTATGTATCACTATATATACAGTATTGCGATATAATCGGATACCACCCTGATACATTGATTGTTCAGACTATCCATTCAACTTTCTGTTCGTTTCGGTCGCTCGTATGTAAAACAAGAATACCGTCACCTAGTGTGTATAACTATATACACAGCATAACATCATAATCGAATACAACCCATATACTATCCATTCAACCTTCTGTTCAATTCAGTCGCTCGTATGTGTAACGGAAGAACAGTTACCTGGTGAGTATAACTATATAAACATAATCGAATACAACCCAGATACGATGATTGTTCAATCTATCCATTTGACCTTCTGCTCGATTCGGTCGCTTGTATGTGAAAACGAAAGAACAGTTACCTGGTGAGTATTTCTATATAAACATCACCACGATATAATCGAATACAACTCAGTTTCAATTATCGTTTCGTCTAACCATTTAACCTTCTGTTCGATTCAGTCGCTAGTATGTGTAACGGAAGAACAGTTACCTGGTGAGTATAACTATATAAACATAATCGAATACAACCCAGATACGATGATTGTTCAATCTATCCATTTGACCTTCTGCTCGATTCGGTCGCTTGTATGTGAAAACGAAAGAACAGTTACCTGGTGAGTATTTCTATATAAACATCACCACGATATAATCGAATACAACTCAGATACAATTATCGTTTCGTCTAACCATTTAACCTTCTGTTCGATTCAGTCGCTAGTATGTGTAACGGAAGAACAGTTACCTGGTGAGTATAACTATATAAACATTATCGAATACAACCCAGATACGATGATTGTTCAATCTATCTATTCAACCTCCTGCTCGATTCGGTCGCTTGTATGTAAAACGGATGAACAGTTACCTGGTGAGTATTGCTATATAAACATCATCAAGATATCATCGAATACAACTCAGATACAATTATCGTTTTGTCTAATCATTTAACCTTCTGTTCGATTCAGTCGCTAGTATGTGTAACGGAAGTACCGTCACCTGGTAAGTATCACTATATATATAGTATTGCGATATAATCGGATACCACCCAGATACATTGATTGTTCAGACTATCCATTCAACTTTCTGTTCGTTTCGGTCGCTCGTATTTGAAACGGGAATACCGTCACTTAGTGTGTATAACTATATACACAGCATAACATCATAATCGAATACAACCCATATACTATCCATTCAACCTTCTGTTCGATTCGGTTGCTCGTATGTATAACGGAAGAACAGTAACCTGGTGAGTATTTCTATATAAACATCACCACGATATAATAGAATACAACTCAGTTTCAATTATCGTTTCGTCTAACCATTTAACCTTCTGTTCGATTCAGTCGCTAGTATGTGTAACGGAAGAACAGTTACCTGGTGAGTATAACTATATAAACATAATCGAATACAACCCAGATACGATGATTGTTCAATCTATCCATATGACCTTCTGCTCGATTCGGTCGCTTGTATGTGAAAACGAAAGAACAGTAACCTGGTGAGTATTTCTATATAAACATCACCACGATATAATCGAATACAACTCAGATACAATTATCGTTTCTTCTAACCATTTAACCTTCTGTTCGATTCAGTCGCTAGTATGTGTAACGGAAAAACAGTTACCTGGTGAGTATAACTATATAAACATTATCGAATACAACCCAGATACGATGATTGTTCAATCTATCCATTTGACCTTCTGCTCGATTCGGTCGCTTGTATGTGAAAACGAAAGAACAGTAACCTGGTGAGTATTTCTATATAAACATCACCACTATATAATAGAATACAACTCAGTTACAATTATCGTTTCGTCTAACCATTCAACCTTCTGTTCGATTCAGTCGCTAGTATGTGTAACGGAAGTACCGTCACCTGGTTAGTATCACTATATATACAGTATTGCGATATAATCGGATACCACCCAGATACATTGATTGTTCAGACTATCCATTCAACTTTCTGTTCGTTTCGGTCGCTCGTATGTAAAACGGGAAAACCGTCACCTAGTGTGTATAACTATATACACAGCATAACGATGATTGTTCAATCTATCCATTTGACCTTCTGCTCGATTCGGTCGCTTGTATGTGAAAATGAAAGAACAGTTACCTGGTGAGTATTTCTATATAAACATCACCACGATATAATCGAATACAACTCAGATACAATTATCGTTTCGTCTAACCATTTAACCTTATGTTCGATTCAGTCGCTAGTATGTGTAACGGAAGAACAGTTACCTGGTGAGTATAACTATATAAACATTATCGAATACAACCCAGATACGATGATTGTTGAATCTATCTATTCAACCTCCTGCTCGATTCGGTCGCTTGTATGTAAAACGGAAGAACAGTTACCTGGTGAGTATTGCTATATAAACATCATCACGATATCATCGAATACAACTCAGATACAATTATCGTTTTGTCTAACCATTCAACCTTCTGTTCGATTCAGTCGCTAGTATGTGTAACGGAAGTACCGTCACCTGGTAAGTATCACTATATATACAGTATTGCGATATAATCGGATACCACCCAGATACATTGATTGTTCAGACTATCCATTCAACTTTCTGTTCGTTTCGGTCGCTCGTATGTGAAACGGGAATACCGTCACCTAGTGTGTATAACTATATACACAGCATAACATCATAATCGAATACAACCCATATACTATCCATTCAACCTTCTGTTCGATTCGGTTGCTCGTATGTATATCGGAAGGACAGTAACCTGGTGAGTATTTCTATATAAACATCACCACGATATAATAGAATACAACTCAGTTTCAATTATCGTTTCGTCTAACCATTTAACCTTTATTTCGATTCAGTCGCTAGTATGTGTAACGGAAGAACAGTTACCTGGTGAGTATAACTATATAAACATAATCGAATACAACCCAGATACGATGATTGTTCAATCTATCCATTTGACCTTCTGCTCGATTCGGTCGCTTGTATGTGAAAACGAAAGAACAGTAACCTGGTGAGTATTTCTATATAAACATCACCACGATATAATAGAATACAACTCAGTTACAATTATCGTTTCGTCTAACCATTCAACCTTCTGTTCGATTCAGTCGCTAGTATGTGTAACGGAAGTACCGTCACCTGGTTAGTATCACTATATATACAGTATTGCGATATAATCGGATACCACTCAGATACATTGATTGTTCAGACTATCCATTCAACTTTCTGTTCGATTCAGTCGCTAGTATGTGTAACGGAAGTACCGTCACCTGGTATGTATCACTATATATACAGTATTGCGATATAATCGGATACCACCCTGATACATTGATTGTTCAGACTATCCATTCAACTTTCTGTTCGTTTCGGTCGCTCGTATGTAAAACAAGAATACCGTCACCTAGTGTGTATAACTATATACACAGCATAACATCATAATCGAATACAACCCATATACTATCCATTCAACCTTCTGTTCGATTCAGTCGCTAGTATGTATAACGGAAGAACAGTTACCTGGTGAGTATAACTATATAAACATAATCGAATACAACCCAGATACGATGATTGTTAAATCTATCCATTTGACCTTCTGCTCGATTCGGTCGCTTGTATGTGAAAACGAAAGAACAGTAACCTGGTGAGTATTTCTATATAAACATCACCACGATATAATAGAATACAACTCAGGTACAATTATCGTTTCGTCTAACCATTTAACCTTCTGTTCGATTCAGTCGCTAGTATGTGTAACGGAAGTACCGTCACCTGGTTAGTATCACTATATATACAGTATTGCGATATAATCGGATACCACCCAGATACATTGATTGTTCAGACTATCCATTCAACTTTCTGTTCGTTTCGGTCGCTCGTATGTAAAACGGGAATACCGTCACCTAGTGTGTATAACTATATACACAGCATAACATCATAATCGAATACAACCCATATACTATCCATTCAACCTTCTGTTCGATTCGGTTGCTCGTATGTATAACGAAAGAACAGTAACCTGGTGAGTATTTCTTTATAAACATCACCACGATATAATAGAATACAACTCAGTTTCAATTATCGTTTCGTCTAACCATTTAACCTTCTGTTCGATTCAGTCGCTAGTATGTGTAACGAAAGAACAGTTACCTGGTGAGTATAACTATATAATCATAATCGAATACAACCCAGATACGATGATTGTTCAATCTACCCATTTGACCTTCTGTTCGATTCAGTCGCTAGTATGTGTAACGGAAGTACCGTCACCTGGTTAGTATCACTATATATACAGTATTGCGATATAATCGGATACCACCCTGATACATTGATTGTTCAGACTATCCATTCAACTTTCTGTTCGTTTCGGTCGCTCGTATGAAAAACAAGAATACCGTCACCTAGTGTGTATAACTATATACACAGCATAACATCATAATCGAATACAACACATATACTATCCATTCAACCTTCTGTTCAATTCAGTCGCTCGTATGTGTAACGGAAGAACAGTAACCTGGTGAGTATAACTATATAAACATAATCGAATACATCCCAGATACGATGATTGTTCAATCTATCCATTTGACCTTCTGCTCGATTCGGTCGCTTGTATGTGAAAACGAAAGAACAGTTACCTGGTGAGTATTTCTATATAAACATCACCACGATATAATCGAATACAACTCAGTTTCAATTATCGTTTCGTCTAACCATTTAACCTTCTGTTCGATTCAGTCGCTAGTATGTGTAACGGAAGAACAGTTACCTGGTGAGTATAACTATATAAACATAATCGAATACAACCCAGATACGATGATTGTTCAATCTATCCATTTGACCTTCTGCTCGATTCGGTCGCTTGTATGTGAAAACGAAAGAACAGTTACCTGGTGAGTATTTCTATATAAACATCACTACGATATAATCGAATACAACTCAGATACAATTATCGTTTCGTCTAACCATTTAACCTTCTGTTCGATTCAGTCGCTAGTATGTGTAACGGAAGAACAGTTACCTGGTGAGTATAACTATATAAACATTATCGAATACAACCCAGATACGATGCTTGTTCAATCTATTCAACCTCCTGCTCGATTCGGTCGCTTGTATGTAAAACGGAAGAACAGTTACCTGGTGAGTATTGCTATATAAACATCATCACGATATCATCGAATACAACTCAGATACAATTATCGTTTTTTCTAACCATTTAACCTTCTGTTCGATTCGGTCGCTAGTATGTGTAACGGAAGTACCGTCACCTGGTAAGTATCACTATATATATAGTATTGCGATATAATCGGATACCACCCAGATACATTGATTGTTCAGACTATCCATTCAACTTTCTGTTCGTTTCGGTCGCTCGTATGTGAAACGGGAATACCGTCACCTAGTGTGTATAACTATATACACAGCATAACATCATAATCGAATACAACCCATATACTATCCATTCAACCTTCTGTTCGATTCGGTTGCTCGTATGTATAACGGAAGAACAGTAACCTGGTGAGTATTTCTATATAAACATCACCACGATATAATAGAATACAACTCAGTTTCAATTATCGTTTCGTCTAACCATTTAACCTTCTGTTCGATTCAGTCGCTAGTATGTGTAACGGAAGAACAGTTACCTGGTGAGTATAACTATATAAACATAATCGAATACAACCCAGATACGATGATTGTTCAATCAATCCATTCGACCTTCTTCTCGATTCGGTCGCTTGTATGTGAAAACGAAAGAACAGTAACCTGGTGAGTATTTCTATATAAACATCACCACGATATAATAAAACACAACTCAGTTACAATTATCGTTTTGTCTAACCATTTAACCTTCTGTTCGATTCAGTCGCTAGTATGTGTAACGGAAGTACCGTCACCTGGTATGTATCACTATATATACAGTATTGCGATATAATCGGATACCACCCTGATACATTGATTGTTCAGACTATCCATTCAACTTTCTGTTCGTTTCGGTCGCTCGTATGTAAAACAAGAATACCGTCACCTAGTGTGTATAACTATATACACAGCATAACATCATAATCGAATACAACCCATATACTATCCATTCAACCTTCTGTTCGATTCAGTCGCTAGTATGTATAACGGAAGAACAGTTACCTGGTGAGTATAACTATATAAACATAATCGAATACAACCCAGATACGATGATTGTTAAATCTATCCATTTGACCTTCTGCTCGATTCGGTCGCTTGTATGTGAAAACGAAAGAACACTAACCTGGTGAGTATTTCTATATAAACATCACCACGATATAATAGAATACAACTCAGGTACAATTATCGTTTCGTCTAACCATTTAACCTTCTGTTCGATTCAGTCGCTAGTATGTGTAACGGAAGTACCGTCACCTGGTTAGTATCACTATATATACAGTATTGCGATATAATCGGATACCACCCAGATACATTGATTGTTCAGACTATCCATTCAACTTTCTGTTCGTTTCGGTCGCTCGTATGTAAAACGGGAATACCGTCACCTAGTGTGTATAACTATATACACAGCATAACATCATAATCGAATACAACCCATATACTATCCATTCAACCTTCTGTTCGATTCGGTTGCTCGTATGTATAACGAAAGAACAGTAACCTGGTGAGTATTTCTTTATAAACATCACCACGATATAATAGAATACAACTCAGTTTCAATTATCGTTTCGTCTAACCATTTAACCTTCTGTTCGATTCAGTCGCTAGTATGTGTAACGAAAGAACAGTTACCTGGTGAGTATAACTATATAATCATAATCGAATACAACCCAGATACGATGATTGTTCAATCTACCCATTTGACCTTCTGTTCGATTCAGTCGCTAGTATGTGTAACGGAAGTACCGTCACCTGGTTAGTATCACTATATATACAGTATTGCGATATAATCGGATACCACCCAGATACATTAATTGTTCAGACTATCCATTCAACTTTCTGTTCGTTTCGGTCGCTCGTATGTAAAACGGGAATACCGTCACCTAGTGTGTATAACTATATACAAAGCATAACATCATAATCGAATACAACCCATATACTATCCATTCAACCTTCTGTTCGATTCGGTTGCTCGTATGTATAACGGAAGAACAGTAACCTGGTGAATATTTCTATATAAACATCACCACGATATAATAGAATACAACTCAGTTACAATTATCGTTTCGTCTAACCATTTAACCTTCTGTTCGATTCAGTCGCTAGTATGTGTAACGGAAGTACCGTCACCTGGTATGTATCACTATATATACAGTATTGCGATATAATCGGATACCACCCTGATACATTGATTGTTCAGACTATCCATTCAACTTTCTGTTCGTTTCGGTCGCTCGTATGTAAAACAAGAATACCGTCACCTAGTGTGTATAACTATATACACAGCATAACATCATAATCGAATACAACCCATATACTATCCATTCAACCTTCTGTTCAATTCAGTCGCTCGTATGTGTAACGGAAGAACAGTTACCTGGTGAGCAAACTATATAAACATAATCGAATACAACCCAGATACGATGATTGTTCAATCTATCCATTTGACCTTCTGCTCGATTCGGTCGCTTGTATGTGAAAACGAAAGAACAGTTACCTGGTGAGTATTTCTATATAAACATCACCACGATATAATCGAATACAACTCAGTTTCAATTATCGTTTCGTCTAACCATTTAACCTTCTGTTCGATTCAGTCGCTAGTATGTGTAACGGAAGAACAGTTACCTGGTGAGTATAACTATATAAACATAATCGAACACAACCCAGATACGATGACTGTTCAATCTATCCATTTGACCTTCTGCTCGATTCGGTCGCTTGTATGTGAAAACGAAAGAACAGTTACCTGGTGAGTATTTCTATATGAACATCACCACGATATAATCGAATACAACTCAGATACAATTATCGTTTCGTCTAACCATTTAACCTTCTGTTCGATTCAGTCGCTAGTATATGTAACGGAAGAACAGTTACCTGGTGAGTATAACTATATAAACATTATCGAATACAACCCAGATACGATGATTGTTCAATCAATCTATTCAACCTCCTGCTCGATTCGGTCGCTTGTACGTAAAACGGAAGAACAGTTACCTGGTGAATATTGCTATATAAACATCATCACGATATCATCGAATACAACTCAGATACAATTATCGTTTTGTCTAACCATTTAACCTTCTGTTCGATTCAGTCGCTAGTATGTGTAACGGAAGTACCGTCACCTGGTAAGTATCACTATATATACAGTATTGCGATATAATCGGATACCACCCAGATACATTGATTGTTCAGACTATCCATTCAACTTTCTGTTCGTTTCGGTCGCTCGTATGTGAAACGGGAATACCGTCACCTAGTGTGTATAACTATATACACAGCATAACATCATAATCGAATACAACCCATATACTATCCATTCAACCTTCTGTTCGATTCGGTTGCTCGTATGTATAACGGAAGAACAGTAACCTGGTGAGTATTTCTATATAAACATCACCACGATATAATAGAATACAACTCAGTTTCAATTATCGTTTCGTCTAACCATTTAACCTTCTGTTCGATTCAGTCGCTAGTATGTGTAACGGAAGTACCGTCACCTGGTATGTATCACTATATATACAGTATTGCGATATAATCGGATACCACCCTGATACATTGATTGTTCAGACTATCCATTCAACTTTCTGTTCGTTTCGGTCGCTCGTATGTATAACGGAAGAACAGTTACCTGGTGAGTATAACTATATAAACATAATCGAATACAACCCAGATACGATGATTGTTCAATCTATCCATTTGACCTTCTGCTCGATTCGGTCGCTTGTATGTGAAAACGAAAGAACAGTTACCTGGTGAGTATTTCTATATAAACATCACCACGATATAATCGAATACAACTCAGTTTCAATTATCGTTTCGTCTAACCATTTAACCTTCTGTTCGATTCAGTCGCTAGTATGTGTAACGGAAGAACAGTTACCTGGTGAGTATAACTATATAAACATAATCGAATACAACCCAGATACGATGATTGTTCAATCTATCCATTTGACCTTCTGCTCGATTCGGTCGCTTGTATGTGAAAACGAAAAAACAGATACCTGGTGAGTATTTCTATATTAACATCACCACGATATAATCGAATACAACTCAGATACAATTATCGTTTCGTCTAACCATTTAACCTTCTGTTCGATTCAGTCGCTAGTATGTGTAACGGAAGAACAGTTACCTGGTGAGTATAACTATATAAACATAATCGAATACAACCCAGATACGATGATTGTTCAATCTATCCATTTGACCTTCTGCTCGATTCGGTCGCTTGTATGTGAAAACGAAAGAACAGTAACCTAGTGAGTATTTCTATATAAACATCAACACGATATAATAGAATACAACTCAGTTACAATTATCGTTTCGTCTAACCATTTAACCTTCTGTTCGATTCAGTCGCTAGTATGTGTAACGGAAGTACCGTCACCTGGTTAGTTTCACTATATATACAGTATTGCGATATAATCGGATACCACCCAAATACATTGATTGTTCAGACTATCCATTCAACTTTCTGTTCGTTTCGGTCGCTCGTATGTAAAACGGGAATACCGTCACCTAGTGTGTATAACTATATACAAAGCATAACATCATAATCGAATACAACCCATATACTATCCATTCAACCTTCTGTTCGATTCGGTTGCTCGTATGTATAACGGAAGAACAGTAACCTGGTGAGTATTTCTATATAAACATCACCACGATATAATAGAATACAACTCAGTTACAATTATCGTTTCGTCTAACCATTTAACCTTCTGTTCGATTCAGTCGCTATTATGTGTAACGGAAGTACCGTCACCTGGTATGTATCACTATATATACAGTATTGCGATATAATCGGATACCACCCTGATACATTGATTGTTCAGACTATCCATTCAACTTTCTGTTCGTTTCGGTCGCTCGTATGTAAAACAAGAATACCGTCACCTAGTGTGTATAACTATATACACAGCATAACATCATAATCGAATACAACCCATATACTATCATCCATTCAACCTTCTGTTCAATTCAGTCGCTCGTATGTGTAACGGAAGAACAGTTACCTGGTGAGTATAACTATATAAACATAATCGAATACAACCCAGATACGATGATTGTTCAATCTATCCATTTGACCTTCTGCTCGATTCGGTCGCTTGTATGTGAAAACGAAAGAACAGTTACCTGGTGAGTATTTCTATATAAACATCACCACGATATAATCGAATACAACTCAGTTTCAATTATCGTTTCGTCTAACCATTTAACCTTCTGTTCGATTCAGTCGCTAGTATGTGTAACGGAAGAACAGTTACCTGGTGAGTATAACTATATAAACATAATCGAATACAACCCAGATACGATGATTGTTAAATCTATCCATTTGACCTTCTGCTCGATTCGGTCGCTTGTATGTGAAAACGAAAGAACAGTTACCTGGTGAGTATTTCTATATAAACATCACCACGATATAATCGAATACAACTCAGATAAAATTATCGTTTCGTCTAATCATTTAACCTTCTGTTCGATTCAGTCGCTAGTATGTGTAACGAAAGAACAGTTACCTGGTGAGTATAACTATATAAACATTATCGAATACAACCCAGATACGATGATTGTTCAATCTATCTATTCAACCTCCTGCTCGATTCGGTCGCTTGTATGTAAAACGGAAGAACAGTTACCTGGTGAGTATTGCTATATAAACATCATCACGATATCATCGAATACAACTCAGATACAATTATCGTTTTGTCTAACCATTTAACCTTCTGTTCGATTCAGTCGCTAGTATGTGTAACGGAAGTACCGTCACCTGGTAAGTATCACTATATATACAGTATTGCGATATAATCGGATACCACCCAGATACATTGATTGTTTAGACTATCCATTCAACTTTCTGTTCGTTTCGGTCGCTCGTATGTGAAACGGGAATACCGTCACCTAGTGTGTATAACTATATACACAGCATAACATCATAATCGAATACAACCCATATACTATCCATTCAACCTTCTGTTCGATTCGGTTGCTCGTATGTATAAAGGAAGAACAGTAACCTGGTGAGTATTTCTATATAAACATCACCACGATATAATAGAATACAACTCAGTTTCAATTATCGTTTCGTCTAACCATTTAACCTTCTGTTCGATTCAGTCGCTAGTATGTGTAACGGAAGAACAGTTACCTGGTGAGTATAACTATATAAACATAATCGAATACAACCCAGATACGATGATTGTTAAATCTATCCATTTGACCTTCTGCTCGATTCGGTCGCTTGTATGTGAAAACGAAAGAACAGTTACCTGGTGAGTATTTCTATATAAACATCACCACGATATAATCGAATACAACTCAGATAAAATTATCGTTTCGTCTAATCATTTAACCTTCTGTTCGATTCAGTCGCTAGTATGTGTAACGAAAGAACAGTTACCTGGTGAGTATAACTATATAAACATTATCGAATACAACCCAGATACGATGATTGTTCAATCTATCTATTCAACCTCCTGCTCGATTCGGTCGCTTGTATGTAAAACGGAAGAACAGTTACCTGGTGAGTATTGCTATATAAACATCATCACGATATCATCGAATACAACTCAGATACAATTATCGTTTTGTCTAACCATTTAACCTTCTGTTCGATTCAGTCGCTAGTATGTGTAACGGAAGTACCGTCACCTGGTAAGTATCACTATATATACAGTATTGCGATATAATCGGATACCACCCAGATACATTGATTGTTTAGACTATCCATTCAACTTTCTGTTCGTTTCGGTCGCTCGTATGTGAAACGGGAATACCGTCACCTAGTGTGTATAACTATATACACAGCATAACATCATAATCGAATACAACTTATATACTATCCATTCAACCTTCTGTTCGATTCGGTTGCTCGTATGTATAAAGGAAGAACAGTAACCTGGTGAGTATTTCTATATAAACATCACCACGATATAATAGAATACAACTCAGTTTCAATTATCGTTTCGTCTAACCATTTAACCTTCTGTTCGATTCAGTCGCTAGTATGTGTAACGGAAGAACAGTTACCTGGTGAGTATAACTATATAAACATAATCGAATACAACCCAGATACGATGATTGTTCAATCTATCCATTTGACCTTCTGCTCGATTCGGTCGCTTGTATGTGAAAACGAAAGACCAGTAACCTGGTGAGTATTTCTATATAAACATCACCACGATATAATAGAATACAACTCAGTTACAATTATCGTTTTGTCTATTCATTTAACCTTCTGTTCGATTCAGTCGCTAGTATGAGTAACGGAAGTACCGTCACCTGGTTAGTATCACTATATATACAGTATTGCGATATAATCGGATACCACCCTGATACATTGATTGTTCAGACTATCCATTCAAATTTCTGTTCGTTTCGGTCGCTCGTATGTAAAACAAGAATACCGTCACCTAGTGTGTATAACTATATACACAGCATAACATCATAATCGAATACAACCCATATAATATCCATTCAACCTTCTGTTCAATTCAGTCGCTCGTATGTGTAACGGAAGAACAGTTACCTGGTGAGTATAACTATATAAACATAATCGAATACAACCCAGATACGATGATTGTTCAATCTATCCATTTGACCTTCTGCTCGATTCGGTCGCTTGTATGTGAAAACGAAAGAACACTTACCTGGTGAGTATTTCTATATAAACATCACCACGATATAATCGAATAAAACTCAGTTTCAATTATCGTTTCGTCTAACCATTTAACCTTCTGTTCGATTCAGTCGCTAGTATGTGTAACGGAAGAACAGTTACCTGGTGAGTATAACTATATGAACATAATCGAATACAACCCAGATACGATGATTGTTCAATCTATCCATTTGACCTTCTGCTCGATTCGGTCGCTTGTATGTGAAAACGAAAGAACAGTTACCTGGTGAGTATTTCTATATAAACATCACCACGATATAATCGAATACAACTCAGATACAATTATCGTTTCGTCTAACCATTTAACCTTCTGTTCGATTCAGTCGCCAGTATGTGTAACGGAAGAACAGTTACCTATTGAGTATAACTATATAAACATTATCGAATACAACCCAGATACGATGATTGTTCAATCTATCCATATGACCTTCTGCTCGATTCGGTCGCTTGTATGTGAAAACGAAAGAACAGTTACCTGGTGAGTATTTTTATATAAACATCACCACGATATAATCGAATACAACTCAGATACAATTATCGTTTCGTCTAACCATTTAACCTTCTCTTCGATTCAGTCGCTAGTATGTGTAACGGAAGAACAGTTACCTGGTGAGTATAACTATATAAACATTATCGAATACAACCCAGATACGATGATTGTTCAATCTATCCATTTGACCTTCTGCTCGATTCGGTCGCTTGTATGTGAAAACGAAAGAACAGTTACCTGGTGAGTATTTCTATATAAACATCACCACGATATAATCGAATACAACTCAGATACAATTATCGTTTCGTCTAATCATTTAACCTTCTGTTCGATTCAGTCGCTAGTATGTGTAACGAAAGAACAGTTACCTGGTGAGTATAACTATATAAACATTATCGAATACAACCCAGATACGATGATTGTTCAATCTATCTATTCAACCTCCTGCTCGATTCGGTCGCTTGTATGTAAAACGGAAGAACAGTTACCTGGTGAGTATTGCTATATAAACATCATCACGATATCATCGAATACAACTCAGATACAATTATCGTTTTGTCTAACCATTTAACCTTCTGTTCGATTCAGTCGCTAGTATGTGTAACGGAAGTACCGTCACCTGGTAAGTATCACTATATATACAGTATTGCGATATAATCGGATACCACCCAGATACATTGATTGTTTAGACTATCCATTCAACTTTCTGTTCGTTTCGGTCGCTCGTATGTGAAACGGGAATACCGTCACCTAGTGTGTATAACTATATACACAGCATAACATCATAATCGAATACAACCCATATACTATCCATTCAACCTTCTGTTCGATTCGGTTGCTCGTATGTATAAAGGAAGAACAGTAACCTGGTGAGTATTTCTATATAAACATCACCACGATATAATAGAATACAACTCAGTTTCAATTATCGTTTCGTCTAACCATTTAACCTTCTGTTCGATTCAGTCGCTAGTATCTGTAACGGAAGAACAGTTACCTGGTGAGTATAACTATATAAACATAATCGAATACAACCCAGATACGATGATTGTTCAATCTATCCATTTGACCTTCTGCTCGATTCGGTCGCTTGTATGTGAAAACGAAAGAACAGTAACCTGGTGAGTATTTCTATATAAACATCACCACGATATAATAGAATACAACTCAGTTACAATTATCGTTTTGTCTAACCATTTAACCTTCTGTTCGATTCAGTCGCTAGTATGAGTAACGGAAGTACCGTCACCTGGTTAGTATCACTATATATACAGTATTGCGATATAATCGGATACCACCCAGATACATTGATTGTTCAGACTATCCATTCAACTTTCTGTTCGTTTCGGTCGCTCGTATGTAAAACGGGAATACCGTCACCTAGTGTGTATAACTATATACACAGCATAACATCATAATCGAATACAACCCATATACTATCCATTCAACCTTCTGTTCGATTCGGTTGCTCGTATGTATAACGGAAGAACAGTAACCTGGTGAGTATTTCTATATAAACATCACCACGATATAATAGAATACAACTCAGTTACAATTATCGCTTCGTCTAACCATTTAACCTTCTGTTCGATTCAGTCGCTAGTATGTGTAACGGAAGTACCGTCACCTGCTATGTATCACTATATATACAGTATTGCGATATAATCGGATACCACCCTGATACATTGATTGTTCAGACTATCCATTCAAATTTCTGTTCGTTTCGGTCGCTCGTATGTAAAACAAGAATACCGTCACCTAGTGTGTATAACTATATACACAGCATAACATCATAATCGAATACAACCCATATAATATCCATTCAACCTTCTGTTCAATTCAGTCGCTCGTATGTGTAACGGAAGAACAGTTACCTGGTGAGTATAACTATATAAACATAATCGAATACAACCCAGATACGATGATTGTTCAATCTATCCATTTGACCTTCTGCTCGATTCGGCCGCTTGTATGTGAAAACGAAAGAACACTTACCTGGTGAGTATTTCTATATAAACATCACCACGATATAATCGAATAAAACTCAGTTTCAATTATCGTTTCGTCAAACCATTTAACCTTCTGTTCGATTCAGTCGCTAGTATGTGTAACGGAAGAACAGTTACCTGGTGAGTATAACTATATAAACATAATCGAATACAACCCAGATACGATGATTGTTCAATCTATCCATTTGACCTTCTGCTCGATTCGGTCGCTTGTATGTAAAACGGAAGAACAGTTACCTGGTGAGTATTTCTATATAAACATCACCACGATATAATCGAATAAAACTCAGTTTCAATTATCGTTTCGTCTAACCATTTAACCTTCTGTTCGATTCAGTCGCTAGTATGTGTAACGGAAGAACAGTTACCTGGTGAGTATAACTATATAAACATTATCGAATACAACCCAGATACGATGATTGTTCAATCTATCCATTTGACCTTCTGCTCGATTCGGTCGCTTGTATGTGAAAACGAAAGAACAGTTACCTGGTGAGTATTTCTATATAAACATCACCACGATATAATCGAATACAACTCAGATACAATTATCGTTTCGTCTAACCATTTAACCTTCTGTTCGATTCAGTCGCTAGTATGTGTAACGGAAGAACAGTTACCTGGTGAGTATAACTATATAAACATTATCGAATACAACCCAGATACGATGATTGTTCAATCTATCTATTCAACCTCCTGCTCGATTCGGTCGCTTGTATGTAAAACGGAAGAACAGTTACCTGGTGAGTATTGCTATATAAACATCATCACGATATCATCGAATACAACTCAGATACAATTATCGTTTTGTCTAACCATTTAACCTTCTGTTCGATTCAGTCGCTAGTATGTGTAACGGAAGTACCGTCACCTGGTAAGTATCACTATATATACAGTATTGCGATATAATCGGATACCACCCAGATACATTGATTGTTCAGACTATCCATTCAACTTTCTGTTCGTTTCGGTCGCTCGTATGTGAAACGGGAATACCGTCACCTAGTATGTATAACTATATACACAGCATAACATCATAATCGAATACAACCCATATACTATCCATTCAACCTTCTGTTCGATTCGGTTGCTCGTATGTATAACGGAAGAACAGTAACCTGGTGAGTATTTCTATATAAACATCACCACGATATAATAGAATACAGCTCAGTTTCAATTATCGTTTCGTCTAACCATTTAACCTTCTGTTCGATTCAGTCGCTAGTATGTGTAACGGAAGAACAGTTACCTGGTGAGTATAACTATATAAACATAATCGAATACAATCCAGATACGATGATTGTTCAATCTATCAATTTGACCTTCTGCTCGATTCGGTCGCTTGTATGTGAAAACGAAAGAACAGTTACCTGGTGAGTATTTCTATATAAACATCACCACGATATAATAGGATACAACTCAGTTACAATTATCGTTTCGTCTAACCATTTAACCTTCTGTTCGATTCAGTCGCTAGTATGTGTAACGGAAGTACCGTCACCTGGTTAGTATCACTATATATACAGTATTGCGATATAATCGGATACCACCCAGATACATTGATTGTTCAGACTATCCATTCAACTTTCTGTTCGTTTCGGTCGCTCGTATGTAAAACGGGAATACCGTCACCTAGTGTGTATAACTATATACACAGCATAACATCATAATCGAATACAACCCATATACTATCCATTCAACCTTCTGTTCGATTCGGTTGCTCGTATGTATAACGGAAGGACAGTAACCTGGTGAGTATTTCTATATAAACATCACCACGATATAATAGAATACAACTCAGTTACAATTATCGTTTCGTCTAACCATTCAACCTTCTGTTCGATTCAGTCGCCAGTATGTGTAACGGAAGTACCGTCACCTGGTAGGTATCACTATATATACAGTATTGCGATATAATCGGATACCACCCTGATACATTGATTGTTCAGACTATCCATTCAACTTTCTGTTCGTTTCGGTCGCTCGTATGTAAAACAAGAATACCGTCACCTAGTGTGTATAACTATATACACAGCATAACATCATAATCGAATACAACCTATATACTATCCATTCAACCTTCTGTTCAATTCAGTCGCTCGTATGTGTAACGGAAGAACAGTTACCTGGTGAGTATAACTATATAAACATAATCGAATACAACCCAGATACGATGATTGTTCAATCTATCCATTTGACCTTCTGCTCGATTCGGTCGCTTGTATGTGAAAACGAAAGAACAGTTACCTGGTGAGTATTTCTATATAAACATCACCACGATATAATCGAATACAACTCAGATACAATTATCGTTTCGTCTAACCATTTAACCTTCTGTTCGATTCAGTCGCTAGTATGTGTAACGGAAGAACAGTCACCTGGTGAGTATAACTATATAAACATTATCGAATACAACCCAGATACGATGATTGTTCAATCTATCTATTCAACCTCCTGCTCGATTCGGTCGCTTGTATGTAAAACGGGAGAACAGTTACCTGGTGAGTATTGCTATATAAACATCATCACGATATCATCGAATACAACTCAGATACAATTATCGTTTTGTCTAACCATTTAACCTTCTGTTCGATTCAGTCGCTAGTATGTGTAACGGAAGTACCGTCACCTGGTAAGTATCACTATATATACAGTATTGCGATATAATCGGATACCACCCAGATACATTGATTGTTCAGACTATCCATTCAACTTTCTGTTCGTTTCGGTCGCTCGTATGTGAAACGGGAATACCGTCACCTAGTGTGTATAACTATATACACAGCATAACATCATAATCGAATACAACCCATATACTATCCATTCAACCTTCTGTTCGATTCGGTTGCTCGTATGTATAACGGAAGAACAGTAACCTGGTGAGTATTTCTATATAAACATCACCACGATATAATAGAATACAACTCAGTTTCAATTATCGTTTCGTCTAACCATTTAACCTTCTGTTCGATTCAGTCGCTAGTATGTGTAACGGAAGAACAGTTACCTGGTGAGTATAACTATATAAACATAATCGAATACAACCCAGATACGATGATTGTTCAATCTATCCATTTGACCTTCTGCTCGATTCGGTCGCTTGTATGTGAAAACGAAAGAACAGTAACCTGGTGAGTATTTCTATATGAACATCACCACGATATAATAGAATACAACTAAGTTACAATTATCGTTTCGTCTAACCATTTAACCTTCTGTTCGATTCAGTCGCTAGTATGTGTAACGGAAGTACCGTCACCTGGTTAGTATCACTATATATACAGTATTTCGATATAATCGGATACCACCCAGATACATTGATTGTTCAGACTATCCATTCAACTTTCTGTTCGTTTCGGTCGCTCGTATGTGAAACGGGAATACCGTCACCTAGTGTGTATAACTATATACACAGCATAACATCATAATCGAATACAACCCATATACTATCCATTCAACCTTCTGTTCGATTCGGTTGCTCGTATGTATAACGGAAGAACAGTAACCTGGTAAGTATTTCTATATTAACATCACCACGATATAATAGAATACAACTCAGTTTCAATTATCGTTTCGTCTAACCATTTAACCTTCTGTTCGATTCAGTCGCTAGTATGTGTAACGGAAGAACAGTTACCTGGTGAGTATAACTATATAAACATAATCGAATACAACCCAGATACGATGATTGTTCAATCTATCCATTTGACCTTCTGCTCGATTCGGTCGCTTGTCTGTGAAAACGAAAGAACAGTAACCTGGTGAGTATTTCTATATAAACATCACCACGATATAATAGAATACAACTAAGTTACAATTATCGTTTCGTCTAACCATTTAACCTTCTGTTCGATTCAGTCGCTAGTATGTGTAACGGAAGTACCGTCACCTGGTTAGTATCACTATATATACAGTATTTCGATATAATCGGATACCACCCAGATACACTGATTGTTCAGACTATCCATTCAACTTTCTGTTCGTTTCGGTCGCTCGTATGTAAAACGGGAATACCGTCACCTAGTGTGTATAACTATATACACAGCATAACATCATAGTCGAATACAACCCATATACTATCCATTCAACCTTCTGTTCGATTCAGTCGCTAGTATGTGTAACGGAAGTACCGTCACCTGGTATGTATCACTATATATACAGTAATGCGATATAATCGGATACCACCCTGATACATTGATTGTTCAGACTATCCATTCAACTTTCTGTTCGTTTCGGTCGCTCGAATGTGAAACGGGAATACCGTCACCTAGTGTGTATAACTATATACACAGCATAACATCATAATCGAATACAACCCATATACTATCCATTCAACCTTCTGTTCGATTCGGTTGCTCGTATGTATAACGGAAGAACAGTAACCTGGTGAGTATTTCTATATAAACATCACCACGATATAATAGAATACAACTCAGTTTCAATTATCGTTTCGTCTAACCATTTAACCTTCTGTTCGATTCAGTCGCTAGTATGTGTAACGGAAGAACAGTTACCTGGTGAGTATAACTATATAAACATAATCGAATACAACCCAGATACGATGATTGTTCAATCTATCCATTTGACCTTCTGCTCGATTCGGTCGCTTGTATGTGAAAACGAAAGAACAGTTACCTGGTGAGTATTTCTATATAAACATCACCACGATATAATCGAATACAACTCAGATACAATTATCGTTTCGTCTAACCATTTAACCTTCTGTTCGATTCAGTCGCTAGTATGTGTAACGGAAGAACAGTTACCTGGTGAGTATAACTATATAAACATTATCGAATACAACCCAGATACGATGATTGTCCAATCTATCTATTCAACCTCCTGCTCGATTCGGTCGCTTGTATGTAAAATGGAAGAACAGTTACCTGGTGAGTATTGCTATATAAACATCATCACGATATCATCGAATACAACTCAGATACAATTATCATTTCGTCTAACCATTTAACCTTCTGTTCGATTCAATCGCTAGTATGTGTAACGGAAGAACAGTTACCTGGTGAGTATAACTATATAAACATTATCTAATACAACCCAGATACGATGATTGTTCAATCTATCTATTCAACCTCCTGCTCGATTCGGTCGCTTGTATGTAAAACGGAAGAACAGTTACCTGGTGAGTATTGCTATATAAACATCATCACGATATCATCGAATACAACTCAGATACAATTATCGTTTTGTCTAACCATTTGACCTTCTGTTCGATTCAGTCGCTAGTATGTGTAACGGAAGTACCGTCACCTGGTTAGTATCACTATATATACAGTATTGCGATATAATCGGATACCACCCAGATACATTGATTGTTCAGACTATCCATTCAACTTTCTGTTCGTTCTGGTCGCTCGTAAGTAAAACAAGAATACCGTCACCTAGTGTGTATAACCATAAACTCAGCATAACATCATAATCGTATACAACCCATATACTATCCATTCAACCTTCTGTTCAATTCAGTCGCTCGTATGTATAACGGAAGAACAGTTACCTGGTGAGTATAACTATATAAATATAATCGAATACAACCCAGTTACGATGACTGTTCAATCTATCCATTTGACCTTCTGCTCGATTCGGTCGCTTGTATGTGAAAACGAAAGAACAGTAACCTGGTGAGTATTTCTATATAAACATCACCACGATATAATAGAATACAACTCAGTTACAATTATCGTTTCGTCTAACCATTTAACCTTCTGTTCGATTCAGTCGCTAGTATGTGTAACGGAAGTACCGTCACCTGGTTAGTATCACTATATATACAGTATTGCGATATAATCGGATACCACCCAGATACATTGATTGTTCAGACTATCCATTCAACTTTCTGTTCGTTTCGGTCGCTCGTATGTAAAACGGGAATACCGTCACCTAGTGTGTATAACTATATACACAGCATAACATCATAATCGAATACAACCCATATACTATCCATTCAACCTTCTGTTCGATTCGGTTGCTCGTATGTATAACGGATGAACAGTAACCTGGTGAGTATTTCTATATAAACATCACCACGATATAATAGAATACAACTCAGTTACAATTATCGTTTCGTCTAACCATTTAACCTTCTGTTCGATTCAAACGCTAGTATGTGTAACGGAAGTACCGTCACCTGGTATGTATCACTATATATACAGTATTGCGATATAATCGGATACGACCCTGATACATTGATTGTTCAGACTATCCATTCAACTTTCTGTTCGTTTCGGTCGCTCGTAAAACAAGAATACCGTCACCTAGTTTGTATACCTATATACACAGCATAACATCATAATCGAATACAACCCATATACTATCCATTCAACCTTCTGTTCAATTCAGTCGCTCGTATGTATAACGGAAGAACAGTTACCTGGTGAGTATAACTATATAAACATAATCGAATACAACCCAGATACGATGATTGTTCAATCTATACTGAATTCAACCTTCTGCTCGATTCGGTCGCTTGTATGTTAAACGGAAGAACAGTTACCTGGTGAGTATTGCTATATAAACATCATCACGATATCATCGAATACAACTCAGATACAATTATCGTTTCGTCTAACCATCTAATCTTCTGTTCGATTCAGTCGCTAGTATGTGTAACGGAAGAACAGTTACCTGGTGAGTATAACTAAATAAACATAATCGAATACAACCCAGATACGATGATTGTTCAATCTATCCATTTGACCTTCTGCTCGATTCGGTCGCTTGTATGTGAAAACGAAAGAACAGTTACCTGGTGAGTATTTCTATATAAACATCACCACGATATAATCGAATACAACTCAGTTTCAATTATCGTTTGGTCTAACCATTTAACCTTCTGTTCGATTCAGTCGCTAGTATGTGTAACGGAAGTACCGTCACCTGGTTAGGATCACTATATATACAGTATTGCGATATAATCGGATACCACTCAGATACATTGATTGTTCAGACTATCCATTCAACTTTCTGTTCGTTTCGGTCGCTCGTATGTGAAACGGGAATACCGTCACCTAGTGTGTATAACTATATACACAGCATAACATCATAATCGAATACAACCCATATACTATCCATTCAACCTTCTGTTCGATTCGGTTGCTCGTATGTATAACGGAAGAACAGTAACCTGGTGAGTATTTCTATATAAACATCACCACGATATAATAGAATACAACTCAGTTACAATTATCGTTTCGTCTAACCATTTAACCTTCTGTTCGATTCAGTCGCTAGTATGTGTAACGGAAGAACAGTTACCTGGTGAGTATAACTATAAAAACATAATCGAATACAATCCAGATACGATGATTGTTCAATCTATCCATTTGACCTTCTGCTCGATTCGGTCGCTTGTATGTGAAAACGAAAGAACAGTAACCTGGTGAGTATTTCTATATAAACATCACCACGATATAATAGGATACAACTCAGTTACAATTATCGTTTCGTCTAACCATTTAACCTTCTGTTCGATTCAGTCGCTAGTATGTGTAACGGAAGTACCGTCACCTGGTTAGTATCACTATATATACAGTATTGCGATATAATCGGATACCACCCAGATACATTGATTGTTCAGACTATCCATTCAACTTTCTGTTCGTTTCGGTCGCTCGTATGTAAAACGGGAATACCGTCACCTAGTGTGTATAACTATATACACAGCATAACATCATAATCGAATACAACCCATATACTATCCATTCAACCTTCTGTTCGATTCGGTTGCTCGTATGTATAACGGAAGGACAGTAACCTGGTGAGTATTTCTATATAAACATCACCACGATATAATAGAATACAACTCAGTTACAATTATCGTTTCGTCTAACCATTTAACCTTCTGTTCGATTCAGTCGCTAGTATGTGTAACGGAAGTACCGTCACCTGGTATGTATCACTATATATACAGTATTGCGATATAATCGGATACCACCCAGATACATTGATTGTTCAGACTATCCATTCAACTTTCTGTTCGTTTCGGTCGCTCGTATGTGAAACGGGAATACCGTCACCTAGTGTGTATAACTATATACACAGCATAACATCATAATCGAATACAACCCATATACTATCCATTCAACCTTCTGTTCGATTCGGTTGCTCGTATGTATAACGGAAGAACAGTAACCTGGTGAGTATTTCTATATAAACATCACCACGATATAATAGAATACAACTCAGTTTCAATTATCGTTTCGTCTAACCATTCAACCTTCTGTTCGATTCAGTCGCTAGTATGTGTAACGGAAGAACAGTTACCTGGTGAGTATAACTATATAAACATAATCGAATACAACCCAGATACGATGATTGTTCAATCTATCCATTTGACCTTCTGCTCGATTCGGTCGCTTGTATGTGAAAACGAAAGAACAGTAACCTGGTGAGTATTTCTATATAAACATCACCACGATATAATAGAATACAACTCAGTTACAATTATCGTTTCGTCTAACCATTTAACCTTCTGTTCGATTCAGTCGCTAGTATGTGTAACGGAAGTACCGTCACCTGGTTAGTATCACTATATATACAGTATTTCGATATAATCGGATACCACCCAGATACATTGATTGTTCAGACTATCCATTCAACTTTCTGTTCGTTTCGATCGCTCGTATGTGAAACGGGAATACCGTCACCTAGTGTGTATAACTATATACACAGCATAACATCATAATCGAATACAACCCATATACTATCCATTCAACCTTCTGTTCGATTCGGTTGCTCGTATGTATAACGGAAGAACAGTAACCTGGTGAGTATTTCTATATTAACATCACCACGATATAATAGAATACAACTCAGTTTCAATTATCGTTTCGTCTAACCATTTAACCTTCTGTTCGATTCAGTCGCTAGTATGTGTAACGGAAGAACAGTTACCTGGTGAGTATAACTATATAAACATAATCGAATACAACCCAGATACGATGATTGTTCAATCTATCCATTTGACCTTCTGCTCGATTCGGTCGCTTGTATGTGAAAACGAAAGAACAGTAACCTGGTGAGTATTTCTATATAAACATCACCACGATATAATAGAATACAACTCAGTTACAATTATCGTTTCGTCTAACCATTTAACCTTCTGTTCGATTCAGTCGCTAGTATGTGTAACGAAAGTACCGTCACCTGGTTAGTATCACTATATATACAGTATTTCGATATAATCGGATACCACCCAGATACATTGATTGTTCAGACTATCCATTCAACTTTCTGTTCGTTTCGGTCGCTCGTATGTAAAACGGGAATACCGTCACCTAGTGTGTATAACTATATACACAGCATAACATCATAGTCGAATACAACCCATATACTATCCATTCAACCTTCTGTTCGATTCAGTCGCTAGTATGTGTAACGAAAGTACCGTCACCTGGTATGTATCACAATATATACAGTAATGCGATATAATCGGATACCACCCTGATACATTTATTGTTCAGACTATCCATTCAACTTTCTGATCGTTTCGGTCGCTCGTATGAAAAACAAGAATACCGTCACCTAGTGTGTATAACTATATACACATCATAACATCATAATCGAATACAACCCATATACTATCCATTCAACCTTCTGTTCAATTCATTCGCTCGTATGTGTAACGGAAGAACAGTTACCTGGTGTGTATAACTATATAAACATAATCGAATACAACCCAGATACGATGATTGTTCAATCTATCCAATTGACCTTCTGCTCGATTCGGTCGCTTGTATGTTAAAACGAAAGAACAGTTACCTTGTGAGTATTTCTATATAAACATCACCACGATATAATCGAATACAACTCAGATACAATTATCGTTTCGTCTAACCATTCAACCTTCTGTTCGATTCAGTCGCTAGTATGTGTAACGGAAGAACAGTTACCTGGTGAGTATAACTATATAAACATTATCGAATACAACCCAGATACGATGATTGTTCAATCTATCTATTCAACCTCCTGCTCGATTCGGTCGCTTGTATGTAAAACGGAAGAACAGTTACCTGGTGAGTATTGCTATATAAACATCATCACGATATCATCGAATACAACTCAGATACAATTATCGTTTTGTTTTTCCATTTAACCTTCTGTTCGATTCAGTCGCTAGTATGTGTAACGGAAGTACCGTCACCTGGTAAGTATCACTATATATACAGTATTGCGATATAATCGGATACCACCCAGATACATTGATTGTTCAGACTATCCATTCAACTTTCTGTTCGTTTCGGTCGCTCGTATGTGAAACGGGAATACCGTCACCTAGTGTGTATAACTATATACACAGCATAACATCATAATCGAATACAACCCATATACTATCCATTCAACCTTCTGTTCGATTCGGTTGCTCGTATGTATAACGGAAGAACAGTAACCTGGTGAGTATTTCTATATAAACATCACCACGATATAATAGAATACAACTCAGTTTCAATTATCGTTTCGTCTAACCATTTAACCTTCTGTTCGATTCAGTCGCTAGTATGTGTAACGGAAGAACAGTTACCTGGTGAGTATAACTATATAAACATAATCGAATACAACCCAGATACGATGATTGTTCAATCTATCCATTTGACCTTCTGTTCGATTCGGTTGCTCGTATGTATAACAGAAGAACAGTAACCTGGTGAGTATTTCTATATAAACATCACCACGATATAATAGAATACAACTCAGTTTCAATTATCGTTTCGTCTAACCATTTAACCTTCTGTTCGATTCAGTCGCTAGTATGTGTAACGGAAGAACAGTTACCTGGTGAGTATAACTATATAAACATAATCGAATACAACCCAGATACGATGATTGTTCAATCTATCCATTTGACCTTCTGCTCGATTCGGTCGCTTGTATGTGAAAACGAAAGAACAGTTACCTGGTGAGTATTTCTATATAAACATCACCACGATATAATCGAATACAACTCAGATACAATTATCGTTTCGTCTAACCATTTAACCTTCTGTTCGATTCAGTCGCTAGTATGTGTAACGGAAGAACAGTTACCTGGTGAGTATAACTATATAAACATTATCGAATACAACCCAGATACGATGATTGTCCAATCTATCTATTCAACCTCCTGCTCGATTCGGTCGCTTGTATGTAAAATGGAAGAACAGTTACCTGGTGAGTATTGCTATATAAACATCATCACGATATCATCGAATACAACTCAGATACAATTATCATTTCGTCTAACCATTTAACCTTCTGTTCGATTCAGTCGCTAGTATGTGTAACGGAAGAACAGTTACCTGGTGAGTATAACTATATAAACATTATCTAATACAACCCAGATACGATGATTGTTCAATCTATCTATTCAACCTCCTGCTCGATTCGGTCGCTTGTATGTAAAACGGAAGAACAGTTACCTGGTGAGTATTGCTATATAAACATCATCACGATATCATCGAATACAACTCAGATACAATTATCGTTTTGTCTAACCATTTGACCTTCTGTTCGATTCAGTCGCTAGTATGTGTAACGGAAGTACCGTCACCTGGTTAGTATCACTATATATACAGTATTGCGATATAATCGGATACCACCCAGATACATTGATTGTTCAGACTATCCATTCAACTTTCTGTTCGTTCTGGTCGCTCGTATGTAAATCAAGAATACCGTCACCTAGTGTGTATAACCATAAAATCGAAATAATCGAGAGAAACTCGAGAAAGAACAATATAATTATTTTTGGTTTGAATGAGGAAGAAATTACACCCGAGCATATAAAACAAAAAATCAACGACACTTTGGGTGTATCAGTTCAAGTGTCCGATATAAATAATTACTATCCTCTGAGAAAGGCGAAGAATAATCCAGTGAAGATTGAATTTGTTTCCTACCTTAAGAAAACTGAAATACTGAAAAAGTGCAACAACCTGAAAGGAACCAACATCAGCATAGCACAGGACCTCACATTTCAACAAAGAGAAGAAAACAATATCCTCAGATATCACTTGAAGAAAACCAGGGAATATAATCCTGATACTCCGTCATATATTAAAGGAAATAAGCTTATAATCGATAATAAAACTTTTACTGCAGAAGCACTCAATAATATCGAGGAATACCAAAAGAATCAATTGCTCCGAAAGCCAAATAGTGCACCCGCAACACTATCATCAACCAAGAATCGAAACCAAATTTCAACCACTCTAGAAGCAACCGAACAAAACATCAACACACCGAAGGCATCAAAAGAAGAAATATCACATAACAAAATAAACGGGAATCAAGAAAAGCTAGCAGGGAAAACCAATTCAACTACGCCGATAGAGAACCCAGCGAACAAGAAAATTAATAAACCAGTACTATCGCAACATTCGAAAGACAGAACAAGACTTCGCTCGAGTTCCAAACAAAACTAAGTAGGTAGGCACTATTCTCACCATAGATATCGATTAACTAGATGTAAAATTATAGGCAACTGTTTCAAAATATAAATTATCATACACTTTATTATGGATCAATATTTGAGGGACTACAATTATAGTCCAATTGATACAAAATATATAGAGGATATGGAAGAATACAACTCAATAATCGAAAAAGAACATATATGTTTCAGGTTGTTTCATCAGAACATTAGGAGCTTATCAAAAAATATTGATGTGTTAAAAATTTATTTGAGTCAATTGATCACTAAATTTGACTGTATAGTTCTAACTGAAACATTCCAAATCTCTGATATATCCTTGTTCAATTTACCAGGCTATAATATAATATATAACGAAGGTATGATAAATAGAAATGATGGTGTGGTGGTATACCTTAGATCAGAATTGAATTTCCAATACAATATCTCGGTTATAGATGTTTGTAAAGTAATAGAACTGAGATTCACAATAAACAATGAGAAACATCTTCTTACTGCGATATATAGACCTCCAGAAACAGATACAGAACAATTTATCACTAGCTTGAGAAGTTATCTATCAGAGTGCGACAAAACAAGTGATCATCACCTCATAGTAGGTGATATAAACATTAATATTCTTAGTGAATCTGATATATCTATGAGCTATCAAAATTTATTGAGTGAATACAACTTTAGTAGTGCTATAAACAATATTACAAGACCAAACAAGTATCTAATCTCTTGCATAGATCATATTTTCCACAGGTCAAAGAAATGCACAGTAGAATATCTACCGTACATTATGAAACTAAACATAACAGACCATTATGCAACTTCAATCCATATCAAAGGTAATCGTAATGAAATGAATCAATCAAAGAATAAAAATACAATTAAAAAGATCAATAACGAATCACTCATAGCTGACCTAAGAAAACAAAACTGGAATGAATATTATAATATTATTGATACTGAAGATGCCGCTACATATCTAATTGAAACAATTAAAAATAAATTCGATAAAAACACAAAAATACTCAAATTCAGAAGACAACAAATAAAAAGAAAAGAATGGATATCAAATGGATTGGTAAACTCAATAATCCATAGGGACAAACTTCACATAAAATATAAGAATAACCCCGGAAATGGAACCATAAAGCGAGAATACTTGAACTATCGAAATCACTTAAATGCGCTGATCAAAATCACGAAAGCTGAGTATTATAAATATAAGATAAGTAACACAAAAAGTAACAAACAATTATGGGATATTGTGAAAGAAATGAGTAATTCTAACAACAAAAATACCAATCTTAACGAAATTGAAAATCGAGATGGAAAATTGATACAGGATGACAAATGTATAGCAAACATATTTAATGAATATTTCGCAGAAGTAGGCAAAACTCTCGATGGTAAGATCCCGGACACACCCAGACCTCCTCACGAGGAGTATCAAATACCTCAGTCCATTTTCCTTTACGCAACAAACAGTAGAGAAATTATTGACATTATAAAAACTCTTAAACAAAATAAAGCTCCTGGTCTGGATGGGATTAAGGCTGAGACATTGAAAATAGCAGCAGAAGAACTAGCTAAACCTCTATCACACTTGATTAATAAAATTTTTACCAGCGGAGTATGTCCTTCGGTATTCAAGGTAGCTGTCGTAAGTCCCATCTACATAAATGGCAGCAAACTGGAAACCTGCAATTATAGACCCATATCTGTTATATCTAACGTTGCAAAAATTTTTGAGAAAATACTAAAAATGAGAATAGTTCATTTTACAGAACGGTTTAAATTGCTAAGTGACAAACAATTCGGGTTCATCCAGGGAAAATCAACAGAAGATGCGATATGTGCCATAATCAACGAAATGTATAAAGCGATAGATGAAAAAAAACCATCCTTATGCCTTTTTCTTGATCTTGCGAAGGCTTTTGATACTGTCAATCATAAGCAGTTGATGAACACTTTGCAAGAACTGGGTTTTAGAGGAACACCTCTTCGACTTATGGAATCTTATTTATCAGGTCGACAACAGTATGTCAAAATTAGAAATGAAATAAGCGAATCTAGAATGGTTGAATTTGGAGTTCCTCAAGGCACAGTTTTAGGCCCTATACTTTTCACTATCTACCTGAATGAACTGCTCTCAAAAAATTGTATCGGAAAAATTGTTAGTTTTGCGGATGATACTGCAATATTTTACAAAGATCTGAACTGGAAAATTCTGAAGCAAAATGTTGAAAATGATCTGAGAGGAATATTTGATTGGTTTAGTTATAGGAGACTGACAATAAACTACAACAAAACTGTATATATGCCATTCTGTTCATATAAAAGTGGGTTACCAAATTTCAATAAAATAGATATTAACACAAATGGCGAAGTAATTTCAATAAAAGCTACACCTACTATTAAGTATCTTGGTATATATATAGATTAACACTTACGTTGGGATCGCCATATTGACAATTTGGTAAATACACTTAGGAGTCTTTTATACAAATTCAAATTTTTGAGAAACATACTTGACTTACCTCATTTGAGGATTTTATACTTTGCTCTTGTGGAATCAAGACTCGCATATGGAATAATGGGTTGGGGAGGAATAAACTCAACGTATTTGAAAAAACTCGAGATTATACTAAAAACATTTTTGAAAATAATATATAAAAAAGATCGTCTTTTTTCAACATATGCATTGTATAAGGAATCAAATATTTTTTATTTAAGACAGTTATATTTCTCAAAGCTCTCTCTTTTCATACACAAAAATAAACACTTAAATACTACTTTAGATCATAATTACTCCACTAGAAGTAAAACCAAAGAGTTAGTCAAAATACCGTTCTCCACTAAAACTATAGGACAAAGAAATTTCAACTTCATAGGACCGAGAGTATATAACTTTCTTCCTCTCGAATTAAGATTATTAAATTCTATCGGTCAATTCAAAAATAGAATCAGAACATTCATTTTGTCTTTAGATAGACAAATAATCAATGTTATTATAGACATGAAAAATAATACATAATTATATAAATTTTTGTGATTTTTTATTGTGACAAGTATGGTTTTTAGCGAATGAATATTATAGATTATCGAATAGATTAGATTATCCATTACTCAGTCAATCTAAATTCTATACATATACATATTTTTACATATTTTATACATACAATATACCCGTACAGTTTATTTATTCAATTCGTTATAGATAGTTTCCAAACCAATACTGATCAATATTTTATATGATTAATGTAAGTTTGAAATATTTTGTAGTACTGTGATATTTTGTGAAATTGTGAAAACTTAATAATTTAAATTTAATGATAGTCCCCGTATTCGAATTTACATGTACAATTTTCTTTATATTTTTTCATACACATATTTGAAAAAAGAATGATAATCAGAATGTTACATTACCCACATTGTAGTACATACCGAACTTTCCAATGAATTAATGTGAAAATAAACGATGAGAATTGCACTCACGTACAGGTCCGCCTTGTGAGTTTGTTTCATGTTTATTTAACATATTCAGTTAAATTATAAAAGGTTTTTTTTTTCCTACTATAAATATTGTACTTAAGAATATGAAAATAAACAAACATTATTATTATTATTATTATAAACTCAGCATAACATCATAATCGTATACAACCCATATACTATCCATTCAACCTTCTGTTCAATTCAGTCGCTCGTATGTATAACGGAAGAACAGTTACCTGGTGAGTATAACTATATAAATATAATCGAATACAACCCAGTTACGATGATTGTTCAATCTATCCATTTGACCTTCTGCTCGATTCGGTCGCTTGTATGTGAAAACGAAAGAACAGTAACCTGGTGAGTATTTATATATAAACATCACCACGATATAATAGAATACAACTCAGTTACAATTATCGTTTCGTCTAACCATTTAACCTTCTGTTCGATTCAGTCGCTAGTATGTTTAACGGAAGTACCGTCACCTGGTTAGTATCACTATATATACAGTATTGCGATATAATCGGATACCACCCAGATACATTGATTGTTCAGACTATCCATTCAACTTTCTGTTCGTTTCGGTCGCTCGTATGTAAAACGGGAATACCGTCACCTAGTGTGTATAACTATATACACAGCATAACATCATAATCGAATACAACCCATATACTATCCATTCAACCTTCTGTTCGATTCGGTTGCTCGTATGTATAACGGATGAACAGTAACCTGGTGAGTATTTCTATATAAACATCACCACGATATAATAGAATACAACTCAGTTACAATTATCGTTTCGTCTAACCATTTAACCTTCTGTTCGATTCAAACGCTAGTATGTGTAACGGAAGTACCGTCACCTGGTATGTATCACTATATATACAGTATTGCGATATAATCGGATACCACCCTGATACATTGATTGTTCAGACTATCCATTCAACTTTCTTTTCGTTTCGGTCGCTCGTAAAACAAGAATACCGTCACCTAGTTTGTATAACTATATACACAGCATAACATCATAATCGAATACAACCCATATACTATCCATTCAACCTTCTGTTCAATTCAGTCGCTCGTATGTATAACGGAAGAACAGTTACCTGGTGAGTATAACTATATAAACATAATCGAATACAACCCAGATACGATGATTGTTCAATCTATACTGAATTCAACCTTCTGCTCGATTCGGTCGCTTGTATGTTAATCGGAAGAACAGTTACCTGGTGAGTATTGCTATATAAACATCATCACGATATCATCGAATACAACTCAGATACAATTATCGTTTCGTCTAACCATCTAACCTTCTGTTCGATTCAGTCGCTAGTATGTGCAACGGAAGAACAGTTACCTGGTGAGTATAACTAAATAAACATAATCGAATACAACCCAGATACGATGATTGTTCAATCAATCCATTTGACCTTCTGCTCGATTCGGTCGCTTGTATGTGAAAACGAAAGAACAGTTACCTGGTGAGTATTTCTATATAAACATCACCACGATATAATCGAATACAACTCAGTTTCAATTATCGTTTCGTCTAACCATTTAACCTTCTGTTCGATTCAGTCGCTAGTATGTGTAACGGAAGTACCATCACCTGGTTAGGATCACTATATATACAGTATTGCGATATAATCGGATACCACTCAGATACATTGATTGTTCAGACTATCCATTCAACTTTCTGTTCGTTTCGGTCGCTCGTATGTGAAACGGGAATACCGTCACCTAGTGTGTATAACTATATACACAGCATAACATCATAATCGAATACAACCCATATACTATCCATTCAACCTTCTGTTCGATTCGGTTGCTCGTATGTATAACGGAGGAACAGTAACCTGGTGAGTATTTCTATATAAACATCACCACGATATAATAGAATACAACTCAGTTACAATTATCGTTTCGTCTAACCATTTAACCTTCTGTTCGATTCAGTCGCTAGTATGTGTAACGGAACAACAGTTACCTGGTGTGTATAACTATATAAACATAATCGAATACAACCCAGATACGATGATTGTTCAATCTATCCATTTGACCTTCTGCTCGATTCGGTCGCTTGTATGTGAAAACGAAAGAACAGTTACCTGGTGAGTATTTCTATATAAACATCACCACGATATAATAGATTACAACTCAGTTACATTTATCGTTTCGTCTAACCATTTAACCTTCTGTTCGATTCAGTCGCTAGTATGTGTAACGGAAGTACCTTCACCTGGTTAGTATCACTATATATATAGTATTGCGATATAATCGGATACCACCCAGATACATTGATTGTTCAGACTATCCATTCAACTTTCTGTTCGTTTCGGTCGCTCGTATGTAAAACGGGAATACCGTCACCTAGTGTGTATAACTATATACACAGCATAACATCATAATCGAATACAACCCATATACTATCCATTCAACCTCCTGTTCGATTCGGTTGCTCGTATGTATAACGGAAGAACAGTAACCTGGTGAGTATTTCTATATAAACATCACCACGATATAATAGAATACAACTCAGTTACAATTATCGTTTTGTCTAACCATTTAACCTTCTGTTCGATTCAGTCGCTAGTATGTGTAACGGAAGTACCGTCACCTGGTATGTATCACTATATATACAGTATTGCGATATAATCGGATACCACCCTGATACATTGATTGTTCAGACTATCCATTCAACTTTCTGTTCGTTTCGGTCGCTCGTATGTAAAACAAGAATACCGTCACCTAGTGTGTATAACTATATACACAGCATAACATCATAATCGAATACAACCCATATACTCTCCATTCAACCTTCTGTTCAATTCAGTCGCTCGTATGTATAACGGAAGAACAGTTACCTGGTGAGTATAACTATGTAAACATAATCGAATACAACCCAGATACGATGGTTGTTCAATCTATACTGAATTCAACCTTCTGCTCGATTCGGTCGCTTGTATGTAAAACGGAGGAACAGTTACCTGGTGAGCATTGCTATATAAACATCATCACGATATCATCGAATACAACTCAGATACAATTATCGTTTCGTCTAACCATTTAACCTTCTGTTCGATTCAGTCGCTAGTATGTGTAACGGAAGAACAGTTACCTGGTGAGTATAACTATATAAACATTATCGAATACAACCCAGATACGATGATTGTTCAATCTATCTATTCAACCTTCTGCTCGATTCGGTCGCTTGTATGTAAAACGGAAGAACAGTTACCTGGTGAGTTTTGCTATATAAACATCATCACGATATCATCGAATACAACTCAGATACAATTATCGTTTCGTCTAACCATTTAACCTTCTGTTCGATTCAGTCGCTAGTATACAGTAACCTGGTGAGTATTTCTATATAAACATCACCACGATATAATAGAATACAACTCAGTTACAATTATCGTTTCGTCTAACCATTCAACCTTCTGTTCGATTCAGTCGCTAGTATGTGTTACGGAAGTACCGTCACCTGGTATGTATCACTATATATACAGTATTGCGATATAATCGGATACCACCCTGATACATTGATTGTTCAGACTATCCATTCAACTTTCTGTTCGTTTCGGTCGCTCGTATGTGAAACAAGAATACCGTCACCTAGTGTGTATATCTATATACACAGCATAACATCATAATCGAATACAACCCATATACTATCCATTCAACCTTCTGTTCAATTCAGTCGCTCGTATGTATAACGGAAGAACAGTTACCTGGTGAGTATAACTATATAAACATAATCGAATACAACCCAGATACGATGATTGTTCAATCTATACTGAATTCAACCTTCTGCTCGATTCGGTCGCTTGTATGTAAAACGGAAGAACAGTTACCTGGTGAGTATTGCTATATAAACATCATCACGATATCATCGAATACAACTCAGATACAATTATCGTTTCGTCTAACGATTTAACCTTCTGTTCGATTCAGTCGCTAGTATGTCTAACGGAAGAACAGTTACCTGGTGAGTATAACTATATAAACATTATCGAATACAACCCAGATACGATGATTGTTCAATCTATCTATTCAACCTCCTGCTCGATTCGGTCGCTTGTATGTAAATCGGAAGAACAGTTACCTGGTGAGTATTGCTATATACACATCATCACGATATCATCGAATACAACTCAGATACAATTATCGTTTTGTCTAACCATTTAACCTTCTGTTCGATTCAGTCGCTAGTATGTGTAACGGAAGTACCGTCACCTGGTTAGTATCACTATATATACAGTATTGCGATATAATCGGATACCACCCAGATACATTGATTGTTCAGACTATCCATTCAACTTTCTGTTCGTTTCGGTCGCTCGTATGTGAAACGGGAATACCGTCACCTAGTGTGTTTAACTATATACACAGCATAACATCATAATCGAATACAACCCAGATACTATCCATTCAACCTTCTGTTCGATTCGGTTGCTCGTATGTATAACGGAAGAACAGTAACCTGGTGAGTATTTCTATATAAACATCACCACGATATAATAGAATACAACTCAGTTACAATTATCGTTTCGTCTAACCATTTAACCTTCTGTTCGATTCAATCGCTAGTATGTGTAACGGAAGTACCGTCACCTGGTTAGTATCACTATATATACAGTATTGCGATATAATCGGATACCACCCAGATACATTGATTGTTCAGACTATCCATTCAACTATCTGTTCGTTTCGGTCGCTCGTATGTGAAACGGGAATACCGTCACCTAGTGTGTTTAACTATATACACAGCATAACATCATAATCGAATACAACCCAAATACTATCCATTCAACCTTCTGTTCGATTCGGTTGCTCGTATGTATAACGGAAGAACAGTAACCTGGTGAGTATTTCTATATAAACATCACCACGATATAATAGAATACAACTCAGTTACAATTATCGTTTCGTCTAACCATTTAACCTTCTGTTCGAATCAGTCGCTAGTATGTGTAACGGAAGTACCGTCACCTGGTATGTATCACTATATATACAGTATTGCGATATAATCGGATACCACCCTGATACATTGATTGTTCAGACTATCCATTCAACTATCTGTTCGTTTCGGTCGCTCGTATGTAAAACAAGAATACCGTCATCTAGTGTGTATAACTATATACACAGCATAACATCATAATCGAATACAACCCATATACTATCCATTCAACCTTCTGTTCAATTCAGTCGCTCGTATGTATAACGGAAGAACAGTTACCTGGTGAGTATAACTATATAAACATAATCGAATACAACTCAGATACGATGATTGTTCAATCTATACTGAATTCAACCTTCTGCTTTATTCGGTCGCTTGTATGTAAAACGGAAGAACAGTTACCTGGTGAGTATTGCTATATAAACATCAACACGATATCATCGAATACAACTCAGATACAATTATCGTTTCGTCTAACCATTTAACCTTCTGTTCGATTCAGTCGCTAGTATGTGTAACGGAAGAACAGTTACCTGGTGAGTATAACTATATAAACATAATCGAATACAACCCAGATACGATGATTGTTCAATCTATCCATTTGAACTTCTGCTCGATTCGGTCGCTTGTATGTGAAAACGAAAGAACAGTTACCTGGTGAGTATTTCTATATAAACATCACCACGATATAATCGAATACAACTCATTTTCAATTATCGTTTCGTCCAACCATTCAACCTTCTGTTCGATTCAGTCGCTAGTATGTGTGACGGAAGTACCGTCACCTGGTTAGTATCACTATATATACAGTATTGCGATATAATCGGATACCACCCAGATACATTGATTGTTCAGACTATCCATTCAACTTTCTGTTCGTTTCAGTTGCTCGTATGTGAAACGGGAATACCGTCACCTAGTATGTATAACTATATACACAGCATAACATCATAATCGAATACAACCCATATACTATCCATTCAACCTTCTGTTCGATTCGGTTGCTCGTATGTATAACGGAAGAACAGTTACCTGGTGAGTATAACTATATAAACATCACCACGATATAATATAATACAACTCAGTTACAATTATCGTTTCGTCTAACCATTTAACCTTCTGTTCGATTCAGTCGCTATTATGTGTAACGGAAGTACCGTCACCTGGTATGTATCACTATATATACAGTATTGCGATATAATCGGATACCACCCTGATACATTGATTGTTCAGACTATCCATTCAACTTTCTGTTCGTTTCGGTCGCTCGTATGTAAAACAAGAATACCGTCACCTAGTGTGTATAACTATATACACAGCATAACATCATAATCGAATACAACCCATATACTATCCATTCAACCTTCTGTTCAATTCAGTCGCTCGTATGTGTAACGGAAGAACAGTTACCTGGTGAGTATAACTATATAAACATAATCGAATACAACCCAGATACGATGATTGTTCAATTTATCCATTTGACCTTCTGCTCGATTCGGTCGCTTGTATGTGAAAACGAAAGAACAGTTACCTGGTGAGTATTTCTATATAAACATCACCACGATATAATCGAATACAACTCAGTTTCAATTATCGTTTCGTCTAACCATTCAACCTTCTGTTCGATTCAGTCGCTAGTATGTGTAACGGAAGTACCGTCACCTGGTTAGTATCACTATATATACAGTATTGCGATATAATCGGATAAGACCCAGATACATTGATTGTTCAGACTATCCATTCAACTTTCTGTTCGTTTCGGTCGCTCGTATGTGAAGGGGGAATACCGTCACCTAGTGTGTTTAACTATATACACAGCATAACATCATAATCGAATACAACCCAGATACTATCCATTCAACCTTCTGTTCCATTCGGTTGCTCGTATGTATAACGGAAGAACAGTAACCTGGTGAGTATTTCTATATAAACATCACCACGATATAATAGAATACAACTCAGTTACAATTATCGTTTCGTCTAACCATTTAACCTTCTGTTCGATTCAGTCGCTAGTATGTGTAACGGAAGTACCGTCACCTGGTATGTATCACTATATATACAGTATTGCGATATAATCGGATACCACCCTGATACATTGATTGTTCAGACTATCCATTCAACTTTCTGTTCGTTTCGGTCGCTCGTATGTAAAACAAGAATACCGTCATCTAGTGTGTATAACTATATACACAGCATAACATCATAATCGAATACAACCCATATACTATCCATTCAACCTTCTGTTCAATTCAGTTGCTCGTATGTATAACGGAAGAACAGTTACCTGGTGAGTATAACTATATAAACATAATCGAATACAACCCAGATACGATGATTGTTCAATCTATACTGAATTCAACCTTCTGCTCGATTCGGTCGCTTGTATGTAAAACGGAAGAACAGTTACCTGGTGAGTATTGCTATATAAACATCATCACGATATCATCGAATACAACTCAGATACAATTATCATTTCGTCTAACCATTTAACCTTCTGTTCGATTCAGTCGCTAGTATGTGTAACGGAAGAACAGTTACCTGGTGAGTATAACTATATAAACATTATCGAATACAACCCAGATACGATGATTGTTCAATCTATCTATTCAACCTCCTGCTCGATTTGGTCGCTTGTATGTAAAACGAAAGAACAGTTACCTGGTGAGTATTGTTATATAAACATCATTACGATATCATCGAATACAACTCAGATACAATTATCGTTTTGTCTCACCATTTGACCTTCTGTTTGATTCAGTCGCTAGTATGTGTGACAGAAGTACCGTCACCTGGTTAGTATCACTATATATACAGTATTGCGATATAATCGGATACCACCCAGATACATTGATTGTTCAGACTATCCATTCAACTTTCTGTTCGTTTCGGTCGCTCGTATGTAAAACAAGAATACCGTCACCTAGTGTGTATAACCATATACTCAGCATAACATCATAATCGTATACAACCCATATACTATCCATTCAACCTTCTGTTCAATTCAGTCGCTCGTATGTATAACGGAAGAACTTTTTCCTGGTGAGTATAACTATATAAACATAATCGAATACAACCCAGTTACGATGATTGTTCAATCTATCCATTTGACCTTCTGCTCGATTCGGTCGCTTGTATGTGAAAACGAAAGAACAGTAACCTGGTGAGTATTTCTATATAAACATCACCACGATATAATAGAATACAACTCAGTTACAATTATCGTTTCGTCTAACCATTTAACCTTCTGTTCGATTCAGTCGCTAGTATGTGTATCGGAAGTACCGTCACCTGGTTAGTATCACTATACATACAGTATTGCGATATAATCGGATACCACCCAGATACATTGATTGTTCAGACTATCCATTCAACCATCTGTTCGTTTCGGTCGCTCGTATGTAAAACGGGAATACCGTCACCTAGTGTGTATAACTATATACACAGCATAACATCATAATCGAATACAACCCGTATACTATCCATTCAACCTTCTGTTCGATTCGGTTGCTCGTATGTATAACGGATGAACAGTAACCTGGTGAGTATTTCTATATAAACATCACCACGATATAATAGAATACAACTCAGTTACAATTATCGTTTCGTCTAACCATTTAACCTTCTGTTCGATTCAGTCGCTAGTATGTGTAACGGAAGTACCGTCACCTGGTATGTATCACTATATATACAGTATTGCGATATAATCGGATACCACCCTGATACATTGATTGTTCAGACTATCCATTCAACTTTCTGTTCGTTTCGGTCGCTCGTATGTAAAACAAGAATACCGTCACCTAGTGTGTATAACTATATACACAGCATAACATCATAATCGAATACAACCCATATACTATCCATTCAACCTTCTGTTCAATTCAGTCGCTCGTATGTATAACGGAAGAACAGTTACCTGGTGAGTATAACTATATAAACATATTCGAATACAACCCAGATACGATGATTGTTCAATCTATCCATTTGACCTTCTGCTCGATTCGGTCGCTTGTATGTGAAAACGAAAGAACAGTTACCTGGTGAGTATTTCTATATAAACATCACCACGATATAATAGAATACAACTCAGTTTCAATTATCGTTTCGTCTAACCATTTAACCTTCTGTTCGATTCAGTCGCTAGTATGTGTAACGGAAGTACCGTCACCTGGTTAGTATCACTATATATACAGTATTGCGATATAATCGGATACCACTCAGATACATTGATTGTTCAGACTATCCATTCAACTTTCTGTTCGTTTCGGTCGCTCGTATGTGAAACGGGAATACCGTCACCTAGTGTGTATAACTATATACACAGCATAACATCATAATCGAATACAACCCATATACTATCCATTCAACCTTCTGTTCAATTCAGTCGCTCGTATGTATAACGGAAGAACAGTTACCTGGTGAGTATAACTACATAAACATAATCGAATACAACCCAGATACGATGATTGTTCAATCTATACTGAATTCAACCTTCTGCTCGATTCGATCGCTTGTATGTAAAACGGAAGAACAGTTACCTGGTGAGTATTGCTATATTAACATCATCACGATATCATCGAATACAACTCAGATACAATTATCGTTTCGTCTGACCATTTAACCTTCTGTTCGATTCAGTCGCTAGAATGTGTAACGGAAGAACTGTTACCTGGTGAGTATAACTATATAAACATAATCGAATACAACCTAGATACGATGATTGTTCAATCTATACTGAATTCCACCTTCTGCTCGATTCGGTCGCTTGTATGTAAAAGAAAAGAACAGTTACCTGGTGAGTATTGCTATATAAACATCATCACGATATCATCGAATACAACTCAGATACAATTATCGTTTCGTCTAACCATTTAACCTTCTGTTCGATTCAGTCGCTAGAATGTGTAACGGAAGAACTGTTACCTGGTGAGTATAACTATATAAACATAATCGAATACAACCCAGATACGATGATTGTTCAATCTATCCATTTGACCTTCTGCTCGATTCGGTCGCTTGTATGTGAAAGCGAAAGAACAGTAACCTGGTGAGTATTTCTATATAAACATCACCACGATATAATAGTATACAACTCAGTTACAATTATCGTTTCGTCTAACCATTTAACCTTCTGTTCGATTCAGTCGCTAGTATGTGTAACGGAAGTACCGTCACCTGGTTTGTATCACTATATATACAGTATTGCGATATAATCGGATACCACCCAGATACATTAATTGTTCAGACTATCCATTCAACTTTCTGTTCGTTTCGGTCGCTCGTATGTAAAACGGGAATACCGTCACCTAGTGTGTATAACTATATACACAGCATAACATCATAATCGAATACAACCCATATACTATCCATTCAACCTCCTGTTCGATTCGGTTGCTCGTATGTATAACGGAAAAACAGTAACCTGGTGAGTATTTCTATATAAACATCACCACGATATAATAGAATACAACTCAGTTACAATTATCGTTTCGTCTAACCATTTAACCTTCTGTTCGATTCAGTCGCTAGTATGTGTAACGGAAGTACCGTCACCTGGTATGTATCACTATATATACAGTATTGCGATATAATCGGATACCACCCTGATACATTGATTGTTCAGACTATCCATTCAACTTTCTGTTCGTTTCGGTCGCTCGTATGTAAAACGGAAATACCGTCACCTAGTGTGTATAACTATATACACAGCATAACATCATAATCGAATACAACCCATATACTATCCATTCAACCTTCTGTTCAATTCAGTCGCTCGTATGTATAACGGAAGAACAGTTACCTGGTGAGTATAACTATATAAACATAATCGAATACAACCCAGATACGATGATTGTTCAATATATACTAAAATCAACCTTCTGCTCGATTCGGTCGCTTGTATGTAAAACGGAAGAACAGTTACCTGGTGAGTATTGCTATATAAACATCATCACGTTATCATCGAATACAACTCATATACAATTATCGTTTCGTCTAACCATTTAATCTTCTGTTCGATTCAGTCGCTAGTATGTGTAACGGAAGTACCGTCACCTGGTTAGTATCACTATATATACTGTATTGCGATATAATCGGATACCACCCAGATACTTTGATTGTTCAGACTATCCATTCAACTTTCTGTTCGTTTCGGTCGCTCGTATGTGAAACGGGAATACCGTCACCTAGTGTGTTTAACTATATACACAGCATAACATCATAATCGAATACAACCCAGATACTATCCATTCAACCTTCTGTTCGATTCGGTTGCTCGTATGTATAACGGAAGAACAGTAACCTGGTGAGTATTTCTATATAAACATCACCACGATATAATAGAATACAACTTAGTTACAATTATCGTTTCGTCTAACCATTTAACCTTCTGTTCGATTCAGTCGCTAGTATGTGTAACGGAAGAACAGTTACCTGGTGAGTATAACTATATAAACATTATCGAATACAACCCAGATACGATGATTGTTCAATCTATCTATTCAACCTTCTGCTCGATTCGGTCGCTTGTATGTAAAACGAAAGAACAGTTACCTGGTGAGTATTGCTATATAAACATCATCACGATATCATCGAATACAACTCAGATACAATTATCGTTTCGTCTAACCATTTAACCTTCTGTTCGATTCAGTCGCTAGTATACAGTAACCTGGTGAGTATTTCTATATAAACATCACCACGATATAATAGAATACAACTCAGTTACAATTATCGTTTCGTCTAAACATTCAACCTTCTGTTCGATTCAGTCGCTAGTATGTGTTACGGAAGTACCGTCACCTGGTATGTATCACTATATATACAGTATTGCGATATAATTGGATACCACCCAGATACATTGATTGTTCAGACTATCCATTCAACCATCTGTTCGTTTCGGTCGCTCGTATGTAAAACGGGAATACCGTCACCTAGTGTGTATAACTATATACACAGCATAACATCATAATCGAATACAACCCGTATACTATCCATTCAACCTTCTGTTCGATTCGGTTGCTCGTATGTATAACGGATGAACAGTAACCTGGTGAGTATTTCTATATAAACATCACCACGATATAATAGAATACAACTCAGTTACAATTATCGTTTCGTCTAACCATTTAACCTTCTGTTCGATTCAGTCGCTAGTATGTGTAACGGAAGTACCGTCACCTGGTATGTATCACTATATATACAGTATTGCGATATAATCGGATACCACCCTGATACATTGATTGTTCAGACTATCCATTCAACTTTCTGTTCGTTTTGGTCGCTCGTATGTAAAACAAGAATACCGTCACCTAGTGTGTATAACTATATACACAGCATAACATCATAATCGAATACAACCCATATACTATCCATTCAACCTTCTGTTCAATTCAGTCGCTCGTATGTATAACGGAAGAACAGTTACCTGGTGAGTATAACTATATAAACATATTCGAATACAACCCAGATACGATGATTGTTCAATCTATCCATTTGACCTTCTGCTCGATTCGGTCGCTTGTATGTGAAAACGAAAGAACAGTTACCTGGTGAGTATTTCTATATAAACATCACCACGATATAATCGAATACAACTCAGTTTCAATTATCGTTTCGTCTAACCATTTAACCTTCTGTTCGATTCAGTCGCTAGTATGTGTAACGGAAGTACCGTCACCTGGTTAGTATCACTATATATACAGTATTGCGATATAATCGGATACCACTCAGATACATTGATTGTTCAGACTATCCATTCAACTTTCTGTTCGTTTCGGTCGCTCGTATGTGAATACCTGGTGAGTATAACTATATAAACATAATCGAATACAACCCAGATACGAAGATTGTTCAATCTATCCATTTGACCTTCTGCTCGATTCGGTCGCTTGTATGTGAAAGCGAAAGAACAGTAACCTGGTGAGTATTTCTATATAAACATCACCACGATATAATAGTATACAACTCAGTTACAATTATCGTTTCGTCTAACCATTTAACCTTCTGTTCGATTCAGTCGCTAGTATGTGTAACGGAAGTACCGTCACCTGGTTAGTATCACTATATATACTGTATTGCGATATAATCGGATACCACCCAGATACATTGATTGTTCAGACTATCCATTCAACTTTCTGTTCGTTTCGGTCGCTCGTATGTGAAACGGGAATACCGTCACCTAGTGTGTTTAACTATATACACAGCATAACATCATAATCGAATACAACCCAGATACTATCCATTCAACCTTCTGTTCGATTCGGTTGCTCGTATGTATAACGGAAGAACAGTAACCTGGTGAGTATTTCTATATAAACATCACCACGATATAATAGAATACAACTTAGTTACAATTATCGTTTCGTCTAACCATTTAACCTTCTGTTCGATTCAGTCGCTAGTATGTGTAACGGAAGAACAGTTACCTGGTGAGTATAACTATATAAACATTATCGAATACAACCCAGATACGATGATTGTTCAATCTATCTATTCAACCTTCTGCTCGATTCGGTCGCTTGTATGTAAAACGGAAGAACAGTTACCTGGTGAGTATTGCTATATAAACATCATCACGATATCATCGAATACTACTCAGATACAATTATCGTTTCGTCTAACCATTTAACCTTCTGTTCGATTCAGTCGCTAGTATACAGTAACCTGGTGAGTATTTCTATATAAACATCACCACGATATAATAGAATACAACTCAGTTACAATTATCGTTTCGTCTAACCATTCAACCTTCTGTTCGATTCAGTCGCTAGTATGTGTTACGGAAGTACCGTCACCTGGTATGTATCACTATATATACAGTATTGCGATATAATCGGATACCACCCTGATACATTGATTGTTCAGACTATCCATTCAACTTTCTGTTCGTTTCGGTCGCTCGTATGTGAAACAAGAATACCGTCACCTAGTGTGTATAACTATATACACAGCATAACATCATAATCGAATACAACCCATATACTATCCATTCAACCTTCTGTTCAATTCAGTCGCTCGTATGTATAACGGAAGAACAGTTACCTGGTGAGTATAACTACATAAACATAATCGAATACAACCCAGATACGATGATTGTTCAATCTATACTGAATTCAACCTTCTGCTCGATTCGATCGCTTGTATGTAAAACGGAAGAACAGTTACCTGGTGAGTATTGCTATATTAACATCATCACGATATCATCGAATACAACTCAGATACAATTATCGTTTCGTCTGACCATTTAACCTTCTGTTCGATTCAGTCGCTAGAATGTGTAACGGAAGAACTGTTACCTGGTGAGTATAACTATATAAACATAATCGAATACAACCTAGATACGATGATTGTTCAATCTATACTGAATTCCACCTTCTGCTCGATTCGGTCGCTTGTATGTAAAAGGGAAGAACAGTTACCTGGTGAGTATTGCTATATAAACATCATCACGATATCATCGAATACAACTCAGATACAATTATCGTTTTGTCTAACCATTTAACCTTCTGTTCGATTCAGTCGCTAGTATGTGTAACGAAAGTACCGTCACCTGGTTAGTATCACTATATATACAGTATTGCGATATAATCGGATACCACCCAGATACATTGATTGTTCAGACTATCCATTCAACTTTCTGTTCGTTTCGGTCGCTCGTATGTGAAACGGGAATACCGTCACCTAGTGTGTTTAACTATATACACAGCATAACATCATAATCGAATACAACCCAGATACTATCCATTCAACCTTCTGTTCGATTCGGTTGCTCGTATGTATAACGGAAGAACAGTAACCTGGTGAGTATTTCTATATAAACATCACCACGATATAATAGAATACAACTCAGTTACAATTATCGTTTCGTCTAACCATTTAACCTTCTGTTCGATTCAATCGCTAGTATGTGTAACGGAAGTACCGTCACCTGGTTAGTATCACTATATATACAGTATTGCGATATAATCGGATACCACCCAGATACATTGATTGTTCAGACTATCCATTCAACTATCTGTTCGTTTCGGTCGCTCGTATGTGAAACGGGAATACCGTCACCTAGTGTGTTTAACTATATACACAGCATAACATCATAATCGAATACAACCCAAATACTATCCATTCAACCTTCTGTTCGATTCGGTTGCTCGTATGTATAACGGAAGAACAGTAACCTGGTGAGTATTTCTATATAAACATCACCACGATATAATAGATTACAACTCAGTTACAATTATCGTTTCGTCTAACCATTTAACCTTCTGTTCGATTCAGTCGCTAGTATGTGTAACGGAAGTACCGTCACCTGGTATGTATCACTATATATACAGTATTGCGATATAATCGGATACCACCCTGATACATTGATTGTTCAGACTATCCATTCAACTATCTGTTCGTTTCGGTCGCTCGTATGTAAAACAAGAATACCGTCATCTAGTGTGTATAACTATATACACAGCATAACATCATAATCGAATACAACCCATATACTATCCATTCAACCTTCTGTTCAATTCAGTCGCTCGTATGTATAACGGAAGAACAGTTACCTGGTGAGTATAACTATATAAACATAATCGAATACAACTCAGATACGATGATTGTTCAATCTATACTGAATTCAACCTTCTGCTTTATTCGGTCGCTTGTATGTAAAACGGAAGAACAGTTACCTGGTGAGTATTGCTATATAAACATCAACACGATATCATCGAATACAACTCAGATACAATTATCGTTTCGTCTAACCATTTAACCTTCTGTTCGATTCAGTCGCTAGTATGTGTAACGGAAGAACAGTTACCTGGTGAGTATAACTATATAAACATAATCGAATACAACCCAGATACGATGATTGTTCAATCTATCCATTTGAACTTCTGCTCGATTCGGTCGCTTGTATGTGAAAACGAAAGAACAGTTACCTGGTGAGTATTTCTATATAAACATCACCACGATATAATCGAATACAACTCAGTTTCAATTATCGTTTCGTCCAACCATTCAACCTTCTGTTCGATTCAGTCGCTAGTATGTGTGACGGAAGTACCGTCACCTGGTTAGTATCACTATATATACAGTATTGCGATATAATCGGATACCACCCAGATACATTGATTGTTCAGACTATCCATTCAACTTTCTGTTCGTTTCAGTTGCTCGTATGTGAAACGGGAATACCGTCACCTAGTATGTATAACTATATACACAGCATAACATCATAATCGAATACAACCCATATACTATCCATTCAACCTTCTGTTCGATTCGGTTGCTCGTATGTATAACGGAAGAACAGTTACCTGGTGAGTATAACTATATAAACATCACCACGATATAATATAATACAACTCAGTTACAATTATCGTTTCGTCTAACCATTTAACCTTCTGTTCGATTCAGTCGCTATTATGTGTAACGGAAGTACCGTCACCTGGTATGTATCACTATATATACAGTATTGCGATATAATCGGATACCACCCTGATACATTGATTGTTCAGACTATCCATTCAACTTTCTGTTCGTTTCGGTCGCTCGTATGTAAAACAAGAATACCGTCACCTAGTGTGTATAACTATATACACAGCATAACATCATAATCGAATACAACCCATATACTATCCATTCAACCTTCTGTTCAATTCAGTCGCTCGTATGTGTAACGGAAGAACAGTTACCTGGTGAGTATAACTATATAAACATAATCGAATACAACCCAGATACGATGATTGTTCAATTTATCCATTTGACCTTCTGCTCGATTCGGTCGCTTGTATGTGAAAACGAAAGAACAGTTACCTGGTGAGTATTTCTATATAAACATCACCACGATATAATCGAATACAACTCAGTTTCAATTATCGTTTCGTCTAACCATTCAACCTTCTGTTCGATTCAGTCGCTAGTATGTGTAACGGAAGTACCGTCACCTGGTTAGTATCACTATATATACAGTATTGCGATATAATCGGATAAGACCCAGATACATTGATTGTTCAGACTATCCATTCAACTTTCTGTTCGTTTCGGTCGCTCGTATGTGAAGGGGGAATACCGTCACCTAGTGTGTTTAACTATATACACAGCATAACATCATAATCGAATACAACCCAGATACTATCCATTCAACCTTCTGTTCCATTCGGTTGCTCGTATGTATAACGGAAGAACAGTAACCTGGTGAGTATTTCTATATAAACATCACCACGATATAATAGAATACAACTCAGTTACAATTATCGTTTCGTCTAACCATTCAACCTTCTGTTCGATTCAGTCGCTAGTATGTGTAACGGAAGTACCGTCACCTGGTATGTATCACTATATATACAGTATTGCGATATAATCGGATATCACCCTGATACATTGATTGTTCAGACTATCAATTCAACTTTCTGTTCGTTTCGGTCGCTCGTATGTAAAACAAGAATACCGTCATCTAGTGTGTATAACTATATACACAGCATAACATCATAATCGAATACAACCCATATACTATCCATTCAACCTTCTGTTCAATTCAGTTGCTCGTATGTATAACGGAAGAACAGTTACCTGGTGAGTATAACTATATAAACATAATCGAATACAACCCAGATACGATGATTGTTCAATCTATACTGAATTCAACCTTCTGCTCGATTCGGTCGCTTGTATGTAAAACGGAAGAACAGTTACCTGGTGAGTATTGCTATATAAACATCATCACGATATCATCGAATACAACTCAGATACAATTATCATTTCGTCTAACCATTTAACCTTCTGTTCGATTCAGTCGCTAGTATGTGTAACGGAAAAACAGTTACCTGGTGAGTATAACTATATAAACATTATCGAATACAACCCAGATACGATGATTGTTCAATCTATCTATTCAACCTCCTGCTCGATTTGGTCGCTTGTATGTAAAACGAAAGAACAGTTACCTGGTGAGTATTGCTATATAAACATCATTACGATATCATCGAATACAACTCAGATACAATTATCGTTTTGTCTCACCATTTGACCTTCTGTTCGATTCAGTCGCTAGTATGTGTGACAGAAGTACCGTCACCTGGTTAGTATCACTATATATACAGTATTGCGATATAATCGGATACCACCCAGATACATTGATTGTTCAGACTATCCATTCAACTTTCTGTTCGTTTCGGTCGCTCGTATGTAAAACAAGAATACCGTCACCTAGTGTGTATAACCATATACTCAGCATAACATCATAATCGTATACAACCCATATACTATCCATTCAACCTTCTGTTCAATTCAGTCGCTCGTATGTATAACGGAAGAACTTTTTCCTGGTGAGTATAACTATATAAACATAATCGAATACAACCCAGTTACGATGATTGTTCAATCTATCCATTTGACCTTCTGCTCGATTCGGTCGCTTGTATGTGAAAACGAAAGAACAGTAACCTGGTGAGTATTTCTATATAAACATCACCACGATATAATAGAATACAACTCAGTTACAATTATCGTTTCGTCTAACCATTTAACCTTCTGTTCGATTCAGTCGCTAGTATGTGTATCGGAAGTACCGTCACCTGGTTAGTATCACTATACATACAGTATTGCGATATAATCGGATACCACCCAGATACATTGATTGTTCAGACTATCCATTCAACCATCTGTTCGTTTCGGTTGCTCGTATGTAAAACGGGAATACCGTCACCTAGTGTGTATAACTATATACACAGCATAACATCATAATCGAATACAACCCGTATACTATCCATTCAACCTTCTGTTCGATTCGGTTGCTCGTATGTATAACGGATGAACAGTAACCTGGTGAGTATTTCTATATAAACATCACCACGATATAATAGAATACAACTCAGTTACAATTATCGTTTCGTCTAACCATTTAACCTTCTGTTCGATTCAGTCGCTAGTATGTGTAACGGAAGTACCGTCACCTGGTATGTATCACTATATATACAGTATTGCGATATAATCGGATACCACCCTGATACATTGATTGTTCAGACTATCCATTCAACTTTCTGTTCGTTTCGGTCGCTCGTATGTAAAACAAGAATACCGTCACCTAGTGTGTATAACTATATACACAGCATAACATCATAATCGAATACAACCCATATACTATCCATTCAACCTTCTGTTCAATTCAGTCGCTCGTATGTATAACGGAAGAACAGTTACCTGGTGAGTATAACTATATAAACATATTCGAATACAACCCAGATACGATGATTGTTCAATCTATCCATTTGACCTTCTGCTCGATTCGGTCGCTTGTATGTGAAAACGAAAGAACAGTTACCTGGTGAGTATTTCTATATAAACATCACCACGATATAATCGAATACAACTCAGTTTCAATTATCGTTTCGTCTAACCATTTAACCTTCTGTTCGATTCAGTCGCTAGTATGTGTAACGAAAGTACCGTCACCTGGTTAGTATCACTATATATACAGTATTGCGATATAATCGGATACCACTCAGATACATTGATTGTTCAGACTATCCATTCAACTTTCTGTTCGTTTCGGTCGCTCGTATGTGAAACGGGAATACCGTCACCTAGTGTGTATAACTATATACACAGCATAACATCATAATCGAATACAACCCATATACTATCCATTCAACCTTCTGTTCAATTCAGTCGCTCGTATGTATAACGGAAGAACAGTTACCTGGTGAGTATAACTACATAAACATAATCGAATACAACCCAGATACGATGATTGTTCAATCTATACTGAATTCAACCTTCTGCTCGATTCGATCGCTTGTATGTAAAACGGAAGAACAGTTACCTGGTGAGTATTGCTATATTAACATCATCACGATATCATCGAATACAACTCAGATACAATTATCGTTTCGTTTGACCATTTAACCTTCTGTTCGATTCAGTCGCTAGAATGTGTAACGGAAGAACTGTTACCTGGTGAGTATAACTATATAAACATAATCGAATACAACCTAGATACGATGATTGTTCAATCTATACTGAATTCCACCTTCTGCTCGATTCGGTCGCTTGTATGTAAAAGGGAAGAACAGTTACCTGGTGAGTATTGCTATATAAACATCATCACGATATCATCGAATACAACTCAGATACAATTATCGTTTCGTCTAACCATTTAACCTTCTGTTCGATTCAGTCGCTAGAATGTGTAACGGAAGAACTGTTACCTGGTGAGTATAACTATATAAACATAATCGAATACAACCCAGATACGATGATTGTTCAATCTATCCATTTGACCTTCTGCTCGATTCGGTCGCTTGTATGTGAAAGCGAAAGAACAGTAACCTGGTGAGTATTTCTATATAAACATCACCACGATATAATAGTATACAACTCAGTTACAATTATCGTTTCGTCTAACCATTTAACCTTCTGTTCGATTCAGTCGCTAGTATGTGTAACGGAAGTACCGTCACCTGGTTTGTATCACTATATATACAGTATTGCGATATAATCGGATACCACCCAGATACATTAATTGTTCAGACTATCCATTCAACTTTCTGTTCGTTTCGGTCGCTCGTTTGTAAAACGGGAATACCGTCACCTAGTGTGTATAACTATATACACAGCATAACATCATAATCGAATACAACCCATATACTATCCATTCAACCTCCTGTTCGATTCGGTTGCTCGTATGTATAACGGAAAAACAGTAACCTGGTGAGTATTTCTATATAAACATCACCACGATATAATAGAATACAACTCAGTTACAATTATCGTTTCGTCTAACCATTTAACCTTCTGTTCGATTCAGTCGCTAGTATGTGTAACGGAAGTACCGTCACCTGGTATGTATCACTATATATACAGTATTGCGATATAATCGGATACCACCCTGATACATTGATTGTTCAGACTATCCATTCAACTTTCTGTTCGTTTCGGTCGCTCGTATGTAAAACGGAAATACCGTCACCTAGTGTGTATAACTATATACACAGCATAACATCATAATCGAATACAACCCATATACTATCCATTCAACCTTCTGTTCAATTCAGTCGCTCGTATGTATAACGGAAGAACAGTTACCTGGTGAGTATAACTATATAAACATAATCGAATACAACCCAGATACGATGATTGTTCAATATATACTAAAATCAACCTTCTGCTCGATTCGGTCGCTTGTATGTAAAACGGAAGAACAGTTACCTGGTGAGTATTGCTATATAAACATCATCACGTTATCATCGAATACAACTCATATACAATTATCGTTTCGTCTAACCATTTAATCTTCTGTTCGATTCAGTCGCTAGTATGTGTAACGGAAGTACCGTCACCTGGTTAGTATCACTATATATACTGTATTGCGATATAATCGGATACCACCCAGATACATCGATTGTTCAGACTATCCATTCAACTTTCTGTTCGTTTCGGTCGCTCGTATGTGAAACGGGAATACCGTCACCTAGTGTGTTTAACTATATACACAGCATAACATCATAATCGAATACAACCCAGATACTATCCATTCAACCTTCTGTTCGATTCGGTTGCTCGTATGTATAACGGAAGAACAGTAACCTGGTGAGTATTTCTATATAAACATCACCACGATATAATAAAATACAACTTAGTTACAATTATCGTTTCGTCTAACCATTTAACCTTCTGTTCGATCCAGTCGCTAGTATGTGTAACGGAAGTACCGTCACCTGGTTAGTATCTTTATATATACAGTATTGCGATATAATCGGATACCACTCAGATACATTGACTGTTCAGACTATCCATTCAACTTTCTGTTCGTTTCGGTCGCTCGTATGTGAAACGGGAATACCGTCACCTAGTGTGTATAACTATATACACAGCATAACATCATAATCGAATACAACCCATATACTATCCATTCAACCTTCTGTTCGATTCGGTTGCTCGTATGTATAACGGAAGAACAGTAACCTGGTGAGTATTTCTATATAAACATCACCACGATATAATAGAATACAACTCAGTTACAATTATCGTTTCGTCTAACCATTTAACCTTCTGTTCGATTCAGTCGCTAGTATGTGTAACGGAAGTACCGTCACCTGGTATGTATCACTATATATACAGTATTGCGATATAATCGGATACCACCATGATACATTGATTGTTCAGACTATCCATTCAACTTTCTGTTCGTTTCGGTCGCTCGTATGTAAAACAAGAATACCGTCACCTAGTGTGTATAACTATATACACAGCATAACATCATAATCGAATACAACTCATATACTATCCATTCAACCTTCTGTTCAATTCAGTCGCTCGTATGTATAACGGAAGAACAGTTACCTGGTGAGTATAACTATATAAACATAATCGAATACAACCCAGATACGATGATTGTTCAATCTATCCATTTGACCTTCTGCACGATTCGGTCGCTTGTATGTGAAAACGAAAGAACATTAACCTGGTGAGTATTTCTATATAAACATCACCACGATATAATAGAATACAACTCAGTTACAATTATCGTTTCGTCTAACCATTTAACCTTCTGTTCGATTCAGTCGCTAGTATGTGTAACGGAAGTACCGTCACCTGGTTAGTATCACTATATATACAGTATTGCGATATAATCGGATACCACCCAGATACATTGATTGTTCAGACTATCCATTCAACTTTCTGTTCGTTTCGGTCGCTCGTATGTTAAACGGGAATACCGTCACCTAGTGTGTATAACTATATACACAGCATAACATCATAATCGAATACAACCCATATACTCTCCATTCAACCTTCTGTTCAATTCAGTCGCTCGTATGTAAAACGGAAGAACAGTTACCTGGTGAGTATAACTATGTAAACATAATCGAATACAACCCAGATACGATGGTTGTTCAATCTATACTGAATTCAACCTTCTGCTCGATTCGGTCGCTTGTATGTGAAAACGAAAGAACAGTTACCTGGTGAGTATTGCTATATAAACATCATCACGATATCATCGAATACAACTCAGATACAATTATCGTTTCGTCTAACCATTTAACCTTCTGTTCGATTCAGTCGCTAGAATGTGTAACGGAAGAACTGTTACCTGGTGAGTATAACTATATAAACATAATCGAATACAACCCAGATACGATGATTGTTCAATCTATCCATTTGACCTTCTGCTCGATTCGGTCGCTTGTATGTGAAAGCGAAAGAACAGTAACCTGGTGAGTATTTCTATATAAACATCACCACGATATAATAGTATACAACTCAGTTACAATTATCGTTTCGTCTAACCATTTAACCTTCTGTTCGATTCAGTCGCTAGTATGTGTAACGGAAGTACCGTCACCTGGTTTGTATCACTATATATACAGTATTGCGATATAATCGGATACCACCCAGATACATTAATTGTTCAGACTATCCATTCAACTTTCTGTTCGTTTCGGTCGCTCGTTTGTAAAACGGGAATACCGTCACCTAGTGTGTATAACTATATACACAGCATAACATCATAATCGAATACAACCCATATACTATCCATTCAACCTCCTGTTCGATTCGGTTGCTCGTCTGTATAACGGAAAAACAGTAACCTGGTGAGTATTTCTATATAAACATCACCACGATATAATAGAATACAACTCAGTTACAATTATCGTTTCGTCTAACCATTTAACCTTCTGTTCGATTCAGTCGCTAGTATGTGTAACGGAAGTACCGTCACCTGGTATGTATCACTATATATACAGTATTGCGATATAATCGGATACCACCCTGATACATTGATTGTTCAGACTATCCATTCAACTTTCTGTTCGTTTCGGTCGCTCGTATGTAAAACGGAAATACCGTCACCTAGTGTGTATAACTATATACACAGCATAACATCATAATCGAATACAACCCATATACTATCCATTCAACCTTCTGTTCAATTCAGTCGCTCGTATGTATAACGGAAGAACAGTTACCTGGTGAGTATAACTATATAAACATAATCGAATACAACCCAGATACGATGATTGTTCAATATATACTAAAATCAACCTTCTGCTCGATTCGGTCGCTTGTATGTAAAACGGAAGAACAGTTACCTGGTGAGTATTGCTATATAAACATCATCACGTTATCATCGAATACAACTCATATACAATTATCGTTTCGTCTAACCATTCAATCTTCTGTTTGATTCAGTCGCTAGTATGTGTAACGGAAGTACCGTCACCTGGTTAGTATCACTATATATACTGTATTGCGATATAATCGGATACCACCCAGATACATTGATTGTTCAGACTATCCATTCAACTTTCTGTTCGTTTCGGTCGCTCGTATGTGAAACGGGAATACCGTCACCTAGTGTGTTTAACTATATACACAGCATAACATCATAATCGAATACAACCCAGATACTATCCATTCAACCTTCTGTTCGATTCGGTTGCTCGTATGTATAACGGAAGAACAGTAACCTGGTGAGTATTTCTATATAAACATCACCACGATATAATAAAATACAACTTAGTTACAATTATCGTTTCGTCTAACCATTTAACCTTCTGTTCGATCCAGTCGCTAGTATGTGTAACGGAAGTACCGTCACCTGGTTAGTATCTTTATATATACAGTATTGCGATATAATCGGATACCACTCAGATACATTGACTGTTCAGACTATCCATTCAACTTTCTGTTCGTTTCGGTCGCTCGTATGTGAAACGGGGATACCGTCACCTAGTGTGTATAACTATATACACAGCATAACATCATAATCGAATACAACCCATATACTATCCATTCAACCTTCTGTTCGATTCGGTTGCTCGTATGTATAACGGAAGAACAGTAACCTGGTGAGTATTTCTATATAAACATCACCACGATATAATAGAATACAACTCAGTTACAATTATCGTTTCGTCTAACCATTCAACCTTCTGTTCGATTCAGTCGCTAGTATGTGTAACGGAAGTACCGTCACCTGGTATGTATCACTATATATACAGTATTGCGATATAATCGGATACCACCATGATACATTGATTGTTCAGACTATCCATTCAACTTTCTGTTCGTTTCGGTCGCTCGTATGTAAAACAAGAATACCGTCACCTAGTGTGTATAACTATATACACAGCATAACATCATAATCGAATACAACTCATATACTATCCATTCAACCTTCTGTTCAATTCAGTCGCTCGTATGTATAACGGAAGAACAGTTACCTGGTGAGTATAACTATATAAACATAATCGAATACAACCCAGATACGATGATTGTTCAATCTATCCATTTGACCTTCTGCACGATTCGGTCGCTTGTATGTGAAAACGAAAGAACATTAACCTGGTGAGTATTTCTATATAAACATCACCACGATATAATAGAATACAACTCAGTTACAATTATCGTTTCGTCTAACCATTTAACCTTCTGTTCGATTCAGTCGCTAGTATGTGTAACGGAAGTACCGTCACCTGGTTAGTATCACTATATATACAGTATTGCGATATAATCGGATACCACCCAGATACATTGATTGTTCAGACTATCCATTCAACTTTCTGTTCGTTTCGGTCGCTCGTATGTTAAACGGGAATACCGTCACCTAGTGTGTATAACTATATACACAGCATAACATCATAATCGAATACAACCCATATACTATCCATTCAACCTTCTGTTCGATTCGGTTGCTCGTATGTATAACGGAAAAACAGTAACCTGGTGAGTATTTCTATATAAACATCACCACAATATAATAGAATACAACTCAGTTACAATTATCGTTTCGTCTAACCATTTAACCTTCTGTTCGATTCAGTCGCTAGTATGTGTAACGGAAGTACCGTCACCTGGTATTTATCACTATAGTACAGTATGTATCACTATATACAGTATTGCGATATGATCGGATACCACCCAGATACATTGATTGTTCAGACTATCCATTCAACTTTCTGTTCGTTTCGGTCGCTCGTATGTTAAACGGGAATACCGTCACCTAGTGTGTATAACTATATACACAGCATAACATCATAATCGAATACAACCCATATACTCTCCATTCAACCTTCTGTTCAATTCAGTCGCTCGTATGTATAACGGAAGAACAGTTACCTGGTGAGTATGACTATGTAAACATAATCGAATTCAACCCAGATACGATGGTTGTTCAATCTATACTGAATTCAACCTTCTGCTCGATTCGGTCGCTTGTATGTGAAAACGAAAGAACAGTTACCTGGTGAGTATTTCTATATAAACATCACCACGATATAATCGAATACAACTCAGTTTCAATTATCGTTTCGTCTAACCATTTAACCTTCTGTTCGATTCAGTCGCTAGTATGTGTAACGGAAGAACAGTTACCTGGTGAGTATAACTATATAAACATAATCGAATACAACCCAGATACGATGATTGTTCAATCTATCCATTTGACCTTCTGCTCGATTCGGTCGCTTGTATGTGAAAACGAAAGAACAGTTACCTGGTGAGTATTTCTATATAAACATCACCACGATATAATCGAATACAACTCAGTTTCAATTATCGTTTCGTCTAACCATTTAACCTTCTGTTCGATTCAGTCGCTAGTATGTGTAACGGAAGTACCGTCACCTGGTTAGTATCACTATATATACAGTATTGCGATATAATCGGATACCACCCAGATACATTGATTGTTCAGACTATCCATTCAACTTTCTGTTCGTTTCGGTCGCTCGTATGTGAAGGGGGAATACCGTCTCCTAGTGTGTTTAACTATATACACAGCATAACATAATAATCGAATACAACCCAGATACTATCCATTCAACCTTCTGTTCGATTCGGTTGCTCGTATGTATAACGGAAGAACAGTAACCTGTTGAGTATTCTTATATAAACATCACCACGATATAATAGAATACAACTCAGTTACAATTATCGTTTCGTCTAACCATTTAACCTTCTGTTCGATTCAGTCGCTAGTATGTGTAACGGATGTACCGTCACCTGGTATGTATCACTATATATACAGTATTGCGATATAATCGGATACCACCCTGATACATTGATTGTTCAGACTATCCATTCAACTTTCTGTTCGTTTCGGTCGCTCGTATGTAAAACGAGAATACCGTCACCTAGTGTGTATAACTATATACACAGCATAACATCATTATCGAATACAACCCATATACTATCCATTCAACCTTCTGTTCAATTCAGTCGCTCGTATGTATAACGGAAGAACAATTACCTGGTGAGTATAACTATATAAACATAATCGAATACAACCCAGATACGATGATTGTTCAATCTATACTGAATTCAACCTTCTGCTCGATTCGGTCGCTTGTATGTAAAACGGAAGAACAGTTACCTGGTGAGTATTGCTATATAAACATCATCACGATATCATCGAATACAACTCAGATACAATTATCGTTTCGTCTAACCATTAAACCTTCTGTTCGATTCAGTCGCTAGTATGTGTAACGGAAGAACAGTTACCTGGTGAGTATAACTATATAAACATAATCGAATACAACCCAGATACGATGATTGTTCAATCTATCCATTTGACCTTCTGCTCGATTCGGTCGCTTGTATGTGAAAACGGAAGAACAGTTACCTGGTGAGTATTTCTATATAAACATCACCACGATATAATCGAATACAACTCAGTTTCAATTATCGTTTCGTCTAACCATTTAACCTTCTGTTCGATTCAGTCGCTAGTATGTGTAACGGAAGTACCGTCACCTTGTTAGTATCACTATATATACAGTATTGCGATATAATCGGATACCACTCAGATACATTGATTGTTCAGACTATCCATTCAACTTTCTGTTCGTTTCGGTCGCTCGTATGTGAAACGGGAATACCGTCACCTAGTGTGTATAACTATATACACAGCATAACCTCATAATCGAATACAACACATATACTATCCATTCAACCTTCTGTTCGATTCGGTTGCTCGTATGTATAACGGAAGAACAGTAACCTGGTGAGTATTTTTATATAAACATCACCACGATATAATAGAATACAACTCAGTTACAATTATCGTTTCGTCTATCCATTTAACCTTCTGTTCGATTCAGTCGCTAGTATGTGTAACGGAAGTACCGTCACCTGGTATGTATCACTATATATACAGTATTGCGATATAATCGGATACCACCCTGATACATTGATTGTTCAGACTATCCATTCAACTTTCTGTTCGTTTCGGTCGCTCGTATGTGAAACAAGAATACCGTCACCTAGTGTGTAACTATATACACAGCACAACATCATAATCGAATACAACCCATATACTATCCATTCAACCTTCTGTTCAATTCAGTCGCTCGTATGTATAACGGAAGAACAGTTACCTGGTGAGTAAAACTATATAAACATAATCGAATACAACCCAGATACGATGATTGTTCAATCTATACTGAATTCAACCTACTGTTCGATTCGGTCGCTTGTATGTAAAACGGAAGAACAGTTACCTGGTGAGTATTGCTATATAAACATCATCACGATATCATCGAATACAACTCAGATACAATTATCATTTCGTCTAACCATTTAACCTTCTGTTCGATTCAGTCGCTAGTATGTGTAACGGAAGAACAGTTACCTGGTGAGTATAACTATATAAACATTATCGAATACAACCCAGATACGATGATTGTTCAATCTATCTATTCAACCTCCTGCTCGATTCGGTCGCTTGTATGTGAAACGGAAGAACAGTTACCTGATGAGTATTGCTATATAAACATCATCACGATATCATCGAATACAACTCAGATACAATTATCGTTTTGTCTCACCATTTGACCTTCTGTTCGATTCAGTCGCTAGTATGTGTGACGGAAGTACCGTCACCTGTTTAGTATCACTATATATACAGTATTGCGATATAATCGGATACCACCCAGATACATTGATTGTTCAGACTATCCATTCAACTTTCTGTTCGTTTCGGTCGCTCGTATGTAAAACAAGAATACCGTCACCTAGTGTGTATAACCATATACTCAGCATAACATCATAATCGTATACAACCCATATACTATCCATTCAACCTTCTGTTCAATTCAGTCGCTCGTATGTATAACGGAAGAACAGTTACCTGGTGAGTATAACTATATAACCATAATCGAATACAACCCAGTTACGATGATTGTTCAATCTATCCATTTGACCTTCTGCTCGATTCGGTCGCTTGTATGTGAAAACGAAAGAACAGTAACCTGGTGAGTATTTCTATATAAACATCACCACGATATAATAGAATACAACTCAGTTACAATTATCGTTTCGTCTAACCATTTAACCTTCTGTTCGATTCAGTCGCTAGTATGTGTAACGGAAGTACCGTCACCTGGTTAGTATCACTATATATACAGTATTGCGATATAATCGGATACCACCCAGATACATTGATTGTTCAGACTATCCATTCAACTTTCTGTTCGTTTCGGTCGCTCGTATGTAAAACGGGAATACCGTCACCTAGTGTGTATAACTATATACACAGCATAATATCATAATCGAATACAACCCATATACTATCCATTCAACCTTCTGTTCGATTCGGTTGCTCGTATGTATAACGGATGAACAGTAACCTGGTGAGTATTTCTATATAAACATCACCACGATATAATAGAATACAACTCAGTTACAATTATCGTTTCGTCTAACCATTTAACCTTCTGTTCGATTCAGTCGCTAGTATGTGTAACGGATGTACCGTCACCTGGTATGTATCACTATATATACAGTATTGCGATATAATCGGATACCACCCTGATACATTGATTGTTCAGACTATCCATCCAACTTTCTGTTCGTTTCGGTCGCTCGTATGTAAAACAAGAATACCGTCACCTAGTGTGTATAACTATATACACAGCATAACATCATAATCGAATACAACCCATATACTATCCATTCAACCTTCTGTTCAATTCAGTCGCTCGTATGTATAACGGAAGAACAGTTACCTGGTGAGTATAACTATATAAACATAATCGAATACAACCCAGATACGATGATTGTTCAATCTATACTGAATTCAACCTTCTGCTCGATTCGGTCGCTTGTATGTGAAACGGAAGAACAGTTACCTGGTGAGTATTGCTATATAAACATCATCACGATATCATCGAATACAACTCAGATACAATTATCGTTTCGTCTAACCATTTAACCTTTTGTTCGATTCAGTCGCTAGTATGTGTAACGGAAGAACAGTTACCTGGTGAGTATAACTATATAAACATAATCGAATACAACCCAGATACGATGATTGTTCAATCTATCCATTTGACCTTCTGCTCGATTCGGTCGCTTGTATGTGAAAACGGAAGAACAGTTACCTGGTGAGTATTTCTATATAAACATCACCACGATATAATCGAATACAACTCAGTTTCAATTATCGTTTCGTCTAACCATTTAACCTTCTGTTCGATTCAGTCGCTAGTATGTGTAACGGAAGTACCGTCACCTGGTTAGTATCACTTTATATACAGTATTGCGATATAATCGGATACCACTCAGATACATTGATTGTTCAGACTATCCATTCAACTTTCTGTTCGTTTCGGTCGCTCGTATGTGAAACGGGAATACCGTCACCTAGTGTATATAACTATATACACAGCATAACCTCATGATCGAAAACAACCCATATACTATCCATTCAACCTTCTGTTCGATTCGGTTGCTCGTATGTATAACGGAAGAACAGTAACCTGGTGAGTATTTTTATATAAACATCACCACGATATAATAGAATACAACTCAGTTACAATTATCGTTTCGTCTATCCATTTAACCTTCTGTTCGATTCAGTCGCTAGTATGTGTAACGGAAGTACCGTCACCTGGTATGTATCACTATATATACAGTATTGCGATATAATCGGATACCACCCTGATACATTGATTGTTCAGACTATCCATTCAACTTTCTGTTCGTTTCGGTCTTTCGTATGTAAAACAAGAATACCGTCACCTAGTGTGTAACTATATACACAGCATAACATCATAATCGAATACAACCCATATACTATCCATTCAACCTTCTGTTCAATTCAGTCGCTCGTATGTATAACGGAAGAACAGTTACCTGGTGAGTATAACTATATAAACATAATCGAATACAACCCAGATACGATGATTGTTCAATCTATACTGAATTCAACCTACTGTTCGATTCGGTCGCTTGTATGTAAAACGGAAGAACAGTTACCTGGTGAGTATTGCTATATAAACATCATCACGATATCATCGAATACAACTCAGATACAATTATCGTTTCGTCTAACCATTCAACCTTCTGTTCGATTCAGTCGCTAGTATGTGTAACGGAAGTACCGTCACCTGGTATGTATCACTATATATACAGTATTGCGATATAATCGGATACCACCCTGATACATTGATTGTTCAGACTATCCATTCAACTTTCTGTTCGTTTCGGTCGCTCGTATGTAAAACAAGAATACCGTCACCTAGTGTGTATAACTATATACACAGCATAACATCATAATCGAATACAACCCATATACTATCCATTCAACCTTCTGTTCAATTCAGTCGCTCGTATGTATAACTGAAGAACAGTTACCTGGTGAGTATAACTATATAAACATAATCGAATACAACCCAGATACGATGATTGTTCAATCTATACTGAATTCAACTTTCTGCTCGATTCGGTCGCTTGTATGTAAAACGGAAGAACAGTTACCTAGTGAGTATTGCTATATAAACATCATCAAGATATCATCGAATACAACTCAGATACAATTATCGTTTCGTCTAACCATTTAACCTTCTGTTCGATTTAGTCGCTAGTATGTGTAACGGAAGAACAGTTACCTGGTGAGTTTAACTATATAAACATAATCGAATACAACCCAGATACGATGATTGATCAATCTATCCATTTGAACTTCTGCTCGATTCGGTCGCTTGTATGTGAAAACGAAAGAACAGTTACCTGGTGAGTATTTCTATATAAACATCACCACGATATAATCGAATACAACTCAGTTACAATTATCGTTTCGTCTAACCATTTAACCTTCTGTTCGATTCAGTCGCTATTATGTGTAACGGAAGTACCGTCACCTGGTATGTATCACTATATATACAGTATTGCGATATAATCGGATACCACCCTGATACATTGATTGTTCAGACTATCCATTCAACTTTCTGTTCGTTTCGGTCGCTCGTATGTGAAACAAGAATACCGTCACCTAGTGTGTATAACTATATACACAGCATAACATCATAATCGAATACAACCCATATACTATCCATTCAACCTTCTGTTCAATTCAGTCGCTCGTATTTGTAACGGAAGAACAGTTACCTGGTGAGTATAACTATATAAACATAATCGAATACAACCCAGATACGATGATTGTTCAATCTATCCATTTGACCTTCTGCTCGATTCGGTCGCTCGTATACATTGATTGTTCAGACTATCCATTCAACTTTCTGTTCGTTTCGGTCGCTCGTATGTAAAACAAGAATACCGTCACCTAGTGTGTATAACTATATACACAGCATAACATCATAATCGAATACAACCCATATACTATCCATTCAACCTTCTGTTCAATTCAGTCGCTCGTATGTATAACGGAAGAACAGTTACCTGGTGAGTATAACTATATAAACATAATCGAATACAACCCAGATACGATGATTGTTCAATCTATACTGAATTCAACCTTCTGCTCGATTCGGTCGCTTGTATGTAAAACGGACGAACAGTTACCTGGTGAGTATTGCTATATAAACATCATCACGATATCATCGAATACAACTCAGATACAATTATCGTTTCGTCTAACCATTTAACCTTCTGTTCGATTCAGTCGCTAGTATGTGTAACGGAAGAACTGTTACCTGGTGAGTATAACTATATAAACATAATCGAATAAAACCCAGATACGATGATTGTTCAATCTATCCATTTGACGTTCTGCTCGATTCGGTCGCTTGTATGTGAAAGCGAAAGAACAGTAACCTGGTGAGTATTTATATATAAACATCACCACGATATAATAGAATACAACTCAGTTAAAATTATCGTTTCGTCTAACCATTTAACCTTCTGTTCGATTCAGTCGCTAGTATGTGTAACGGAAGAACAGTTACCTGGTGAGTATAACTATATAAACATTATCGAATACAACCCAGATACGATGATTGTTCAATCTATCTATTCAACCTCCTGCTCGATTCGGTCGCTTGTATGTAAAACGGAAGAACAGTTACCAGGTGAGTATTGCTATATAAACATCATCACGATATCATCGAATACAACTCAGATACAATTATCGTTTTGTCTAACCATTTAACCTTCTGTTCGATTCAGTCGCTAGTATGTGTAACGGAAGTACCGTCACCTGGTAAGTATCACTATATATACAGTATTGCGATATAATCGGATACCACCCAGATACATTGATTGTTCAGACTATCCATTCAACTTTCTTTTTGTTTCGATCGCTCGTATGTGAAACGGGAATACCGTCACCTAGTGTGTATAACTTTATATACAGCATAACATCATAATCGAATACAACCCATATACTATCCATTCAACCTTCTGTTCAATTCAGTCGCTCGTATGTATAACGGAAGAACAGTTACCTGGTGAGTATAACTATATAAACATAATCGAATACAACCCAGATACGATGATTGTTCAATCTATACTAAATTCAACCTTCTGCTCGATTCGGTCGCTTGTATGTAAAACGGAAGAACAGTTACCCGGTGAGTATTGCTATATAAACATCATCACGTTATCATCGAATACAACTCAGATACAATTATCGTTTCGTCTAACCATTTAACCTTCCGTTCGATTCAGTCGCTAGTATGTGTAACGGAAGTACCGTCACCTGGTTAGTATCACTATATATACAGTATTGCGATATAATCGGATACCACCCAGATACATTGATTGTTCAGACTATCCATTCAACTTTCTGTTCGTTTCGGTCGCTCGTATGTGAAACGGGAATACCGTCACCTAGTGTGTTTAACTATATACACAGCATAACATCATAATCGAATACAACCCATATACTATCCATTCAACCTTCTGTTCAATTCAGTCGCTCGTATGTATAACGAAAGAACAGTTACCTGGTGAGTATAACTATATAAACATAATCGAATACAACCCAGATACGATGATTGTTCAATCTATACTAAATTCAACCTTCTGCTCGATTCGGTCGCTTGTATGTAAAACGGAAGAACAGTTACCTGGTGAGTATTGCTATATAAACATCACCACGATATAATCGAATACAACTCAGTTTCAATTATCGTTTCGTCTAACCATTTAACCTTCTGTTCGATTCAGTCGCTAGTATGTGTAACGGAAGAACAGTTACCTGGTGAGTATAACTATATAAACATAATCGAATACAACCCAGATACGATGATTGTTCAATCTATCCATTTGTCCTTCTGCTTGATTCGGTCGCTTGTATGTGAAAACGAAAGAACAGTTACCTGGTGAGTATTTCTATATAAACATCACCACGATATAATCGAATACAACTCAGTTTCAATTATCGTTTCGTCTAACCATTTAACCTTCTGTTCGATTCAGTCGCTAGTATGTGTAACGGAAGTACCGTCACCTGGTTAGTATCACTATATATACAGTATCGCGATATAATCGGATACCACTCAGATACATTGATTGTTCAGACTATCCATTCAACTTTCTGTTCGTTTCGGTCGCTCGTATGTGAAACGGGAATACCGTCACCTAGTGTGTATAACTATATACACAGCATAACATCATAATCGAATACAACCCATATACTATCCATTCAACCTTTTGTTCGATTCGGTTGCTCGTATGTATAACGGAAGAACAGTAACCTGGTGAGTATTTCTATATAAACATCACCACGATATAATAGAATACAACTCAGTTACAATTATCGTTTCGTCTAACCATTTAACCTTCTGTTCGATTCAGTCGCTAGTATGTGTAACGGAAGTACCGTCACCTGGTATGTATCACTATATATACAGTATTGCGATATAATCGGATACCACCCTGATACATTGATTGTTCAGACTATCCATTCAACTTTCTGTTCGTTTCGGTCGCTCGTATGTAAAACAAGAATACCGTCACCTAGTGTGTATAACAATATACACAGCATAACATCATAATCGAATACAACCCATATACTATCCATTCAACCTTCTGTTCAATTCAGTCGCTCGTATGTATAACGGAAGAACAGTTACCTGGTGAGTATAACTATATAAACATAATCGAATACAACCCAGATACGATGATTGTTCAATCTATACTGAATTCAACCTTCTGCTCGATTCGGTCGCTTGTATGTAAAACGGAAGAACAGTTACCTGGTGAGTATTGCTATATAAACATCATCACGATATCATCGAATACAACTCAGATACAATTATCGTTTCGTCTAACCATTTAACCTTCTGTTCGATTCAGTCGCTAGTATGTGTAACGGAAGAACTGTTACCTGGTGAGTATAACTATATAAACATAATCGAATAAAACCCAGATACGATGATTGTTCAATCTATCCATTTGACCTTCTGCTCGATTCGGTCGCTTGTATGTGAAAGCGAAAGAACAGTAACCTGGTGAGTATTTATATATAAACATCATCACGATATAATAGAATACAACTCAGTTAAAATTATCGTTTCGTCTAACCATTTAACCTTCTGTTCGATTCAGTCGCTAGTATGTGTAACGGAAGTACCATCACCTGGTTAGTATCCCTATATATACAGTATCGCGATATAATCGGATACCACTCAGATACATTGATTGTTCAGACTATCCATTCAACTTTCTGTTCGTTTCGGTCGCTCGTATGTGAAACGGGAATACCGTCACCTAGTGTGTATAACTATATACACAGCATAACATCATAATCGAATACAACCCAGATACTATCCATTCAACCTTCTGTTCGATTCGGTTGCTCGTAAGTATAACGGAAGAACAGTAACCTGGTGAGTATTTCTATATAAACATCACCACGATATAATAGAATACAACTAAGTTACAATTATCGTTTCGTCTAACCATTTAACCTTCTGTTCGATTCAGTCGCTAGTATGTGTAACGGAAGAACAGTTACCTGGTGAGTATAACTATATAAACATCACCACGATATAATAGAATACAACTCAGTTACAATTATCGTTTCGTCTAACCATTTGACCTTCTGTTCGATTCAGTCGCTAGTATGTGTAACGGAAGTATCGTCACCTGGTATGTATCACTATATAAACAGTATTGCGATATAATCGGATACCACCCAGATACATTGATTGTTCAGACTATCCATTCAACTTTCTGTTCGTTTCGGTTGCTCGTATGTAAAACGGGAATACCGTCACCTAGTGTGTATAACTATATACACAGCATAACATCATAATCGAATACAACCCATATACTATCCATTCAACCTTCTGTTCGATTCGGTTGTTCGTATGTATAACGGAAGAACAGTAACCTGGTGAGTATTTCTATATAAACATCACCACGATATAATAGAATACAACCCAGTTTCAATCATCGTTTCGTCTAACCATTTAACCTTCTGTTCGATTCAGTCGCTAGTATGTGTAACGGAAGAACAGTTACCTGGTGAGTATAAGTAGATGTTTTATGCCGATTCTAGACCTCCTCCCAAGGTCACACACCCCCACGTGGCCTTGGGGGGTCAATGACCTTGGGGGGTCAATGACCTTGGGAGGAGTGACCTTGGGAGGAGTGACCTTGGGGTGAATGACCTTGGGATGAGTGACCTTGAGAGGAGTGACCTTGGGGTGAATGACCTTGATGCGATCTTGGGAGGAGTGACCTCGAGTTGGCGACCTTGAGAGGAGGGTGCCCTTGGGAGTTGCTGTGGCCTTGAGAAGAGCGCGTCCTTGAGGAGGGCTTTCTTTTTTCTGTGAGCGTGACCTTGTGTTTCCACACCTCTGAAATGGGAGGGGGTGCGACCTTGAACACTGCTGCCGCATGCGCATGCGCCATTCTCCCGCGAGAGTTCAAGATCGCGTTGGTGAGAGTGGGGGAGGCGGTACTTCTATAAATTCAAGGGTGCGCAGAGCGGAGCACAGTTTATTGGGAATCACATATTAATCAGCATTTGTTGTTTGTTCGTGAGTGATAAAAGCGTTTTTTATTCATCATCATCATGTTGACCTGCAGTGCTTGTTTCCAAACCTTTACGCGTAGTGATAATTTACGCCGCCATCAAAGAATTTCATGTGTTGGTGATTTGGATGATTTGGGTGAACCTAGTGCAAAAAGGGCTCGATTGGATATTTCGAATCCGCCAGCGCCATCGACATCTAGAAGTATGCAAAGATGTGTGCCCTGCGCTAAAGATGTTCCATCAGATAGGATGGGTGCTCATAAGAGAACCTTGGAGCATCGCTCTAATGCGTGCATGCACTACAGAGATGGCGTATATGCGATCGAGAGCGCGTTCAAATGCCGCATTATTAGCTATAGGTTAGAGTGTAGAACGAACATTTTAGATTACAATGCGTTCTTCAATGAGAATAGAGCTACAATTATATCTCTATTAGATAATATGCTACTGATTCATCACTCGATTAAAGTGAACATGGAAGTTTTTGGTAGATATGTCATTGAAACCCGAGATGTGAGAGATGTGAAATCTTTCATGGCTCCGAATCGCATAATTGCTTCATCGCCAGATTTGGAAGATATCGTTGACGCATTTCGGGATTGTCTTTCGAATCTAGCTATCGAATTCGAGGAACGTGATTCTGGTGAGTTGTTTGAAAAAATCAGATGTCGACTAAGTTTGCTTATTTCTTTTTTTTACTTTGATATTACAGGTTGGGCTTTAGAAGAGATTTTGTTTCTAGAAATAAATATTAATAAATATAGTCCATTAAGAGGTGGGTCTTACATAAAGCTGCCCACCTATATTGCGAACAAGAAAGCGGTGGTAAACATTATTAATCAGGATGAGCATTGTTTCGCCTGGGCAGTTACATCAGCTTTGTATCCTGCGAGGATAAGGAATACCGAAACATCTTCCTACCCACACTTTTCTACAGTATTGAATCTGGTTGGTATAGAGTTTCCTATGAAAGTAAGTGATATTCCAAAGTTCGAAAATCAAAATGATTGCTCCATCAATGTTTATGGGTTAGAGAGCGTATTCGATGATCAAAAAATGAAATATAGGGTTATTGGGCCGCTTCATTATGCTAAGAATAGGTTGGGTAGGCATGTAAACTTACTTTATATCTCGGACGATTCCGATAAGGGGCATTATTGCTGGATAAAAAATTTATCGCGATTAGTGTCAAGTCAATTAAATGCCAGAGGGCATAGGAATTTCTTTTGCGATGGGTGTCTGATATGTTTCTCCGATGAGTCGAAGTTGCTACGTCATAAATTAAATGATTGCAATCATACATACACTACGGTTCCATCTCCAGAAATCAAGGTTGATAAATTCGGAAATAGCGCTCCCGGGAATATTTTAAAATTCCAAAGTTTTGAGAAACAGATGAAAGTACCATTCGTTATATATGCGGATTTTGAATCTGTTCTGAAACCCATCCAAACTTGTGAACCAGATCCTACGGGGTCGTATACTAATAAAACATTCGCTCACGAGCCGCATTCATTTGCATATCTCATCAAATGCTCCTACGATGATTCCCTCACTAAATTTGTTTCATTCCGAGGAAAAGGTGTAGCAAAAAAGTTTGTCTCCAGTTTAGTCGATAATGTTAAGGCTATATATAATATGCATTTGCAACGTGTTGTTCCTATGGCTAAATTGAGTGCTGCAGAAAAGCTTGATTTCGCTACCGCTACAATTTGCAACATTTGTGATAAGCCACTTGATTCCACAGATGTTAAAGTTAGAGACCATTGTCACCTGACTGGTAAAAAGAGAGATGGCGCTGCACATTCTAAATGTAATTTGAATTTCAAGCTACCTAACTTCATCCCCATCTTTTTCCATAATATGAGCGGGTATGATAGCCACCTCTTCATCAAACAATTGTTCGAGCATGAAGAGAGGGTGGATCGTATCGCTCAAACTAAGGAAAAGTATGTTTCATTCACGAAACATGTTTTTGTTGATGAGTACTTGGGAAAAGATGGGAAAAATCATAAAATGTTCATGAAGTTGCGCTTTTTAGATAGCTATAAATTTCTTTCTGATCCGCTGCATTCTCTAGCTGAAAATCTGACTACGGAACAGTGTGTTGAGACAGCGAGAGCATTTCAAGATCGCGAACAATTTAAGCTAATGACGCGAAAAGGCGTATTTCCGTATAGTTTCATTACATCTATCGATAAATTGGAGCATAAAGGTTTACCTTCTCAAAATGACTTTTTCGATAATTTATCGAATGAACACATTTCGAATGAGGATTATCGTAGAGCTGAGCGTATTTGGAAGATATTCAAATGTAAAACGCTTGGGGATTATTCAGACGTATATCTGAAATCGGATGTTTTGTTATTATGCGATGTTTTTGAAAATTTTCGGAAGGTTAGTTTGAAGACATACAAGTTGGACCCATGTCAATATTATACAGCCCCTGGTCTATCGTGGGATGCTATGTTGCGCTACACAAAAGTGGAATTGGAACTCTTAACTGACATCGACATGGTGAATTTCTTTAAGAAGGGAATAAGAGGCGGTGTCAGCCAGTGTAGTATGAGAAGCCATGTAGCTAATAATAAATTCCTCCCAAATTTCAACCCTGATGATCCATCGTCGTTTATAATGTATTTGGATGCGACCAACTTGTATGGTCATAGTATGTCGCAACCACTACCTACATCTGGTTTCACATGGTTAACTGATGTTGAAATCTCAAATTTGGATATCTCGAATGTTGCAGATGATGATCCGTTCGGGTATGTTCTCGAAGTAGATATTCACTACCCTGAAAATTTACATGATGCACACTCGGATTTACCTTTTCTTGTGGAAACCATCAGCCCGCCAGGTTCAAAATCCGCTCATAAGAAACTGATTCCGAATTTATCGAATAAGTTAAATTATATAATCCATTATCGAAATTTGAAACAGGCGATTAGAAATGGTTTAATCTTGACGCGAATACATAGAGTTCTTAAATTCAATCAATTTCGCTGGTTGAAGAAATATGTAGACCTCAATACTGAGATGCGCAATAAAAGTACGAACAAAGCCGATAATGGATTATTTAAAAAGATGGTCAACTGTGTGTATGGTAAAACTATGGAAAATGTCGATAGAAGGACCGATATCAAACTTGTGACCCATTGGGAGAGTATCAGGAAGCGGAAGGGTTCTAATGCATTGACGGCCCTCCCCAATTATAAGACTTGCACGATATTTCATGAAAATTTCGTTGCAATTCACATGGGTAGGGTTAGCGTGCATTATGATAAACCGCTCTATGTGGGCTTCAGCATATTAGATGTGTCGAAAATTATAATCTATGATTTCTTATATGATTGTATCAAGAAAAATTTTCCTGGAACATCCTCATCTTTATTGTATACCGATACTGATTCCCTCATCTTGAAAATTGATAGCGAAAATTTCTATGATTTTATGAAAGAAAACATAGAATATTTCGACACGTCTAATTATCCTGTAAAAAATAACTTCAACATGCCTCGCACAGAATCGATCGTCGGCAAAATGAAAGATGAATTCCCAAACAACCCCTTAATTAGTTTTTATGGTACTGGCGCCAAAGCTTATTGCGTCAAATCAACGACTAGCGAGGTGAAAAAAGCGAAAGGCGTTTCCAGGGCTGTTATAAGAAACGAACTATCTCTAGATAGTTATAAAGACATTGTGGAGAAAGGTGGTTTGATATTTCGCAAGATGAATACTTTTCGTAGCTATAAGCATGACATCTTCACGGAGATGAGAAACAAAGTTGCTCTTTCATATCACGACGATAAGCGGTTTATTATTCCCAATACTGTCAGAACTCTTCCTTGGGGTCATAATGATATCGATTTTTATTGATTTAGTCCAGAGCAAAATTCAATTTGGTTACATCAGGCAATAAGCGACTTGTCGCAGAATGATCAGGGGGAGGATAATGAACGGTCCAAAAGATTAGACTCGCTAATTGAAATGTTGATGGAGCAATTAGAACCTCAGCAGTGAGCTCTATACCGGGAGAGGGGGTAGGGGGAGGGGAGGATTGTTTGCTACATGCCCTATAAGGGGTATAAGATATTTCCATTCCTCCGAGTAGGTGACTAGCTGCGATATTGGCAACAGCAGTTGAGATGACTACCGAGGTCAGCGAGACGCTTGCGAAACTTTCAATTCAGGAGCATGATAAAGAAAAGGGGAAATCTGTGAGTATATTTTTTATTCGATAATATTCTCGATTTTGGGAATCATTTCCATATTATAAATGTATATTTTCTTGTTGCAGCCTTCCAAAAACGTTGTTGGGCAGCAAGGCATAGACAATTTCACGGATGAAGGATACGATGACGTCGAATGCAGCGAGAAAGCACTTGGGCGAAATAAATTTATGAATGTCCCTCGGTCATTCTTATGTACATTATGTAATCGAACACTTCACGAAACAATTGTGGCAGGTGTTGCTCCTATTTGTTGCAATGTACGCAGCAAAGTTTATATTTACCATTTTTGAAGTTATGTAATCGAAAACTTCATGAAACAATTGCGGTAGGTGTTGCTCCTATTTGTTGCAATATATGTAGTGAAGTTTATATTTACCATTTTTGAAGTAATAATATTTTTCTATACTCGAAACATTTATTGAAATATTATTGCGCAGTAGGCTATAATCCCCCCACCCCTCAGCCATTCTTGATATTCTTCACCGCAAAGGTGTGTTAGAGTCAGTTGTACGAAAGGCGGCCACCATGAAACTACTCGCTGTTGACATGCAAGGTTTCGTGCTTGGTGATAATAGTGTATTCCACCCCAAAGAAATATCTATCACAGATGGGGAGAAAACTAATCATTACATATTGAAACCGCCTAAGCCCTATAACAGTTTAACTCGGAGTGAAAAAAAGCAAGTAACCTATGTGGAACGAAACATCCACGGTATAAGATACTCGAGTGGGCTCATCGACTATGATCAACTGATGGGTGAGGTGCTTGAGCCTATTGCGAGCGCTAGTATAGTTTATGTGAAGGGGCATCAAAAGTTTGAGATTTTACAACAGTATGTAGAACAATTGGCCTATAAGCCATACATTGTGAATATTGAAAAATATCAGCATGATATGTGTCTTCAAAACCCTGTACCAGTATTCGAAAAAGAAGCTGCTCTATGTATGAATCATACGCTATCTGCAAGGGTTAATTGTAGCTTGAGGCAATCGCATGCAGTATGGAGTTGGGTCTCTCAACATTTGAAATGGTGATGAAACATTTATATTTCAACATATTGTACTTATGATGTAAATAAATAAATATATATATTGTCATTCGAGATTATTTTACCTGACACCTTCCACACCAATTTCCTTATGGGCGAAGTAGAGAATGCCTGACGCGACAGTTGGTATGATCGGTGACATCCGGTATGGGAGATGGCAGTTGGTAAATTATAGTTGGTGCGGTAGGTGGCGCTTCACTTCTGTCAAAAGTCATACATCCCAAATACAACCAACTACGGGTACAGAACACTTCCTAATTGACAGTTGGCATGATTGGCGATAACTGACGTGACAGGTGACAATTGGCAGGGCAGCTGTCACGGCGGCCATCTTAGGCGGAAAGAGCATTGAAAAGCGGAGGAGGTAGCAATTTTAACCATAGCGATTTCAACTCCTGAGTCGAGCAGTAGTCATTGAATTGTTATAGAAGCATTTACAAGTGAGCATTCAATTATGTCTGGACAATATCGAAATATGTCCATGAGACAAATGGTGGCCGCCATACGGGAGAGACAACGCACCAACCCGGTGGAGATCGACGAAATGGTGCAGATACACTTGGACGAGCGGCGGGCCGATGAAGCAATGCAGGAGATAATGGCTGTGGAGATTCCAGAACTCGACCCTGGATCAGACTCTGATGAAACCATCATTTTATCTCCCGTTATCACAAGAAGGGAGCTACGTAGGAAGAAGAAGTCGAGAGTGCCGCCTTACACGGCTAAAAGGTTGAAGCCGAAAGTGAAGTGAACAAATATATATCGTTTTTTATATTATATATTTCAATAAATTTTTTCATAATACAAATTGTGAAGTGAAGTGAACAAATATATATCGTTTTTTATATTATATATTTCAATAAATTTTTTCATAATACAAATTGTTTGTCATGATTTGAATACACCATTAATAAGTAAGAAGTGGTCCTCAAGTGTCTACCGTTTCAATTTCTCTCGTAGATGCCTAACTGTTCTCACAAAAGAAGTGAAAATCCCATATTTATGTGAATCACAGTCGCACACGCAATAACAATAATGCATACATTTCCTACATGCAAGCCCATCTACGACATCGTTGTATTCGAATAGATAGAAACACTTTCTGCGGCAGCAATAACGCCTTGATGTAACTGGGCATTGATACTCCAACGCGCGAACCATGTTAGACGGAGTTTAAATGATGTCTGAGAAGTAGGGCGAACATTAGAAACCAAAGTGGTGGGCGTTAACAAGAAGTGGGCTAGTGTAATGAGGTCCGAGCGTAACGACCAATGGGAGAAGCCAAAGGGCTGGGCCTCAACAAGTGGGAGGGTCTCAAATTGGCTACCCCCCCTCCCCGAGGAAGCTCCGCCCCCAAAACTCCGCCCCCCCAAAACTCCGCCCCCCCCTTGGAGCACCACCCCTAAGATCTGTGTCAAGGTGGGATTCGATCAGCACCCCCCCCCCCCCATGAAATCCAAAATCCTTGCCGAGGTATCAAAAAATTTGTGTCAAGGTGGAATTCGATCAGCCCCCCCCCCCCCCCCGGGAGCACCATAGTTTTCTCAGTAATATTAATTGAACCTTATATGTGAAAATATTGAAAATATTGTATTTAATACTGGGCGATATAATTTTTGAAACTCTTGTATATAAAATGAAATCGATAATTTAGTTTTTTTCATTTATTCATTGTACACTCTTACATAAATATATATATATATATACCCTCAAATTTCAAATATACTAAATAAAATCTTATGAACTATAAATATATACAAAATAAAAACTTATAAATAGAAAAATAAATAATCAAATATATACACTAATTCAATAGTCTCCTTCAATATCACCCCTATAATACCTAAATGTTGGAGCCGGCACCTCCAAATCCCTAGCCCTTCTTCGAAGTCTCTCTTCGAGGGGTAGGCACCAACACTTGTCCAAATGTTCGGAGGGCCCCCTATAAAAGTGGCCCACCACCTCGCAAAAGAATTTCTTGCTGAAATTGCAACCTCTGCAAATCCCTTGCCAGCAATCATTCCGATATTGCCGGCAGCTTCTACATCTATGGAAGTGCAGCCTTCTACCCATGCTGCATTCCCGGCATGTTGGGCGGCAGATTCCAAAGTTGGAATTCCTCAGCTTTTTACAGCACCTATCGCATCGGGCTCCGGAACTTGGTGACTGCGCTGGTACAGGAGATGGGGGCCCCGTTCTTGTCGTATTCGCCAACGAGCAACGCTGGCACATTCCCGTGCTGGGATTAAGGTCTTCTGGCACGAAGGCGTCCCCGCAATTGTGGCAGCATATCGCCCCATTCGCGATAAGCGGCCTCACTGCAATAATTGGCTTGTTATCCCAGGCACTCGGATACATATTGACTGAAGAATAATTGAGGAGTTCTTCTCAAACTAGTGGTCGACTCAGGAGTTGAAACCGCTATGACCTCCGCTTTTCAATACTCTTTCCGACTAAGATGGCCGCCGTGACAGTCGCCCTGTCAATTGTCATCTGCCAGCTATCACCCGATATCAGTAGCGTCACTCGCCATCAGTAGCGCCACTTGCCATCAGTAGCGCCACCTGCTATTAAGGCTAATGACCTTGAAACAGGGGCGCCATCTATCACAATCGCTATTATTTGCCATACCAAACTATCGCGAAGTGTTCCGTGCCCGTAGTTGGTCGTTGAGGTGTTCCGTGTCAGCTGTCATCCGCCATCAGTAGCGCCATCATCATCTGTCACCCGCCATCAGTCACTCCCACTCTCAGCTAGGAGGGAGGAAAGAGTACAAAAGCGAAGCGCCCACTCGAATTTATCATTCTGCTGCCTGCCTTCCTCTTCGACTAGACCTGCCTACTAGACGCTGCTAGATCAATTGTGAGTATTACCTTTTGACTGTGTATAGTGAATTTGTATATATCCCCATATTTTTGTACTTATGATTTTGTATTATATTCTAAGTGGTGAATCTGGGACTTGTAGATTTCTCTCGTTGTGATAACATCAGATTATTTCTGTTTCTTTGACTCTGAATATTTTTCTCATTGCATTAATATCGAATCATTTTCAAAGTGGAAGAAGTTGGGGCTTGAACATTTTTTCTCGTTGTGATAATATTAGATTATTTCTATTTGCCCGACTCTGAATGTTTGTTCCACATTGCTCCAATTTCGAATTATTTTTCAAAGCGGAAAACTCTTACTCTTGTTTTTTTTTGCATTATACTAATATTGAATCTTTTTCCAAGTGATAGAATCTGCAAACCGTTTCCATCTTCAACTAATTCTGCTGCCCGCCTTCCTCTTCGACTAGACCTGCCTACTAGACGCCGCTAGATCAATTGTGAGTATTACCTTTTGGTTGTGTATAGTGAATTTGTATATATCTCTAAATTTTTGTACTTGTGATTTTGTGTTATATTCTGAGTGGTGAATGTAGGACTTGTATATTTTTCTCATTGTGATAACATTAGATTATTTCTATTTCTTCGACTCTGAATGTTTTCTCATTGCATTAATATCGAATCATTTTCAAAGTGAAAGAAGCTGGGACTTTAACATTTTTTCTCGTTGTGATAATATTAGATTATTTCTATTTGTCCGACTCTGAATGTTTTTCCTCACTGCTCCAATGTCGAATTATTTTTCCAAAGTGGAAAACTCTTACTCTTGTTTTTTTTGCATTATACTAATATTGAATCTTTTTCCAAGTGATAGAATCTTCGAGTGTTTTCATCTTGAACTCATTCTGTTCGCTGCCTTCCTGTTGGGCTACTCAGACTAGACGCTCCTAGACCAACTGTGAGTATTACCTTTGAAGTGTGTATAGTGAATTTGTATACATCTTCATATTTTTGTACTTGTGATATCGAATTATATTCTAAGTGGTGAATGTAGGACTTGTACATTTTTCTCATTGTGATAACATTGGATTATTTCTATTTCTTTGACTCTGAATGTTTTCTCATTGCATTGATATCGAATCATTTTCAAAGTGATAGAAGCTGGGACTTTTGAACATTTTTTTTCTCCTTGTGATAATATCAGATTATTTCTATTTCTCCAACTCTGAATGTTTTTCCTCATTGCTTCAATGTCGAATTATTTTTCCGAAGTGGAAAACTCTTACTCTTGTTTTTTTTTCATTATACTAATATTGAATCTTTTTCCAAGTTGTAGAATCTTCAAGTGTTTTCTGGACCCGGTCTAGAAGACACCGTTGCTTGCCCTCCTCTCGAGCTACCACACCACCGGCAAATTTTTTTTGGAGTATTACTTCTGAACCAATTGTAAGTATTTCCTTGTGAGTGCATATAGTGAAATATAAATTTTCGAGTTCTAAAACATACTTCATTCTCATTGTGATATAGTCGAGTTTTGCTAAGTGCTATAATAACCTATAACTTATAATATTTTTCTTTGCGATAATTTCATAATTTCTCTATACAATGCAATACACGACTTAACATGTTTTCATTGTTATAGAAATACGAGATGGCCTTCAACAACTCCGCCGCCGCCGCTCAATCCTCTGCCGCTCCCGACAATTCTGAGGAGCTCCAGCAATTAAGTAGGTTATTTTCAACTCTTTTTCTTGTAACACCATCCTAATATTTTTCTCGAAATTTTTTCAGGCATCAATTCATCATTTTTCGAGAACATCTCCATGGACGCATTTGATGTTCCCGAAGATGAAATTGATCTTGGAGCTCTTCTCGCTAACACGTATGATAGCATGTGCGGCGACGATACCGTGGGTGCGGCTGGCACCCGGGGTAAGAAGAGGCCGGCGATGTCGCAAGGGGCATCTTCCAAGGGGGCTAAGATGAGCTGTCGCAGGGTGAGTGAATCATCTTCATCGTCGGAGAGTGAGGAGGATATGGCGCTTCCAGACAAAGCGTCAATGTTGGTTGAAAGCCTGCCCGAAGATGACAATGCTGATGATTTCGCGCCACAAACCAAGAAAATGAAGGTTTGTGGCGCGAAATCATCGGGATCTGTTGGGGGGAAAAGCATGTCCTCGTCAAAAAGGAAGGTTGCTAACCCCCTTCAACATATCTTTCTCGATGATAGCGAGGATGATTTTGCACCACCACCGCAACCAAAGAAAAAGATCTTTGGTAGCCGTGTTGGTGGAAAGAGGGCGTTATCATCGAGGGCATCGACGTCTTCGAAAGCGTCGCCCAAGGCACCTTCGAAGAAGAGGAAGATTAGCCCGAAGGCGGTTGCGGGGCCTTCTAAGGCCGGCCCTAGCAAGAAGGGCAAATCTTCCTCTTCTTCAATGATACTCCGCAAGTTCCTCAATAATAGTGGCAAGGCAAACCCCTACCGCGGAGGTGATATTGCTGAGTGGTACGCGGAACGGCGTACCGCTCAACAAGAGCGAAAGCCGGCAATCAACGTCCTCAGAGTGGACGTGATCAAGCCGGCTAGTGCTCGAACCAATGCGGACGGTGATGCGATCGCCGCCATTGATGAGGGAACCAGTGGAGTAGGCGCCGTGGGTGATGCACCGGAAGTGGCTAATGCCAATAAAATTGAACAGTCTGGAAGCATCAGCATCGTCACCATCTCCGACGATGAAGGTGCTACTGCTGCTGAGGGCGCGGATGTTGGCGAAAACAATGGTGGTGATGCCATCGTTCATGAGGCTGCAGTTGCCGCCACTCCGCCACCTGATGACGAAGTCATCACCATCGTTGTTTTCGCCGACGCCGCGCCACCTCATGGAGATGCCACCCCGCGACCTCCCCAACAACCATCGCCGGCGCTGGAGGCAGAGGTTGCGGCGACGCCCCCATCATCCCCACCACCACCATCGCCATCGCCAGCAGCTGAGGCGGAGGTTGCGACACCATCCCCGGCGGGTATTGCGTCACCCTCGCCGCTAGCGGAGGATGTGCCGCCGTCGCAGCCGTCGCCGCCATCTTCACCGGCAGCTGGAGGTGCGGCTTCGCCTTCACAGGCGGAGAGTGAGGATGCCGCGCCGCCGATGCCTTCCCCGTCAAACAGCATTCCGCCGGGACCAGTACTGCCTTCCACCCAATTGCGAAAATATGACGTCGAGTTGAGGCAGTGGTTGGCAGTGATGAGCAACCGCAAAACGAGAACCCTTCACGACAACGCGCAGGTTGAAGCTCAGCTGGTTGAGATTGAAGCCCAGCTGGCTGAGATTTTAGCTCAGAAAGCTGAGCTTCAGCGAATTTCTGCAATGCAGAAAGAGAGCATAGCCGAAATCGATGTGGAGGTTTCTCGTTATGGGGGACATGCCGACGCGAATGCTGTTTTACTGGGGAAGGAAACCTAGTTGTATATAGTTTTTTGTAAATTTTAGTTAAGGACCTAATTGTAAATAGTTTTTGTAAATATAAATTAAGATGTATATATAGTTGTAAGTATGTAAATAAATTATTGTAAATATTAGTAAAAGATGTGTGTATATAAAGATGATTGTGTATATAGTTGAAAATAAAGTTTTTATAAATATAAATAAAGGTGTATATAGTTGTGAATATATATTTATGTTTGTGTTCATCATATTATTTGCAAATTTTCATAATAAAATATATTAAATTCTGATGCGACTTTTTCTTATTGGGTGAAAATTGGGTAGGAAAGAAATAGACGATAGAAAATGTCAACAGACTCATTTATTGAAAAAAAAATTGAATACTTCAAACAATTGCAGATTTATCAAGCCAAGAATTGTGCTCTTCAGAAAATCCTAGCCACTTGACAAATATCTTATTCCCCTTCGTTTTCAACACTTTTTCAACTAGATATGCATTTGGCTCAGCTGTTTTCAACAATTCCAATTCATAAAAGCATCCCTTGATAGGGCGACCTTTGACATCTTTGATGTTGTATGTCGTCGGATTGGTAATATTCACTTTAGATATGGTGAATAATTCTGTGGAAAAATTGGCTGAGTATCCTTTCTCGAAAACTCCTTTGAATTTGCTTATTCTGACAACATCTCCAACATTATATTTTGCTGGTGGCGCTATTTTCAGGTGGCTATATACTTTAAGTATTGTTGAAGGTGTTACGTCAGCAGGTTTCATACCAATTGTTCTATGTTTTCTATTATTATACTCGTTAGCAAAATTTGCGAGAATGTCGAGCCACTTATAGTCACCTCTGGCGGAGAATTCTCTATAGATCCAAGTCTTCAATGTTCTAATTACTCGCTCCACAATAGCTGCTTTCATTATACTATAAGTTGAATAGTGATTGATCTTATATCTCTGCATCAAATTTTCGAAGCGTGAATTGTAGAATTCTTTGCCTAAATCACTTTGAATATTTTTTGGAGAATATTCAGCTCGCTTCAGCACTTTTTCCATAGCTTTTGTCACTTCCACACCAGTTTTATTTTTTATCGGTTCAACCCATAAATATTTTGAATAGCAATCGATAACGAATAGTATATATCGATAGCCCATATTCTCATCTGCATATATTTGCATTTCAGCCAAATCAATTTGCCACAGGTCAGCAAATCCTTTGATTATCGTTCTCCTCCTTTTGAAGTTACGCCTCGCGGGTTTGTGTAATTCATTAGCAATCGCCCTTTTGGTTGGGCTTATTTTCATCTTCCACTTCGTAGATTTCCCGCTGCGATTACTTCGGCTTTCATTCATATACTAATAACTAATCTTCCAAACTCACATATACATATGGCGCTCGCACTTTGAAAAATCAACGTATGATACCTTCTTCACGCAATTCCTCTATTATCGACATTATTTCATTATCATGCCCTGTATGACCAACCATTTTAGAACTCCACAATAATCGAAGACGTTCCACCAATTCTGCAGCATCATTCCAATAAACAAATTCTTTCCGTTTTCTATTCAGAACTTTTTTGCGCGGTATTGCCTCCACTACTCCTTTACCGCCTTTGATATCAAATCGTTGAGGATTACTCCTCATATAATGTGGACTATCTATAAGAGGTTTGATGATTTGTCGATATTTCTTTTTCGAGTTAGAGGATTCAGCATTCAAACCTCCTCTAATATCATAATTTTTATATGCGGATCCTGTAGTCTTCAGAATGGAGGTATATATCTGCTTATCTCGATCGCTAATAGATCCAGGTGCTTGATTCATAAAAATCAAATCATATAGTTCAGAAGAAGCTGGAAATACCTTACTCCTTCTATTATCACGCCATAATTCGATTTGATCATTCAAAAAACGGATTTCCATATTACCCATCCTTAATTTACCCGTTTTGGGATCGATACGAACACCATATACTGTATCATAATTAGATTTTCCAGTTTTCAAGTTATCCAAATGCTGCTGCACTCGATCTTGTAGAGTTGTTGTATCAATAGCGGTAGTATTATCGCTAGAAATATGTGAAGTTGATGATGTTGGTGGTGTTTCCATCATTGTCACATAATCGAGTTCGCTCTGCATCAATTGCGAATTTTTGCTGGAATTTCCAGATTCCAAATGTTTATCAAACATTTCTGTAGCATCTCCCACCGTTTTCCTACGCATCGGCGTAGAATGGTGCGTAGGCTGCGGTATTTTAAGGATAGGTGGTACTTTCAGACCCGATATTTGGGAGGGGGCTATCGCTACCGCAGCAGCTTCTGAGATAGCTTTCAATGGTTTCGTTAGCGGTTTGTATACCTTCTCAAGCATTGTCTGATCGCTGAGGTGGGCGCTCTTCAAACTTTTGAATTTTTTTCTCACCGCATCAGTTGCTTCGACAAGTTTCTGCTTGAGACATATTTCATCCATTTTTTCACTGCTAGATGCGCTCATTTTGCCATCCAGCGATCGAATGATTCAACCACATCAGGGTATCACGGATATATGAAGCAATCAAACCCTTTTCTATAGCGTCCCTCGCAAATCTCACTATCCTTATCGATAACGAGAAAACCATATTTATCCGTCCAACTATGTGCGCACATATCCCGAAATTGATTGAATGTCACATCTGGGGATACATGATCGGAAAATATGTGATGAAGATTCATTTCGTCCTGTTTGAACATGATTATGAAATTCGCATTATCGCGAATTAGTTGTTTAGGCACTCTCGAATAGGTTTGCGCAAGATAGAAACAATCGACATTCCTATGACGCCCCATCGAAAAATAAGATCTAATCACATCCTGTTTCTCACATATAACATCATCGAATATAAATATACTCTCAGGTTTTGCATCGGCAGGTTCAACTATGTCTGCATTGTTACTGTAAGTGTGATAACCCAACCCCTTTATCGGTTCCAATACTTTACGTGAATACTCATACTTGGGTTGATACAATGATTTTGAATAGAGGTATATGTTGGCGAATCGTAAGCCATTCTGATTGGTGAGCAGTGATATCATAACATTCGTCTTGCCACAATTCGATGGACCAATAATCAAACTTCGAATTGTATTGGGAAATAGATCCCCATGCCTACGCTGTGGAATTGCACTATTTCCTAACCCAACTTTTTCATCAAAATTTTCCACACTGAATGTCTCATTTTGTCGAACAATCTGCATCATGCGACTGCCAAGTACTTTATAATGATCTGCGAGTGTCGCAAAGCTCATTTATATTATGAACACCAAGCGATACACTTCAACAAAGAAAAAAAGTTGGCGTATTTGTCGTAAGGGGAAAACAACAAATATAATGAAGGGAAAAAGGCGCTTTGGTATGGGGAGCGGCGGTAGTGTGCTGAAAAGGAAGAAGAAGCGGACCACGCCCAAACGCATGAGAAAGATAGCTTTTGGATCGGGAATAGTGCACAAAGTTCGACATGCGCTACGCCAAATGGGGAACAGGGGAACGCTCACCAGAAACTTGGGTGAAACAACTCTAAAGGCCGTCGGTGCAGCTAAAAAATTCGTGAGAATGGCAGGAGGAAGGAGAAATATTCGAACACCCCGCATAATACCAATCCCCAAAGTTGGCGGCATTCTCCCACTAATCCCAATTTTCGCGGGATTATTAGCATTGGGTAGTTTGGCTGCAGGCAGTGCAAGCGTTGTTCGTGCTATCAATTCCGCCAAAGAAAGTAAGGAGAAACTCGCTGAGGCGAACCGCCACAACACACATATGGAGGCAATTGCTCTAGGTAAAATGGGCAAAGGGGTCTATCTGAAACCATACCGCAAAGGGTTGGGTATCTATTTGAAGTCCCAAACTCCAAAAAACTAGATGGCCTACCTCGAAGGGCTTTAACAGATGTGGACCTATCACGATATATAAAAAAGATAGGAATACCAAACTTTCGAGGTATATATATGAGGGATAATTTACCCTCATCCGGCCCATATCGTACAGAATCCGCCATATTGAATTTAGATAACGAACAAGGCGATGGCACACATTGGGTTGCATATAAAAAAAGCGGTAAAGTAGTCGAGTATTATGATAGCTATGGCGATTTACCCCCACCAAAAGAGTTGGTGAAATATCTGAATAGAGGGCCGCAGGCGCTTAGAGCTACCAAAATAGTATATAACTATGAGCGCCAACAAGAATACAACACAGTCTGGTGCGGGCATTTGTGCTTGAAATTTCTCTCGAAGAAGAACACAAACGAAAAGTAGCTCATCATGGATCGAGAAAGCATCAAAGAAATGGCCCATGCGTTGTTAGCTTACTCTAAATCACGCTCTCTCTTAAAAATGACTGAGAAAGAACTCGCCGACCTACCAAAGGAAGTACTGATTGGATTGGCGTCCCAAGAAATAGCTCTAGTATGGGATAAGCTACCGCAACGATTGAAAGACGATCCAGAGGTGTCGAAATACCAATTTTGTGAGGATCATCATCACGAGAAATGCGATAATCAATCAGACGGTGTTGATGTCAACGATGGACCAATACCACGAAAAGTGTTTTGCTGCTTTTGTCGAATGAAAATGTAGATGTGGCAATATGTAATAAAAAATTTTTATATATAAATGATTATCAATGCGAAAATAAAAACATTCTTCAATGTCTCGCATAGCGATCAAGTTGCAGCTGTTGAATGTTCATTGAGGTTTGTTACCCATTTTCGCCGTTTTCTTTACACACCACCAACATTATGTCGCAAACATTCACCATATCGGGTGGTCATAGTGTTTTGAGCGCTGATTTTTACCCACCAATTGAACTAGATGCGAGAAGAACTTACGGTTTGGGATTACACGGCTTCTATTCTTACAATTCCATAGCCAATATAGATGAGACTAATAACGCTTTGGGTTATTGGGATGAGAAAGAAGGTCGCATCTCTGAGAACTTGAAAATGATTCATATACCACCAGGCGCCTATGAAATAGAAGAAATCAATAGAGTTATACAAGAAGCTATAGCATCTTCGAACCCCTCCTCTGATAGTAAAAAGAGTAAAAATAATATTGAATTTTATCTTCGAGCTAATAATAACACTCTAATGTGTGAAATGAAATCTTCATATGGAATTATGTTGTCAGTTGAGAATTCCATAGACGAAGTGTTAGGTTTCGAGAAAATATTCTACCCATCCAACTTTCTACAAAAATCCACCAAGCCGGTGAAAATTATTAAAGTTCGCCTAATACGCATCGATTGCAATATCACGAGCGGGGCGTACCTGAATGGGGAAGAGGTTCACACGTTGTATGAATTCGACATCAATGTGGATCCTGGATATAAGCTGTCGAAGGAACCGAAAAACATTATATATCTACCAATCAGCCCGACCGGACGTCAGTCTATCGATAACATTACACTGAGAATTTTGGATGATGAAAATTGTTTGGTCGATTTCCGAGGAGAGAAGATTATTGTGAAGCTTGAACTGAAACAACTAGATTGATCTCGAAAAATAGCAGAGAAAAGATGGGGTTCTGCTTCGGTAACCAATCAAAGCGAATATCCACCCCCACACCCCATAATGACCGCAGAAATAATAAAAAGAAGTGTAAACGCGGTCGCGGATTCATTCGCAATCGACGTCTCAATCAGACAAGGCGGCATCATAACCTATCTGAGAGCGATATTGATTTCTTGAAATCTATCGGACTGAAAGTGCTACAGAAAAAATAGAGATGGTTTCCACAACTTCTACTAGCCTCCAATTGGAAGTGTTTGATGAACCAATCTTCGATCATTCCCTAATCAGCCTGCATGAACACACATACAAACCATATGGTTCACCATCATTCAAGAACTCTGACGAAATAAGAATAGCTGTCAACTTTCAAGATTTGATATTAGATATTGCAGAGAGCTACATCTACATCGAAGGAAAATTCATGCCAGATGATTTGACAGCTGATTGCTATTTATCCAATAATGCTCTAGCATTCCTCTTTGACGAAATTTGCTATGAGATGGGTGGCGAACAAGTGTGTATGATTCGAAAACCAGGCATCACTACAGCTATGAAATGTATGATCTCCTATGGGGAATCGAATAAAAAATTTCTAGAGACCCTCGGTTGGGGAATTGATGATGATAATCAACCGATCCTAGACAAAATCAATCACGTATTCAGCGGAAAATTACCACTCAAATACTTGATGGAATTCGCTGAGGACTATAATAAGGGTGTCTTGAATATAAAACAAGAGTTGATACTAATCATTGCTCGCTCATTCAAAAACTCCTACATGGGAGTAGTTAATGCGAAAATAGAAATTGATAAGATTGAATGGAGAATAAGGCATATCATGCCGTCAGATAAACAAAAACTCAAACTATTGAATCGCATCAATAAAAGTTCCACTGCGAAGATAAAAATAGCATATAGGATGTGGGATTTGTATGAGTTACCAACTATCCGTGAAACATCTTCAGACATTTGGGCTGTCAAAACTACCAACAGCCTCGAGCGACCGCGATACATTATCATAGGATTCCAGAAATCTACTAATACGGATGATGTATCTCAAGATGCCACCCAATTCATTAATGCTGACATTAATAATATTCGAGTGTATTTGAATTCAGAAGTATACCCATACGAGCGGTGGAATTTAGAATTCGACAGGAAGTTGGATGCTGTAGCCTATTATGCTTACGAAAATTTCCAAAAGAGTTACTATGGTAAAGATATGAGTGAGCCGATGATGGGTATAGAAGAATTCAGGAAGAACCCATTATTTATCATCGATTGCAGCCATCAAGCCGACGCCATGAAATCCTCAACAGTAGATATCAAATTGGAATTTGAGACTCGCAAATCAAAATTTCCAGCCAATACAAGAGTGTATGCGCTCATTCTACATGACGCAGTCATGACATATAGCGCTCTAGATGGCTCCATACAGATGGGTGTGTGAACGAAGAATTATGAAGCTATGATCAGATGAATCACTACCACCATAGTTTAAGATATATGTATTTGTAGCAGTTTTTTTCGGATAATAAAAGATGTAAAATGTCGAATAATGTTTTATTTTTCCTATTATGTACAGTGATTGAAATAGTGAGTCTAAAGACTATAAGAGTATACTAGACACCCCCTTGTACCCCGCCACCTTCTTGTTCTTCCCCAACTTCTTCTTCCCCTTCTTCACCTTCTCCACCTTCTCCACCTTCTTCTTCTGAAGCTTCCCTCAAACCGTATTTTTCGATGATGATAGTTGGTAGGAATTCAACTAAATCATGAAGGAAGCATTCCAAACCCTCCTTCACCATTTCTTCAAGAAACTGCTCCAAAGTTATACTCCCATGTTCTAGGCGACTGCATAGAAAATGACCGATTTTATATCGATCAGCATCCGCTAAAATCTCTCGGGCTCGTTCTTGATTGAAACATGCGCTCATATCATAGTTGGCTGCATGGAGTGAATCACGCTCCAAATCGATGAGTTCACATTTAAGTCTGCTGACTGCTGATTCGATGTCTTCAGCAGCTGGCCAAAACTGGCTAGAATAGTGCATCCACATATCCTTAGAAGTTGAGTACTGGAGTCTACAAATAAATAAACAAAAAAAGAGTTCAGGAGATAATTCGACAAATTCGTTTCATATTACATAGCTCATACCCTCAGCTTAAAAAAAACTACTCACCATAAATGGTAAATGCGACGACGAGGGTGGCGAGAATGTAAGAACTACTATATACATATAATCTTTAAACTCCCTTTCACTAATACTAAACTAATCATAAAAATAATTCAATTATTTACTGAGGCGAAGTCTCGCTAAGGGGTATTTCTTTTATGCCGAACCTCATAAGCGTTCGCGTTTTCGCACCAGCATATGATGGTTCACTCTGCCCCAGGTATGCTATTGTATAAAGCCCGCGGGAGTTGATCAAATGGAGATCGCTTTCTTCAATCACATCTGAAACTCTTTTGGGCAACCAACTTTTCACAGTTTCCCCACTTTCTTCATCTAATAATATAACGGTGGCAGATCTACCAAATCTAGTTTCAAATATTGTCATTTTCTTGATCAGATAAGGCTTATTCAAGACCAGCGATGATATCAGCACTTGCTTGGTGAAATCATACCCTTCAGCGATTTGATTATTGATCGCGATCAAATCAATTTTAGGTGAACCCATCTCTAGATTAAACACGTGAAAGAGAGTACAAAAGAATATATAGAATATAGGAATTTACTTACATAAAAATAACACTTGTTATCACGCAAGGATACACGCTTTACGAGTCAATATTTATTTCTATTGATTGCTAGTTATGCTGCTGCTACTGCTTGTGACAACTATAGCACTGAATCGCCAATTTATAGGAACTCCCCCACTCTCACCAACGCGATCTTGAACTCTCGTGGGGGAATGGCGCATGCGCATGCGGCAGCAGTGTTCAAGGTCGCACCCCCTCCCATTTCAGAGGTGTGGAAACACAAGGTCACGCTCACAGAAAAAAGAAAGCCCTCCTCAAGGACGCGCTCTTCTCAAGGCCACAGCAACTCCCAAGGGCACCCTCCTCTCAAGGTCGCCAACTCGAGGTCACTCCTCCCAAGATCGCATCAAGGTCATTCACCCCAAGGTCATTCCTCTCAAGGTCACTCCTCCCAAGGTCATTCACCCCAAGGTCACTCCTCCCAAGGTCACTCCTCCCAAGGTCATTGACCCCCCAAGGTCATTGACCCCCCAAGGCCACGTGGGGGTGTGTGACCTTGGGAGGAGGTCTAGAATCGGCATAAAACATCTACTAGTATAACTATATAAACATAATCGAATACAACCCAGATACGATGATTGTTCAATCTATCCATTCGACCTTCTGCTCGATTCGGTCGCTTGTATGTGAAAACGAAAGAACAGTTACCTGGTGAGTATTTCTATATAAACATCACCACGATATAATCGAATACAACTCAGTTTCAATTATCGTTTCGTCTAACCATTTAACCTTCTGTTCGATTCAGTCGCTAGTATGTGTAACGGAAGTACCGTCACCTGGTTAGTATCACTATATATACAGTATTGCGATATAATCGGATACCACCCAGATACATTGATTGTTCAGACTATCCATTCAACTTTCTGTTCGTTTCGGTCGCTCGTATGTGAAACGGGAATACCGTCACCTAGTGTGTTTAACTATATACTCAGCATAACATCATAATCGAATACAACCCAGATACTATCCATTCAACCTTCTGTTCGAGTCGGTTGCTCGTATGTATAACGGAAGAACAGTGACCTGGTGAGTATTTCTATATAAACATCACCACGATATAATAGAATACAACTCAGTTACAATTATCGTTTCGTCTAACCATTTAACCTTCTGTTCGATTCAGTCGCTAGTATGTGTAACGGAAGTACCGTCACCTGGTATGTATCACTATATATACAGTATTGCGATATAATCGGATACCACCCTGATACATTGATTGTTCAGACTATTCAACTTTCTGTTCGTTTCGGTCGCTCGTATGTAAAACAAGAAAACCGTCACCTAGTGTGTATAACTATATACACAGCATAACATCATAATCGAATACAACCCATATACTATCCATTCAACGTTCTGTTCAATTCAGTCGCTCGTATGTATAACGGAAGAACAGTTAGATAGATAGATAGATAGATATCATTTATTTTGCCAAAGATTACAGTTTAGTAATATAGCAATAGTCAAATATACACAAAAAGATGTATACATACATATATAAACGAATACTAACACATATAGATTTAAAAAATAATAAATATATCACAAACTAAGTATATAAATACTGGGTAATATTAAAGACAAATTGACAAATTATTCAAAGTACTCAGACAGATGGTAGAAGCACTTATCTATCAAAAATTCCTTGAGAGTTTTCCTGAATTCCGTAAATCTGATAATATTTTTAATCGTTCCAGGTAACTTATTAAAAATACGCAACCCCATGTATTCGGGTGAGTTATAGCTTAAACCCATTTTTGCAAATGGCACACTAAAATTATTTTTATTTCTGGTATTCATTGGATGCATATCTTTATTCAGTTTGAAGCTATTTTTATTTTTAAAAATGTGTATAGACGATTCTAAAATATATAATGAAGTGAGCGTTAATACCCTAAACTCTGTAAAAATGTTTCTACAAGAATGATTATATTTCACTCCAGCAATACATCGGATGATGCGCTTTTGTGAAATAAACACATTTGCTGCTAGAGTGGAGTTACCCCAAAGACAAATACCAAATCTAATGCGGGATTCTACTTGTGCATAATATAAATTCATCATTTGTCTTCTAGTTAGAACACATTTAACATTTTTGAAAAGGTAATGGATTGAATTAAGTTTTGAAATCAATGTTTCACAATGTGGTTTCCAAGTGAGAGTTGGATCTATCTTCATCCCCAAAAAACTGATCGCCTCTACACTGTCTCGTACCATACAGTTGTTAATAGATATATTCAGTGGATCACATACTTTTTGTCGGTTATGAAATGTCGCTAATTGAGTTTTTTCGGCATTGAAAAATAATTGATGTTCATCAAACCACTCACGTGTATTTTCTAATAGATTTGTAATATCTGTTCCAATATTTATCGCTAACGGATTTGAGATAATTAACGATAAATCATCTGCATACATTGTGAAAAACTGATTTTTCAGAAATAAATCAAGGCTATTTACATATAGCAAAAATAGGCAAGGTCCCAGCACAGTACCTTGTGGAACACCAGATTCCACAGAAGAGAAGTCTGAGTTATATTTTTTAATTTCAGTCAGATCTGTATATTGTATTTGGACGAATTGTTTTCTATACTTCAAAAAAGATGATATCCAGCTTAAAGGTTGTCCTCTTATTCCAGAGTCATACAGCTTCGATAGCAAAGTATCATGATTGACACAGTCGAATGCCCTGCTGAGATCACAGAAGATCCCAACAGGACACTCGGCGGCCTCAATACATTTGATAATCTGACTATAAAAGGAGTGAATTGCGGTATCAATAGATTTTCCTGCACGAAACCCATGTTGTTTTTCTGTTAATATTTTAAATTTCTCTAAGAAATCATCAAGACGTGATAAAAAAGCATATTCAAAAATTCTGGAAACTGAGAGAGGGACCGTTACTGGTCTATAGTTTTCAAGTAATAATCGATCCTTTTTTTTAAATATTGGAATAATCTTACCCACTTTTAAACAGGTTGGAAACGTACCTGAAGTGAATGATATATTCACCAGGTGAGTAAGTGGCTTTTTTACAAAAGGTATTATTTTTTTCACTAAAAACATAGGTATATCATCAGAGCCTGATGAACTTTTATTTTTCAATTTAGTTTTGAGAAGTATTTCCAATTCATCTTCTCCATAAGGGGTTAAGTAAAATGAATCATATCGGATGACTCTACAATCTAATACCTGAGTTTTATTTTTGTTGGTCAAATTTTTAATTATATTTTTCGGAGCATCTGTAAAAAAACCGTTGAAAGATGAGGCAACCAAGTGGGGATCACGTATTTCTTGATCCTCTACTCTTACTTCTAGGTTTACGTGTTATTTATTTTTATTTGATATTTCATCTATCACTTTCCAAGCAGTTCTAGATGGATTGCTAGAATTGAATATTTTATTTTGGTAATATTCTTTTTTAACCTTGGATATCAAATCAGTGTGTTTTCTTTTTGATTATCGATAAGCTGGTTCAAGAACAGGAAATCTTTTACATAAAAAGCTCAGGTCTTTAAGATTAGTGCTTGATCTTATGACCTCTTCATTTACCCATTTCTTATTAGGTGTACGTTTACTGTAATATTTCCTTTCAGGAAAGTGAAGATTGAAATAATACAGAATAATTGAATAGAAATACTCAACAGCTGAATTCAAGTCTTCGATACAATATAGAGGCTCCCAGTCCTCCTCAACCAAAACCCTTTCAAATCGTTCAACATTAACTGCATTGAAACTTCTACGATACTCAGATTTGCTACTTACAAAGCTATTTTCATCTAATTCCAAATAAACAGAACGATGATCAGCTATACAATTATCCAAAACACAACACAGACCTTCATTACTGAGTGGTTACTAGTGGTTGGAGCGTACTTTCAGAGCTCTCTCAGAATATTAATCTAAAGTGTCTGAAATGCAATAGGAAAGTAGCTAAAGGTGTGAAATGTTGTCTGTGTCAGTCAACCCTACATCTTAAATGTGCTAGTGTTGAAGAAAATGCAGATATGACCGAATTCAAGTGCGAGCAATGTGATATACCCGAGGATGATTTCCATGATGCCATGGAAGATATGGCCAACACTGGCAAGTTTAATCCAAAAATGTTTATTTATGTAGTTAAACAAAAAGACAATTTGATTTTTGAATTGAAAGATAAAATCCGAATTCTCAATACTCAAATTGAATTATTGAATAAAATCAATTCTTTGACATATTCCGGAAAAAACATCGACAATACCAAGCAAACTATTGATTGCAAAAAAATTGAAGATAACAATTCGATAAAAAGTGTATCGACACATGCACCCAGCGTCAGTAAAAACTCAGGTAATCATCGGAATGAAGAAATACCAAAGATGAATACAAGAAATAAAATTACAACTGGACAGCTGTCCAACGAAATATTAAAATTCGAAACGGAAAGGAAATGCCAAGATGTTATCAACTTAGCATCGCTGGATAGATCGCCTCCGATGGATAATTTAGCATCAAATGAATCGAATACGTGGACAGAGGTGAGGAAAAAGAAACATAGTAATAGAAGGAGAATAGTTGGAAACAATCGAGAAGATACTGTAAAAGGTGTACCAAAACAGGTTGAATTACATGTCTACAGGGTGGTTAAAGATACATCTATTGAATCTTTCACTGATTCAGTGATAAAAAATTTCCCAGAAGCTGAATGTGAATCGCTGAACTCTAAACATCCTGATTCGTACAAGTCGTTCAAAGTTAGAATTCTAGAAGAAAATTTTGAAAAATCGATGAACCCGAAATTGTGGCCATATGGGTCCTGTATTTCCCGTTTTTTAGACTTCAGCAAGAGAAGAAACCAAAGGATGAAAGATCGAGAAACTCATCAAACTCTATCTTCAAACCCAGTCTGCTCTTGGTGAATGTGGGTAGCCTTAATATATCTAAAATTATCCTTTTATATGATGATATCAATAAATACCCTTCTTTAGATATTTTATGCATAGTTGAAACGGGTTTGAAAGAAGAGGAAGTGAACTTTTGTCATATAGAAGGTTACAAATTAATAAACTATTATTGTAGGCAGACTAAAAAATGTGGAGGACTAGGTATCTGGGTAAAAGATGAAATGAATGCGAAAAAGGAGACAGTTAACATATTTGCCATAGAACAAGATTTCGAATACTGTATTATATCGATGAAAACAAATAATACCAAAACAGTTTTTTTGAATGTATACAGGTCACCATCTGGAAATGTCTCAACATTTTTTGATAAACTGACGGAGGTTTGAAGATAGAGTTTGATGAGTTTCTCGATCTTTCATCCTTTGGTTTCTTCTCTTGCTGAAGTCTAAAAAACGGGAAATACAGGACCCATATGGCCACAATTTCGGGTTCATCGATTTTTCAAAATTTTCTTCTAGAATTCTAACTTTGAACGACTTGTACGAATCAGGATGTTTAGAGTTCAGCGATTCACATTCAGCTTCTGGGAAATTTTTTATCACTGAATCAGTGAAAGATTCAATAGATGTATCTTTAACCACCCTGTAGACATGTAATTCAACCTGTTTTGGTACACCTTTTACAGTATCTTCTCGATTGTTTCCAACTATTCTCCTTCTATTACTATGTTTCTTTTTCCTCACCTCTGTCCACGTATTCGATTCATTTGATGCTAAATTATCCATCGGAGGCGATCTATCCAGCGATGCTAAGTTGATAACATCTTGGCATTTCCTTTCCGTTTCGAATTTTAATATTTCGTTGGACAGCTGTCCAGTTGTAATTTTATTTCTTGTATTCATCTTTGGTATTTCTTCATTCCGATGATTACCTGAGTTTTTACTGACGCTGGGTGCATGTGTCGATACACTTTTTATCGAATTGTTATCTTCAATTTTTTTGCAATCAATAGTTTGCTTGGTATTGTCGATGTTTTTTCCGGAATATGTCAAAGAATTGATTTTATTCAATAATTCAATTTGAGTATTGAGAATTCGGATTTTATCTTTCAATTCAAAAATCAAATTGTCTTTTTGTTTAACTACATAAATAAACATTTTTGGATTAAACTTGCCAGTGTTGGCCATATCTTCCATGGCATCATGGAAATCATCCTCGGGTATATCACATTGCTCGCACTTGAATTCGGTCATATCTGCATTTTCTTCAACACTAGCACATTTAAGATGTAGGGTTGACTGACACAGACAACATTTCACACCTTTAGCTACTTTCCTATTGCATTTCAGACACTTTAGATAAATATTCTGAGAGAGCTCTGAAAGTACGCTCCAACCACTAGCCATCTCGTTCTCGTTACCTGGTGAGTATAACTATATAAACTTAATCGAATACAACCCAGATACGATGATTGTTCAATCTATACTGAATTCAACCTTCTGCTCGATTCGGTCGCTTGTATGTAAAACGGAAGAACAGTTACCTGGTGAGTATTGCTATATAAACATCATCACGATATCATCGAATACAACTCAGATACAATTATCGTTTCGTCTAACCATTTAACCTTCTGTTCGATTCAGTCGCTAGTATGTGTAACGGAAGAACAGTTACCTGGTGAGTATAAATATATAAACATTATCGAATACAACCCAGATACGATGATTGTTCAATCTATCTATTCAACCTCCTGCTCGATTCGGTCGCTTGTATGTAAAACGGAAGAACAGTTACCTGGTGAGTATTGCTATATAAACATCATCACGATATCATCGAATACAACTCAGATACAATTATCGTTTTGTCTAACCATTTAACCTTCTGTTCGAATCAGTCGCTAGTATGTGTAACGGAAGTACCGTCACCTGGTTAGTATCACTATATATACAGTATTGCGATGTAATCGGATACCACCCAGATACATTGATTGTTCAGACTATCCATTCAACTTTCTGTTCGTTTCGGTCGCTCGTATGTGAAACGGGAATACCGTCACCTAGTGTGTATAACTATATACACAGCATAACATCATAATCGAATACAACCCATATACTATCCATTCAACCTTCTGTTCGATTCGGTTGCTCGTATGTATAACGAAAGAACAGTAACCTGGTGAGTATTTCTATATAAACATCACCACGATATAATAGAATACAACTCAGTTTCAATTATCGTTTCGTCTAACCATTTAACCTTCTGTTCGATTCAGTGGCTAGTATGTGTAACGGAAGAACAGTTACCTGGTGAGCATAACTATATAAACATAATCGAATACAACCCAGATACGATGATTGTTCAATCTATCCATTTGACCTTCTGCTCGATTCGGTCGCTTGTATGTGAAAAAGAAAGAACAGTTACCTGGTGAGTATTTCTATATAAACATCACCACGATATAATCGAATACAACTCAGTTTCAATTATCGTTTCGTCTAACCATTTAACCTTCTGTTCGATTCAGTCGCTAGTATGTGTAACGGAAGAACCGTCACCTGGTTAGTATCACTATATATACAGTATTGCGATATAATCGGATACCACCCAGATACATCGATTGTTCAGACTATCCATTCAACTTTCTGTTCGTTTCGGTCGCTCGTATGTGAAACGGGAATACCGTCACCTAGTGTGTATAACTATATACACAGCATAACATCATAATCGAATACAACCCATATACTATCCATTCAACCTTCTGTTCGATTCGGTTGATCGTATGTATAACGGAAGAACAGTAACCTGGTGAGTATTTCTATATAAACTTCACCACGATATAATAGAATACAACTCAGTTACAATTATCGTTTCGTCTAACCATTTAACCTTCTGTTCGATTCAGTCGCTAGTATGTGTAACGGAAGAACCGTCACCTGGTATGTATCACTATATATACAGTATTGCGATATAATCGGATACCACCCTGATACATTGATTGTTCAGACTATCCATTCAACTTTCTGTTCGTTTCGGTCGCTCGTATGTAAAACAAGAATACCGTCACCTAGTGTGTATAACTATATACAAAGCATAACATCATAATCGAATACAACCCATATACTATCCATTCAACCTTCTGTTCAATTCAGTCGCTCGTATGTATAACGAAAGAACAGTTACCTGGTGAGTATAACTATATAAACATAATCGAATACAACCCAGATACGATGATTGTTCAATCTATACTGAATTAAACCTTCTGCTAGATTCGGTCACTTGTATGTAAAACGGAAGAACAGTTACCTGGTGAGTATTGCTATATGAACATCATCACGATATCATAGAATACAACTCAGATACAATTATCGTTTCGTCTAACCATTTAACCTTTTGTTCGATTCAGTCGCTAGTATGTGTAACGGAAGAACAGTTACCTGGTGAGTATAACTATATAAACATAATCGAATACAACCCAGATACGATGATTGTTCGATCTATCCATTTGACCTTCTGCTCGATTCGGTCGCTTGTATTTGAAAACGAAAGAACAGTAACCTGGTGAATATTTCTATATAAACATCACCACGATATAATAGAATACAACTCAGTTACAATTATCGTTTCGTCTAACCATTCAACCTTCTGTTCGATTCAGTCGCTAGTATGTGTAACGGAAGTACCGTCACCTGGTTAGTATCACTATATATACAGTATTGCGATATAATCGGATACCACCCAGATACATTGATTGTTCAGACTATCCATTCAACTTTCTGTTCGTTTCGGTCGCTCGTATGTAAAACGGGAATACCGTCATCTAGTGTGTATAACTATATACACAGCATAACATCATAATCGAATACAACCCATATACTATCCATTCAACCTTCTGTTCGATTCGTTTGCTCGTATGTATAACGGAAGAACAGTAACCTGGTGAGTATTTCTATATAAACATCACCACGATATAATAGAATACAACTCAGTTACAATTATCGTTTCGTCTAACCATTTAACCTTCTGTTCGATTCAGTCGCTAGTATGTGTAACGGAAGTACCGTCACCTGGTATGTATCACTATATATACAGTATTGCGATATAATCGGATACCACCCTGATACATTGATTGTTCAGACTATCCATTCAACTTTCTGTTCGTTTCGGTCGCTCGTATGTAAAACAAGAATACCGTCACCTAGTGTGTATAACTATATACACAGCATAACATCATAATCGAATACAACTCTTATACTATCCATTCAACCTTCTGTTCAATTCAGTCGCTCGTATGTATAACGGAAGAACAGTTACCTGGTGAGTATAACTATATAAACATAATCGAATACAACCCAGATACGATGATTGTTCAATCTATACTGAATTCAACCTTCTGCTCGATTCGGTCGCTTGTATGTAAAACGGAAGAACAGTTACCTGGTGAGTATTGCTATATGAACATCATCACGATATCATCGAATACAACTCAGTTTCAATTATCGTTTCGTCTAACCATTTAACCTTCTGTTCGATTCAGTGGCTAGTATGTGTAACGGAAGAACAGTTACCTGGTGAGCATAACTATATAAACATAATCGAATACAACCCAGATACGATGATTGTTCAATCTATCCATTTGACCTTCTGCTCGATTCGGTCGCTTGTATGTGAAAAAGAAAGAACAGTTACCTGGTGAGTATTTCTATATAAACATCACCACGATATAATCGAATACAACTCAGTTTCAATTATCGTTTCGTCTAACCATTTAACCTTCTGTTCGATTCAGTCGCTAGTATGTGTAACGGAAGAACCGTCACCTGGTTAGTATCACTATATATACAGTATTGCGATATAATCGGATACCACCCAGATACATCGATTGTTCAGACTATCCATTCAACTTTCTGTTCGTTTCGGTCGCTCGTATGTGAAACGGGAATACCGTCACCTAGTGTGTATAACTATATACACAGCATAACATCATAATCGAATACAACCCATATACTATCCATTCAACCTTCTGTTCGATTCGGTTGATCGTATGTATAACGGAAGAACAGTAACCTGGTGAGTATTTCTATATAAACTTCACCACGATATAATAGAATACAACTCAGTTACAATTATCGTTTCGTCTAACCATTTAACCTTCTGTTCGATTCAGTCGCTAGTATGTGTAACGGAAGAACCGTCACCTGGTATGTATCACTATATATACAGTATTGCGATATAATCGGATACCACCCTGATACATTGATTGTTCAGACTATCCATTCAACTTTCTGTTCGTTTCGGTCGCTCGTATGTAAAACAAGAATACCGTCACCTAGTGTGTATAACTATATACAAAGCATAACATCATAATCGAATACAACCCATATACTATCCATTCAACCTTCTGTTCAATTCAGTCGCTCGTATGTATAACGAAAGAACAGTTACCTGGTGAGTATAACTATATAAACATAATCGTATACAACCCAGATACGATGATTGTTCAATCTATACTGAATTAAACCTTCTGCTAGATTCGGTCACTTGTATGTAAAACGGAAGAACAGTTACCTGGTGAGTATTGCTATATGAACATCATCACGATATCATAGAATACAACTCAGATACAATTATCGTTTCGTCTAACCATTTAACCTTTTGTTCGATTCAGTCGCTAGTATGTGTAACGGAAGAACAGTTACCTGGTGAGTATAACTATATAAACATAATCGAATACAACCCAGATACGATGATTGTTCGATCTATCCATTTGACCTTCTGCTCGATTCGGTCGCTTGTATTTGAAAACGAAAGAACAGTAACCTGGTGAATATTTCTATATAAACATCACCACGATATAATAGAATACAACTCAGTTACAATTATCGTTTCGTCTAACCATTCAACCTTCTGTTCGATTCAGTCGCTAGTATGTGTAACGGAAGTACCGTCACCTGGTTAGTATCACTATATATACAGTATTGCGATATAATCGGATACCACCCAGATACATTGATTGTTCAGACTATCCATTCAACTTTCTGTTCGTTTCGGTCGCTCGTATGTAAAACGGGAATACCGTCATCTAGTGTGTATAACTATATACACAGCATAACATCATAATCGAATACAACCCATATACTATCCATTCAACCTTCTGTTCGATTCGTTTGCTCGTATGTATAACGGAAGAACAGTAACCTGGTGAGTATTTCTATATAAACATCACCACGATATAATAGAATACAACTCAGTTACAATTATCGTTTCGTCTAACCATTTAACCTTCTGTTCGATTCAGTCGCTAGTATGTGTAACGGAAGTACCGTCACCTGGTATGTATCACTATATATACAGTATTGCGATATAATCGGATACCACCCTGATACATTGATTGTTCAGACTATCCATTCAACTTTCTGTTCGTTTCGGTCGCTCGTATGTAAAACAAGAATACCGTCACCTAGTGTGTATAACTATATACACAGCATAACATCATAATCGAATACAACTCTTATACTATCCATTCAACCTTCTGTTCAATTCAGTCGCTCGTATGTATAACGGAAGAACAGTTACCTGGTGAGTATAACTATATAAACATAATCGAATACAACCCAGATACGATGATTGTTCAATCTATACTGAATTCAACCTTCTGCTCGATTCGGTCGCTTGTATGTAAAACGGAAGAACAGTTACCTGGTGAGTATTGCTATATGAACATCATCACGATATCATCGAATACAACTCAGATACAATTATCGTTTCGTCTAACCATTTAACCTTCTGTTCGATTCAGTCGCTAGTATGTGTAACGGAAGTACCGTCACCTGGTTAGTATCACTATTTATACAGTATGGCGATATAATCGGATACCACCCAGATACATTGATTGTTCAGACTATCCATTCATCTTTCTGTTCGTTTCGGTCGCTCGTATGTAAAACGGGATTACCGTCATCTAGTGTGTATAACTATATACACAGCATAACATCATAATCGAATACAACCCATATACTATCCATTCAACCTTCTGTTCGATTCGGTTGCTCGTATGTGTAACGGAAGAACAGTAACCTGGTGAGTATTTCTATATAAACATCACCACGATATAATCGAATACAACTCAGTTTCAATTATCGTTTCGTCTAACCATTTAACCTTCTGTTCGATTCAGTCGCTAGTATGTGTAACGGAAGTACCGTCACCTGGTTAGTATCACTATATATACAGTATTGCGATATAATCGGATACCACCCAGATACATTGATTGTTCAGACTATCCATTCAACTTTCTGTTCGTTTCGGTCGCTCGTATGTGTAACGGAAGAACAGTTACCTGGTGAGTATTGCTATATAAACATCATCACGTTATCATCGAATACAACTCAGATACAATTATCGTTTCGTCTAACCATTTAACCTTCTGTTCGATTCAGTCGCTAGTATGTGTAACGGAAGTACCGTCACCTGGTTAGTATCACTATATATACAGTATTGCGATATAATCGGATACCACCCAGATACATTGATTGTTCAGACTATCCATTCAACTTTCTGTTCGTTTCGGTCGCTCGTATATGAAACGGAGATACCGTCACCTAGTGTGTTTAACTATATACACAGCATAACATCATAATCGAATACAACCCAGATACTATCCATTCAACCTTCTGTTCGATTCGGTTGCTCGTATGTATAACAGAAGAACAGTAACCTGGTGAGTATTTCTATATAAACATCACCACGATATAATAGAATACAACTCAGTTACAATTATCGTTTCGTCTAACCATTTAACCTTCTGTTCGATTCAGTCGCTAGTATGTGTAACGGAAGAACAGTTACCTGGTGAGTATAACTATATAAACATTATCGAATACAACCCAGATACGATGATTGTTCAATCTATCTATTCAACCTCCTGCTCGATTCGGTCGCTTGTATGTAAAACGGAAGAACAGTTACCTGGTGAGTATTGCTATATAAACATCACCACGATATAATCGAATACAACTCAGTTTCAATTATCGTTTCGTCTAACCATTTAACCTTCTGTTCGATTCAGTCGCTAGTATGTGTGACGGAAGTACCGTCACCTGGTTAGTATCACTATATATACAGTATTGCGATATAATCGGATACCACCCAGATACATTGATTGTTCAGACTATCCATTCAACTTTCTGTTCGTTTCGGTCGCTCGTATGTGAAACGGGAATACCGTCACCTAGTGTGTATAACTTTATAAGTAGTAATACAGGGCGGGTTGTAACGCAACCGCAATGTGGCTAACCTACCTTGATAAGTCGAGTCAGTAGCATACCTAACTTATCTAAAATAGTCCCACCATGGGCGTACCTAACCTATCTAATAGCCCCACCTGGGTCGTACGAACCCCCATAAATATTTTCGGAGGGTACACAGGTGCACCTCCCCAATGACCCACCCCACACCGTTTCAATGGCCCACCCCGACCTACAACATACGTCATGCGTCGTACGGTGAAACGTCGAAAACGTTAAGCGTCATACAGCGAAACGTCAAATCGACGAAACGTCAAAACGACGAAACGTCAAAACAACGAAACGTCAAAACGACGAAACGTCAAAACGACGAAACGTCAAAACGATGAAACGTCACAATGGTCCAGGGTCCACCTCAACACTTCCCCAATGACCCGCCCCACACCGTTTCAATGTTCCACCCTGACCTACAACATATAGGGTGGAACATCAAATTATTTATAGGGAGAAAAAATTAAATAAAACATAAATCAGATTGAGTATGCGCATGCAGTTCTTACATAAAAATGTTATGGACGAATGTTTTTCAAACAGTTTTCAAATGGCGTCGATAGAGTATAGACACCAGCTTGAAGAATTCCAAAAGAAAATGAAGGAACTCAATCATACAATAAAACAATATGAAGATAAACAGCTGATGATCAGACATTTTTCGAGAATATCTTTATTGGAAAAAGTAATCGCTACTCGAAGCATACCAGTATCATCACCAACTATGAAAAAACTATGGTTATTTTGAAATATAATATTTTTTATAAGAACTGCATGCAATATTAGGAAAATTCGTCGATACTCAGATGTAATCCTGAAACAAGTACCACAGATTATATTTTGATATAAAATTCAACGATAAAACCCATGAAGATGTCAGTTTTTTGAAGCATACAGCATCCTCAGAACCGCCACACGACCTCAGCTGACAATGAAGCATAAAAAACCATTTGAGCTATCAAACAATCTGTTACATGCATTTCACATTATATTAATTATAATCTATATTTGATGTTTTTCCAAATGAAAAGAAATAAATTCTAATCAATATTGTGTATTTTCATCGAAGGTCATTATTATAGATTAGCATGATAGGTGAAAAAATATTTTTACCTTTAAAGAAGAACCTCAATTTTTGTTTTCAACAATATTTTCGAACTGAAAAAATATTCATCTATTTTCCTGCGGTTACCAAATTTCAATGTTTTTTCATGCGTGCTATATAACCGAATCACTATCACCAAAAATCATTATTCCTGATACACCTCGAAGACATCGAGCAATAATCAACCTTTGTGTGTGTGCGCCACATCAGCTGACCAATAACAGTGAGTATTTTTTTATTTTGTTTTTCTCAGAATTATTTCTTTGATATCAATCTAAGTTTCCATGAACGATTTTCCAAACATTTTTTCAACACATTTTTCTCTGAATTTCCAAATGCTCGTTTATTAATACACAATTTTATAATAATTTCCAGATGGATCTATCCTCATTGAACAGCGTTTCATGTATTGCAGAAAGAAAACCAATCACAAAGATTGGAGAATTGGAAATCGGAGTACCTTTCCCCATCATCTCAGCAAAGAGCGTTGAAACAAAATTTGGTGTGTCTATTCTGCTTGAACTGCAGGACTCTGTGGTTTTCCTGCCTTCAAGAGTAACTGAAGCATACGCCGCTCACACAAAAGAGCTCTCAACTGGTGGATACGCATTAATATTCAAAGGCCTCATCGCAGTTGGAATTCTGGCGTAGTTCGTGGTCATGCGCAACAGTCATGTAACCTCCGATTTAGAAAATTGTTCGTTGTACCAATAACATTCCACAATCTCTCCGGGTATGATTCGCACTTTATTATTCGAGATATTTCCAAGCGTGGACACGTGGCCGTACTCCCAATAAATAGAGAAAAATACATCTCCTTCACTCAATATGATTCGGAAACATCAATAAAATTTAGATTTATTGATTCAGTGCGTTTTTTGGGTGCCGGTCTCGATACTCTAGCATCAACTTTGAAACTAGATGAATTGAAAATTCTAAGGAAAGAATTCAGTAATGTGAATGAGGCGCAATTCAATCTTTTAACACGAAAAGGTGTTTTTCCCTACGATTATATTGATAATGAGGAGAAATTAAACGAAACCAAGCTACCGAGCATTGAAAATTTTCACAATATATTGAACGATTCAAATATTTCAGACAGCGATTACGCTCATGCTCAAAAGGTTTGGGAATATTTCGACATCAAATCGCTCGGAGAATATAGTGATTTGTATATGCGTACCGATATTCTCCTTCTAGCTGATATAATGGAAAATTTTCGCGAATCATGTAGGAAAACATATCATCTCGACCCCGCATGGTACATTACGATGCCCTCGTATACTTGGAGTTGTATGCTCAAGTATACTGGGTGTAAATTACAAATTCTAAAAGATGTAGATATGTTGATGTTTGTTGAAAAGGCGATTCGTGGGGGAATATCGGTTTGTAGCAATAGATACTCTGAATCGAATAACAAGTATATGTCAGAATATGATCCCGAGAAACCATCAAAATACTTGCTCTATCTAGACGTAAATAACTTGTATGGGAAAGCCATGAGCGAACCCCTACCGTATGGGGAGTTCACTTGGGATGAGAACACCAACATCGATGTAACTCAAATTCCGGATGACAGTCCTGAAGGCTATATTCTCCAAGTAGATTTGGAATATCCGACAACATTACATGATGCACATAAGGACTTTCCGTTTTGTCCCGAACACCGCACTCCGCCAGATTCCAAATTACCGAAATTAATGGCAACTCTGAACAATAAAAAAGAATACATTTTACACTACAGAAACTTGAAGCAGGCTCTCGAACACGGTCTTAAATTAACAAAAATCCACAAGATTCTAAAATTCAAACAGTCGACGTGGTTGAAATCCTACATAGACTTGAATACTCGATTAAGAACAATGGCCACGAGTGCCTTTGAAAAGGATCTGAGGAAATTGATGAATAACGCCGTCTTTGGAAAGACTATGGAAAATATTCGCAATCATCGCATAGTTAAATTGGTAAGAAAGTATGAAGGTCGTTATGGCCTCAAAAATCTAATATCGAGTCCACAATTCCATCAGCGCACAATTTTCGATGAAAACCTCGTAGCCGTTGAGATGAAAAAGTGTGAGTTGATCTTTAATAAGCCTCTATACATTGGTATGGCTATCCTAGATATCTCCAAAACTATCATGTATGATTTCCACTATAATTTCATGCTAACTCACATGGAAGCTGATAAATGCAAGCTCATGTATACAGATACAGATAGCTTTTTTTATGAGCTGTCATGTGAGGATGTATATAGAGAAGTTACTGTAGAGAATATCAATAGATTTGATACATCTGATTATGCTCCAGACAATGTCTATGGGATTCCGCGGGTCAACAAAAAGGTTCTAGGTTTGATGAAGGACGAGGCTAATGGTAAAATTATTACACATTTCATAGGGTTACGATCCAAAATGTATACTTTCAAATTATCTGTGGATGAGGAGGACATTGATAGAGAGCGGGAACGCTTGAAGGGAAAGGGGTATAGTAAAGATCAAATTGATAATGCCTTGAAAAATTTCGGGATGACTAAAAAATCTAAAGGGGTGAAAAAATGTGTAGTCAAAAATAAACTAACATTCAACGATTATGTAAATTGTCTGAAGAAGTGCGCGCAAAAGACTGTAACCCAACAAACAATACGCTCATACAAGCATGAAGTTTTTTCTATTAAACAATCGAAAATCGGTCTAAGTCCACAAGATGATAAGAGAAAACTTTTAGCCAATTCGTTCGATACACTTCCCTGGGGCCATTACAGTTTGAATTAATTGAACTTTGCCATGTCTCATCAATTTGTATTTTTTGAGGAAAATGTTACACACACACACACCTACACAATTGTATATGATTTGAATATTCACTATATATATATATATATATATAAATGTTTTCACTAGAAAATAAAATGAAAATTATATTTGTGTGTGTATGTTTATTGCGATTGCATGAAAAAAAAAACATTTTGAAAATTCCTGTGCTTTATTTATTTCCCCCTATATACAACATCTGTGAAAATTATTCATAAAAAGAAATCACTTTTGAAAGTAGAGTTTTCAGTTCATGTAGAATACCTCGGTTTGGACAATTAATGTTAAACATATTCCAATCAAAGTCTCCAACCGCAACTAGCTTTCTCTGAAATTCATTGTACTTGAAGTATGTACTTGCTTTGAAAAAATATATGTGTCCGTTAATGTAGCGGAATGCCGAAGTAATATCGCTTGGTATATTTGGAAAAATATCCTCAATTCGCCCTCTGTTGACTATACGATAATCATCTTCATGCTGGTGGTATTCAATGAGAGACGAATTGTTCAAGAACATGTAGATTTTTCCAGTATTCGTTTGGAAGGCGGCATTTATTTCAGATTGTTGAGGTAAATTGAGATTAATTTTTCGTTTGATTTGCAAGTTTGGAAAATAGCTCGAATAAAATTTATTTCCACTTACTACAAATAGATCTCCGAACGTTGTTTGAAAAACGTGATTCACTTTAGTCAATTCTTTTGGGAGATATTCATGTAGCGGTTCAGATTGCATTTTTTCCTTCAGCAGTTTACTATGTATTTTTGCATCTCTACTACCGATATCATTTTTCCATACCATATCTTCAGAAATTACATACATTCGATGGTTGTGAAATTCCGGACTGTAAGCCAAAAACATTACATTAGGGTGATTCACTTCACACAAGTTGTGTTCAACCAATTCAGTGTCAGGGGTAGTAGTAGTAGTAGTAGTAGTAGTAGTAGTAGTAGATAATGGGAGTACGATTTTTGTATTAACGTTGATTTGAGGGGTGCTTGACGTCATCATCTGTGATGCTGTTGTCGATGTCATTGAATCGAATTTTGGGATGAGAGAATAGCGTTCTTTGAAACCATACAGCGCTTGGATTGCATATAAATCATCATCTTGTAGGGGCTTTGTTTCACCCTGATACCATGGATACATGATTGCAGACGCATCATCGCTATGGTATATCCCCAAAGCATGACCAATCTCGTGTACAAGAACCATAAGTAAATTCGTATAACCATCTGGTACTTTTCCATTGCCTACATACCAATTCTCATCACTATCCAAGTGAACTTCTATGCATGACGAATCTGATTTCGGGAAGAAGGCGTGTCCCAAGACACCACTCGGCCCATCGAATTTGAATCCACAATTCACACTTCCCATACATACAATGCGAAGAAGGTGATTTCTTTTACCAAACGAAATTGTAATGTCTGGATTGATGCGATTGGGATGAGTTTTTTTAAATGTTAATTTAGATGCATTCTGCCACATATCGAAAGCCGTCTGAACTACTTCGATATATTTTTTATGTGTAACAGGTAGATACCATTGAATTGTCGTCTTGTTCCATTTATTTCCAACCCGGAATTCATTGTCACCATGTTGGCATCGAGGTTTTTTCATCAAGTGTATTGTTTCTTCATTGAGGGTGCCATCTGGCGGTAAATTATATCGGTCTTGAAAATGTCTGAGGACCTCATTAAAATCCATCAGAGTACTATTATCAATATAACCATATTTTTCAAGATATTTTTGTGCTTCAAGTCGAGTTAGGCTACCACCACCACCACCACCACCACCACTAACATAGCCATCAGATGTCACTGTGCGTAATGTCAACAGTAGAGTGGCAAAAACAACTGTCTCCATGGTTAGCTTGATGGGAAATGATTTAAAAAAGATTTGTGGAGGTCTTCAAATATAAAAATAAAATCGATTCAGTAAATAATCGCATTTATTATAGGTAAATACATCATATTAATTACATTGTAAATCTGATTTAATTTGAGAACGATAATAAAATAAATATTCACGCAAAGCATTGGCATACAAACTATTCAAAGATGATGTTTCACAAATTCCCAGAATGATTTCTGTAGCAGACATATTTGTCTTATTATCTCGCAACCACCCTTTAACAATATCAAAAATATTTCGAAAATAATCATTGAAGTTCATGACATCCAACATGGCAATTCTATCAGACACCACACTCGTATGAGTTTGTAACATTTTTTCAACGTCTCTCTGACTCAAGTTGATGTCGACGCCTGGCCCGTCCGAGGCAATGCCGCCGCCACCGGTCCATTTGGAGATTGAAACCTGTTTTATGCTACACTCGATGTATTGGTACACTTGCACAAAGTCTCCACACTTTATCATCACCGGATCATATTCATCAGGATAGCTGTCGCCGTCGTCGGTGTCGTCTCCATCGAAAAATGATTGTTTTATTTTAGACAATATGTCCATGAGTGTGGCCCACTCGTAGGTGTTGAAGGAAATCCTTCGAGGTGAAAACTTTTGCTTCAGAATTACACAGACGCTAAAATCTCTCGCTGGACTTAGGCCACATTGAATTTCATAGCAGCAGCAGCATGAGTCCATTGGAAATGTCATCAGCAGCAGTGGGTCTTCACTTTGAGCAATCTTCTCGAATCGAGCTAAAGCTTTATCGACACCATCATCGTAGTACGCAGTTTGAGCTGAATTCTCATATTTGTCTAGAGCCCGATTGATGACTTTGAGCGTTTCTTCAAAGTCACACTTATTGTTGTAGCCAACGTCGTCGTCGTCGTCGTCGACGTTGACGTTGCCGCCGACATCATTGTAAACAAACTCCATTTCTGTGCTGCTACTAAAATAACCACTATCTTGACTCACCATAATTCAAAACTTGACTGAATGAATATTGAATTTTTTGAGACTATTTAAAGCTTGAAATCATGTGATTATGGCGTGATGTTTTTTGTTTTTTGTTTTTTGTTTTTTCCAATGTGATATCCGAAGTGATATCATTGTTATGATAATTCTTATGTTTTTTCGTGCAAAAAAAAAACATGGAATGTGTGGTGGTGGTGGTGGTGGTGGTGGTGGTGGTGAAAAGGCCCCCTGAATTGTCTAGATTTGTTCGTATTTTCCATAACATCCTATACTAAATCGGTATTTTGAATCCAGCTGTTGTGTGACCTATCAAGGCCCAACCATTTCACGTACAGCTTCTGACCCTTTCTTTGCATCACTTTCTCCACTAGATAGATGTCGGGATTCTTGGTTTTCTGCAACTCCTCATCATAGAAGGCCCCCCTGATTGCCGTCCCATGCATATCTTCCAACAGATATGTGGTGGGATTCGTTATTTTGACTTCGACGATTTTAAATAACTCTGTCGTCCAATTTGGTGTGTACCCCTTTTCGAAAATATGCTTGACCTTGGATATGCGTACAATATCACCAACTTTGAATTTTCGCAGGCCAACAATCTTCAAGTGTGTATAAGATCTATTGAGAATTTGTTTTTCATTGGATTTGTCGACTCGCGATGGTTTGCAACCAATCGTACTGTGGTGTGTATTATTGTAGGATTTTGTAATGGTGGGTAGTACATCTATCCACCTGTAGGTGGCATTCAAACTAAAGTATTTGGATAGTTTTTCTTTCAAAGTTCTAATTACACGTTCTGCTATTGCGGCCTTCTTGACGCTGTACGTACTGTAATGGTTTATGTTATGCAATTTCATTAGACTTTGGAATTTGCTATTGTAAAATTCAGTTCCCTGATCTGTTTGCAGATTTTTCGGACATCGTTTTGTGTGCGCTAAAATGTCTGCAAACGTTTTGGTTATTTCCTCACCAGTTTTCGTTTTCAATGGACGCGTCCATACATATTTAGAGAAACAATCAATCACAATCATAATCATTTTGAAATTTCGATTCTTGTGTGAGACATACTGTCGCATTTCCGCTAGATCCATTTGCCACAAATCGTCTATACCTTTAATTATGGTTCGCCGACGTGGGTAATTTTTTCTTGCAGGTTTATGCAGCTCATCGACAAGTCGAATCTTTTCTGCAGAGTGTGACATATCTCGGTATTATTATTATCAATATGACTGGATGGTAGCGTGTCATCTGCGATTATGTGTGTGTGATAAAGTGGTTAAAGAATTGTAATTTTCCCTCATATATATTATTTTATTGATGACTTAGGGATACAATTTTGTTTGGAATTTTTGTTTGCGGATCGATGGTGGAATACACATTCTTTGCGAGATCATCTTTGATCTCTGTGACGATATTGGTGAGAAGCAGTTCAGATTCAAAACTTTGCTGCTGACGCTTTTTCAAATCGGCAATAGTTCCATTGATATTCTCCTGCACCTCGGAAATATCTAGAATTGCCTTTGAATTCAAATCGATATCCTTCTCCAGTTTAGGTAATGATATACTTAGGAAGTTTGTCATCGGGCTGATTGTTTTCTGTAGCATCATCGACAATTGTATCAAGTTTGAGTTGAATGTTTCCAGTTTGATTTGATGTAAATCGAACATCTTCTCTAGTTTCATCGATTCGTTTTTGAGATTATCAATCGCAATTTGTACCTTATCACCAAAATTATCGAACGCAATCTCGAAATCTGTTTTTATTTGTGAAATAGTCTGTTCTACATATATTTTAATATTGTCTACATATTCCTTGTTGGCGACGTCGTTTTTCAAATTTGGCATTTTGACATTACACAATTTCAAATTGCCAAAATCTATATCCCCTTTAGAAGTGTACGCTAGTCCACCACCACCACCACCACCACCGACGCCGACACTCGAAGATGTAATTACTACCAGTTTGCGTTTTCCATTCGAACTACGTCCGAACTTATCGATAGTCATCTTTGAAATGACCTCAATATCCATGCGAAAGTCTGTATCTATTGTATGATGTTGGCCTCCTTCAATTCGTCAATGATTGATACAATCTCGTTGTCCAGAGAGGTATTTCCTGCATTTTTCGAAGCTATGAGCAACTTTAATCTTTCACACAATTCATTGGGGTCATCCCAGTAAATGTATTCCACAGGTTTAGTATTGTAGGACAACATTGGCGATTGGAATTTCGTTGTCAAATTTCTCAATTGGATATTTAAACCATGTCCCGTTGTATAACGTCTCAATGATGTTGGTGGTGGAGGTAGGAACATGGGTCTAATGATTTCCTTATACTTATATCTTGTGGTACCTTTCAGTTTTCCGCTAGCATTCTTGTGGGCATTCGAAAGTTCCAAAATTTGTTTATATCCATTCAGATCTTCTTTATTGAAATTTTCTGGTATATCGTAGAATATCAGCTCATATATTCCAGGCGTCCCTCTCACTTGTTTTCCAGCAATTTTGATGTAGCCTGTACGACCATCAAAATCAATTTCATTATATCCAAGACGCCATTTTGAATTACTGGAATCGTATATGGGGCCATATACTTTGTCTATTTTATCGTCCTCTGTCCAATATTCTTTCATGAATCGAATGCTCATCACAGGATACTGCTCAAGGTATGACTCAATAGCTGCAGGATCAATTACATCGGTGTCACCATCAGTCTCTTCAGATTCCTCATCTTCCTCGAACACACCATCGTCACTTTTACCGCTAGCGCTAGCAATACGTTCAAGTTTTCGAAATTGAATTTCCAATGCTTTCTCTTCATCATCTTCTTTTTCAGTTTTTTCACTTTCATTCCATACTTTCAGCTGTTCTTTTTTCGATAGTGTTGAAGGTTCATTTTTTATGTCACTGTCAATCAATCGACTTTTTGTCGATACTAGTTTTTTCAGGGGTGTAGATATTGGTTGGAAAAATTTCTGTATTGTCTCATCCTCCTCGGACCTACCTAATTTCAAAGTTAGATATTTCTTCCTTATAGCCTTGGCTATTTCACCGATTTTATTTTTGCGAATGACGTCGACCTCTTTGCTGGACGGTTTCATGATGATGAATATGATACATCACAATGTAATCATACTTTTATAAATTTGTCGAAGCCCTGTCGATAGCGACCTGAATTCAGATCACACTCCTTGACAATAACCATTGCACCATATTTTTCACCCCAACAATCTGCACAAAGTCGCTTGAATTCATCGAATGTGACGTCTGGGGAGACGTGTTCATCAAACACATGCTTTAAATTCACCTCGTCTTGTTTAAATAGCACAATCAGGTTACAATTGTCTCGAAGCATTTGCTTTCTAGCAAAACTGTATGTCTGGCCAATGTATATAGCGTCAATACCTCGATGTCGACACATCGAATAATATTCTTGAATTTTTTGTTGTGAATCGCAAGAAATGTCATCGAAAATGAAGACGGAATTTGGTTTTGCTTCGTTGGGACATATGATTTCATCATTATCTTTGTATGGAAAATAACCTACTCCTTTGACCGCCTTCAATACCTCTTCGAGCAGCTGGTACTTGGGTTGATACAGCGATTTTGAGTATACGTATACGTTTTCAAATTTGGCACCATTAGGATGAAACAGCAGTGCCAGTGCGGCATTTGTTTTTCCACATCCACTCGGTCCGCAGATGATTGCACGAAATGAGTTTGGTAATAAGGCACCATGTTTACTTGAATCTCTCGTACCTGCACCATCATTCAGATGGTCCAAGTTTTCGATTGGTAGGATGTTTTTCTGCTGAACGGTTCTCATGATGTGATATCGATGTCTCGTAACATCATTAGTCATTTTTAATGTTGATCTATCGTGGAGAGGGTGTGGTAAATTCATTAATCAATAAACTACCATTCGAACTACATCTACCCGGTTATTCGTATTGTGGTCCTGGAACCAAATTACAAAAGCGACTAGAGCGTGGTGATACGGGTATCAATCCGTTGGATGAGGCTTGTAAAGAACACGATATCGCATACTCTGAAAACACTTATGTGGAGGAACGTCATAAGGCCGATCACGTATTGGAAAATAGAGCGTGGGAACGAGTCAAATCGAAGGACGCGAAATTTGGTGAGAAAGCAGCCGCTTGGTTTGTCACCGCAGGCATGAAGGCGAAACGTAAACTCGGTATGGGTATGGGGCAAAAGCAACACCCATTTTCGAAAATTGTAAACAATATACTTGGCGTTTCGAAAAAACAAACATTTGGTCATGGTAATGATAATAACGATCTGCATCAGGGTAGTGGTTTGAATCGATCATCTGTAGCAGCTTTGCGTGCAGCTCGAAACGCAATAAAAAAAGTTGGAGGTCGAAAGAGAATACGAATACCTCGAATTATACCTTTACCGGCGACTTCATCATCATCATCATCGATGGGAAAAAGTGGAGGATTTCTACCGCTAATCCCACTATTCGCAGGCCTCTCAGCTTTAGGGTCGTTGGCTGGGGGGGCTAGTGCCATTGCAAAGACTGTCATCGATGCCAAGAATGCAAAGAAAAAATGGACGAAGATAAGCGTCACAATCAAGCTATGGAGCATTTAGGGTCTGGTGTGTATCTGCGTAAAACACGTAAAGGATTCGGTCTACACTTGAAGAAGAATGCGTCTCCGAAATGTGCCAAAGGAGGCAGAGGTCTAAACTTGAAGAAGCGTCAGTCAAAAAACTTCTAGCTGAGCTGCCCAATAGAGCATTATATGATGGAGAGATTATAAAGTATGCAAAAAAGCTGAAAATACCATACTTTCGAGGTGTTTTCATGCGAGACACTCTGCCTAACTGACCACGACGTTGTGAGTGTGCAGTGGTGAATTTAGATTCCTCCATTAATTCAGGTACACATTGGGTAGCTTATAGAAAAGTTGGAAACACTGTTCGATATTTTGATAGTTATGGTAATTTGAAGCCGCCAGAAGAATTGGCTGAATATTTCGGACGCAGCGTTGATATTTTATATAACAATAAACAATATCAAAATTATAATCAAATCAATTGTGGACAATTATGTTTAGAATTTCTACTACATTCCAAATAAATGAATGTGTTTGATGAATTGAATCTTATTACTTTCCTCCACACCAATCAAGCATCATGTCTATGATATCAACTCTGAAGGGTCGGACTTCGACGCTATCTATCGATTTCTCCCCACCGATTCAATTAGAGTCTGATTCTGATTATGGCTTAGCTTTACTCAGTTTTCATTCATACAACAGCATACCCAATATTGAAAAGGACACAAAGTATTGATATTCCTGTTGGAGCTCACGAAATTGAAGATATTGAAAGGCTGTTCAGAAAAGATCTTGTCGTACCAACTTCGCAAAAGAAAAATTCACCACCGTCAGAGAAGCCCGAAGACTTTTTCTATCTCAGACCGAATAATAATACTTTGAAAAGTGAAATTTTTTGTAAGCACCATGCAATCGATTTCACTCGGAACAATAGTTTAGCAAACATATTAGGATTCTCACCTAAAATTTTGGAACGTGACATTCACTATGTATCCGATCAGCCTGTGAACATTATAAAAGTACGAACGATTCATGTGGACAGCAACATTACCTCTGGAGCCTTCTACAACGACAGACCATCCCACACGATCTACGAATTCGCTATTGACGCTGATCCAGGCTACGCCATCGACGAAACGCCAAATCATCTCATCTATCTGCCCATCGCTACTCATACATGTGAAATTCATAATATCACACTCAAAGTGCTCGATCAAAACTTTCAATTAGTCAATTTTCGAAACGAAGAAATCATCATTCGATTGGAGCTGAAGCAATTATGGTGTTAGGTGTTTATAAAAGCCGCTCCACTGTTTCCCAGCCATCAGTCTTCAAGAAGACCTTCATCAGCCACACTCGACAGCTCTGTCTGCAGAATATAAAATTTCTCAAGTCTCTTGGCTACCATGTTATCTGCACAAGTGTTTAACATCTTCCGAAAACCTCACCTAGATGAATCCATACAAAAGGTGGAATGGCGGACATACTACCCCTATGTCAAGTCTTTTCGTAACAATGATGTTATAGAAATCAATATTAATCAGTCTGATGCCTTCGATGCTCTGTATGATAGTCTGCTACATATTAGTGGAAAAATCACTCGAACTAAAGGTGCTGGACGTATATCTTTTGTCAATAATGCTGGGGCATATATGTTCCAATCCATCAGTTATGATCAAAATGGTAAAGAATTGGAATCTGTACGTGAAGTTGGAACTGTCAGCACCGTCAAAGGATATCTATGCTATACTGTCGAAGATTCAAAACATTTAGTTATTGCAGGTTGGACCTACCCCAATAATGTTGATGTCGTCAATGAAGTGGATTTAACGTTCAGTATGCTCATTCCTCTGAAGCACTTACTAAACATTTTCAACGATTACGAGTGCGTTTCCTATGGCAAGCATTCAATTCGCTTAGTACGAGCAGGAAACGATAACAACTGCTTCAAAATCACCGAAGCTATTGGGGCGACTGTTGACACAGAAGTACAATTGGAAATCGAGAATGTGGAACTCAAAGTGAAAAGATTGTATTCAAGCGATCAAATTAAATTACAACTTTTGAAGGCAATCAAGGCTGACACTCCTATCCTTATACCTTTCAGAAAATGGGAATTGCATATGCTGCCTTCTCTCACCACAGGTGCCACCAATGAAATATGGGCCGTCAAAACTTCATCGTTTCTCGAAAGCCCTCGATATGTCATCGTTTGCTTTCAATCAAACCACGATCAAAATAAAGTGAATAATGATCCAACACTTTTTAATCATGTGAACATTACGAATATCACATTAACACTCAACGGAGAAAGTTACCCGAAGGAAAAGATGCATTTGGCCTTCAATAAAGGAGCCTTTCCACAAGCCTACTTTAACTATTCTCAATTTGGGTATAGTTACAAAAATACCACCATACATACCCCACTCCTCGGTTATGCCGAATTTTCCGGTAAACAACCTATTTTCGTTATAGATTGTTCTCGACGCGATGAAAGTGTTAAAAGTTCCAGCGTCGACGTCAAACTTGAAATTGAAGCTTCTCAAGGTTTTCCCGCCAATACTCGCGCCTATTGCATCATTGTTCACGATAACATTATCGAACACCTCCCGCTCAGTGAAATTATCAAAAAGTGGAACTGATTCGATTTCATCGGCAGTTTGAGTCAGATATTCATCATGAGAGTTGCGTTCGTAGACATTCAGGGGTTTGTTGTTGAACAGCAATTTCACCCAAAGGAGATTGCTATAAGAATTGGAGTTCAATGTAGTAATTATTTACTGCTGCCAAAAAAACCATTCTCATTGCTAAGTAAAGAAGACCGATGTGGGGTTTGTTTCTTGGAGAAAAACGTTCATGGCCTGAGATATTCTTCAGGCTTTGTGGAATACAACTTGCTAGATGATATTCTCCGGGAGAATTTGTGTGACATTGATATCATTTATGTGCGAGGCTATCAGAAGAAGGAATTGCTGATTGAAAAATTAGCTCAATTCAATGTACATGCAAAAGTTGTGAATCTGGAGGATTTCGATGATTCATGGTGGGTTGTTCCAACTTTCCAGGATAGCACCAAGATACCCTGTATGCATCACCTGCGTCGCTGTTGTGGTGACTCCAATCATAGTTGTAGTTTACGAAACGTTGATATTTTATATGAATGGTTTGAAAATATGCTACCAAAATAATTTGTGATCTCTCTCTCAATAAAAATCTTATCATTATTATTTATGAAAAAACTTTATTTTATTCTGAAATCCTGTTGGGAAACCCCGATGTAGATTGACGTTTTATCGCTTTGACGTTTCGTCGTTTTGACGTTTCGTCGTTTTGACGTTTCGTTGTTTTGACGTTTCGTCGTTTTGACGTTTCGTCGTTTTGACGTTTCGCCGTATGACGCTTAACGTTTTCGACGTTTCACCGTACGACGCATGACGTATGTTGTAGGTCGGGGTGGGCCATTGAAACGGTGTGGGGTGGGTCATTGGGGAGGTGCACCTGTGTACCCTCCGAAAATATTTATGGGGGTTCGAACGACCCAGGTGGGGCTATTAGATAGGTTAGGTAAGCCCCTGGTGGGACTATTTTAGATAGGTTAGGTATGCTACTGACTCGGCTTATCAAGGTAGGTTAGCCACATTGCGGTTGCGTTACAACCCGCCCTGTATTACTACTTTTATACACAGCATAACATCAAAATCGAATACAACCCATATACTATCAATTCAACCTTCTGTTCGATTCGGTTGCTCGTATGTATAACGGAAGAACAGTAACCTGGTGAGTATTTCTATTTAAACATCACCACGATATAATAGAATACAACTCAGTTTCAATTATCGTTTCGTCTAACCTTTTAACCTTCTGTTCGATTCAGTCGCTAGTATGTGTAACGGAAGAACAGTTACCTGGTGAATATAACTATATAAACATAATCGAATACAACCCAGATACGATGATTGTTCAATCTATCCATTTGACCTTCTGCTCGATTCGGTCGCTTGTATGTGAAAACGAAAGAACAGTTACCTGGTGAGTATTGCTATATAAACATCACCACGATATAATCGAATACAACTCAGTTTCAATTATCGTTTCGTCTAATCATTTAACCTTCTGTTCGATTCAGTCGCTAGTATGTGTAACGGAAGTACCGTCACCTGGTTAGTATCACTATATATACAGTATTGCGATATGATCGGATACCACCCAGATACATTGATTGTTCAGACTATCCATTCAACTTTCTGTTCGTTTTGGTCGCTCGTATGTATAACGGAAGAACAGTTACCTGGTGAGTATAACTATATAAACATAATCGAATACAACCCAGATACGATGATTGTTCAATCTATCCATTTAACCTTCTGCTCGATTCGGTCGCTTGTATGTGAAAACGAAAGAACAGTTACCTGGTGAGTATTTCTATATAAACATCACCACGATATAATCGAATACAACTCAGTTTCAATTATCGTTTCGTCTAACCATTTAACCTTCTGTTCGATTCAGTCGCTAGTATGTGTAACGGAAGAACAGTAACCTGGTGAGTATTTCTATATAAACATCACCACGATATAATAGAATACAACTCAGTTACAATTATCGTTTCGTCTAACCATTTAACTTTCTGTTCGATTTAGTCGCTAGTATGTGTAACGGAAGTACCGTCACCTGGTATGTATCACTATATATACAGTATTGCGATATAATCGGATACCACCCTGATACATTGATTGTTCAGACTATCCATTCAACTTTCTGTTCGTTTCGGTCGCTCGTATGTAAAACAAGAATACCGTCACCTAGTGTGTATAACTATATACACAGCATAACATCATAATCGAATACAACCCATATACTATCCATTCAACCTTCTGTTCAATTCAGTCGCTCGTATGTATAACGGAAGAACAGTTACCTGGTGAGTATAACTATATAAACATAATCGAATACAACCCAGATACGATGATTGTTCAATCTATACTGAATTCAACCTTCTGCTCGATTCGGTCGCTTGTAGGTAAAACGGAACAACAGTTACCTGGTGAGTATTGCTACATAAACATCATCACGATATCATCGAATACAACTCAGATACAATTATCGTTTCGTCTAACCATTTAACCTTCTGTTCGATTCAGTCGCTAGTATGTGTAACGGAAGAACAGTTACCTGGTGAGTATAACTATATAAACATAATCGAATACAACCCAGATACGATGATTGTTCAATCTATCCATTTGACCTTCTGCTCGATTCGGTCGCTTGTATGTGAAAACGAAAGAACAGTAACCTGGTGAGTATTTCTATATAAACATCACCACGATATAATAGAATACAACTCAGTTACAATTATCGTTTCGTCTAACCATTCAACCTTCTGTTCGATTCAGTCGCTAGTATGTGTAACGGAAGTACCGTCACCTGGTTAGTATCACTATATATACAATATTGCGATATAATCGGATACCACCCAGATACATTGATTGTTCAGACTATCCATTCAACTTTCTGTTCGTTTCGGTCGCTCGTATGTAAAACGGGAATACCGTCACCTAGTGTGTATAACTATATACACAGCATAACATCATAATCGAATACAACCCATATACTATCCATTCAACCTTCTGTTCGATTCGGTTGCTCGTATGTATAACGGAAGAACAGTAACCTGGTGAGTATTTCTATATAAACATCACCACGATATAATAGAATACAACTCAGTTACAATTATCGTTTCGTCTAACCATTCAACCTTCTGTTCGATTCAATCGCTAGTATGTGTAACGGAAGTACCGTCACCTGGTTAGTATCACTATATATACAGTAATGCGATATAATCGGATACCACCCAGATACATTGATTGTTCAGACTATCCATTCAACTTTCTGTTCGTTTCGGTCGCTCGTATGTGAAACGGGAATACCGTCACCTAGTGTGTTTAACTATATACACAGCATAACATCATAATCGAATACAACCCAGATACTATCCATTCAACCTTCTGTTCGATTCGGTTGCTCGTATATATAACGGAAGAACAGTAACCTGGTGAGTATTTCTATATAAACATCACCACGATATAATAGAATACAACTCAGTTACAATTATCGTTTCGTCTAACCATTCAACCTTCTGTTCGATTCAGTCGCTAGAATGTGTAACGATAGTACCGTCACCTAGTATGTATCACTATATATACAGTATTGCGATATAATCGGATACCACCCTGATACATTGATTGTTCAGACTATTCATTCAACTTTCTGTTCGTTTCGGTCGCTCGTATGTAAAACAAGAATACCGTCACCTAGTGTGTATAACTATATACACAGCATAACATCATAATCGAATACAACCCATATACTATCCATTCAACCTTCTGTTCAATTCAGTCGCTCGTATGTATAACGGAAGAACAGTTACCTGGTGAGTATAACTATATAAACATAATCGAATACAACCCAGATACGATGATTGTTCAATCTATACTGAATTCAACCTTCTGCTCGATTCGGTCGCTTGTATGTAAAACGGAAGAACAGTTACCTGGTGAGTATTGCTATATAAACATCATCACGATATCATCGAATACAACTCAGATACAATTATCGTTTCGTCTAACCATTTAACCTTCTGTTCGATTCAGTCGCTAGTATGTGTAACGGAAGAACAGTTACCTGGTAAGTATAACTATATAAACATAATCGAATACAACCCAGATACGATGATTGTTCAATCTATCCATTTAAACTTCTGCTCGATTCGGTCGCTTGTATGTGAAAACGAAAGAACAGTTACCTGGTGAGTATTTCTATATAAACATCACCACGATATAATCGAATACAACTCAGTTTCAATTATCGTTTCGTCTAACCATTTAACCTTCTGTTCGATTCAGTCGCTAGTATGTGTTACGGAAGTACCGTCACCTGGTTAGTATCACTATATATACAGTATTGCGATATAATCGGATACCACCCAGATACATTGATTGTTCAGACTATCCATTCAACTTTCTGTTCGTTTCAGTTGCTCGTATGTGAAACGGGAATACCGTCACCTAGTGTGTATAACTATATACACAGCATAACATCATAATCGAATACAACCCATATACTATCCATTCAACCTTCTGTTCGATTCGGTTGCTCGTATGTATAACGGAAGAACAGTTACCTGGTGAGTATAACTATATAAACATCACCACGATATAATAGAATACAACTCAGTTACAATTATCGTTTCGTCTAACCATTTAACCTTCTGTTCGATTCAGTCGCTATTATGTGTAACGGAAGTACCGTCACCTGGTATGTATCACTATATATACAGTATTGCGATATAATCGGATACCACCCTGATACATTGATTGTTCAGACTATCCATTCAACTTTCTGTTCGTTTCGGTCGCTCGTATGTAAAACAAGAATACCGTCACCTAGTGTGTATAACTATATACACAGCATAACATCATAATCGAATACAACCCATATACTATCCATTCAACCTTCTGTTCAATTCAGTCGCTCGTATGTGTAACGGAAGAACAGTTACCTGGTGAGTATAACTATATAAAAATAATCGAATACAACCCAGATACGATGATTGTTCAATCTATCCATTTGACCTTCTGCTCGATTCGGTCGCTTGTATGTGAAAACGAAAGAACAGTTACCTGGTGAGTATTCCTATATAAACATCACCAAGATATAATCGAATACAACTCAGTTTCAATTATCGTTTCGTCTAACCATTTAACCTTCTGTTCGATTCAGTCGCTAGTATGTGTAACGGAAGAACAGTAACCTGGTGAGTATAACTATATAAACATAATCGAATACAACCCAGATACGATGATTGTTCAATCTATCCATTTGACCTTCTGCTCGATTCGGTCGCTTGTATGTGAAAACGAAAGAACAGTTACCTGGTGAGTATTTCTATATAAACATCACCACGATATAATCGAATACAACTCAGTTTCAATTATCGTTTCGTCTAACCATTTAACCTTCTGTTCGATTCAGTCGCTAGTATGTGTAACGGAAGTACCGTCACCTGGTTAGTATCAATATATATACAGTATTGCGATATAATCGGACACCACCCAGATACATTGATTTTTCAGACTATCCATTCAACTTTCTGTTCGTTTCGGTCGCTCGTATGTGAAGGGGGAATACCGTCACCTAGTGTGTTTAACTATATACACAGCATAACATCATAATCGAATACAACCCAGATACTATCCATTCAACCTTCTGTTCGATTCGGTTGCTCGTATGTATAACGGAAGAACAGTAACCTGGTGAGTATTTCTATATAAACATCACCACGATATAATAGAATACAACTCAGTTACAATTATCGTTTCGTCTAACCATTTAACCTTCTGTTCGATTCAGTCGCTAGTATGTGTAAGAGAAGTACCGTCACCTGGTATGTATCACTATATACAGTATTGCGATATAATCGGATACCACCCTGATACATTGATTGTTCAGACTATCCATTCAACTTTCTGTTCGTTTCGGTCGCTCGTATGTGAAACAAGAATACCGTCATCTAGTGTGTATAACTATATACACAGCATAACATCATAATCGAATACAACCCATATACTATCCATTCAACCTTCTGTTCAATTCAGTCGCTCGTATGTATAACGGAAGAACAGTTACCTGGTGAGTATAACTATATAAACATATTCGAATACAACCCAGATACGATGATTGTTCAATCTATACTGAATTCAACCTTCTGCTCGATTCGGTCGCTTGAATGTAAAACGGAAGAACAGTTACCTGGTGAGTATTGCTATATAAACATCATCACGATATCATCGAATACAACTCAGATACAATTATCATTTCGTCTAACCATTTAACCTTCTGTTCGATTCAGTCGCTAGTATGTGTAACGGAAGAACAGTTACCTGGTGAGTATAACTATATAAAGATTATCGAATACAACCCAGATACGATGATTGTTCAATCTATCTATTCAACCTCTTGCTCGATTCGGTCGCTTGTATGTAAAACTGAAGAACAGTTACCTGGTGAGTATTGCTATATAAACATCATCACGATATCATCGAATACAACTCAGATACAATTATCGTTTTGTCTCACCATTTGACCTTCTGTTCGATTCAGTCGCTAGTATGTGTGACGGAAGTACCGTCACCTGGTTAGTATCACTATATATACAGTATTGCGATATAATCGGATACCACCCAGATACATTGATTGTTCAGACTATCCATTCAACTTTCTGTTCGTTTCGGTCGCTCGTATGTAAAACAAGAATACCGTCACCTAGTGTGTATAACCATATACTCAGCATAACATCATAATCGTATACAACCCATATACTATCCATTCAACCTTCTGTTCAATTCAGTCGCTCGTATGTATAACGGAAGAACAGTTACCTGGTGAGTATAACTATATAAACATAATCGAATACAACCCAGTTACGATGATTGTTCAATCTATCCATTTGACCTTCTGCTCGATTCGGTCGCTTGTATGTGAAAACGAAAGAACAGTAACCTGGTGAGTATTTCTATATAAACATCACCACGATATAATAGAATACAACTCAGTTACAATTATCGTTTCGTCTAACCATTTGACCTACTGTTCGATTCAGTCGCTAGTATGTGTAACGAAAGTACCGTCACCTGGTTAGTATCACTATATATACAATATTGCGATATAATCGGATACCACCCAGATACATTGATTGTTCAGACTATCCATTCAACTTTCTGTTCGTTTCGGTCGCTCGTATGTAAAACGGGAATACCGTCACCTAGTGTGTATAACTATATACACAGCATAACATCATAATCGAATACAACCCATATACTATCCATTCAACCTTCTGTTCGATTCGGTTGCTCGTATGTATAACGGATGAACTGTAACCTGGTGAGTATTTCTATATAAACATCACCACGATATAATAGAATACAACTCAGTTACAATTATCGTTTCGTCTAACCATTTAACCTTCTGTTCGATTCAGTCGCTAGTATGTGTAACGGAAGTACCGTCACCTGGTATGTATCACTATATATACAGTATTGCGATATAATCGGATACCACCCTGATACATTGATTGTTCAGACTATCCATTCAACTTTCTGTTCGTTTCGGTCGCTCGTATGTAAAACAAGAATACCGTCACCTAATGTTTATAACTATATACACAGCATAACATCATAATCGAATACAACCCATATACTATCCATTCAACCTTCTGTTCAATTCAGTCGCTCGTATGTATAACGGAAGAACAGTTACCTGGTGAGTATAACTATATAAACATAATCGAATACAACCCAGATACGATGATTGTTCAATCTATACTGAATTCAACCTTCTGCTCGATTCGGTCGCTTGTATGTAAAACGGAAGAACAGTTACCTGGTGAGTATTGCTATATAAACATCATCACGATATCATCGAATACGACTCAGAGACAATTATCGTTTCGTCTAACCATTTAACCTTTTGTTCGATTCAGTCGCTAGTATGTGTAACGGAAGAACAGTTACCTGGTGAGTATAACTATATAAACATAATCGAATACAACCCAGATACGATGATTGTTCAATCTATCCATTCGACCTTCTGCTCGATTCGGTCGCTTGTATGTGAAAACGAAAGAACAGTTACCTGGTGAGTATTTCTATATAAACATCACCACGATATAATCGAATACAACTCAGTTTCAATTATCGTTTCGTCTAACCATTTAACCTTCTGTTCGATTCAGTCGCTAGTATGTGTAACGGAAGTACCGTCACCTGGTTAGTATCACTATATATACAGTATTGCGATATAATCGGATACCACCCAGATACATTGATTGTTCAGACTATCCATTCAACTTTCTGTTCGTTTCGGTCGCTCGTATGTAAAACGGGAATACCGTCACCTAGTGTGTATAACTATATACACAGCATAACATCATAATCTAATACAACCCATATACTATCCATTCAACCTTCTGTTCGATTCGGTTGCTCGTATGTATAACGGAAGAACAGTAACCTGGTGAGTATTTCTATATAAACATCACCACGATATAATAGAATACAACTCAGTTACAATTATCGTTTCGTCTAACCATTTAACCTTCTGTTCGATTCAGTCGCTAGTATGTGTAACGGAAGTACCGTCACCTGGTATGTATCACTATATATACAGTATTTCGATATAATCGGATACCACCCTGATACATTGATTGTTCAGACTATCCATTCAACTTTCTGTTCGTTTCGGTCGCTCGTATGTAAAACAAGAATACCGTCACCTAGTGTGTATAACTATATACACAGCATAACATCATAATCGAATACAACCCATATACTCTCCATTCAACCTTCTGTTCAATTCAGTCGCTCGTATGTATAACGGAAGAACAGTTACCTGGTGAGTATAACTATGTAAACATAATCGAATACAACCCAGATACGATGGTTGTTCAATCTATACTGAATTCAACCTTCTGCTCGATTCGGTCGCTTGTATGTAAAACGGAAGAACAGTTACCTGGTGAGTATTGCTATATAAACATCATCACGATATCATCGAATACAACTCAGATACAATTATCGTTTCGTCTAACCATTTAACCTTCTGTTCGATTCAGTCGCTAGTATGTGTAACGGAAGAACAGTTACCTGGTGAGTATAACTATATAAACATTATCGAATACAACCCAGATACGATGATTGTTCAATCTATCTATTCAACCTCCTGCTCGATTCGGTCGCTTGTATGTAAAACGGAAGAACAGTTACCTGGTGAGTATTGCTATATAAACATCATCACGATATCATCGAATACAACTCAGATACAATTATCGTTTTGTCTAACCATTTAACCTTCTGTTCGATTCAGTCGCTAGTATGTGTAACGGAAGTACCGTCACCTGGTAAATATCACTATATATACAGTATTGCGATATAATCGGATACCACCCAGATACATTGATTGTTCAGTCTATCCATTCAACTTTCTTTTTGTTTCGGTCGCTCGTATGTGAAACGGGAATACCGTCACCTAGTGTGTATAACTATATACACAGCATAACATCATAATCGAATACAACCCATATACTATCCATTCAACCTTCTGTTCAATTCAGTCGCTCGTATGTATAACGGAAGAACAGTTACCTGGTGAGTATTTCTATATAAACATCACCACGATATAATAGAATACAACTCAATTTCAATTATCGTTTCGTCTAACCATTCAACCTTCTGTTCGATTCATTCGCTAGTATGTGTAACGGAAGTACCGTCACCTGGTATGTATCACTATATATACAGTATTGCGATATAATCGGATACCACCCTGATACATTGATTGTTCAGACTATCCATTCAACTTTCTGTTCGTTTCGGTCACTCGTATGTGAAACAAGAATACCGTCACCTAGTGTGTATAACTATATACACAGCATAACATCATAATCGAATACAACCCATATACTATCCATTCAACCTTCTGTTCAATTCAGTCGCTCGTATGTATAACGGAAGAACAGTTACCTGGTGAGTATAACTATAAAAACATAATCGAATACAACCCAGATACGATGATTGTTCAATCTATACTGAATTCAACCTTCTGCTCGATTCGGTCGCTTGTATGTAAAACGGAAGAACAGTTACCTGGTGAGTATTGCTATATAAACATCATCACGATATCACCGAATACAACTCAGATACAATTATCGTTTCGTCTAACCATTTAACCTTCTGTTCGATTCAGTCGCTAGTATGTGTAACGGAAGAACAGTTACCTGGTGAGTATAACTATATAAACATAATCGAATACAACCCAGATACGATGATTGTTCAATCTATCCATTTGACCTTCTGCTCGATTCGGTCGCTTGTATGTGAAAACGAAAGAACAGTTACCTGGTGAGTATTGCTATATAAACATCATCACGTTATCATCGAATACAACTCAGATACAATTATCGTTTCGTTTAACCATTTAACCTTCTGTTCGATTCAGTCGCTAGTATGTGTAACGGAAGTACCGTCACCTGGTTAGTATCACTATATATACAGTATTGCGATATAATCGGCTACCACCCAGATACATTGATTGTTCAGACTATCCATTCAACTTTCTGTTCGTTTCGGTCGCTCGTATGTGAAACGGGAATACCGTCACCTAGTGTGTTTTACTATATACACAGCATAACATCATAATCGAACACAACCCAGATACTATCCATTCAACCTTTTGTTCGATTCGGTTGCTCGTATGTATAACGGAAGAACAGTAACCTGGTGAGTATTTCTATATAAACATCACCACGATATAATAGAATACAACTCAGTTACAATTATCGTTTCGTCTAACCATTTAACCTTCTGTTCGATTCAGTCGCTAGTATGTGTAACGGAAGTACCGTCACCTGGTATGTATCACTATATATACAGTATTGCGATATAATCGGATACCACCCTGATACATTGATTGTTCAGACTATCCATTCAACTTTCTGTTCGTTTCGGTCGCTCGTATGTAAAACAAGAATACCGTCACCTAGGGTGTATAACTATATACACAGCATAACATCATAATCGAATACAACCCATATACTATCCATTCAACCTTCTGTTCAATTCAGTCGCTCGTATGTGTAACGGAAGAACAGTTACCTGGTGAGTATAACTATATAAACAATATCGAATACAACTCAGATACGATGATTGTTCAATCTATCCATTTGACCTTCTGCTCGATTCGGTCGCTTGTATGTGAAAACGAAAGAACAGTTACCTGGTGAGTATTTCTATATAAACATCACCACGATATAATCGAATACAACTCAGTTTCAATTATCGTTTCGTCTGACCATTTAACCTTCTGTTCGATTCAGTCGCTAGTATGTGAAAACGAAAGAACAGTTACCTGGTGAGTATTTCTATATAAACATCACCACGATATAATCGAATACAACTCAGTTTCAATTATCGTTTCTTCTAACCATTTAACCTTCTGTTCGATTCAGTCGCTAGTATGTGTAACGGAAGTACTGTCACCTGGTTAGTATCACTATATATACAGTATTGCGATATAATCGGATACCACCCAGATACATTGATTGTTCAGACTATCCATTCAACTTTCTGTTCGTTTCGGTCACTCGTATGTGAAACGGGAATACCGTCACCTAGTGTGTATAACTATATACACAGCATAACATCATAATCGAATACAACCCAGATACTATCCATTCAACCTTCTGTTCGATTCGGTTGCTCGTATGTATAACGGAAGAACAGTAACCTGGTGAGTATTTCTATATAAACATCACCACGATATAATAGAATACAACTCAGTTACAATTATCGTTTCGTCTAACCATTTAACCTTCTGTTCGATTCAGTCGCTAGTATGTGTAACGGAAGTACCGTCACCTGGTATGTATCACTATATATACAGTATTGCGATATAATCGGATACCACCCAGATACATTGATTGTTCAGACTATCCATTCAACTTTCTGTTCGTTTCGGTCGCTCGTATGTAAAACGGGAATACCGTCACCTAGTGTGTATAACTATATACACAGCATAACATCATAATCGAATACAACCCATATACTATCCATTCAACCTTCTGTTCGATTCGGTTGCTCGTATGTATAACGGAAGAACAGTAACCTGGTGAGTATTTCTATTCAAACATCACCACGATATAATAGAATACAACTCAGTTACAATTATCGTTTCGTCTAACCATTTAACCTTCTGTTCGATTCAGTCGCTAGTATGTGTAACGGAAGAACAGTTACCTGGTGAGTATAACTATATAAACATAATCGAATACAACCCAGATACGATGATTGTTCAATCTATACTGAATTCAACCTTCTGCTCGATTCGGTCGCTTGTATGTAAAACGGAAGAACAGTTACCTGGTGAGTATTGCTATATGAACATCATCACGATATCATCGAATACAACTCAGATACAATTATCGTTTCGTCTAACCATTTAACCTTCTGTTCGATTCAGTCGCTAGTATGTGTAACGGAAGAACAGTTACCTGGTGAGTATAACTATATAAACATAATCGAATACAACCCAGATACGATGATTGTTCAATCTATCCGCTTGACCTTCTGCTCGATTCGGTCGCTTGTATGTGAAAACGAAAGAACAGTAACCTGGTGAGTATTTCTATATAAACATCACCACGATATAATAGAATACAACTCAGTTACAATTATCGTTTCGTCTAACCATTTAACCTTCTGTTCGATTCAGTCGCTAGTATGTGTAACGGAAGTACCGTCACCTGGTTAGTATCACTATATATACAGTATTGCGATATAATCGGATATCACCCAGATACATTGATTGTTCAGACTATCCATTCAACTTTCTGTTCGTTTCGGTCGCTCGTATGTAAAACGAGAATACCGTCACCTAGTGTGTATAACTATATACACAGCATAACATCATAATCGAATACAACCCATATACTATCCATTCAACCTTCTGTTCGATTCGGTTGCTCGTATGTATAACGGAAGAACATTTACCTGGTGAGTATAACTATATAAATATAATCGAATACAACCCAGATACGATGATTGTTCAATCTATACTGAATTCAACCTTCTGCTCGATTCGGTCGCTTGTATGTAAAACGGAAGAAAAGTTACCTGGTGAGTATTGCTATATAAACATCATCACGATATCATCGAATACAACTCAGATACAATTATCGTTTCGTCTAACCATTTAAACTTCTGTTCGATTCAGTCGCTAGTATGTGTAACGGAAGAACAGTTACCTGGTGAGTATAACTATATAAACATTATCGAATACAACCCAGATACGATGATTGTTCAATCTATCTATTCAACCTCCTGCTCGATTCGGTCGCTTGTATGTAAAACGGAAGAACAGTTACCTGGTGAGTATTGCTATATAAACATCATCACGATATCATCGAATACAACTCAGATACAATTATCGTTTTGTCTAACCATTTACCCTTCTGTTCGATTCAGTCGCTAGTATGTGTAACGGAAGTACCGTCACCTGGTTAGTATCACTATATATACAGTATTGCGATATAATCGGATACCACCCAGATACATTGATTGTTCAGTCTATCCATTCAACTTTCTTTTTGTTTCGGTCGCTCGTATGTAAAACGGGAATACCGTCACCTAGTGTGTATAACTATATACACAGCATAACATCATAATCGAATACAACCTATATACTATCCATTCAACCTTCTGTTCAATTCAGTCGCTCGTATGTATAACGGAAGAACAGTTACCTGGTGAGTATAACTATATAAACATAATCGAATACAACCCAGATACGATGATTGTTCAATCTATCCATTTGACCTTCTGCTCGATTCGGTCGCTTGTATGTGAAAACGAAAGAACAGTAACCTGGTGAGTATTTCTATATAAACATCACCACGATATAATAGAATACAACTCAGTTACAATTATCGTTTCGTCTAACCATTTAACCTTCTGTTCGATTCAGTCGCTAGTATGTGTAACGGAAGAACAGTTACCTGGTGAGTATAACTATATAAACATTATCGAATACAACCCAGATACGATGATTGTTCAATCTATCTATTCAACCTCCTGCTCGATTCGGTCGCTTGTATGTAAAACGGAAGAACAGTTACCTGGTGAGTATTGCTATATAAACATCATCACGTTATCATCGAATACAACTCAGATACAATTATCGTTTCGTCTAACCATTTAACCTTCTGTTCGATTCAGTCGCTAGTATGTGTAACGGAAGTACCGTCACCTGGTTAGTATCACTATATATACAGTATTGCGATATAATCGGATACCACCCAGATACATTGATTGTTCAGACTATCCATTCAACTTTCTGTTCGTTTCGGTCGCTCGTATGTGAAACGGGAATACCGTCACCTAGTGTGTTTAACTATATACACAGCATAACATCATAATCGAATACAACCCAGATACTATCCATTCAACCTTCTGTTCGATTCGTTTGCTCGTATGTATAACGGAAGAACAGTAACCTGGTGAGTATTTCTATATAAACATCACCACGATATAATAGAATACAACTCAGTTACAATTATCGTTTCGTCTAACCATTTAACCTTCTGTTCGATTCAGTCGCTAGTATGTGTAACGGAAGTACCGTCACCTGGTTAGTATCACTATATATACAGTATTGCGATATAATCGGATACCACCCAGATACATTGATTGTTCAGACTATCCATTCAACTTTCTGTTCGTTTCGGTCGCTCGTATGTAAAACGGGAATACCGTCACCTAGTGTGTATAACTATATACACAGCATAACATCATAATCGAATACAACCCATATACTATCCATTCAACCTTCTGTTCGATTCGGTTGCTCGTATGTATAACGGAAGAACAGTAACCTGGTGAGTATTTCTATATAAACATCACCACGATATAATAGAATACAACTCAGTTACAATTATCGTTTCGTCTAACCATTTAACCTTCTGTTCGATTCAGTCGCTAGTATGTGTAACGGAAGAACAGTTACCTGGTGAGTATAACTATATAAACATTATCGAATACAACCCAGAGACGATGATTGTTCAATCTATCTATCCAACCTCCTGCTCGATTCGGTCGCTTGTATGTAAAACGGAAGAACAGTTACCTGGTGAGTATTGCTATATAAACATCACCACGTTATAATCAAATACAACTCAGTTTCAATTATCGTTTCGTCTAACCATTTACCCTTCTGTTCGATTCAGTCGCTAGTATGTGTAACGGAAGTACCGTCACCTGGTTAGTATCACTATATATACAGTATTGCGATATAATCGGATACCACCCAGATACATTGATTGTTCAGACTATCCATTCAACTTTCTGTTCGTTTCGGTCGCTCGTATGTGAAACGGGAATACCGTCACCTAGTGTGTATAACTATATACACAGCATAACATCAAAATAGAATACAACCCATATACTATCCATTCAACCTTCTGTTCGATTCGGTTGCTCGTATGTATAACGGAAGAACAGTAACCTGGTGAGTATTTCTATTTAAACATCACCACGATATAATAGAATACAACTCAGTTTCAATTATCGTTTCGTCTAACCATTTAACCTTCTGTTCGATTCAGTCGCTAGTATGTGTAACGGAAGAACAGTTATCTGGTGAGTATAACTATATAAATATAATCGAATACAACCCAGATACGATGATTGTTCAATCTATCCATTTGACCTTTTGCTCGAATCGGTCGCTTGTATGTGAAAACGAAAGAACAGTTACCTGGTGAGTATTTCTATATAAACATCACCACGATATAATCGAATACAACTCAGTTTCAATTATCGTTTCGTCTAACCATTTAAACTTCTGTTCGATTCAGTCGCTAGTATGTGTAACGGAAGTACCGTCACCTGGTTAGTATTACTATATATAAAGTATTGCTATATAATCGGATACCACCCAGATACATTGATTGTACAGACTATCCATTCAACTTTCTGTTCGTTTCGGTCGCTCGTATGTGAAACGGGAATACTGTCACCTAGTGTGTTTAACTATATACACAGCATAACATCATAATCGAATACAACCCAGATACTATCCATTCAACCTTCTGTTCGATTCGGTTGCTCGTATGTATAACGGAAGAACAGTAACCTGGTGAGTATTTCTATATAAACATCCTCACGATATAATAGAATACAACTCAGTTACAATTATCGTTTCGTCTAACTATTTAACCTTCTGTTCGATTCAGTCGCTAGTATGTGTAACGGAAGAACAGTTACCTGGTGAGTATAACTATATAAACATTATCGAATACAACCCAGATACGATGATTGTTCAATCTATCTATTCAACCTCCTGCTCGATTCGGTCGCTTGTATGTAAAACGGAAGAACAGTTACCTGGTGAGTATTGCTATATAAACATCACCACGATATAATCGAATACAACTCAGTTTCAATTATCGTTTGGTCTAACCATTTAACCTTCTGTTCGATTCAGTCGCTAGTATGTGTAACGGAAGTACCGTCACCTGGTTAGTATCACTATATATACAGTATTGCGATATGATCGGATACCACACAGATACATTGATTGTTCAGACTATCCATTCAACTTTCTGTTCGTTTTGGTCGCTCGTATGTATAACGGAAAAACAGTTACCTGCTGAGTATAACTATATAAACATAATCGAATACAACCCAGATACGATGATTGTTCAATCTATCCATTTAACCTTCTGCTCGATTGGGTCGCTCGTATGTATAACGCAAGAACAGTCACCTGGTGAGTATTACTATATAAACATCACCACGATATAATCGAATACAACTCAGTTACAATTATCGTTCCGTCTATCCATCCAACCTAATATTCGATTCGGACGCTCGGATGTGTAACGAAAGAACCGTTACATGATAGATGTAACTGAATATACAGCATAACGATATATTCGGATACAACCCAGATACAATGATTGTTCAATCTATCCATTCAACCTTATGTTCGATTCAGTCGCTCGTATGTGTAACGGAAGAACAGTTACCTGGTGAGTATAACTTTATAAACATAATCGAATACAACCCAGATACGATGTTTGTTCAATCTATCCATTTGACCTTCTGTTCGATTCGGTCGCTTGTATGTGAAAACGAAAGAACAGTAACCTGGTGAGTATCTCTATATAAACATCACCACGATATAATAGAATACAACTCAGTTACAATTATCGTTTCGTCTAACCATTTAACCTTCTGTTCGATTCAGTCGCTAGTATGTGTAACGGAAGTACCGTCACCTGGTTAGTATCACTATATATACAATATTGCGATATAATCGGATACCACCCAGATACATTGATTGTTCAGACTATCCATTCAACTTTCTGCTCGTTTCGGTCGCTCGTATGTAAAACGGGAATACCGTCACCTAGTGTGTATAACTATATACACAGCATAACATCATAATCGAATACAACCCATATACTATCCATTCAACCTTCTGTTCGATTCGGTTGCTCGTATGTATAACGGAAGAACAGTAACCTGGTGAGTATTTCTATATAAACATCACCACGATATAAAAGAATACAACTCAGTTACAATTATCGTTTAGTCTAACCATTTAACCTTCTGTTCGATTCAGTCGCTAGTATGTGTAACGGAAGTACCGTCACCTGGAATGTATCACTATATATACAGTATTGCGATATAATCGAATACCACCCTGATACATTGATTGTTCAGACTATCCATTCAACTTTCTGTTCGTTTCGGTCGCTCGTATGTAAAACAAGAATACCGTCACCTAGTGTGTATAACTATATACACAGCATAACATCATAATCGAATACAACCCATATACTATCCATTCAACCTTCTGTTCAATTCAGTCGCTCGTATGTATAACGGAAGAACAGTTACCTGGTGAGTATAACTATATAAACATAATCGAATACAACCCAGATACGATGATTGTTCAATCTATACTGAATTCAACCTTCTGCTCGATTCGGTCGCTTGTATGTAAAACGGAAGAACAGTTACCTGGTGAGTATTGCTATATAAACATCATCAAGATATCATCGAATACAACTCAGATACAATTATCGTTTCGTCTAACCATTTAACCTTCTGTTCGATTCAGTCGCTAGTATGTGTAACGGAAGAACAGTTACCTGGTGAGTATAACTATATAAATATAATCGAATACAACCCAGATACGATGATTGTTCAATCTATCCATTTGAACTTTTGCTCGATTCGGTCGCTTGTATGTGAAAACGAAAGAACAGTTACCTGGTGAGTATTTCTATATAAACATCACCACGATATAATCGAATACAACTCAGTTTCAATTATCGTTTCGTCTAACCATTTAACCTTCTGTTCGATTCAGTCGCTAGTATGTGTAACGGAAGTACCGTCACCTGGTTAGTATCACTATATATACAGTATTGCGATATAATCAGATACTACCCAGATACATTGATTGTTCAGACCATCCATTCAACTTTCTGTTCGTTTCAGTTGCTCGTATGTGAAACGGGAATACCGTCACCTAGTGTGTATAACTATATACACAGCATAACATTATAATCGAATACAACCCATATACAATCCATTCAACCTTCTGTTCGATTCGGTTGCTCGTATGTATAACGGAAGAACAGTTACCTGGTGAGTATAACTATATAAACATCACCACGATATAATAGAATACAACTCAGTTACAATTATCGTTTCGTCTAACCATTTAACCTTCTGTTCGATTCAGTCGCTATTATGTGTAACGGAAGTACCGTCACCTGGTATGTATCACTATATATACAGTATTGCGATATAATCGGATACCACCCTGATACATTGATTGTTCAGACTATCCATTCAACTTTCTGTTCGTTTCGGTCGCTCGTATGTGAAACAAGAATACCGTCACCTAGTGTGTATAACTATATACACAGCATAACATCATAATCGAATACAACCCATATACTATCCATTCAACCTTCTGTTCAATTCATTCGCTCGTATGTGTAACGGAAGAACAGTTACCTGGTGAGTATAACTATATAAACATAATCGAATACAACCCAGATACGATGATTGTTCAATCTATCCATTTGACCTTCTGCTCGATTCGGTCGCTTGTATGTGAAAACGAAAGAACAGTTACCTGGTGAGTATTTCTATATAAACATCACCACGATATAATCAAATACAACTCAGTTTCAATTATCGTTTCGTCTAACCATTTAACCTTCTGTTCGATTCAGTCGCTAGTATGTGTAACGGAAGAACAGTTACCTGGTGAGTATAAATATATAAACATAATCGAATACAACCCAGATACGATGATTGTTCAATCTATCCATTTGACCTTCTGCTCGATTCGGTCGCTTGTATGTGAAAACGAAAGAACAGTTACCTGGTGAGTATTTCTATATAAACATCACCACGATATAATCGAATACAACTCAGTTTCAATTATCGTTTCGTCTAACCATTTAACCTTCTGTTCGATTCAGTCGCTATTATGTGTAACGGAAGTACCGTCACCTGGTTAGTATCACTATATATACAGTATTGCGATATAATCGGATATCACCCAGGTACATTGATTGTTCAGACTATCCATTCAACTTTCTGTTCGTTTCTGTCGCTCGTATGTGAAGGGGGAATACCGTCACCTAGTGTGTTTAACTATATACACAGCATAACATCATAATCGAATACAACCCAGATACTTTCCATTCAACCTTCTGTTCGATTCGGTTGCTCGTATGTATAACGGAAGAACAGTAACCTGGTGAGTATTTCTATATAAACATCACCACGATATAATAGAATACAACTCAGTTACAATTATCGTTTCGTCTAACCATTTAACCTTCTGTTCGATTCAGTCGCTAGTATGTGTAACGGAAGTACCGTCACCTGGTATGTATCACTATATATACAGTATTGCGATATAATCGGATACCACCCTGATACATTGATTGTTTAGACTATCCATTCAACTTTCTGTTCGTTTCGGTCGCTCGTATGTAAAACAAGAATACCGTCATCTAGTGTGTATAACTATATACACAGCATAACATCATAATCGAATACAACCCATATACTATCCATTCAACCTTCTGTTCAATTCAGTCTGGGTGGTATCCGATTATATCGCAATACTGTATATATAGTGATACTAACCAGGTGACGGTACTTCCGTTACACATACTAGCGACTGAATCGAACAGAAGGTTAAATGGTTAGACGAAACGATAATTGTAACTGAGTTGTATTCTATTATATCGTGGTGATGTTTACATAGAAATACTCACCAGGTTAATGTTCTTTCGTTTTCACATACAAGCGACCGAATCGTGCAGAAGGTCAAATGGATAGATTGAACAATCATCGTATCTGGGTTGTATTCGATTATGTTTATATAGTTATACTCACCAGGTAACTGTTCTTCCGTTATACATACGAGCGACTGAATTGAACAGAAGGTTGAATGGATAGTATATGAGTTGTATTCGATTATGATGTTATGCTGTGTATATAGTTATACACACTAGGTGACGGTATTCTTGTTTTACATACGAGCGACCGAAACGAACAGAAAGTTGAATGGATAGTCTGAACAATCAATGTATCATGGTGGTATCCGATTATATCGCAATACTGTATATATAGTGATACATACCAGGTGACGGTACTTCCGTTACACATACTAGCGACTGAATCGAACAGAAGGTTAAATGGTTAGACGAAACGATAATTGTAACTGAGTTGTATTCTATTATATCGTGGTGATGTTTATATAGAAATACTCACCAGGTTACTGTTCTTCCGTTATACATACGAGCAACCGAATCGAACAGAAGGTTGAATGGATAGTATATGGGTTGTATTCGATTATGATGTTATGCTGTGTATAAGTTATACACACTAGGTGACGGTATTCCCGTTTCACATACGAGCGACCGAAACGAACAGAAAGTTGAATGGATAGTCTGAACAGTCAATGTATCTGAGTGGTATCCGATTATATTGCAATACTGTATATATAGTGATACTAACCAGGTGACGGTACTTCCGTTACACATACTAGCGACTGGATCGAACAGAAGGTTAAATGGTTAGACGAAACGATAATTGTAACTGAGTTGTATTCCATTATATCGTGGTGATGTTTATATAGAAATACTCACCAGGTTACTGTTCTTCCGTTATACATACGAGCAACCGAATCGAACAGAAGGTTGAATGGATAGTATCTGGGTTGTATTCGATTATGATGTTATGCTGTGTATATAGTTAAACACACTAGGTGACAGTATTCCCGTTTCACATACGAGCGACCGAAACGAACAGAAAGTTGAATGGATAGTCTGAACAATCAATGTATCTGGGTGGTATCCGATTATATCGCAATACAGTATATATAGTGATACTAACCAGGTGACGGTACTTCCGTTACACATACTAGCGACTGAATCGAACAGAAGATTAAATGGTTAGACGAAACGATAATTGTATCTGAGTTGTATTCGATGATAACGTGATGATGTTTATATAGCAATACTCACCAGGTAACTGTTCTTCCGTTTTACATACAAGCGACCGAATCGAGCAGAAGGTTGATTTTAGTATATATTGAAAAATCATCGTATCTGGGTTGTATTCGATTATGTTTATATAGTTATACTCACCAGGTAACTGTTCTTCCGTTATACATACGAGCGACTGAATTGAACAGAAGGTTGAATGGATAGTATATGGGTTGTATTCGATTATGATGTTATGCTGTGTATATAGTTATACACACTAGGTGACGGTATTTCCGTTTTACATACGAGCGACCGAAACGAACAGAAAGTTGAATGGATAGTCTGAACAATCAATGTATCAGGGTGGTATCCGATTATATCGCAATACTGTATATATAGTGATACATACCAGGTGACGGTACTTCCGTTACACATACTAGCGACTGAATCGAACAGAAGGTTAAATGGTTAGACGAAACGATAATTGTAACTGAGTTGTATACTATTATATCGTGGTGATGTTTATATAGAAATACTCACCAGGTTACTGTTTTTCCGTTATACATACGAGCAACCGAATCGAACAGGAGGTTGAATGGATAGTATATGGGTTGTATTCGATTATGATGTTATGCTGTGTATATAGTTATACACACTAGGTGACGGTATTCCCGTTTCACATACGAGCGACCGAAACGAACAGAAAGTTGAATGGATAGTCTGAACAATTAATGTATCTGGGTGGTATCCGATTATATCGCAATACTGTATATATAGTGATACTAACCAGGTGACGGTACTTCCGTTACACATACTAGCGACTGAATCGAACCGAAGGTTAAATGGTTAGACGAAACGATAATTGTAACTGAGTTGTATACTATTATATCGTGGTGATGTTTATATAGAAATACTCACCAGGTTACTGTTATTTCGCTTTCACATACAAGCGACCGAATCGAGCAGAAGGTCAAATGAATAGATTGAACAATCATCGTATCGGGGTTGTATTCGATTATGTTTATATAGTTATACTCACCAGGTAACAGTTCTTCCGTTACACATTCTAGCGACTGAATCGTACAGAAGGTTAAATGGTTAGACGAAACGATAATTGTATCTGAGTTGTATTCGATGATATCGTGATGATGTTTATATAGCAATACTCACCAGGTAACTGTTCTTCCGTTTTACATACAAGCGACCGAATCGAGCAGAAGGTTGAATTCAGTATAGATTGAACAATCATCGTATCTGGGTTGTATTCGATTATGTTTATGTAGTTATACTCACCAGGTAACTGTTCTTCCGTTATACATACGAGCGACTGAATTGAACAGAAGGTTGAATGGATAGTATATGGGTTGTATTCGATTATGATGTTATGCTGTGTATATAGTTATACACACTAGGTGACGGTATTCCCGTTTCACATACGAGCGACCGAAACGAACAGAAAGTTGAATGGATAGTCTGAACAATCAATGTATCTGATTGGTATCCGATTATATCGCAATACTGTATATATAGTGATACTAACCAGGTGACGGTACTTCCCTTACACATACTAGCGACTGAATCGAACAGAAGGTTAAATGGTTAGACGAAACGATAATTGAAACTGAGTTGTATTCGATTATATCGTGGTGATGTTTAAATAGAAATACTCACCAGGTAACTGTTCTTTCGTTTTCACATACAAGCGACCGAATCGAGCAGAAGGTCAAATGGATAGATTGAACAATCATCGTATCTGGGTTGTATTCGATTATGTTTATATAGTTATACTCACCAGGTAACTGTTCTTCCGTTATACATACGAGCGACTGAATTGAACAGAAGGTTGAATGGATAGTATATAGGTTGTATTCGATTATGATGTTATGCTGTGTATATAGTTATACACACTAGGTGACGGTATTCTTGTTTTACATACGAGCGACCGAAACGATCAGAAAGTTGAATGGATAGTCTGAACAATCAATGTATCAGGGTGGTATCCGATTATATCGCAATACTGTATATATAGTGATACATACCAGGTGACGGTACTTCCGTTACACATACTAGCGACTGAATCGAACAGAAGGTTAAATGGTTAGACGAAACGATAATTGTAACTGAGTTGTATTCTATTATATCGTGGTGATGTTTATATAGAAATACTCACCAGGTTACTGTTTTTCCGTTATACATACGAGCAACCGAATCGAACAGGAGGTTGAATGGATAGTATATGGGTTGTATTCGATTATGATGTTATGCTGTGTATATAGTTATACACACTAGGTGACGGTATTCCCGTTTCACATACGAGCGACCGAAACGAACAGAAAGTTGAATGGATAGTCTGAACAATTAATGTATCTGGGTGGTATCCGATTATATCGCAATACTGTATATATAGTGATACTAACCAGGTGACGGTACTTCCGTTACACATACTAGCGACTGAATCGAACCGAAGGTTAAATGGTTAGACGAAACGATAATTGTAACTGAGTTGTATACTATTATATCGTGGTGATGTTTATATAGAAATACTCACCAGGTTACTGTTATTTCGCTTTCACATACAAGCGACCGAATCGAGCAGAAGGTCAAATGAATAGATTGAACAATCATCGTATCGGGGTTGTATTCGATTATGTTTATATAGTTATACTCACCAGGTAACAGTTCTTCCGTTACACATTCTAGCGACTGAATCGAACAGAAGGTTAAATGGTTAGACGAAACGATAATTGTATCTGAGTTGTATTCGATGATATCGTGATGATGTTTATATAGCAATACTCACCAGGTAACTGTTCTTCCCTTTTACATACAAGCGACCGAATCGAGCAGAAGGTGGAATTCAGTATAGATTGAACAATCATCGTATCTAGGTTGTATTCGATTATGTTTATATAGTTATACTCACCATGTAACAGTTCTTCCGTTACACATTCTAGCGACTGAATCGTACAGAAGGTTAAATGGTTAGACGAAACGATAATTGTATCTGAGTTGTATTCGATGATATCGTGATGATGTTAATATAGCAATACTCACCAGGTAACTGTTCTTCCGTTTTACATACAAGCGACCGAATCGAGCAGAAGGTTGAATTCAGTATAGATTGAACAATCATCGTATCTGGGTTGTATTCGATTATGTTTATGTAGTTATACTCACCAGGTAACTGTTCTTCCGTTATACATACGAGCGACTGAATTGAACAGAAGGTTGAATGGATAGTATATGGGTTGTATTCGATTATGATGTTATGCTGTGTATATAGTTATACACACTAGGTGACGGTATTCCCGTTTCACATACGAGCGACCGAAACGAACAGAAAGTTGAATGGATAGTCTGAACAATCAATGTATCTGAGTGGTATCCGATTATATCGCAATACTGTATATATAGTGATACTAACCAGGTGACGGTACTTCCCTTACACATACTAGCGACTGAATCGAACAGAAGGTTAAATGGTTAGACGAAACGATAATTGAAACTGAGTTGTATTCGATTATATCGTGGTGATGTTTAAATAGAAATACTCACCAGGTAACTGTTCTTTCGTTTTCACATACAAGCGACCGAATCGAGCAGAAGGTCAAATGGATAGATTGAACAATCATCGTATCTGGGTTGTATTCGATTATGTTTATATAGTTATACTCACCAGGTAACTGTTCTTCCGTTATACATACGAGCGACTGAATTGAACAGAAGGTTGAATGGATAGTCTGAACAATCAATGCATCAGGGTGGTATCCGATTATATCGCAATACTGTATATATAGTGATACATACCAGGTGACGGTACTTCCGTTACACATACTAGCGACTGAATCGAACAGAAGGTTAAATGGTTAGACGAAACGATAATTGTAACTGAGTTGTATTCTATTATATCGTGGTGATGTTTATATAGAAATACTCACCAGGTTACTGTTCATCCGTTATACATACGAGCAACCGAATCGAACAGAAGGTTGAATGGCTAGTATATGAGTTGTATTCGATTATGATGTTATGCTGTGTATATAGTTATACACACTAGGTGACGGTATTCCCGTTTTACATACGAGCGACCGAAACGAACAGATGGTTGAATGGATAGTCTGAACAATCAATGTATCTGGGTGGTATCCGATTATATCGCAATATTGTATATATAGTGATACTAACCAGGTGACGGTACTTCCGTCACACATACTAGCGACTGAATCGAACAGAAGGTCAAATGGTGAGACAAAACGATAATTGTATCTGAGTTGTATTCGATGATATCGTAATGATGTTTATATAGCAATACTCACCAGGTAACTGTTCTTCCGTTTTACATACAAGCGACCAAATCGAGCAGGAGGTTGAATAGATAGATTGAACAATCATCGTATCTGGGTTGTATTCGATAATGTTTATATAGTTATACTCACCAGGTAACTGTTCTTCCGTTACACATACTAGCGACTGAATCGAACAGAAGGTTAAATTGTTAGACGAAATGATAATTGTATCTGAGTTGTATTCGATGATATCGTGATGATGTTTATATAGCAATACTCACCAGGTAACTGTTCTTCCGTTTTACATACAAGCGACCGAATCGAGCAGAAGGTTGAATTCAGTATAGATTGAACAATCATCGTATCTGGGTTGTATTCGATTATGTTTATATAGTTATACTCACCAGGTAACTGTTCTTCCGTTATACATACGAGCGACTGAATTGAACAGAAGGTTAAATGGTTAGACGAAACGATAATTGTAACTGAGTTGTATTCTATTATATCGTGGTGATGTTTATATAGAAATACTCACCAGGTTACTGTTCTTCCGTTATACATACGAGCAACCGAATGGAACAGAAGGTTGAATGGATAGTATCTGGGTTGTATTCGATTATGATGTTATGCTGTGTATATAGTTAAACACACTAGGTGACGGTATTCCCCCTTCACATACGAGTGACCGAAACGAACAGAAAGTTGAATGGATAGTCTGAACAATCAATGTATCTGGGTCTTATCCGATTATATCGCAATACTGTATATATAGTGATACTAACCAGGTGACGGTACTTCCGTTACACATACTAGCGACTGAATCGAACAGAAGGTTAAATGGTTAGACGAAACGATAATTGAAACTGAGTTGTATTCGATTATATCGTGGTGATGTTTATATAGAAATACTCACCAGGTAACTGTTCTTTCGTTTTCACATACAAGCGACCGAATCGAGCAGAAGGTCAAATGGATAGATTGAACAATCATCGTATCTGGGTTGTATTCGATTATGATTATATAGTTATACTCACCAGGTAACTGTTCTTCCGTTACACATACGAGCGACTGAATTGAACAGAAGGTTGAATGGATAGTATATGGGTTGTATTCGATTATGATGTTATGCTGTGTATATAGTTATACACACTAGGTGACGGTATCCTTGTTTTACATACGAGCGACCGAAACGAACAGAAAGTTGAATGGATAGTCTGAACAATCAATGTATCAGGGTGGTATCCGATTATATCGCAATACTGTATATATAGTGATACATACCAGGTGACGGTACTTCCGTTACACATAATAGCGACTGAATCGAACAGAAGGTTAAATGGTTAGACGAAACGATAATTGTAACTGAGTTGTATTATATTATATCGTGGTGATGTTTATATAGTTATACTCACCAGGTAACTGTTCTTCCGTTATACATACGAGCAACCGAATCGAACAGAAGGTTGAATGGATAGTATATGGGTTGTATTCGATTATGATGTTATGCTGTGTATATAGTTATACATACTAGGTGACGGTATTCCCGTTTCACATACGAGCAACTGAAACGAACAGAAAGTTGAATGGATAGTCTGAACAATCAATGTATCTGGGTGGTATCCGATTATATCGCAATACTGTATATATAGTGATACTAACCAGGTGACGGTACTTCCGTCACACATACTAGCGACTGAATCGAACAGAAGGTTAAATGGTTGGACGAAACGATAATTGAAACTGAGTTGTATTCGATTATATCGTGGTGATGTTTATATAGAAATACTCACCAGGTAACTGTTCTTTCGTTTTCACATACAAGCGACCGAATCGAGCAGAAGTTCAAATGGATAGATTGAACAATCATCGTATCTGGGTTGTATTCGATTATGTTTATATAGTTATACTCACCAGGTAACTGTTCTTCCGTTACACATACTAGCGACTGAATCGAACAGAAGGTTAAATGGTTAGACGAAACGATAATTGTATCTGAGTTGTATTCGATGATATCGTGATGATGTTTATATAGCAATACTCACCAGGTAACTGTTCTTCCGTTTTACATACAAGCGACCGAATAGAGCAGAAGGTTGAATTCAGTATGGATTGAACAATCATCGTATCTGAGTTGTATTCGATTATGTTTATATAGTTATACTCACCAGGTAACTGTTCTTCCGTTATACATACGAGCGACTGAATTGAACAGAAGGTTAAATGGATAGTATATGGGTTGTATTCGATTATGATGTTATGCTGTGTATATAGTTATACACACTAGGTGACGGTATTCTTGTTTTACATACGAGCGACCGAAACGAACAGAAAGTTGAATGGATAGTCTGAACAATCAATGTATCAGGGTGGTATCCGATTATATCGCAATACTGTATATATAGTGATACATACCAGGTGACGGTACTTTCGTTACACATACTAGCGACTGAATCGAACAGAAGGTTAAATGGTTAGACGAAACTATAATTGTAACTGAGTTGTATTCTATTATATCGTGGTGATGTTTATATAGAAATACTCACCAGGTTACTGTTCTTCCGTTATACATACGAGCAACCGAATCGAACAGAAGGTTGAATGGATAGTATCTGGGTTGTATTCGATTATGATGTTATGATGTGTATATAGTTAAACACACTAGGTGACGGTATTCCCGTTTCACATACGAGCGACCGAAACGAACAGATAGTTGAATGGATAGTCTGAACAATCAATGTATCTGGGTGGTATCCGATTATATCGCAATACTGTATATATAGTGATACTAACCAGGTGACGGTACTTCCGTTACACATACTAGCGATTGAATCGAACAGAAGGTTGAATGGTTAGACGAATCGATAATTGTAACTGAGTTGTATTCTATTATATCGTGGTGATGTTTATATAGAAATACTCACCAGGTTACTGTTCTTCCGTTATACATACGAGCAACCGAATCGAACAGAAGGTTGAATGGAAAGTATCTGGGTTGTATTCGATTATGATGTTATGCTGTGTATATAGTTAAACACACTAGGTGACGGTATTCCCGTTTCACAAACGAGCGACCGAAACGAACAGAAAGTTGAATGGATAGTCTGAACAATCAATGTATCTGGGTGGTATCCGATTATATCGCAATACTGTATATATAGTGATACTAACCAGGTGACGGTACTTCCGTTACACATACTAGCGACTGAATCGAACAGAAGGTTGAATGGTTAGACGAAACGATAATTGTATCTGAGTTGTATTCGATGATATCGTGACGATGGTTATATAGCAATGCTCACCAGGTTACTGTTCTTCCGTTATACATACGAGCAACCGAATCGAACAGAAGGTTGAATGGATAGTATATGGGTTGTATTCGATTATGATGTTATGCTGTGTATATAGTTATACACACTAGGTGACGGTATTCTTGTTTTACATACGAGCGACCGAAACGAACAGAAAGTTGAATGGATAGTCTGAACAATCAATGTATCAGGGTGGTATCCGATTATATCGCAATACTGTATATATAGTGATACATACCAGGTGACGGTACTTCCGTTACACATACTAGCGACTGAATCGAACAGAAGGTTAAATGGTTAGACGAGACGATAATTGTAACTGAGTTGTATTCTATTATATCGTGGTGATGTTTATATAGAAATACTCACCAGGTTACTGTTCTTCCGTTATACATACGAGCAACCGAATCGAACAGAAGGTTGAATGGATAGTATATGGGTTGTATTCGATTATGATGTTATGCTGTGTATATAGTTATACACACTAGGTGACGGTATTCCCGTTTTACATACGAGCGACCGAAACGAACAGAAAGTTGAATGGATAGTCTGAACAATCAATGTATCTGGGTGGTATCCGATTATATCGCAATACTATATATATAGTGATACTAACCAGGTGACGGTACTTCCGTTACACATACTAGCGACTGAATCGAACAGAAGGTTAAATGGTTAGACGAAACGATAATTGTATCTGAGTTGTATTCGATGATATCGTGATGATGTTTATATAGCAATACTCACCAGGTAACTGTTCTTCCGTTTCACATACAAGCGACCGAATCGAGCAGAAGGTTGAATTCAGTGTAGATTGAACAATCATCGTATCTGGGTTGTATTCGATTATGTTTATATAGTTATACTCACCAGGTAACTGTTCTTCCGTTATACATACGAGCGACTGAATTGAACAGAAGGGTGAGTGGATAGTATATGGGTTGTATTCGATTATGATGTTATGCTGTGTATATAGTTATACACACTAGGTGACGGTATTCTTGTTTTACATACGAGCGACCGAAACGAACAGAAAGTTGAATGGATAGTCTGAACAATCAATGTATCAGGGTGGTATCCGATTATATCGCAATACTGTATATATAGTGATACATACCAGGTGAAGGTACTTCCGTTACACATACTAGCGACTGAATCGAACAGAAGGTTAAATGGTTAGACGAAACGATAATTGTAACTGAGTTGTATTCTATTATATCGTGGTGATGTTTATATAGAAATACTCACCAGGTTACTGTTCTTCCGTTATACATACGAGCAACCGAATCGAACAGAAGGTTGAATGGATAGTATATGAGTTGTATTCGATTATGATGTTATGCTGTGTATATAGTTATACACACTAGGTGACGGTATTCCCGTTTCACATACGAGCGACCGAAACGAACAGAAAGTTGAATGGATAGTCTGAACAATCAATGTATCTGAGTGGTATCCGATTATATCGCAATACTGTATATATAGTGATCCTAACCAGGTGACGGTACTTCCGTTACACATACTAGCGACTGAATCGAACAGAAGGTTAAATGGTTAGACGAAACGATAATTGAAACTGAGTTGTATTCGATTATATCGTGGTGATGTTTATAAAGAAATACTCACCAGGTAACTGTTCTTCCGTTTTAACATACAAGCGACCGAATCGAGCAGAAGGTCAAATGGATAGATTGAACAATCATCGTATCTGGGTTGTATTCGATTATGTTTATTTAGTTATACTCACCAGGTAACTGTTCTTCCGTTACACATACTAGCGACTGAATCGAACAGAAGGTTAGATGGTTAGACGAAACGATAATTGTATCTGAGTTGTATTCGATTATATCGTGGTGATGTTTATATAGAAATACTCACCAGGTAACTGTTCTTTCGTTTCCACATACAAGCGACCGAATCGAGCAGAAGGTCAAATGGATAGATTGAACAATCATCGTATCTGGGTTGTATTCGATTATGTTTATATAGTTATACACACCAGGTAACTGTTGTTCCGTTACACATACTAGCGACTGAATCGAACAGAAGGTTAAATGGTTAGACGAAACGATAATTGTAACTGAGTTGTATTCTATTATATCGTGGTGATGTTTATATAGAAATACTCACCAGGTTACTGTTCTTCCGTTATACATACGAGCAACCGAATCGAACAGAAGGTTGAATGGATAGTATATGGGTTGTATTCGATTATGATGTTATGCTGTGTATATAGTTATACACACTAGGTGACGGTATTCCCGTTTCACATACGAGCGACCGAAACGAACAGAAAGTTGAATGGATAGTCTGAACAATCAATGTATCTGAGTGGTATCCGATTATATCGCAATACTGTATATATAGTGATCCTAACCAGGTGACGGTACTTCCGTTACACATACTAGCGACTGAATCGAACAGAAGGTTAAATGGTTAGATTAAACGATAATGGAAACTGAGTTGTATTCGATTATATCGTGGTGATGTTTATATAGAAATACTCACCAGGTAACTGTTCTTTCGTTTTCACATACAAGCGACCGAATCGAGCAGAAGGTCAAATGGATAGATTGAACAATCATCGTATCTGGGTTGTATTCGATTATGTTTATTTAGTTATACTCACCAGGTAACTGTTCTTCCTTTACACATACTAGCGACTGAATCGAACAGAAGGTTAGATGGTTAGACGAAACGATAATTGTATCTGAGTTGTATTCGATGATATCGTGATGATGTTTATATAGCAATACTCACCAGGTAACTGTTCTTCCGTTTAACATACAAGCGACCGAATCGAGCAGAAGGTTGAATTCAGTATAGATTGAACAATCATCGTATCTGGGTTGTATTCGATTATGTTTATATAGTTATACTCACCAGGTAACTGTTCTTCCGTTATACATACGAGCGACTGAATTGAACAAAAGGTTTAATTGATAGTATATGGGTTGTATTCGATTATGATGTTATGCTGTGTATATAGTTATACACACTAGGTGACGGTATTCTTGTTTTACGAGCGACCGAAACGAACAGAAAGTTGAATGGATAGTCTGAACAATCAATGTATCAGGGTGGTATCCGATTATATCGCAATACTGTATATATAGTGATACATACCAGGTGACGGTACTTCCGTTACACATACTAGCGTTTGGATCGAACAGAAGGTTAAATGGTTAGACGGAACGATAATTGTAACTGAGTTGTATTCTATTATATCGTGGTGATGTTTATATAGAAATACTCACCAGGTTACTGTTCATCCGTTATACATACGAGCAACCGAATCGAACAGAAGGTTGAATGGATAGTATATGGGTTGTATTCGATTATGATGTTATGCTGTGTATATAGTTATACACACTAGGTGACGGTATTCCCGTTTTACATACGAGCGACCGAAACGAACAGAAAGTTGAATGGATAGTCTGAACAATCAATGTATCTGGGTGGTATCCGATTATATCGCAATACTGTATATATAGTGATACTAACCAGGTGACGGTACTTCCGTTACACATACTAGCGACTGAATCGAACAGAAGGTTAAATGGTTAGACGAAACGATAATTGTAAATGAGTTGTATTCTATTATATCGTGGTGATGTTTATATAGAAATACTCACCAGGTTACTGTTCTTTCGTTTTCACATACAAGCGACCGAATCGAGCAGAAGGTCAAATGGATAGATTGAACAATCATCGTAACTGGGTTGTATTCGATTATATTTATATAGTTATACTCACCAGGTAACTGTTCTTCCGTTATACATACGAGCGACTGAATTGAACAGAAGGTTGAATGGATAGTATATGGGTTGTATACGATTATGATGTTATGCTGAGTTTATGGTTATACACACTAGGTGACGGTATTCTTGTTTTACATACGAGCGACCAGAACGAACAGAAAGTTGAATGGATAGTCTGAACAATCAATGTATCTGGGTGGTATCCGATTATATCGCAATACTGTATATATAGTGATACTAACCAGGTGACGGTACTTCCGTTACACATACTAGCGACTGAATCGAACAGAAGGTCAAATGGTTAGACAAAACGATAATTGTATCTGAGTTGTATTCGATGATATCGTGATGATGTTTATATAGCAATACTCACCAGGTAACTGTTCTTCCGTTTTACATACAAGCGACCGAATCGAGCAGGAGGTTGAATTGATAGATTGAACAATCATCGTATCTGGGTTGTATTAGATAATGTTTATATAGTTATACTCACCAGGTAACTGTTCTTCCGTTACACATACTAGCGACTGAATCGAACAGAAGGTTAAATGGTTAGACGAAATGATAATTGTATCTGAGTTGTATTCGATGATATCGTGATGATGTTTATATAGCAATACTCACCAGGTAACTGTTCTTCCATTTTACATACAATTGACCGAATCGAGCAGGAGGTTGAATAGATAGATTGGACAATCATCGTATCTGGGTTGTATTCGATAATGTTTATATAGTTATACTCACCAGGTAACTGTTCTTCCGTTACACATACTAGCGACTGAATCGAACAGAAGGTTAAAAGGTTAGACGAAACGATAATTGTATCTGAGTTGTATTCGATTATATCGTGGTGATGTTTATATAGAAATACTCACCAGGTAACTGTTCTTTCGTTTTCACATACAAGCGACTGAATCGAGCAGAAGGTCAAATGGATAGATTGAACAATCATCGTATCTGGGTTGTATTCGATTATGTTTATATAGTTATACTCACCAGGTAACTGTTCTTCCGTTACACATACTAGCGACTGAATCGAACAGAAGGTTAAATGGTTAGACGAAACGATAATTGAAACTGAGTTGTATTCTATTATATCGTGGTGATGTTTATATAGAAATACTCACCAGGTTACTGTTCTTCCGTTATACATACGAGCAACCGAATCGAACAGAAGGTTGAATGGATAGTATATGGGTTGTATTCGATTATGATGTTATGCTGTGTATATAGTTATACACACTAGGTGACGGTATTCCCGTTTCACATACGAGCGACCGAAACGAACAGAAAGTTGAATGGATAGTCTGAACAATCAATGTATCTGGGTGGTATCCGATTATATCGCAATACTGTATATATAGTGATACTTACCAGGTGACGGTACTTCCGTTACACATACTAGCGACTGAATCGAACAGAAGGTTAATTGGAAAGACAAAACGATAATTGCATCTGAGTTGTATTCGATGATATCGTGATGATGTTTATATAGCAATACTCACCAGGTAACTGTTCTTCCGTTTTACATACAAGCGACCGAATCGAGCAGGAGGTTGAATAGATAGATTGAACAATCATCGTATCTGGGTTGTATTCGATAATGTTTATATAGTTATACTCACCAGGTAACTGTTCTTCCGTTACACATACTAGCGACTGAATCGAACAGAAGGTTAAATGGTTAGACGAAACGATAATTGAAACTGAGTTGTATTCGATTATATCGTGGTGATGTTTATATAGAAATACTCACCAGGTAACTGTTCTTTCGTTTTAACATACAAGCGACCGAATCGAGCAGAAGGTCAAATGGATAGATTTAACAATCATCGTATCTGGGTTGTATTCGATTATGTTTATATATTTATACTCACCAGGTAACTGTTCTTCCGTTACACATACGAGCGAATGAATTGAACAGAAGGTTGAATGGATAGTATATGGGTTGTATTCGATTATGATGTTATGATGTGTATATAGTTATACACACTAGGTGACGGTATTCTTGTTTTACATACGAGCGACCGAAACGAACAGAAAGTTGAATGGATAGTCTGAACAATCAATGTATCAGGGTGGTATCCGATTATATCGCATTACTGTATATATAGTGATACATACCAGGTGACGGTACTTCCGTTACACATACTAGCGACTGAATCGAACAGAAGGTTGAATGGATAGTATATGGGTTGTATTCGACTATGATGTTATGCTGTGTATATAGTTATGCACACTAGGTGACGGTATTCCCGTTTTACATACGAGCGACCGAAACGAACAGAAAGTTGAATGGATAGTCTGAACAATCAATGTATCTGGGTGGTATCCGATTATATCGAAATACTGTATATATAGTGATACTAACCAGGTGACGGTACTTCCGTTACACATACTAGCGACTGAATCGAACAGAAGGTTAAATGGTTAGACGAAACGATAATTGTAACTGAGTTGTATTCTATTATATCGTGGTGATGTTTATATAGAAATACTCACCAGGTTACTGTTCTTTCGTTTTCACATACAAGCGACCGAATCGAGCAGAAGGTCAAATGGATAGATTCAACAATCATCGTATCTGGGTTGTATTCGATTATGTTTATATAGTTATACTCACCAGGTAACTGTTCTTCCGTTACACATACTAGCGACTGAATCGAACAGAAGGTTAAATGGTTAGACGAAACGATAATTGTAACTGAGTTGTATTCTATTATATCGTGGTGATGTTTATATAGAAATACTCACCAGGTTACTGTTTTTCCGTTATACATACGAGCAACCGAATCGAACAGGAGGTTGAATGGATAGTATATGGGTTGTATTCGATTATGATGTTATGCTGTGTATATAGTTATACACACTAGGTGACGGTATTCCCGTTTCACATACGAGCGACCGAAACGAACAGAAAGTTGAATGGATAGTCTGAACAATTAATGTATCTGGGTGGTATCCGATTATATCGCAATACTGTATATATAGTGATACTAACCAGGTGACGGTACTTCCGTTACACATACTAGCGACTGAATCGAACCGAAGGTTAAATGGTTAGACGAAACGATAATTGTAAACTGAGTTGTATACTATTATATCGTGGTGATGTTTATATAGAAATAGTCACCAGGTTACTGTTATTTCGCTTTCACATACAAGCGACCGAATCGAGCAGAAGGTCAAATGAATAGATTGAACAATCATCGTATCGGGGTTGTATTCGATTATGTTTATATAGTTATACTCACCAGGTAACAGTTCTTCCGTTACACATTCTAGCGACTGAATCGAACAGAAGGTTAAATGGTTAGACGAAACGATAATTGTATCTGAGTTGTATTCGATGATATCGTGATGATGTTTATATAGCAATACTCACCAGGTAACTGTTCTTCCCTTTTACATACAAGCGACCGAATCGAGCAGAAGGTGGAATTCAGTATAGATTGAACAATCATCGTATCTAGGTTGTATTCGATTATGTTTATATAGTTATACTCACCATGTAACAGTTCTTCCGTTACACATTCTAGCGACTGAATCGTACAGAAGGTTAAATGGTTAGACGAAACGATAATTGTATCTGAGTTGTATTCGATGATATCGTGATGATGTTAATATAGCAATACTCACCAGGTAACTGTTCTTCCGTTTTACATACAAGCGACCGAATCGAGCAGAAGGTTGAATTCAGTATAGATTGAACAATCATCGTATCTGGGTTGTATTCGATTATGTTTATGTAGTTATACTCACCAGGTAACTGTTCTTCCGTTATACATACGAGCGACTGAATTGAACAGAAGGTTGAATGGATAGTATATGGGTTGTATTCGATTATGATGTTATGCTGTGTATATAGTTATACACACTAGGTGACGGTATTCCCGTTTCACATACGAGCGACCGAAACGAACAGAAAGTTGAATGGATAGTCTGAACAATCAATGTATCTGAGTGGTATCCGATTATATCGCAATACTGTATATATAGTGATACTAACCAGGTGACGGTACTTCCCTTACACATACTAGCGACTGAATCGAACAGAAGGTTAAATGGTTAGACGAAACGATAATTGAAACTGAGTTGTATTCGATTATATCGTGGTGATGTTTAAATAGAAATACTCACCAGGTAACTGTTCTTTCGTTTTCACATACAAGCGACCGAATCGAGCAGAAGGTCAAATGGATAGATTGAACAATCATCGTATCTGGGTTGTATTCGATTATGTTTATATAGTTATACTCACCAGGTAACTGTTCTTCCGTTATACATACGAGCGACTGAATTGAACAGAAGGTTGAATGGATAGTATATAGGTTGTATTCGATTATGATGTTATGCTGTGTATATAGTTATACACACTAGGTGACGGTATTCTTGTTTTACATACGAGCGACCGAAACGATCAGAAAGTTGAATGGATAGTCTGAACAATCAATGTATCAGGGTGGTATCCGATTATATCGCAATACTGTATATATAGTGATACATTCCAGGTGACGGTACTTCCGTTACACATACTAGCGACTGAATCGAACAGAAGGTTAAATGGTTAGACGAAACGATAATTGTAACTGAGTTGTATTCTATTATATCGTGGTGATGTTTATATAGAAATACTCACCAGGTTACTGTTCTTCCGTTATACATACGAGCAACCGAATCGAACAGAAGGTTGAATGGATAGTATATGGGTTGCATTCGATTATGATGTTATGCTGTGTATATAGTTATACACACTAGGTGACGGTATTCCCGTTTCACATACGAGCGACCGAAACGAACAGAAAGTTGAATGGATAGTCTGAACAATCAATGTATCTGGGTGGTATCCGATTATATCGCAATACTGTATATATAGTGATACTTACCAGGTGACGGTACTTCCGTTACACATACTAGCGACTGAATCGAACAGAAGGTTAAATGGAAAGACAAAACGATAATTGTATCTGAGTTGTATTCGATGATATCGTGATGATGTTTATATAGCAATACTCACCAGGTAACTGTTCTTCCGTTTTACATACAAGCGACCGAATCGAGCAGGAGGTTGAATAGATAGATTGAACAATCATCGTATCTGGGTTGTATTCGATAATGTTTATATAGTTATACTCACCAGGTAACTGTTCTTCCGTTACACATACTAGCGACTGAATCGAACAGAAGGTTAAATGGTTAGACGAAACGATAATTGAAACTGAGTTGTATTCGATTATATCGTGGTGATGTTTATATAGAAATACTCACCAGGTAACTGTTCTTTCGTTTTAACATACAAGCGACCGAATCGAGCAGAAGGTCAAATGGATAGATTTAACAATCATCGTATCTGGGTTGTATTCGATTATGTTTATATATTTATACTCACCAGGTAACTGTTCTTCCGTTACACATACGAGCGAATGAATTGAACAGAAGGTTGAATGGATAGTATATGGGTTGTATTCGATTATGATGTTATGATGTGTATATAGTTATACACACTAGGTGACGGTATTCTTGTTTTACATACGAGCGACCGAAACGAACAGAAAGTTGAATGGATAGTCTGAACAATCAATGTATCAGGGTGGTATCCGATTATATCGCATTACTGTATATATAGTGATACATACCAGGTGACGGTACTTCCGTTACACATACTAGCGACTGAATCGAACAGAAGGTTGAATGGATAGTATATGGGTTGTATTCGACTATGATGTTATGCTGTGTATATAGTTATGCACACTAGGTGACGGTATTCCCGTTTTACATACGAGCGACCGAAACGAACAGAAAGTTGAATGGATAGTCTGAACAATCAATGTATCTGGGTGGTATCCGATTATATCGAAATACTGTATATATAGTGATACTAACCAGGTGACGGTACTTCCGTTACACATACTAGCGACTGAATCGAACAGAAGGTAAAATGGTTAGACGAAACGATAATTGTAACTGAGTTGTATTCTATTATATCGTGGTGATGTTTATATAGAAATACTCACCAGGTTACTGTTCTTTCGTTTTCACATACAAGCGACCGAATCGAGCAGAAGGTCAAATGGATAGATTGAACAATCATCGTATCTGGGTTGTATTCGATTATGTTTATATAGTTATACTCACCAGGTTACTGTTCTTCCGTTACACATACTAGCGACTGAATCGAACAGAAGGTTAAATGGTTAGACGAAACGATAATTGAAACTGAGTTGTATTCTATTATATCGTGGTGATGTTTATATAGAAATACTCACCAGGTTACTGTTCTTCCGTTATACATACGAGCAACCGAATCGAACAGAAGTTTGAATGGATAGTATATGGGTTGTATTCGATTATGATGTTATGCTGTGTATATAGTTATACACACTAGGTGACGGTATTCCCGTTTTACATACGAGCGACCAAAACGAACAGAAAGTTGAATGGATAGTCTGAACAATCAATGTATCTGGGTGGTATCCGATTATATCGCAATACTGTATATATAGTGATACTAACCAGGTGACGGTACTTCCGTTACACATACTAGCGACTTAATCGAACAGAAGATTAAATGGTTAGACGAAACGATAATTGTAACTGAGTTGTATCCTATTATATCGTGGTGATGTTTATATAGAAATACTCACCAGGTTACTGTTCTTTCGTTTTCACATACAAGCGACCGAATCGAGCAGAAGGTCAAATGGATAGATTGAACAATCATCGTATCTGGGTTGTATTCGATTATGTTTATATAGTTATACTCACCAGGTAACTGTTCTTCCGTTACACATACTAGCGACTGAATCGAACAGAAGGTCAAATGGATAGATTGAACAATCATCGTATCTGGGTTGTATTCGATTATGTTTATATAGTTATACTCACCAGGTAACTGTTCTTCCGTTACACATACGAGCGACTGAATTGAACAGAAGGTTGAATGGATAGTATATGGGTTGTATTCGATTATGATGTTATGCTGTGTATATAGTTATACACACTAGGTGACGGTATTCTTGTTTTACATACGAGCGACCGAAACGAACAGAAAGTTGAATGGATAGTCTGAACAATCAATGTATCAGGGTGGTATCCGATTATATCGCAATACTGTATATATAGTGATACATACCAGGTGACGGTACTTCCGTTACACATAATAGCGACTGAATCGAACAGAAGGTTAAATGGTTAGACGGAACGATAATTGTAACTGAGTTGTATTCTATTATATCGTGGTGATGTTTATATAGAAATACTCACCAGGTTACTGTTCTTCCGTTATACATACGAGCAACCGAATCGAACAGAAGGTTGAATGGATAGTATATGGGTTGTATTCGATTATGATGTTATGCTTTGTATATAGTTATACACACTAGGTGACGGTATTCCCGTTTTACATACGAGCGACCGAAACGAACAGAAAGTTGAATGGATAGTCTGAACAATCAATGTATCTGGGTGGTATCCGATTATATCGCAATACTGTATATATAGTGATACTAACCAGGTGACGGTACTTCCGTTACACATACTAGCGACTGAATCGAACAGAAGGTTAAATGGTTAGACGAAACGATAATTGTAACTGAGTTGTATTCTATTATATCGTGGTGATGTTTATATAGAAATACTCACTAGGTTACTGTTCTTTCGTTTTCACATACAAGCGACCGAATCGAGCAGAAGGTCAAATGGATAGATTGAACAATCATCGTATCTGGGTTGTATTCGATTATGTTTATATAGTTATACTCACCAGGTAACTGTTCTTCCGTTACACATACTAGCGACTGAATCGAACAGAAGGTTAAATGGTTAGACGAAACGATAATTGTATCTGAGTTGTATTCGATTATATCGTGGTGATGTTTATATAGAAATACTCACCAGGTAACTGTTCTTTCGTTTTCACATACAAGCGACCGAATCGAGCAGAATGTCAAATGGATAGATTGAACAATCATCGTATCTGGGTTGTATTCGATTATGTTTATATAGTTATACTCACCAGGTAACTGTTCTTCCGTTACACATACTAGCGACTGAATCGAACAGAAGGTTTAATGGTTAGACGAAACGATAATTGAAACTGAGTTGTATTCGATTATATTGTGGTGATGTTTATATAGAAATACTCACCAGGTAACTGTTTCTTCGTTTTCACATACAAGCGACCGAATCGAGCAGAAGGTCAAATGGATAGATTGAACAATCATCGTATCTGGGTTGTATTCGATTATGTTTATATAGTTATACTCACCAGGTAACTGTTCTTCCGTTATACATACGAGCGACCGAAACGAACAGAAAGTTGAATGGATAGTCTGAACAATCAATGTATCAGGGTGGTATCCGATTATATCGCAATACTGTATATATAGTGATACATACCAGGTGACGGTACTTCCGTTACACATACTAGCGACTGAATCGAACAGAATGTTAAATGGTTAGACGAAACGATAATTGTAACTGAGTTGTATTCTATTATATCGTGGTGATGTTTATATAGAAATACTCACCAGGTTACTGCTCTTCCGTTATACATACGAGCAACCGAATCGAACAGAAGGTTGAATGGATAGTATATGGGTTGTATTCGATTATGATGTTATGCTGTGTATATAGTTATACACAATAGGTGACGGTATTCCCGTTTTACATACGAGCGACCGAAACGAACAGAAAGTTGAATGGATAGTCTGAACAATCAATGTATCTGGGTGGTATCCGATTATATCGCAATACTGTATATATAGTGATACTAACCAGGTGACGGTACTTCCGTTACACATACTAGCGACTGAATCGAACAGAAGGTTAAATGGTTAGACGAAACGATAATTGTAACTGAGTTGTATTCTATTATATCGTGGTGATGTTTATATAGAAATACTCACCAGGTTACTGTTCTTTCGTTTTCACATACAAGCGACCGAATCGAGCAGAAGGTCAAATGGATAGATTGAACAATCATCGTATCTGGGTTGTATTCGATTATGTTTATATAGTTATACTCACCAGGTAACTGTTCTTCCGTTACACATACTAGCGACTGAATCGAACAGAAGGTTAAATGGTTAGACGAAACGATAATTGAAACTCAGTTGTATTCTATTATATCGTGGTGATGTTTATATAGAAATACTCACCAGGTTACTGTTCTTCCGTTATACATACGAGCAACCGAATCGAACAGAAGGTTGAATGGATAGTATATGGGTTGTATTCGATTATGATGTTATGCTGTGTATATAGTTATACACACTAGGTGACGGTATTCCCGTTTCACATACGAGCGACCGAAACGAACAGAAAGTTGAATGGATAGTCTGAACAATCAATGTATCTGGGTGGTATCCGATTATATCGCAATACTGTATATATAGTGATACTTACCAGGTGACGGTACTTCCGTTACACATACTAGCGACTGAATCGAACAGAAGGTTAAATGGTTAGACAAAACGATAATTGTATCTGAGTTGTATTCGATGATATCGTGATGATGTTTATATAGCAATACTCACCAGGTAACTGTTCTTCCGTTTTACATACAAGCGACCGAATCGAGCAGGAGGTTGAATAGATAGATTGAACAATCATCGTATCTGGGTTGTATTCGATAATGTTTATATAGTTATACTCACCAGGTAACTGTTCTTCCGTTACACATACTAGCGACTGAATCGAACAGAAGGTTAAATGGTTAGACGAAACGATAATTGTATCTGAGTTGTATTCGATTATATCGTGGTGATGTTCATATAGAAATACTCACCAGGTAACTGTTCTTTCGTTTTCACATACAAGCGACCAAATCGAGCAGAAGGTCAAATGGATAGATTGAACAATCATCGTATCTGGGTTATGTTCGATTATGTTTATATAGTTATACTCACCAGGTAACTGTTCTTCCGTTACACATACTAGCGACTGAATCGAACAGAAGGTTAAATGGTTAGACGAAACGATAATTGAAACTGAGTTGTATTCGATTATATCGTGGTGATGTTTATATAGAAATACTCACCAGGTAACTGTTCTTTCGTTTTCACATACAAGCGACCGAATCGAGCAGAAGGTCGAATGGATAGATTGAACAATCATCGTATCTGGATTGTATTCGATTATGTTTATATAGTTTGCTCACCAGGTAACTGTTCTTCCGTTACACATACGAGCGACTGAATTGAACAGAAGGTTGAATGGATAGTATATGGGTTGTATTCGATTATGATGTTATGCTGTGTATATAGTTATACACACTAGGTGACGGTATTCTTGTTTTACATACGAGCGACCGAAACGAACAGAAAGTTGAATGGATAGTCTGAACAATCAATGTATCAGGGTGGTATCCGATTATATCGCAATACTGTATATATAGTGATACATACCAGGTGACGGTACTTCCGTTACACATACTAGCGACTGAATCGAACAGAAGGTTAAATGGTTAGACGAAACGATAATTGTAACTGAGTTGTATTCTATTATATCGTGGTGATGTTTATATAGAAATACTCACCAGGTTACTGTTCTTCCGTTATACATACGAGCAACCGAATCGAACAGATGGTTGAATGGATAGTATATGGGTTGTATTCGATTATGATGTTATGCTTTGTATATAGTTATACACACTAGGTGACGGTATTCCCGTTTTACATACGAGCGACCGAAACGAACAGAAAGTTGAATGGATAGTCTGAACAATTAATGTATCTGGGTGGTATCCGATTATATCGCAATACTGTATATATAGTGATACTAACCAGGTGACGGTACTTCCGTTACACATACTAGCGACTGAATCGAATAGAAGGTCAAATGGTTAGACGAAACGATAATTGTAACTGAGTTGTATCTTATTATATCGTGGTGATGTTTATATAGAAATACTCACTAGGTTACTGTTCTTTCGTTTTCACATACAAGCGACCGAATCGAGCAGAAGGTCAAATGGATAGATTGAACAATCATCGTATCTGGGTTGTATTCGATTATGTTTATATAGTTATACTCACCAGGTAACTGTTCTTCCGTTACACATACTAGCGACTGAATCGAACAGAAGGTTAAATGGTTAGACGAAACGATAATTGAAACTGAGTTGTATTCGATTATATCGTGGTGATGTTTATATAGAAATACTCACCAGGTAACTGTTCTTTCGTTTTCACATACAAGCGACCGAATCGAGCAGAAGGTCAAATGGATAGATTGAACAATCATCGTATCTGGGTTGTATTCGATTATGTTTATATAGTTATACTCACCAGGTAACTGTTCTTCCGTTACACATACGAGCGACTGAATTGAACAGAAGGTTGAATGACTAGTATATGGGTTGTATTCGATTATGATGTTATGCTGTGTATATAGTTATACACACTAGGTGACGGTATTCTTGTTTTACATACGAGCGACCGAAACGAACAGAAAGTTGAATGGATAGTCTGAACAATCAATGTATCAGGGTGGTATCCGATTATATCGCAATACTGTATATATAGTGATACATACCAGGTGACGGTACTTCCGTTACACATACTAGCGACTGAATCGAACAGAAGGTTAAATGGTTAGACGAATCGATAATTGTAACTGAGTTGTATTCTATTATATCGTGGTGATGTTTATATAGAAATACTGACCAGGTTACTGTTCTTCCGTTATACATACGAGCAACCGAATCGAACAGAAGGTTGAATGGATAGTATATGGGTTGTATTCGATTATGATGTTATGCTGTGTATATAGTTATACACACTAGGTGACGGTATTCCCGTTTTACATACGAGCGACCGAAACGAACAGAAAGTTGAATGGATAGTCTGAACAATCAATGTATCTGGGTGGTATCCGATTATATCGCAATACTGTATATATAGTGATACTAACCAGGTGACGGTACTTCCGTTACACATACTAGCGACTGAATCGAACAGAAGGTTAAATGGTTAGACGAAACGATAATTGTAACTGAGTTGTATTCTATTATATCGTGGTGATGTTTATATGGAAATACTCACCAGGTCACTGTTCTTTCGTTTTCACATACAAGCGACCGAATCGAGCAGAAGGTCAAATGGATAGATTGAACAATCATCGTATCTGGGTTGTATTCGATTATGTTTATATAGTTATACTCACCAGGTAACTGTTCTTCCGTTACACATACTAGCGACTGAATCGAACAGAAGGTTAAATGGTTAGACGAAACGATAATTGAAACTGAGTTGTATTCTATTATATCGTGGTGATGTTTATATAGAAATACTCACCAGGTTACTGTTCTTCCGTTATACATACGAGCAACCGAATCGAACAGAAGGTTGAATGGATAGTATATGGGTTGTATTCGATTATGATGTTATGCTGTGTATATAGTTATACACACTAGGTGACGGTATTCCCGTTTCACATACGAGCGACCGAAACGAACAGAAAGTTGAATGGATAGTCTGAACAATCAATGTATCTGGGTGGTATCCGATTATATCGCAATACTGTATATATAGTGATACTTACCAGGTGACGGTACTTCCGTTACACATACTAGCGACTGAATCGAACAGAAGGTTAAATGGTTAGACGAAACGATAATTGTATCTGAGTTGTATTCGATTATATCGTGGTGATGTTTATATAGAAATACTCACCAGGTAACTGTTCTTTCGTTTTCACATACAAGCGACCGAATCGAGCAGAAGGTCAAATGGATAGATTGAACAATCATCGTATCTGGGTTGTATTCGATTATGTTTATATAGTTATACTCACCAGGTAACTGTTCTTCCGTTACACATACTAGCGACTGAATCGAACAGAAGGTTGAATGGTTAGACGAAACGATAATTGAAACTGAGTTGTATTCGATTATATCGTGGTGATGTTTATATAGAAATACTCACCAGGTAACTGTTTTTTCGTTTTCACATACAAGCGACCGAATCGAGCAGAAGGTCAAGTGGATAGATTGAACAATCATCGTATCTGGGTTGTATTCGATTATGTTTATATAGTTATACTCACCAGGTAACTGTTCTTCCGTTACACATACGAGCGACTGAATCGAACAGAAAGTTGAATGGATAGTCTGAACAATCAATGTATCAGGGTGGTATCCGATTATATCGCAATACTGTATATATAGTGATACATACCAGGTGACGGTACTTCCGTTACACATACTAGCGACCGAATCGAACAGAAGGTTAAATGGTTAGACGAAACGATAATTGTAACTGAGTTGTATTCTATTATATCGTGGTGATGTTTATATAGAAATACTCACCAGGTTACTGTTCTTCCGTTATACATACGAGCAACCGAATCGAATAGAAGGTTGAACGGATAGTATATGGGTTGTATTCGATTATGATGTTATGCTGTGTATATAGTTATACACACTAGGTGACGGTTTTCCCGTTTTACATACGAGCGACCGAAACGAACAGAAAGTTGAATGGATAGTCTGAACAATCAATGTATCTGGGTGGTATCCGATTATATCGCAATACTGTATATATAGTGATACTAACCAGGTGACGGTACTTCCGTTACACATACTAGCGACTGAATCGAACAGAAGGTTGAATGGTTAGACGAAACGATAATTGTAACTGAGTTGTATTCTATTATATCGTGGTGATGTTAATATAGAAATACTCACCAGGTTACTGTTCTTTCGTTTTCACATACAAGCGACCGAATCGAGCAGAAGGTCAAATGGATAGATTGAACAATCATCGTATCTGGGTTGTATTCGATTATGTTTATATAGTTATACTCACCAGGTAACTGTTCTTCCGTTACACATACTAGCGACTGAATCGAACAGAAGGTTAAATGGTTAGACGAAACGATAATTGAAACTGAGTTGTATTCTATTATATCGTGGTGATGTTTATATAGAAATACTCACCAGGTTACTGTCCTTCCGTTATACATACGAGCAACCGAATCGAACAGAAGGTTGAATGGATAGTATATGGGTTGTATTCGATTATGATGTTATGCTGTGTATATAGTTATACACACTAGGTGACGGTATTTCCGTTTCACATACGAGCGACCGAAACGAACAGAAAGTTGAATGGATAGTCTGAACAATCAATGTATCTGGGTGGTATCCGATTATATCGCAATACTGTATATATGGTGATACTTACCAGGTGACGGTACTTCCGTTACACATACTAGCGACTGAATCGAACAGAAGGTTGAATGGTTAGACAAAACGATAATTGTATCTGAGTTGTATTCGATGATATCGTGATGATGTTTATATAGCAATACTCACCAGGTAACTGTTCTTCCGTTTTACATACAAGCGACCGAATCGAGCAGGAGGTTGAATAGATAGATTCAACAATCATCGTATCTGGGTTGTATTCGATAATGCTTATATAGTTATACTCACCAGGTAACTGTTCTTCCGTTACACATACTAGCGACTGAATCGAACAGAAGGTTAAATGGTTAGACGAAACGATAATTGTATCTGAGTTGTATTCGATTATATCGTGGTGATGTTTATATAGAAATACTCACCAGGTAACTGTTCTTTCATTTTCACATACAAGCGACCGAATCGAGCAGAAGGTCAAATGGATAGATTGAACAATCATCGTTATGCTGTGTATATAGTTATACACACTAGGTGACGGTTTTCCCGTTTTACATACGAGCGACCGAAACGAACAGAAAGTTGAATGGATAGTCTGAACAATCAATGTATCTGGGTGGTATCCGATTATATCGCAATACTGTATATATAGTGATACTAACCAGGTGACGGTACTTCCGTTACACATACTAGCGACTGAATCGAACAGAAGGTTGAATGGTTAGACGAAACGATAATTGTAACTGAGTTGTATTCTATTATATCGTGGTGATGTTAATATAGAAATACTCACCAGGTTACTGTTCTTTCGTTTTCACATACAAGCGACCGAATCGAGCAGAAGGTCAAATGGATAGATTGAACAATCATCGTATCTGGGTTGTATTCGATTATGTTCATATAGTTATACTCACCAGGTAACTGTTCTTCCGTTACACATACTAGCGACTGAATCGAACAGAAGGTTAAATGGTTAGACGAAACGATAATTGTATATGAGTTGTATTCGATGATATCGTGATGATGTTTATATAGCAATACTCACCAGGTAACTGTTCTTCCGTTTTACATACAAGCGACCGAATCGAGCAGGAGGTTGAATAGATAGATTCAACAATCATCGTATCTGGGTTGTATTCGATAATGTTTATATAGTTATACTCACCAGGTAACTGTTCTTCCGTTACACATACTAGCGACTGAATCGAACAGAAGGTTAAATGGTTAGACGAAACGATAATTGAAACTGAGTTGTATTCTATTATATCGTGGTGATGTTTATATAGAAATACTCACCAGGTTACTGTCCTTCCGTTATACATACGAGCAACCGAATCGAACAGAAGGTTGAATGGATAGTATATGGGTTGTATTCGATTATGATGTTATGCTGTGTATATAGTTATACACACTAGGTGACGGTATTTCCGTTTCACATACGAGCGACCGAAACGAACAGAAAGTTGAATGGATAGTCTGAACAATCAATGTATCTGGGTGGTATCCGATTATATCGCAATACTGTATATATAGTGATACTTACCAGGTGACGGTACTTCCGTTACACATACTAGCGACTGAATCGAACAGAAGGTTGAATGGTTAGACAAAACGATAATTGTATCTGAGTTGTATTCGATGATATCGTGATGATGTTTATATAGCAATACTCACTAGGTAACTGTTCTTCCGTTTTACATACAAGCGACCGAATCGAGCAGGAGGTTGAATAGATAGATTCAACAATCATCGTATCTGGGTCGTATTCGATAATGTTTATATAGTTATACTCACCAGGTAACTGTTCTTCCGTTACACATACTAGCGACTGAATCGAACAGAAGGTTAAATGGTTAGACGAAACGATAATTGTATCTGAGTTGTATTCGATTATATCGTGGTGATGTTTATAGAGAAATACTCACCAGGTAACTGTTCTTTCATTTTCACATACAAGCGACCGAATCGAGCAGAAGGTCAAATGGATAGATTGAACAATCATCGTTATGCTGTGTATATAGTTATACACACTAGGTGACGGTTTTCATGTTTTACATACGAGCGACCGAAACGAACAGAAAGTTGAATGGATAGTCTGAACAATCAATGTATCTGGGTGGTATCCGATTATATCGCAATACTGTATATATAGTGATACTAACCAGGTGACGGTACTTCCGTTACACATACTAGCGACTGAATCGAACAGAAGGTTGAATGGTTAGACGAAACGATAATTGTAACTGAGTTGTATTCTATTATATCGTGGTGATGTTAATATAGAAATACTCACCAGGTTACTGTTCTTTCGTTTTCACATACAAGCGACCGAATCGAGCAGAAGGTCAAATGGATAGATTGAACAATCATCGTATCTGGGTTGTATTCGATTATGTTTATATAGTTATACTCACCAGGTAACTGTTCTTCCGTTACACATACTAGCGACTGAATCGAACAGAAGGTTAAATGGTTAGACGAAACGATAATTGTATCTGAGTTGTATTCGATGATATCGTGATGATGTTTATATAGCAATACTCACCAGGTAACTGTTCTTCCGTTTTACATACAAGCGACCGAATCGAGCAGGAGGTTGAATAGATAGATTCAAAAATCATCGTATCTGGGTTGTATTCGATAATGTTTATATAGTTATACTCACCAGGTAACTGTTCTTCCGTTACACATACTAGCGACTGAATCGAACAGAAGGTTAAATGGTTAGACGAAACGATAATTGTATCTGAGTTGTATTCGATTATATCGTGGTGATGTTTATATAGAAATACTCACCAGGTAACTGTTCTTTCATTTTCACATACAAGCGACCGAATCGAGCAGAAGGTCAAATGGATAGATTGAACAATCATCGTTATGCTGTGTATATAGTTATACACACTAGGTGACGGTTTTCCCGTTTTACATACGAGCGACCGAAACGAACAGAAAGTTGAATGGATAGTCTGAACAATCAATGTATCTGGGTGGTATCCGATTATATCGCAACACTGTATATATAGTGATACTAACCAGGTGACGGTACTTCCGTTACACATACTAGCGACTGAATCGAACAGAAGGTTGAATGGTTAGACGAAACGATACTTGTAACTGAGTTGTATTCTATTATATCGTGGTGATGTTTATATAGAAATACTCACCAGGTTACTGTTCTTTCGTTTTCACATACAAGCGACCGAATCGAGCAGAAGGTCAAATGGATAGATTGAACAATCATCGTATCTGGGTTGTATTCGATAATGTTTATATAGTTATACTCACCAGGTAACTGTTTTTCCGTTACACATACTAGCGACTGAATCGAACAGAAGGTTAAATGGTTAGACGAAACGATAATTGTATCTGAGTTGTATTCGATTATATCGTGGTGATGTTTATATAGAAATACTCACCAGGTTACTGTTCTTTCGTTTTCACATACAAGCGACCGAAGCGAGCAGAAGGTCAAATGGATAGATTGAACAATCATCGTATCTGGGTTGTATTCGATTATGTTTATATAGTAATACTCACCAGGTAACTGTTCTTCCGTTACACATACTAGCGACTGAATCGAACAGAAGGTTAAATGGTTAGACGAAACGATAATTGTATCTGAGTTTTATTCGATTATATCGTGGTGATGTTTATATAGAAATACTCACCAGGTAACTGTTTTTTTGTTTTCACATACAAGCGACCGAATCGAGCAGAAGGTCAAATGGATAGATTGAACAATCATCGTATCTGGGTTGTATTCGATTATGTTTATATAGTTATACTCACCAGGTTACTGTTCTTCCGTTATACATACGAGCAACCGAATAGAACAGAAGGTTGAATGGATAGTATATGGGTTGTATTCGATTATGATGTTATGCTGTGTATATAGTTACACACACTAGGTGACGGTATTCCCGTTTCACATACGAGCGACCGAAACGAACAGAAAGTTGAATGGATAGTCTGAACAATCAATGTATCTGGGTGGTATCCGATTATATCGCAATACTGTATATATAGTGATACTTACCAGGTGACGGTACTGCCGTTACACATACTAGCGACTGAATCGAACAGAAGGTTGAATGGTTAGACAAAACGATAATTGTATCTGAGTTGTATTCGATGATATCGTGATGATGTTTATATAGCAATACTCACCAGGTAACTGTTCTTCCGTTTTACATACAAGCGACCGAATCGAGCAGGAGGTTGAATAGATAGATTGAACAATCATCGTATCTGGGTTGTATTCGATAATGTTTATATAGTTATACTCACCAGGTAACTGTTCTTCCGTTACACATACTAGCGACTGAATCGAACAGAAGGTTAAATGGTTGGACGAAACGATAATTGTATCTGAGTTGTATTCGATTATATCGTGGTGATGTTTATATAGGAATACTCACCAGGTAACTGTTCTTTCATTTTCACATACAAGCAACCGAATCGAGCAGAAGGTCAAATGGATAGATTGAACAATCATCGTATCTGGGTTGTATTCGATTATGTTTATATAGTTATACTCACCAGGTAACTGTTCTTCCGTTACACATACTAGCGACTGAATCGAACAGAAGGTTAAATGGTTAGACGAAACGATAATTGAAACTGAGTTGTTATCGATTATATCGTGGTGATGTTTATATAGAAATACTCACCAGGTAACTGTTCTTTCGTTTTCACATACAAGCGACCGAATCGAGCAGAAGGTCAAATGGATAAATTGAACAATCATCGTATCTGGGTTGTATTCGATTATGTTTATATAGTTATACTCACCGGGTAACTGTTCTTCCGTTACACATACGAGCGACTGAATTGAACAGAAGGTTGAATGGATAGTATATGGGTTGTATTCGATTATGATGTTATGCTATGTATATAGTTATACACACTAGGTGACGGTATTCTTGTTTTACATACGAGCGACCGAAACGAACAGAAAGTTGAATGAATAGTCTGAACAATCAATGTATCAGGGTGGTATCCGATTATATCGCAATACTGTATATATAGTGATACATACCAGGTGACGGTACTTCCGTTACACATACTAGCGACTGAATCGAACAGAAGGTTAAATGGTTAGACGAAACGATAATTGTAACTGAGTTGTATTCTATTATATCGTGGTGATGTTTATATAGAAATACTCACCAGGTTACTGTTCTTCCGTTATACATACGATCAACCGAATCGAACAGAAGGTTGAACGGATAGTATATGGGTTGTATTCGATTATGATGTTATGCTGTGTATATAGTTATACACACTAGGTGACGGTATTCCCGTTTTACATTCGAGCGACCGATACGAACAGAAAGTTGAATGGATAGTCTGAACAATCAATGTATCTGGGTGGTATCCGATTATATCGCAATACTGTATATATAGTGATACTAACCAGGTGACGGTACTTCCGTTACACATACTAGCGACTGAATCGAACAGGAGGTTGAATGGTTAGACGAAACGATAATTGTAACTGAGTTGTATTCTATTATATCGTGGTGATGTTTATATAGAAATACTCACCAGGTTACTGTTCTTTCGTTTTCACATACAAGCCACCGAATCGAGCAGAAGGTCAAATGGATAGATTGAACAATCATCGTATCTGGGTTGTATTCGATTATGTTTATATAGTTATACTCACCAGGTAACTGTTCTTCCGTTACACATACTAGCGACTGAATCGAACAGAAGGTTAAATGGTTAGACGAAACGGTAATTGAAACTGAGTTGTATTCTATTATATCGTGGTGATGTTTATATAGAAATACTCACCAGGTTACTGTTCTTCCGTTATACATACGAGCAACCGAATCGAACAGAAGGTTGAATGGATAGTATATGGGTTGTATTCGATTATGATGTTATGCTGTGTATATAGTTATACACACTAGGTGACGGTATTCCCGTCTCACATACGAGCGACCGAAACGAACAGAAAGTTGAATGGATAGTCTGAACAATCAATGTATCTGGGTGGTATCCGATTATATCGCAATACTGTATATATAGTGATACTTACCAGGTGACGGTACTTCCGTTACACATACTAGCGACTGAATCGAACAGAAGGTTGAAGGGTTAGACAAAACGATAATTGTATCTGAGTTGTATTCGATGATATCATGATGATGTTTATATAGCAATACTCACCAGGTAACTGTTCTTCCGTTTTACATACAAGCGACCGAATCGAGCAGGAGGTTGAATAGATAGATTGAACAATCATCGTATCTGGGTTGTATTCGATAATGTTTATATAGTTATACTCACCAGGTAACTGTTCTTCCGTTACACATACTAGCGACTGAATCGAACAGAAGGTTAAATGGTTAGACGAAACGATAATTGAAACTGAGTTGTATTCGATTATATCGTGGTGATGTTTATATAGAAATACTCACCAGGTAACTGTTCTTTCGTTTTCACATACAAGCGACCGAATCGAGCAGAAGGTCGAATGGATAGATTGAACAATCATCGTATCTGGGTTGTATTCGATTATGTTTATATAGTTATACTCACCAGGTAACTGTTCTCCCGTTACACATAGGAGCGACTGAATTGAACAGAAGGTTGAATGGATAGTATACGGGTTGTATTCGATTATGATGTTATGCTGTGTATATAGTTATACACACTAGGTGACGGTATTCTTGTTTTACATACGAGCGACCGAAACGAACAGAAAGTTGAATGGATAGTCTGAACAATCAATGTATCAGGGTGGTATCCTATTATATCGCAATACTGTATATATAGTGATACATACCAGGTGACGGTACTTCCGTTACACATACTAGCGACTGAATCGAACAGAAGGTTAAATGGTTAGACGAAACGATAATTGTAACTGAGTTGTATTCTATTATATCGTGGTGATGTTTATATAGAAATACTCACCAGGTTACTGTTCTTCCGTTATACATACGAGCAACCGAATCGAACAGAAGGTTGAATGGATAGTATATGGGTTGTATTCGATTATGATGTTATGCTGTGTATATAGTTATACACACTAGGTGACGGTATTCCCGTTTTACATACGAGCGACCGAAACGAACAGAAAGTTGAATGGATAGTCTGAACAATCAATGAATCTGGGTGGTATCCGATTATATCGCAATACTGTATATATAGTGATACTAACCAGGTGACGGTACTTCCGTTACACATACTAGCGACTGAATCGAACAGAAGGTTAATTGGTTAGACGAAACGATAATTGTAACTGAGTTGTATTCTATTATATCGTGGTGATGTTTATATAGAAATACTCACCAGGTTACTGTTCTTCCGTTATACATACGAGCAACCGAATCGAACAGAAGGTTGAATGGATAGTATATGGGTTGTATTCGATTATGATGTTATGCTGTGTATATAGTTATACACACTAAGTGACGGTATTCTTGTTTTACATACGAGCGACCGAAACGAACAGAAAGTTGAATGGATAGTCTGAACAATCAATGTATCAGGGTGGTATCCGATTATATCGCGATACTGTATATATAGTGATACATACCAGATGACGGTACTTCCGTTACACATACTAGCGACTAAATCGAACAGAAGGTTAAATGGTTAGACGAAACGATAATTGTAACTGAGTTGTATTCTATTATATCGTGGTGATGTTTATATAGAAATACTCACGAGGTTACTGTTCTTCCGTTATACATACGGGCAACCGAATCGAACAGAAGGTTGAATGGATAGTATATGGGTTGTATTCGATTATGATGTTATGCTGTGTATATAGTTATACACACTGGGTGACGGTATTCCCGTTTTACATACGAGCGATCGAAACGAACAGAAAGTTGAATGGATAGTCTGAACAATCAATGTATCTGGGTGGTATCTGATTATATCGCAATACTGTATATATAGTGATAGTAACCAGGTGACGGTACTTCCGTTACACATACTAGCGACTGAATCGAACAGAAGGTAAAATGGTTAGACAAAACGATAATTGTAACTGAGTTGTATTCGATGATATCGTGATGATGTTTATATAGCAATACTCACCAGGTAACTGTTCTTTCGTTTTCACATACAAGCGACCGAATCGAGAAGAAGGTCAAATGGATAGATTGAACAATCATCGTATCTGGGTTGTATTCGATTATGTTTATATAGTTATACTCACCAGGTAACTGTTCTTCCGTTACACATACTAGCGACTGAATCGAACAGAAGGTTAAATGGTTAGACGAAACGATAATTGAAACTGAGTTGTATTCTATTATATCGTGGTGATGTTTATATAGAAATACTCACCAGGTTACTGTTCTTCCGTTATACATACGAGCAACCGAATCGAACAGAAGGTTGAATGGATAGTATATGGGTTGTATTCGATTATGATGTTATGCTGTGTATATAGTTATACACACTAGGTGACGGTATTCCCGTTTCACATACGAGCGACCGAAACGAACAGAAAGTTGAATGGATAGTCTGAACAATCAATGTATCTGGGTGGTATCCGATTATATCGCAATACTGTATATATAGTGATACTTACCAGGTGACGGTACTTCCATTACACATACTAGCGACTGAATCGAACAGAAGGTTAAATGGTTAGACAAAACGATAATTGTATCTGAGTTGTATTCGATGATATCGTGATGATGTTTATATAGCAATACTCACCAGGTAACTGTTCTTCCGTTTTACATACAAGCGACCGAATCGAGCAGGAGGTTGAATAGATAGATTGAACAATCATCGTATCTGGGTTGTATTCGATAATGTTTATATAGTTATACTCACCAGGTAACTGTTCTTCCGTTACACATACTAGCGACTGAATCGAACAGAAGGTTAAATGGTTAGACGAAACGATAATTGTATCTGAGATGTATTCGAATATATCTTGGTGATGTTTATATAGAAATACTCACCAGGTAACTGTTCTTTCGTTTTCACATACAAGCGACCGAATCGAGCAGAAGGTCAAATGGATAGATTGAACAATCATCGTATCTGGGTTGTATTCGATTATGTTTATATAGTTATACTCACCAGGTAACTGTTCTTCCTTTACACATACTAGCGACTGAATCGAACAGAAGGTTAAATGGTTAGACGAAACGATAATTGAAACTGAGTTGTATTCGATTATATCGTGGTGATGTTTATATAGAAATACTCACCAGGTAACTGTTCTTTCGTTTTCACATACAAGCGACCGAATCGAGCAGTAGGTCAAATGGATAGATTGAACAATCATCGTATCTGGGTTGTATTCGATTATGTTTATATAGTTATACTCACCAGGTAACTGTTCTTCCGTTACACATACTAGCGACTGAATCGAACAGAATGTTAAATGGTTAGACGAAACGATAATTGAAACTGAGTTGTATTCTATTATATCGTGGTGATGTTTATATAGAAATACTCACCAGGTTACTGTTCTTCCGTTATACATACGAGCAACCGAATCGAACAGAAGGTTGAATGGATAGTATATGGGTTGTATTCGATTATGATGTTATGCTGTGTATATAGTTATACACACTAGGTGACGGTATTCCCGTTTCACATACGAGCGACCGAAACGAACAGAAAGTTGAATGGATAGTCTGAACAATCAATGTATCTGGGTGGTATCCGATTATATCGCAATACTGTATATATAGTGATACTTACCAGGTGACGGTACTTCCGTTACACATACTAGCGACTGAATCGAACAGAAGGTTAAATGGTTAGACAAAACGATAATTGTATCTGAGTTGTATTCGATGATATCGTGATGTATATATAGCAATACTCACCAGGTAACTGTTCTTCCGTTTTACATACAAGCGACCGAATCGAGCAGGAGGTTGAATAGATAGATTGAACAATCATCGTATCTGGGTTGTATTCGATAATGTTTATATAGTTATAATCACCAGGTAACTGTTCTTCCGTTACACATACTAGCGACTGAATCGAACAGAAGGTTAAATGGTTAGACGAAACGATAATTGTATCTGAGTTGTATTCGATTATATCGTGGTGATGTTTATATAGAAATACTCACCAGGTAACTGTTCTTTCGTTTTCACATACAAGCGACCGAATCGAGCAGAAGGTCAAATGGATAGATTGAACAATCATCGTATCTGGGTTGTATTCGATTATGTTTATATAGTTATACTCACCAGGTAACTGTTCTTCCGTTACACATACTAGCGACTGATTCGAACAGAAGGTCAAATGGTTAGACGAAACGATAATTGAAACTGAGTTGTATTCGATTATATCGTGGTGATGTTTATATAGAAATACTCACCAGGTAACTGTTCTTTCGTTTTCACATACAAGCGACCGAATCGAGCAGAAGGTCAAATGGATAGATTGAACAATCATCGTATCTGGGTTGTATTCGATTATGTTTATATATTTATACTCACCAGGTAACTGTTCTTCCGTTACACATACTAGCGACTGAATCGAACAGAAGGATAAATGGTTAGACGAAACGATAATTGAAACTGAGTTGTATTCTATTATATCGTGGTGATGTTTATATAGAAATACTCACCAGGTTACTGTTCTTCCGTTATACATATGAGCAACCGAATCGAACAGAAGGTTGAATGGATAGTATATGGGTTGTATTCGATTATGATGTTATGCTGTGTATATAGTTATACACACTAGGTGACGGTATTCCTGTTTCACATACGAGCGACCGAAACGAACAGAAAGTTGAATGGATAGTCTGAACAATCAATGTATCTGGGTGGTATCCGATTATATCGCAATACTGTATATATAGTGATACTTACCAGGTGACGGTACTTCCGTTACACATACTAGCGACTGAATCGAACAGAAGGTTAAATGGTTAGACAAAACGATAATTGTATCTGAGTTGTATTCGATGATATCGTGATGATGTTTATATAGCAATACTCACCAGGTAACTGTTCTTCCGTTTTACATACAAGCGACCGAATCGAGCAGGAGGTTGAATAGATAGATTGAACAATCATCGTATCTGGGTTGTATTCGATAATGTTTATATAGTTATAATCACCAGGTAACTGTTCTTCCGTTACACATACTAGCGACTGAATCGAACAGAAGGTTAAATGGTTAGACGAAACGATAATTGTATCTGAGTTGTATTCGATTATATCGTGGTGATGTTTATATAGAAATACTCACCAGGTAACTGTTCTTTCGTTTTCACATACAAGCGACCGAATCGAGCAGAAGGACAAATGGATAGATTGAACAATCATCGTATCTGGGTTGTATTCGATTATGTTTATATAGTTATACTCACCAGGTAACTGTTCTTCCGTTACACATACTAGCGACTGAATCGAACAGAAGGTTAAATGGTTAGACGAAACGATAATTGAAACTGAGTTGTATTCGATTATATCGTGGTGATGTTTATATAGAAATACTCACCAGGTAACTGTTCTTTCGTTTTCACATACAAGCGACCGAATCGAGCAGAAGGTCAAATGGATAGATTGAACAATCATCGTATCTGGGTTGTATTCGATTATGTTTATATAGTTATACTCACCAGGTAACTGTTCTTCCTTTACACATACTAGCGACTGAATCGAACAGAAGGTTAAATGGTTAGACGAAACGATAATTGAAACTGAGTTGTATTCGATTATATCGTGGTGATGTTTATATAGAAATACTCACCAGGTAACTGTTCTTTCGTTTTCACATACAAGCGACCGAATCGAGCAGTAGGTCAAATGGATAGATTGAACAATCATCGTATCTGGGTTGTATTCGATTATGTTTATATAGTTATACTCACCAGGTAACTGTTCTTCCGTTACACATACTAGCGACTGAATCGAACAGAAGGATAAATGGTTAGACGAAACGATAATTGAAACTGAGTTGTATTCTATTATATCGTGGTGATGTTTATATAGAAATACTCACCAGGTTACTGTTCTTCCGTTATACATACGAGCAACCGAATCGAACAGAAGGTTGAATGGATAGTATATGGGTTGTATTCGATTATGATGTTATGCTGTGAATATAGTTATACACACTAGGTGACGGTATTCCCGTTTCACATACGAGCGACCGAAACGAACAGAAAGTTGAATGGATAGTCTGAACAATCAATGTATCTGGGTGGTATCCGATTATATCGCAATACTGTATATATAGTGATACTTACCAGGTGACGGTACTTCCGTTACACATACTAGCGACTGAATCGAACAGAAGGTTAAATGGTTAGACAAAACGATAATTGTATCTGAGTTGTATTCGATGATATCGTGATGATGTTTATATAGCAATACTCACCAGGTAACTGTTCTTCCGTTTTACATACAAGCGACCGAATCGAGCAGGAGGTTGAATAGATAGATTGAACAATCATCGTATCTGGGTTGTATTCGATAATGTTTATATAGTTATAATCAACAGGTAACTGTTCTTCCGTTACACATACTAGCGACTGAATCGAACAGAAGGTTAAATGGTTAGACGAAACGATAATTGTATCTGAGTTGTATTCGATTATATCGTGGTGATGTTTATATAGAAATACTCACCAGGTAACTGTTCTTTCGTTTTCACATACAAGCGACCGAATCGAGCAGAAGGTCAAATGGATAGATTGAACAATCATCGTATCTGGGTTGTATTCGATTATGTTTATATAGTTATACTCACCAGGTAACTGTTCTTCCGTTACACATACTAGCGACTGATTCGAACAGAAGGTCAAATGGTTAGACGAAACGATAATTGAAACTGAGTTGTATTCGATTATATCGTGGTGATGTTTATATAGAAATACTCACCAGGTAACTGTTCTTTCGTTTTCACATACAAGCGACCGAATCGAGCAGAAGGTCAAATGGATAGATTGAACAATCATCGTATCTGGGTTGTATTCGATTATGTTTATATAGTTATACTCACCAGGTAACTGTTCTTCCGTTACACATACTAGCGACTGAATCGAACAGAAGGTTAAATGGTTAGACGAAACGATAATTGAAACTGAGTTGTATTCTATTATATCGTGGTGATGTTTATATAGAAATACTCACCAGGTTACTGTTCTTCCGTTATACATATGAGCAACCGAATCGAACAGAAGGTTGAATGGATAGTATATGGGTTGAATTCGATTATGATGTTATGCTGTGTATATAGTTATACACACTAGGTGACGGTATTCCTGTTTCACATACGAGCGACCGAAACGAACAGAAAGTTGAATGGATAGTCTGAACAATCAATGTATCTGGGTGGTATCCGATTATATCGCAATACTGTATATATAGTGATACTTACCAGGTGACGGTACTTCCGTTACACATACTAGCGACTGAATCGAACAGAAGGTTAAATGGTTAGACAAAACGATAATTGTATCTGAGTTGTATTCGATGATATCGTGATGATGTTTATATAGCAATACTCACCAGGTAACTGTTCTTCCGTTTTACATACAAGCGACCGAATCGAGCAGGAGGTTGAATAGATAGATTGAACAATTATCGTATCTGGGTTGTATTCGATAATGTTTATATAGTTATAATCACCAGGTAACTGTTCTTCCGTTACACATACTAGCGACTGAATCGAACAGAAGGTTAAATGGTTAGACGAAACGATAATTGTATCTGAGTTGTATTCGATTATATCGTGGTGATGTTTATATAGAAATACTCACTAGGTAACTGTTCTTTCGTTTTCACATACAAGCGACCGAATCGAGCAGAAGGTCAAATGGATAGATTGAACAATCATCGTATCTGGGTTGTATTCGATTATGTTTATATAGTTATACTCACCAGGTAACTGTTCTTCCGTTACACATACTAGCGACTGAATCGAACAGAAGGTTAAATGGTTAGACGAAACGATAATTGAAACTGAGTTGTATTCGATTATATCGTGGTGATGTTTATATAGAAATACTCACCAGGTAACTGTTCTTTCGTTTTCACATACAAGCGACCAAATCGAGCAGAAGGTCAAATGGATAGATTGAACAATCATCGTATCTGGGTTGTATTCGATTATGTTTATATATTTATACTCACCAGGTAACTGTTCTTCCGTTACACATACGAGCGACTGAATTGAACAGAAGGTTAAATGGTTAGACAAAACGATAATTGTATCTGAGTTGTATTCGATGATATCGTGATGATGTTTATATAGCAATACTCACCAGGTAACTGTTCTTCCGTTTTACATACAAGCGACCGAATCGAGCAGGAGGTTGAATAGATAGATTGAACAATCATCGTATCTGGGTTGAATTCGATAATGTTTATATAGTTATACTCACCAGGTAACTGTTCTTCCGTTACACATACTAGCGACTGAATCGAACAGAAGGTTAAATGGTTAGACGAAACGATAATTGTATCTGAGTTGTATTCGATTATATCGTGGTGATGTTTATATAGAAATACTCACCAGGTAACTGTTCTTTCGTTTTCACATACAAGCGATCGAATCGAGCAGAAGGTCAAATGGATAGATTGAACAATCATCGTATCTGGGTTGTATTCGATTATGTTTATATAGTTATACTCACCAGGTAACTGTTCATCCGTTACACATACTAGCGACTGAATCGAACAGAAGGTTAAATGGTTAGACGAAACGATAATTGAAACTGAGTTGTATTCGATTATATCGTGGTGATGTTTATATAGAAATACTCACCAGGTAACCTTTCTTTCGTTTTCACATACAAGCGACCAAATCGAGCAGAAGGTCAAATGGATAGATTGAACAATCATCGTATCTGGGTTGTATTCGATTATGTTTATATAGTTATACTCACCAGGTAACTGTTCTTCCGTTACACATACGAGCGACTGAATTGAACAGAAGGTTGAATGGATAGTATATGGGTTGTATTCGATTATGATGTTATGCTGTGTATATAGTTATACACACTAGGTGACGGTATTATTGTTTTACATACGAGCGACCGAAACGAACAGAAAGTTGAATGGATAGTCTGAACAATCAATGTATCAGGGTGGTATCCGATTATATCGCAATACTGTATATATAGTGATACATACCAGGTGACGGTACTTCCGTTACACATACTAGCGACTGAATCGAACAGAAGGTTAAATGGTTAGACGAAACGATAATTGTAACTGAGTTGTATTCTATCATATCGTGGTGATGTTTATATAGAAATACTCACCAGGTTACTGTTCTACCGTTATACATACGAGCAACCGAATCGAACAGAAGGTTGAATGGATAATATATGGGTTGTATTCGATTATGATGTTATGCTGTGTATATAGTTATACACACTAGGTGACGGTATTCCCGTTTTACATACCAGCGACCGAAACGAACAGAAAGTTGAATGGATAGTCTGAACAATCAATGTATCTGGGTGGTATCCGATTATATCGCAATACTGTATATATAGTGATACTAACCAGGTGACGGTACTTCCGTTACACATACTAGCGACTGAATCGAACAGAAGGTTAAATGGTTAGACGAAACGATAATTGTAACTGAGTTGTATTCTATTATATCGTGGTGATGTTTATATAGAAATACTCACCAGGTTACTGTTCTTTCGTTTTCACATACAAGCGACCGAATCGAGCAGAAGGTCAAATGGATAGATTGAACAATCATCGTATCTGGGTTGTATTCGATTATGTTTATATAGTTATACTCACCAGGTAACTGTTCTTCCGTTACACATACTAGCGACTGAATCGAACAGAAGGTTAAATGGTTAGACGAAACGATAATTGAAACTGAGTTGTATTCTATTATATCGTGGTGATGTTTATATAGAAATACTCACCAGGTTACTGTTCTTCCGTTATACATACGAGCAACCGAATCGAACAGAAGGTTGAATGGATAGTATATAGGTCGTATTCGATTATGATGTTATGCTGTGTATATAGTTATACACACTAGGTGACGGTATTCCCGTTTCACATACGAGCGACCGAAACGAACAGAAAGTTGAATGGATAGTCTGAACAATCAATGTATCTGGGTGGTATCCGATTATATCGCAATACTGTATATATAGTGATACTCACTAGGTGACGGTACTTCCGTTACACATACTAGCGACTGAATCGAACAGAAGGTTAAATGGTTAGACAAAACGATAATTGTATCTGAGTTGTATTCGATGATATCGTGATGATGTTTATATAGCAATACACACCAGGTAACTGTTCTTCCGTTTTACATACAAGCGACCGAATCGAGCAGGAGGTTGAATAGATAGATTGAACAATCATCGTATCTGGGTTGTATTCGATAATGTTTATATAGTTATACTCACCAGGTAACTGTTCTTCCGTTACACATACTAGCGACTGAATCGAACAGAAGGTTAAATGGTTAGACGAAACGATAATTGTATCTGAGTTGTATTCGATTATATCGTGGAGATGTTTATATAGAAATACTCACCAGGTAACTGTTCTTTCGTTTTCACATACAAGCGACCGAATCGAGCAGAAGGTCAAATGGATAGATTGAACAATCATCGTATCTGGGTTGTATTCGATTATGTTTATATAGTTATACTCACCAGGTAACTGTTCTTCCGTTACACATACTAGCGACTGAATCGAACAGAAGGTTAAATGGTTAGACGAAACGATAATTGAAACTGAGTTGTATTCGATTATATCGTGGTGATGTTTATATAGAAATACTCACCAGGTAACTGTTCTTTCGTTTTCACATACAAGCGACCGAATCGAGCAGAAGGTCAAATGGATAGATTGAACAATCATCGTATCTGGGTTGTATTCGATTATGTTTATATAAACTACGCAACACTAATTACGTCGCACCCCGAAATTTTGCCCCTGTTTAAGTTTGAATAACTTTTTTCTTCTTTGAACAATTTGAATTCTGTTTGCACTGTTCGCTAGCTCAGTCCTTCAGCTATGATTTCGTACTTCTTCGATACATGAGGTTATTTTCATAAAATTGCTACAGGATGTTTTTTGGAACTGTGCAAAATTTCGAAATTTTCAAAAGGATCCCAAATGAAGAAAAACAGTTTTTTTTCAACTTTAACAGCAGAGGCATGAAGATTATCTCATTACCTTTGGCCATCTCCAAAATTGTCTCCGTATCTCTTTTATTTACAGAGTGATCTCAAAAAATCAATTTTTTGGTTTTGCAGTCATAACTTTTTTCCTCTTCAACCGATTTTCAAAATCTCAGGCTCATTTTGAAGCTGAAACCTCATTTGAGAAGATTTGAAGATCATAATTAACTCAAGATTAACATTCAGAATCGAGGGTTTCCTCAAAGGTGACCCAAATCTGAAACACTCTGTAAATCCCGACTGGGAGGAGAATCAAATGAAAATCAACTTGTTTTCGAAAGGATCTTCCATTCTGGACACATCCAGATCTTTTTTTCTTTTAGTAGTCAAAAATTGTGCGTAAGAAAACCGAAATGGAACGCCATGTTCTAGAAAAAAAATCAACCCAAAAAAATGCATGGTCCGTAACCAACGTAACAAAAATCATATTGAGTGACTGACAAGACAGGTTGAAAATTACGTTCTCGTGAAAATAAAGACCAGGACAGAAAAAACTATTCGTAGGTCTTCCTTTTCTGAAGATATAAGACTTCATTAAAAAAATTCAAAATAAAAAAAAATCTGAATACAACAAAGTTTCAGGGTAACCTTCTCACCCCCTATGCAAAGTCTTCCATCATGTTTTGGATTTTTTTCAAAGAATTAAATTTTTTAGACCCCCAAAAAAATGTTATACGTACGCCTATGAAACAATTTTTTTTTATCTCTTTGATCAACTTTTTCCGCTGAACATAGCTATGGGTACCGCTTATATCGATTCTGAAAAATGACTTTTTTTCGCCCTGTACATCAAACTATGATACTTGGAAAACTCGAGTTTGGGCGATTCTTAGTAGTTTTGTACGAAACTCACGAAAATTATATGTAAAAAAATCACAAAAATCTCCTTCCCCTTCATTCGTACCCAAAGTACCCCAAGGGGGCAAAGGGGGCGAGAGAATTATATTTTTATTTAATATCCGATCCCGATGTGGGGGTCAGGTGAAATATGTTTACCGATATATCTAACCGTTTGACCAGCAAAAATTTTACCCGCAAAAAAGAATTTGGGGGGGAGGGGGTAAAAAATGTTTTATCAGTATTTTTGGTGGTGATATTTTCGTTTCGATCGAACAACATTTTGGATATTTTTCTTTTTTAATCGGGATTTCGAGGGGGATTTAGATTTGGGTCACCTTTGCAGAAACCCTTGATCTTTAATATTTATTCTTAGTCAATTCTAATCTTCATGTCTGTTCATCTAACGTTTCAGCTTCAAAATGATCCTGAGATTTTGAAAATCGGTTGAAGAGGAAAAAAGTTATGACTGCAAAACCAAAAAATTGATTTTTGGAGATCACTCTGTAAAGAAAAGTGATAAGAAGACAATTTTGGAAATGGTCAAAGGTAATGAGATAATCTTCATGCCTCTGCTGTTAAAGTTGAAAAAAAACTGTTTTTCTTCATTTGGGATCCTTTTGAAAATTTTGAAATTTTGCACAGTTCCAAAAAACATCCTGTAGCAATTTTATGGAAATAACCTCATGTATCGAAGAAGTACGAAATCATAGCTGAAGGACTGAGCTAGCAAACAGTGCAAACAGAATTCAAATTGTTCAAAGAAGAAATAAGTTATTCAAATTTAAACAGGGGCAAAATTTCGGGGTGCGACGTAATTAGTGTTGCGTAGTTTAGTTATACTCACCAGGTAACTGTTCTTCCGTTACACATACTAGCGACTGAATCGAACAGAAGGTTAAATGGTTAGACGAAACGATAATTGAAACTGAGTTGTATTCTATTATATCGTGGTGATGTTTATATAGAAATACTCACCAGGTTACTGTTCTTCCGTTATACATACGAGCAACCGAATCGAACAGAAGGTTGAATGGATAGTATATGGGTTGTATTCGATTATGATGTTATGCTGTGTATATAGTTATACACACTAGGTGACGGTATTCCCGTTTCACATACGAGCGACCGAAACGAACAGAAAGTTGAATGGATAGTCTGAACAATCAATGTATCTGGGTGGTATCCGATTATATCGCAATACTGTATATATAGTGATACTTACCAGGTGACGGTACTTCCGTTACACATACTAGCGACTGAATCGAACAGAAGGTTAAATGGTTAGACAAAACGATAATTGTATCTGAGTTGTATTCGATGATATCGTGATGATGTTTATATAGCAATACTCACCAGGTAACTGTTCTTCCGTTTTACATACAAGCGACCGAATCGAGCAGGAGGTTGAATAGATAGATTGAACAATCATCGTATCTGGGTTGAATTCGATAATGTTTATATAGTTATACTCACCAGGTAACTGTTCTTCCGTTACACATACTAGCGACTGAATCGAACAGAAGGTTAAATGGTTAGACGAAACGATAATTGTATCTGAGTTGTATTCGATTATATCGTGGTGATGTTTATATAGAAATACTCACCAGGTAACTGTTCTTTCGTTTTCACATACAAGCGACCGAATCGAGCAGAAGGTCAAATGGATAGATTGAACAATCATCGTATCTGGGTTGTATTCGATTATGTTTATATAGTTATACTCACCAGGTAACTGTTCTTCCGTTACACATACTAGCGACTAAATCGAACAGAAGGTTGAATGGTTAGACGAAACGATAATTGAAACTGAGTTGTATTCGATTATATCGTGGTGATGTTTATATAGAAATACTCACCAGGTAACTGTTCTTTCGATTTCACATACAAGCGACCAAATCGAGCAGAAGGTCAAATGGATAGATTGAACAATCATCGTATCTGGGTTGTATTCGATTATGTTTATATAGTTATACTCACCAGCTAACTGTTCTTCCGTTACACATACGAGCGACTGAATTGAACAGAAGTTTAAATGGTTAGACGAAACGATAATTGTATCTGAGTTGGATTCGATTAAATCGTGGTGATGTTTATATAGAAATACTCACCAGGTAACTGTTCTTCCGTTACACATACTAGCGACTGAATCGAACAGAAGGTTAAATGGTTAGACGAAACGATAATTGAAACTGAGTTGTATTCGTTTATATCGTGGTGATGTTTATATAGAAATACTCACCAGGTAACCTTTCTTTCGTTTTCACATACAAGCGACCAAATCGAGCAGAAGGTCAAATGGATAGATTGAACAATCATCGTATCTGGGTTGTATTCGATTATGTTTATATAGTTATACTCACCAGGTAACTGTTCTTCCGTTACACATACGAGCGACTGAATTGAACAGAAGGTTGAATGGATAGTATATGGGTTGTATTCGATTATGATGTTATGCTGTGTATATAGTTATACACACTAGGTGACGGTATTCTTGTTTTACATACGAGCGACCGAAACGAACAGAAAGTTGAATGGATAGTCTGAACAATCAATGTATCAGGGTGGTATCCGATTATATCGCAATACTGTATATATAGTGATACATACCAGGTGACGGTACTTCCGTTACACATACTAGCGACTGAATCGAACAGAAGGTTAAATGGTTAGACGAAACGATAATTGAAACTGAGTTGTATTCGATTATATCGTGGTGATGTTTATATAGAAATACTCACCAGGTAACTGTTCTTTCGTTTTCACATACAAGCGACCAAATCGAGCAGAAGGTCAAATGGATAGATTGAACAATCATCGTATCTGGGTTGTATTCGATTATGTTTATATAGTTATACTCACCAGGTAACTGTTCATCCGTTACACATACTAGCGACTGAATCGAACAGAAGGTTAAATGGTTAGACGAAACGATAATTGAAACTGAGTTGTATTCGATTATATCGTGGTGATGTTTATATAGAAATACTCACCAGGTAACCTTTCTTTCGTTTTCACATACAAGCGACCAAATCGAGCAGAAGGTCAAATGGATAGATTGAACAATCATCGTATCTGGGTTGTATTCGATTATGTTTATATAGTTATACTCACCAGGTAACTGTTCTTCCGTTACACATACGAGCGACTGAATTGAACAGAAGGTTGAATGGATAGTATATGGGTTGTATTCGATTATGATGTTATGCTGTGTATATAGTTATACACACTAGGTGACGGTATTCTTGTTTTACATACGAGCGACCGAAACGAACAGAAAGTTGAATGGATAGTCTGAACAATCAATGTATCAGGGTGGTATCCGATTATATCGCAATACTGTATATATAGTGATACATACCAGGTGACGGTACTTCCGTTACACATACTAGCGACTGAATCGAACAGAAGGTTAAATGGTTAGACGAAACGATAATTGTAACTGAGTTGTATTCTATCATATCGTGGTGATGTTTATATAGAAATACTCACCAGGTTACTGTTCTACCGTTATACATACGAGCAACCGAATCGAACAGAAGGTTGAATGGATAATATATGGTATGTATTCGATTATGATGTTATGCTGTGTATATAGTTATACACACTAGGTGACGGTATTCCCGTTTTACATACCAGCGACCGAAACGAACAGAAAGTTGAATGGATAGTCTGAACAATCAATGTATCTGGGTGGTATCCGATTATATCGCAATACTGTATATATAGTGATACTAACCAGGTGACGGTACTTCCGTTACACATACTAGCGACTGAATCGAACAGAAGGTTAAATGGTTAGACGAAACGATAATTGAAACTGAGTTGTATTCGATTATATCGTGGTGATGTTTATATAGAAATACTCACCAGGTAACTGTTCTTTCGTTTTCACATACAAGCGACCGAATCGAGCAGAAGGTCAAATGGATAGATTGAACAATCATCGTATCTGGGTTGTATTCGATTATGTTTATATAGTTATACTCACCAGGTAACTGTTCTTCCGTTACACATACTAGCGACTGAATCGAACAGAAGGTTAAATGGTTAGACGAAACGATAATTGAAACTGAGTTGTATTCTATTATATCGTGGTGATGTTTATATAGAAATACTCACCAGGTTACTGTTCTTCCGTTATACATACGAGCAACCGAATCGAACAGAAGGTTGAATGGATAGTATATGGGTTGTATTCGATTATGATGTTATGCTGTGTATATAGTTATACACACTAGGTGACGGTATTCCCGTTTCACATACGAGCGACCGAAACGAACAGAAAGTTGAATGGATAGTCTGAACAATCAATGTATCTGGGTGGTATCCGATTATATCGCGATACTGTATATATAGTGATACTTACCAGGTGACAGTACTTCCGTTACACATACTAGCGACTGAATCGAACAGAAGGTTAAATGGTTAGACAAAACGATAATTGTATCTGAGTTGTATTCGATGATATCGTGATGATGTTTATATAGCAATACTCACCAGGTAACTGTTCTTCCGTTTTACATACAAGCGACCGAATCGAGCAGGAGGTTGAATAGATAGATTGAACAATCATCGTATCTGGGTTGAATTCGATAATGTTTATATAGTTACACTCACCAGGTAACTGTTCTTCCGTTACACATACTAGCGACTGAATCGAACAGAAGGTTAAATGGTTAGACGAAACGATAATTGTATCTGAGTTGTATTCGATTATATCGTGGTGATGTTTATATAGAAATACTCACCAGGTAACTGTTCTTTCGTTTTCACATACAAGCGACCGAATCGAGCAGAAGGTCAAATGGATAGATTGAACAATCATCGTATCTGGGTTGTATTCGATTATGTTTATATAGTTATACTCACCAGGTAACTGTTCTTCCGTTACACATACTAGCGACTGAATCGAACAGAAGGTTAAATGGTTAGACGAAACGATAATTGAAACTGAGTTGTATTCGATTATATCGTGGTGATGTTTATATAGAAATACTCACCAGGTAACTGTTCTTTCGATTTCACATACAAGCGACCAAATCGAGCAGAAGGTCAAATGGATAGATTGAACAATCATCGTATCTGGGTTGTATTCGATTATGTTTATATAGTTATACTCACCAGCTAACTGTTCTTCCGTTACACATACGAGCGACTGAATTGAATAGAAGTTTAAATGGTTAGACGAAACGATAATTGTATCTGAGTTGGATTCGATTAAATCGTGGTGATGTTTATATAGAAATACTCACCAGGTAACTGTTCTTCCGTTACACATACTAGCGACTGAATCGAACAGAAGGTTAAATGGTTAGACGAAACGATAATTGAAACTGAGTTGTATTCGTTTATATCGTGGTGATGTTTATATAGAAATACTCACCAGGTAACCTTTCTTTCGTTTTCACATACAAGCGACCAAATCGAGCAGAAGGTCAAATGGATAGATTGAACAATCATCGTATCTGGGTTGTATTCGATTATGTTTATATAGTTATACTCACCAGGTAACTGTTCCTCCGTTACACATACGAGCGACTGAATTGAACAGAAGGTTGAATGGATAGTATATGGGTTGTATTCGATTATGATGTTATGCTGTGTATATAGTTATACACACTAGGTGACGGTATTCTTGTTTTACATACGAGCGACCGAAACGAACAGAAAGTTGAATGGATAGTCTGAACAATCAATGTATCAGGGTGGTATCCGATTATATCGCAATACTGTATATATAGTGATACATACCAGGTGACGGTACTTCCGTTACACATACTAGCGACTGAATCGAACAGAAGGTTAAATGGTTAGACGAAACGATAATTGTAACTGAGTTGTATTCTATTATATCGTGGTGATGTTTATATAGAAATACTCACCAGGTTACTGTTCTACCGTTATACATACGAGCAACCGAATCGAACAGAAGGTTGAATGGATAATATATGGGTTGTATTCGATTATGATGTTATGCTGTGTATATAGTTATACACACTAGGTGACGGTATTCCCGTTTTACATACCAGCGACCGAAACGAACAGAAGGTTAAATGGTTAGACGAAACGATAATCGAAACTGAGTTGTATTCTATTATATCGTGGTGATGTTTATATAGAAATACTCACCAGGTTACTGTTCTTCCGTTATACATACGAGCAACCGAATCGAACAGAAGGTTGAATGGATAGTATATGGGTTGTATTCGATTATGATGTTATGCTGTGTATATAGTTACACACACTAGGTGACGGTATTCCCGTTTCACATACGAGCGACCGAAACGAACAGAAAGTTGAATGGATAGTCTGAACAATCAATGTATCTGGGTGGTATCCGATTATATCGCAATACTGTATATATAGTGATACTTACCAGGTGACGGTACTTCCGTTACACATACTAGCGACTGAATCGAACAGAAGGTGTTAAATGGTTAGACAAAACGATAATTGTATCTGAGTTGTATTCGATGATATCGTGATGAAGTTTATATAGCAATACTCACCAGGTAACTGTTCTTCCGTTTTACATACAAGCGACCGAATCGAGCAGGAGGTTGAATAGATAGATTGAACAATCATCGTATCTGGGTTGTATTCGATAATGTTCATATAGTTATACTCACCAGGTAACTGTTTTTCCGTTACACATACTAGCGACTGAATCGAACAGAAGGTTAAATGGTTAGACGAAACGATAATTGTATCTGAGTTGTATTCGATTATATCGTGGTGATGTTTATATAGAAATACTCACCAGGGAACTGTTCTTTCGTTTTCACATACAAGCGACCGAATCGAGCAGAAGGTCAAATGGATAGATTGAACAATCATCGTATCTGGGTTGTATTCGATTATGTTTATATAGTTATACTCACTAGGTAACTGTTCTTCCGTTACACATACGAGCGACTGAATTGAACAGAAGGTTGAATGGATAGTATATGGGTTGTATTCGATTATGATGTTATGCTGTGTATATAGTTATACACACTAGGTGACGGTATTCTTGTTTTACATACGAGCGACCGAAACGAACAGAAAGTTGAATGGATATTCTGAACAATCGATGTATCAGGGTGGTATCCGATTATATCGCAATACTGTATATATAGTGATACATACCAGGTGACGGTACTTCCGTTACACATACTAGCGACTGAATCGAACAGAAGGTTAAATGGTCAGACGAAACGATAATTGTAACTGAGTTGTATTCTATTATATCGTGGTGATGTTTATATAGAAATACTCACCAGGTTACTGTTCTTCCGTTATACATACGAGCAACCGAATCGAACAGAAGGTTGAATGGATAGTATATGGGTTGTATTCGATTATGATGTTATGCTGTGTATATAGTTATACACACTAGGTGACGGTATTCCCGTTTTACATAAAAGCGACCGAAACGAACAGAAAGTTGAATGGATAGTCTGAACAATCAATGTATCTGGGTGGTATCCGATTATATCGCAATACTGTATATATAGTGATACTAACCAGGTGACGGTACTTCCGTTACACATACTAGCGACTGAATCGAACAGAAGGTTAAATTGTTAGACGAAACGATAATTGTAACTGAGTTGTATTCTATTATATCGTGGTGATGTTTATATGGAAATACTCACCAGGTTACTGTTCTTTCGTTTCCACATACAAGCGACCGAATCGAGCAGAAGGTCAAATGGATAGATTGAACAATCATCGTATCTGGGTTGTATTCGATTATGTTTATATAGTTATACTCACCAGGTAACTGTTCTTCCGTTACACATACTAGCGACTAAATCGAACAGAAGGTTGAATGGTTAGACGAAACGATAATTGAAACTGAGTTGTATTCTATTATATCGTGGTGATGTTTATATAGAAATACTCACCAGGTTACTGTTCTTCCGTTATACATACGAGCAACCGAATCGAACAGAAGGTTGAATGGATGGTATATGGGTTTTATTCGATTATGATGTTATGCTGTGTATATAGTTATACACACTAGGTGACGGTATTCCCGTTTCACATACGAGCGACCGAAACGAACAGAAAGTTGAATGGATAGTCTGAACAATCAATGTATCTGGGTGGTATCCGATTATATCGCAATACTGTATATATAGTGATACTTACCAGGTGACGGTACTTCCGTTACACATACTAGCGACTGAATCGAACAGAAGGTTAAATGGTTAGACGAAACGATAATTGAAACTGAGTTGTATTTGATTATATCGTGGTGATGTTTATATAGAAATACTCACCAGGTAACTGTTCCTTCGTTTTCACATACAAGCGACCGAATCGAGCAGAAGGTCAAATGGATAGATTGAACAATCATCGTATCTGGGTTGTATTCGATTATGTTTATATAGTTATACTCACCAGGTAACTGTTCTTCCGTTACACATACGAGCGACTGAATTGAACAGAAGGTTGAATGGATAGTATATGGGTTGTATTCGATTATGATGTTATGCTGTGTATATAGTTATACACACTAGGTGACGGTATTCTTGTTTTACATACGAGCGACCGAAACGAACAGAAAGTTGAATGGATAGTCTGAACAATCAATGTATCAGGGTGGTATCCGATTATATCGCAATACTGTATATATAGTGATACATACAAGGTGACGGTACTTCCGTTACACATACTAGCGACTGAATCGAACAGAAGGTTAAATGGTTAGACGAAACGATAATTGTAACTGAGTTGTATTCTATTATATCGTGGTGATGTTTATATAGAAATACTCACCAGGTTACTGTTCTTCCGTTATACATACGAGCAACCGAATCGAACAGAAGGTTGAATGGATAGTATATGGGTTGTATTCGATTATGATGTTATTCTGTGTATATAGTTATACACACTAGGTGACGGTATTCTTGTTTTACATACGAGCGACCGAAACGAACAGAAAGTTGAATGGATAGTCTGAACAATCAATGTATCAGGGTGGTATCCGATTATATCGCAATACTGTATATATAGTGATACATACCAGGTGACGGTACTTCCGTTACACATACTAGCGACTGAATCGAACAGAAGGTTAAATGGTTAGACGAAACGATAATTGAAACTGAGTTGTATTCGATTATATCGTGGTGATGTTTATATAGAAATACTCACCAGGTTACTGTTCTTCCGTTATACATACGAGCAACCGAATCGAGCAGAAGGTTGAATGGATAGTATATGGGTTGTATTCGATTATGATGTTATGCTGTGTATATAGTTATACACACTAGGTGACAGTATTCCCGTTTCACATACGAGCGACCGAAACGAACAGAAAGTTGAATGGATAGTCTGAACAATCAATGTATCTGGGTGGTATCCGATTATATCGCAATACTGTATATATAGTGATACATACCAGGTGACGGTACTTCCGTTACACATACTAGCGACTGAATCGAACAGAAGGTTAAATGGTTAGACGAAACGATAATTGTAACTGAGTTGTATTCTAATATATCGTGGTGATGTTTATATAGAAATACTCACCAGGTTACTGTTCTTTCGTTTCCACATAGCGACCGAATCGAGCAGAAGGTCAAATGGATAGATTGAACAATCATCGTATCTGGGTTGTATTCGATTATGTTTCTATAGTTATACTCACCAGGTAACTGTTCTTCCGTTACACATACTAGCGACTGAATCGAACAGAAGGTTAAATGGTTAGACGAGACGATAATTGAAACTGAGTTGTATTCTATTATATCGTGGTGATGTTTATATAGAAATACTCACCAGGTTACTGTTTTTCCGTTATACATACGAGCAACCGAATCGAACAGAAGGTTGAATGGATGGTATATGGGTTGTATTCGATTATGATGTTATGCTGTGTATATAGTTATACACACTAGGTGACGGTATTCCCGTTTCACATACGAGCGACCGAAACGAACAGAAAGTTGAATGGATAGTCTGAACAATCAATGTATCTGGGTGGTATCCGTTTATATCGCAATACTGTATATATAGTGATACTTACCAGGTGACGGTACTTCCGTTACACATACTAGCGACTGAATCGAACAGAAGGTTAAATGGTAAGACAAAACGATAATTGTATCTGAGTTGTATTCGATGATATCGTGATGATGTTTATATAGCAATACTCACCAGGTAACTGTTCTTCCGTTTTACATACAAGCGACCGAATCGAGCAGGAGGTTGAATAGATAGATTGAACAATCATCGTATCTGGGTTATATTCGATAATGTTTATATAGTTGTATTCACCAGGTAACTGTTCTTCCGTAACACATACTAGCGACTGAATCTAACAGAAGGTTAAATGGTTAGACGAAACGATAATTGTATCTGAGTTGTATTCGATTATATCGTGGTAATGTTTATATAGAAATACTCACCAGGTGACTGTTCTTTCGTTTTCACATACAAGCGACCGAATCGAGCAGAAGGTCAAATGGATAGATTGAACAATCATCGTATCTGGGTTGTATTCGATTATGTTTATATAGTTATACTCACCAGGTAACTGTTCTTCCGTTACACATACTAGCGACTGAATCGAACAGAAGGTTAAATGGTTAGACGAAACGATAATTGAAACTGAGTTGTATTCGATTATATCGTGGTGATGTTTATATAGAAATACTCACCAGGTAACTGTTCTTTCGTTTTCACATACAAGTGACCGAATCGAGCAGAAGGTCAAATGGATAGATTGAACAATCATCGTATCTGGGTTGTATTCGATTATGTTTATATAGTTATACTCACCAGGTAACTGTTCTTCCGTTACACATACGAGCGACTGAATTGAACAGAAGGTTGAATGGATAGTATATGGGTTGTATTCGATTATGATGTTATGCTGTGTATATAGTTATACACACTAGGTGACGGTATTCTTGTTTTACATACGAGCGACCGAAATGAACAGAAAGTTGAATGGATAGTCTGAACAATCAATGTATCAGGGTGGTATCCGATTATATCGCAATACTGTATATATAGTGATACATACCAGGTGACGGTACTTCCGTTACACATACTAGCGACTGAATCGAACAGAAGGTTAAATGGTTAGACGAAACGGTAATTGAAACTGAGTTGTATTCTATTATATCGTGGTGATGTTAATATAGAAATACTCACCAGGTTACTGTTCTTCCGTTATACATACGAGCAACCGAATCGAACAGAAGGTTGAATGGATAGTATATGGGTTGTATTCGATTATGATGTTATGCTGTGTATATAGTTATACACACTAGGTGACGGTATTCCCGTTTCACATACGAGCGACCGAAACGAACAGAAAGTTGAATGGATAGTCTGAACAATCAATGTATCTGGGTGGTATCCGATTATATCGCAATACTGTATATATAGTGATACTTACCAGGTGACGGTACTTCCGTTACACATACTAGCGACTGAATCGAACAGAAGGTTAAATGGTTAGACAAAACGATAATTGTATCTGAGTTGTATTCTATGATATCGTGATGATGTTTATATAGCAATACTCACCAGGTAACTGTTCTTCCGTTTTACATACACGCGACCGAATCGAGCAGGAGGTTGAATAGATAGATTGAACAATCATCGTATCTGGGTTGTATTCGATAATGTTTATATGGTTATACTCACCAGGTAACTGTTCTTCCGTTACACATACTAGCGACTGAATCGAACAGAAGGTTAAATGGTTAGAAGAAACGATAATTGTATCTGAGTTGTATTCGATTATATCGTGGTGATGTTTATATAGAAATACTCACCAGGTAACTGTTCTTTCGTTTTCACATACAAGCGACCGAATCGAGCAGAAGGTCAAATGGATAGATTGAACAATCATCGTATCTGGGTTGTATTCGATTATGTTTATATAGTTATACTCACCAGGTAACTGTTCTTCCGTTACACATACGAGAGACTGAATTGAACAGAAGGTTGAATGGATAGTATATGGGTTGTATTCGATTATGATGTTATGCTGTGTATATAGTTATACACTCTAGGTGACGGTATTCTTGTTTTACTTACGATCGACCGAAACGAACAGAAAGTTGAATGGATAGTCTGAAAAATCAATGTATCTGGGTGGTATCCGATTATATCGCAATACTGTATATATAGTGATACTTACCAGGTGACGGTACTTCCGTTACACATACTAGCGACTGAATCGAAGAGAAGGTTAAATGGTTAGACAAAACGATAATTGTATCTGAGTTGTATTCTATTATATCGTGGTGATGTTTATATAGAAATACTCACCAGGTTACTGTCCTTCCGTTATACATACGAGCAACCGAATCGAACAGAAGGTTGAATGGATGGTATATGGGTTGTATTCGATTATGATGTTATGCTGTGTATATAGTTATACACACTAGGTGACGGTATTCCCGTTTCACATACGAGCGACCGAAACGAACAGAAAGATGAATGGATAGTCTGAACAATCAATGTGTCTGGAATGTATCCGATTATATCGCAATACTGTATATATAGTGATACTTACCAGGTGACGGTACTTCCGTTACACATACTAGCGACTGAATCGAACAGAAGGTTAAATGGTTAGACAAAACGATAATTGTATCTGAGTTGTATTCGATGATATCGTGATGATGTTTATATAGCAATACTCACCAGGTAACTGTTCTTCCGTTTTACATACAAGCGACCGAATCGAGCAGGAGGTTGAATAGATAGATTGAACAATCATCGTATCTGGGTTGTATTCGATAATGTTTATACAGTTATACTCACCAGGTAACTGTTCTTCCGTTACACATACTAGCGACTGAATCGAACAGAAGGTTAAATGGTTAGACGAAACGATAATTGTATCTGAGTTGTATTCGATTATATCGTGGTAATGTTTATATAGAAATACTCACCAGGTAACTGTTCTTCCGTTTTACATACAAGCGACCGAATCGAGCAGAAGGTCAAATGGATAGATTGAACAATCATCGTATCTGGGTTGTATTCGATTATGTTTATATAGTTATACTCACCAGGTAACTGTTCTTCCGTTACACATACGAGCGACTGAATTGAACAGAAGGTTGAATGGATAGTATATGGGTTGTATTCGATTATGATGTTATGCTGTGTATATAGTTATACACACTAGGTGACGGTATTCTTGTTTTACATACGAGCGACCGAAACGAACAGAAAGTTGAATGGATAGTCTGAACAATCAATGTATCAGGGTGGTATCCGATTATATCGCAATACTGTATATATAGTGATACATACCAGGTGACGGTACTTCCGTTACACATACTAGCGACTGAATCGAACAGAAGGTTAAATGGTTAGACGAAACGATAATTGAAACTGAGTTGTATTCTATTATATCGTGGTGATGTTTATATAGAAACACTCACCAGGTTACTGTTCTTCCGTTATACATACGAGCAACCGAATCGAACAGAAGGTTGAATGGATAGTATATGGGTTGTATTCGATTATGATGTTATGCTGTGTATATAGTTATACACACTTGGTGACGGTATTCCCGTTTCACATACGAGCTACCGAAACGAACAGAAAGTTGAATGGATAGTCTGAACAATCAATGTATCTGGGTGGTATCCGATTATATCGCAATACTGTATATATAGTGATACTTACCAGGTGACGATACTTCCGTTACACATACTAGCGACTGAATCGAACAGAAGGTTAAATGGTTAGACAAAACGATAATTGTATCTGAGTTGTATTCGATGATATCGTGATGATGTTTATATAGCAATACTCACCAGGTAACTGTTCTTCCGTTTTACATACAAGCGACCGAATCGAGCAGGAGGTTGAATAAATAGATTGAACAATCATCGTATCTGGGTTGTATTCGATAATGTTTATATAGTTATACTCACCAGGTAACTGTTCTTCCGTTGCACATACTAGCGACTGAATCGAACAGAAGGTTAAATGGTAAGAAGAAACGATAATTGAAACTGAGTTGTATTCGATTATATCGTGGTGATGTTTATATAGAAATACTCACCAGGTAACTGTTCTTTCGTTTTCACATACAAGCGACCGAATCGAGCAGAAGGTCAAATGGATAGATTGAACAATCATCGTATCTGGGTTGTATTCGATTATGTTTATATAGTTATACTCACCAGGTAACTGTTCTTCCGTTACACATACGAGCGACTGAATTGAACAGAAGGTTGAATGGATAGTATATGGGTTGTATTCGATTATGATGTTATGCTGTGTATATAGTTATACACACTAGGTGACGGTATTCTTGTTTTACATACGAGCGACCGAAACGAACAGAAAGTTGAATGGATAGTCTGAACAATCAATGTATCAGGGTGGTATCCGATTATATCGCAATACTGTATATATAGTGATACATACCAGGTGACGGTACTTCCGTTACACATACTAGCAACTGAATCGAACAGAAGGTTAAATGGTTAGACGAAACGATAATTGTAACTGAGTTGTATTCTATTATATCGTGGTGATGTTTATATAGAAATACTCACCAGGTTACTGTTCTTCCGTTATACATACGAGCAACCGAATCGAACAGAAGGTTGAATGGATAGTATATGGGTTGTATTCGATTATGATGTTATGCTGTGTATATAGTTATACACACTAGGTGACGGTATTCCCGTTTTACATACGAGCGACCGAAACGAACAGAAAGTTGAATGGATAGTCTGAACAATCAATGTATCTGGGTGGTATCCGATTATATCGCAATACTGTATATATAGTGATACTAACCAGGTGACGGTACTTCCGTTACACATACTAGCGACTGAATCGAACAGAAGGTTAAATGGTTAGACGAAACGATAATTGTAACTGAGTTGTATTCTATTATATCGTGGTGATGTTTATATAGAAATACTCATCAGGTTACTGTTCTTTCGTTTCCACATACAAGCGACCGAATCGAGCAGAAGGTCAAATGGATAGATTGAACAATCATCGTATCTGGGTTGTATTCGATTATGTTTATATAGTTATACTCACCAGGTAACTGTTCTTCCGTTACACATACTAGCGACTGAATCGAACAGAAGGTTAAATGGTTAGACGAAACGATAATTGAAACTGAGTTGTATTCTATTATATCGTGGTGATGTTTATATAGAAATACTCACCAGGTTACTGTCCTTCCGTTATACATACGAGCAACCGAATCGAACAGAAGGTTGAATGGATGGTATATGGGTTGTATTCGATTATGATGTTATGCTGTGTATATAGTTATACACACTAGGTGACGGTATTCCCGTTTCACATACGAGCGACCGAAACGAACAGAAAGATGAATGGATAGTCTGAACAATCAATGTATCTGGAATGTATCCGATTATATCGCAATACTGTATATATAGTGATACTTACCAGGTGACGGTACTTCCGTTACACATACTAGCGACTGAATCGAACAGAAGGTTGAATGGTTAGACAAAACGATAATTGTATCTGAGTTGTATTCGATGATATCGTGATGATGTTTATATAGCAATACTCACCAGGTAACTGTTCTTCCGTTTTACATACAAGCGACCGAATCGAGCAGGAGGTTGAATAGATAGATTGAACAATCATCGTATCTGGGTTGTATTCGATAATGTTTATACAGTTATACTCACCAGGTAACTGTTCTTCCGTTACACATACTAGCGACTGAATCGAACAGAAGGTTAAATGGTTAGACGAAACGATAATTGTATCTGAGTTGTATTCGATTATATCGTGGTAATGTTTATATAGAAATACTCACCAGGTAACTGTTCTTTCGTTTTCACATACAAGCGACCGAATCGAGCAGAAGGTCAAATGGATAGATTGAACAATCATCGTATCTGGGTTGTATTCGATTATGTTTATATAGTTATACTCACCAGGTAACTGTTTTTCCGTTACACATAGTAGCGACTGAATCGAACAGAAGGTTAAATGGTTAGACGGAACGATAATTGAAACTGAGTTGTATTCGATTATATCGTGGTGATGTTTATATAGAAATACTCACCAGGTAACTGTTCTTTCGTTTTCACATACAAGCGACCCAATCGAGCAGAAGGTCAAATGGATAGATTGAACAATCATCGTATCTGGGTTGTATTCGATTATGTTTATATAGTTATACTCACCAGGTAACTGTTCTTCCGTTACACATACGAGCGACTGAATTGAACAGAAGGTTGAATGGATAGTATATGGGTTGTATTCGATTATGATGTTATGCTGTGTATATAGTTATACACACTAGGTGACGGTATTCTTGTTTTACATACGAGCGACCGAAACGAACAGAAAGTTGAATGGATAGTCTGAACAATCAATGTATCAGGGTGGTATCCGATTATATCGCAATACTGTATATATAGTGATACATACCAGGTGACGGTACTTCCGTTACACATACTAGCGACTGAATCGAACAGAAGGTTAAATGGTTAGACGAAACGATAATTGAAACTGAGTTGTATTCTATTATATCGTGGTGATGTTTATATAGAAACACTCACCAGGTTACTGTTCTTTCGTTATACATACGAGCAACCGAATCGAACAGAAGGTTGAATGGATAGTATATGGGTTGTATTCGATCATGATGTTATGCTGTGTATATAGTTATACACACTAGGTGACGGTATTCCCGTTTCACATACGAGCTACCGAAACGAACAGAAAGTTGAATGGATAGTCTGAACAATCAATGTATCTGGGTGTTATCCGATTATATCGCAATACTGTATATATAGTGATACTTACCAGGTGACGGTACTTCCGTTACACATACTAGCGACTGAATCGAACAGAAGGTTAAATGGTTAGACAAAACGATAATTGTATCTGAGTTGTATTCGATGATATCGTGATGATGTTTATATAGCAATACTCACCAGGTAACTGTTCTTTCGTTTTACATACAAGCGACCGAATCGAGCAGGAGGTTGAATAAATAGATTGAACAATCATCGTATCTGGGTTGTATTCGATAATGTTTATATAGTTATACTCACCAGGTAACTGTTCTTCCGTTGCACATACTAGCGACTGAATCGAACAGAAGGTTAAATGGTTAGACGAAACGATAATTGTATCTGAGTTGTATTCGATTATATCGTGGTGATGTTTATATAGAAATACTCACCAGGTAACTGTTCTTTCGTTTTCACATACAAGCGACCGAATCGAGCAGAAGGTCAAATGGATAGATTGAACAATCATCGTATCTGGGTTGTATTCGATTATGTTCATATAGTTATACTCACCAGGTAACTGTTTTTCCGTTACACATAGTAGCGACTGAATCGAACAGAAGGTTAAATGGTTAGACGGAACGATAATTGAAACTGAGTTGTATTCGATTATATCGTGGTGATGTTTATATAGAAATACTCACCAGGTAACTGTTCTTTCGTTTTCACATACAAGCGACCCAATCGAGCAGAAGGTCAAATGGATAGATTGAACAATCATCGTATCTGGGTTGTATTCGATTATGTTTATATAGTTATACTCACCAGGTAACTGTTCTTCCGTTACACATACGAGCGACTGAATTGAACAGAAGGTTGAATGGATAGTATATGGGTTGTATTCGATTATGATGTTATGCTGTGTATATAGTTATACACACTAGGTGACGGTATTCTTGTTTTACATACGAGCGACCGAAACGAACAGAAAGTTGAATGGATAGTCTGAACAATCAATGTATCAGGGTGGTATCCGATTATATCGCAATACTGTATATATAGTGATACATACCAGGTGACGGTACTTCCGTTACACATACTAGCGACTGAATCGAACAGAAGGTTAAATGGTTAGACGAAACGATAATTGAAACTGAGTTGTATTCTATTATATCGTGGTGATGTTTATATAGAAACACTCACCAGGTTACTGTTCTTTCGTTATACATACGAGCAACCGAATCGAACAGAAGGTTGAATGGATAGTATATGGGTTGTATTCGATCATGATGTTATGCTGTGTATATAGTTATACACACTAGGTGACGGTATTCCCGTTTCACATACGAGCTACCGAAACGAACAGAAAGTTGAATGGATAGTCTGAACAATCAATGTATCTGGGTGTTATCCGATTATATCGCAATACTGTATATATAGTGATACTTACCAGGTGACGGTACTTCCGTTACACATACTAGCGACTGAATCGAACAGAAGGTTAAATGGTTAGACAAAACGATAATTGTATCTGAGTTGTATTCGATGATATCGTGATGATGTTTATATAGCAATACTCACCAGGTAACTGTTCTTTCGTTTTACATACAAGCGACCGAATCGAGCAGGAGGTTGAATAAATAGATTGAACAATCATCGTATCTGGGTTGTATTCGATAATGTTTATATAGTTATACTCACCAGGTAACTGTTCTTCCGTTGCACATACTAGCGACTGAATCGAACAGAAGGTTAAATGGTTAGACGAAACGATAATTGTATCTGAGTTGTATTCGATTATATCGTGGTGATGTTTATATAGAAATACTCACCAGGTAACTGTTCTTTCGTTTTCACATACAAGCGACCGAATCGAGCAGAAGGTCAAATGGATAGATTGAACAATCATCGTATCTGGGTTGTATTCGATTATGTTCATATAGTTATACTCACCAGGTAACTGTTCTTCCGTTACACATACGAGCGACTGAATTGAACAGAAGGTTGAATGGATAGTATATGGGTTGTATTCGATTATGATGTTATGCTGTGTATATAGTTATACACACTAGGTGACGGTATTCTTGTTTTACATACGAGCGACCGAAACGAACAGAAAGTTGAATGGATAGTCTGAACGATCAATGTATCAGGGTGGTATCCGATTATATCGCAATACTGTATATATAGTGATACATACCAGGTGACGGTACTTCCGTTACACATACTAGCGACTGAATCGAACAGAAGGTTAAATGGTTAGACGAAACGATAATTGTAACTGAGTTGTATTCTATTATATCGTGGTGATGTTTATATAGAAATACTCACCAGGTTACTGTTCTTCCGTTATACATACGAGCAACCGAAACGAACAGAAAGTTGAATGGATAGTCTGAACAATCAATGTATCTGGGTGGTATCCAATTATATCGCAATACTGTATATATAGTGATACTAACCAGGTGACGGTACTTCCGTTACACATACTAGCGACTGAATCGAACAGAAGGTTAAATGGTTAGACGAAACGATAATTGTAACTGAGTTGTATTCTATTATATCGTGGTGATGTTTATATAGAAATACTCACCAGGTTTCTGTTCTTTCGTTTTCACATACAAGCGACCGAATCGAGCAGAAGGTCAAATGGATAGATTGAACAATCATCGTATCTGGGTTGTATTCGATTATGTTTATATAGTTATACTCACCAGGTAACTGTTCTTCCGTTACACATACTAGCGACTGAATCGAACAAAAGGTTAAATGGTTAGACGAAACGATAATTGAAACTGAGTTGTATTCTATTATATCGTGGTGATGTTTATATAGAAATACTCACCAGGTTACTGTTCTTCCGTTATACATACGAGCAACCGAATCGAACAGAAGGTTGAATGGATAGTATATGGGTTGTATTCGATTATGATGTTATGCTGTGTATATAGTTATACACACTAGGTGACGGTATTCCCGTTTCACATACGAGCGACCGAAACGAACAGAAAGTTGAATGGATAGTCTGAACAATCAATGTATCTGGGTGGTATCCGATTATATCGCAATACTGTATATATAGTGATACTTACCAGGTGACGGTACTTCCGTTACACATACTAGCGACTGAATCGAACAGAAGGTTAAATGGTTAGACGAAACGATAATTGTATCTGAGTTGTATTCGATTATATCGTGGTGATGTTTATATGGAAATACTCACCAGGTAACTGTTCTTTCGTTTTCACATACAAGTGACCGAATCGAGCAGAAGGTCAAATGGATAGATTGAACAATCATCGTATCTGGGTTGTATTCGATTATGTTTATATAGTTATACTCACCAGGTAACTGTTCTTCCGTTACACATACTAGCGACTGAATCGAACAGAAGGTTAAATGGTTAGACGAAACGATAATTGAAACTGAGTTGTATTCGATTATATCGTGGTGATGTTTATATAGAAATACTCACCGGGTAACTGTTCTTTCGTTTTCACATACAAGCAACCGAATCGAGCAGAAGGTCAAATGGATAGATTGAACAATCATCGTATCTGGGTTGTATTCGATTATGTTTATATAGTTATACTCACCAGGTAACTGTTCTTCCGTTACACATACGAGCGACTGAATTGAACAGAAGGTTGAATGGATAGTATATGGGTTGTATTCGATTATGATGTAATGCTAGGTGACGGTATTCTTGTTTTACATACGAGCGACCGAAACGAACAGAAAGTTGAATGGATAGTCTGAACAATCAATGTATCAGGGTGGTATCCGATTATATCGCAATACTGTATATATAGTGATACATACCAGGTGACGGTACTTCCGTTACACATACTAGCGACTGAATCGAACAGAAGGTTAAATGGTTAGACGAAACGATAATTGTAACTGAGTTGTATTCTATTATATCGTGGTAATGTTTATATAGTTATACTCACCAGGTAACTGTTCTTCCGTTATACATACGAGCAACCAAATCGAACAGAAGGTTGAATGGATAGTATATGGGTTGTATTCGATTATGATGTTATGCTGTGTATATAGTTATACACACTAGGTGACGGTATTCCCGTTTCACATACGAGCGACCGAAACGAACAGAAAGTTGAATGGATAGTCTGAACAATCAATGTATCTGGGTGGTATCCGATTATATCGCAATACTGTATATATAGTGATACTAACCAGGTGACGGTACTTCCGTTACACATACTAGCGACCGAAACAAACAGAAAGTTGAATGATTAGGCGAAACGATAATTGTATCTGAGTTGTATTCGATGATATCGTGATGATGTTTATATAGCAATACTCACCAGGTAACTGTTCTTTCGTTTTCACATACAAGCGACCGAATCGAGCAGAAGGTCAAATGGATAGATTGAACAATCATCGTATCTGGGTTGTATTCGATTATGTTTATATAGTTATACTCACCAGGTAACTGTTCTTCCGTTACACATACTAGCGACTGAATCGAACAGAAGGTTAAATGGTTAGACGAAACGATAATTGTATCTGAGTTGTATTCGATGATATCGTGATGATGTTTATATAGCAATACTCACCAGGTAACTGTTCTTCCGTTTTACATACAAGCGACCGAATCGAGCAGAAGGTTGAATTCAGTATAGATCGAACAATCATCGTATCTGGGTTGTATTCGATTATGTTTATATAGTTATACTCACCAGGTAAGTGTTCTTCCGTTATACATACGAGCGACTGAATTGAACAGAAGGTTGAATGGATAGTATATGGGTTGTATTCGATTATGATGTTATGCTGTGTATATAGTAATACACACTAGGTGACGGTATTCTTGTTTTACATACGAGCGACCGAAACGAACAGAAAGTTTAATGGATAGTCTGAACAATCAATGTATCAGGGTGGTATCCGATTATATCGCAATACTGTATATATAGTGATACATACCAGGTGACGGTACTTCCGTTACACATACTAGCGACTGAATCGAACAGAAGGTTAAATGGTTAGACGAAACGATAATTGTAACTGAGTTGTATTCTATTATATCGTGGTGATGTTTTTATAGAAATACTCACCAGGTTACTGTTCTTCCGTTATACATACGAGCAACCGAATCGAACAGAAGGTTGAATGGATAGTATCTGGGTTGTATTCGATTATGATGTTATGCTGTGTATATAGTTAAACACACTAGGTGACGGTATTCCCGTTTCACATACGAGTTGAATGGATAGTCTGAACAATCAATGTATCTGGGTGGTATCCGATTATATCGCAATACTGTATATATAGTGATACTAACCAGGTGACGGTACTTCCGTTACACATACTAGCGACTGAATCGAACAGAAGATTAAATGGTTAGACGAAACGATAATTGAAACTGAGTTTTATTCTATTATATCGTGGTGATGTTTATATAGAAATACTCACCACGTAACTGTTCTTTCGTTTTCACATACAAGCGACCGAATCGAGCAGAAGGTCAAATGGATAGATTGAACAATCATCGTATCTGGGTTGTATTCGATTATGTTTATATTGTTATATTCACCAGGTAACTGTTCTTCCGTTACACATACTAGCGACTGAATCGAACAGAAGGTTAAATGGTTAGACGAAACGATAATTGTATCTGAGTTGTATTCGATGATATCGTGATGATGTTTATATAGCAATACTCACCAGGTAACTGTTCTTCCGTTTCACATACAAGCGACCGAATCGAGCAGAAGGTTGAATTCAGTATAGATTGAACAATCATCGTATCTGGGTTGTATTCGATTATGTTTATATAGTTATACTCACCAGGTAACTGTTCTTCCGTTATACATACGAGCGACTGAATTGAACAGAAGGTTGAATGGATAGTATATGGGTTGTATTCGCTTATGATGTTATGCTGTGTATATAGTTATACACACTAGGTGACGGTATTCTTGTTTAACATACGAGCGACCAAAACGAACAGAAAGTTGAATGGATAGTCTGAACAATCAATGTATCAGGGTGGTATCCGATTATATCGCAATACTGTATATATAGTGATACACACCAGGTGACGGTACTTCCGTTACACATACTAGCGACTGAATCGAACAGAAGGTTAAATGGTTAGACGAAACGATAATTGTAACTGAGTTGTATTCTATTATATCGTGGTGATGTTTATATAGAAATACTCACCAGGTTACTGTTCTTCCGTTATACATACGAGCAACCGAATCGAACAGAAGGTTGAATGGAAAGTATCTGGGTTGTATTCGATTATGATGTTATGCTGTGTATATAGTTAAACACACTAGGTGACGGTATTCCCGTTTCACATACGAGCGACCGAAACGAACAGAAAGTTGAATGGATTGAATAGATTGAACAATCAATGTATCTGGGTGGTATCCGATTATATCGCAATACTGTATATATAGTGATACTAACCAGGTGACGGTACTTCCGTTACACATACTAGCGACTGAATCGAACAGAAGGTTAAATGGTTAGACGAAACGATAATTGAAACTAAGTTGTATTCGATTATATCGTGGTGATGTTTATATAGAAATACTCACCAGGTAACTGTTCTTTCGTTTTCACATACAAGCGACCGAATCGAGCAGAAGGTCAAATGGATAGATTGAACAATCATCGTATCTGGGTTGTATTCGATTATGTTTATATAGTTATACTCACCAGGTAACTGTTCTTTCGTTATACATACGAGCGACTGAATCGAACAGAAAGTTGAATGGATAGTCTGAACAATCAATGTATCTGGGTGGTATCCGATTATATCGCAATACTGTATATATAGTGATACTAACCAGGTGACGGTACTTCCGTTACACATACTAGCGACTGAATCGAACAGAAGGTTAAATGGTTAGACGAAACGATAATTGTATCTGAGTTGTATTCGATGATAACGTGATGATGTTTATATAGCAATACTCACCAGGTAACTGTTCTTCCGTTTTACATACAAGCGACCGAATCGAGCAGAAGGTTGAATTTAGTATAGATTGAACAATCATCGTATCTGGGTTGTATTCGATTATGTTTATATAGTTATACTCACCAGGTAACTGTTCTTCCGTTATACATACGAGCGACTGAATTTAACAGAAGGTTGAATGGATAGTATATGGGTTGTATTCGATTATGATGTTATGCTGTGTATATAGTTATACACACTAGGTGACGGTATTCCCGTTTTACATACGAGCGACCGAAACAAAAAGAAAGTTGAATGGATAGACTGAACAATCAATGTATCTGGGTGGTATCCGATTATATCGCAATACTGTATATATAGTGATACTTACCAGGTGACGGTACTTCCGTTACACATACTTGCGACTGAATCGAACAGAAGGTTAAATGGTTAGACGAAACGATAATTGTATCTGAGTTGTATTCGATGATATCGTGATGATGTTTATATAGCGATACTCACCAGGTAACTGTTCTTCCGTTTTACATACAAGCGACCGAATCGAGCAGAAGGTTGAATTCAGTATAGATTGAACAACCATCGTATCTGGGTTGTATTCGATTATGTTTACATAGTTATACTCACCAGGTAACTGTTCTTCCGTTATACATACGAGCGACTGAATTGAACAGAAGGTTGAATGGAGAGTATATGGGTTGTATTCGATTATGATGTTATGCTGTGTATATAGTTATACACACTAGGTGACGGTATTCTTGTTTTACATACGAGCGACCGAAACGAACAGAAAGTTGAATGGTTAGACGAAACGATAATTGTATCTGAGTTGTATTCGATGATATCGTGATGATGTTTATATAGCAATACTCACCAGGTAACTGTTCTTTCGTTTTCACATACAAGCGACCGAATCGAGCAGAAGGTCAAATGGATAGATTGAACAATCATCGTATCTGGGTTGTATTCGATTATGTTTATATAGTTATACTCACCAGGTAACTGTTCTTCCGTTACACATACTAGCGACTGAATCGAACAGAAGGTTAAATGGTTAGACGAAACGATAATTGTATCTGAGTTGTATTCGATGATATCGTGATGATGTTTATATAGCAATACTCACCAGGTAACTGTTCTTCCGTTTTACATACAAGCGACCGAATCGAACAGAAGGTTGAATTCAGTATAGATTGAACAATCATCGTATCTGGGTTGTATTCGATTATGTTTATATAGTTATACTCACCAGGTAACTGTTCTTTCGTTATACATACGAGCGACTGAATTGAACAGAAGGTTGAATGGATGGTATATGGGTTGTATTCGATTATGATGTTATGCTGTGTATATAGTAATACACACTAGGTGACGGTATCCTTGTTTTACATACGAGCGACCGAAACGAACAGAAAGTTGAATGGATAGTCTGAACAATCAATGTATCAGGGTGGTATCCGATTATATCGCAATACTGTATATATAGTGATACATACCAGGTGACGGTACTTCCGTTACACATACTAGCGACTGAATCGAACAGAAGGTTAAATGGTTAGACGAAACGATAATTGTAACTGAGTTGTATTCTATTATATCGTGGTGATGTTTATATAGAAATACTCACCAGGTTACTGTTCTCCCGTTATACATACGAGCAACCGAATCGAACAGAAGGTTTAATTGGTAGTATCTGGGTTGTATTCGATTATGATGTTATGCTGTGTATATAGTTAAACACACTAGGTGACGGTATTCCCGTTTCACTTACGAGCGACCGAAACGAACAGAAAGTTGAATGGATAGTCTGAACAATCAATGTATCTGGGTGGTATCCGATTATATCGCAATACTGTATATATAGTGATACTAACCAGGTGACGGTTCTTTCGTTACACATACTAGCGACTGAATCGAACAGAAGGTTGAATGGTTAGGCGAAACGATAATTGAAACTGAGTTTGTGACAGAACCGAACACTGTCACGTTTTATTGTTGTTGATTTTAGGTTTTGGTTGTGGGTTTGTGTAAAGGCCACCCGTAAAACGTATGGATGTATTTGAGGTTGCCTAGATATTCGGGAAATCGTTAGAGTAGATTAGACAGGGATAGGGACAGTAAAAAATCACCTTCAGGTAAAAACTTATTTATTCTCGAGAATCGGTGTTTTTCTTAAGATCTGAACGGAGGCCATTTTGAACATTGGCAACGAAACCACGAGGAAATTGATTTGCTATAAAAGCTTTGCTCCGGGCTTTATGGTTGAGAATACCCGGAAAACGGGAATATTGGGACCTGTGCCTGCATTTCTTTGTAGGTAGGTGACGATACGTTATTAATAAAGTTGTATGTGATTGACCCTCGTCCTGTCCCTCACGTAGGATTGTTATATCATTGACTGGTCTGCATTTCTTTGTAGCATCCTATTTCATGGTCTGTGTTAGCCTATGATATATTAAACCCTCAGCCAAACCAAATTTGTGTATTTGTGAGACCATCCCAGGCCTAACCCCATAGAAGACACCCTGAGATATATGAACCTCTGCATCTGGCGACCAACTGGAGCCTGGTTTGCTATACACAAAGATGGTCCTGGATCATAGTCCAGCTGGAAAACTTCGAAGTGGCAAACAGAGAGATATCCAGAATAGGCTGAGTGATGTAACATCCCCAAAAAATGATCTGGAAACATCACAAAGTGAAAACCATCCAGGTAACAACTCATTACATTTACCTTCCAATGGGGCCCAGCAGGGCACTTTTGAACCAAGTACCACAGTTCCTGTCAGCCAAGGCTTGAGAAATGATACCCAATCAGATTTCTCACACCTGGGGGCTACCTCAGCTGCATTTACCCAGGAACCACCTACAACAACACCCATAGGAAGCAGACCTACAATGACAAGTCGTTTTAGGGAACTGAATCTGAATCCAGGGGAAACCAATAGTTTTTCGGGAGGTGGTGCGAACAAAAAGGGAATTCATGGAAAGTTTTTCAATCGAGCAGCAGAAAATAGTAGAAGTAATTACTCAAACCCTAAATCACAGCACTTCCCAGAAAAAAATGATAGTTTCAGGTATGGTTCTGGTAAGCAATTGCATCAAAGGGATGGCCCACGGTTCGCAGTACCCCCAGAAAGGTTTTATAATCACCCAATACCAAATTTAGGCAACACAAACGTGAATGGGCTAAATAACTTCGAAACTTTTGCTTTACCAAAACAAAATATCCAAATGAATTTTTCAAGTTCAGTGCCATATAACCCAACTTTTTCTTCTTGGCCAACACACGGACACATACATAACCCAGCTTTCTCTTCTTTTCCTATAAACGTTGACGGGAATGCTTCAAGACCAACAAACCCATATACCCAAAGAGCTTCTTCTTTCCCCGTTAATGAAGTGATAAATCAAGCAAATGTTAACCCAACTTTTGAAAGAAATGTCAACAGTCCACAAAATGTTAGTGTTATTGGTCAGGAAGCAAATGGAAATAATGGAAATGATTTAGGATTAGGTAGAACAGGGGGCCAAAACCCAATAAATTTAGTACAAAATCTGCCAGATAGAATAAGTGATAGGGTATGTAATGTGAAAGATTTGGAAATATGTAAATCGTTGCCTGCCTTCAATGATTGCAGTGAACTCCACCCACTGGAGTTCCTGAACTATATCGAGACATTTATAGATGTTGCAAATCTGAACATGAATCAGTTTTCTTTAAGGGTAAGTAATCTTTTCCGAGATTCTGCCAAGCTCTGGTTTGATGCCTTTGTACAAACGTTTAGAGACTATTCAGAATTCAGAAATAGCTTTCTAGAACAATTTTGGGGCCCCACCAGGCAATTGAACATTAAATTAAGGTTAGAGTCAGGTAGATATCGCGAGAGTGAGGGGTCATTCGTGAGGTACTTCAATAAAAATATTGTCTTGGCCAAACACTTACAACCGCCATACTCTGATCAGCAGTTAATAGCTACCATTGCCAGGCATTTTCCCCCAAATATAGCCGCAGTTTTGGTCGGTAGTGACTCACTAAGAACAGCTGTTGAAATGTTACGCCAGGCTGATTATTACTTCAACAATGATAGCCAAAAGCTACAATATTTTCCTCCTAAAAATGATACAAATCAATCAAAACCATTCACTAGACAAAACCCTGGAAACGGTAATTATAATGATAACCACAATATGAATAGGAATACACATCCTAGAAATATTTCAAGCCTTGATTTTTCCGAGGAGCCCCAGGTTCCGGAAAACCAAGCTGCACCTCCCAAGTAGGCCCAATTGTGGGTGCAATATTGTCAAGGGCTCCCAATGCAAATAACAACCCTTTAAAAAGAAAAAAATAAATAAAAAAAAGTGGCTTAAGAGTTTTCTTTTCTTCGCCAGTTGGGTAACTGATCTCCACGTACCCTACCGCTACCGGCACTATCACTACCCACTTTCTAGTTGTGCGCGGAGGGTACAGCATCGTCCTTATAGTGTGATTCCACTTACCCAACTTTGGGGAGGGACGAGATGTGACAGAACCGAACACTGTCACGTTTTATTGTTGTTGATTTTAGGTTTTGGTTGTGGGTTTGTGTAAAGGCCACCCGTAAAACGTATGGATGTATTTGAGGTTGCCTAGATATTCGGGAAATCGTTAGAGTAGATTAGACAGGGATAGGGACAGTAAAAAATCACCTTCAGGTAAAAACTTATTTATTCTCGAGAATCGGTGTTTTTCTTAAGATCTGAACGGAGGCCATTTTGAACATTGGCAACGAAACCACGAGGAAATTGATTTGCTATAAAAGCTTTGCTCCGGGCTTTATGGTTGAGAATACCCGGAAAACGGGAATATTGGGACCTGTGCCTGCATTTCTTTGTAGGTAGGTGACGATACGTTATTAATAAAGTTGTATGTGATTGACCCTCGTCCTGTCCCTCACGTAGGATTGTTATATCATTGACTGGTCTGCATTTCTTTGTAGCATTCTATTTCATGGTCTGTGTTAGCCTATGATATATTAAACCCTCAGCCAAACCAAATTTGTGTATTTGTGAGACCATCCCAGGCCTAACCCCATAGAAGACACCCTGAGATATATGAACCTCTGCAAGTTGTATTCGATTATATCGTGGTGATGTTTATATAGAAATACTCACCAGGTAACTGTTCTTTCGTTTTCACATACAAGCGACCGAATCGAGCAGAAGGTCAAATGGATAGAATGAACAATCATCGTATCTGGGTTGTATTCGATTATGTTTATATAGTTATATTCACCAGGTAACTGTTCTTCCGTTACACATACTAGCGACTGAATCGAACAGAAGGTTGAATGGTTATACGAAACGATAATTGTATCTGAGTTGTATTCGATGATATCGTGATGATGTTTATATAGCAATACTCACCAGGTAACTGTTCTTCCGTTATACATACGAGCGACTGAATTGAACAGAAGGTTGAATGGATAGTATATGGGTTGTATTCGATTATGATGTTATGCTGTGTATATAGTTATACACACTAGGTGACGGTATTCCCGTTTTACATACGAGCGACCGAAACAAAAAGAAAGTTGAATGGATAGACTGAACAATCAATGTATCTGGGTGGTATCCGATTATATCGCAATACTGTATATATAGTGATACTTACCAGGTGACGGTACTTCCGTTACACATACTAGCGACTGAATCGAACAGAAGGTTAAATGGTTAGACAAAACGATAATTGTATCTGAGTTGTATTCGATGATATCGTGATGATGTTTATATAGCAATACTCACCAGGTAACTGTTCTTCCGTTTTACATACAAGCGACCGAATCGAGCAGGAGGTTGAATAGATAGATTGAACAATCATCGTATCTGGGTTGTATTCGATAATGTTTATATAGTTATACTCACCAGGTAACTGTTCTTCCGTTAAACATACTAGCGACTGAATCGAACAGAAGGTTAAATGGTTAGACGAAACGATAATTGTATCTGAGTTGTATTCGATGATATCGTGATGATGTTTATATAGCAATACTCACCAGGTAACTGTTCTTCCGTTTTACATACAAGCGACCGAATCGAGCAGAAGGTTGAATTCAGTATAGATTGAACAACCATCGTATCTGGGTTGTATTCGATTATGTTTACATAGTTATACTCACCAGGTAACTGTTCTTCCGTTATACATACGAGCGACTGAATTGAACAGAAGGTTGAATGGAGAGTATATGGGTTGTATTAGAATATGATGTTATGCTGCGTTTATAGTTATACACACTAGGTGACGGTATTCTTGTTCTACATACGAGCGACCGAAGCGAACAGAAAGTTGAATGGTTAGACGAAACGATAATTGTATCTGAGTTGTATTCGATGATATCGTGATGATGTTTATATAGCAATACTCACCAGGTAACTGTTCTTTCGTTTTCACATACAAGCGACCGAATCGAGTACAAGGTCAAATGGATAGATTGAACAATCATCGTATCTGGGTTGTATTCGATTATGTTTATATAGTTATACTCACCAGGTAACTGTTCTTTCGTTACACATACTAGCGACTGAATCGAACAGAAGGTTAAATGGTTAGACGAAACGATAATTGTATCTGAGTTGTATTCGATGATATCGTGATGATGTTTATATAGCAATACTCACCAGGTAACTGTTCTTCCGTTTTACATACAAGCGACCGAATCGAGCAGAAGGTTGAATTCAGTATAGATTGAACAATCATCGTATCTGGGTTGTATTCGATTATGTTTATATAGTTATACTCACCAGGTAACTGTTCTTCCGTTATACATACGAGCGACTGAATTGAACAGAAGGTTGAATGGATAGTATATGGGTTGTATTCGAATATGATGTTATGCTGTGTATATAGTTATACACACTAGGTGACGGTATTCTTGTTTAACATACGAGCGACCGAAACGAACAGAAAGTTGAATGGATAGTCTGAACAATCAATGTATCAGGGTGGTATCCGATTATATCGCAATACTGTATATATAGTGATACATACCAGGTGACGGTACTTCCGTTACACATACTAGCGACTGAATCGAACAGAAGGTTAAATGGTTAGACGAAACGATAATTGTAACTGAGTTGTATTCTATTATATCGTGGTGATGTTTATATAGAAATACTCACCAGAATACTGTTCTTCCGTAATACATACGAGCAACCGAATCGAACAGAAGGTTGAATGGAAAGTATCTGGGTTGTATTCGATTATGATGTTATGCTGTGTATATAGTTAAACACACTAGGTGACGGTATTCCCGTTTCACATACGAGCGACCGAAACGAACAGAAAGTTGAATGGATAGTCTGAACAATCAATGTATCTGGGTGGTATCCGATTATATCGCAATACTGTATATATAGTGATACTAACCAGGTGACGGTACTTCCGTTACACATACTAGCGACTGAATCGAACAGAAGGTCAAATGGTTAGACGAAACGATAATTGTATCTGAGTTGTATTCGATGATATCGTGATGATGTTTATATAGCAATACTCACCAGGTAACTGTTCTTCCGTTTTACATACAAGCGACCGAATCGAGCAGAAGGTTGAATTCAGTATAGATTGAACAATCATCGTATCTGGGTTGTATTCGATTATGTTTATATAGTTATACTCACCAGGTAACTGTTCTTCCGTTATACATACGAGCGACTGAATTGAACAGAAGGTTGAATGGATAGTATATGGGTTGTATTCGAATATGATGTTATGCTGTGTATATAGTTATACACACTAGGTGACGGTATTCTTGTTTAACATACGAGCGACCGAAACGAACAGAAAGTTGAATGGATAGTCTGAACAATCAATGTATCAGGGTGGTATCCGATTATATCGCAATACTGTATATATAGTGATACATACCAGGTGACGGTACTTCCGTTACACATACTAGCGACTGAATCGAACAGAAGGTTAAATGGTTAGACGAAACGATAATTGTAACTGAGTTGTATTCTATTATATCGTGGTGATGTTTATATAGAAATACTCACCAGGTAACTGTTCTTTCGTTATACATACGAGCGACTGAATCGAACATAAGGTTGAATGGATAGATTGAACAATCATTGTATCTGGGTTGTATCCGAATATATCGTTATGCTGTATATTCAGTTACACCTATCATGTAACCGTTCTTTCGTTACACATACGAGCGTCCGAATCGAAAATTAGGTTGGATGGATAGACGGAACGATAATTGTAACTGAGTTGTATTCGATGATATCGTGATGATGTTTATATAGCAATACTCACCAGGTAACTGTTCTTCCGTTTTACATACAAGCGACCGAATCGAGCAGAAGGTTGAATTCAGTATAGATTGAACAATCATCGTATCTGGGTTGTATTCGATTATGTTTATATAGTAATACTCACCAGGTAACTGTTCTTCCGTTATACATACGAGCGACTGAATTTAACAGAAGGTTGAATGGATAGTATATGGGTTGTATTCGATTATGATGTTATGCTGTGTATATAGTTATACACACTAGGTGACGGTATTCTTGTTTTACATACGAGCGACCGAAACGAAAAGAAAGTTGAATGGATAGTCTGAACAATCAATGTATCAGAGTGGTATCCGATTATATCGCAATACTGTATATATAGTGATACATACCAGGTGACAGTACTTCCGTTACACATACTAGCGACTGAATCGAACAGAAGGTTAAATGGTTAGACGAAACGATAATTGTAACTGAGTTGTATTCTATTATATCGTGGTGATGTTTATATAGAAATACTCACCAGGTTACTGTTCTTCCGTTATACATACGAGCAACCGAATCGAACAGGAGGTTGAATGGATAGTATCTGGGTTGTATTCGATTATGATGTTATGCTGTGTATATAGTTGAACACACTAGGTGACGGTATTACCGTTTCACATACAAGCGAACGAAACGAACAGAAAGTTGAATGGATAGTCTGAACAATCAATGTATCTGGGTGGTATACGATTATATCGCAATACTGTATATATAGTGATACTAACCAGGTGACGGTACTTCCGTCACACATACTAGCGACTGAATCGAACAGAAGGTTAAATGGTTAGACGAAACGATAATTGTAACTGAGTTGTATTCTATTATATCGTGGTGATGTTTATATAGAAATACTCACCAGGTTACTGTTCTTCCGTTATACATACGAGCAACCGAATCGAACAGAAGGTTGAATGGATAGTATCTGGGTTGTATTCGATTATGATGTTATGCTGTGTATATAGTTAAACACACTAGGTGACGTTATTCCCGTTTCACATACGAGCGACCAAAACGAACAGAAAGTTGAATGGATAGTCTGAACAATCAATGTATCTGGGTGGTATCCGATTATATCGCAATACTGTATATATAGTGTTACTAACCAGGTGACGGTACTTCCGTTACACATACTAGCGACTGAATCGAACAGAAGGTTAAATGGTTAGACGAAACGATAATTGTATCTGAGTTGTATTCGATGATAACGTGATGATGTTTATATAGCAATACTCACCAGGTAACTGTTCTTCCGTTTTACATACAAGCGACCGAATCGAGCAGAAGGTTGAATTTAGTATAGATTGAACAATCATCGTATCTGGGTTGTATTCGATTATGTTTATATAGTTATACTCACCAGGTAACTGTTCCTCCGTTATACATACGAGCGACTGAATTGAACAGAAGGTTGAATGGATAGTATATGGGTTGTATTCGATTATGATGTTATGCTGTGTATATAGTTATACACACTAGGTGACGGTATTCCCGTTTTACATACGAGCGACCGAAACAAAAAGAAAGTTGAATGGATAGACTGAACAATCAATGTATCTGGGTGGTATCCGATTATATCGCAATACTGTATATATAGTGATACTTACCAGGTGACGGTACTTCCGTTACACATACTAGCGACTGAATCGAACAGAAGGTTAAATGGTTAGACAAAACGATAATTGTATCTGAGTTGTATTCGATGATATCGTGATGATGTTTATATAGCAATACTCACCAGGTAACTGTTCTTCCGTTTTACATACAAGCGACCGAATCGAGCAGGAGGTTGAATAGATAGATTGAACAATCATCGTATCTGGGTTGTATTCGATAATATTTATATAGTTATACTCACCAGGTAACTGTTCTTCCGTTACACATACTAGCGACTGAATCGAACAGAAGGTTAAATGGTTAGACGAAACGATAATTGTATCTGAGTTGTATTCGATGATATCGTGATGATGTTTATATAGCAATACTCACCAGGTAACTGTTCTTCCATTTTACATACAAGCGATCGAATCGAGCAGAAGGTTGAATTCAGTATAGATTGAACAACCATCGTATCTGGGTTGTATTCGATTATGTTTACATAGTTATACTCACCAGGTAACTGTTTTTCCGTTATACATACGAGCGACTGAATTGAACAGAAGGTTGAATGGAGAGTATATGGGTTGTATTCGATTATGATGTTATGCTGTGTATATAGTTATACACACTAGGTGAAGGTATTCTTGTTTTACATACGAGCGACCGAAACGAACAGAAAGTTGAATGGATAGTCTGAACAATCAATGTATCAGGGTGGTATCCGATTATATCGCAATACTGTATATATAGTGATACATACCAGGTGACGGTACTTCCGTTACACATACTAGCGACTGAATCGAACAGAAGGTTAAATGGTTAGACGAAACGATAATTGTAACTGAGTTGTATTCTATTAAATCGTGGTGATGTTTATATAGAAATACTCACCAGGTTACTGTTCTTCCGTTATAAATACGAGCAACCGAATCGAACAGAAGGTTGAATGGATAGTATATGGGTTGTATTCGATTATGATGTTATGCTGTGTATATAGTTATACACACTAGGTGACGGTATTCCCGTTTTACATACGAGCGACCGAAACGAACAGAAAGTTGAATGAATAGTCTGAACAATCAATGTATCTGGGTGGTATCCGATTATATCGCAATACTGTATATATAGTGATACTAACCAGGTGACGGTACTTCCGTTACACATACTAGCGACTGAATCGAACAGAAGGTTAAATGGTTAGACGAAACGATAATTGTAACTGAGTTGTATTCTATTATATCGTGGTGATGTTTATATAGAAATACTCACCAGGTTACTGTTCTTTCGTTTTCACATACAAGCGACCGAATCGAGCAGAAGGTCAAATGGATAGATTGAACAATCATCGTATCTGGGTTGTATTCGATTATGTTTATATAGTTATACTCACCAGGTTACTGTTCTTCCGTTATACATACGAGCAACCGAATCGAACAGAAGGTTGAATGGATAGTATCTGGGTTGTATTCGATTATGATGTTATGCTGTGTATATAGTTAAACACACTAGGTGACGGTATTCCCGTTTGACATACGAGCGACCGAAACGAACAGAAAGTTGAATGGATAGTCTGAACAATCAATGTATCTGGGTGGTATCCGATTATATCGCAATACTGTATATATAGTGATACTAACCAGGTGACGGTACTTCCATTACACATACTAGCGACCGAATCGAACAGAAGGTTAAATGGTTAGACGAAACGATAATTGTATCTGAGTTGTATTCGATGATAACGTGATGATTTTTATATAGCAATACTCACCGGGTAACTGTTCTTCCGTTTTACATACAAGCGACCGAATCGAGCAGAAGGTTGAATTTAGTATAGATTGAACAATCATCGTATCTGGGTTGTATTCGATTATGTTTATATAGTTATACTCACCAGGTAACTGTTCTTCCGTTATACATACGAGCAACTGAATTGAACAGAAGGTTGAATGGATAGTATATGGGTTGTATTCGATTATGATGTTATGCTGTGTATATAGTTATACACACTAGGAGACGGTATTCCCGTTTTACATACGAGCGACCGAAACAAAAAGAAAGTTGAATGGATAGACTGAACAATCAATGTATCTGGGTGGTATCCGATTATATCGCAATACTGTATATATAGTGATACTTACCAGGTGACGGTACTTCCGTTACACATACTAGCGACTGAATCGAACAGAAGGTTAAATGGTTAGACAAAACGATAATTGTATCTATGTTGTATTCGATGATATCGTGATGATGTTTATATAGCAATACTCACCAGGTAACTGTTCTTCCGTTTTACATACAAGCGACCGAATCGAGCAGAAGGTTGAATTCAGTATAGATTGAACAACCATCGTATCTGGGTTGTATTCGATTATGTTTACATAGTTATACTCACCAGGTAACTGTTCTTCCGTTATACATACGAGCGACTGAATTGAACAGAAGGTTGAATGGAGAGTATATGGGTTGTATTCGATTATGATGTTATGCTGTGTATATAGTTATACACACTAGGTGACGGTATTCTTGTTTTACATACGAGCGACCGAAACGAACAGAAAGTTGAATGGATAGTCTGAACAATCAATGTATCAGGGTGGTATCCGATTATATCGCAATACTGTATATATAGTGATACATACCAGGTGACGGTACTTCCGTTACACATACTAGCGACTGAATCGAACAGAAGGTTAAATGGTTAGACGAAACGATAATTGTAACTTAGTTGTATTCTATTATATCGTGGTGATGTTCATATAGAAATACTCACCAGGTTACTGTTCTTTCGCTTTCACATACAAGCGACCGAATCGAGCAGAAGGTCAAATGGATAGATTGAACAATCATCGTATCTGGGTTGTATTCGATTATGTTTATATAGTTATACTCACCAGGTAACAGTTCTTCCGTGACACATACTAGCGACTGAATCGAACAGAAGGTTAAATGGTTAGACGAAACGATAATTGTATCTGAGTTGTATTCGATGATATCGTGATGATGTTTATATAGCAATACCCACCAGGTAACTGTTCTTCCGTTTTACATACAAGCGACCGAATCGAGCAGAAGGTTGAATTCAGTATAGATTGAAAAATCATCGTATCTGGGTTGTATTCGATTATGTTTATATAGTTATACTCACCAGGTAACTGTTCTTCCGTTATACATACGAGCGACTGAATTGAACAGAAGGTTGAATGGAAAGTATATGGGTTGTATTCGATTATGATGTTATGCTGTGTATATATATTTATACACACTAGGTGACGGTATTCTTGTTTTACATACGAGCGACCGAAACGAACAGAAAGTTGAATGGATAGTCTGAACAATCAATGTATCAGGGTGGTATCCGATTATATCGCAATACTGTATATATAGTGATACATACCAGGTGACGGTACTTCCGTTACACATACTAGCGACTGAATCGAACAGAAGGTTGAATGGTTAGACGAAACGATAATTGTAACTGAGTTGTATTCTATTATATCGTGGTGATGTTTATATAGAAATACTCACCAGGTTACTGTTCATCCGTTATACATACGAGCAACCGAATCGAACAGAAGGTTGAATGGATAGTATATGGGTTGTATTCGATTATGATGTTATGCTGTGTATATAGTTATACACAATAGGTGACGGTATTCCCGTTTTACATACGAGCGACCGAAACGAACAGAAAGTTGAATGGATAGTCTGAACAATCAATGTATCTGGGTGGTATCCGATTATATCGCAATACTGTATATATAGTGATACTAACCAGGTGACGGTACTTCCGTTACACATACTAGCGACTGAATCGAACAGAAGGTCAAATGGTGAGACAAAAAGATAATTGTATCTGAGTTGTATTCGATGATATCGTGATGATGTTTATATAGCAATACTCACCAGGTAACTGTTCTTCCGTTTTACATACAAGCGACCGAATCGAGCAGGAGGTTGAATAGATAGATTGAACAATCATCGTATCTGGGTTGTATTCGATAATGTTTATATAGTTATACTCACCAGGTAACTGTTCTTTCGTTACACATACTAGCGACTGAATCGAACGGAAGGTTAAATGGTTAGACGAAGTGATAATTGTATCTGAGTTGTATTCGATGATATCGTGATGATGTTTATATAGCAATACTCACCAGGTGACTGTTCTTCCGTTTTACATACAAGCGACCGAATCGAGCAGAAGGTTGAATTCAGTATAGATTGAACAATCATCGTATCTGGGTTGTATTCGATTATGTTCATATAGTTATACTCACCAGGTAACTGTTCTTCCGTTATACATACGAGCGACTGAATTGAACAGAAGGTTGAATGGATAGTATATGGGTTGTATTCGATTATGATGTTATGCTGTGTATATAGTTATACACACTAGATGACGGTATTCTTGTTTTACATACGAGCGACCGAAACGAACAGAAAGTTGAATGGATAGTCTGAACAATCAATGTATCAGGGTGGTATCCGATTATATCGCAATACTGTATATATAGTGATACATACCAGGTGACGGTACTTCCGTTACACATACTAGCGACTGAATCGAACAGAAGGTTAAATGGTTAGACGAAACGATAATTGTAACTGAGTTGTATTCTATTATATCGTGGTGATGTTTATATAGAAATACTCACCAGGTTACTGTTCTTCCGTTATACATACGAGCAACCGAATCGAACAGAAGGTTGAATGGATAGTATCTGGGTTGTATTCGATTATGATGTTATGCTGTGTATATAGTTAAACACACTAGGTGACGGTATTCCCCCTTCACATACGAGCGACCGAAACGAACAGAAAGTTGAATGGATAGTCTGAACAATCAATGTATCTGGGTAGTATCCGATTATATCGCAATACTGTATATATAGTGATACTAACCAGGTGACGGTACTTCCGTTACATTCTAGCGACTGAATCGAACAGAAGGTTAAATGGTTACACGAAACGATAATTGAAACTGAGTTGTATTCGATTATATCGTGGTGATGTTTATATAGAAATACTCACCAGGTAACTGTTCTTTCGTTTTCACATACAAGCGACCGAATCGAGCAGAAGGTCAAATGGATAGATTGAACAATCATCGTATCTGGGTTGTATTCGATTATGTTTATATAGTTATACTCACCAGGTAACTGTTCTTCCGTTACACATACTAGCGACTGAATCGAACAGAAGGTTAAATGGTTAGACGAAACGATAATTGAAACTGAGTTGTATTCGATTATATCGTGGTGATGTTTATATAGAAATACTCACAGGTAACTGTTCTTTCGTTTCCACATACAAGCGACCGAATCGAGCAGAAGGTCAAATAAATAGATTGAACAATCATCGTATCTGGGTTGTATTCGATTATGTTTATATAGTTATACTCACCAGGTAACTGTTCTTCCATTACACGTACGAGCGACTGAATTGAACAGAAGGTTGAATGGATAGTATATGGGTTGTATTCGATTATGATGTTATGCTGTGTATATAGTTATACACACTAGTTGACGGTATACTTGTTTTACATACGAGCGACCGAAACGAACAGAAAGTTGAATGGATAGTCTGAACAATCAATGTATCAGGGTGGTATCCGATTATATTGCAATACTGTATATATAGTGATACATACCTGGTGACGGTACTTCCGTTACACATAATAGCGACTGAATCGAACAGAAGGTTAAATGGTTAGACGAAACGATAATTGTAACTGAGTTGTATTCTATTATATCGTGGTGATGTTTATATAGTTATACTCACCAGGTAACTGTTCTTCCGTTATACATACGAGCAACCGAATCGAACAGAAGGTTGAATGGATAGTATATGGTTTGTATTCGATTATGATGTTATGCTGTGTATATAGTTATACACACTAGGTGACGGTATTCCCGTTTCACATACGAGCAACTGAAACGAACAGAAAGTTGAATGGATAGTCTGAACAATCAATGTATCTGGGTGGTATCTGATTATATCGCAATACTGTATATATAGTGATACTAACCAGGTGACGGTACTTCCGTTACACATACTAGCGACTGATTCGAACAGAAGGTTAAATGGTTAGACGAAACGATAATTGAAACTGAGTTGTATTCGTTTATATCGTGGTGATGTTTATATAGAAATACTCACCAGGTAACTGTTCTTTCGTTTTCACATACAAGCGACCGAATCGAGCAGAAGTTCAAATTGATAGATTGAACAATCATCGTATCTGGGTTGTATTCGATTATGTTTATATAGTTATACTCACCAGGTAACTGTTCTTCCGTTTTACATACAAGCGACCGAATCGAGCAGAAGGTTGAATTCAGTATAGATTGAACAATCATCGTATCTGGGTTGTATTCGATTATGTTTATATAGTTATACTCACCAGGTAACTGTTCTTCCGTTATACATACGAGCGACTGAATTGAACAGAAGGTTGAATGGATAGTATATGGGTTGTATTCGATTATGATGTTATGCTGTGTATATAGTTATACACACTAGGTGACGGTATTCTTGTTTTACATACGAGCGACCGAAACGAACAGAAAGTTGAATGGATAGTCTGAACAATCAATGTATCAGGGTGGTATCCGATTATATCGCAATACTGTATATATAGTGATACATACCAGGTGACGGTACTTCCGTTACACATACTAGCGACTGAATCGAACAGAAGGTTGAATGGTTAGACGAAACGATAATTGTAACTGAGTTGTATTCTATTATATCGTGGTGATGTTTATATAGAAATACTCACCAGGTTACTGTTCTTCCGTTATACATACGAGCAACCGAATCGAACAGAAGGTTGAATGGATAGTATCTGGGTTGTATTCGATTATGATGTTATGCTGTGTATATAGTTAAAGACACTAGGTGACGGTATTCCCGTTTCACATACAAGCGACCGAAACGAACAGAAAGTTGAATGGATAGTCAGAACAATCAATGTATCTGGGTGGTATCCGATTATATCGCAATACTGTATATATAGTGAAACTAACCAGGTGACGGTACTTCCGTTACACATACTAGCGACTGAATCGAACAGAAAGTTAAATGGTTAGACGAAACGATAATTGTATCTGAGTTGTATTCGATGATAACGTGATGATGTTTATATAGTAATACTCACCAGGTAACTGTTCTGCCGTTTTACATACAAGCGACCGAATCGAGCAGAAGGTTGAATTTAGTATAGATTGAACAATCATCGTATCTGGGTTGTATTCGATTATGTTTATATAGTTATACTCACCAGGTAACTGTTCTTTCGTTATACATACGAGCGACTGAATTGAACAGAAGGTTGAATGGATAGTATATGGGTTGTATTCGATTATGATGTTATGCTGTGTATATAGTTGAACACACTAGGTGACGGTATTCCCGTTTCACATACGAGCGACCGAAACGAACAGAAAGTTGAATGGATAGTCTAAACAATCAATGTATCTGGGTGGTATCCGATTATATCGCAATACTGTATATATAGTGATACTAACCAGGTGACGGTACTTCCGTTACACATACTAGCGACTGAATCGAACAGAAGGTTAAATGGTTAGACGAAACGATAATTGTATCTGAGTTGTATTCGATGATAACGTGATGATGTTTATATAGCAATACTCACCGGGTAACTGTTCTTCCGTTTTACATACAAGCGACCGAATCGAGCAGAAGGTCAAATGGATAGATTGAACAATCATCGTATCTGGGTTGTATTCGATTATGTTTATATAGTTATACTCACCAGGTAACTGTTCTTCCGTTACACATACGAGCGACTGAATTGAACAGAAGGTTGAATGGATAGTATATGGGTTGTATTCGATTATGATGTTATGCTGTGTATATAGTTATACACACTAGTTGACGGTATACTTGTTTTACATACGAGCGACCGAAACGAACAGAAAGTTGAATGGATAGTCTCAACAATCAATGTATCAGGGTGGTATCCGATTATATCGCAATACTGTATATATAGTGATACATACCTGGTGACGGTACTTCCGTTACACATAATAGCGACTGAATCGAACAGAAGGTTAATTGGTTAGACGAAACGATAATTGTAACTGAGTTGTATTCTATTATATCGTGGTGATGTTTATATAGTTATACTCACCAGGTAACTGTTCTTCCGTTATACATACAAGCAACCGAATCGAACAGAAGGTTGAATGGATAGTATATGGGTTGTATTCGATTATGATGTTATGCTGTGTATATAGTTATACACACTAGGTGACGGTATTCCCGTTTCACATACGAGCAACTGAAACGAACAGAAAGTTGAATGGATAGTCTGAACAATCAATGTATCTGGGTGGTATCTGATTATATCGCAATACTGTATATATAGTGACACTAACCAGGTGACGGTACTTCCGTTACACATACTAGCGACTGAATCGAACAGAAGGTTAAATGGTTAGACGAAACGATAATTGAAACTGAGTTGTATTCGATTATATCGTGGTGATGTTTATATAGAAATACTCACCAGGTAACTGTTCTTTCGTTTTCACATACAAGCGACCGAATCGAGCAGAAGTTCAAATGGATAGATTGAACAATCATCGTATCTGGGTTGTATTCGATTATGTTTATATAGTTATACTCACCAGGTAACTGTTCTTCCGTTACACATACTAGCGACTGAATCGAACAGAAGGTAAAATGGTTAGACGAAACGATAATAGTATCTGAGTTGTATTCGATGATATCTTGATGATGTTTATATAGCAATAGTCACCAGGTAACTGTTCTTCCGTTTTACATACAAGCGACCGAATCGAGCAGAAGGTTGAATTCAGTATAGATTGAACAATCATCGTATCTGGGTTGTATTCGATTATGTTTATATAGTTATACTCACCAGGTAACTGTTCTTCCGTTATACATACGAGCGACTGAATTGAACAGAAGGTTGAATGGATAGTATATGGGTTGTATTCGATTATGATGTTATGCTGTGTATATAGTTATACACACTAGGTGACGGTATTCTTGTTTTACATACGAGCGACCGAAACGAACAGAAAGTTGAATGGATAGTCTGAACAATCAATGTATCAGGGTGGTATCCGATTATATCGCAATACTGTATATATAGTGATACATACCAGGTGACGGTACTTCCGTTACACATACTAGCGACTGAATCGAACAGAAGGTTGAATGGTTAGACGAAACGATAATTGTAACTGAGTTGTATTCTATTATATCGTGGTGATGTTTATATAGAAATACTCACCAGGTTACTGTTCTTCCGTTATACATACGAGCAACCGAATCGAACAGAAGGTTGAATGGATAGTATCTGGGTTGTATTCGATTATGATGTTATGCTGTGTATATAGTTAAACACACTAGGTGACGGTATTCCCGTTTCACATACGAGCGACCGAAACGAACAGAAAGTTGAATGGATAGTCAGAACAATCAATGTATCTGGGTGGTATCCGATTATATCGCAATACTGTATATATAGTGATACTAACCAGGTGACGGTACTTCCGTTACACATACTAGCGACTGAATCGAACAGAAGGTTAAATGGTTAGACGAAACGATAATTGTATCTGAGTTGTATTCGATGATAACGTGATGATGTTTATATAGCAATACTCACCAGGTAACTGTTCTTCCGTTTTACATACAAGCGACCGAATCGAGCAGAAGGTTGAATTTAGTATAGATTGAACAATCATCGTATCTGGGTTGTATTCGATTATGTTTATATAGTTATACTCACCAGGTAACTGTTCTTTCGTTATACATACGAGCGACTGAATTGAACAGAAGGTTGAATGGATAGTATATGGGTTGTATTCGATTATGATGTTATGCTGTGTATATAGTTAAACACACTAGGTGACGGTATTCCCGTTTCACATACGAGCGACCGAAACGAATAGAAAGTTGAATGGATAGTCTGAACAATCAATGTATCTGGGTGGTATCCGATTATATCGCCATACTGTATATATAGTGATACTAACCAGGTGACGGTACTTCCGTTACACATACTAGCGACTGAATCGAACAGAAGGTTAAATGGTTAGACGAAACGATAATTGTATCTGAGTTGTATTCGATGATAACGTGATGATGTTTATATAGCAATACTCACCGGGTAACTGTTCTTCCGTTTTACATACAAGCGACCGAATCGAGCAGAAGGTTGAATTTAGTATAGATTGAACAATCATCGTATCTGGGTTGTATTCGATTATGTTTATATAAACTACGCAACACTTATTACGTCACACCCCAAAATGATGCCCCTGTTTGAATTGGAATAACTTTTTTCTGCTTTGTTCAATTTGAATTCTGTTTAAACTGTTCGCTAGCTCAGTCCTTCAGCTATAATCTCGTACTTCCTAGATATATGAGGTTCTTTTTATAAAATCGCCACAGGATGTTACTTGAAACTGTGCAAAATCTCGGAATTTTCAAAAGGATCCCAAATGAAGAAAAACATTGTTTTTTCAATTTTAACAGCGGAGGCATGAAGATGATCTCAATGACTTCAGGCATTTTCAAAATGGTCCTTTTATCTCTTTTATTTACAGAGTGATCTCAAAAAATCGATTTTTTGGTTTTCCAGTCATAACTTTTTTCCACGTCAACCGATTTTCAAAATCTCTGGCTCATTTTGAAGCTAAAACCTCAGATGAAGAGATATAAAGATCAGAATTGACTCAAAATGAACATTCAAGACTGAGGGTCTCCTCAAAGATGACCCAAATCTAAAACACCCTCTAAATCCCAGCAGGGATGAGAATTAAACGAAAATCAACTTGTTTTCGGAAGGATCATTCATTCTGGATACGTTCAGATCCTTTCAGTTTTCAGTAGTCGAAAATTATGCATGAGTAAACCCAATTGAAACGACATGTTTTCAAAAAAAAATCAGACCATTGTTCGCCTGAAATGCATGGCCCGTAACCAACGTAACGAAAATCACAATAAGTGACTGACAAGTCAGGTTAATTAGACGTCAATTTTGATTCTGGTAAAAATAAATCACTCGTTTCAATGCCGCATCTAAAGCCCGACCAGCTGGAACTGATTCATCAAATGGCAGAACGAGGATTATCCAACCTCCAGATTGCCAATCTGCTGGGAACAACAGTGAGATCTGTCCAAAGGGCCCACTACCGAGCTAACGCTGGGGATATTCAATACCGACCGAGGGGGCCAAGAAGGGGCACAACAAGAAGAACAACTCCTGCTCAAGACCGCCTCATCGGAAGATCGGTACGGAGGACCCGGACTTCAACCGCCCCCAAAATTCTTCGAGAATTAATCGATGCAACCGGTGTACAGGTTTCTAGTCAAACAATCCGACGCCGGATCCATGATATTGGCTTGCATGCAAGAAGACGAGCAGCCTGCCCCTTACTGAAACCTGTACATCGAGCAGCAAGGCGATTGTGGGGACAAGTACATCGAAACTGGGGCATAGCAGAGTGTGTTTACGGATGAGAGTAGGTTCAACTTGTTTCGAAAGGATGGGCGCATGTTAGTATGGAGAAGAAGGAATGAAAGGTTCCTGGAAGAGAATATGGAGGCAAGGGTGGCTTTTGGTGGTGGAGGCGTGACTGTGTGGGGTGGAATATCGAATAATTGGAGGAGTGAATTAGTGATTTTGAGAGGAGAGAGTATGAATGGTGAGAGGTATAAAGATATGTGTTTGAGGGATATCGTGGTCCCTTACGCCGCAAATATAGGCGAAAACTTTATTCTCGTTGATGACAATGCGAGACCGCATAGGGCTCGCACTGTCAACGAATTTTTGAGGGATCACGGTATAGAGAGATTGGACTGGCCACCTTTGTCTCCGGATATGAATCCGATAGAGCATGTCTGGAGTCGTATAAAATTAAAATTGAAAGAAAGAGAAGGCCGAATGGAGAATTTGGATGACTTGGTGACTGCGGTACAGCAAGAATGGGCGGCTATTCCCCAGGAATTTATCGGAGGTCTGATAACCAGTATGCCGAATAGGGTCGAAGAAGTGGTTGCCAAGAGGGGAGGACCCACTAAATACTAATTTTTTTTCATGTACTGTTATCCAAGTTACCATTTCTTCTTCTTATTGATTATTAAAAATTCAATGAAACTTGTTTTCTTGCTCTTGCTTACTTACACAATCAATGCTACACGATTGAGGGCCGGTTTATCAATGCAGGGTTATCCCGAGGGGTAAGCTGATCCAGGGTTAACTTTATCCTAGAGCTAATTTCCCGTTTGATTTTGATAGCGTTTAACCCCACCTCGAAGTGAATAAACATTTTATCACAGAGTTAGCTGTTAACCTTGGGTTATATTAACCTAACCCTGAAAGAAAAACCGCTATTGTGGAATGAGCCTCAGCTGATCACTTATCACTTATTGTGATTTTCGTTACGTTGGTTACGGGCTATGCATTTCAGGCGAACAATGGTCTGATTTTTTTTCGGAAACATATCGTTTCAATTTGGTTTACTCATGCATAATTTTCGATTACTGAAAACTGAAAGGATCTGAACGTATCCAGAAAGAATGATCCTTCCGAAAACAAGTTGATTTTCGTTTAATTCTCATCCCTGCTGGGATTTAGAGGGTGTTTTAGATTTGGGTCATCTTTGAGGAGACCCTCAGTCTTGAATGTTCATTTTGAGTCAATTCTGATCTTTATATCTCTTCATCTGAGGTTTTAGCTTCAAAATGAGCCAAAGATTTTGAAAATCGGTTGACGTGGAAAAAAGTTATGACTGGAAAACCAAAAAATCGATTTTTTGAGATCACTCTGTAAATAAAAGAGATAAAAGGACCATTTTGAAAATGTCTGGAGTCATTGAGATCATCTGCATGCCTCCGCTGTAAAAATTGAAAAAACAATGTTTTTCTTCATTTGGGATCCTTTTGAAAATTCCGAGATTTTGCACAGTTTCAAGTAACATCCTGTGGCGATTTTATGAAAAGAACCTCATATATCTAGGAAGTACGAGATTATAGCTGAAGGACTGAGCTAGCGAACAGTTTAAACAGAATTCAAATTGAACAAAGCAGAAATAAGTTATTCCAATTCAAACAGGGGCATCATTTTGGGGTGCGACGTAATTAGTGTTGCGTAGTTTAGTTATACTCACCAGGTAACTGTTCTTCCGTTATACATACGAGCGACTGAATTGAACAGAAGGTTGAATGGATAGTATATGGGTTGTATTCGATTATGATGTTATGCTGTGTATAAAGTTATACACACTAGGTGACGGTATTCCCGTTTTACATACGAGCGACCGAAACAAAAAGAAAGTTGAATGGATAGTCTGAACAATCAATGTATCTGGGTGGTATCCGATTATATCGCAATACTGTATATATAGTGATACTTACCAGGTGACGGTACTTCCGTTACACATGCTAGCGACTGAATCGAACAGAAGGTTAAATGGTTAGACAAAACGATAATTGTATCTGAGTTGTATTCGATGATATCGTGATGATGTTTATATAGCAATACTCACCTGGTAACTGTTCTTCCGTTTTACATACAAGCGACCGAATCGAGCAGGAGGTTGAATAGATAGATTGAACAATCATCGTATCTGGGTTGTATTCGATAATGTTTATATAGTTATACTCACCAGGTAACTGTTCTTCCGTTACACATACTAGCGACTGAATCGAACAGAAGGTTAAATGGTTAGACGAAACGATAATTTTATCTGAGTTGTATTCGATGATATCGTGATGATGTTTATATAGCAATACTCACCAGGTAACTGTTCTTCCGTTTTACATACAAGCGACCGAATCGAGCAGAAGGTTGAATTCAGTATAGATTGAACAACCATCGTATCTGGGTTGTATTCGATTATGTTTACATAGTTATACTCACCAGGTAACTGTTCTTCCGTTATACATACGAGCGACTGAATTGAACAGAAGGTTGAATGGAGAGTATATGGGTTGTATTCGATTATGATGTTATGCTGTGTAAATAGTTATACACACTAGGTGACGGTATTCTTGTTTTACATACGAGCGACCGAAACGAACAGAAAGTTGAATGGATAGTCTGAACAATCAATGTATCAGGGTGGTATCCGATTATATCGCAATACTGTATATATAGTGATACATACCAGGTGACGGTACTTCCGTTACACATACTAGCGACTGAATCGAACAGAAGGTTAAATGGTTAGACGAAACGATAATTGTAACTGAGTTGTATTCTATTATATCGTGGTGATGTTTATATAGAAATACTCACCAGGTTATTGTTCTTCCGTTATACATACGAGCAACCGAATCGAACAGAAGGTTGAATGGATAGTATATGGGTCGTATTCGATTATGATGTTATGATGTGTATATAGTTATACACACTAGGTGACGGTATTCCCGTTTTACATACGAGCGACCGAAACGAACAGAAAGTTGAATGGATAGTCTGAACAATCAATGTATCTGGGTGGTATCCGATTATATCGCAATACTGTATATATAGTGATACTAACCAGGTGACGGTACTTCCGTTACACATACTAGCGACTGAATCGAACAGAAGGTTAAATGGTTAGACGAAACGATAATTATAACTGAGTTGTATTCTATTATATCGTGGTGATGTTTATATAGAAATACTCACCAGGTTACTGTTCTTTCGCTTTCACATACAAGCGACCGAATCGAGCAGAAGGTCAAATGGATAGATTGAACAATCATCGTATCTGGGTTGTATTCGATTATGTTTATATAGTTATACTCACCAGGTAACAGTTCTTCCGTTACACATACTAGCGACTGAATCGAACAGAAGGTTAAATGGTTAGACGAAACGATAATTGTATCTGAGTTGTATTCGATGAATTCGTGATGATGTTTATATAGCAATACTCACCAGGTAACTGTTCTTCCGTTTTACATACAAGCGACCGAATCGAGCAGAAGGTTGAATTCAGTATAGATTGAACAATCATCGTATCTTGGTTGTATTCGATTATGTTTATATAGTTATACTCACCAGGTAACTGTTCTTCCGTTATACATACGAGCGACTGAATTGAACAGAAGGTTGAATGGATAGTATATGGGTTGTATTCGATTATGATGTTTTGCTGTGTATATAGTTATACACACTAGGTGACGGTATTCTTGTTTTACATACGAGCGACCGAAACGAACAGAAAGTTGAATGGATAGTCTGAACAATCAATGTATCAGGGTGGTATCCGATTATATCGCAATACTGTATATATAGTGATACATACCAGGTGACGGTACTTCCGTTACACATACTAGCGACTGAATCGAACAGAAGGTTAAATGGTTAGACGAAACGATAATTGTAACTGAGTTGTATTCTATTATATCGTGGTGATGTTTATATAGAAATACTCACCAGGTTACTGTTCATCCGTTATACATACGAGCAACCGAATCGAACAGAAGGTTGAATGGATAGTATATGGGTTGTATTCGATTATGATGTTATGCTGTGTATATAGTTATACACACTAGGTGACGGTATTCCCGTTTCACATACGAGCGACCGAAACGAACAGAATGTTGAATGGATAGTCTGAACAATCAATGTATCTGAGTGGTATCCGATTATATCGCAATACTGTATATATGATGATACTAACCAGGTGACGGTACTTCCGTTACACATACTAGCGACTGAATCGAACAGAAGGTTAAATGGTTAGACGAAACGATAATTGAAACTGAGTTGTATTCGATTATATCGTGGTGATGTTTATATAGAAATACTCACCAGGTAACTGTTCTTTCGTTTTCACATACAAGCGACCGAATCGAGCAGAAGGTCAAATGGATAGATTGAACAATCATCGTATCTGGGTTGTATTCGATTATGTTTATATAGTTATACTCACCAGGTAACTGTTCTTCCGTTACACATACTAGCGACTGAATCGAACAGAAGGTTAAATGGTTAGACGAAACGATAATTGTATCTGAGTTGTATTCGATGATATCGTGATGATGTTTATATAGCAATACTCACCAGGTAACTGTTCTTCCGTTTTACATACAAGCGACCGAATCGAGCAGAAGGTTGAATTCAGTATAGATTGAACAATCATCGTATCTGGGTTGTATTCGATTATGTTAATATAGTTATACTCACCAGGTAACTGTTCTTCCGTTATACATACGAGCGACTGAATTGAACAGAAGGTTGAATGGATAGTATATGGGTTGTATTCGATTATGATGTTATGCTGTGTATATAGTTATACACACTAGGTAACGGTATTCTTGTTTTACATACGAGCGACCGAAACGAACAGAAAGTTGAATGGATAGTCTGAACAATCAATGTATCAGGGTGGTATCCGATTATATCGCAATACTGTATATATAGTGATACATACCAGGTGACGGTACTTCCGTTACACATACTAGCGACTGAATCGAACAGAAGGTTAAATGGTTAGACGAAACGATAATTGTAACTGAGTTGTATTCTATTATATCGTGGTGATGTTTATATAGAAATACTCACCAGGTTACTGTTCATCCGTTATACATACGAGCAACCGAATCGAACAGAAAATTGAATGGATAGTATATGGGTTGTATTCGATTATGATGTTATGCTGTGTATATAGTTATACACACTAGGTGACGGTATTCCCGTTTTACATACGAGCGACCGAAACGAACAGAAAGTTGAATGGATAGTCTGAACAATCAATGTATCTGGGTGGTATCCGATTATATCGCAATACTGTATATATAGTGATACTAACCAAGTGACGGTACTTCCGTTACACATACTAGCGACTGAATCGAACAGAAGGTTAAATGGTTAGACGAAACGATAATTGTAACTGAGTTGTATTCTATTATATCGTGGTGATGTTTATATAGAAATACTCACCAGGTTACTGTTCTTTCGTTTTCACATACAAGCAATCGAATCGAGCAGAAGGTCAAATGGATAGATTGAACAATCATCGTAACTGGGTTGTATTCGATTAGGTTTATATAGTTATACTCACCAGGTAACTGTTCTTCCGTTACACATACGAGCGACTGAATTGAACAGAAGGTTGAATGGATAGTATATGGGTTGTATACGATTATGATGTTATGCTGAGTATATGGTTATACACACTAGGTGATGGTATTCTTGTTTTACATACGAGCGACCGAAACGAACAGAAAGTTGAATGGATAGTCTGAACAATCAATGTATCTGGGTGGTATCCGATTATATCGCAATACTGTATATATAGTGATACTAACCAGGTGACGGTACTTCCGTCACACATACTAGCGACTGAATCGAACAGAAGGTCAAATGGTGAGACAAAACGATAATTGTATCTGAGTTGTATTCGATGATATCGTGATGATGTTTATATAGCAATACTCACCAGGTAACTGTTCTTCCGTTTTACATACAAGCGACCGAATCGAGCAGGAGGTTGAATAGATAGATTGAACAATCATCGTATCTGGGTTGTATTCGATAATGTTTATATAGTTATACTCACCAGGTAACTGTTCTTCCGTTACACATACTAGCGACTGAATCGAACAGAAGGTTAAATGGTTAGACGAAATGATAATTGTATCTGAGTTGTATTCGATGATATGGTGATGATGTTTATATAGCAATACTCACCAGGTAACTGTTCTTCCGTTTTACATACAAGCGACCGAATCGAGCAGAAGGTTGAATTCAGTATAGATTGAACAATCATCGTATCTGGGTTGTATTCGATTATGTTTATATAGTTATACTCACCAGGTAACTGTTCTTCCGTTATACATACGAGCGACTGAATTGAACAGGAGGTTGAATGGATAGTATATGGGTTGTATTCGATTATGATGTTTTGCTGTGTATATAGTTATACACACTAGGTGACGGTATTCTTGTTTTACATACGAGCGACCGATACGAACAGAAAGTTGAATGGATAGTCTGAACAATCAATGTATCAGGGTGGTATCCGATTATATCGCAATACTGTATATATAGTGATACATACCAGGTGACGGTACTTCCGTTACACATACTAGCGACTGAATCGAACAGAAGGTTAAATGGTTAGACGAAACGATAATTGTAACTGAGTTGTATTCTATTATATCGTGGTGATGTTTATATAGAAATACTCACCAGGTTACTGTTCTTCCGTTATACATACGAGCAACCGAATCGAACAGAAGGTTGAATGGATAGTATATGGGTTGTATTCGATTATGATGTTATGCTGTGTATATAGTTATACACACTAGGTGACGGTATTCCCGTTTCACATACAAGCGACCGAAACGAACAGAAAGTTGAATGGATAGTCTGAACAATCAATGTATCTGAGTGGTATCCGATTATATCGCAATACTGTATATATAGTGATACTAACCAGGTGACGGTACTTCCGTTACACATACTAGCGACTGAATCGAACAGAAGGTTAAATGGTTAGACGAAACGATAATTGAAACTGAGTTGTATTCGATTATATCGTGGTGATGTTTATATAGAAATACTCACCAGGTAACTGTTCTTCCGTTTTACATACAAGCGACCGAATCGAGCAGAAGGTTGAATTCAGTATAGATTGAACAATCATCGTATCTGGGTTGTATTCGATTATGTTTATATAGTTATACTCACCAGGTAACTGTTCTTCCGTTATACATACGAGCGACTGAATTGAACAGAAGGTTGAAAGGATAGTATATGGGTTGTATTCGATTATGATGTTATGCTGTGTATATAGTTATACACACTAGGTGACGGTATTCTTGTTTTACATACGAGCGACCGAAACGAACAGAAAGTTGAATGGATAGTCTGAACAATCAATGTATCAGGGTGGTATCCGATTATATCGCAATACTGTATATATAGTGATACATACCAGGTGACGGTACTTCCGTTACACATACTAGCGACTGAATCGAACAGAAGGTTAAATGGTTAGACGAAACGATAATTGTAACTGAGTTGTATTCTATTATATCGTGGTGATGTTTATATAGAAATACTCACCAGGTTACTGTTCATCCGTTATACATACGAGCAACCGAATCGAACAGAAGGTTGAATGGATAGTATATGGGTTGTATTCGATTATGATGTTATGCTGTGTATATAGTTATACACACTAGGTGACGGTATTCCCGTTTTACATACGAGCGACCGAAACGAACAGAAAGTTGAATGGATATTCTGAACAATCAATGTATCTGGGTGGTATCCGATTATATCGCAATACTGTATATATAGTGATACTAACCAGGTGACGGTACTTCCGTTACACATACTAGCGACTGAATCGAACAGAAGGTTAAATGGTTAGACGAAACGATAATTGTAACTGAGTTGTATTCTATTATATCGTGGTGATGTTTATATAGAAATACTCACCAGGTTACTGTTCTTTCGTTTTCACATACAAGCAATCGAATCGAGCAGAAGGTCAAATGGATAGATTGAACAATCATCGTAACTGGGTTGTATTCGATTAGGTTTATATAGTTATACTCACCAGGTAACTGTTCTTCCGTTATACATACGAGCGACTGAATTGAACAGAAGGTTGAATGGATAGTATATGGGTTGTATACGATTATGATGTTATGCTGAGTATATGGTTATACACACTAGGTGACGGTATTCTTGTTTTACATACGAGCGACCGAAACGAACAGAAAGTTGAATGGATAGTCTGAACAATCAATGTATCTGGGTGGTATCCGATTATATCGCAATACTGTATATATAGTGATACTAACCAGGTGACGGTACTTACGTCACACATACTAGCGACTGAATCGAACAGAAGGTCAAATGGTGAGACAAAACGATAATTGTATCTGAGTTGTATTCGATGATATCGTGATGATGTTTATATAGCAATACTCACCAGGTAACTGTTCTTCCGTTTTACATACAAGCGACCGAATCGAGCAGGAGGTTGAATAGATAGATTGAACAATCATCGTATCTGGGTTGTATTCGATAATGTTTATTTAGTTATACTCACCAGGTAACTGTTCTTCCGTTACACATACTAGCGACTGAATCGAACAGAAGGTTAAATGGTTAGACGAAATGATAATTGTATCTGAGTTGTATTCGATGATATCGTGATGATGTTTATATAGCAATACTCACCAGGTAACTGTTCTTCCGTTTCAGATACAAGCGACCGAATCGAGCAGAAGGTTGAATTCAGTATAGATTGAACAATCATCGTATCTGGGTTGTATTCGATTATGTTTATATAGTTATACTCACCAGGTAACTGTTCTTCCATTATACATACGAGCGACTGAATTGAACAGAAGGTTGAATGGATAGTATATGGGTTGTATTCGATTATGATGTTTTGCTGTGTATATAGTTATACACACTAGGTGACGGTATTCTTGTTTTACATACGAGCGACCGAAACGAACAGAAAGTTGAATGGATAGTCTGAACAATCAATGTATCAGGGTGGTATCCGATTATATCGCGATACTGTATATATAGTGATACATACCAGGTGACGGTACTTCCGTTACACATACTAGCGACTGAATCGAACAGAAGGTTAAATGGTTAGACGAAACGATAATTGTAACTGAGTTGTATTCTATTATATCGTGGTGATGTTTATATAGAAATACTCACCAGGTTACTGTTCTTCCGTTATACATACGAGCAACCGAATCGAACAGAAGGTTGAATGGATAGTATATGGGTTGTATTCGATTATGATGTTATGCTGTGTATATAGTTATACACACTAGGTGACGGTATTCCCGTTTCACATACGAGCGACCGAAACGAACAGAAAGTTGAATGGATAGTCTGAACAATCAATGTATCTGAGTGGTATCCGATTATATCGCAATACTGTATACATAGTGATACTAACCAGGTGACGGTACTTCCGTTACACATACTAGCGACTGAATCGAACAGAAGGTTAAATGGTTAGACGAAACGATAATTGAAACTGAGTTGTATTCGATTATATCGTGGTGATGTTTATATAGAAATACTCTTCAGGTAACTGTTCTTCCGTTTTACATACAAGCGACCGAATCGAGCAGAAGGTTGAATTCAGTATAGATTGAACAATCATCGTATCTGGGTTGTATTCGATTATGTTTATATAGTTATACTCACCAGGTAACTGTTTTTCCGTTATACATACGAGCGACTGAATTGAACAGAAGGTTGAATGGATAGTATATGGGTTGTATTCGATTATGATGTTATGCTGAGTATATGGTTATACACACTAGGTGACGGTATTCTTGTTTTACATACGAGCGACCGAAACGAACAGATAGTTGAATGGATAGTCTGAACAATCAATGTATCTGAGTGGTATCCGATTATATCGCAATACTGTATATATAGTGATACTAACCAGGTGACGGTACTTCCGTCACACATACTAGCGACTGAATCGAACAGAAGGTCAAATGGTGAGACAAAACGATAATTGTATCTGAGTTGTATTCGATGATATCGTGATGATGTTTATATAGCAATACTCACCAGGTAACTGTTCTTCCGTTTTACATACAAGCGACCGAATCGAGCAGGAGGTTGAATAGATAGATTGAACAATCATCGTATCTGGGTTGCATTCGATAATGTTTATATAGTTATACTCACCAGGTAACTGTTCTTCCGTTACACATACTAGCGACTGAATCGAACAGAAGGTTAAATGGTTAGACGAAATGCTAATTGTATCTGAGTTGTATTCGATGATATCGTGATGATGTTTATATAGCAATACTCACCAGGTAACTGTTCTTCCGTTTTACATACAAGCGACCGAATCGAGCAGAAGGTTGAATTCAGTATAGATTGAACAATCATTGTATCTGGGTTGTATTCGATTATGTTTATATAGTTATACTCACCAGGTAACTGTTCTTCCGTTATACATACGAGCGACTGAATTGAACAGAAGGTTGAATGGATAGTATATGGGTTGTATTCGATTATGATGTTTTGCTGTGTATATAGTTATACACACTAGGTGACGGTATTCTTGTTTTACATACGAGCGACCGAAACGAACAGAAAGTTGAATGGATAGTCTGAACAATCAATGTATCAGGGTGGTATCCGATTATATCGCAATACTGTATATATAGTGATACATACCAGGTGACGGTACTTCCGTTACACATACTAGCGACTGAATCGAACAGAAGGTTAAATGGTTAGACGAAACGATAATTGTAACTGAGTTGTATTCTATTATATCGTGGTGATGTTTATATAGAAATACTCACCAGGTTACTGTTCTTCCGTTATACATACGAGCAACCGAATCGAACAGAAGGTTGAATGGATAGTATATGGGTTGTATTCGATTATGATGTTATGCTGTGTATATAGTTATACACACTAGGTGACGGTATTCCCGTTTCACATACGAGCGACCGAAACGAACAGAAAGTTGAATGGATAGTCTGAACAATCAATGTATCTGAGTGGTATCCGATTATATCGCAATACTGTATATATAGTGATACTAACCAGGTGACGGTACTTCCGTTACACATACTAGCGACTGAATCGAACAGAAGGTTAAATGGTTAGACGAAACGATAATTGAAACTGAGTTGTATTCGATTATATCGTGGTGATGTTTATATAGAAATACTCACCAGGTAACTGTTCTTCCGTTTTACATACAAGCGACCAAATCGAGCAGAAGGTTGAATTCAGTATAGATTGAACAATCATCGTATCTGGGTTGTATTCGATTATGTTTATATAGTTATACTCACCAGGTAACTGTTCTTCCGTTATACATACGAGCGACTGAATTGAACAGAAGGTTGAATGGATAGTATATGGGTTGTATTCGATTATGATGTTATGCTGTGTATATAGTTATACACACTAGGTGACGGTAATCTTGTTTTACATACGAGCGACCAAAACGAACAGAAAGTTGAATGGATAGTCTGAACAATCAATGTATCAGGGTGGTATCCGATTATATCGCAATACTGTATATATAGTGATACATACCAGGTGACGGTACTTCCGTTACACATACTAGCGACTGAATCGAACAGAAGGTTAAATGGTTAGACGAAACGATAATTGTAACTGAGTTGTATTCTATTATATCGTGGTGATGTTTATATAGAAATACTCACCAGGTTACTGTTCATCCGTTATACATACGAGCAACCGAATCGAACAGAAGGTTGAATGGATAGTATATGGGTTGTATTCGATTATGATGTTATGCTGTGTATATAGTTATACACACTAGGTGACGGTATTCCCGTTTTACATACGAGCGACCGAAACGAACAGAAAGTTGAATGGATAGTCTGAACAATCAATGTATCTGGGTGGTATCCGATTATATCGCAATACTGTATATATAGTGATACTAACCAGGTGACGGTACTTCCGTTACACATACTAGCGACTGAATCGAACAGAAGGTTAAATGGTTAGACGAAACGATAATTGTAACTGAGTTGTATTCTATTATATCGTGGTGATGTTTATATAGAAATACTCACCAGGTTACTGTTCTTTCGTTTTCACATACAAGCAATCGAATCGAGCAGAAGGTCAAATGGATAGATTGAACAATCATCGTAACTGGGTTGTATTCGATTAGGTTTATATAGTTATACTCACCAGGTAACTGTTCTTCCGTTATACATACGAGCGACTGAATTGAACAGAAGGTTGAATGGATAGTATATGGGTTGTATACGATTATGATGTTATGCTGAGTATATGGTTATACACACTAGGTGACGGTATTCTTGTTTTACATACGAGCGACCGAAACGAACAGAAAGTTGAATGGGTAGTCTGAACAATCAATGTATCTGGGTGGTATCCGATTATATCGCAATAATGTATATATAGTGATACTAACCAGGTGACGGTACTTTCGTCACACATACTAGCGACTGAATCGAACAGAAGGTCAAATGGTGAGACAAAACGATAATTGTATCTGAGTTGTATTCGATGATATCGTGATGATGTTTATATAGCAATACTCACCAGGTAACTGTTCTTCCGTTTTACATACAAGCGACCGAATCGAGCAGGAGGTTGAATAGATAGATTGAACAATCATCGTATCTGGGTTGTATTCGATAATGTTTATATAGTTATACTCACCAGGTAACTGTTCTTCCGTTACACATACTAGCGACTGAATCGAACAAAAGGTTAAATGGTTAGACGAAATGATAATTGTATCTGAGTTGTATTCGATGATATCGTGATTATGTTTATATAGCAATACTCACCAGGTAACTGTTCTTCCGTTTTACATACAAGCGACCGAATCGAGCAGGAGGTTGAATAGATAGATTGAACAATCATCGTATCTGGGTTGTATTCGATTATGTTTATATAGTTATACTCACCAGTTAACTGTTCTTCCGTTATACATACGAGCGACTGAATTGAACAGAAGGTTGAATGGATAGTATATGGGTTGTATTCGATTATGATGTTATGCTGTGTATATAGTTATACACACTAGATGACGGTATTCTTGTTTTACATACGAGCGACCGAAATGAACAGAAAGTTGAATGGATAGTCTGAACAATCAATGTATCAGGGTGGTATCCGATTATATCGCAATACTGTATATATAGTGATACATTCCAGGTGACGGTACTTCCGTTACACATACTAGCGACTGAATCGAACAGAAGGTTAAATGGTTAGACGAAACGATAATTGTAACTGAGTTGTATTCTATTATATCGTGGTGATGTTTATATAGAAATACTCACCAGGTTACTGTTCTTCCGTTATACATACGAGCAACCGAATCGAACAGAAGGTTGAATGGATAGTATCTGGGTTGTATTCGATTATGATGTTATGCTGTGTATATAGTTAAACACACTAGGTGACGGTATTCCCCCTTCACATACGAGCGACCGGAACGAACAGAAAGTTGAATGGATAGTCTGAACAATCAATGTATCTGGGTGGTATCCGATTATATCGCAATACTGTATATATAGTGATACTAACCAGGTGACGGTACTTCCGTTACACATACTAGCGACTGAATCGAACAGAAGGTTAAATGGTTAGACGAAACGATAATTGAAACTGAGTTGTATTCGATTATATCGTGGTGATGTTTATATAGAAATACTCACCAGGTAACTGTTCTTTCGTTTTCACATACAAGCGACCGAATCGAGCAGAAGGTCAAATGGATAGATTGAACAAACATCGTATCTGGGTTGTATTCGATTATATTTATATAGTTATACTCACCAGGTAACTGTTCTTCCGTTACACATACTAGCGACTGAATCGAACAGAAGGTTAAATGGTTAGACGAAACGATAATTGTATCTGAGTTGTATTCGATGATATCTTGATGATGTTTATATAGCAATACTCACCAGGTAACTGTTCTTCCGTTTTACATACAAGCGACCGAATCGAGCAGAAGGTTGAATTCAGTATAGATTGAACAATCATCGTATCTGGGTTGTATTCGATTATGTTTATATAGTTATACTCACCAGGTAACTGTTCTTCCGTTATACATACGAGCGACTGAATTGAATAGAAGGTTGAATGGATAGTATATGGGTTGTATTCGATTATGATGTTATGCTGTGTATATAGTTATACACACTAGGTTACGGTATTCTTGTTTTACATACGAGCGACCGAAACGAACAGAAACTTGAATGGATAGTCTTAACAATCAATGTATCAGGGTGGTATCCGATTATATCGCAATACTGTATATATAGTGATACATACCAGGTGACGGTATTTCCGTTACACATACTAGCGACTGAATCGAACAGAAGGTTGAATGGTTAGACGAAACGATAATTGTAACTGAGTTGTATTCTATTATATCGTGGTGATGTTTATATAGAAATACTCACCAGGTTACTGTTCATCCGTTATACATACGAGCAACCGAATCGAACAGAAGGTTGAATGGATAGTATATGGGTTGTATTCGATTATGATGTTATGCTGTGTATATAGTTATACACACTAGGTGACGGTATTCCCGTTTTACATACGAGCGACCGAAACGAACAGAAAGTTGAATGGATAGTCTGAACAATCAATGTATCTGGGTGGTATCCGATTATATCGCAATACTGTATATATAGTGATACTAACCAGGTGACGGTACCTCCGTCACACATACTAGCGACTGAATCGAACAGAAGGTCAAATGGTGAGACAAAACGATAATTGTATCTGAGTTGATTGATTGTTCAGACTATCCATTCAATTTTCTGTTCGTTTCGGTCGCTCGTATGTTGAACGGGAATACCGTCACCTAGTGTGTATAACTATATACACAGCATAACATCATAATCGAATACAACCCATATACTATCCATTCAACCTTCTGTTCGATTCGGTTGCTCGTATGTATAACGGAAGAACAGTAACCTGGTGAGTATTTCTATATAAACATCACCACAATATAATAGAATACAACTCAGTTACAATTATCGTTTCGTCTAACCATTTAACCTTCTGTTCGATTCAGTCGCTAGTATGTGTAACGGAAGTACCGTCACCTGGCATTTATCACTATAGTACAGTATGTATCACTATATACAGTATTGCGATATAATCGGATACCACCCTGATACATTGATTGTTCAGACTATCCATTCAACTTTCTGTTCGTTTCGGTCGCTCGTATGTAAAACAAGAATACCGTCACCTAGTGTGTATAACTATATACACAGCATAACATCATAATCGAATACAACCCTTATACTCTCCATTCAACCTTCTGTTCAATTCAGTCGCTCGTATGTATAACGGAAGAACAGTTACCTGGTGAGTATAACTATGTAAACATAATCGAATACAACCCAGATACGATGGTTGTTCAATCTATACTGAATTCAACCTTCTGCTCGATTCGGTCGCTTGTATGTAAAACGGAAGAACAGTTACCTGGTGAGTATTGCTATATAAACATCATCACGATATCATCGAATACAACTCAGATACAATTATCGTTTCGTCTAACCATTTAACCTTCTGTTCGATTCAGTCGCTAGTATGTGTAACGGAAGTACCGTCACCTGGTTAGTATCACTATATATACAGTATTGCGATATAATCGGATGCCACCCAGATACATTGATTGTTCAGACTATCAATTCAACTTTCTGTTCGTTTCGGTCGCTCGTATGTGAAACGGGAATACCGTCACCTAGTGTGTTTAACTATATACACAGCATAACATCATAATCGAATACAACCCAGATACTATCCATTCAACCTTCTGTTCGATTCGGTTGCTCGTATGTATAACGGAAGAACAGTAACCTGGTGAGTATTTCTATATAAACATCACCACGATATAATAGAATACAACTCAGTTACAAGAACAGTTACCTGGTGAGTATAACTATATAAACATAATCGAATACAACCCAGATACGATGATTGTTCAATCTATACTGAATTCAACCTTCTGCTCGATTCGGTCGCTTGTATGTAAAACGGAAGAACAGTTACCTGGTGAGTATTGCTATATAAACATCATCACGATATCATCGAATACAACTCAGTTACAATTATCGTTCCGTCTATCCATCCAACCTAATTTTCGATTCGGACGCTCGTATGTGTAATGAAAGAACCGTTACATGATAGGTGTAACTGAATATACAGCATAACGATATATTCGGATACAACCCAGATACAATGATTGTTCAATCTATCCATTCAACCTTATGTTCGATTCAGTCGCTCGTATGTATAACGAAAGAACAGTTACCTGGTGAGTATAACTATATAAACATAATCGAATACAACCCAAATACGATGATTGTTCAATCTATCCATTTGACCTTCTGCTCGATTCGGTCGCTTGTATGTGAAAACGAAAGAACAGTTACCTGGTGAGTATTTCTATATAAACATCACCGCGAATACAACTCAGTTTCAATTATCGTTTCGTCTAACCATTTAACCTTCTGTTCGATTCAGTCGCTAGTATGTGTAACGGAAGTACCGTCACCTGGTTAGTATCACTATATATATAGAATTCACAGTTGACACGGTACGGTTTGTGGTGTTACAACCCGATAAAATGTCTTTTATGTGCTGCAAATCAAGAACTTTTATTCACTATGTGTGTACCAAATGTGCTAATGTTTATCACCGAAGCTGTATACAAAAAAATTTCAAGAATAAAATTACATTTTTACAAGACAACAAAATATTATGTTGTGAAGACCAGGACGAATTCAGTGAGCTGAATGAAATAAACCTGTTGGAGCAGACCGTTCGCGAATTATCATCCGATAATATATTGAAAGATAAACATATGGAACTATTATATAAGGAGAAAGAAGCTTTGTTGCAGGCGGCCGAACAATCAGAAATGGAACTCAATGACTCGTTGAAGGAGCACAAAAAAATCATAACCGAAATGAAAAAACTAATTGATGATCTACAAAATAAAATAGCTGGTAGTAAAAACAACAAACGCTGTATTGAAACTCAGACAAAACCAGTGGAACAAAAAGCAATAGGAATCTCAACACATGAAGACGAGTTCATTGCCGTAGAAAAAGGTAATGAATGTAAAATTAAAAGCACACTGAACAAGGAAGTACAAACAAATTTTATCGAACTACCGACGATAAATATCCCCACTGATGCAGCAAAACAAAATAAGGTACGACTGGAACAAAACTGTGCCCCAAAACAAAGAAGAGTATTGATGGTTGCTGGATACTTCGGAAAGAATATGATGAGGTTCCTTACAAAGTTCAAGGATGATGACCACATAATTGAGGTGTTACTAAAACCTGGTGCAAATAATAATATTCTGCTAAAAACAGCAACACATAATTCAAAAAGTTTCACCAAAAATGATATTGTTATCTTTTGGCCAAACACGATGGATACCCATTTGATAGCCGAAATCTCGTCAGGATTGAGACATACGAGTACCATTGTAATCACGGAACCTTATCGATTTGATATTGAGAATATTAACCAAAGCATTTATAGAACTAATATATCATTTGTCGAAAAAATTCAGAACTGCAGACTGGAAAATATATACATATTCGAGTGCAATAATTACTTAAGGAGATCCAACTATAATAATGGCAACAGAATAAATTATCGAGGAAAATTCTTTTTGAGTAAATCAATCATGGACTTTGCAAGAAAACGAATACTAACGGAGAACTTTCGAACAATCACCAAATGCTACGGGGAAACAAGTATGAAGAATTCTCACGTCGGACCTGATGTTCAAGTAACCCCAAAATATCCCCAAAATATCGATGATAACCCAAACCAAATATTCATAGAAACAGGTGTCTCTAGTGGAGACCATCAGCTTTCATATCCGGAAGAAAAACATTTTTTATACCCTCGATTGTCACAGATCATATTGGATGCATGACAGAAAACAGTACCGTGAATAAATCCTCATTATCTTCAAAACAAAACATTAACGGAAAATGTTCTACTTCAAAATGTTTGAGTACCATTAATAGTGTAAACGAAAAGAAGCTAGTGAGTATGTTCCACATTAATATACAAGGTATATCTAACAAAGTCGAGAAAATCAATGCTTTTTTAACTGATAATTACTACGACGTTTTATGTTTTACCGAACATTGGCAGAGTGAAGAATGTCTCAAACAAATTAATATTCACGGTTATAAACTGATTAGCTGTTTCTGCAGGTCTAACAAAATACATGGTGGCTTATCCATTTACTTGAAAAACGACTCGAATCTAAAGCATTCTCTTATTGACTTGAAAGATTTCAGTATTGAACAAGATTGTGAATTTAGTGCAATCTACTTAGCTCCTATAAAAACGGCTGTCATACTTGTTTATAGATCCGGTTTGGGAGATATCGATGTATTTTTTACGAATTTTGAAAATGTTCTACATCAACTCACACATAAATATGAAAAAATAATTATTCTAGGAGACTTTAATATAAACTTCAAGGTTGAATCCGAAGTCCTATTGAACTTTACTTGCCTGTTAATCTCATTTGGGTTATCTGTCACTATTAAAGAATATACCAGAGTAACGGCTACTTCTTCTAAGTGCATTGACAATATAATTACAAACATTTCTGATGAACTGCTTACTACAGGTGTATATGAACCCTGTTTATCTGACCACAGAGGCCAATTTGCCAAAATTGATCTCATGAATGAATCTCATGAAAATTATCCTGAATATAAAAGGCACATATCACATAACGGTATAACTAAGCTTAAAAAAATGTTATGTGACATCAATTGGCAAATTTTTTCTAACGACCAAGATGACCCAAATTATTTAGCAAATTTTTTAGTTAATAATTATAACACTCTCACATTAAAACTTTTTCCGCTGAAAAAATGCAAACCAAAAGTAAACAAATCATTGGTTCAATGGTTCTCAGATGATTTGAGATTATTGAGAAATAATTTGCACAGCATCAAACAAATAGCAGACGCAACCAAGGATCCAAATGGTTTCATTGCGTACAAACAACTCAAGAAAGAGTATGGTAACAAATTGACAACTGCAAAAAAAATTGCGTATGATGAGTACATTTCTACGTCTAAAAATAAATCTAAAGCTTGCTGGAAAATAATAAATTTCGAGAGAAATAAAATTAATTTAAACCCAACAATCGAATTATCAGCTGATGAGATAAATAACTTTTTCAGCAACATAGCGGATAATATCATAAATTCGCTCCCGTATGTTACAAACGAGGACCTTTTAACTTTTAAAAAATTTCCTGCTCCTTGTAAGTCATTTTTCTTTCGACCAGTTCACGAGGTAGAAGTTTTGGAAGCGATTAATTCATTGAAGGACTCCAAATGTTCGGATACCCATGAACTCAATAGCCAAATACTAAAGGAAACCTCATCTATAATAATACAACCTCTAACTATACTGATCAATTTGATTTTAAGTACTGGTATCTATCCAGACATCTTCAAATTCTCTAAAGTATTGCCCCTCTTTAAAAAAGGTGATGCAGCAGTCATTGATAATTACAGACCAATTAGTATTATTTCAGTGTTCAGTAAAGTGGTCGAAATAATAATTAAGATTCAGCTTTATGCCTACTTTGAGAATAATAATTTTTTCAACAACTCACAATATGGGTTCAGAAAGTCGCGTTAAACAATACATGCAGTGTTTGACGTCGTGTCTGTTGTGGTTGAGGAACTTGAGAAGGGCAATCAGACTGCGTTGATGCTTTGCGACCTGTCTTGAGCGTTTGACTGCGTCTCACATGAAATTCTTTTGGAAAAATTGAACTTTTATGGGGTAAGAGGTATTCCGCTTCACTTAATAAGAACCTATCTTACTAATCGTCAACAAGCAGTAATGATCAACGGTAACTTATCAAACTTTCAAACTATCAAGCATGGCGTTCCACAAGGGTCCGTTCTGGGCCCGCTCTTATTTGTAATTTATGTAAATGACTTGTGCAATAATATGATGCCGTTCAAATCGGTCCTCTTTGCGGACGACACCACTTTTATTCTGTCGGATAAAAATAATGATACGTTACAGGTTCAACTCAACGAAGTAACTAATAGAGCTAATGAGTGGTTTTTATGTAATAAGTTGAAACTAAATGGTGAGAAAACACAAAACATCCGGATATCTACTAATAATCAATTTATATCTAATTGTGAAAGTAATGAAGTTAAATTACTTGGTATTACATTAGATAATAGACTCAACTGGTCTGCACATATCTCACAACTGAAGAGGAAACTCTCAGGTTCTCTATTTGTCCTTCGCCAATTGAAGTACATTACTAATACAAATGTATTAAAAACTTCATATTTTTCACTGTTCCATTCCCATATTAGTTACGGTGTACAACTTTGGGGAAATTCATGTCACTCTATTCAAATATTTAGGATGCAAAAGAAGGCATTGAGAGTACTGGCTAATATTGGATACAGAGATCACTGTCAAGAACATTTCAAAAAACTTAGAATTATGCCACTGCCAACTTTATTTATATATTACGTCTTGACTGAAATACATAAGAAGAAATCATCATTGACGAAACAATCTCATATTCACGGACATAATACACGAAACTCCCATCACATTAGAATAAATCGATTTCGTCTGCACGTATCACAAAAAAATTCATTGGATTATTCTCTATACAATATCTTGCCTCAAGATTTCAAGGAGCTCAGTTTGAATACTTTCAAGAGAAAATTAAAAAACTATTTGTTGAGGTATTGCTTCTACTCTGTCGATGAATTTAGAACACATTTTTGTGGTAATACACATGTCACTGCTTCTCTTTGATTAAAGAAGTTCTTGTATTTGTAATGTTGTAATGTAATGCTGTCTACTAGTCAATTTTAATTTTTTACAATTTTACATTTTTATTTATTTTTTACATATGACTTGCTACACACATTTTATATCATGTAACGTAGTCAAATAAAAAAATATATTATTATATACAGTATTGCGATATAATCGGATACCACCCAGATACATTGATTGTTCAGACTATCCATTCAACTTTCTGTTCGTTTCGGTCGCTCGTATGTGAAACGGGAATACCGTCACCTAGTGTGTTTAACTATATACACAGCATAACATCATAATCGAATACAACCCAGATACTTTCCATTCAACCTTCTGTTCGATTCGGTTGCTCGTATGTATAACGGAAGAACAGTAACCTGGTGAGTATTTCTATATAAACATCACCACGATATAATAGAATACAACTCAGTTACAATTATCGTTTCGTCTAACCATTTAACCTTCTGTTCGATTCAGTCGCTAGTATGTGTAACGGAAGTACCGTCACCTGGTATGTATCACTATATATACAGTATTGCGATATAATCGGATACCACCCTGATACATTGATTGTTCAGACTATCCATTCAACTTTCTGTTCGTTTCGGTCGCTCGTATGTTAAACAAGAATACCGTCACCTAGTGTGTATAACTATATACACAGCATAACATCATAATCGAATACAACCCATATACTATCCATTCAACCTTCTGTTCAATTCAGTCGCTCGTATGTATAACGGAAGAACAGTTACCTGGTGAGTATAACTATATAAACATAATCGAATACAACCCAGATACGATGATTGTTCAATCTATACTGAATTCAACCTTTTGCTCGATTCGGTCGCTTGTATGTAAAACGGAAGAACAGTTACCTGGTGAGTATTGCTATATAAACATCATCACGATATCATCGAATACAACTCAGATACAATTATCGTTTCGTCTAACCATTTAACCTTCTGTTCGATTCAGTCGCTAGTATGTGTAACGGAAGAACAGTTACCTGGTGAATATAACTATATAAACATAATCGAATACAACCCAGATACGATGATTGTTCAATATATCCATTTGACCTTCTGCTCGATTTGGTCGCTTGTATGTGAAAACGAATGAACAGTTACCTGGTGAGTATTTCTATATAAACATCACCACGATATAATCGAATACAACTCAGTTTCAATTATCGTTTCGTCTAACCATTTGACCTTCTGTTCGATTCAGTCGCTAGTATGTGTAACGGAAGTACCGTCACCTGGTAAGTATCACTATATATACAGTATTGCGATATAATCGGATACCACCCAGATACATTGATTGTTCAGACTATCCATTCAACTTTCTGTTCGTTTCGGTCGCAAGTATGTGAAACGGGAATACCGTCACCTAGTGTGTTTAACTATATACACAGCATAACATCATAATCGAATACAACCCAGATACTATCCATTCAACCTTCTGTTCGATTCGGTTGCTCGTATGTATAACGGAAGAACAGTAACCTGGTGAGTATTTCTATATAAACATCACCACGATATAATAGAATACAACTCAGTTACAATTATCGTTTCGTCTAACCATTTAACCTTCTGTTCGATTCAGTCGCTAGTATGTGTAACGGAAGTACCGTCACCTGGTATGTATCACTATATATACAGTATTGCGATATAATCGGATACCACCCTGATACATTGATTGTTCAGACTATCCATTCAACTTTCTGTTCGTTTCGGTCGCTCGTATGTAAAACAAGAATACCGTCACCTAGTGTGTATTACTATATACACAGCATAACATCATAATCGAATACAACCCATATACTATCCATTCAACCTTCTGTTCAATTCAGTCGCTCGTATGTATAACGGAAGAACAGTTACCTGGTGAGTATAACTATATAAACATAATCGAATACAACCCAGATACGATGATTGTTCAATCTATACTGAATTCAACCTCCTGCTCGATTCGGTCGCTTGAATGTAAAACGGAAGAACAGTTACCTGGTGAGTATTGCTATATAAACATCATCACGATATCATCGAATACAACTCAGATACAATTATCGTTTCGTCTAACCATTTAACCTTCTGTTCGATTCAGTCGCTAGTATGTGTAACGGAAGAACAGTTACCTGGTGAGTATAACTATATAAACATAATCGAATACAACCCAGATACGATGATTGTTCAATCTATCCATTTGACCTTCTGCTCGATTCGGTCGCTTGTATGTGAAAACGAAAGAACAGTTACCTGGTGAGTATTTCTATATAAACATCACCACGATATAATCGAATACAACTCAGTTTCAATTATCGTTTCGTCTAACCATTTAACCTTCTGTTCGATTCAGTCGCTAGTATGTGTAACGGAAGTACCGTCACCTGGTTAGTATCACTATATATACAGTATTGCGATATAATCGGATACCACTCAGATACATTGATTGTTCAGACTATCCATTCATCTTTCTGTTCGTTTCGGTCGCTCGTATGTGAAACAAGAATACCGTCACCTAGTGTGTATTACTATATACACAGCATAACATCATAATCGAATACAACCCATATACTATCCATTCAACCTTCTGTTCGATTCGGTTGCTCGTATGTATAACGGATGAACAGTAACCTGGTGAGTATTTCTATATAAACATCACCACGATATAATAGAATACAACTCAGTTACACCCCGGTTACTTTAGCAATAAATCCAGCAATTTCTTTATTAGAGACCCTGCCACCACCATATTTTGTCAGAATGCTCATGAAAGAGTATAATGAAAGATTTCATCAAGAAAAAAAAAATTTACCGAGCGTCGGAGGCGGTTTGGGGGCGGCAATATCTTCATAAGATACTCTTCAACCTTCAAATTTTGATAGAGCGTTATCAAGGGGAAACGATTAGCGATGTCATCGAGAAATCCGAATTGGTGAGCCCCGGGGGCGGTACGGCGGCGGTCATATTTTCATTGAAGACCCTGCCATCACCATATTGTATGAGAGTGTTCAACAAAAGACGAATGAATGAGAGTTTTCATCGAGCAAAAAAAAAATACTGATCATATAAGGGGGCGGGCTAGCCGATGGGCTGGCCTCAGCAATGTTCTTATCAGAGACCCTGCCACCACCATATTTGGTCAGTGTGTTTATTATGACTGATAGTTAGTATTTCCATCGAGAAAAAAAATTACCGACCGTCGGAGGCGGGCTGGCCTCAGCAATTTTCTTATTAAAGGCCCTGCCACCACCATATTTGGTCAGTGTGTTTATGATGACTGATAGTGAGTATTTCCATCGAGAAAAAAAAATTACCGACCGTCGGGGGCGGGCTGGCCTCAGCAATTTTCTTATTAGAGACCCTGCCACCACCATATTTGGTCAGTGTGTTTATTATGACTGAGAGTTAGTATTTCCATCAAGAAAAAAAAATTACCGACCGTCAGGGGCGGGCTGGCCTCAGCAATTTTCTTATTAGAGACCCTGCCACCACCATATTTGGTCAGTGTGTTTATTATGACTGAAAGTTAGTATTTCCATCGTGAAAAAAAAATTACCGATCGTCGGGGGCGGGCTGGCCTCAGCAATTTTCTTATTAGAGACCCTGCCACCACCATATTTGGTCAGTGTGTTTACTATGACTGATAGTAAGTATTTTCATCGAGAAAAAAAAATTACCGACCGTCGGGGGCGGGCTGGCCTCAGCAATTTTCTTATTAGAAACCCTGCCACCACTATATTTGGTAAGTGTATTTATGATGACAGATAGTTAGTATTTCCATCGAGGAAAAAAAATTACCGACCGTCGGGGGCGGGCTGGCCTCAGCAATTTTCTTATTAGAAACCCTGCGACCACTATATTTGGTCAGTGTATTTATGATGACTGATAGTTAGTATTTCCATCGAGAAAAAAAATTACCGACCGTCGGGGGCGGGCTGGCCTCAGCAATTTTCTTATTAAAGGCCCTGCCACCACCATATTTGGTCAGTGTGTTTATGATGACTGATAGTGAGTATTTCCATCGAGAAAAAAAAATAACCGACCGTCGGGAGCCGGCTGGCCTCAGCAATTTTCTTATTGGAAACCCTGCCACCACTATATTTGGTTAGTGTATTTATGATGACTGATAGTTAGTATTTCCATCGAGAAAAAAAAATTACCGACCGTCGGGGGCGGGCTGGCCTCAGCAATTTTCTTATTAGAGACCCTGCCACCACCATATTTGGTCAGTGTGTTTATTATGACTGAGAGTTAGTATTTCCATCGTGAAAAAAAATTACCGACCGTCGGGGGTGGGCTGGCCTCAGCAATTTTCTTATTAGAGACCCTGCCACCACCATATTTGGTCAGTGTGTTTATTATGACTGATAGTTAGTATTTCCATCAAGAAAAAAAAATTACCGACCGTCGGGGGCGGGCTGGCCTCAGCAATTTTCTTATTAGAGACCCTGCCACCACCATATTTGGTCAGTGTGTTTATTATGACTGAGAGTTAGTTTTTCCATCGTGAAGAAAAATTACCGACCGTCGGGGGTGGGCTGGCCTCAGCAATTTTCTTATTAGAGACCCTGCCACCACCATATTTGGTCAGTGTGTTTATTATGACTGATAGTTAGTATTTCCATCAAGAAAAAAAAATTACCGACCGTCGGGGGCGGGCTGGCCTCAGCAATTTTCTTATTAGAAACCCTGCCACCACTATATTTGGTAAGTGTATTTATGATGACAGATAGTTAGTATTTCCATCAAGGAAAAAAAATTACCGACCGTCGGGGGCGGGCTGGCCTCAGCAATTTTCTCATTAGAAACCCTGCGACCACTATATTTGGTCAGTGTATTTATGATGACTGATAGTTAGTATTTCCATCGAGAAAAAAAAATTACCGACCGTCGGGGGCGGGCTGGCCTCAGCAATTTTCTTATTAATGGCCCTGCCACCACCATATTTGGTCAGTGTGTTTATGATGACTGATAGTGAGTATTTCCATCGAGAAAAAAAAATAACCGACCGTCGGGGGCGGGCTGGCCTCAGCAATTTTCTTATTAGAAACCCTGCCACCACTATATTTGGTCAGTGTATCTATGATGACTCATAGTTAGTATTTCCATCGAGGAAAAAAAATTACCGACCGTCGGGGGCGGGCTGGCCTCAGCAATTTTCTTATTAGAAATTCTGCCACCACTATATTTGGTCAGTGTATTTATGATGACTGATAGTTAGTATTTCCATCGAGAAAAAAAATTTGCCGACCGTCGGGGGCGGGCTGGCCTCTGCAATTTTCTTATTAAAGACCCTGCCACCACCATATTCGGTCAATGTGTTTATTATGACTGATAGTTAGTATTTCCATCGAGAAAAAAAAATTACCGACCGTCGGGGGCGGGCTGGCCTCAGCAATTTTCTTATTAGAGACCCTGCCACCACCATATTTGGTCAGTGTGTTTATTGTGACTGAGAGTTAGTTTTTCCATCGTGAAGAAAAATTACCGACCGTCGGGGGTGGGCTGGCCTCAGCAATTTTCTTATTAGAGACCCTGCCACCACCATATTTGGTCAGTGTGTTTATTATGACTGATAGTTAGTATTTCCATCAAGAAAAAAAAATTACCGACCGTCGGGGGCGGGCTGGCCTCAGCAATTTTCTTATTAGAAACCCTGCCACCACTATATTTGGTCAGTGTATCTATGATGACTGATAGTTAGTATTTCCATCGAGGAAAAAAAATTACCGACCGTCGGGGGCGGGCTGGCCTCAGCAATTTTCTTATTAGAAACCCTGTCACCACTATATTTGGTCAGTGTATTTATGATGACTGATAGTTAGTATTTCCATCGAGAAAAAAAATTTGCCGACCGTCGGGGGCGGGCTGGCCTCTGCAATTTTCTTATTAAAGACCCTGCCACCACCATATTCGGTAAGTGTGTTTATTATGACTGACAGTTAGTATTTCCATCGAGAAAAAAAAATTACCGACCCTCGGGGGCGGGCTGGCCTCAGCAATTTTCTTATTAGAAACCCTGCCACCACCATATTTGGTCAGTGTGTTTATGATGACTGATAGTTAGTATTTCCATCGAGAAAAAAAAACAAACTGACCAAATATGGTGGTGGCAGGGTCTCTGATAAGAACATTGCTGAGGCCAGCCCATCGGCTAGCCCGCCCCTTTATATGATCAGTATTTTTTTTTGCTCGATGAAAACTCTCATTCATTCGTCTTTTGTTGAACACTCTCATACAATATGGTGATGGCAGGGTCTTCAATGAAAATATGACCGCCGCCGTACCGCCCCCGGGGCTCACCAATTCGGATTTCTCGATGACATCGCTAATCGTTTCCCCTTGATAACGCTCTATCAAAATTTGAAGGTTGTAGAGTATCTTATGAAGATATTGCCGCCCCCAAACCGCCTCCGACGCTCGGTAATTTTTTTTTCTTGATGAAATCTTTCCTTATACTCTTTCATGAGCACTCTGACAAAATATGGTGGTGGCAGGGTCTCTAATAAAGAAATTGCTGGATTTATTGCTAAAGTAACCGGGGTCTCAGTTACAATTATAGTTTCGTCTAACCATTTAACCTTCTGTTCGATTCAGTCGCTAGTATGTGTAACGGAAGTACCGTCACCTGGTATGTATCACTATATATACAGTATTGCGATATAATCGGATACCACCCTGATACATTGATTGTTCAGACTATCCATTCAACTTTCTGTTCGTTTCGGTCGCTCGTATGTAAAACAAGAATACCGTCACCTAGTGTGTATAACTATATACACAGCATAACATCATAATCGAATACAACCCATATACTATCCATTCAACCTTCTGTTCAATTCAGTCGCTCGTATGTATAACGGAAGAACAGTTACCTGGTGAGTATTGCTATATAAACATCATCACGATATCATCGAATACAACTCAGATACAATTATCGTTTCGTCTATCCATTTAACCTTCTGTTCGATTCAGTCGCTAGTATGTGTAACGGAAGAACAGTTACCTGGTGAGTATAACTATATAAACATAATCGAATACAACCCAGATACGATGATTGTTCAATCTATCCATTTGAACTTCTGCTCGATTCGGTCGCTTGTATGTGAAAACGAAAGAACAGTTACCTGGTGAGTATTTCTATATAAACATCACCACGATATAATCGAATACAACTCAGTTTCAATTATCGTTTCGTCCAACCATTTAACCTTCTGTTCGATTCAGTCGCTAGTATGTGTGACGGAAGTACCGTCACCTGGTTAGTATCACTATATATACAGTATTGCGATATAATCGGATACCACCCAGATACATTGATTGTTCAGACTATCCATTCAACTTTCTGTTCGTTTCAGTTGCTCGTATGTGAAACGGGAATACCGTCACCTAGTATGTATAACTATATACACAGCATAACATCATAATCGAATACAACCCATATACTATCCATTCAACCTTCTGTTCGATTCGGTTGCTCGTATGTATAACGGAAGAACAGTTACCTGGTGAGTATAACTATATAAACATCACCACGATATAATATAATACAACTCAGTTACAATTATCGTTTCGTCTAACCATTCAACCTTCTGTTCGATTCAGTCGCTATTATGTGTAACGGAAGTACCGTCACCTGGTATGTATCACAATATATACAGTATTGCGATATAATCGGATACCACCCTGATACATTGATTGTTCAGACTATCCATTCAACTTTCTGTTCGTTTCGGTCGCTCGTATGTAAAACAAGAATACCGTCACCTAGTGTGTATAACTATATACACAGCATAACATCATAATCGAATACAACCCATATACTATCCATTCAACCTTCTGTTCAATTCAGTCGCTCGTATGTGTAACGGAAGAACAGTTACCTGGTGAGTATAACTATATAAACATAATCGAATACAACCCAGATACGATGATTGTTCAATCTATCCATTTGACCTTCTGCTCGATTCGGTCGCTTGTATGTGAAAACGAAAGAACAGTTACCTGGTGAGTATTTCTATATAAACATCACCACGATATAATCGAATACAACTTAGTTTCAATTATCGTTTCGTCTAACCATTTAACCTTCTGTTCGATTCAGTCGCTAGTATGTGTAACGGAAGTACCGTCACCTGGTTAGTATCACTATATATACAGTATTGCGATATAATCGGATAAGACCCAGATACATTGATTGTTCAGACTATCCATTCAACTTTCTGTTCGTTTCGGTCGCTCGTATGTGAAGGGGGAATACCGTCACCTAGTGTGTTTAACTATATACACAGCATAACATCATAATCGAATACAACCCAGATACTATCCATTCAACCTTCTGTTCCATTCGGTTGCTCGTATGTATAACGGAAGAACAGTAACCTGGTGAGTATTTCTATATAAACATCACCACGATATAATAGAATACAACTCAGTTACAATTATCGTTTCGTCTAACCATTTAACCTTCTGTTCAATTCAGTCGCTCGTATGTATAACGGAAGAACAGTTACCTGGTGAGTATAACTATATGAACATAATCGAATACAACCCAGATACGATGATTGTTCAATCTATATTGAATTCAACCTTCTGCTCGATTCGGTCGCTTGTATGTAAAACGGAAGAACAGTTACCTGGTGAGTATTGCTATATAAACATCATCACGATATCATCGAATACAACTCAGATACAATTATCATTTCGTCTAACCATTTAACCTTCTGTTCGATTCAGTCGCTAGTATGTGTAACGGAAGAACAGTTACCTGGTGAGTATAACTATATAAACATTATCGAATACAACCCAGATACGATGATTGTTCAATCTATCTATTCAACCTCCTGCTCGATTTGGTCGCTTGTATGTAAAACGGAAGAACAGTTACCTGGTGAGTATTGCTATATAAACATCATTACGATATCATCGAATACAACTCAGATACAATTATCGTTTTGTCTCACCATTTGACCTTCTGTTCGATTCAGTCGCTAGTATGTGTGACGGAAGTACCGTCACCTGGTTAGTATCACTATATATACAGTATTGCGATATAATCGGATACCACCCAGATACATTGATTGTTCAGACTATCCATTCAACCATCTGTTCGTTTCGGTCGCTCGTATGTAAAACGGGAATACCGTCACCTAGTGTGTATAACTATATACACAGCATAACATCATAATCGAATACAACCCATATACTAGCCATTCAACCTTCTGTTCGATTCGGTTGCACGTATGTATAACGGATGAACAGTAACCTGGTGAGTATTTCTATATAAACATCACCACGATATAATAGAATACAACTCAGTTACAATTATCGTTTCGTCTAATCATTTAACCTTCTGTTCGATTCAGTCGCTAGTATGTGTAACGGAAGTACCGTCACCTGGTATGTATCACTATATATACAGTATTGCGATATAATCGGATACCACCCTGATACATTGATTGTTCAGACTATCCATTCAACTTTCTGTTCGTTTCGGTCGCTCGTATGTAAAACAAGAATACCGTCACCTAGTGTGTATAACTATATACACAGCATAACATCATAATCGAATACAACCCATATACTATCCATTCAACCTTCTGTTCAATTCAGTCGCTCGTATGTGTAACGGAAGAACAGTTACCTGGTGAGTATAACTATATAAACATAATCGAATACAACCCAGATACGATGATTGTTCAATCTATCCATTTGACCTTCTGCTCGATTCGGTCGCTTGTATGTGAAAACGAAAGAACAGTTACCTGGTGAGTATTTCTATATAAACATCACCACGATATAATCGAATACAACTTAGTTTCAATTATCGTTTCGTCTAACCATTTAACCTTCTGTTCGATTCAGTCGCTAGTATGTGTAACGGAAGTACCGTCACCTGGTTAGTATCACTATATATACAGTATTGCGATATAATCGGATAAGACCCAGATACATTGATTGTTCAGACTATCCATTCAACTTTCTGTTCGTTTCGGTCGCTCGTATGTGAAGGGGGAATACCGTCACCTAGTGTGTTTAACTATATACACAGCATAACATCATAATCGAATACAACCCAGATACTATCCATTCAACCTTCTGTTCCATTCGGTTGCTCGTATGTATAACGGAAGAACAGTAACCTGGTGAGTATTTCTATATAAACATCACCACGATATAATAGAATACAACTCAGTTACAATTATCGTTTCGTCTAACCATTTAACCTTCTGTTTAATTCAGTCGCTCGTATGTGTAACGGAAGAACAGTTACCTGGTGAGTATAACTATATAAACATAATCGAATACAACCCAGATACGATGATTGTTCAATCTTTCCATTTGACCTTCTGCTCGATTCGGTCGCTTGTATGTGAAAACGAAAGAACAGTTACCTGGTGAGTATTTCTATATAAACATCACCACGATATAATCGAATACAACTTAGTTTCAATTATCGTTTCGTCTAACCATTTAACCTTCTGTTCGATTCAGTCGCTAGTATGTGTAACGGAAGTACCGTCACCTGGTTAGTATCACTATATATACAGTATTGCGATATAATCGGATAAGACCCAGATACATTGATTGTTCAGACTATCCATTCAACTTTCTGTTCGTTTCGGTCGCTCGTATGTGAAGGGGGAATACCGTCACCTAGTGTGTTTAACTATATACACAGCATAACATCATAATCGAATACAACCCAGATACTATCCATTCAACCTTCTGTTCCATTCGGTTGCTCGTATGTATAACGGAAAAACAGTAACCTGGTGAGTATTTCTATATAAACATCACCACGATATAATAGAATACAACTCAGTTACAATTATCGTTTCGTCTAACCATTTAACCTTCTGTTCAATTCAGTCGCACGTATGTATAACGGAAGAACAGTTACCTGGTGAGTATAACTATATAAACATAATCGAATACAACCCAGATACGATGATTGTTCAATCTATACTGAATTCAACCTTCTGCTCGATTCGGTCGCTTGTATGTAAAACGGAAGAACAGTTACCTGGTGAGTATTGCTATATAAACATCATCACGATATCATCGAATACAACTCAGATACAATTATCATTTCGTCTAACCATTTAACCTTCTGTTCGATTCAGTCGCTAGTATGTGTAACGGAAGAACAGTTACCTGGTGAGTATAACTATATAAACATTATCGAATACAACCCAGATACGATGATTGTTCAATCTATCTATTCAACCTCCTGCTCGATTTGGTCGCTTGTATGTAAAACGGAAGAACAGTTACCTGGTGAGTATTGCTATATAAACATCATTACGATATCATCGAATACAACTCAGATACAATTATCGTTTTGTCTCACCATTTGACCTTCTGTTCGATTCAGTCGCTAGTATGTGTGACGGAAGTACCGTCACCTGGTTAGTATCACTATATATACAGTATTGCGATATAATCGGATACCACCCAGATACATTGATTGTTCAGACTATCCATTCAACCATCTGTTCGTTTCGGTCGCTCGTATGTAAAACGGGAATACCGTCACCTAGTGTGTATAACTATATACACAGCATAACATCATAATCGAATACAACCCATATACTAGCCATTCAACCTTCTGTTCGATTCGGTTGCTCGTATGTATAACGGATGAACAGTAACCTGGTGAGTATTTCTATATAAACATCACCACGATATAATAGAATACAACTCAGTTACAATTATCGTTTCGTCTAATCATTTAACCTTCTGTTCGATTCAGTCGCTAGTATGTGTAACGGAAGTACCGTCACCTGGTATGTATCACTATATATACAGTATTGCGATATAATCGGATACCACCCTGATACATTGATTGTTCAGACTATCCATTCAACTTTCTGTTCGTTTCGGTCGCTCGTATGTAAAACAAGAATACCGTCACCTAGTGTGTATAACTATATACACAGCATAACATCATAATCGAATACAACCCATATACTATCCATTCAACCTTCTGTTCAATTCAGTCGCTCGTATGTGTAACGGAAGAACAGTTACCTGGTGAGTATAACTATATAAACATAATCGAATACAACCCAGATACGATGATTGTTCAATCTATCCATTTGACCTTCTGCTCGATTCGGTCGCTTGTATGTGAAAACGAAAGAACAGTTACCTGGTGAGTATTTCTATATAAACATCACCACGATATAATCGAATACAACTTAGTTTCAATTATCGTTTCGTCTAACCATTTAACCTTCTGTTCGATTCAGTCGCTAGTATGTGTAACGGAAGTACCGTCACCTGGTTAGTATCACTATATATACAGTATTGCGATATAATCGGATAAGACCCAGATACATTGATTGTTCAGACTATCCATTCAACTTTCTGTTCGTTTCGGTCGCTCGTATGTGAAGGGGGAATACCGTCACCTAGTGTGTTTAACTATATACACAGCATAACATCATAATCGAATACAACCCAGATACTATCCATTCAACCTTCTGTTCCATTCGGTTGCTCGTATGTATAACGGAAGAACAGTAACCTGGTGAGTATTTCTATATAAACATCACCACGATATAATAGAATACAACTCAGTTACAATTATCGTTTCGTCTAACCATTTAACCTTCTGTTTAATTCAGTCGCTCGTATGTGTAACGGAAGAACAGTTACCTGGTGAGTATAACTATATAAACATAATCGAATACAACCCAGATACGATGATTGTTCAATCTTTCCATTTGACCTTCTGCTCGATTCGGTCGCTTGTATGTGAAAACGAAAGAACAGTTACCTGGTGAGTATTTCTATATAAACATCACCACGATATAATCGAATACAACTTAGTTTCAATTATCGTTTCGTCTAACCATTTAACCTTCTGTTCGATTCAGTCGCTAGTATGTGTAACGGAAGTACCGTCACCTGGTTAGTATCACTATATATACAGTATTGCGATATAATCGGATAAGACCCAGATACATTGATTGTTCAGACTATCCATTCAACTTTCTGTTCGTTTCGGTCGCTCGTATGTGAAGGGGGAATACCGTCACCTAGTGTGTTTAACTATATACACAGCATAACATCATAATCGAATACAACCCAGATACTATCCATTCAACCTTCTGTTCCATTCGGTTGCTCGTATGTATAACGGAAGAACAGTAACCTGGTGAGTATTTCTATATAAACATCACCACGATATAATAGAATACAACTCAGTTACAATTATCGTTTCGTCTAACCATTTAACCTTCTGTTCAATTCAGTCGCTCGTATGTATAACGGAAGAACAGTTACCTGGTGAGTATAACTATATAAACATAATCGAATACAACCCAGATACGATGATTGTTCAATCTATACTGAATTCAACCTTCTGCTCGATTCGGTCGCTTGTATGTAAAACGGAAGAACAGTTACCTGGTGAGTATTGCTATATAAACATCATCACGATATCATCGAATACAACTCAGATACAATTATCATTTCGTCTAACCATTTAACCTTCTGTTCGATTCAGTCGCAAGTATGTGTAACGGAAGAACAGTTACCTGGTGAGTATAACTATATAAACATTATCGAATACAACCCAGATACGATGATTGTTCAATCTATCTATTCAACCTCCTGCTCGATTTGGTCGCTTGTATGTAAAACGGAAGAACAGTTACCTGGTGAGTATTGCTATATAAACATCATTACGATATCATCGAATACAACTCAGATACAATTATCGTTTTGTCTCACCATTTGACCTTCTGTTCGATTCAGTCGCTAGTATGTGTGACGGAAGTACCGTCACCTGGTTAGTATCACTATATATACAGTATTGCGATATAATCGGATACCACCCAGATACATTGATTGTTCAGACTATTCATTCAACCATCTGTTCGTTTCGGTCGCTCGTATGTAAAACGGGAATACCGTCACCTAGTGTGTATAACTATATACACAGCATAACATCATAATCGAATACAACCCATATACTAGCCATTCAACCTTCTGTTCGATTCGGTTGCTCGTATGTATAACGGATGAACAGTAACCTGGTGAGTATTTCTATATAAACATCACCACGATATAATAGAATACAACTCAGTTACAATTATCGTTTCGTCTAATCATTTAACCTTCTGTTCGATTCAGTCGCTAGTATGTGTAACGGAAGTACCGTCACCTGGTATGTATCACTATATATACAGTATTGCGATATAATCGGATACCACCCTGATACATTGATTGTTCAGACTATCCATTCAACTTTCTGTTCGTTTCGGTCGCTCGTATGTAAAACAAGAATACCGTCACCTAGTGTGTATAACTATATACACAGCATAACATCATAATCGAATACAACCCATATACTATCCATTCAACCTTCTGTTCAATTCAGTCGCTCGTATGTGTAACGGAAGAACAGTTACCTGGTGAGTATAACTATATAAACATAATCGAATACAACCCAGATACGATGATTGTTCAATCTATCCATTTGACCTTCTGCTCGATTCGGTCGCTTGTATGTGAAAACGAAAGAACAGTTACCTGGTGAGTATTTCTATATAAACATCACCACGATATAATCGAATACAACTTAGTTTCAATTATCGTTTCGTCTAACCATTTAACCTTCTGTTCGATTCAGTCGCTAGTATGTGTAACGGAAGTACCGTCACCTGGTTAGTATCACTATATATACAGTATTGCGATATAATCGGATAAGACCCAGATACATTAATTGTTCAGACTATTATTATTCAAATTTCTGTTCGTTTCGGTCGCTCGTATGTGAAGGGGGAATACCGTCACCTAGTGTGTTTAACTATATACACAGCATAAAATCATAATCGAATACAACCCAGATACTATCCATTCAACCTTCTGTTCCATTCGGTTGCTCGTATGTATAACGGAAGAACAGTAACCTGGTGAGTATTTCTATATAAACATCACCACGATATAATAGAATACAACTCAGTTACAATTATCGTTTCGTCTAACCATTTAACCTTCTGTTCAATTCAGTCGCTCGTATGTATAACGGAAGAACAGTTACCTGGTGAGTATAACTATGTAAACATAATCGAATACAACCCAGATACGATGGTTGTTTAATCTATACTGAATTCATCCTTCTGCTCGATTCGGTCGCTTGTATGTAAAACGGAAGAACAGTTACCTGGTGAGTATTGCTAAATAAACATCATCACGATATCATCGAATACAACTCAGATACAATTATCGTTTTGTCTAACCATTTAACCTTTTGTTCGATTCAGTCGCTAGTATGTGTAACGGAAGTACCGTTACTTGGTAAGTATCACTATATATACAGTATTGCTATATAATCGGATACCACCCAGATACATTGATTGTTCAGTCTATCCATTCAACTTTCTTTTTGTTTCGGTCGCTCGTATGTAAAACGGGAATACCGTCACCTAGTGTGTATAACCATATACACAGCATAACATCATAATCGAATACAACCCATATACTATCCATTCAACCTTCTATTCAATTCAGTCGCTCGTATGTATAACGGAAGAACAGTTACCTGGTGAGTATAACTATATAAACATAATCGAATACAACCCAGATACGATGATTGTTCAATCTATACTAAATTCAACCTTCTGCTCGATTCGGTCGCTTGTATGTAAAACGGAAGAACAGTTACCTGGTGAGTATTGCTATATAAACATCATCACGTTATCATCGAATACAACTCATATACAATTATCGTATCGTCTAACCATTTAACCTTCTGTTCGATTCAGTCGCTAGTATGTGTAACGGAAGTACCGTCACCTGGTTAGTATCACTATATATACAGTATTGCGATATAATCGGATGCCACCCAGATACATTGATTGTTCAGACTATCCATTCAACTTTCTGTTCGTTTCGGTCGCTCGTATGTGAAACGGGAATACCGTCACCTAGTGTGTTTAACTATATACACAGCATAACATCATAATCGAATACAACCCAGATACTATCCATTCAACCTTCTGTTCGATTCGGTTGCTCGTATGTATAACGGAAGAACAGTAACCTGGTGAGTATTTCTATATAAACATCACCACGATATAATAGAATACAACTCAGTTACAATTATCGTTTCGTCTAACCATTTAACCTTCTGTTCGATTCAGTCGCTAGTATGTGTAACGGAAGTACCGTCACCTGGTTAGTATCACTATATATACAGTATTGCGATATAATCGGATACCACCCAGATACATTGATTGTTCAGACTATCCATTCAACTTTCTGTTCGTTTCGGTCGCTCGTATGTGAAACGGGAATACCGTCACCTAGTGTGTTCAACTATATACACAGCATAACATCATAATCGAATACAACCCAGATACTATCCATTCAACCTTCTGTTCGATTCGATTGCTTGTATGTATAACGGAAGAACAGTAACCTGGTGAGTATTTCTATATAAACATCACCACGATATAATAGAATACAACTCAGTTACAATTATCGTTTCGTCTAACCATTCAACCTTCTGTTCGATTCAGTCGCTAGTATGTGTAACGGAAGTACCGTCACCTGGTATGTATCACTATATATAGAGTATTGCGATATAATCAGATACCACCCTGATACATTGATTGTTCAGACTATCCATTCAACTTTCTGTTCGTTTCGGTCGCTCGTATGTAAAACAAGAATACCGTCACCTAGTGTATATACACAGCATAACATCATAATCGAATACAACCCATATACTATCCATTCAACCTTCTGTTCAATTCAGTCGCTCGTATGTATAACGGAAGAACAGTTACCTGGTGAGTATAACTATATAAACATAATCGAATACAACCCAGATACGATGATTGTTCAATCTATACTGAATTCAACCTTCTGCTCGATTCGGTTGCTCGTATGTATAACGGAAGAACAGTAACCTGGTGAGTATTTCTATATAAACATCACCACGATATAATAGAATACAACTCAGTTACAATTATCGTTTCGTCTAACCATTTAACCTTCTGTTCGATTCAGTCGCTAGTATGTGTAACGGAAGTACCGTCACCTGGTATGTATCACTATATATACAGTATTGCGATATAATCGGATACCACCCTGATACATTGATTGTTCAGACTATCCATTCAACTTTCTGTTCGTTTCGGTCGCTCGTATGTTAAACAAGAATACCGTCACCTAGTGTGTATAACTATATACACAGCATAACATCATAATCGAATACAACCCATATACTATCCATTCAACCTTCTGTTCAATTCAGTCGCTCGTATGTATAACAGAAGAACAGTTACCTGCTGAGTATAACTATATAAACATAATCGAATACAACCCAGATACGATGATTGTTCAATCTATACTGAATTCAACCTTTTGCTCGATTCGGTCGCTTGTAAGTAAAACAGAAGAACAGTTACCTGGTGAGTATTGCTATATAAACATCATCACGATATCATCGAATACAACTCAGATACAATTATCGTTTCGTCTAACCATTTAACCTTCTGTTCGATTCAGTCGCTAGTATGTGTAACGGAAGAACAGTTACCTGGTGAATATAACTATATAAACATAATCGAATACAACCCAGATACGATGATTGTTCAATCTATCCATTTGACCTTCTGCTCGATTTGGTCTCTTGTATGTGAAAACGAATGAACAGTTACCTGGTGAGTATTTCTATATAAACATCACCACGATATAATCGAATACAACTCAGTTTCAATTATCGTTTCGTCTAACCATTTGACCTTCTGTTCGATTCAGTCGCTAGTATGTGTAACGGAAGTACCGTCACCTGGTAAGTATCACTATATATACAGTATTGCGATATAATCGGATACCACCCAGATACATTGATTGTTCAGACTATCCATTCAACTTTCTGTTCGTTTCGGTCGCAAGTATGTGAAACGGGAATACCGTCACCTAGTGTGTTTAACTATATACACAGCATAACATCATAATCGTATACAACCCAGATACTATCCATTCAACCTTCTGTTCGATTCGGTTGCTCGTATGTATAACGGAAGAACAGTAACCTGGTGAGTATTTCTATATAAACATCACCACGATATAATAGAATACAACTCAGTTACAATTATCGTTTCGTCTAACCATTTAACCTTCTGTTCGATTCAGTCGCTAGTATGTGTAACGGAAGAACCGTCACCTGGTATGTATCACTATATATACAGTATTGCGATATAATCGGATACCACCCTGATACATTGATTGTTCAGACTATCCATTCAACTTTCTGTTCGTTTCGGTCGCTCGTATGTAAAACAAGAATACCGTCACCTAGTGTGTATTACTATATACACAGCATAACATCATAATCGAATACAACCCATATACTATCCATTCAACCTTCTGTTCAATTCAGTCGCTCGTATGTATAACGGAAGAACACTTACCTGGTGAGTATAACTATATAAACATAATCGAATACAACCCAGATACGATGATTGTTCAATCTATACTGAATTCAACCTCCTGCTCGATTCGGTCGCTTGAATGTAAAACGGAAGAACAGTTACCTGGTGAGTATTGCTATATAAACATCATCACGATATCATCGAATACAACTCAGATACAATTATCGTTTCGTCTAACCATTTAACCTTCTGTTCGATTCAGTCGCTAGTATGTGTAACGGAAGAACAGTTACCTGGTGAGTATAACTATATAAACATAATCGAATACAACCCAGATACGATGATTGTTCAATCTATCCATTTGACCTTCTGCTCGATTCGGTCGCTTGTATGTGAAAACGAAAGAACAGTTACCTGGTGAGTATTTCTATATAAACATCACCACGATATAATCGAATACAACTCAGTTTCAATTATCGTTTCGTCTAACCATTTAACCTTCTGTTCGATTCAGTCGCTAGTATGTGTAACGGAAGTACCGTCACCTGGTTAGTATCACTATATATACAGTATTGCGATATAATCGGATACCACCCAGATACATTGATTGTTCAGACTATCCATTCAACTTTCTGTTCGTTTCGGTCGCTCGTATGTGAAACGGGAATACCGTCACCTAGTGTGTTTAACTATATACACAGCATAACATCATAATCGAATACAACCCAGATACTATCCATTCAACCTTCTGTTCGATTCGGTTGCTCGTATGTATAACGGAAGAACAGTAACCTGGTGAATATTTCTATATAAACATCACCACGATATAATAGAATACAACTCAGTTACAATTATCGTTTCGTCTAACCATTTAACCTTCTGTTCGATTCAGTCGCTAGTATGTGTAACTGAAGTACCGTCACCTGGTATGTATCACTATATATACAGTATTGCGATATAATCGGATACCACCCTGATACATTGATTGTTCAGACTATCCATTCAACTTTCTGTTCGTTTCGGTCGCTCGTATGTAAAACAAGTATACCGTCACCTAGTGTGTATTACTATATACACAGCATAACATCTTAATCGAATACAACCCATATACTATCCATTCAACCTTCTGTTCAATTCAGTCGCTCGTATGTATAACGGAAGAACAGTTACCTGGTGAGTATAACTATATAAACATAATCGAATACAACCCAGATACGATGATTGTTCAATCTATACTGAATTCAACCTTCTGCTCGATTCGGTCGCTTGTATGTAAAACGGAAGAACAGTTACCTGGTGAGTATTGCTATATAAACATCATCACGATATCATCGAATACAACTCAGATACAATTATCGTTTTGTCTAACCATTCAACCTTCTGTTCGATTCAGTCGCTAGTATGTGTAACGGAAGTACCGTCACCTGGTTAGTATCACTATATATACAGTATTGCGATATAATCGGATACCACTCAGATACATTGATTGTTCAGACTATCCATTCAACTTTCTGTTCGTTTCGGTCGCTCGTATGTGAAACAAGATTACCGTCACCTAGTGTGTATTACTATATACACAGCATAACGTCATAATCGAATACAACCCATATACTATCCATTCAACCTTCTGTTCGATTCGGTTGCTCGTATGTATAACGGATGAACAGTAACCTGGTGAGTATTTCTATATAAACATCACCACGATATAATAGAATACAACTCAGTTACAATTATAGTTTCGTCTAACCATTTAACCTTCTGTTCGATTCAGTCGCTAGTATGTGTAACGGAAGTACCGTCACCTGGTATGTATCACTATATATACAGTATTGCGATATAATCGGATACCACCCTGATACATTGATTGTTCAGACTATCCATTCAACTTTCTGTTCGTTTCGGTCGCTCGTATGTAAAACAAGAATACCGTCACCTAGTGTGTATAACTATATACACAGCATAACATCATAATCGAATACAACCCATATACTATCCATTCAACCTTCTGTTCAATTCAGTCGCTCGTATGTATAACGGAAGAACAGTTACCTGGTGAGTATAACTATATAAACATAATCGAATACAACTCAGATACGATGATTGTTCAATCTATACTGAATTCAACCTTCTGCTCTATTTGGTCGCTTGTATGTAAAACGGAAGAACAGTTACCTGGTGAGTATTGCTATATAAACATCATCACGATATCATCGAATACAACTCAGATACAATTATCGTTTCGTCTAACCATTTAACCTTCTGTTCGATTCAGTCGCTAGTATGTGTAACGGAAGAACAGTTACCTGGTGAGTATAACTATATAAACATAATCGAATACAACCCAGATACGATGATTGTTCAATCTATCCATTTGAACTTCTGCTCGATTCGGTCGCTTGTATGTGAAAACGAAAGAACAGTTACCTGGTGAGTATTTCTATATAAACATCACCACGATATAATCGAATACAACTCAGTTTCAATTATCGTTTCGTCCAACCATTTAACCTTCTGTTCGATTCAGTCGCTAGTATGTGTGACGGAAGTACCGTCACCTGGTTAGTATCACTATATATACAGTATTGCGATATAATCGGATACCACCCAGATACATTGATTGTTCAGACTATCCATTCAACTTTCTGTTCGTTTCAGTTGCTCGTATGTGAAACGGGAATACCGTCACCTAGTATGTATAACTATATACACAGCATAACATCATAATCGAATACAACCCATATACTATCCATTCAACCTTCTGTTCGATTCGGTTGCTCGTATGTATAACGGAAGAACAGTTACCTGGTGAGTATAACTATATAAACATCACCACGATATAATATAATACAACTCAGTTACAATTATCGTTTCGTCTAACCATTTAACCTTCTGTTCGATTCAGTCGCTAGTATGTGTAACGGAAGTACCGTCACCTGGTATGTATCACTATATATACAGTATTGCGATATAATCGGATACCACCCTGATACATTGATTGTTCAGACTATCCATTCAACTTTCTGTTCGTTTCGGTCGCTCGTATGTTAAACAAGAATACCGTCACCTAGTGTGTATAACTATATACACAGCATAACATCATAATCGAATACAACCCATATACTATCCATTCAACCTTCTGTTCAATTCAGTCGCTCGTATGTATAACAGAAGAACAGTTACCTGCTGAGTATAACTATATAAACATAATCGAATACAACCCAGATACGATGATTGTTCAATCTATACTGAATTCAACCTTTTGCTCGATTCGGTCGCTTGTAAGTAAAACAGAAGAACAGTTACCTGGTGAGTATTGCTATATAAACATCATCACGATATCATCGAATACAACTCAGATACAATTATCGTTTCGTCTAACCATTTAACCTTCTGTTCGATTCAGTCGCTAGTATGTGTAACGGAAGAACAGTTACCTGGTGAATATAACTATATAAACATAATCGAATACAACCCAGATACGATGATTGTTCAATCTATCCATTTGACCTTCTGCTCGATTTGGTCTCTTGTATGTGAAAACGAATGAACAGTTACCTGGTGAGTATTTCTATATAAACATCACCACGATATAATCGAATACAACTCAGTTTCAATTATCGTTTCGTCTAACCATTTGACCTTCTGTTCGATTCAGTCGCTAGTATGTGTAACGGAAGTACCGTCACCTGGTAAGTATCACTATATATACAGTATTGCGATATAATCGGATACCACCCAGATACATTGATTGTTCAGACTATCCATTCAACTTTCTGTTCGTTTCGGTCGCAAGTATGTGAAACGGGAATACCGTCACCTAGTGTGTTTAACTATATACACAGCATAACATCATAATCGTATACAACCCAGATACTATCCATTCAACCTTCTGTTCGATTCGGTTGCTCGTATGTATAACGGAAGAACAGTAACCTGGTGAGTATTTCTATATAAACATCACCACGATATAATAGAATACAACTCAGTTACAATTATCGTTTCGTCTAACCATTTAACCTTCTGTTCGATTCAGTCGCTAGTATGTGTAACGGAAGAACCGTCACCTGGTATGTATCACTATATATACAGTATTGCGATATAATCGGATACCACCCTGATACATTGATTGTTCAGACTATCCATTCAACTTTCTGTTCGTTTCGGTCGCTCGTATGTAAAACAAGAATACCGTCACCTAGTGTGTATTACTATATACACAGCATAACATCATAATCGAATACAACCCATATACTATCCATTCAACCTTCTGTTCAATTCAGTCGCTCGTATGTATAACGGAAGAACACTTACCTGGTGAGTATAACTATATAAACATAATCGAATACAACCCAGATACGATGATTGTTCAATCTATACTGAATTCAACCTCCTGCTCGATTCGGTCGCTTGAATGTAAAACGGAAGAACAGTTACCTGGTGAGTATTGCTATATAAACATCATCACGATATCATCGAATACAACTCAGATACAATTATCGTTTCGTCTAACCATTTAACCTTCTGTTCGATTCAGTCGCTAGTATGTGTAACGGAAGAACAGTTACCTGGTGAGTATAACTATATAAACATAATCGAATACAACCCAGATACGATGATTGTTCAATCTATCCATTTGACCTTCTGCTCGATTCGGTCGCTTGTATGTGAAAACGAAAGAACAGTTACCTGGTGAGTATTTCTATATAAACATCACCACGATATAATCGAATACAACTCAGTTTCAATTATCGTTTCGTCTAACCATTTAACCTTCTGTTCGATTCAGTCGCTAGTATGTGTAACGGAAGTACCGTCACCTGGTTAGTATCACTATATATACAGTATTGCGATATAATCGGATACCACCCAGATACATTGATTGTTCAGACTATCCATTCAACTTTCTGTTCGTTTCGGTCGCTCGTATGTGAAACGGGAATACCGTCACCTAGTGTGTTTAACTATATACACAGCATAACATCATAATCGAATACAACCCAGATACTATCCATTCAACCTTCTGTTCGATTCGGTTGCTCGTATGTATAACGGAAGAACAGTAACCTGGTGAATATTTCTATATAAACATCACCACGATATAATAGAATACAACTCAGTTACAATTATCGTTTCGTCTAACCATTTAACCTTCTGTTCGATTCAGTCGCTAGTATGTGTAACTGAAGTACCGTCACCTGGTATGTATCACTATATATACAGTATTGCGATATAATCGGATACCACCCTGATACATTGATTGTTCAGACTATCCATTCAACTTTCTGTTCGTTTCGGTCGCTCGTATGTAAAACAAGTATACCGTCACCTAGTGTGTATTACTATATACACAGCATAACATCTTAATCGAATACAACCCATATACTATCCATTCAACCTTCTGTTCAATTCAGTCGCTCGTATGTATAACGGAAGAACAGTTACCTGGTGAGTATAACTATATAAACATAATCGAATACAACCCAGATACGATGATTGTTCAATCTATACTGAATTCAACCTTCTGCTCGATTCGGTCGCTTGTATGTAAAACGGAAGAACAGTTACCTGGTGAGTATTGCTATATAAACATCATCACGATATCATCGAATACAACTCAGATACAATTATCGTTTTGTCTAACCATTTAACCTTCTGTTCGATTCAGTCGCTAGTATGTGTAACGGAAGTACCGTCACCTGGTTAGTATCACTATATATACAGTATTGCGATATAATCGGATACCACTCAGATACATTGATTGTTCAGACTATCCATTCAACTTTCTGTTCGTTTCGGTCGCTCGTATGTGAAACAAGATTACCGTCACCTAGTGTGTATTACTATATACACAGCATAACGTCATAATCGAATACAACCCATATACTATCCATTCAACCTTCTGTTCGATTCGGTTGCTCGTATGTATAACGGATGAACAGTAACCTGGTGAGTATTTCTATATAAACATCACCACGATATAATAGAATACAACTCAGTTACAATTATAGTTTCGTCTAACCATTTAACCTTCTGTTCGATTCAGTCGCTAGTATGTGTAACGGAAGTACCGTCACCTGGTATGTATCACTATATATACAGTATTGCGATATAATCGGATACCACCCTGATACATTGATTGTTCAGACTATCCATTCAACTTTCTGTTCGTTTCGGTCGCTCGTATGTAAAACAAGAATACCGTCACCTAGTGTGTATAACTATATACACAGCATAACATCATAATCGAATACAACCCATATACTATCCATTCAACCTTCTGTTCAATTCAGTCGCTCGTATGTATAACGGAAGAACAGTTACCTGGTGAGTATAACTATATAAACATAATCGAATACAACTCAGATACGATGATTGTTCAATCTATACTGAATTCAACCTTCTGCTCTATTTGGTCGCTTGTATGTAAAACGGAAGAACAGTTACCTGGTGAGTATTGCTATATAAACATCATCACGATATCATCGAATACAACTCAGATACAATTATCGTTTCGTCTAACCATTTAACCTTCTGTTCGATTCAGTCGCTAGTATGTGTAACGGAAGAACAGTTACCTGGTGAGTATAACTATATAAACATAATCGAATACAACCCAGATACGATGATTGTTCAATCTATCCATTTGAACTTCTGCTCGATTCGGTCGCTTGTATGTGAAAACGAAAGAACAGTTACCTGGTGAGTATTTCTATATAAACATCACCACGATATAATCGAATACAACTCAGTTTCAATTATCGTTTCGTCCAACCATTTAACCTTCTGTTCGATTCAGTCGCTAGTATGTGTGACGGAAGTACCGTCACCTGGTTAGTATCACTATATATACAGTATTGCGATATAATCGGATACCACCCAGATACATTGATTGTTCAGACTATCCATTCAACTTTCTGTTCGCTTCAGTTGCTCGTATGTGAAACGGGAATACCGTCACCTAGTATGTATAACTATATACACAGCATAACATCATAATCGAATACAACCCATATACTATCCATTCAACCTTCTGTTCGATTCGGTTGCTCGTATGTATAACGGAAGAACAGTTACCTGGTGAGTATAACTATATAAACATCACCACGATATAATATAATACAACTCAGTTACAATTATCGTTTCGTCTAACCATTTAACCTTCTGTTCGATTCAGTCGCTATTATGTGTAACGGAAGTACCGTCACCTGGTATGTATCACTATATATACAGTATTGCGATATAATCGGATACCACCCTGATACATTGATTGTTCAGACTATCCATTCAACTTTCTGTTCGTTTCGGTCGCTCGTATGTAAAACAAGAATACCGTCACCTAGTGTGTATAACTATATACACAGCATAACATCATAATCGAATACAACCCATATACTATCCATTCAACCTTCTGTTCAATTCAGTCGCTCGTATGTGTAACGGAAGAACAGTTACCTGGTGAGTATAACTATATAAACATAATCGAATACAACCCAGATACGATGATTGTTCAATCTATCCATTTGACCTTCTGCTCGATTCGGTCGCTTGTATGTGAAAACGAAAGAACAGTTACCTGGTGAGTATTTCTATATAAACATCACCACGATATAATCGAATACAACTTAGTTTCAATTATCGTTTCGTCTAACCATTTAACCTTCTGTTCGATTCAGTCGCTAGTATGTGTAACGGAAGTACCGTCACCTGGTTAGTATCACTATATATACAGTATTGCGATATAATCGGATAAGACCCAGATACATTGATTGTTCAGACTATCCATTCAACTTTCTGTTCGTTTCGGTCGCTCGTATGTGAAGGGGGAATACCGTTACCTAGTGTGTTTAACTATATACACAGCATAACATCATAATCGAATACAACCCAGATACTATCCATTCAACCTTCTGTTCCATTCGGTTGCTCGTATGTATAACGGAAGAACAGTAACCTGGTGAGTATTTCTATATAAACATCACCACGATATAATAGAATACAACTCAGTTACAATTATCGTTTCGTCTAACCATTCAACCTTCTGTTCGATTCAGTCGCTAGTATGTGTAACGGAAGTACCGTCACCTGGTTAGTATCACTATATATACAGTATTGCGATATAATCGGATACCACTCAGATACATTGATTGTTCAGACTATCCATTCAACTTTCTGTTCGTTTCGGTCGCTCGTATGTGAAACGGGAATACCGTCACCTAGTGTGTATAACTATATACACAGCATAACATCATAATCGAATACAACCCATATACTATCCATTCAACCTTCTGTTCAATTCAGTCGCTCGTATGTATAACGGAAGAACAGTTACCTGGTGAGTATAACTACATAAACATAATCGAATACAACCCAGATACGATGATTGTTCAATCTATCCATTTGACCTTCTGCTCGATTCGGTCGCTTGTATGTGAAAACGAAAGAACAGTTACCTGGTGAGTATTTCTATTTAAACATCACCACGATATAATCGAATACAACTCAGTTTCAATTATCGTTTCGTCTAACCATTTAACCTTCTGTTCGATTCAGTCGCTAGTATGTGTAACGGAAGTACCGTCACCTGGTTAGTATCACTATATATACAGTATTGCGATATAATCGGATACCACTCAGATACATTGATTGTTCAGACTATCCATTCAACTTTCTGTTCGTTTCGGTCGCTCGTATGTGAAACGGGAATACCGTCACCTAGTGTGTATAACTATATACACAGCATAACATCATAATCGAATACAACCCATATACTATCCATTCAACCTTCTGTTCAATTCAGTCGCTCGTATGTATAACGGAAGAACAGTTACCTGGTGAGTATAACTACATAAACATAATCGAATACAACCCAGATACGATGATTGTTCAATCTATACTGAATTCAACCTTCTGCTCGATTCGGTCGCTTGTATGTAAAACGGAAGAACAGTTACCTGGTGAGTATTGCTATATTAACATCATCACGATATCATCGAATACAACTCAGATACAATTATTGTTTCGTCTAACCATTTAACCTTCTGTACGATTCAGTCGCTAGAATGTGTAACGGAAGAACTGTTACCTGGTGAGTATAACTATATAAACATAATCGAATACAACCTAGATACGATGATTGTTCAATCTATACTGAATTCCACCTTCTGCTCGATTCGGTCGCTTGTATGTAAAAGGGAAGAACAGTTACCTGGTGAGTATTGCTATATAAACATCATCACGATATCATCGAATACAACTCAGATACAATTATCGTTTCGTCTAACCATTTAACCTTCTGTTCGATTCAGTCGCTAGAATGTGTAACGGAAGAACTGTTACCTGGTGAGTATAACTATATAAACATAATCGAATACAACCCAGATACGATGATTGTTCAATCTATTCATTTGACCTTCTGCTCGATTCGGTCGCTTGTATGTGAAAGCGAAAGAACAGTAACCTGGTGAGTATTTCTATATAAACATCACCACGATATAATAGTATACAACTCAGTTACAATTATCGTTTCGTCTAACCATTTAACCTTCGGTTCGATTCAGTCGCTAGTATGTGTAACGGAAGTACCGTCACCTGGTTAGTATCACTATATATACAGTATTGCGATATAATCGGATACCACCCAGATACATTAATTGTTCAGACTATCCATTCAACTTTCTGTTCGTTTCGGTCGCTCGTATGTGAAACGGGAATACCGTCACCTAGTGTGTATAACTATATACACAGCATAACATCATAATCGAATACAACCCATATACTATCCATTCAACCTCCTGTTCGATTCGGTTGCTCGTATGTATAACGGAAAAACAGTAACCTGGTGAGTATTTCTATATAAACATCACCACGATATAATAGAATACAACTCAGTTACAATTATCGTTTCGTCTAACCATTTAACCTTCTGTTCGATTCAGTCGCTAGTATGTGTAACGGAAGTACCGTCACCTGGTATGTATCACTATATATACAGTATTGCGATATAATCGGATACCACCCTGATACATTGATTGTTCAGACTATCCATTCAACTTTCTGTTCGTTTCGGTCGCTCGTATGTAAAACGGAAATACCGTCACCTAGTGTGTATAACTATATACACAGCATAAGATCATAATCGAATACAACCCATATACTATCCATTCAACCTTCTGTTCAATTCAGTCGCTCGTATGTATAACGGAAGAACAGTTACCTGGTGAGTATAACTATATAAACATAATCGAATACAACCCAGATACGATGATTGTTCAATATATACTAAAATCAACCTTCTGCTCGATTCGGTCGCTTGTATGTAAAACGGAAGAACAGTTACCTGGTGAGTATTGCTATATAAACATCATCACGTTATCATCGAATACAACTCAGATACAATTATCGTTTCGTCTAACCATTTAATCTTCTGTTCGATTCAGTCGCTAGTATGTGTAACGGAAGTACCGTCACCTGGTTAGTATCACTATATATACTGTATTGCGATATAATCGGATACCACCCAGATACATTGATTGTTCAGACTATCCATTCAACTTTCTGTTCGTTTCGGTCGCTCGTATGTGAAACGGGAATACTGTCACCTAGTGTGTTTAACTATATACACAGCATAACATCATAATCGAATACAACCCAGATACTATCCATTCAACCTTCTGTTCGATTCGGTTGCTCGTATGTATAACGGAAGAACAGTAACCTGGTGAGTATTTCTATATAAACATCACCACGATATAATGGAATACAACTCAGTTACAATTATCGTTTCGTCTAACCATTTAACCTTCTGTTCGATCCAGTCGCTAGTATGTGTAACGGAAGTACCGTCACCTGGTTAGTATCACTATATATACAGTATTGCAATATAATCGGATACCACTCAGATACATTGACTGTTCAGACTATCCATTCAACTTTCTGTTCGTTTCGGTCGCTCGTATGCGAAACGGGAAAACCGTCACCTAGTGTGTATAACTATATACACAGCATAACATCATATTCGAATACAACCCATATACTATCCATTCAACCTTCTGTTCGATTCGGTTGCTCGTATGTATAACGGAAGAACAGTAACCTGGTGAGTATTTCTATATAAACATCACCACGATATAATAGAATACAACTCAGTTACAATTATCGTTTCGTCTAACCATTTAACCTTCTGTTCGATTCAGTCGCTAGTATGTGTAACGGAAGTACCGTCACCTGGTATGTATCACTATATATACAGTATTGCGATATAATCGGATACCACCATGATACATTGATTGTTCAGACTATCCATTCAACTTTCTGTTCGTTTCGGTCGCTCGTATGTAAAACAAGAATACCGTCACCTAGTGTGTATAACTATATACACAGCATAACATCATAATCGAATACAACTCATATACTATCCATTCAACCTTCTGTTCAATTCAGTCGCTCGTATGTATAACGGAAGAACAGTTACCTGGTGAGTATAACTATATAAACATAATCGAATACAACCCAGATACGATGATTGTTCAATCTATCCATTTGACCTTCTGCACGATTCGGTCGCTTGTATGTGAAAACGAAAGAACATTAACCTGGTGAGTATTTCTATATAAACATCACCACGATATAATAGAATACAACTCAGTTACAATTATCGTTTCGTCTAACCATTTAACCTTCTGTTCGATTCAGTCGCTAGTATGTGTAACGGAAGTACCGTCACCTGGTTAGTATCACTATATATACAGTATTGCGATATAATCGGATACCACCCAGATACATTGATTGTTCAGACTATCCATTCAACTTTCTGTTCGTTTCGGTCGCTCGTATGTTGAACGGGAATACCGTCACCTAGTGTGTATAACTATATACACAGCATAACATCATAATCGAATACAACCCATATACTATCCATTCAACCTTCTGTTCGATTCGGTTGCTCGTATGTATAACGGAAGAACAGTAACCTGGTGAGTATTTCTATATAAACATCACCACAATATAATAGAATACAACTCAGTTACAATTATCGTTTCGTCTAACCATTTAACCTTCTGTTCGATTCAGTCGCTAGTATGTGTAACGGAAGTACCGTCACCTGGTATTTATCACTATAGTACAGTATGTATCACTATATACAGTATTGCGATATAATCGGATATCACCCTGATACATTGATTGTTCAGACTATCCATTCAACTTTCTGTTCGTTTCGGTCGCTCGTATGTAAAACAAGAATACCGTCACCTAGTGTGTATAACTATATACACAGCATAACATCATAATCGAATACAACCCATATACTCTCCATTCAACCTTCTGTTCAATTCAGTCGCTCGTATGTATAACGGAAGAACAGTTACCTGGTGAGTATAACTATGTAAACATAATCGAATACAACCCAGATACGATGGTTGTTCAATCTATACTGAATTCAACCTTCTGCTCGATTCGGTCGCTTGTATGTAAAACGGAAGAACAGTTACCTGGTGAGTATTGCTATATAAACATCATCACGATATCATCGAATACAACTCAGATACAATTATCGTTTCGTCTAACCATTTAACCTTCTGTTCGATTCAGTCGCTAGTATGTGTAACGGAAGAACAGTTACCTGGTGAGTATAACTATATAAACATTATCGAATACAACCCAGATACGATGATTGTTCAATCTATCTATTCAACCTCCTGCTCGATTCGGTCGCTTGTATGTAAAACGGAAGAACAGTTACCTGGTGAGTATTGCTAAATAAACATCATCACGATATCATCGAATACAACTCAGATACAATTATCGTTTTGTCTAACCATTTAACCTTTTGTTCGATTCAGTCGCTAGTATGTGTAACGGAAGTACCGTTACCTGGTAAGTATCAATATATATACAGTATTGCTATATAATCGGATACCACCCAGATACATTGATTGTTCAGTCTATCCATTCAACTTTCTTTTTGTTTCGGTCGCTCGTATGTAAAACGGGAATACCGTCACCTAGTGTGTATAACCATATACACAGCATAACATCATAATCGAATACAACCCATATACTATCCATTCAACCTTCTATTCAATTCAGTCGCTCGTATGTATAACGGAAGAACAGTTACCTGGTGAGTATAACTATATAAACATAATCGAATACAACCCAGATACGATGATTGTTCAATCTATACTAAATTCAACCTTCTGCTCGATTCGGTCGCTTGTATGTAAAACGGAAGAACAGTTACCTGGTGAGTATTGCTATATAAACATCATCACGTTATCATCGAATACAACTCAGATACAATTATCGTTTCGTCTAACCATTTAACCTTCTGTTCGATTCAGTCGCTAGTATGTGTAACGGAAGTACCGTCACCTGGTTAGTATCACTATATATACAGTATTGCGATATAATCGGATGCCACCCAGATACATTGATTGTTCAGACTATCCATTCAACTTTCTGTTCGTTTCGGTCGCTCGTATGTGAAACGGGAATACCGTTACCTAGTGTGTTCAACTATATACACAGCATAACATCATAATCGAATACAACCCAGATACTATCCATTCAACCTTCTGTTCGATTCGGTTGCTTGTATGTATAACGGAAGAACAGTAACCTGGTGAGTATTTCTATATAAACATCACCACGATATAATAGAATACAACTCAGTTACAATTATCGTTTCGTCTAACCATTCAACCTTCTGTTCGATTCAGTCGCTAGTATGTGTAACGGAAGTACCGTCACCTGGTATGTATCACTATATATAGAGTATTGCGATATAATCAGATACCACCCTGATACATTGATTGTTCAGACTATCCATTCAACTTTCTGTTCGTTTCGGTCGCTCGTATGTAAAACAATAATACCGTCACCTAGTGTGTATAACTATATACACAGCATAACATCATAATAGAATACAACCCATATACTATCCATTCAACCTTCTGTTCAATTCAGTCGCTCTTATGTATAACGGAAGAACAGTTACCTGGTGAGTATAACTATATAAACATAATCGAATACAACCCAGATACGATGATTGTTCAATCTATACTGAATTCAACCTTCTGCTCGATTCGGTCGCTTGTATGTAAAACGGAAGAACAGTTACCTGGTGAGTATTGCTATATAAACATCATCACGATATCATCGAATACAACTCAGTTACAATTATCGTTCCGTCTATCCATCCAACCTAATTTTCGATTCGGACGCTCGTATGTGTAACGAAAGAACCGTTACATGATAGGTGTAACTGAATATACAGCATAACGATATATTCGGATACAACCCAGATACAATGATTGTTCAATCTATCCATTCAACCTTATGTTCGATTCAGTCGCTCGTATGTATAACGAAAGAACAGTTACCTGGTGAGTATAACTATATAAACATAATCGAATACAACCCAAATACGATGATTGTTCAATCTATCCATTTGACCTTCTGCTCGATTCGGTCGCTTGTATGTGAAAACGAAAGAACAGTTACCTGGTGAGTATTTCTATATAAACATCACCGCGAATACAACTCAGTTTCAATTATCGTTTCGTCTAACCATTTAACCTTCTGTTCGATTCAGTCGCTAGTATGTGTAACGGAAGTACCGTCACCTGGTTAGTATCACTATATATACAGTTTTGCGATATAATCGGATACCACCCAGATACATTGATTGTTCAGACTATCCATTCAACTTTCTGTTCGTTTCGGTCGCTCGTATGTGAAACGGGAATACCGTCACCTAGTGTGTTTAACTATATACACAGCATAACATCATAATCGAATACAACCCAGATACTTTCCATTCAACCTTCTGTTCGATTCGGTTGCTCGTATGTATAACGGAAGAACAGTAACCTGGTGAGTATTTCTATATAAACATCACCACGATATAATAGAATACAACTCAGTTACAATTATCGTTTCGTCTAACCATTTAACCTTCTGTTCGATTCAGTCGCTAGTATGTGTAACGGAAGTACCGTCACCTGGTATGTATCACTATATATACAGTATTGCGATATAATCGGATACCACCCTGATACATTGATTGTTCAGACTATCCATTCAACTTTCTGTTCGTTTCGGTCGCTCGTATGTTAAACAAGAATACCGTCACCTAGTGTGTATAACTATATACACAGCATAACATCATAATCGAATACAACCCATATACTATCCATTCAACCTTCTGTTCAATTCAGTCGCTCGTATGTATAACGGAAGAACAGATACCTGGTGAGTATAACTATATAAACATAATCGAATACAACCCAGATACGATGATTGTTCAATCTATACTGAATTCAACCATTTGCTCGATTCGGTCGCTTGTATGTAAAACGGAAGAACAGTTACCTGGTGAGTATTGCTATATAAACATCATCACGATATCATCGAATACAACTCAGATACAATTATCGTTTCGTCTAACCATTTAACCTTCTGTTCGATTCAGTCGCTAGTATGTGTAACGGAAGAACAGTTACCTGGTGAATATAACTATATGAACATAATCGAATACAACCCAGATACGATGATTGTTCAATCTATCCATTTGACCTTCTGCTCGATTCGGTCGCTTGTATGTGAAAACGAAAGAACAGTTACCTGGTGAGTATTTCTATATAAACATCACCACGATATAATCGAATACAACTCAGTTTCAATTATCGTTTCGTCTAACCATTTAACCTTCTTTTCGATTCAGTCGCTAGTATGTGTAACGGAAGTACCGTCACCTGGTTAGTATCACTATATATACAGTTTTGCGATATAATCGGATACCACCCAGATACATTGATTGTTCAGACTATCCATTCAACTTTCTGTTCGTTTCGGTCGCTCGTATGTGAAACGGGAATACCGTCACCTAGTGTGTTTAACTATATACACAGCATAACATCATAATCGAATACAACCCAGATACTATCCATTCAACCTTCTGTTCGATTCGGTTGCTCGTATGTATAACGGAAGAACAGTAACCTGGTGAATATTTCTATATAAACATCACCACGATATAATAGAATACAACTCAGTTACAATTATCGTTTCGTCTAACCATTTAACCTTCTGTTCGATTCAGTCGCTAGTATGTGTAACGGAAGTACCGTCACCTGGTATGTATCACTATATATACAGTATTGCGATATAATCGGATACCACCCTGATACATTGATTGTTCAGACTATCCATTCAACTTTCTGTTCGTTTCGGTCGCTCGTATGTAAAACAAGTATACCGTCACCTAGTGTGTATTACTATATACACAGCATAACATCTTAATCGAATACAACCCATATACTATCCATTCAACCTTCTGTTCAATTCAGTCGCTCGTATGTATAACGGAAGAACAGTTACCTGGTGAGTATAACTATATAAACATAATCGAATACAACCCAGATACGATGATTGTTCAATCTATACTGAATTCAACCTTCTGCTCGATTCGGTCGCTTGTATGTAAAACGGAAGAACAGTTACCTGGTGAGTATTGCTATATAAACATCATCACGATATCATCGAATACAACTCAGATACAATTATCGTTTTGTCTAACCATTTAACCTTCTGTTCGATTCAGTCGCTAGTATGTGTGACGGAAGTACCGTCACCTGGTAAGTATCACTATATATACAGTATTGCGATATAATCGGATACCTCCCAGATACATTGATTGTTCAGTCTATCCATTCAACTTTCTTTTTGTTTCGGTCGCTCGTATGTAAAACGGGAATACCTTCACCTAGTGTGTATAACTATATACAAAGCATAACATCATAATCGAATACAACCCATATACTATCCATTCAACCTTCTGTTCGATTCGGTTGCTCGTATGTATAACGGAAGAACAGTAACCTGGTGAGTATTTCTATATAAACATCACCACGATATAATAGAATACAACTCAGTTACAATTATCGTTTCGTCTAACCATTCAACCTTCTGTTCGATTCAGTCGCTAGTATGTGTAACGGAAGTACCGTCACCTGGTATGAATCACTATATATACAGTATTGCGATATAATCGGATACCACCCTGATACATTGATTGTTCAGACTATCCATTCAACTTTCTGTTCGTTTCGGTCGCTCGTATGTAAAACAAGAATACCGTGACCTAGTGTATATAACTATATACACAGCATAACATCATAATCGAATACAACCCATATACAATCCATTCAACCTTCTCTTCAATTCAGTCGCTCGTATGTATAACGGAAGAACAGTTACCTGGTGAGTATAACTATATAAACATAATCGAATACAACCCAGATACGATGATTGTTCAATCTATACTGAATTCAACCTTCTGCTCGATTCGGTCGCTTGTATGTAAAACGGAAGAACAGTTACCTGGTGAGTATTGCTATATAAACATCATCACGATATCATCGAATACAACTCAGATACAATCATCGTTTCGTCTAACCATTTAACCTTCTGTTCGATTCAGTCGCTAGTATTTGTAACGGAAGAACAGTTACCTGGTGAATATAACTATATAAACATTATCGAATACAACCCAGATACGATGATTGTTCAATCTATCTATTCAACCTCCTGCTCGATTCGGTCGCTTGTATGTAAAACGGAAGAACAGTTACCTGGTGAGTATTGCTATATAAACATCATCACGATATCATCGAATACATCTCAGATACAATTATCGTTTTGTCTAACCATTTAACCTTCTGTTCGATTCAGTCGCTAGTATGTGTAACGGAAGTACCGTCACCTATATATACAGTATTGCGATATAATCGGATACCACCCAGATACATTGATTGTTCAGTCTATCCATTCAACTTTCTTTTTGTTTCGGTCGCTCGTATGTAAAACGGGAATACCGTCACCTAGTGTGTATAACTTTATACACAGCATAACATCATAATCGAATACAACCCATATACTATCCATTCAACCTTCTGTTCGATTCGGTTGCTCGTATGTATAACGGAAGAACAGTAACCTGGTGAGTATTTCTATATGAACATCACCACGATATAATAGAATACAACTCAGTTACAAGTATCGTTTCGTCTAACCATTCAACCTTCTGTTCGATTCAGTCGCTAGTATGTGTAACGGAAGTACCGTCACCTGGTATGAATCACTATATATACAGTATTGCGATATAATCGGATACCACCCTGATACATTGATTGTTCAGACTATCCATTCAACTTTCTGTTCGTTTCGGTCGCTCGTATGTAAAACAAGAATACCGTGATCTAGTGTGTATAACTATATACACAGCATAACATCATAATCGAATACAACCCATATACAATCCATTCAACCTTCTGTTCAATTCAGTCGCTCGTATGTATAACGGAAGAACAGTAACCTGGTGAGTATTTCTATATAAACATCACCACGATATAATAGAATACAACTCAGTTACAATTATCGTTTCGTCTAACCATTTAACCTTCTGTTCGATTCAGTCGCTAGTATGTGTAACGGAAGTACCGTCACCTGGTTAGTATCACTATATATACAGTATTGCGATATAATCGGATACCACCATGATACATTGATTGTTCAGACTATCCATTCAACTTTCTGTTCGTTTCGGTCGCTCGTATGTAAAACAAGAATACCGTCACCTAGTGTGTATAACTATATACACAGCATAACATCATAATCGAATACAACTCATATACTATCCATTCAACCTTCTGTTCAATTCAGTCGCTCGTATGTATAACGGAAGAACAGTTACCTGGTGAGTATAACTTTATAAACATAATCGTATACAACCCAGATACGATGATTTTTCAATCTATCCATTTGACCTTCTGCACGATTCGGTCGCTTGTATGTGAAAACGAAAGAACATTAACCTGGTGAGTATTTCTATATAAACATCACCACGATATAATAGAATACAACTCAGTTACAATTATCGTTTCGTCTAACCATTTAACCTTCTGTTCGATTCAGTCGCTAGTATGTGTAACGGAAGTACCGTCACCTGGTTAGTATCACTATATATACAGTATTGCGATATAATCGGATACCACCCAGATACATTGATTGTTCAGACTATCCATTCAACTTTCTGTTCCTTTCGGTCGCTCGTATGTTGAACGGGAATACCGTCACCTAGTGTGTATAACTATATACACAGCATAACATCATAATCGAATACAACCCATATACTATCCATTCAACCTTCTGTTCGATTCGGTTGCTCGTATGTATAACGGAAGAACAGTAACCTGGTGAGTATTTCTATATAAACATCACCACAATATAATAGAATACAACTCAGTTACAATTATCGTTTCGTCTAACCATTCAACCTTCTGTTCGATTCAGTCGCTAGTATGTGTAACGGAAGTACCGTCACCTGGTATTCATCACTATAGTACAGTATGTATCACTATATACAGTATTGCGATATAATCGGATACCACCCTGATACATTGATTGTTCAGACTATCCATTCAACTTTCTGTTCGTTTCGGTCGCTCGTATGTAAAACAAGAATACCGTCACCTAGTGTGTATAACTATATACACAGCATAACATCATAATCGAATACAACCCATATACTCTCCATTCAACCTTCTGTTCAATTCAGTCGCTCGTATGTATAACGGAAGAACAGTTACCTGGTGAGTATAACTATGTAAACATAATCGAATACAACCCAGATACGATGGTTGTTCAATCTATACTGAATTCAACCTTCTGCTCGATTCGGTCGCTTGTATGTAAAACGGAAGAACAGTTACCTGGTGAGTATTGCTATATAAACATCATCACGATATCATCGAATACAACTCAGATACAATTATCGTTTCGTCTAACCATTTAACCTTCTGTTCGATTCAGTCGCTAGTATGTGTAACGGAAGAACAGTTACCTGGTGAGTATAACTATATAAACATTATCGAATACAACCCAGATACGATGATTGTTCAATCTATCTATTCAACCTCCTGCTCGATTCGGTCGCTTGTATGTGAAACGGAAGAACAGTTACCTGGTGAGTATTGCTAAATAAACATCACCACGATATCATCGAATACAACTCAGATACAATTATCGTTTTGTCTAACCATTTAACCTTTTGTTCGATTCAGTCGCTAGTATGTGTAACGGAAGTACCGTTACCTGGTAAGTATCACTATATATACAGTATTGCTATATAATCGGATACCACCCAGATACATTGATTGTTCAGTCTATCCATTCAACTTTCTTTTTGTTTCGGTCGCTCGTATGTAAAACGGGAATACCGTCACCTAGTGTGTATAACCATATACACAGCATAACATCATAATCGAATTCAACCCATATACTATCCATTCAACCTTCTATTCAATTCAGTCGCTCGTATGTATAACGGAAGAACAGTTACCTGGTGAGTATAACTATATAAACATAATCGAATACAACCCAGATACGATGATTGTTCAATCTATACTAAATTCAACCTTCTGCTCGATTCGGTCGCTTGTATGTAAAACGGAAGAACAGTTACCTGGTGAGTATTGCTATATAAACATCATCACGTTATCATCGAATACAACTCAGATACAATTATCGTTTCGTCTAACCATTTAACCTTCTGTTCGATTCAGTCGCTAGTATGTGTAACGGAAGTACCGTCACCTGGTTAGTATCACTATATATACAGTATTGCGATATAATCGGATGCCACCCAGATACATTGATTGTTCAGACTATCCATTCAACTTTCTGTTCGTTTCGGTCGCTCGTATGTGAAACGGGAATACCGTCACCTAGTGTGTTTAACTATATACACAGCATAACATCATAATCGAATACAACCCAGATACTATCCATTCAACCTTCTGTTCGATTCGGTTGCTCGTATGTATAACGGAAGAACAGTAACCTGGTGAGTATTTCTATATAAACATCACCACGATATAATAGAATACAACTCAGTTACAATTATCGTTTCGTCTAACCATTTAACCTTCTGTTCGATTCAGTCGCTAGTATGTGTAACGGAAGTACCGTCACCTGGTTAGTATCACTATATATACAGTATTGCGATATAATCGGATACCACCCAGATACATTGATTGTTCAGACTATCCATTCAACTTTCTGTTCGTTTCGGTCGCTCGTATGTGAAACGGGAATACCGTCACCTAGTGTGTTCAACTATATACACAGCATAACATCATAATCGAATACAACCCAGATACTATCCATTCAACCTTCTGTTCGATTCGGTTGCTTGTATGTATAACGGAAGAACAGTAACCTGGTGAGTATTTCTATATAAACATCACCACGATATAATAGAATACAACTCAGTTACAATTATCGTTTCGTCTAACCATTCAACCTTCTGTTCGATTCAGTCGCTAGTATGTGTAACGGAAGTACCGTCACCTGGTATGTATCACTATATATAGAGTATTGCGATATAATCAGATACCACCCTGATACATTGATTGTTCAGACTATCCATTCAACTTTCTGTTCGTTTCGGTCGCTCGTATGTAAAACAAGAATACCGTCACCTAGTGTGTATAACTATATACACAGCATAACATCATAATCGAATACAACCCATATACTATCCATTCAACCTTCTGTTCAATTCAGTCGCTCGTATGTATAACGGAAGAACAGTTACCTGGTGAGTATAACTATATAAACATAATCGAATACAACCCAGATACGATGATTGTTCAATCTATACTGAATTCAACCTTCTGCTCGATTCGGTCGCTTGTATGTAAAACGGAAGAACAGTTACCTGGTGAGTATTGCTATATAAACATCATCACGATATCATCGAATACAACTCAGTTACAATTATCGTTCCGTCTATCCATCCAACCTAATTTTCGATTCGGACGCTCGTATGTGTAACGAAAGAACCGTTACATGATAGGTGTAACTGAATATACAGCATAACGATATATTCGGATACAACCCAGATACAATGATTGTTCAATCTATCCATTCAACCTTATGTTCGATTCAGTCGCTCGTATGTATTACGAAAGAACAGTTACCTTGTGAGTATAACTATATAAACATAATCGAATACAACCCAAATACGATGATTGTTCAATCTATCCATTTGACCTTCTGCTCGATTCGGTCGCTTGTATGTGAAAACGAAAGAACAGTTACCTGGTGAGTATTTCTATATAAACATCACCGCGAATACAACTCAGTTTCAATTATCGTTTCGTCTAACCATTTAACCTTCTGTTCGATTCAGTCGCTAGTATGTGTAACGGAAGTACCGTCACCTGGTATGTATCACTATATATACAGTATTGCGATATAATCGGATACCACCCTGATACATTGATTGTTCAGACTATCCATTCAACTTTCTGTTCGTTTCGGTCCCTCGTATGTGAAACGGGAATACCGTCACCTAGTGTGTTTAACTATATACACAGCATAACATCATAATCGAATACAACCCATATACTATCCATTCAACCTTCTGTTCAATTCAATCGCTCGTATGTATAACGGAAGAACAGTTACCTGGTGAGTATAACTATATAAACATAATCGAATACAACCCAGATACGATGATTGTTCAATCTATACTGAATTCAACCATTTGCTCGATTCGGTCGCTTGTATGTAAAACGGAAGAACAGTTACCTGGTGAGTATTGCTATATAAACATCATCACGATATCATCGAATACAACTCAGATACAATTATCGTTTTGTCTAACCATTTAACCTTCTGTTCGATTCAGTCGCTAGTATGTGTGACGGAAGTACCGTCACCTGGTAAGTATCACTATATATACAGTATTGCGATATAATCGGATACCTCCCAGATACATTGATTGTTCAGTCTATCCATTCAACTTTCTTTTTGTTTCGGTCGCTCGTATGTAAAACGGGAATACCTTCACCTAGTGTGTATAACTATATACAAAGCATAACATCATAATCGAATACAACCCATATACTATCCATTCAACCTTCTGTTCGATTCGGTTGCTCGTATGTATAACGGAAGAACAGTAACCTGGTGAGTATTTCTATATAAACATCACCACGATATAATAGAATACAACTCAGTTACAATTATCGTTTCGTCTAACCATTCAACCTTCTGTTCGATTCAGTCGCTAGTATGTGTAACGGAAGTACCGTCACCTGGTATGAATCACTATATATACAGTATTGCGATATAATCGGATACCACCCTGATACATTGATTGTTCAGACTATCCATTCAACTTTCTGTTCGTTTCGGTCGCTCGTATGTAAAACAAGAATACCGTGACCTAGTGTATATAACTATATACACAGCATAACATCATAATCGAATACAACCCATATACAATCCATTCAACCTTCTCTTCAATTCAGTCGCTCGTATGTATAACGGAAGAACAGTTACCTGGTGAGTATAACTATATAAACATAATCGAATACAACCCAGATACGATGATTGTTCAATCTATACTGAATTCAACCTTCTGCTCGATTCGGTCGCTTGTATGTAAAACGGAAGAACAGTTACCTGGTGAGTATTGCTATATAAACATCATCACGATATCATCGAATACAACTCAGATACAATCATCGTTTCGTCTAACCATTTAACCTTCTGTTCGATTCAGTCGCTAGTATTTGTAACGGAAGAACAGTTACCTGGTGAATATAACTATATAAACATTATCGAATACAACCCAGATACGATGATTGTTCAATCTATCTATTCAACCTCCTGCTCGATTCGGTCGCTTGTATGTAAAACGGAAGAACAGTTACCTGGTGAGTATTGCTATATAAACATCATCACGATATCATCGAATACATCTCAGATACAATTATCGTTTTGTCTAACCATTTAACCTTCTGTTCGATTCAGTCGCTAGTATGTGTAACGGAAGTACCGTCACCTATATATACAGTATTGCGATATAATCGGATACCACCCAGATACATTGATTGTTCAGTCTATCCATTCAACTTTCTTTTTGTTTCGGTCGCTCGTATGTAAAACGGGAATACCGTCACCTAGTGTGTATAACTTTATACACAGCATAACATCATAATCGAATACAACCCATATACTATCCATTCAACCTTCTGTTCGATTCGGTTGCTCGTATGTATAACGGAAGAACAGTAACCTGGTGAGTATTTCTATATGAACATCACCACGATATAATAGAATACAACTCAGTTACAAGTATCGTTTCGTCTAACCATTCAACCTTCTGTTCGATTCAGTCGCTAGTATGTGTAACGGAAGTACCGTCACCTGGTATGAATCACTATATATACAGTATTGCGATATAATCGGATACCACCCTGATACATTGATTGTTCAGACTATCCATTCAACTTTCTGTTCGTTTCGGTCGCTCGTATGTAAAACAAGAATACCGTGATCTAGTGTGTATAACTATATACACAGCATAACATCATAATCGAATACAACCCATATACAATCCATTCAACCTTCTGTTCAATTCAGTCGCTCGTATGTATAACGGAAGAACAGTAACCTGGTGAGTATTTCTATATAAACATCACCACGATATAATAGAATACAACTCAGTTACAATTATCGTTTCGTCTAACCATTTAACCTTCTGTTCGATTCAGTCGCTAGTATGTGTAACGGAAGTACCGTCACCTGGTTAGTATCACTATATATACAGTATTGCGATATAATCGGATACCACCATGATACATTGATTGTTCAGACTATCCATTCAACTTTCTGTTCGTTTCGGTCGCTCGTATGTAAAACAAGAATACCGTCACCTAGTGTGTATAACTATATACACAGCATAACATCATAATCGAATACAACTCATATACTATCCATTCAACCTTCTGTTCAATTCAGTCGCTCGTATGTATAACGGAAGAACAGTTACCTGGTGAGTATAACTTTATAAACATAATCGTATACAACCCAGATACGATGATTTTTCAATCTATCCATTTGACCTTCTGCACGATTCGGTCGCTTGTATGTGAAAACGAAAGAACATTAACCTGGTGAGTATTTCTATATAAACATCACCACGATATAATAGAATACAACTCAGTTACAATTATCGTTTCGTCTAACCATTTAACCTTCTGTTCGATTCAGTCGCTAGTATGTGTAACGGAAGTACCGTCACCTGGTTAGTATCACTATATATACAGTATTGCGATATAATCGGATACCACCCAGATACATTGATTGTTCAGACTATCCATTCAACTTTCTGTTCCTTTCGGTCGCTCGTATGTTGAACGGGAATACCGTCACCTAGTGTGTATAACTATATACACAGCATAACATCATAATCGAATACAACCCATATACTATCCATTCAACCTTCTGTTCGATTCGGTTGCTCGTATGTATAACGGAAGAACAGTAACCTGGTGAGTATTTCTATATAAACATCACCACAATATAATAGAATACAACTCAGTTACAATTATCGTTTCGTCTAACCATTCAACCTTCTGTTCGATTCAGTCGCTAGTATGTGTAACGGAAGTACCGTCACCTGGTATTCATCACTATAGTACAGTATGTATCACTATATACAGTATTGCGATATAATCGGATACCACCCTGATACATTGATTGTTCAGACTATCCATTCAACTTTCTGTTCGTTTCGGTCGCTCGTATGTAAAACAAGAATACCGTCACCTAGTGTGTATAACTATATACACAGCATAACATCATAATCGAATACAACCCATATACTCTCCATTCAACCTTCTGTTCAATTCAGTCGCTCGTATGTATAACGGAAGAACAGTTACCTGGTGAGTATAACTATGTAAACATAATCGAATACAACCCAGATACGATGGTTGTTCAATCTATACTGAATTCAACCTTCTGCTCGATTCGGTCGCTTGTATGTAAAACGGAAGAACAGTTACCTGGTGAGTATTGCTATATAAACATCATCACGATATCATCGAATACAACTCAGATACAATTATCGTTTCGTCTAACCATTTAACCTTCTGTTCGATTCAGTCGCTAGTATGTGTAACGGAAGAACAGTTACCTGGTGAGTATAACTATATAAACATTATCGAATACAACCCAGATACGATGATTGTTCAATCTATCTATTCAACCTCCTGCTCGATTCGGTCGCTTGTATGTGAAACGGAAGAACAGTTACCTGGTGAGTATTGCTAAATAAACATCACCACGATATCATCGAATACAACTCAGATACAATTATCGTTTTGTCTAACCATTTAACCTTTTGTTCGATTCAGTCGCTAGTATGTGTAACGGAAGTACCGTTACCTGGTAAGTATCACTATATATACAGTATTGCTATATAATCGGATACCACCCAGATACATTGATTGTTCAGTCTATCCATTCAACTTTCTTTTTGTTTCGGTCGCTCGTATGTAAAACGGGAATACCGTCACCTAGTGTGTATAACCATATACACAGCATAACATCATAATCGAATTCAACCCATATACTATCCATTCAACCTTCTATTCAATTCAGTCGCTCGTATGTATAACGGAAGAACAGTTACCTGGTGAGTATAACTATATAAACATAATCGAATACAACCCAGATACGATGATTGTTCAATCTATACTAAATTCAACCTTCTGCTCGATTCGGTCGCTTGTATGTAAAACGGAAGAACAGTTACCTGGTGAGTATTGCTATATAAACATCATCACGTTATCATCGAATACAACTCAGATACAATTATCGTTTCGTCTAACCATTTAACCTTCTGTTCGATTCAGTCGCTAGTATGTGTAACGGAAGTACCGTCACCTGGTTAGTATCACTATATATACAGTATTGCGATATAATCGGATGCCACCCAGATACATTGATTGTTCAGACTATCCATTCAACTTTCTGTTCGTTTCGGTCGCTCGTATGTGAAACGGGAATACCGTCACCTAGTGTGTTTAACTATATACACAGCATAACATCATAATCGAATACAACCCAGATACTATCCATTCAACCTTCTGTTCGATTCGGTTGCTCGTATGTATAACGGAAGAACAGTAACCTGGTGAGTATTTCTATATAAACATCACCACGATATAATAGAATACAACTCAGTTACAATTATCGTTTCGTCTAACCATTTAACCTTCTGTTCGATTCAGTCGCTAGTATGTGTAACGGAAGTACCGTCACCTGGTTAGTATCACTATATATACAGTATTGCGATATAATCGGATACCACCCAGATACATTGATTGTTCAGACTATCCATTCAACTTTCTGTTCGTTTCGGTCGCTCGTATGTGAAACGGGAATACCGTCACCTAGTGTGTTCAACTATATACACAGCATAACATCATAATCGAATACAACCCAGATACTATCCATTCAACCTTCTGTTCGATTCGGTTGCTTGTATGTATAACGGAAGAACAGTAACCTGGTGAGTATTTCTATATAAACATCACCACGATATAATAGAATACAACTCAGTTACAATTATCGTTTCGTCTAACCATTCAACCTTCTGTTCGATTCAGTCGCTAGTATGTGTAACGGAAGTACCGTCACCTGGTATGTATCACTATATATAGAGTATTGCGATATAATCAGATACCACCCTGATACATTGATTGTTCAGACTATCCATTCAACTTTCTGTTCGTTTCGGTCGCTCGTATGTAAAACAAGAATACCGTCACCTAGTGTGTATAACTATATACACAGCATAACATCATAATCGAATACAACCCATATACTATCCATTCAACCTTCTGTTCAATTCAGTCGCTCGTATGTATAACGGAAGAACAGTTACCTGGTGAGTATAACTATATAAACATAATCGAATACAACCCAGATACGATGATTGTTCAATCTATACTGAATTCAACCTTCTGCTCGATTCGGTCGCTTGTATGTAAAACGGAAGAACAGTTACCTGGTGAGTATTGCTATATAAACATCATCACGATATCATCGAATACAACTCAGTTACAATTATCGTTCCGTCTATCCATCCAACCTAATTTTCGATTCGGACGCTCGTATGTGTAACGAAAGAACCGTTACATGATAGGTGTAACTGAATATACAGCATAACGATATATTCGGATACAACCCAGATACAATGATTGTTCAATCTATCCATTCAACCTTATGTTCGATTCAGTCGCTCGTATGTATTACGAAAGAACAGTTACCTTGTGAGTATAACTATATAAACATAATCGAATACAACCCAAATACGATGATTGTTCAATCTATCCATTTGACCTTCTGCTCGATTCGGTCGCTTGTATGTGAAAACGAAAGAACAGTTACCTGGTGAGTATTTCTATATAAACATCACCGCGAATACAACTCAGTTTCAATTATCGTTTCGTCTAACCATTTAACCTTCTGTTCGATTCAGTCGCTAGTATGTGTAACGGAAGTACCGTCACCTGGTATGTATCACTATATATACAGTATTGCGATATAATCGGATACCACCCTGATACATTGATTGTTCAGACTATCCATTCAACTTTCTGTTCGTTTCGGTCCCTCGTATGTGAAACGGGAATACCGTCACCTAGTGTGTTTAACTATATACACAGCATAACATCATAATCGAATACAACCCATATACTATCCATTCAACCTTCTGTTCAATTCAATCGCTCGTATGTATAACGGAAGAACAGTTACCTGGTGAGTATAACTATATAAACATAATCGAATACAACCCAGATACGATGATTGTTCAATCTATACTGAATTCAACCATTTGCTCGATTCGGTCGCTTGTATGTAAAACGGAAGAACAGTTACCTGGTGAGTATTGCTATATAAACATCATCACGATGTAACATCCACATTTTGTAAATGTTACTTTTTCTATGGAATATTGTCAATACCAAGTATTTTGCGGAACAATTTGAATTTCCATCTCAACTTTAATTGTCACCAACTTTGTTTCATATAATACTGGTAGCATTTGTTGTGATTATATGTTTCAGATTTCGTGAGGCTGCGAGTCGCTGGAAGTGGAAGACACCCTGTAGTGCTCATACTAACTTACCTTGCTTGATTTCATGTTATTGGGTTTGAATCCATAATTATTCTGTTTGTTTACGTTGGGAATTATAGATGAACATTTGCAGGTTAACATTCATATCAAATGTCACTTTGAATGCAAAGGTATGATCTCAGTAATTCTTCTTTCTTTTCAAATTTCACTGCGAAGATTAGCGCCAAGTTCACTTTGTGTCCTTGACATTGTATTCAAGAGTATTTATATCAGTATCAGTCAAACGGAAGTGATTTCATGAATGTGAATATTAAAATCTGATAATGTTTGATTTGTGCCTTGAAACAAGTGCTAATTTGACTTATTGACAAGTGAACTTTAGCATGAACTGAAGAACTGAAAGAAGGTGCTGAAATCGTTCCTTTCGGTTCCTGGCATTCAACAAGTGAACATGTGTGAGATTTCTTAAAAACGCCATTTCTGAAAATCCACGAATTTCCATCATGAACATCAGATAAATGTTCTGCCAGGCTATTTTCTTGATGATTGCTTTCTATTTTCTTGATAAGTGCTTTATATTTTCTTGATGAGTGCTTTGTATTTTCTTGATGATTGCTTGCTATTTTGATGCAACCATTAGCCTCCATCTTGGTACCTATCAAGAGGCTAATGTGAACCTCATGTGAGGTTAATCTGCAAATTTTTGTGAAACAGTCTTCATAGTAAGTCTGTACCGGCTGATAAGTTATTTTGTTCCTGTGAGAAGAATTTCCATTATATTCAAAAGCACTGGCTGGACTAAGCATACCTAGGTTGCTGTATCCAAGGGCTCGTAGTCTCAGAAATCTGAGATGGATGTCACTCCCATTTCCATTATTGGAGCTGGATATTGGAAAGTTATTATGAAGTAGGTGTCTTCCAACCTACATCTTCAAGATGGGATGCTGCTCCACCAGGGTTTCATAATTTGTTCATCACCAAATTTTACTGACAAGGTATCTTACCAATTTAATCAGGGAAATTGTTTTATTTTTGATATAATTATCTTTAAATGTGAAATCATATTAATATCTAAACAGAAGTATTTCTATTGTGCAAATTGAATGCATTCAATTTAAAATCAGAAATATTCAAATCTAAGGGATATCTAATGCATAATTATTCCTAGTGATAAAACACTATTTTCATTATTTATATACATGGAAGGAATTCTATGATTTGAAAATCGTAAGTACCTAGAACAACTGAGTGTCAGTAAATATCAAAGTTAAATTGTATTTTTATTTGTTATCCTATCCTTAGGCATTTGCAGATTCTATCTACAGAGACTGGCTTAAGAAAAGAGGTTTGTTAAACTTTAATTTTTGCTGTAGATGGCGTCCATTTAAGATCATCCCTGGTATAACCTTTTTTCTTTTGCCACTTGCAAATATTTTTGATTGGCTATATAAGATTAAGTAAGTAATCGAACCACGACCTTTTGCCCTGACTATATGAGCTAACCGTTCGCACAGTATAGCCAGAAAATAATTTTTCTCAACTTTAACTGCTATACAAATGGCGCCGACAACTTGTGGCCTCTGAAAATAAAATCTTTTCATTCTTATCTTATATAACAATCAAAAAGTGCCTTAAGGTTGGACAACAAATATTTTTTTCATATGAAGCATATTGGTGAGAATTTCAGTTGAGATTGAAATTTATTGGAATTCTCTTATTCGTGAATTTATTGATTGTGTGATTTTGTGTGTTTTGTTTACTGCTTGGTACTGAAAATATTTTTTGAGATTTTGGATAAACTAGTATTTTCAAAATGGAAGGTAAAATTGAAGCTTTGTTTTTGTCTGAAGAAGAGATAGATTATGAACTACGTATCAGGAATGTTAAAGCTACTAGAAAGACTTTGACTTCGAAAAGAATAATCTTGAACAGACTTATCAGCACTGAAACTGTAACAGTTGAACTGAAAGATCCTGATTTTGATACAGAATCCGAAAAACTTTTTATAGACAAAACTCTTTCAGATTTGGAATCTTTAATTCTCAGTTTCTCTGGTCCAACATCAGATCAAATGTATAAAATCATTGAATCTAGATTAACTTCTTTAACTGGTAGAGTAGGACGTTTCAAAATTCCTGAGGAACCTGAAGATTTAAATTTATCTTTTACTGAATACAAGGATTATGCTGTTGCAACATGTATTGAGTTAGAAGCAAGATTATCTTTCAATGTCAAACCTGATACTAGTAGAGCTTCAACTAGCTATCCAGAACATTGCAAATCCGTTCCAGTTTATAAATGGGGATTACAGTTTGATGGGACAAGTAGTTTGAAATCTTTTTTGGAAAGGGTTACAGAGTTATCTCAAGCTAGAGGAGTTTCGGAATTAGAACTTTTTCAATCTGCTATTGATTTATTTTCTGGTCGTGCGTTAATTTGGTTTAGATCTGTCAAAAATTCAGTTTTCAACTGGAAAGATCTGATTTCTCAATTAGAAAATGCATTCTTACCATCATCTTATGATGATAAACTATTAGATGAAATCAAATCGCGTACACAAGGTAGAGATGAACCTGTTGAAATATTTGTAGCGATAATGCTCAATTTATCGAGTAGACTGAGCCAACCTCTTGACGACCAGGAAATATTGAAAATAATCCGAAGAAATTGTTTACCCAAATATACTAAACTACTTCCTTTGCAGAATATTAGTAGTATTGCAGACTTGACAAGTTTCTGTAGGAAAATTGATGAATCTAATGAACATCAGCAGAGATATACTCCACCTAAATCCATAAATTGTTTAGAGAGTGATTTGGCATATGTGGATTCAAATATTGGAAGTAAGGATTGGAATCACAAAGGTAAAAAGAACTTTTCAAATAACTTCAGTCGTCCTTCTGTGTCTGGAGTGAATTCCAATAATAATGATAAATCAAGGCAACTAACTTGCTTTCGTTGTCAAAAGCCAGGTCACATTGCTCGTGATTGTAGAGAGTCCCACAAATTGATTTGTTTTGGTTGTGGAAAACCTAATGTAGTAAAACCTAACTGCCCCAGGTGTAATCCAAAAAACTAGTTTCCGAGATTGATCACACTGGCCATAGATCAGTCTCAATATCTGTTGGCCAAAATTCTCGAAATTTTTTTAGTTATGGAAAAGGTAACAATTATAAAAGGAAAAACCTAGTTACAAATAATAGTAAAGATTCTAGAAAAGAGACAGTTGTTGATCATGTATTGAATTCTAGTGATGTTTCACCTCTGTTTATTTCAAGACCTTCAGATAACAGACCCTACATTTCTATCAAACTTTATGATGAAGAGATTGTTGCACTTGTTGATAGTGGAGCTAATTTAACTTGTCTTGGTGCTCATTCCATGGATTTGTTGAGAAAATATAAAATTAAATTAAATAGAAGTCAAAGAAGATTTGTAACAACTGCAGATGGAAATGGACAGACTGTATTAGGAACTTGCCAGATTCCATTGAGCCTTGGAAATATATGCAAATTAGTAACTGTTTCAGTTATTCCTAGTTTAAAATGTGGTTTAATTCTTGGCAGTGATTTTTGCAAGATGTTTGCACTTTCCATTAATTTTCTCAATAATTCCTGGGAAATTCAAAGTGAGTTTATTTTCCATGTGAATGTTTTATCAGAAGCTCCTCAGAAAAGTGAGATAGATGTAGGTCTTTGCAAAAATTTATCTAATGAACAGTTGGGACAAACAAAAGTGATTATGGATTTATTTTCGTCAATTTCAAGCGAGGATCGTCTTGGATTAACTGATAAAATCAAAGCTCATATAAATACTGGTGATCATTCTCCTTTCAAAAAAAGACAGTATAGATTGTCTCCATATATGATGGAACATCTCAATAAAGAACTAGATCGAATGTTAACCTTAAAAGTTGTAGAAAAATCAGAGAGTCCTTGGAACTCTCCAGTTCTCCTTGTGAAAAAGAGCTCTGGTGAATTTAGATTTTGCTTTGACGGAAGATCCTTGAATGAAATTACGAAGAAAGATTCATATCCACTTCCTCTTGTTGATGACATCTTGAATATGCTCAGTAATGCAAAATTTATTTCATCTATTGATTTAAGAAGTGCTTTTTGGCAAATACCTCTAGATGAAGAAAGTAGGGAAAAGACTGCCTTCAGTGTACCTGGTCGTGGATTATTTCACTTCCGATGCTTACCATTTGGCTTATCGAATTCCGCAGCTATCACCCAGCGTTTAATGGATAGAATTTTAGGACCAGAGTTACAACCTAAGGTATTTGTTTATTTGGATGATATAATTTGCACTAGTTCAACTTTTGAAGAGCATATTGGTCTATTGAAGGAAGTTCATAGACGTTTAGTTGATGCCAATTTAACTGTCAATTTCAAGAAATGTCAATTTTTTAGAGAGTCTTTACATTATTTGGGCTTTGTTGTTGATTCCCATGGCTTGAGAACATCTTCAAGTAAAATTAAAGCAATGGTAGAGTACCCAAGACCTAAGACTACTACCGAAATCAAACGTTTTGTTGGCATGTGTTCATGGTACAGGCGTTTTATTCCTCATTTTAGTACTTTATTGAGTCCTTTGAATGATTTATTGAAGGGGAGGGGTAAAAAGCAATCAGTGCCATGGAACGATCAGGCTGAAAAGGCATTTATTGAGATTAAACAAAATTTGATTTCTGCTCCAATTTTATGTGCTCCAGATTTCTCTGTAGAATTTTGCATACAATGCGATGCTAGTGAAACTGGTTTAGGTGCGGTCTTAACGCAAGTTCAAAACAATGAAGAGAGAGTCATAGCTTATGCTAGTAGAAGCCTTTCTAGGGCTGAGAGGAATTATTCAGCTACTGAACGTGAGTGCCTAGCACTAATTTTTTCTCTAGAGAAGTTCAGACCTTATGTAGATGGAGTACATTTTAAAGCCATAACTGATCATGCAAGTTTGAAATATTTAACTAAAATGGCTGGTACCTCTGGTAGACTTAGTAGATGGGCTATGAGGCTTTCTTGTTTTGACTTTGAAGTAGTATACCGTAAAGGAAAATATCATGTAACTCCTGACGCGTTAAGTAGAGCCCCTCTGGGCACAGAAATAAATTTTTTAGGCTTAACTCTTGATAATCTTGAACCATGGTATCTGAAATTGAAAAATAATGTTAGTAAAAATCCTGAAAAATATCCTCAGTGGATGATTAAAGATGGCTATCTGTTCAAACATACTTCTGGAAATATACCATTGAAAACTAACATTTCTGAATGGAAATTATTAGTTCCAGCAGATCAAAAATTGAAGATTATCCATGATTGTCATGATTTACCAACTTCAGCTCATTTAGGATATTTCAAGACTCTGAAAAAGGTTGCTGAAACCTATTATTGGCCTAAAATGAGGAAAGACGTTCTGGACTATGTTCGAAGTTGTCAAGAGTGTGGTAGTCAAAAAGCCTTGAATGGCAAACGTTTTGGTTTGATGGGAAATGAGAAAAAGGTTAGTTTTCCTTTTCAATTTGTAAGTACTGATGTAATGGGCCCTTTTCCTAGAAGTACCAAGGGTAACAAATTCCTTATTGTGGCTTCAGACTATTTTACAAAATTTGTAATTTTGAAACCTGTTAGAAATGCAACAGCTCCATCTATTGTCTCATTTTTGAAAGATGTATTTTTGACTTATGGTGTTCCTCAAGTTCTGGCTTTAGATAATGCTCCAGCGCATACTGGAAAACTTTTTGATGAATTTGTCAACAATTTCAAAATTCCAAAAATTTATTTCAATTGCCGATACCATCCTCAGGTTAATCAAACGGAGAGAGTTAATCGTACAATAGGAACTGCCATTAGAAGTTTCATTAAAGACTCTCATAAGAAATGGGATAATGAAATTTTAGAAATCCAGCATGCCTTGAATTCAGCTACCCATGAAGTTACTGGGTTTAGTCCAAATTTTTTGAATTTTGGGAGAATAACTCCTGCATCTGGAGATTATTATGGGGATAATTTTGATTTTGAATTAAATAACAATGAGGAAGCCAGAAAAATATATTCTGAAGAAGTCGAAAAATTGCCACCACTTTATAAAAAAGTTAAAGAAAGATTAACAGCTTCTTATAATAAAAACGCCCAGTATTACAATCTGAGGAGGCGAGAACATATTTTTAAAGTAGGTGAATTAGTCTGGAGGCGCAATATGGTTTTGTCTGACGCTGCTAGGGATTTTTCTGCCAAATTGGCACAGCGTCACATTTTGAGTAAAATTAAGAAAGTGATTTCAAAAGTGGCATATGAGTTGAGTAACCTTGATGGTACAGCTGCTGGTATGTGGCATGTTTCAAAACTCAAGCCATATTTTGGTACAGACATTAATGACGAGCAGTAGCTCATGGAAGTTAATTGATGACTTAAATAGCCATTCAGGTTTGTAATGTTGTATTATACAATATAAAGAATGAGCTGAAGTGTAGTAAGTCATTGGACATTTGTTTGGAGAATAATTTCAATTCGATTGAATTTTCAACATCTAGAGTATGTCGGTTTTGAACCGTAATTTTGTAGATTCAGGTCATTGAAAACATTTCAGGGAAAGTTTTTTAACTTGCAGTTTTCAATCCTGAGTATTTTTTTGAAGTTCCGGAAGTAAAAAAAAAAAAAAACCTAGGTAAACTTGAAAAGTTTTTTTGAAGTAGGATGTACATCTTCATGTTTTTTTGGGTATGGTTTGACATCTCCACCCTGTAGATATATTTTGATATATCTTCAACTTGTAAATATTTTCTATAGTTTTAGGGATCAGTAAATGGAACCTGGATGTACACCAGGGTTCATGTACTTTTGCATTTTTGTAAATATTTTTTTATGGTTTTAGGGTATATTCAATTAGGTATTAACCTAATTACTTGGGGTAGAAGTTGGCTATCCCTAGCATTGTGCTAAAAGCAACTTGGACTCGACACGGTTCCCAACTAGTGGTAGTTAGTACTCATGGGACGCTGTGAGATACTAACTCAAGACCACGTCATAAACATCTATGATTACTGCTTGCAGTTATTTTTGTGTCAAACTCTTTTCTGATGTGTATTTGTTTCAGGCGATTTCTGTGTTCTAGGTTTTGTTTCACCTGTGAAATGATTTGAATATGTGAATGAAATGTCACATTAGCTTTCACAGTTATTGTCATGGCCATATCCTTAAAACGGATAACATGCAGTTCGATGCTGATTCTTGTACTTGATTGTACACTTTTGTTGAGTTTTCGGATGTAATTGAAACAAATTATGGCCTAGAAATATGCACTTACCTGAGGTAAATTGACAATCTTTATAGTGTCCCACCACTGGACATAAAGACTGGTGTCTTAAGGAAATAACATCATTTTCCAAGGTAGGATTTATCCTACAATTCTTGATCAAGATTGATCAATGAGTTTTTACCTTTGTTGGGAGTTGCGTTTCCCATATATTTTTTTGTCTGTAGGGAGCTGTGACCGGCACTGGTGCAGGCTGGTTTCAGAGGTGCTTCCTTCAATGGAAAGAATATATAGCCTGTATAGTCGTTCATAAGGGGGGTAAAGGGTGGACCGTCAGAATGTGCCTGAGGGCTGCTGACAACAGTGCTATTCTTTACTACTACGTTCTATGTGGCCGCTACTTATTTGTCGCTCTGAAAGATAGTCTGCAGAGTCTAGTATACAGAGTACTCCCGAATATTTCTTCTGGATTTTTTTGTACCGAGCTTCACTCGTTTCAGGTTGGTGGTCCTTCTATCACTGCAGTTGATCGGTGGACAACTGGGTAAAACAAAATTTGTTTAAACTCTTTTCTTTTTTGTTTCCACCTTGGAGTTGTTTGTTGATATGCCTGCATAATGCTTTAGGTAGGGTTATCATTCGTCTGGAGTGCGACTTGGAGGCGTGGTGTTTATCAGGATTTTCGATGGTGCAGCATTAACATCTAGCAGCAAGAAGATTATACCTGATCTAAGTAGCATTGCAGACGGTGATGCAATGCCGGGTACGATGTGGACATGTCACCGAAGGCTCTGAATACAATTTTGATGTTTGGAAATAGGCATTTGTCTCAGGGAGTACCGTGCACGATTTGCGCTATGGTCCATTATCACTATTGTAATTTTTGTTTTTCAAAAAATTTAAATAGCTTCGAATTTAAATTTTCTTTAGCAAGGGGGGTGGTGTAACATCCACATTTTGTAAATGTTACTTTTTCTATGGAATATTGTCAATACCAAGTATTTTGCGGAACAATTTGAATTTCCATCTCAACTTTAATTGTCACCAACTTTGTTTCATATAATACTGGTAGCATTTGTTGTGATTATATGTTTCAGATTTCGTGAGGCTGCGAGTCGCTGGAAGTGGAAGACACCCTGTAGTGCTCATACTAACTTACCTTGCTTGATTTCATGTTATTGGGTTTGAATCCATAATTATTCTGTTTGTTTACGTTGGGAATTATAGATGAACATTTGCAGGTTAACATTCATATCAAATGTCACTTTGAATGCAAAGGTATGATCTCAGTAATTCTTCTTTCTTTTCAAATTTCACTGCGAAGATTAGCGCCAAGTTCACTTTGTGTCCTTGACATTGTATTCAAGAGTATTTATATCAGTATCAGTCAAACGGAAGTGATTTCATGAATGTGAATATTAAAATCTGATAATGTTTGATTTGTGCCTTGAAACAAGTGCTAATTTGACTTATTGACAAGTGAACTTTAGCATGAACTGAAGAACTGAAAGAAGGTGCTGAAATCGTTCCTTTCGGTTCCTGGCATTCAACAAGTGAACATGTGTGAGATTTCTTAAAAACGCCATTTCTGAAAATCCACGAATTTCCATCATGAACATCAGATAAATGTTCTGCCAGGCTATTTTCTTGATGATTGCTTTCTATTTTCTTGATAAGTGCTTTATATTTTCTTGATGAGTGCTTTGTATTTTCTTGATGATTGCTTGCTATTTTGATGCAACCATTAGCCTCCATCTTGGTACCTATCAAGAGGCTAATGTGAACCTCATGTGAGGTTAATCTGCAAATTTTTGTGAAACAGTCTTCATAGTAAGTCTGTACCGGCTGATAAGTTATTTTGTTCCTGTGAGAAGAATTTCCATTATATTCAAAAGCACTGGCTGGACTAAGCATACCTAGGTTGCTGTATCCAAGGGCTCGTAGTCTCAGAAATCTGAGATGGATGTCACTCCCATTTCCATTATTGGAGCTGGATATTGGAAAGTTATTATGAAGTAGGTGTCTTCCAACCTACATCTTCAAGATGGGATGCTGCTCCACCAGGGTTTCATAATTTGTTCATCACCAAATTTTACTGACAAGGTATCTTACCAATTTAATCAGGGAAATTGTTTTATTTTTGATATAATTATCTTTAAATGTGAAATCATATTAATATCTAAACAGAAGTATTTCTATTGTGCAAATTGAATGCATTCAATTTAAAATCAGAAATATTCAAATCTAAGGGATATCTAATGCATAATTATTCCTAGTGATAAAACACTATTTTCATTATTTATATACATGGAAGGAATTCTATGATTTGAAAATCGTAAGTACCTAGAACAACTGAGTGTCAGTAAATATCAAAGTTAAATTGTATTTTTATTTGTTATCCTATCCTTAGGCATTTGCAGATTCTATCTACAGAGACTGGCTTAAGAAAAGAGGTTTGTTAAACTTTAATTTTTGCTGTAGATGGCGTCCATTTAAGATCATCCCTGGTATAACCTTTTTTCTTTTGCCACTTGCAAATATTTTTGATTGGCTATATAAGATTAAGTAAGTAATCGAACCACGACCTTTTGCCCTGACTATATGAGCTAACCGTTCGCACAGTATAGCCAGAAAATAATTTTTCTCAACTTTAACTGCTATAACGATATCATCGAATACAACTCAGATACAATTATCGTTTCGTCTAACCATTTAACCTTCTGTTCGATTCAGTCGCTAGTATGTGTAACGGAAGAACAGTTACCTGGTGAATATAACTATATAAACATAATCGAATACAACCCAGATACGATGATTGTTCAATCTATCCATTTGACCTTCTGCTCGATTCGGTCGCTTGTATGTGAAAACGAAAGAACAGTTACCTGGTGAGTATTTCTATATAAACATCACCACGATATAATCGAATACAACTCAGTTTCAATTATCGTTTCGTCTAACCATTTAACCTTCTGTTCGATTCAGTCGCTAGTATGTGTAACGGAAGTACCGTCACCTGGTTAGTATCACTATATATACAGTATTGCGATATAATCGGATACCACCCAGATACATTGATTGTTCAGACTATCCATTCAACTTTCTGTTCGTTTCGGTCGCTCGTATGTGAAACGGGAATACCGTCACCTAGTGTGTTTAACTATATACACAGCATAACATCATAATCGAATACAACCCAGATACTATCCATTCAACCTTCTGTTCGATTCGGTTGCTCGTATGTATAACGGAAGAACAGTAACCTGGTGAATATTTCTATATAAACATCACCACGATATAATAGAATACAACTCAGTTACAATTATCGTTTCGTCTAACCATTTAACCTTCTGTTCGATTCAGTCGCTAGTATGTGTAACGGAAGTACCGTCACCTGATATGTATCACTATATATACAGTATCGCGATATAATCGGATACCACCCTGATACATTGATTGTTCAGACTATCCATTCAACTTTCTGTTCGTTTCGGTCGCTCGTATGTAAAACAAGTATACCGTCACCTAGTGTGTATTACTATATACACAGCATAACATCTTAATCGAATACAACCCATATACTATCCATTCAACCTTCTGTTCAATTCAGTCGCTCGTATGTATAACGGAAGAACAGTTACCTGGTGAGTATAACTATATAAACATAATCGAATACAACCCAGATACGATGATTGTTCAATCTATACTGAATTCAACCTTCTGCTCGATTCGGTCGCTTGTATGTAAAACGGAAGAACAGTTACCTGGTGAGAATTGCTATATAAACATCATCACGATATCATCGAATACAACTCAGATACAATTATCGTTTTGTCTAACCATTTAACCTTCTGTTCGATTCAGTTGCTAGTATGTGTAACGGAAGTACCGTCACCTGGTAAGTATCACTATATATAAAGTATAGCGATATAATCGGATACCTCCCAGATACATTGATTGTTCAGTCTATCCATTCAACTTTCTTTTTGTTTCGGTCGCTCGTATGTAAAACGGGAATACCGTCACCTAGTGTGTATAACTATATACACAGCATAACATCATAATCGAATACAACCCATATACTATCCATTCAACCTTCTGTTCGATTCGGTTGCTCGTATGTATAACGAAAGAACAGTAACCTGGTGAGTATTTCTATATAAACATCACCACGATATAATAGAATACAACTCAGTTACAATTATCGTTTCGTCTAACCATTCAACCTTCTGTTCGATTCAGTCGCTAGTATGTGTAACGGAAGTACCGTCACCTGGTATGAATCACTATATATACAGTATTGCGATATAATCGGATACCACCCTGATACATTGATTGTTCAGACTATCCATTCAACTTTCTGTTCGTTTCGGTCGCTCGTATGTAAAACAAGAATACCGTGACCTAGTGTGTATAACTATATACACAGCATAACATCATAATCGAATACAACCCATATACAATCCATTCAACCTTCTCTTCAATTCAGTCGCTCGTATGTATAACGGAAGAACAGTTACCTGGTGAGTATAACTATATAAACATAATCGAATACAACCCAGATACGATGATTGTTCAATCTATACTGAATTCAACCTTCTGCTCGATTCGGTCGCTTGTATGTAAAACGGAAGAACAGTTACCTGGTGAGTATTGCTATATAAACATCATCACGATATCATCGAATACAACTCAGATACAATCATCGTTTCGTCTAACCATTTAACCTTCTGTTCGATTCAGTCGCTAGTATGTGTAACGGAAGAACAGTTACCTGGTGAATATAACTATATAAACATTATCGAATACAACCCAGATACGATGATTGTTCAATCTATCTATTCAACCTCCTGCTCGATTCGGTCGCTTGTATGTAAAACGGAAGAACAGTTACCTGGTGAGTATTGCTATATAAACATCATCACGATATCATCGAATACATCTCAGATACAATTATCGTTTTGTCTAACCATTTAACCTTCTGTTCGATTCAGTCGCTAGTATGTGTAACGGAAGTACCGTCACCTATATATACAGTATTGCGATATAATCGGATACCACCCAGATACATTGATTGTTCAGTCTATCCATTCAACTTTCTTTTTGTTTCGGTCGCTCGTATGTAAAACGGGAATACCGTCACCTAGTGTGTATAACTTTATACACAGCATAACATCATAATCGAATACAACCCATATACTATCCATTCAACCTTCTGTTCGATTCGGTTGCTCGTATGTATAACGGAAGAACAGTAACCTGGTGAGTATAACTATATAAACATAATCGAATACAACCCAGATACGATGATTGTTCAATCTATCCATTTGACCTTCTGCTCGATTTGGTCGCTTGTATGTGAAAACGAAAGAACAGTTACCTGGTGAGTATTTCTATATAAACATCACCACGATATAATCGAATACAACTCAGTTTCAATTATCGTTTCGTCTAACCATTTAACTTTCTGTTCGATTCAGTCGCTAGTATGTGTAACGGAAGTACCGTCACCTGGTTAGTATCACTATATATACAGTATTGCGATATAATCGGATACCACCCAGATACATCGATTGTTCAGACTATCCATTCAACATAACATCATAATCGAATACAACCTATATACTATCCATTCAACCTTCTGTTCAATTCAGTCGCTCGTATGTATAACGGAAGAACAGTTACCTGGTGAGTATAACTATATAAACATAATCGAATACAACCCAGATACGATGATTGTTCAATCTATACTGAATTCAACCTTCTGCTCGATTCGGTCGCTTGTACGTAAAACGGAAGATCAGTTACCTGGTGAGTATTGCTATATAAACATCATCACGATATCATCGAATACAACTCAGATACAATTATCGTTTCGTCTAACCATTTAACCTTCTGTTCGATTCAGTCGCTAGTATGTGTAACGGAAGAACAGTTACCTGGTGAGTATAACTATATAAACATTATCGAATACAACCCAGATACGATGATTGTTCAATCTATCCATTTGACTTTCTGCTCGATTCGGTCGCTTGTATGTGAAAACGAAATAACAGTTACCCGGTGAGTATTTCTATATAAACATCACCACGATATAATCGAATACAACTCAGTTTCAATTATCGTTTCGTCTAACCATTTAACCTTCTGTTCGATTCAGTCGCTAGTATGTGTAACGGAAGTACCGTCACCTGGTTAGTATCACTATATATACAGTATTGCGATATAATCGGATACCACCCAGATACATTGATTGTTCAGACTATCCATTCAACTTTCTGTTCGTTTCGGTCTCTCGTATGTAAAACAAGAATACCGTCACCTAGTGTGTATAACTATATACACAGCATAACATCATAATCGAATACAACCCATATACTATCCATTCAACCTTCTGTTCGATTCGGTTGCTCGTATGTATAACGGAAGAACAGTAACCTGGTGAGTATTTCTATATAAACATCACCACGATATAATAGAATACAACTCAGTTACAATTATCGTTTCGTCTAACTATTTAACCTTCTGTTCGATTCAGTCGCTAGTATGTGTAACGGAAGTACCGTCACCTGGTATGTATCACTATATATACAGTATTGCGATATAATCGGATACCACCCTGATACATTGATTGTTTAGACTATCCATTCAACTTTCTGTTCGTTTCGGTCGCTCGTATGTAAAACAAGAATACCGTCACCTAGTGTGTATAACTATATACACAGCATAACATCATAATCGAATACAACCCGTATACTATCCATTCAACCTTCTGTTCAATTCAGTCGCTCCTATGTGTAACGGGAGAACAGTTACCTGGTGAGTATTACTATATAAACATAATCGAATACAACCCAGATACGATGATTGTTCAATCTATCCATTTGACCTTCTGCTCGATTCGGTCGCTTGTATGTGAAAACGAAAGAACAGTTACCTGGTGAGTATTTCTATATAAACATCACCACGATATAATCGAATACAACTCAGTTTCAATTATCGTTTCGTCTAACCATTTAACCTTCTGTTCGATTCAGTCGCTAGTATGTGTAACGGAAGAACAGTTACCTGGTGAGTATAACTATATAAACATAATCGAATACAACCCAGATACGATGATTGTTCAATCTATCCATTTGACCTTCTGCTCGATTCGGTCGCTTGTATGTGAAAACGAAAGAACAGTTACCTGGTGAGTATTTCTATATAAACATCACCACGATATAATCGAATACAACTCAGATACAATTATCGTTTCGTCTAACCATTTGACCTTCTGTTCGATTCAGTCGCTAGTATGTGTAACGGAAGAACAGTTACCTGGTCAGTATAACTATATGAACATTATCGAATACAACCCAGATACGATGATTGTTCAATCTATCTATTCAACCTCCTGCTCGATTCGGTCGCTTGTATGTAAAACGGAAGAACAGTTACCTGGTGAGTATTGCTATATAAACATCATCATGATATCATCGAATACAACTCAGATACAATTATCGTTTTGTCTAACCATTCAACCTTCTGTTCGATTCAGTCGCTAGTATGTGTAACGGAAGTACCGTCACCTGGTAAGTATCACTATATATACAGTATTGCGATATAATCGGATACCACCCAGATACATTGATTGTTCAGACTATCCATTCAACTTTCTGTTCGTTTCGGTCGCTCGTATGTGAAACGGGAATACCGTCACCTAGTGTGTATAACTTTATACACAGCATAACATCATAATCGAATACAACCCATATACTATCCATTCAACCTTCTGTTCGATTCGGTTGCTCGTATGTATAACGGAAGAACAGTAACCTGGTGAGTATTTCTATATAAACATCACCACGATATAATAGAATACAACTCAGTTACAATTATCGTTTCGTCTAACCATTCAACCTGCTGTTCGATTCAGTCGCTAGTATGTGTAACGGAAGTACCGTCACCTGGTAAGTATCACTATATATACAGTATTGCGATATAATCGGATACCACCCAGATACATTGATTGTTCAGACTATCCATTCAACTTTCTGTTCGTTTCGGTCGCTCGTATGTAAAACGGGAATACCGTCACCTAGTGTGTATAACTATATACACAGCATAACATCATAATCGAATACAACCCATATACTATCCGTTCAACCTTCTGTTCGATTCGGTTGCTCGTATGTATAACGGAAGAACAGTAACCTGGTGAGTATTTCTATATAAACATCACCACGATATAATAGAATACAACTCATTTACAATTATCGTTTCGTCTAACCATTTAACCTTCTGTTCGATTCAGTCGCTAGTATGTGTAACGGAAGTACCGTCACCTGGTATGTATCACTATATATACAGTATTGCGATATAATCGGATACCTCCCTGATACATTGATTGTTCAGACTATCCATTCAACTTTCTGTTCGTTTCGGTCGCTCGTATGTAAAACAATAATACCGTCACCTAGTGTGTATAACTATATACACAGCATAACATCATAATCGAATACAACCCATATACTATCCATTCAACCTTCTGTTCAATTCAGTCGCTCGTATGTGTAACGGAAGAACAGTTACCTGGTGAGTATAACTATATAAACATAATCGAATACAACCCAGATACGATGATTGTTCAATCTATCCATTTGACCTTCTGCTCGATTCGGTCGCTTGTATGTGAAAACGAAAGAACAGTTACCTGGTGAGTATTTCTATATAAACATCACCACGATATAATCGAATACAACTCAGTTTCAATTATCGTTTCGTCTAACCATTTAACCTTCTGTTCGATTCAGTCGCTAGTATGTGTAACGGAAGAACAGTTACCTGGTGAGTATAACTATATAAACATAATCGAATACAACCCAGATACGATGATTGTTCAATCTATCCATTTGACCTTCTGCTCGATTCGGTCGCTTGTATGTGAAAATGAAAGAACAGTTACCTGGTGAGTATTTCTATATAAACATCACCACGATATAATCGAATACAACTCAGATACAATTATCGTTTCGTCTAACCATTTAACCTTCTGTTCGATTCAGTCGCTAGTATGTGTAACGGAAGTACCGTCACCTGGTAAGTATAACTATATATACAGTATTGCGATATAATCGGATACCACCCAGATACATTGATTGTTCAGACTATCCATTCAACTTTCTGTTCGTTTCGGTCGCTCGTATGTGAAACGGGAATACCGTCACCTAGTGTGTATAACTATATACACAGCATAACATCATAATCGAATACAACCCATATACTATCCATTCAACCTTCTGTTCGATTCGGTTGCTCGTATGTATAACGGAAGAACAGTAACCTGGTGAGTATTTCTATATAAACATCACCACGATATAATAGAATACAACTCAGTTTCAATTATCGTTTCGTCTAATCATTTAACCTTCTGTTCGATTCAGTCGCTAGTATGTGTAACGGAAGAACAGTTACCTGGTGAGTATAACTATATAAACATAATCGAATACAACCCAGATACGATGATTGTTCAATCTATCCATTTGACCTTCTGCTCGATTCGGTCGCTTGTATGTGAAAACGAAAGAACAGTAACCTGGTGAGTATTTCTATATAAACATCACCACGATGTAATAGAATACAACTCAGTTACAATTATCGTTTCGTCTAACCATTTAACCTTCTGTTCGATTCAGTCGCTAGTATGTGTAACGGAAGTACCGTCACCTGGTTAGTATCACTATATATACAGTATTGCGATATAATCGGATACCACCCAGATACATTGATTGTTCAGACTATCCATTCAACTTTCTGTTCGTTTCGGTCGCTCGTATGTAAAACGGGAATACCGTCACCTAGTGTGTATAACTATATACACAGCATAACATCATAATCGAATACAACCCATATACTATCCATTCAACCTTCTGTTCGATTCGGTTGCTCGTATGTATAACGGAAGAACAGTAACCTGGTGAGTATTTCTATATAAACATTACCACGATATAATAGAATACAACTCAGTTACAATTATCGTTTCGTCTAACCATTTAACCTTCTGTTCGATTCAGTCGCTAGTATGTGTAACGGAAGTACCGTCACCTGGTATGTATCACTATATATACAGTATTGCGATATAATCGGATACCACCCTGATACATTGATTGTTCAGACTATCCATTCAACTTTCTGTTCGTTTCGGTCGCTCGTATGTAAAACAAGAATACCGTCACCTAGTGTGTATAACTATATACACAGCATAACATCATAATCGAATACAACCCATATACTATCCATTCAACCTTTTGTTCAATTCAGTCGCTCGTATGTGTAACGGAAGAACAGTTACCTGGTGAGTATAACTATATAAACATAATCGAATACAACCCAGATACGATGATTGTTCAATCTATCCGTTTGACCTTCTGCTCGATTCGGTCGCTTGTATGTGAAAACGAAAGAACAGTTACCTGGTGAGTATTTCTATATAAACATCACCACGATATAATCGAATACAACTCAGTTTCAATTATCGTTTCGTCTAACCATTTAACCTTCTGTTCGATTCAGTCGCTAGTATGTGTAACGGAAGAACAGTTACCTGGTGAGTATAACTATATAAACATAATCGAATACAACCCAGATACGATGATTGTTCAATCTATCCATTTGACCTTCTGCTCGATTCGGTCGCTTGTATGTGAAAACGAAAGAACAGTTACCTGGTGAGTATTTCTATATAAACATCACCACGATATAATCGAATACAACTCAGATACAATTATCGTTTCGTCTAACCATTTAACCTTCTGTTCGATTCAGTCGCTAGTATGTGTAACGGAAGAACAGTTACCTGGTGAGTATAACTATATAAACATTATCGAATACAACCCAGATACGATGATTGTTCAACCTATCTATTCAACCTCCTGCTCGATTCGGTCGCTTGTATGTAAAACGGAAAAACAGTTACCTGGTGAGTATTGCTATATAAACATCATCACGATATCATCGAATACAACTCAGATACAATTATCGTTTTGTCTAACCATTTAACCTTCTGTTCGATTCAGTCGCTAGTATGTGTAACGGAAGTACCGTCACCTGGTAAGTATCACTATATATATAGTATTGCGATATAATCGGATACCACCCAGATACATTGATTGTTCAGACTATCCATTCAACTTTCTGTTCGTTTCGGTCGCTCGTATGTGAAACAGGAATACCGTCACCTAGTGTGTATAACTATATACACAGCATAACATCATAATCGAATACAACACATATACTATCCATTCAACCTTCTGTTCGATTCGGTTGCTCGTATGTATAACGGAAGAACAGTAACCTGGTGAGTATTTCTATATAAACATCACCACGATATAATAGAATACAACTCAGTTTCAATTATCGTTTCGTCTAACCATAGTAGATGTTTTATGCCGATTCTAGACCTCCTCCCAAGGTCACACACCCCCACGTGGCCTTGGGGGGTCAATGACCTTGGGGGGTCAATGACCTTGGGAGGAGTGACCTTGGGAGGAGTGACCTTGGGGTGAATGACCTTGGGATGAGTGACCTTGAGAGGAATGACCTTGGGGTGAATGACCTTGATGCGATCTTGGGAGGAGTGACCCCGAGTTGGCGACCTTGAGAGGAGGGTGCCCTTGGGAGTTGCTGTGGCCTTGAGAAGAGCGCGTCCTTGAGGAGGGCTTTCTTTTTTCTGTGAGCGTGACCTTGTGTTTCCACACCTCTGAAATGGGAGGGGGTGCGACCTTGAACACTGCTGCTGCGTGCGCATGCGCCATTCTCCCGCGAGAGTTCAAGATCGCGTTGGTGAGAGTGGGGGAGGCGGTACTTCTATAAATTCAAGGGTGCGCAGAGCGGAGCACAGTTTATTGGGAATCACATATTAATCAGCATTTGTTGTTTGTTCGTGAGTGATAAAAGCGTTTTTTATTCATCATCATCATGTTGACCTGCAGTGCTTGTTTCCAAACCTTTACGCGTAGTGATAATTTACGCCGCCATCAAAGAATTTCATGTGTTGGTGATTTGGATGATTTGGGTGAACCTAGTGCAAAAAGGGCTCGATTGGATATTTCGAATCCGCCAGCGCCATCGACATCTAGAAGTATGCAAAGATGTGTGCCCTGCGCTAAAGATGTTCCATCAGATAGGATGGGTGCTCATAAGAGAACCTTGGAGCATCGCTCTAATGCGTGCATGCACTACAGAGATGGCGTATATGCGATCGAGAGCGCGTTCAAATGCCGCATTATTAGCTATAGGTTAGAGTGTAGAACGAACATTTTAGATTACAATGCGTTCTTCAATGAGAATAGAGCTACAATTATATCTCTATTAGATAATATGCTACTGATTCATCACTCGATTAAAGTGAACATGGAAGTTTTTGGTAGATATGTCATTGAAACCCGAGATGTGAGAGATGTGAAATCTTTCATGGCTCCGAATCGCATAATTGCTTCATCGCCAGATTTGGAAGATATCGTTGACGCATTTCGGGATTGTCTTTCGAATCTAGCTATCGAATTCGAGGAACGTGATTCTGGTGAGTTGTTTGAAAAAATCAGATGTCGACTAAGTTTGCTTATTTCTTTTTTTTACTTTGATATTACAGGTTGGGCTTTAGAAGAGATTTTGTTTCTAGAAATAAATATCAATAAATATAGTCCATTAAGAGGCGGGTCTTACATAAAGCTGCCCACCTATATTGCGAACAAGAAAGCGGTGGTAAACATTATTAATCAGGATGAGCATTGTTTCGCCTGGGCAGTTACATCAGCTTTGTATCCTGCGAGGATAAGGAATACCGAAACATCTTCCTACCCACACTTTTCTACAGTATTGCATCTGGTTGGTATAGAGTTTCCTATGAAAGTAAGTGATATTCCAAAGTTCGAAAATCAAAATGATTGCTCCATCAATGTTTATGGGTTAGAGAGCGTATTCGATGATCAAAAAATGAAATATAGGGTTATTGGGCCGCTTCATTATGCTAAGAATAGGTTGGGTAGGCATGTAAACTTACTTTATATCTCGGACGATTCCGGTAAGGGGCATTATTGCTGGATAAAAAATTTATCGCGATTAGTGTCAAGCCAATTAAATGCCAGAGGGCATAGGAATTTCTTTTGCGATGGGTGTCTGATATGTTTCTCCGATGAGTCGAAGTTGCTACGTCATAAATTGAATGATTGCAATCATACATACACTACGGTTCCATCTCCAGAAATCAAGGTTGATAAATTCGGAAATAGCGCTCCCGGGAATATTTTAAAATTCCAAAGTTTTGAGAAACAGATGAAAGTACCATTCGTTATTTATGCGGATTTTGAATCTGTTCTGAAACCCATCCAAACTTGTGAACCAGATCCTACGGGGTCGTATACTAATAAAACATTCGCTCACGAGCCGCATTCATTTGCATATCTCATCAAATGCTCCTACGATGATTCCCTCACTAAATTTGTTTCATTCCGAGGAAAAGGTGTAGCAAAAAAGTTTGTCTCCAGTTTAGTCGATAATGTTAAGGCTATATATAATATGCATTTGAAACGTGTTGTTCCTATGGCTAAATTGAGTGCTGCAGAAAAGCTTGATTTCGCTACCGCTACAATTTGCAACATTTGTGATAAGCCACTTGATTCCACAGATGTTAAAGTTAGAGACCATTGTCACCTGACTGGTAAAAAGAGAGATGGCGCTGCACATTCTAAATGTAATTTGAATTTCAAGCTACCTAACTTCATCCCCATCTTTTTCCATAATATGAGCGGGTATGATAGCCTGTGATAATCGTTGATTATCTGGTTCTTCGATGTCTTCGTCGATGAAATAAAATGGTTCAATTGATCTTCAACATCACTAACTTTATTCAAGTCTTTGACAAGTTTCAAAATCAATCTGTTTTCTATGGTAGATGTATAAAACAATATATGGTTTGCCTAACTGCTGACAATGCTTAATCATCAATAATTTGTTGAAGACCTACATACCTTGTTGAAGACCTACATACTTCAATTCAATAATAAAATATGTTATGAATATTTATTGCTAAATGGAAACAATATGAACATACATCACACCTCCCAAGGAAATTAAAAAAAAAATTACATCAATAATAATATTTTTTTTTCAAAATTTTTGACTATATAACTTAATCCTATTTTTGTGTACCTCTAATAACCGCTTTCCTGTATTCAATATAATATTTGGAGACTTCTCTTCCACAACTTCATAAGGACCTATGTATAAAGGTTCTACTTTATTTCCTGCTTCATTTCTCAATAAAACTTTATCACCTACTTTATAATTTGTAACTTTTGTATCATTATCATAACGATCTTTCCTTTTACATTTCGAAATCAATAGATTATTTTTTGCATCTTGACATGCTTGTTGTAATCTATATTTCATTTCAAGTGGATAGCTTTCGAAATTGTAAAGTGGGTCGTTCGGTTTTGTTAAATTAGAAGGTAGTCTAGCATTTTTCCCAAAAATTAATTCATGTGGGGTGTATTTTGTTTCAGTATGAACAGTATTATTGTATGCGAAGCACCAATATGGCACCCATGTACCCCAAGTACCTGAAAATTTTGCCATATACATTCGTAAATATGCTCCTAAATGTTTGTGAGAATTTTCAAGAGCACCCAGTGTCTCGTGATGATATGCTGTTGAGTTGAGTTTTTTGATTTGTAATAATTGACAAACCTCTTTCAATGTAGTTGCCAAAAACTCTGTGCCTTGGTCTGATACTATTTCTTCTGGAATACCATAACGCAAAACAAAATTATTTACAAATGCTCTTGCTACCGTTGTCGCTTCTTTATTTTGCAAAGGATAAGCTTCGATAAATTTACTGAGTTCACATTGCAGAGTCAAAATGTATCGATTGTTATCTTCGTCTGCCTCCAGAGGACCTACGAGATCTAGATAAATTTTTTGAAACCCTGACGAAGCTGTAGTTGTTATTGACATTGGCTCTCTTCTTGGTATTGAATGTTTGTAACGTTGACAATCATCACAAGTTTTAACAAATGTTTCAACATCCTTTTTTAATCCTTTCCAAAAATAATACTTTTTTATATTATTGAACATACGATTTACTCCTGCATGTCCCCCTGTTGGTAATAAATGAAAATCGTTTAAAATAATCAATCTAGATTCAACATCAGAAATATTCTGAACTTCTTTCAAAATTGTTATTCTGATACCATGGTTTTTTATATCACTAGAAATCTTTGAGATTTCTTTCAATAATATTTTACATTTCTTATTTTTTATAATAATTAATTCCGGAATATCAAATCTCGAACAAATATTTTTCAGGTCTCTCAACGATGTACTTAATGTCAACGTTGATCGAGTATCCTGTTTCATGTATATAGTGTTCAACTTTTCATCAGATATAAAATTACCTAATACGTATATATCATTATTTGCATTCCTAGTCAGTTTGAAGAACTCTTTCTCACTTATAGGTTGAAGTTCGAAAGCATTCTTAGGTCGTTTAAGCACTTCTACAACACCAGGGTGATCAATCCTTTTGTTGTTAGTAGTGTCTATATTTTCATGAATGTTTTTCTGATTATTTTTTGTTTGATTTCTAGTTAAAGCATACATTGTTTCACAATAAAGAGCTGTACCCATATTTTGGAGTTCACTTGATTCTATTTCAATTCGAGACAATGCATCTGCAGTTACATTATCTTTTCCCTTGATATATTTTATTGTGAAGTCATATTCTTCAAGTACTAATCGAAATTTAGTCAATCTACTAGATGGATTTGTCATCCCAAATAAATAAATTAAAGGTCTATGATCTGTGAAAATTGTGAATTTCCGGCCAAATAAATATGGTCTGAAATGTTTCACGGACCAAACGATCGATAAAAGCTCCTTGTCAATAGTTCCATAGTTTTTTTCAGATTTATTAAGAGATCGACTAGCGTATGCAACTGGTTTATCATCCCCGTTTGAAAGAACTGATCCAATTGCGTATCCTGAAGCGTCGGTTCTCAATATGAAATTGTTATTTGGTGAAAAATTTGGATATTGTAGAATAGGTGGATTTTTTAGAGCGTTCTTCAGCGTTTCGAATGACGCTTGGCACTCCTCATTCCAATCGAAAGTTACGCCTTTCCTCGTTAAGTTATTCAATGGTGAAGCAATATGAGCAAAATTTTTGATAAATTTTCTGTAATAATTCGAAAAAGCAACAAATCTTTTTGTTTCGTTCGCGTTTTTTGGTACAGGATATTCATTTATAGCTTTTATCTTTGACGGATCTGGAGAAACACCTAGTGAAGATATCACATGACCCAGATATAAGATTTCTTTCCGCAAAAATTCACATTTATTCGGATTCAATTTTAAGTTAACCTCTCTGAGTCGCTGTAAAACTTTCGTGAGATTTTTATTGTGGTTTGCTAAACTATTTCCAAAGACAATTAGATCATCCAAATAAATAAAACAACTTTCGTAATTCAATCCACTCATTGCAATGGTCATTGCTCTAGAAAATACGCTTGGACTGATTTTCATTCCCATAGGAAGTCTAGTCATCTGATATTGTCCTCGGTTTGTAGTAAAAGCTGTACATGGTCTACTTGCAAGATCTAATTCAATTTGATAATATCCTTGAGACAAGTCTAGATGTGAAAAATACATCGCACCTGATAATGAATCTAAAATTTCGGTTATACATGGCAATGGAAATTTTTCATCTTCAAGTTTTTTATTCAGAAGTCGATAATCTATGACTATTCTCCATTTCTTTTGACCACTGTTATCGATCTTTTTTGGAACGATTAGTAATGGTGCTGACCACTGCGATCGAGCCTCTTCGATTATACCATTTTTCAGCATTTTATCTATTTGTCTATGAATTTCCTCTTGTTGTGCTTGTGGCAAACGATAAGGTTTTACATAAACTGGTGTAGCTGATTTCTGTAATCTAATATTATGTTTATATATATTCGTAACTGTTAATACGTCATTTTCTAAATGAAAAATATCCGCGTATTTTGCGCACACTTTCTCAATTGAATATTTTTCTTCCTTATTCATATACCCTGTGTTAATCAATTTCAGAACATTTTCTATTCTTTCAACTGACAATTCATTTCTTCCGCTTATTTCACATATTTCAAAATCATCTAACTTTTGTGCTTTTGGCTTGAAATTTTTTATCGTTATATCTTCTTCTCTAGTATTGAGAATCTTAACTGGAATCATATTATTGACAGGAGATGCTAAAATTCCGGCCACAAAAACGCCTTCACATAGCTCATCTTGTGAAATTACACACTCTTCATTAAAATCTACCCAAAAATGTCTAATTATCTCACATCTCGCAGGAATTGTAGTGTGAATTTCGTGTTTAGATTGCATTGGAATATACATTTTTTCATCATTCAACCAAAACGAAAATAAAAATTTTTCATAATCAATTGTTGCGTAATATTTCCGGAAAAAATCTGAACCGATTACTCCATGTATTCCACTTTCAAAACTTTGCATAATCATAAACTCGTGACACACATTCTTTCCATTTGTTTGTAATATGATATTCGCTGATCCATTTGAGACCGTTGAACCTGATATACCATTTATTCTAATTCTCTTTGAATCATCAATTATCTCTTGTTTTGATACACAATTATTGAAAATTACACTAACCGATGCTCCAGTATCAAGTAATAAAATTAGCTCACTCTCTCTATACCTCATTTGCACATAATTCAAACCTTTCATACTTAAGATTACCGCATCTTTTTCAGTAATTTCCGCTTTGTGCTGAAACTCGAAAAAAATGATCAGCCGACTGAGAAATATTATTGCTACTATCTACATTTCTTGAACTTTCATTAGAATCTTTCATGAAAAAAGTTCTTTCATTATTATTTCTTGAATTTTGTCTGTCATGATTATGTCTGAAATTGTTACTAGTCTGATATCTATTGTTATTGCCTCTATTTCTGAAGTTACCTCTATGATGGTTTCCTCTCTGCTGATTTCCTCTAAAATTACCCGAGAATTGTCTACCTCTATTTGAATCCGTATGAGTTCCTGATCGAAAATTACCCCGAGAATTTTGTCTTCCGTTTCCTCTGACGAAATGATTTCTACTACGCATATGGAACACATTTTGAACTTCTTTTGTTGTCAATTCTTCATCTTGAGCACCTCTTATGGCATCATTTAATTTCAAATAATTTCTAGCCTTTATAATTGTTTTTAATTCATGATTTCGAAGCCCATTTGCGAATGTATTTATAGCAATCTTTTCGTTCACTGGTCTTAAAATTTTCATCGCATTTTCGTCACCTTCCGATTGAGTAATTGTTAAATCTACCAGCAATTCTTCAATTGACTTTCCAAATTCCTCCACTGACTTATTTCCTTGTGCGGCCTTATTTAGTTGCACTGACAACGCTGATGCTGCCTTTTTTGTTAAAAAATGTTGTTTCAAATCTCGAATCAAATCCGCATTTGTACCGTATAAAGTATTCAATCTAATTTTCGCACTTTGGGATAATCTTGTTTTTAATATATAAGTTGTTAATAATTTTTTACCGTTGACATCTAGCAAAGTATCATAAAGTTCAATACTATCGATCAATTGTTTGGTGGTTGTCTCAGTACCATCCATTACAGGCAACAAACTTGCTGCTGTTTTCAAATCAAATTTTTCTGCCATTATGCCGACCGAATCGCTATCCAATTTCAATGAAATATTTTCACTAGAAGCTACTCTTTCATCTAAAATGATCTGTATGATTTCGAAATACCTATTTATCTGTACAACAGTTGACCTAATCTCTGTTAATTGTTTCTGATCTATCTTATTTCTATCAATTGAATTTCTCAAATCATCGCATTCTACTCTTAATCTATTCAAATTGTTTAACTTACGTTTTGTAACATTTGAATCCTTACGTCTATCACTGTTGTCCTTGTTCAGATTTCGATGAAATACTCGCAGTTCTTCCAGCAGGTACCGGAATTCATCAATCCCAGGCATGACATCTTCGTTTTGTCCGTCATTGTCCATTCACTGTTGCTGCGGTCACTGTTTTGAGTGTCACTGTCCAAATCGCTGTCCCAATGTGGTTCTCCAACTTCCTTGCGCTATTCTGCTCTTAAACTTCTTCTCTGCTTCTTGAAATTTCAGCTCGGATTTTTCTTTCCAACACTTTTTTGCATTTATTGGTGCAAAAATAAATTATCAGCATTATCGCCAATACAAAAACTATGACACCCAGTATGTCTTTCGTTGAGAACGATGAGAATCCTGTAGTATTTGTAGCTCCTCCACTATTACCAGCCTGTGCAATAATTACTTGTTCTTCTTTTGACTGCGTCTTTCCCATGATGATAGTTTTTTCTATAATTCCATATTATAGGTATACTGGTGTATAACTGTCCAACGTTAGTTGAAGTGCACTGGCAGGATCGCCATGTGATAATCGTTGATTATCTGGTTCTTCGATGTCTTCGTCGATGAAATAAAATGGTTCAATTGATCTTCAACATCACTAACTTTATTCAAGTCTTTGACAAGTTTCAAAATCAATCTGTTTTCTATGGTAGATGTATAAAACAATATATGGTTTGCCTAACTGCTGACAATGCTTAATCATCAATAATTTGTTGAAGACCTACATACCTTGTTGAAGACCTACATACTTCAATTCAATAATAAAATATGTTATGAATATTTATTAACAAATGGAAACAATATGAACATACATCACAAGCCACCTCTTCATCAAACAATTGTTCGAGCATGAAGAGAGGGTGGATTGTATCGCTCAAACTAAGGAAAAGTATGTTTCATTCACGAAACATGTTTTTGTTGATGAGTACTTGGGAAAAGATGGGAAAGATCATAAAATGTTCATGAAATTGCGCTTTTTAGATAGCTATAAATTTCTTTCTGATCCGCTGCATTCTCTAGCTGAGAATCTGACTACGGAACAGTGTGTGGAGACAGCGAGAGCATTTCAAGATCGCGAACAATTTAAGCTAATGACGCGAAAAGGCGTATTTACCTTCTCAAAATGACTTTTTCGATAATTTATCGAATGAACACATTTCGAATGAGGATTATCGTAGAGCTGAGCGTATTTGGAAGATATTCAAATGTAAAACGCTTGGGGATTATTCAGACGTATATCTGAAATCGGATGTTTTGTTATTATGCGATGTTTTTGAAAATTTTCGGAAGGTTAGTTTGAAGACATACAAGTTGGATCCATGTCAATATTATACAGCCCCTGGTCTATCGTGGGATGCTATGTTGCGCTACACAAAAGTGGAATTGGAACTCTTAACTGACATCGACATGGTGAATTTCTTTAAGAAGGGAATAAGAGGCGGTGTCAGCCAGTGTAGTATGAGAAGCCATGTAGCTAATAATAAATTCCTCCCAAATTTCAACCCTGATGATCCATCGTCGTTTATAATGTATTTGGATGCGACCAACTTGTATGGTCATAGTATGTCGCAACCACTACCTACATCTGGTTTCACATGGTTAACTGATGTTGAAATCTCAAATTTGGATATCTCGAATGTTGCAGATGATGATCCGTTCGGGTATGTTCTCGAAGTAGATATTCACTACCCTGAAAATTTACATGATGCACACTCGGATTTACCTTTTCTTGTGGAAACCATCAGCCCGCCAGGTTCAAAATCCACTCATAAGAAACTGATTCCGAATTTATCGAATAAGTTAAATTATATAATCCATTATCGAAATTTGAAACAGGCGATTAGAAATGGTTTAATCTTGACGCGAATACATAGAGTTCTTAAATTCAATCAATCTCGCTGGTTGAAGAAATATGTAGACCTCAATACTGAGATGCGCAATAAAAGTACGAACAAAGCCGATAATGGATTATTTAAAAAGATGGTCAACTGTGTGTATGGTAAAACTATGGAAAATGTCGATAGAAGGACCGATATCAAACTTGTGACCCATTGGGAGAGTATCAGGAAGCGGAAGGGTGCTAATGCATTGACGGCCCTTCCCAATTATAAGACTTGCACGATATTTCATGAAAATTTCGTTGCAATTCACATGGGTAGGGTTAGCGTGCATTATGATAAACCGCTCTATGTGGGCTTCAGCATATTAGATGTGTCGAAAATTGTAATCTATGATTTCTTATATGATTGTATCAAGAAAAATTTTCCTGGAACATCCTCATCATTATTGTATACCGATACTGATTCCCTCATCTTGAAAATTGATAGCGAAAATTTCTATGATTTTATGAAAGAAAACATAGAATATTTCGACACGTCTAATTATCCTGTAAAAATTAACTTCAACATGCCTCGCACAGAATCGATCGTCGGCAAAATGAAAGATGAATTCCCAAACAACCCCTTAATTAGTTTTTATGGTACTGGCGCCAAAGCTTATTGCGTCAAATCAACGACTAGCGAGGTGAAAAAAGCGAAAGGTGTTTCCAGGGCTGTTATAAGAAACGAACTATCTCTAGATAGTTATAAAGACATCGTTGAGAAAGGTGGTTTGATATTTCGCATGATGAATACTTTTCGTAGCTATAAGCATGACATCTTCACGGAGATGAGAAACAAAGTTGCTCTTTCATATCACGACGATAAGCGGTTTATTATTTCCAATACTGTCAGAACTCTTCCTTGGGGTCATAATGATATCGATTTTTATCGATTTAGTCCAGAGCAAAATTCAATTTGGCTACATCAGGCAATAAGCGACTTGTCGCAGAATGATCAGGGGGAGGATAATGAACGGTCCAAAAGATTAGACTCGCTAATTGAAATGTTGATGGAGCAATTAGAACCTCAGCAGTGAGCTCTATACCGGGAGAGGGGGTAGGGGGAGGGGAGGATTGTTTGCTACATGCCCTATAAGGGGTATAAGATATTTCCATTCCTCCGAGTTGGTGACTAGCTGCGATATTGGCAACAGCAGTTGAGATGACTACCGAGGTCAGCGAGACGCTTGCGAAACTTTCAATTCAGGAGCATGATAAAGAAAAGGGGAAAGCTGTGAGTATATTTTTTATTCGATAATATTCTCGATTTTGGGAATCATTTCCATATTATAAATGTATATTTTCTCGTTGCAGCCTTCCAAAAACGCTGTTGGGCAGCAAGGCATAGACAATTTCATGGATGAAGGATACGATGACGTCGAATGCAGCGAAAAAGCACTTGAGCGAAATAAATTTATGAATGTCCCTCGATCATTCTTATGTACATTATGTAATCGAACACTTCACGAAACAATTGTGACAGGTGTTGCTCCTATTTGTTGCAATGTACGCAGCAAAGTTTATATTTACCATTTTTGAAGTTATTTAATCGAAAACTTCATGAAACAATTGCGGTAGGTGTTGCTCCTATTTGTTGCAATATATGTAGTGAAGTTTATATTTACCATTTTTGAAGTAATAATATTTTTCTATACTCGAAACATTTATTGTAATATTATTGCGCAGTAGGCTATAATCCCCCCACCCCTCAGCCATTCTTGATATTCTTCACCGCAAAGGTGTGTTAGAGTCAGTTGTACGAAAGGCGGCCACCATGAAACTACTCGCTGTTGACATGCAAGGTTTCGTGCTTGGTGATAATAGTGTATTCCACCCCAAAGAAATATCTATCACAGATGGGGAGAAAACTAATCATTACATATTGAAACCGCCTAAGCCCTATAACAGTTTAACTCGGAGTGAAAAAAAGCAAGTAACCTATGTGGAACGAAACATCCACGGTATAAGATACTCGAGTGGGCTCATCGACTATGATCAACTGATGGGTGAGGTGCTTGAGCCTATTGCGAGCGCTAGTATAGTTTATGTGAAGGGGCATCAAAAGTTTGAGATTTTACAACAGTATGTAGAACAATTGACCTATAAGCCATACATTGTGAATATTGAAAAATATCAGCATGATATGTGTCTTCAAAACCCTGTACCAGTATTCGAAAAAGAAGCTGCTCTATGTATGAATCATACGCTATCTGCAAGGGTTAATTGTAGCTTGAGGCAATCGCATGCAGTATGGAGTTGGGTCTCTCAACATCTGAAATGGTGATGAAACATTTATATTCCAACATATTGTACTTATGATGTAAATAAATAAATATATATATTGTCATTCGAGATTATTTTACCTGACACCTTCCACACCAATTTCCTTATGGGCGAAGTAGAGAATGCCTGACGCGACAGTTGGTATGATCGGTGACATCCGGTATGGGAGATGGCAGTTGGTAAATTATAGTTGGCGCGATAGGTGGCGCTTCACTTCTGTCAAAAGTCATACATCCCAAATACAACCAACTACGGGTACAGAACACTTCCTAATTGACAGTTGGCATGATTGGCGATAACTGACGTGACAGGTGACAATTGGCAGGGCAGCTGTCACGGCGGCCATCTTAGGCGGAAAGAGCATTGAAAAGCGGAGGAGGTAGCAATTTTAACCATAGCAATTTCAACTCCTGAGTCGAGCAGTAGTCATTGAATTGTTATAGAAGCATCTACAAGTGAGCATTCAATTATGTCTGGACAATATCGAAATATGTCCATGAGACAAATGGTGGCCGCCATACGGGAGAGACAACGCACCAACCCGGTGGAGATCGACGAAATGGTGCAGAGACACTTGGACGAGCGGCGGGCCGATGAAGCAATGCAGGAGATAATGGCTGTGGAGATTCCAGAACTCGACCCAGGATCAGACTCTGATGAAACCATCATTTTATCTCCCGTTATCACAAGAAGGGAGCTACGTAGGAAGAAGAAGTCGAGAGTGCCGCCTTACACGGCTAAAAGGTTGAAGCCGAAAGTGAAGTGAACAAATATATATCGTTTTTTATATTATATATTTCAATAATTTTTTTCATAATACAAATTGTTTGTCATGATTTGAATACACCATTAATAAGTAAGAAGTGGTCCTCAAGTGTCTACCGTTTCAATTTCTCTCGTAGATGCCTAACTGTTCTCACAAAAGAAGTGAAAATCCCATATTTATGTGAATCACAGTCGCACACGCAATAACAATAATGCATACATTTCCTGCATGCAAGCCCATCTACGACATCGTTGTATTCGAATAGATAGAAACATTTTCTGCGGCAGCAATAACGCCTTGATGTAACTGGGCATTGATACTCCAACGCGCGAACCATGTTAGACGGAGTTAAAATGATGTCTGAGAAGTAGGGCGAATATTAGAAACCATAGTGATGGGCGTTGACAAGAAGCGGGCAAGCGTAATGAGGCCCGAGCGTAACGACCAATGGGAGAAGCCAAAGGGCTGGGCCTCAACAAGTGGGAGGGTCTCAAATTGGCTACGCCCCCCCCCCCCCTTAGATCTGTGTCAAGGTGGGATTCGATCAGCACCCCCCCCCCATGAAATCCAAAATCCTTGCCGAAGTATCAAAAATTTGTGTCAAGGTGGAATTCGATCAGCACCCCCCCCCCCGGGGAGCACCTCAGTTTTCTCAGTTAATATTATTTGAACGTTATAAATTTTTTCAACTTGTGAAAATATTACTTGTATTTAATGCTGGGCGATATAATTTGGAACTCTTGTCAAATTTATCAAAATAAAATAGATAATTTATTTTTATTTTTTTCATTTATTCATTACATAACTATATACACTTTCAAATTTCAAATATATACAAAATAAAATCTTATGAACTAGAAATACATAAATATATACAAAATAAAAACTTATAAATAGAAAAATAAATAATCAAATATATATACACTAATTCAATAGTCTCCTTCAATATCACCCCTATAGTATCTAAATGTTGGAGCCGGCACCTCCAAATCCCTAGCCCTTCTTCGAAGTCTCTCTTCGAGGGGTAGGCACCAACACTTGTCCAAATGTTCGGAGGGCCCCCTATAAAAGTGGCCCACCACCTCGCAAAAGAATTTCTTGCTGAAATTGCAGCCTCTGCAAATCCCTTGCCAGCAATCATTCCGATATTGCCGGCAGCTTCTACATCTATGGAAGTGCAGCCTTCTACCCATGCTGCATTCCCGGCATGTTGGGCGGCAGATTCCAAAGTTGGAATTCCTCACCTTTTTAAAACACCTATCGCATCGGGCTCCGGAACTTGGTGTCTGCGCTGGTACAGGAGATGGGGGCCCCGTTCTTGCCGTATTCGCCAACGAGCAACGCTGGCACATTCCCGTGCTGGGATTAAGGTCTCCTGGCACGAAGGCGTCCCCGCAATTGTGGCAGCATATCGCCCCATTCGCGATAAGCGGTCTCACTGCAATAATTGGTTTGTTATCCCAGGCACTCGGATACATATTGACTGAAGAATAATTGAGGAGTTCTTCTCAAACTAGTGGTCGACTCAGGAGTTGAAACCGCTATGACCTCCGCTTTTCAATACTCTTTCCGACTAAGATGGCCGCGGTGACAGTCGCCCTGTCAATTTTCATCTGCCAGCTATCACCCGATATCAGTAGCGTCACTTGCCATCAGTAGCGCCACTTGCCATCAGTAGCGCCACCTGCTATTAAGGCTAATGACCTTGAAACAGGGGCGCCATCTATCACAATCGCTATTATTTACCATACCAAACTATCGCGAAGTGTTCCGTGCCCGTAGTTGATCGTTGAGGTGTTCCGTGTCAGCTGTCATCCGCCATCAGTAGCGCCATCGCCATCTGTCACCCGCCATCAGTCACTCCCACTCTCAGCTAGGAGGGAGGAAAGAGTACAAAAGCGAAGCGCCCACTCGAATTTATCATTCTGCTGCCTGCCTTCCTCTTCGACTAGACCTGCCTACTAGACGCTGCTAGATCAATTGTGAGTATTACCTTTTGACTGTGTATAGTGAATTTGTATATATCCCCATATTTTTGTACTTATGATTTTGTATTATATTCTAAGTGGTGAATCTGGGACTTGTAGATTTCTCTCGTTGTGATAACATCAGAATATTTCTGTTTCTTTGACTCTGAATATTTTTCTCATTGCATTAATATCGAATCATTTTCAAAGTGGAAGAAGTTGGGACTTGAACATTTTTTCTCGTTGTGATAATATTAGATTATTTCTATTTGCCCGACTCTGAATGTTTGTTCCACATTGCTCCAATTTCGAATTATTTTTCAAAGCGGAAAACTCTTACTCTTGTTTTTTTTGCATTACACTAATATTGAATCTTTTTCCAAGTGATAGAATCTGCAAACCGTTTCCATCTTCAACTAATTCTGCTGCCCGCCTTCCTCTTCGACTAGACCTGCCTACTAGACGCCGCTAGATCAATTGTGAGTATTACCTTTTGGTTGTGTATAGTGAATTTGTATATATCTCTAAATTTTTGTACTTGTGATTTTGTGTTATATTCTGAGTGGTGAATGTAGGACTTGTATATTTTTCTCATTGTGATAACATTAGATTATTTCTATTTCTTCGACTCTGAATGTTTTCTCATTGCATTAATATCGAATCATTTTCAAAGTGAAAGAAGCTGGGACTTTAACATTTTTTCTCGTTGTGATAATATTAGATTATTTCTATTTGTCCGACTCTGAATGTTTTTCCTCACTGCTCCAATGTCGAATTATTTTTCCAAAGTGGAAAACTCTTACTCTTGTTTTTTTTGCATTATACTAATATTGAATCTTTTTCCAAGTGATAGAATCTTCGAGTGTTTTCATCTTGAACTCATTCTGTTCGCTGCCTTCCTGTTGGGCTACTCAGACTAGACGCTCCTAGACCAACTGTGAGTATTACCTTTGAAGTGTGTATAGTGAATTTGTATACATCTTCATATTTTTGTACTTGTGATATCGAATTATATTCTAAGTGGTGAATGTAGGACTTGTACATTTTTCTCATTGTGATAACATTAGATTATTTATATTTCTTTGACTCTGAATGTTTTCTCATTGCATTGATATCGAATCATTTTCAAAGTGATAGAAGCTGGGACTTTTGAACATTTTTTTTCTCCTTGTGATAATATCAGATTATTTCTATTTCTCCAACTCTGAATGTTTTTCCTCATTGCTTCAATGTCGAATTATTTTTCCGAAGTGGAAAACTCTTACTCTTGTTTTTTTTCATTATACTAATATTGAATCTTTTTCCAAGTTGTAGAATCTTCAAGTGTTTTTTGGACCCGGTCTAGAAGACACCGTTGCTTGCCCTCCTCTCGAGCTACCACACCACCGGCAAATTTTTTTTGGAGTATTACTTCTGAACCAATTGTAAGTATTTCCTTGTGAGTGCATATAGTGAAATATAAATTTTCGAGTTCTATAACATACTTCATTCTCATTGTGATATAGTCGAGTTTTGCTAAGTGCTATAATAACCTATAACTTATAATATTTTTCTTTGCGATAATTTCATAATTTCTCTATACAATGCAATACACGACTTAACATGTTTTCATTGTTATAGAAAAACGAGATGGCCTTCAACAACTTCGCCGCCGCCGCTCAATCCTCCGCCGCTCCCGACAATTCTGAGGAGCTCCAGCAATTAAGTAGGTTATTTTCAACTCTTTTTCTTGTAACACCATCCTAATATTTTTCTCGAAATTTTTTCAGGCATCAATTCATCATTTTTCGAGAACATCACCATGGACGCATTTGATGTTCCCGAAGATGATATTGATCTTAGAGCTCTTCTCGCTGACACGTATGATAGCATGTGCGGCGACGATACCGTGGGTGCGGCTGGCACCCGGGGTAAGAAGAGGCCGGCGATGTCGCAAGGGGCATCTTCCAAGGGGGCTAAGATGAGCTGTCGCAGGGTGAGTGAATCATCTTCATCGTCGGAGAGTGAGGAGGATATGGCGCTTTCAGACAAAGCGTCAATGTTGGTTGAAAGCCTGCCCGAAGATGACAATGCTGATGATTTCGCGCCACAAACCAAGAAAATGAAGGTTTGTGGCGCGAAATCATCGGGGTCTGTTGGGGGGAAAAGCGTGTCCTCGTCAAAAAGGAAGGTTGCTAACCCCCTTCAACATATCTTTCTCGATGATAGCGAGGATGATTTTGCACCACCACCGCAACCAAAGAAAAAGATCTTTGGTAGCCGTGTTGGTGGAAAGAGGGCGTTATCATCGAGGGCATCGACGTCTTCGAAAGCGTCGCCCAAGGCACCTTCGAAGAAGAGGAAGATTAGCCCGAAGGCGGTTGCGGGGCCTTCTAAGGCCGGCCCTAGCAAGAAGGGCAAATCTTCCTCTTCTTCAATGATACTCCGCAAGTTCCTCAATAATAGTGGCAAGGCAAACCCCTACCGCGGAGGTGATATTGCTGAGTGGTACGCGGAACGGCGTACCGCTCAACAAGAGCGAAAGCCGGCAATCAACGTCCTCAGAGTGGACGTGATCAAGCCGGCTAGTGCTCGAACCAATGCGGACGGTGATGCGATCGCCGCCATTGATGAGGGAACCAGTGGAGTAGGCGCCGTGGGTGATGCACCGGAAGTGGCTAATGCCAATAAAATTGAACAGTCTGGAAGCATCAGCATCGTCACCATCTCCGACGATGAAGGTGCTACTGCTGCTGAGGGCGCGGATGTTGGCGAAAACAATGGTGGTGATGCCATCGTTCATGAGGCTGCAGTTGCCGCCACTCCGCCGCCTGATGACGAAGTCATCACCATCGTTGTTTTCGCCGACGCCGCGCCACCTCATGGAGATGCCACCCCGCGACCTCCCCAACAACCATCGCCGGCGCTGGAGGCAGAGGTTGCGGCGACGCCCCCATCATCCCCACCACCACCATCGCCATCGCCAGCAGCTGAGGCGGAGGTTGCGACACCATCCCCGGCGGGTATTGCGTCACCCTCGCCGCTAGGGGAGGATGTGCCGCCGTCGCAGCCGTCGCCGCCATCTTCACCGGCAGCTGGAGGTGCGGCTTCGCCTTCACAGGCGGAGAGTGAGGATGCCGCGCCGCCGACGCCTTCCCCGTCAAACAGCATTCCGCCGGGACCAGTACTGCCTTCCACCCAATTGCGAAAATATGACGTCGAGTTGAGGCAGTGGTTGGCAGTGATGAGCAACCGCAAAACGAGAACCCTTCACGACAACGCGCAGGTTGAAGCTCAGCTGGTTGAGATTGAAGCTCAGCTGGCTGAGATTTTAGCTCAGAAAGCTGAGCTTCAGCGAATTTCTGCAATGCAGAAAGAGAGCATAGCCGAAATCGATGTGGAGGTTTCTCGTTATGGGGGACATGCCGACGCGAATGCTGTTTTACTGGGGAAGGAAACCTAGTTGTATATAGTTTTTGTAAATTTTAGTTAAGGTCCTAATTGTAAATAGTTTTTGTAAATATAAATTAAGATGTATATATATTTGTAAGTATGTAAATAAATTATTGTAAATATTAGTAAAAGATGTGTGTATATAAGGATGATTGTGTATATAGTTGAAAATAAAGTTTTTATAAATATAAATAAAGGTGTATATAGTTGTGAATATATATTTATGTTTGTGTTCATCATATTATTTGCAAATTTTCATAATAAAATATATTAAATTCTGATGCGACTTTTTCTTATTGGGTGAAAATTGGGTAGGAAAGAAATAGACGATAGAAAATGTCAACAGACTCATTTATTGAAAAAAAAATTAAATACTTCAAACAATTGCAGATTTATCAAGCCAAGAATTGTGCTCTTCAGAAAATCCTAGCCACTTGACAAATATCTTATTCCCCTTCGTTTTCAACACTTTTTCAACTAGATATGCATTTGGCTCAGCTGTTTTCAACAATTCCAATTCATAAAAGCATCCCTTGATAGGGCGACCTTTGACATCTTTGATGTTGTATGTCGTCGGATTGGTAATATTCACTTTAGATATGGTGAATAATTCTGTGGAAAAATTGGCTGAGTATCCTTTTTCGAAAACTCCTTTGAATTTGCTTATTCTGACAACATCTCCAACATTATATTTTGCTGGTGGCGCTATTTTCAGGTGGCTATATACTTTAAGTATTGTTGAAGGTGTTACGTCAGCAGGTTTCATACCAATTGTTCTATGTTTTCTATTATTATACTCGTTAGCAAAATTTGCGAGAATGTCGAGCCACTTATAGTCACCTCTGGCGGAGAATTCTCTATAGATCCAAGTCTTCAATGTTCTAATTACTCGCTCCACAATAGCTGCTTTCATTATACTATAAGTTGAATAGTGATTGATCTTATATCTCTGCATCAAATTTTCGAAGCGTGAATTGTAGAATTCTTTGCCTAAATCACTTTGAATATTTTTTGGAGAATATTCAGCTCGCTTCAGCACTTTTTCCATAGCTTTTGTCACTTCCACACCAGTTTTATTTTTTATCGGTTCAACCCATAAATATTTTGAATAGCAATCGATAACGAATAGTATATATCGATAGCCCATATTCTCATCTGCATATATTTGCATTTCAGCCAAATCAATTTGCCACAGGTCAACAAATCCTTTGATTATCGTTCTCCTCCTTTTGAAGTTACGCCTCGCGGGTTTGTGTAATTCATTAGCAATCGCCCTTTTGGTTGGGCTTATTTTCATCTTCCACTTCGTAGATTTCCCGCTGCGATTACTTCGGCTTTCATTCATATACTAATAACTAATCTTCCAAACTCACATATACATATGGCGCTCGCACTTTGAAAAATCAACGTATGATACCTTCTTCACGCAATTCCTCTATTATCGACATTATTTCATTATCATGCCCTGTATGCCCAACCATTTTAGAACTCCACAATAATCGGAGACGTTCCACCAATTCTGCAGCATCATTCCAATAAACAAATTCTTTCCGTTTTCTATTCAGAACTTTTTTGCGCGGTATTGCCTCCACTACTCCTTTACCGCCTTTGATATCAAATCGTTGAGGATTACTCCTCATATAATGTGGACTATCTATAAGAGGTTTGATGATTTGTCGATATTTCTTTTTCGAGTTAGAGGATTCAGCATTCAAACCTCCTCTAATATCATAATTTTTATATGCGGATCCTGTAGTCTTCAGAATGGAGGTATATATCTGCTTATCTCGATCGCTAATAGATCCAGGTGCTTGATTCATAAAAATCAAATCATATAGTTCAGAAGAAGCTGGAAATACCTTACTCCTTCTATTATCACGCCATAATTCGATTTGATCGTTCAAAAAACGGATTTCCATATTACCCATCCTTAATTTACCCGTTTTGGGATCGATACGAACACCATATACTGTATCATAATTAGATTTTCCAGTTTTCAAGTTATCCAAATGCTGCTGCACTCGATCTTGTAGAGTTGTTGTATCAATAGCGGTAGTATTATCGCTAGAAATATGTGAAGTTGATGATGTTGGTGGTGTTTCCATCATTGTCACATAATCGAGTTCGCTCTGCATCAATTGCGAATTTTTGCTGGAATTTCCAGATTCCAAATGTTTATCAAACATTTCTGTAGCATCTCCCACCGTTTTCCTACGCATCGGCGTAGAATGGTGCGTAGGCTGCGGTATTTTAAGGATAGGTGGTACTTTCAGACCCGATATTTGGGAGGGGGCTATCGCTACCGCAGCAGCTTCTGAGATAGCTTTCAATGGTTTCGTTAGCGGTTTGTATACCTTCTCAAGCATTGTCTGATCGCTGAGGTGGGCGCTCTTCAAACTTTTGAATTTTTTTCTCACCGCATCAGTTGCTTCGACAAGTTTCTGCTTGAGACATATTTCATCCATTTTTTCACTGCTAGATGCGCTCATTTTGCCATCCAGCGATCGAATGATTCAACCACATCAGGGTATCACGGATATATGAAGCAATCAAACCCTTTTCTATAGCGTCCCTCGCAAATCTCACTATCCTTATCGATAACGAGAAAACCATATTTATCCGTCCAACTATGTGCGCACATATCCCGAAATTGATTGAATGTCACATCTGGGGATACATGATCGGAAAATATGTGATGAAGATTCATTTCGTCCTGTTTGAACATGATTATGAAATTCGCATTATCGCGAATTAGTTGTTTAGGCACTCTCGAATATGTTTGAGCAAGATAGAAACAATCGACATTCCTATGACGCCCCATCGAAAAATAAGATCTAATCACGTCCTGTTTCTCACATATAACATCATCGAATATAAATATACTCTCAGGTTTTGCATCGGCAGGTTCAACTATGTCTGCATTGTTACTGTAAGTGTGATAACCCAACCCCTTTATCGGTTCCAATACTTTACGTAAATACTCATACTTGGGTTGATACAATGATTTTGAATAGAGGTATATGTTGGCGAATCGTAAGCCATTCTGATTGGTGAGCAGTGATATCATAACATTCGTCTTGCCACAATTCGATGGACCAATAATCAAACTTCGAATTGTATTGGGAAATAGATCCCCATGCCTACGCTGTGGAATTGCACTATTTCCTAACCCAACTTTTTCATCAAAATTTTCCACACTGAATGTCTCATTTTGTCGAACAATCTGCATCATGCGACTGCCAAGTACTTTATAATGATCTGCGAGTGTCGCAAAGCTCATTTATATTATGAACACCAAGCGATACACTTCAACAAAGAAAAAAAGTTGGCGTATTTGTCGTAAGGGGAAAACAACAAATATAATGAAGGGAAAAAGGCGCTTTGGTATGGGGTGCGGCGGTAGTGTGCTGAAAAGGAAGAAGAAGCGGACCACGCCCAAACGCATGAGAAAGATAGCTTTTGGATCGGGAATAGTGCACAAAGTTCGACATGCGCTACGCCAAATGGGGAACAGGGGAACGCTCAACAGAAACTTGGGTGAAACAACTCTAAAGGCCGTCGGTGCAGCTAAAAAATTCGTGAGAATGGCAGGAGGAAGGAGAAATATTCGAACACCCCGCATAATACCAATCCCCAAAGTTGGCGGCATTCTCCCACTAATCCCAATTTTTGCGGGATTATCAGCATTGGGTAGTTTGGCTGCAGGCAGTGCAAGCGTTGTTCGTGCTATCAATTCCGCCAAAGAAAGTAAGGAAAAACTCGCTGAGGCGAACCGCCACAACACACATATGGAGGCTATTGCTCTAGGTAAAATGGGCAAAGGGGTCTATCTGAAACCATACCGCAAAGGGTTGGGTATCTATTTGAAGTCCCAAACTCCAAAAAACTAGATGGCCTACCTCGAAGGGCTTTAACAGATGTGGACCTATCACGACATATAAAAAAGATAGGAATACAGAACTTTCGAGGTATATATATATGAGGGATAATTTACCCTCATCCGGCCCATATCGTACAGAATCCGCCATATTGAATTTAGATAGCGAACAAGGCGATGGCACACATTGGGTTGCATATAAAAAAAGCGGTAAAGTAGTCGAGTATTATGATAGCTATGGCGATTTACCCCCACCAAAAGAGTTGGTGAAATATCTGAATAGAGGGCCGCAGGCGCTTAGAGCTACCAAAATAGTATATAACTATGAGCGCCAACAAGAATACAACACAGTCTGGTGCGGGCATTTGTGCTTGAAATTTCTCTCGAAGAAGAACACAAACGAAAAGTAGCTCATCATGGATCGAGAAAGCATCAAAGAAATGGCCCATGCGTTGTTAGCTTACTCTAAATCACGCTCTCTCTTAAAAATGACTGAGAAAGAACTCGCCGACCTACCAAAGGAAGTACTGATCGGATTGGCCTCCCAAGAAATAGCTCTAGTATGGGATAAGCTACCGCAACGATTGAAAGACGATCCAGAGGTGTCGAAATATCAATTTTGTGAGGATCATCATGGTGGCGATCAGAAAAGCAATAATCAACCAGGCGGTGGTGATGTCAACGATGGACCAATACCTCGAAAAGTGTTTTGCTGCTTTTGTCGAATGAAAATGTAGATGTGGCAATATGTAATAAAATTTTTTATATATAAATGATTATCAATGCGAAAATAAAAACATTCTTCAATGTCACGCATAGCGATCAAGTTGCAGCTGTTGAATGTTCATTGAGGTTCGTTACCCATTTTCGCCGTTTTCTTTACACACCACCAACATTATGTCGCAAACATTCACCATATCGGGCGGCCATAGCGTTTTGAGCGCTGATTTTTACCCACCAATTGAACTTGATGCGAGAAGAACTTATGGTTTGGGATTACATGGCTTTTATTCTTACAATTCCATAGCCAATATAGATGAGACAAATAACGCTTTGGGTTATTGGGATGAGAAAGAAGGTCGCATCTCTGAGAACTTGAAAATGATTCATATACCACCGGGCGCCTATGAAATAGAAGAAATCAATAGAGTTATACAAGAAGCTATAGCATCTTCGAACCCCTCCTCTGATAGTAAAAAAAGTAAAAATAATATTGAATTTTATCTTCGCGCTAATAATAACACTCTAATGTGTGAAATGAAATCTTCATATGGAATTATGTTGTCAGTTGAGAATTCCATAGCCGAAGTGTTGGGTTTCGAGCAAAAATTCTACCCATCCAACTTTCTACATAAATCCACCAAGCCGGTGAAAATTATTAAAGTTCGCCTAATACGCATCGATTGCAATATCACGAGCGGGGCGTACCTGAATGGGGAAGAGGTTCACACGTTGTATGAATTCGACATCAATGTGGATCCTGGATATAAGCTGTCGAAGGAACCGAAAAACATTATATATCTACCAATCAGCCCGACCGGACGTCAGTCTATCGATAACATTACACTGAGAATTTTGGATGATGAAAATTGTTTGGTCGATTTCCGAGGAGAGAAGATTATTGTGAAGCTTGAACTGAAACAACTAGATTGATCTCGAAAAATAGCAGAGAAAAGATGGGGTTCTGCTTCGGTAACCAATCAAAGCGCATATCCATTCCCACACCCCATAATGACCGCAGAAATAATAAAAAGAAGTGTAAACGCGGTCGCGGATTCATTCGCAATCGACGTCTCAATCAGACAAGGCGGCATCATAACCTATCTGAGAGCGATATTGATTTCTTGAAATCTATCGGACTGAAAGTGCTACAGAAAAAATAGAGATGGTTTCCACAACTTCTACTAGCCTCCAATTGGAAGTGTTTGATGAACCAATCTTCGATCATTCCCTAATCAGCCTGCATGAACACACATACAAACCATATGGTTCACCATCATTCAAGAACTCTGACGAAATAAGAATAGCTGTCAACTTTCAAGATTTGATATTAGATATCGCAGAGAGCTACATCTACATCGAAGGAAAATTCATACCAGATGATTTCACAGCAGATTGCTATTTATCCAATAATGCTTTAGCATTCCTCTTCGACGAAATTCGCTATGAGATGGGTGGCGAACAAGTGTGTATGATTCGAAAACCAGGCATCACTACAGCTATGAAATGTATGATCTCCTATGGGGAATCGAATAAAAAATTTCTAGAGACCCTCGGTTGGGGAATTGATGATGATAATCAACCGATCCTAGACAAAATCAATCACGTATTCAGCGGAAAATTACCACTCAAATACTTGATGGGATTCGCTGAGGACTATAATAAGGGTGTCTTGAATATAAAACAAGAGTTGATACTAATCATTGCTCGCTCATTCAAAAACTCCTACATGGGAGTAGTTAATGCGAAAATAGAAATTGATAAGATTGAATGGAGAATAAGGCATATCATGCCGTCAGATAAACAAAAACTCAAACTATTGAATCGCATCAATAAAAGTTCCACTGCGAAGATAAAAATAGCATATAGGATGTGGGATTTGTATGAGTTACCAGCTATCCGTGAAACATCTTCAGACATTTGGGCTGTCAAAACTACCAACAGCCTCGAGCGACCGCGATACATTATCATAGGATTCCAGAAATCTACTAATACGGATGATGTATCTCAAGATGCCACCCAATTCATTAATGCTGACATTAATAATATTCGAGTGTATTTGAATTCAGAAGTATACCCATACGAGCGGTGGAATTTAGAATTCGATAGGAAGTTGGATGCTATAGCCTATTATGCTTACGAAAATTTCCAAAAGAGTTACTACGGTAAAGATATGAGTGAGCCGATGATGGGTATAGAAGAATTCAGGAAGAACCCATTATTTATCATCGATTGCAGCCATCAAGCTGACGCCATGAAATCCTCAACAGTAGATATCAAATTGGAATTTGAGACTCGCAAATCAAAATTTCCAGCCAATACAAGAGTGTATGCGCTCATTCTACATGATGCAGTCATGACATATAGCGCTCTAGATGGCTCCATACAGATGGGTGTGTGAACGAAGAATTATGAAGCTATGATCAGATGAATCACTACCACCATAGTTTAAGATATATATTTGTAGCAGATTTTTTTTCTGATAATAAAAGTTGTAAAATGTCGAATAATGTTTTATTTTTCCTATTATGTACAATGATTGAAATAGTGAGTCTAAAGACTATAAGAGTATACTAGACACCCCCTTGTACCCCGCCACCTTCTTGTTCTTCCCCAACTTCCTCTTCCCCTTCTTCGCCTTCTTCGCCTTCTCCACCTTCTTCTTCTTCTGAAGCTTCCCTCAAACCGTATTTTTCGATGATGGTAGTTGGTAGGAATTCAACTAAATCATGAAGGAAGCATTCCAAACCCTCCTTCACCATTGCTTCAAGAAACTGCTCCAAAGTTATACTCCCGTGTTCTAGGCGACTGCATAGAAAATGACCGATTTTATATCGATCAGCATCCGCTAAAATCTCTCGGGCTCGTTCTTGATTGAAACATGCGCTCATATCATAGTTGGCTGCATGGAGTGAATCACGCTCCAAATCGATGAGTTCACATTTAAGTCTGCTGACTGCTGATTCGATGTCTTCAGCAGCTGGCCAAAACTGGCTAGAATAGTGCATCCACATATCCTTAGAAGTTGAGTACTGGAGTCTACAAATAAATAAACAAAAAAAGAGTTCAGGAGATAATTCGACAAATACGTTTCATATTACATAGCTCATACCCTCAGCTTAAAAAAAACTACTCACCATAAATGGTAAATGCGACGACGAGGGTGGCGAGAATGTAAGAACTACTATATACATATAATCTTTAAACTCCCTTTCACTAATACTAAACTAATCATAAAAATAATTCAATTATTTACTGAGGCGAAGTCTCGCTAAGGGGTATTTCTTTTATGCCGAACCTCATAAGCGTTCGCGTTTTCGCACCAGCATATGACGGTTCACTCTGCCCCAGGTATGCTATTGTATAAGGCCCGCGGGAGTTGATCAAATGGAGATCGCTTTCTTCAATCACATCTGAAACTCTTTTGGGCAACCAACTTTTCACAGTTTCCCCACTTTCTTCATCTAATAATATAACGGTGGCAGATCTACCAAATCTAGTTTCAAATATTGTCATTTTCTTGATCAGATAAGGCTTATTCAAGACCAGCGATGATATCAGCACTTGCTTGGTGAATTCATACCCTTCAGCGATTTGATTATTGATCGCGATCAAATCAATTTTAGGTGAACCCATCTCTAGATTAAACACGTGAAAGAGAGTACAAAAGAATATATAGAATATAGGAATTTACTTACATAAAAATAACACTTGTTATCACGCAAGGACACACGCACGCTTTACGAGTCAATATTTATTTCTATTGATTGCTAGTTATGCTGCTGCTACTGCTTGTGACAACTATAGCATTGAATCGCCAATTTATAGGAACTCCCCCACTCTCACAAACGCGATCTTGAACTCTCGTGGGGGAATGGCGCATGCGCATGCGACAGCAGTGTTCAAGGTCGCACCCCCTCCCATTTCAGAGGTGTGGAAACACAAGGTCACGCTCACAGAAAAAAGAAAGCCCTCCTCAAGGACGCGCTCTTCTCAAGGCCACAGCAACTCCCAAGGGCACCCTCCTCTCAAGGTCGCCAACTCGAGGTCACTCCTTCCAAGATCGCATCAAGGTCATTCACCCCAAGGTCATTCCTCTCAAGGTCACTCATCCCAAGGTCATTCACCCCAAGGTCACTCCTCCCAAGGTCACTCCTCCCAAGGTCATTGACCCCCCAAGGTCATTGACCCCCCAAGGCCACGTGGGGGTGTGTGACCTTGGGAGGAGGTCTAGAATCGGCATAAAACATCTACTAACCATTTAAACTTCTGTTCGATTCAGTCGCTAGTATGTGTAACGGAAGAACAGTTACCTGGTGAGTATAACTATATAAACATAATCGAATACAACCCAGATACGATGATTGTTCAATCTATCCATTTGACCTTCTTCTCGATTCGGTCGCTTGTATGTGAAGACGAAAGAACAGTAACCTGGTGAGTATTTCTATATAAACATCACCACGATATAATAAAACACAACTCAGTTACAATTATCGTTTTGTCTAACCATTTAACCTTCTGTTCGATTCAGTCGCTAGTATGTGTAACGGAAGTACCGTCACCTGGTATGTATCACTATATATACAGTATTGCGATATAATCGGATACCACCCTGATACATTGATTGTTCAGACTATCCATTCAACTTTCTGTTCGTTTCGGTCGCTCGTATGTAAAACAAGAATACCGTCACCTAGTGTGTATAACTATATACACAGCATAACATCATAATCGAATACAACCCATATACTATCCATTCAACCTTCTGTTCAATTCAGTCGCTAGTATGTGTAACGGAAGAACAGTTACCTGGTGAGTATAACTATATAAACATAATCGAATACAACCCAGATACGATGATTGTTCAATCTATCCATTTGACCTTCTGCTCGATTCGGTCGCTTGTATGTGAAAACGAAAGAACAGTAACCTGGTGAGTATTTCTATATAAACATCACCACGATATAATAGAATACAACTCAGTTACAGTTATCGTTTCGTCTAACCATTCAACCTTCTGTTCGATTCAGTCGCTAGTATGTGTAACGGAAGTACCGTCACCTGGTTAGTATCACTATATATACAGTATTGCGATATAATCGGATACCACCCAGATACATTGATTGTTCAGACTATCCATTCAACTTTCTGTTCGTTTCGGTCGCTCGTATGTAAAACGGGAATACCGTCACCTAGTGTGTATAACTATATACACAGCATAACATCATAATCGAATACAACCCATATACTATCCGTTCAACCTTCTGTTCGATTCGGTTGCTCGTATGTATAACGGAAGAACAGTAACCTGGTGAGTATTTCTATATAAACATCACCACGATATAATAGAATACAACTCAGTTACAATTATCGTTTCGTCTAACCATTTAACCTTCTGTTCGATTCAGTCGCTAGTATGTGTAACGGAAGTACCGTCACCTGGTGTGTATCACTATATATACAGTATTGCGATATAATCGGATACCACCCTGATACATTGATTGTTCAGACTATTCATTCAACTTTCTGTTCGTTTCGGTCGCTCGTATGTAAAACAAGAATACCGTCACCTAGTGTGTATAACTATATACACAGCATAACATCATAATCGAATACAACCCATATACTATCCATTCAACCTTCTGTTCAATTCAGTCGCTCGTATGTGTAACGGAAGAACAGTTACCTGGTGAGTATAACTATATAAACATAATCGAATACAACCCAGATACGATGATTGTTCAATCTATCCATTTGACCTTCTGCTCGATTCGGTCGCTTGTATGTGAAAACGAAAGAACAGTTACCTGGTGAGTATTTCTATATAAACATCACCACGATATAATCGAATACAACTCAGTTTCAATTATCGTTTCGTCTAACCATTCAACTTTCTGTTCGATTCAGTCGCTAGTATGTGTAACGGAAGAACAGTTACCTGGTGAGTATAACTATATAAACATAATCGAATACAACCCAGATACGATGATTGTTCAATCTATCCATAGTAGTGTACCTAGGCGGGTACCAGCTCAAGATGGCCGCCATAAAGGCGGGAAATTCAAATTTCGCTGACGTCATCAAAGATGGCCGCCATGGGACAGCTGTCACATGTCAACTGTCATATGTCAACTGTCATATGTCAACTGTTATATGTCATATGTCTACTGTTTAGTGTTCCATGCCGCTGTGTCAACTGTCAAGTGTTCCATGCATCTGATGATCAGATGTAGTATGGAAACGCAACGCGTCATAGACTACCCGACCAATCAGAAGCCGCCATACCCCCTTGGCCCCCTTAGACCTCCGCTGTACCCTCTTAACCCCCTTAGGCCTTCGCTGTACCCCCTTGGCCCCCTTAGGCCTTCGCTGTACCCCCTTGGCCCCCCTCAGGTCTTCGCTGTACCCCCTTGGCCCCCTTAGGCCTTCGCTGTACCCCCTTGGCCCCCCTCAGGTATTCGCTGTACCCCCTTAGCCCCCTTAGGTTTTTGCTATACCCCCCCTGACCCCCCATAAGACTGCGCCCCCTTAGCGCTCCGCATCCGGAAACATCTCATGACGTCATATTTCATTTAAAAAAATCCTTCTATCGGCGGGATTTGAACTCCAGACCACCGGATTACGAGTCCGATGCGTTCCCACAGAGCTACGACCACTATATAATTTAATTGCAGTCAATGTCGATGCAACGTTATCGCACAGCGTGACGTAGTCGAGCAGATCCGTCCCAAAGATAAGAGAACGTAGCAACCTCGGCAAGCGGGGAGCAGGGAAACGAACAATGGCTTATTCATTCATTTAATATCAGTGTATTGATAGACATAATCGCATTCAAGGTCAGGTTCGCTGCATTCCAATGATGACTCAACATGCAGATCCATGGAGCAGGAAAAGGAACAATGGCTTATTCATTCATTAAACATTAGTGTATTAATAGACATAATATTTCGCAAGACGTTACAAAGATAATAGACGACAAAGCGACTGACACTGTTGCCAGACGTTTGAAAAAATAAGGCATTGATGCCAGACTTTCAAAAATATCTGGAAATATACCATAATGCACCTACAGCTTACCCAAGTGGAATCCGAACCATAGATGGATAACGTCTGAAGTATAACAGGGTGTGGCTGCCTGAAATTAGGCGTCTGATATCTGACGTATGACGTCATCGTTTCAAAATATCGAAAGGTCACCAACTGTTTAGTTATTTCCATCTGAACCACAACGTGTGATTATTCAAAATTGATGGATAACGTTTGACGTATTACAGGGTGTCAACCTGAAGTCAGGCGTCTGACATCTGACGTATGACGTCATCATTTCAAAATGGCCGCTGAAATCGGGAGATCACTAACTGTTTAGTAATTTCCGTATTATGAAGGTAATATACATACAGCTTACACAAGTAGAATCGGAATCACCACGTCTGAATACTCAAAATTGATGAATAAAGTTTGACGTATGACAAAGTGTGGCTGCCTGAAGTTATTTATTATTTAGTAATTTTCGTATTAAATATACCTACAGCTCACACAAGTAGAATCCGAACCACAGCATTGATATCGACGCAACAGAATTCATGAACTCGTTAATATAAATATGTCAATGACAAAATGATTGATTTTCTCTACGAATTATCAAAAAATATTCACTTCCGGTTTATTAAAAAGCGACATAGAGAAAAACTAATGTTTTATTCGTGATCCCCATGACGTGTAAACTTCAAAAACATCAACTTCCGGTTTCACTTCCGGTTTCCATTTTTCCACTTAACATAGTCATGTGGGTACTCTGAGAGAAGGATTTTTCACGGACATTCCAAATATATCATTTTACCTATGTACAAAGTCTCAAGGTTAAAGAGATATCAATCAAAATAAATCGAAATAATGAAAAAATCTATGTAAACAATTCACAAACTCTTCGTGTAATGATTTTCTAGTCGATCCAGCTTTTCGACGAGTTATCAAAAAATATCCACTTCCGGTTCATCAAAAATCGATATAGAGAAAAACTAATGTTTTATTCGTGATCCCCATGACGTGTAAACTTCAAAAACATCAACTTCCGGTTTTACTTCCGGTTTCTATTTCTCCACTTAACATAGTCATGTGGGTACTCTGAGAGAAGGATTTTTCACGGACATTCCAAATATATCATTTTACCTATGTACAAAGTCTCAAGGATAAAGAGATATCAATCAAAATAAATCAAAATAATGAAAAAAATTTATGTAAACAATTCATAATCTCTTCGTATAATGATTTCCTGGCTGATCCAGCTTCTCGACAAATTATCACAAAATATCCACTTCCGGTTCATTAAAAAGCTATATAGAGAAAAACTAATGGAATATTCGTGACCCCCATGACATGTAGACTTCAAAAACAACAACTTCCGGTTTCACTTCCGGTTTCCATTTTGTTAGAGGACAGGGTCATGTGGGTACTCATTGAAAAGGTTATTTCACGTACATTCCTAATATATTAACTTACCTATATACAAAGTCCCAAGGTTTGCGAGATATCAATCAAAATTTCTCGAAATATTGATAAAACAATAAAAACTGTTCACCATCTCTTTGAGTACTGCTTTTCTAACCGATCTATCTCCTTGATGAATTATCGAAAAATATCCTCTTCCAATTCGTAAAAAATCGAGATAGAGGAAAAATGATGAGATGTTAGTGAACCCATAACGTTCGGACATCGAAACAACAACTTCCGGTTTCACTTCCGGTTACAATTTTTTCAGTAAACAGAGCCATGTGGGTACTCTGAGAGAAGGATATCTCACGGACATCCCGAATATATCAACTTACCAATATACAAAATCTCAAGGTTTGCGAGATATTGACGAAAATTGGTGAAATAATCAAAACAACACTGTTACACGCAAGAAAGTGCTATGGAGAGTCGATTTGAGTCCACGGTTAACTCATGTTTCTATTTTATTAATCAATATTCTAGTAGGAGACTATAATTTTTGTACAACTCATATCAAAAAACGCCATTCACACCATTCTGAAACCTTTCTAGGTAAAATGATAAGAAGAAAATCGATAATACATTTTGAGGTAATCAATAACACATGGAATATAATCGGAAATCTCAAGGTGAATGTCTTAAGGTCATAGAGTTATCAAAATCTCCAAAAAAATAACTCTGATCAAGGTATGTTTATATATTCCAAGGCTATATAACTATTGAGATCACATTATATTGGAACCAGATACTTCAATCATTAATCTTCTCAATAAATATGTCTCGAAACAGATATAATTTTCTATATTCAGGACTGCACTTCCAGCATCGACAACACATGGAACATAATCGGAAATCTCGAGGTGAATCTTTCAAGGTGAAAGAATTATTGACATCTCAAAAACGGAGCTCTGATCAAGGTATAGTTATAAATTCCAAGACTGTATTACTATTCAGATCAAATTATATTGAAGCCAGATACTTCAATCATTAATCACCTCAAAAAATATGTCTCGATACAAATATACTTTTCTATAATAAGGATTGCTCTTTCAGCAGAGAGAATATGTGTTGACGTCTGCAGAAATCAATGTTTTCATATACAATATTTTCGATAGCTCCAACAATGGAACCAACAGAATGATAAATATTTTCGATAGCTCCAACAATGGAACCAACAGAATGATAAAAGCTATCTAGTCTGGAAGAAATATACTGGGTGTATAAGAAATGACACTTAGTGTTTTGAATAGGTGTACCGTTCGAAAAAATACAAATATACTGACTGATACAGATACGTTTGAAAGGTAGAATTTGATAGTTGATGCTCAACGACTGGAACTTGAGAGCCTTGGTCACGTGAGGATGGTTATAGTTATATTATGATCAGTGACGAAATGAATTTTATATTGATGAATTATTGAAAAAGTATTCTAATATAGGAGAAAATAAATCATACATTTATGATCCTCATGATGAAAAGAGCACAAACTTTTGGTTTTACTTCCGGTGTCACCATTTTTCCAGTGAACAATGTTATATGGGTAATTCAGAAGAATGATTTTTCACGGACATTTCAAAAAGTTAACTTGCATATATTCTGAGTCTTAAGGCTTGCGGGATATAAACAAATTGTTATTTATTGATAAACATTCGATAACAATGACAAACGTAACGAATACAGCACACATATGTCTCGCAAATACAAAACACGCGCAGACGTCGCATTCTTATCAAAAAAGTGTCGAAAACGAATAATGGCACGACGAAAAGTCACGCATGCGTCTTACATACATCATACTGACGTCGTGTATCCGTCGAACATCTATCAAACAACGCCATCTAAAAACCTTGAATACGATGATTTCCATAAGAAAACGTCACGCATTCATCGAAAACAAGTAGAAAACATCAAAATTCATCACTTAAAAGTCACGCATACAACACAAATGCGTCGAATATTCGTCGTACAAACGTCACACCTCGTCGAAAATCCATCAAACAGCGTGTGAAAACCCCATAAAAACGTACTGACTGCATCTGGCATCTGACATTTGGTGTCCCAACATTTGACGTACTAAGATTTCCGTAGTTTACCAACATAACGTTGTAGATATAAATATAATTAAAATTCAACCTTTCGTTCAGTCAAAAGTTAAAAAAAAATTGAAGCGATGATGAGAATTTCAAAACATATGACAATCATTGAAGAACGTCGAAAACGTTGAAAAAAAAACATTCCGCATACGTCGTGCATACGTAGCGCATACGTCATAAATACGTCGTTAAAACGTCGCGCCTACGTCGAAAATCCATGATACAACGTGTAAAAACCTTGAAATGATAAGCATGACAAGACAGCATTCATCGAATAACATTGAATATTTAAAAAAAAACTTCACGCATTCGTCGTACATACATTGTACATACACCGCGCAGACGTCGTGCCTTCATCAAAAATCTATCAAAGAACGTATAAGAATTTAAAACCAATTGATAGCATGACGAAACGTCAGGCTTGAGTCATACATACATTGCATCGACGTCGTGTCCTTGTCAAAAATCAATCAAACAACGTGTGAAAACGTTCAAAACGATTAATGAATCTGATAAACGTCACTCATCCATTGAAAAAACATCACGTATGCGTCGTACATTCGTCGAAAATGCGACGTACATACCGATGTAAACATCGCATAAGCCTTCTGAAGTACGACTTTCAGATGCAATTATTAAAATTGACATAAATTTATACAACATTCATACAATTTCACACCTTAATCAAACTAAGAAATCAAACATAAATAAATTCAAAAATCAATAAATGAAAAATTCAGTATGTTCAGATTATTTAAATGAGAAATATCATATGACAGATTTATCATTACAATCGAACCACTAAGATCAAGCTCACGTGGAGATATCTCAATTCGACTGATAAAATTCAACGTGTGATATATTAATGAGAGTAACGTACTAGGTGTGACATTTCAACGACTGGGGCATACTGTAGGAGTGATATACCCCCGAACGACATTTGATGGGTGACATATCAACGTTAAAATGAATTTCATGTAGTACTTCAACGGATTTTTTTATGAAGATTATAAATATCGACTACACGAAAATTGTAGGGATGTCATTGAAAAATTCAACGACAGACGACAAAGCGTACTAGAAGCAAGAAAGGCGAGTAATTGACAGATTCGACGATAGGGTCGATAGGAGTGAGTGAGTCATAGACGAATGACTCGGTGTTGAAACCAGATTATTATGATACAGGGTGATACAAAATTCTCAATGAATCATGACATGGAATATTCACTTCCGGATGGCGGAAGATCTACGTGTATTTGTATGAAGAGGACGTAAACAAAATTTCCACATACACATATGGGTGTGGTATCTGACCGAATAGCTATGTTTAAAACTTCAATTATAATTATTAACATCAGTTTTGAATTCGTTAAATTATGGTTACATGAAAATAGGACAGTATGTGACATGATACATCAAGACTATATTCATTTCATTATTGCTTCCAAATTCAAGCTGATCTATGTAATGAAATATGTATAATGAATCATTTTTCACCACCACTTCTACAATAATTCACCAACAGATTTCACCCTCAATGAAAAAACCATACACTTAGTTGAAAAGCCTCGATATCAATATAATGATGGATTCAGGAATGGTAGTAAATGGAATAACATCAAACCTAACGTCATACATGACGTAGAACCTGACATCATACGCGACGTCTGAGACGTGCGTAAGACGTTAGACTCAGGTTTTCGATCGAGTAAGCTTCATGAATGTGGAAGAGGATCGTTTGCTAGGTCACACTTTTTTTTTCAAGTTTTCAAGAAATTCGCAAATTCATTAAATGGATCTGGTGGTAACAATAATCATTTTATAAAAACTAAAAAAATAATCCACTTTTATCTTTATAATTTGGTAAATGTTATACATAATAATTCCTAGAGGAAAAATAAAAACGAAGAATTACAGATTTTTATATATATTTCTCACACATTATTCAAATCTCTCAATACATTCATTTTATGAAGGAACAAATATTCCCTGAGTGCATTACTTACTAAACTGTCATTTGATATTTCACAAAATGAATACAGAGTTTCAAAATAATCCATATAACCAGCATCTTTATTGAAAATCGATTTAATCAAATTCAAAATATTATTATAAAATGTACAGAAGTTCATGTTTTCCAGTAAAACCACCCGATGGCCCACTAAACTTCGATGAACTTGAAGGATCTGCGTAGCATCCTCGACATCGATAAGGAACTCGACATCATGTTTTTTGACGAGTAGACATTTGATCCCATCAAACACCAATTGTGATACTTTGCAGAAATCTCCACATGGAAACGTTACTGGCTCATATTCATCTTGGTGGGTTGATAACTTCTCGTAGAAAAAATTGTCCAATGCTCGTTTCAGTAAATCAGTGAAAGTTTTCCATTCCGTTGTACAAAAAGATTGTTTATTTGGTTTGTATGGTTGTGATAAAATTATAGATGGATTGAATTTTCTTGCTGGACTCAAACCCACCCCTACCTGGAAGGCTCTCAACTGGAATAATGTGTAGAGTAGGTAATGTTCCTCGGCTCGGGCTGCATTTTCGTACATCTCCAACACTTCATCTAATTCTTGATGATATTCCGCACTATTGAAAGATGCTTCGGTGAAATTTGAATCAATATCGTCTTCTGACACACTCACATAACCACTATCTCGACTTGATGTTGACATGATAGACTAAGTAAAAATACTTTCAGACTGAGATCAATTTCATGTATCTATTTATAGTCCCCCTCCACATTCGAGAACAATAGAGTTGAAATCATTATTGCGAGATGAATCTTGACATATCAAATATGAGAATAATGCTGATTCAAGTAGAATAGCAGAAAAACAAAGGTATTTCATGAATGCGTTGCTTATCTCCCCACATGATGCCCTGAGGAATGCAAAGTTGCATATCGAATATGAGATGTAATAAACATGATGATTCAGGGAGATAACATCAACATCATCACAATCTTTGAATTATGGTCGTGATTCATGATATCTACATCTACCACCTGCGAACTCATCAAAGATCTCTTCTATATTGTCGATTTATCTGATGAAATACAGAGAATAAGCATGACATTATCATCGCCAAATGAAATCCGAACCACCACATGTGAGAACCCCAAATTGATGGATAATATATGACGTATGACAGAGGCGTACTAGGGCTGCTGGAGTTTGGCGTCTGACATCTGACAGTTAACGTTTGACGATACGTCATGCATACGAAGTCTTTTTTCAATAGAAAATCTATCAATCAACGCACAAAAACTTCAAAAACAATGGAAAGCATGACGAAACGTCAAGCATGCGTCATACATACATCGCGCAGACATCGTGTATTTCTTAAAAATCTATCAAACAATATATTGAAACTATAAAAACGAGTACAAGCATGACTAGATATAATGCATTCATCAAATAACATCGACTCTGAGTTTAGGTGGGGCTTCGTGACGTCAGATTCAGAAGTTAGGTTAGGTTGGGTCTCGAGACGTTAGACTCAGAGGTTATGTTAGGGCCCCGTGACGTTCGATTCTAACGTTAGGTTAGGTTGGATCTCGAGACGTTAGCCTCAGAAGATAGGTTAGGTCCCCGACCTAACCTAACCTAACGAACTAACGTCTCGAGATCCAACCTAACCTAACGTTAGAATCGAACGTCACGGGGCCCTAACATAACCTCTGAGTCTAACGTCTCGAGACCCAACCTAACCTAACTTCTGAATCTGACGTCACGAAGCCCCACCTAAACTCAGAGTCGATGTTATTTGATGAATGCATTATATCTAGTCATGCTTGTACTCGTTTTTATAGTTTCAATATATTGTTTGATAGATTTTTAAGAAATACACGATGTCTGCGCGATGTATGTATGACGCATGCTTGACGTTTCGTCATGCTTTCCATTGTTTTTGAAGTTTTTGTGCGTTGATTGATAGATTTTCTATTGAAAAAAGACTTCGTATGCATGACGTATCGTCAAACGTTAACTGTCAGATGTCAGACGCCAAACTCCAGCAGCCCTAGTACGCCTCTGTCATACGTCATATATTATCCATCAATTTGGGGTTCTCACATGTGGTGGTTCGGATTTCATTTGGCGATGATAATGTCATGCTTATTCTCTGTATTTCATCAGATAAATCGACAATATAGAAGAGATCTTTGATGAGTTCGCAGGTGGTAGATGTAGATATCATGAATCACGACCATAATTCAAAGATTGTGATGATGTTGATGTTATCTCCCTGAATCATCATGTTTATTACATCTCATATTCGATATGCAACTTTGCATTCCTCAGGGCATCATGTGGGGAGATAAGCAACGCATTCATGAAATACCTTTGTTTTTCTGCTATTCTACTTGAATCAGCATTATTCTCATATTTGATATGTCAAGATTCATCTCGCAATAATGATTTCAACTCTATTGTTCTCGAATGTGGAGGGGGACTATAAATAGATACATGAAATTGATCTCAGTCTGAAAGTATTTTTACTTAGTCTATCATGTCAACATCAAGTCGAGATAGTGGTTATGTGAGTGTGTCAGAAGACGATATTGATTCAAATTTCACCGAAGCATCTTTCAATAGTGCGGAATATCATCAAGAATTAGATGAAGTGTTGGAGATGTACGAAAATGCAGCCCGAGCCGAGGAACATTACCTACTCTACACATTATTCCAGTTGAGAGCCTTCCAGGTAGGGGTGGGTTTGAGTCCAGCAAGAAAATTCAATCCATCTATAATTTTATCACAACCATACAAACCAAATAAACAATCTTTTTGTACAACGGAATGGAAAACTTTCACTGATTTACTGAAACGAGCATTGGACAATTTTTTCTACGAGAAGTTATCAACCCACCAAGATGAATATGAGCCAGTAACGTTTCCATGTGGAGATTTCTGCAAAGTATCACAATTGGTGTTTGATGGGATCAAATGTCTACTCGTCAAAAAACATGATGTCGAGTTCCTTATCGATGTCGAGGATGCTACGCAGATCCTTCAAGTTCATCGAAGTTTAGTGGGCCATCGGGTGGTTTTACTGGAAAACATGAACTTCTGTACATTTTATAATAATATTTTGAATTTGATTAAATCGATTTTCAATAAAGATGCTGGTTATATGGATTATTTTGAAACTCTGTATTCATTTTGTGAAATATCAAATGACAGTTTAGTAAGTAATGCACTCAGGGAATATTTGTTCCTTCATAAAATGAATGTATTGAGAGATTTGAATAATGTGTGAGAAATATATATAAAAATCTGTAATTCTTCGTTTTTATTTTTCCTCTAGGAATTATTATGTATAACATTTACCAAATTATAAAGATAAAAGTGGATTATTTTTTTAGTTTTTATAAAATGATTATTGTTACCACCAGATCCATTTAATGAATTTGCGAATTTCTTGAAAACTTGAAAAAAAAAGTGTGACCTAGCAAACGATCCTCTTCCACATTCATGAAGCTTACTCGATCGAAAACCTGAGTCTAACGTCTTACGCACGTCTCAGACGTCGCGTATGATGTCAGGTTCTACGTCATGTATGACGTTAGGTTTGATGTTATTCCATTTACTACCATTCCTGAATCCATCATTATATTGATATCGAGGCTTTTCAACTAAGTGTATGGTTTTTTCATTGAGGGTGAAATCTGTTGGTGAATTATTGTAGAAGTGGTGGTGAAAAATGATTCATTATACATATTTCATTACATAGATCAGCTTGAATTTGGAAGCAATAATGAAATGAATATAGTCTTGATGTATCATGTCACATACTGTCCTATTTTCATGTAACCATAATTTAACGAATTCAAAACTGATGTTAATAATTATAATTGAAGTTTTAAACATAGCTATTCGGTCAGATACCACACCCATATGTGTATGTGGAAATTTTGTTTACGTCCTCTTCATACAAATACACGTAGATCTTCCGCCATCCGGAAGTGAATATTCCATGTCATGATTCATTGAGAATTTTGTATCACCCTGTATCATAATAATCTGGTTTCAACACCGAGTCATTCGTCTATGACTCACTCACTCCTATCGACCCTATCGTCGAATCTGTCAATTACTCGCCTTTCTTGCTTCTAGTACGCTTTGTCGTCTGTCGTTGAATTTTTCAATGACATCCCTACAATTTTCGTGTAGTCGATATTTATAATCTTCATAAAAAAATCCGTTGAAGTACTACATGAAATTCATTTTAACGTTGATATGTCACCCATCAAATGTCGTTCGGGGGTATATCACTCCTACAGTATGCCCCAGTCGTTGAAATGTCACACCTAGTACGTTACTCTCATTAATATATCACACGTTGAATTTTATCAGTCGAATTGAGATATCTCCACGTGAGCTTGATCTTAGTGGTTCGATTGTAATGATAAATCTGTCATATGATATTTCTCATTTAAATAATCTGAACATACTGAATTTTTCATTTATTGATTTTTGAATTTATTTATGTTTGATTTCTAAGTTTGATTAAGGTGTGAAATTGTATGAATGTTGTATAAATTTATGTCAATTTTAATAATTGCATCTGAAAGTCGTACTTCAGAAGGCTTATGCGATGTTTACATCGGTATGTACGTCGCATTTTCGACGAATGTACGACGCATACGTGATGTTTTTTCAATGGATGAGTGACGTTTATCAGATTCATTAATCGTTTTGAACGTTTTCACACGTTGTTTGATTGATTTTTGACAAGGACACGACGTCGATGCAATGTATGTATGACTCAAGCCTGACGTTTCGTCATGCTATCAATTGGTTTTAAATTCTTATACGTTCTTTGATAGATTTTTGATGAAGGCACGACGTCTGCGCGGTGTATGTACAATGTATGTACGACGAATGCGTGAAGTTTTTTTTTAAATATTCAATGTTATTCGATGAATGCTGTCTTGTCATGCTTCTTATCATTTCAAGGTTTTTACACGTTGTATCATGGATTTTCGACGTAGGCGCGACGTTTTAACGACGTATTTATGACGTATGCGCTACGTATGCACGACGTATGCGGAATGTTTTTTTTTCAACGTTTTCGACGTTCTTCAATGATTGTCATATGTTTTGAAATTCTCATCATCGCTTCAATTTTTTTTTAACTTTTGACTGAACGAAAGGTTGAATTTTAATTATATTTATATCTACAACGTTATGTTGGTAAACTACGGAAATCTTAGTACGTCAAATGTTGGGACACCAAATGTCAGATGCCAGATGCAGTCAGTACGTTTTTATGGGGTTTTCACACGCTGTTTGATGGATTTTCGACGAGGTGTGACGTTTGTACGACGAATATTCGACGCATTTGTGTTGTATGCGTGACTTTTAAGTGATGAATTTTGATGTTTTCTACTTGTTTTCGATGAATGCGTGACGTTTTCTTATGGAAATCATCGTATTCAAGGTTTTTAGATGGCGTTGTTTGATAGATGTTCGACGGATACACGACGTCAGTATGATGTATGTAAGACGCATGCGTGACTTTTCGTCGTGCCATTATTCGTTTTCGACACTTTTTTGATAAGAATGCGACGTCTGCGCGTGTTTTGTATTTGCGAGACATATGTGTGCTGTATTCGTTACGTTTGTCATTGTTATCGAATGTTTATCAATAAATAACAATTTGTTTATATCCCGCAAGCCTTAAGACTCAGAATATATGCAAGTTAACTTTTTGAAATGTCCGTGAAAAATCATTCTTCTGAATTACCCATATAACATTGTTCACTGGAAAAATGGTGACACCGGAAGTAAAACCAAAAGTTTGTGCTCTTTTCATCATGAGGATCATAAATGTATGATTTATTTTCTCCTATATTAGAATACTTTTTCAATAATTCATCAATATAAAATTCATTTCGTCACTGATCATAATATAACTATAACCATCCTCACGTGACCAAGGCTCTCAAGTTCCAGTCGTTGAGCATCAACTATCAAATTCTACCTTTCAAACGTATCTGTATCAGTCAGTATATTTGTATTTTTTCGAACGGTACACCTATTCAAAACACTAAGTGTCATTTCTTATACACCCAGTATATTTCTTCCAGACTAGATAGCTTTTATCATTCTGTTGGTTCCATTGTTGGAGCTATCGAAAATATTTATCATTCTGTTGGTTCCATTGTTGGAGCTATCGAAAATATTGTATATGAAAACATTGATTTCTGCAGACGTCAACACATATTCTCTCTGCTGAAAGAGCAATCCTTATTATAGAAAAGTATATTTGTATCGAGACATATTTTTTGAGGTGATTAATGATTGAAGTATCTGGCTTCAATATAATTTGATCTGAATAGTAATACAGTCTTGGAATTTATAACTATACCTTGATCAGAGCTCCGTTTTTGAGATGTCAATAATTCTTTCACCTTGAAAGATTCACCTCGAGATTTCCGATTATGTTTCATGTGTTGTCGATGCTGGAAGTGCAGTCCTGAATATAGAAAATTATATCTGTTTCGAGACATATTTTTTGAGAAGATTAATGATTGAAGTATCTGGTTCCAATATAATGTGATCTCAATAGTTATATAGCCTTGGAATATATAAACATACCTTGATCAGAGTTATTTTTTTGGAGATTTTGATAACTCTATGACCTTAAGACATTCACCTTGAGATTTCCGATTATATTCCATGTGTTATTGATTACCTCAAAATGTATTATCGATTTTCTTCTTATCATTTTACCTAGAAAGGTTTCAGAATGGTGTGAATGGCGTTTTTTGATATGAGTTGTACAAAAATTATAGTCTCCTACTAGAATATTGATTAATAAGATAGAAACATGAGTTAACCGTGGACTCAAATCGACTCTCCATAGCACTTTCTTGCGTGTAACAGTGTTGTTTTGATTATTTCACCAATTTTCGTCAATATCTCGCAAACCTTGAGATTTTGTATATTGGTAAGTTGATATATTCGGGATGTCCGTGAGATATCCTTCTCTCAGAGTACCCACATGGCTCTGTTTACTGAAAAAATTGTAACCGGAAGTGAAACCGGAAGTTGTTGTTTCGATGTCCGAACGTTATGGGTTCACTAACATCTCATCATTTTTCCTCTATCTCGATTTTTTACGAATTGGAAGAGGATATTTTTCGATAATTCATCAAGGAGATAGATCGGTTAGAAAAGCAGTACTCAAAGAGATGGTGAACAGTTTTTATTGTTTTATCAATATGTCGAGAAATTTTGATTGATATCTCGCAAACCTTGGGACTTTGTATATAGGTAAGTTAATATATTAGGAATGTACGTGAAATAACCTTTTCAATGAGTACCCACATGACCCTGTCCTCTAACAAAATGGAAACCGGAAGTGAAACCGGAAGTTGTTGTTTTTGAAGTCTACATGTCATGGGGGTCACGAATATTCCATTAGTTTTTCTCTATATAGCTTTTTAATGAACCGGAAGTGGATATTTTGTGATAATTTGTCGAGAAGCTGGATCAGCCAGGAAATCATTACACGAAGAGATTATGAATTGTTTACATAAATTTTTTTCATTATTTTGATTTATTTTGATTGATATCTCTTTATCCTTGAGACTTTGTACATAGGTAAAATGATATATTTGGAATGTCCGTGAAAAATCCTTCTCTCAGAGTACCCACATGACTATGTTAAGTGGAGAAATAGAAACCGGAAGTAAAACCGGAAGTTGATGTTTTTGAAGTTTACACGTCATGGGGATCACGAATAAAACATTAGTTTTTCTCTATATCGATTTTTGATGAACCGGAAGTGGATATTTTTTGATAACTCGTCGAAAAGCTGGATCGACTAGAAAATCATTACACGAAGAGTTTGTGAATTGTTTACATAGATTTTTTCATTATTTCGATTTATTTTGATTGATATCTCTTTAACCTTGAGACTTTGTACATAGGTAAAATGATATATTTGGAATGTCCGTGAAAAATCCTTCTCTCAGAGTACCCACATGACTATGTTAAGTGGAAAAATGGACACCGGAAGTGAAACCGGAAGTTGATGTTTTTGAAGTTTACACGTCATGGGGATCACGAATAAAACATTAGTTTTTCTCTATGTCGCTTTTTAATAAACCGGAAGTGAATATTTTTTGATAATTCGTAGAGAAAATCAATCATTTTGTCATTGACATCTTTATATTAACGAGTTCATGAATTCTGTTGCGTCGATATCAATGCTGTGGTTCGGATTCTACTTGTGTGAGCTGTAGGTATATTTAATACGAAAATTACTAAATAATAAATAACTTCAGGCAGCCACACTTTGTCATACGTCAAACTTTATTCATCAATTTTGAGTATTCAGACGTGGTGATTCCGATTCTACTTGTGTAAGCTGTATGTATATTACCTTCATAATACGGAAATTACTAAACAGTTAGTGATCTCCCGATTTCAGCGGCCATTTTGAAATGATGACGTCATACGTCAGATGTCAGACGCCTGACTTCAGGTTGACACCCTGTAATACGTCAAACGTTATCCATCAATTTTGAATAATCACACGTTGTGGTTCAGATGGAAATAACTAAACAGTTGGTGACCTTTCGATATTTTGAAACGATGACGTCATACGTCAGATATCAGACGCCTAATTTCAGGCAGCCACACCCTGTTATACTTCAGACGTTATCCATCTATGGTTCGGATTCCACTTGGGTAAGCTGTAGGTGCATTATGGTATATTTCCAGATATTTTTGAAAGTCTGGCATCAATGCCTTATTTTTTCAAACGTCTGGCAACAGTGTCAGTCGCTTTGTCGTCTATTATCTTTGTAACGTCTTGCGAAATATTATGTCTATTAATACACTAATGTTTAATGAATGAATAAGCCATTGTTCCTTTTCCTGCTCCATGGATCTGCATGTTGAGTCATCATTGGAATGCAGCGAACCTGACCTTGAATGCGATTATGTCTATCAATACACTGATATTAAATGAATGAATAAGCCATTGTTCGTTTCCCTGCTCCCCGCTTGCCGAGGTTGCTACGTTCTCTTATCTTTGGGACGGATCTGCTCGACTACGTCACGCTGTGCGATAACGTTGCATCGACATTGACTGCAATTAAATTATATAGTGGTCGTAGCTCTGTGGGAACGCATCGGACTCGTAATCCGGTGGTCTGGAGTTCAAATCCCGCCGATAGAAGGATTTTTTTAAATGAAACATGACGTCATGAGATGTTTCCGGATGCGGAGCGCTAAGGGGGCGCAGTCTTATGGGGGGTCAGGGGGGGTATAGCAAAAACCTAAGGGGGCTAAGGGGGTACAGCGAATACCTGAGGGGGGCCAAGGGGGTACAGCGAAGACCTAAGGGGGCCAAGGGGGTACAGCGAAGACCTGAGGGGGGCCAAGGGGGTACAGCGAAGGCCTAAGGGGGCCAAGGGGGTACAGCGAAGGCCTAAGGGGGTTAAGAGGGTACAGCGGAGGTCTAAGGGGGCCAAGGGGGTATGGCGGCTTCTGATTGGTCGGGTAGTCTATGACGCGTTGCGTTTCCATACTACATCTGATCATCAGATGCATGGAACACTTGACAGTTGACACAGCGGCATGGAACACTAAACAGTAGACATATGACATATAACAGTTGACATATGACAGTTGACATATGACAGTTGACATGTGACAGCTGTCCCATGGCGGCCATCTTTGATGACGTCAGCGAAATTTGAATTTCCCGCCTTTATGGCGGCCATCTTGAGCTGGTACCCGCCTAGGTACACTACTATCCATTTGACCTTCTGCTCGATTCGGTCGCTTGTATGTAAAACGGAAGAACAGTTACCTGGTGAGTATTGCTATATAAACATCATCACGATATCATCGAATACAACTCAGATACAATTATCGTTTTGTCTAACCATTCAACCTTCTGTTCGATTCAGTCGCTAGTATGTGTAACGGAAGTACCGTCACCTGGTAAGTATCACTATATATACAGTATTGCGATATAATCGGATACCACCCAGATACATTGATTGTTCAGACTATCCATTCAACTTTCTGTTCGTTTCGGTCGCTCGTATGTGAAACGGGAATACCGTCACCTAGTGTGTGTAACTATATACACAGCATAACATCATAATCGAATACAACCCATATACTATCCATTCAACCTTCTGTTCGATTCGGTTGCTCGTATGTATAACGGAAGAACAGTAACCTGGTGAGTATTTCTATATAAACATCACCACGATATAATAGAATACAACTCAGTTTCAATTATCGTTTCGTCTAACCATTTAACCTTCTGTTCAATTCAGTCGCTAGTATGTGTAACGGAAGAACAGTTACCTGGTGAGTATAACTATATAAACATAATCGAATACAACCCAGATACGATGATTGTTCAATCTATCCATTTGACCTTCTGCTCGATTCGGTCGCTTGTATGTGAAAACGAAAGAACAGTAACCTGGTGAGTATTTCTATATAAACATCACCACGATATAATAGAATACAACTCAGTTACAGTTATCGTTTCGTCTAACCATTCAACCTTCTGTTCGATTCAGTCGCTAGTATGTGTAACGGAAGTACCGTCACCTGGTTAGTATCACTATATATACAGTATTGCGATATAATCGGATACCACCCAGATACATTGATTGTTCAGACTATCCATTCAACTTTCTGTTCGTTTCGGTCGCTCGTATGTAAAACGGGAATACCGTCACCTAGTGTGTATAACTATATACACAGCATAACATCATAATCGAATACAACCCATATACTATCCGTTCAACCTTCTGTTCGATTCGGTTTCTCGTATGTATAACGGAAGAACAGTAACCTGGTGAGTATTTCTATATAAACATCACCACGATATAATAGAATACAACTCAGATACAATTATCGTTTTGTCTAACCATTTAACCTTCTGTTCGATTCAGTCGCTAGTATGTGTAACGGAAGTACCGTCACCTGGTAAGTATCACTATATATATAGTATTGCGATATAATCGGATACCACCCAGATACATTGATTATTCAGACTATCCATTCAACTTTCTGTTCGTTTCGGTCGCTCGTATGTGAAACGGGAATACCGTCACCTAGTGTGTATAACTATATACACAGCATAACATCATAATCGAATACAACCCATATACTATCCATTCAACCTTTTGTTCGATTCGGTTGCTCGTATGTATAACGGAAGAACAGTAACCTGGTGAGTATAACTATATAAACATAATCGAATACAACCCAGATACGATGATTGTTCAATCTATCCATTTGACCTTCTGCTCGATTCGGTCGCTTGTATGTGAAAACGAAAGAACAGTTACCTGGTGAGTATTTCTATATAAACATCACCACGATATAATCGAATAAAACTCAGATACAATTATCGTTTCGTCTAACCATTTAACCTTCTGTTCGATTCAGTCGCTAGTATGTGTAACGGAAGAACAGTTACCTGGTGAGTATAACTATATAAACATAATCGAATACAACCCAGATACGATGATTGTTCAATCTATCCATTTGACCTTCTGCTCGATTCGGTCGCTTGTATGTGAAAACGAAAGAACAGTAACCTGGTGAGTATTTCTATATAAACATCACCACGATATAATCGAATACAACTCAGATACAATTATCGTTTCGTCTAACCATTTAACCTTCTGTTCGATTCAGTCGCTAGTATGTGTAACGGAAGTACCGTCACCTGGTTAGTATCACTATATATACAGTATTGCGATATAATCGGATACCACCCTGATACATTGATTGTTCAGACTATCCATTCAACTTTCTGTTCGTTTCGGTCGCTCGTATGTAAAACAAGAATACCGTCACCTAGTGTGTATAACTATATACACAGCATAACATCATAATCGAATACAACCCATATACTATCCATTCAACCTTCTGTTCAATTCAGTCGCTCGTATGTGTAACGGAAGAACAGTTACCTGGTGAGTATAACTATATAAACATAATCGAATACAACCCAGATACGATAATTGTTCAATCTATCCATTTGACCTTCTGCTCGATTCGGTCGCTTGTATGTGAAAACGAAAGAACAGTTACCTGGTGAGTATTTCTATATAAACATCACCACGATATAATCGAATACAACTCAGTTTCAATTATCGTTTCGTCTAACCATTCAACCTTCTGTTCGATTCAGTCGCTAGTATGTGTAACGGAAGAACAGTTACCTGGTGAGTATAACTATATAAACATAATCGAATACAACCCAGATACGATGATTGTTCAATCTATCCATTTGACCTTCTGCTCGATTCGGTCGCTTGTATGTGAAAATGAAAGAACAGTTACCTGGTGAGTATTCCTATATAAACATCACCACGATATAATCGAATACAACTCAGATACAATTATCGTTTCGTCCAACCATTTAACCTTCTGTTCGATTCAGTCGCTAGAATGTGTAACGGAAGAACAATTACCTGGTGAGTATAACTATATAAACATTATCGAATACAACCCAGATACGATGATTGTTCAATCTATCTATTCAACCTCCTGCTCGATTCGGTCGCTTGTATGTAAAACGGAAGAACAGTTACCTGGTGAGTATTGCTATATAAACATCATCACGATATCATCGAATACAACTCAGATACAATTATCGTTCTGTCTAACCATTCAACCTTCTGTTCGATTCAGTCGCTAGTATGTGTAACGGAAGTACCGTCACCTGGTAAGTATCACTATATATACAGTATTGCGATATAATCGGATACCACCCAGATACATTGATTGTTCAGACTATCCATTCAACTTTCTGTTCGTTTCGGTCGCTCGTATGTGAAACGGGAATACCGTCACCTAGTGTGTGTAACTATATACACAGCATAACATCATAATCGAATACAACCCATATACTATCCATTCAACCTTCTGTTCGATTCGGTTGCTCGTATGTATAACGGAAGAACAGTAACCTGGTGAGTATTTCTATATAAACATCACCACGATATAATAGAATACAACTCAGTTTCAATTATCGTTTCGTCTAACCATTTAACCTTCTGTTCGATTCAGTCGCTAGTATGTGTAACGGAAGAACAGTTACCTGGTGAGTATAACTATATAAACATAATCGAATACAACCCAGATACGATGATTGTTCAATCTATCCATTTGACCTTCTGCTCGATTCGGTCGCTTGTATGTGAAAACGAAAGAACAGTAACCTGGTGAGTATTTCTATATAAACATCACCACGATATAATAGAATACAACTCAGTTACAATTATCGTTTCGTCTAACCATTCAACCTTGTGTTCGATTCAGTCGCTAGTATGTGTAACGGAAGTACCGTCACCTGGTTAGTATCACTATATATACAGTATTGCGATATAATCGGATACCACCCAGATACATTGATTGTTCAGACTATCCATTCAACTTTCTGTTCGTTTCGGTCGCTCGTATGTAAAACGGGAATACCGTCACCTAGTGTGTATAACTATATACACAGCATAACATCATAATCGAATACAACCCATATACTATCCGTTCAACCTTCTGTTCGATTCGGTTGCTCGTATGTATAACGGAAGAACAGTAACCTGGTGAGTATTTCTATATAAACATCACCACGATATAATAGAATACAACTCAGTTACAATTATCGTTTCGTCTAACCATTTAACCTTCTGTTCGATTCAGTCGCTAGTATGTGTAACGGAAGTACCGTCACCTGGTATGTATCACTATATATACAGTATTGCGATATAATCGGATACCACCCTGATACATTGATTGTTCAGACTATCCATTCAACTTTCTGTTCGTTTCGGTCGCTCGTATGTAAAACAAGAATACCGTCACCTAGTGTGTATAACTATATACACAGCATAACATCATAATCGAATACAACCCATATACTATCCATTCAACCTTTTGTTCAATTCAGTCGCTCGTATGTGTAACGGAAGAACAGTTACCTGGTGAGTATAACTATATAAACATAATCGAATACAACCCAGATACGATGATTGTTCAATCTATCCATTTGACCTTCTGCTCGATTCGGTCGCTTGTATGTGAAAACGAAAGAACAGTTACCTGGTGAGTATTTCTATATAAACATCACCACGATATAATCGAATACAACTCAGTTTCAATTATCGTTTCGTCTAACCATTTAACCTTCTGTTCGATTCAGTCGCTAGTATGTGTAACGGAAGAACAGTTACCTGGTGAGTATAACTATATAAACATAATCGAATACAACCCAGATACGATGATTGTTCAATCTATCCATTTGACCTTCTGCTCGATTCGGTCGCTTGTATGTGAAAACGAAAGAACAGTTACCTGGTGAGTATTTCTATATAAACATCACCACGATATAATCGAATACAACTCAGATACAATTATCGTTTCGTCTAACCATTTAACCTTCTGTTCGATTCAGTCGCTAGTATGTGTAACGGAAGAACAGTTACCTGGTGAGTATAACTATATAAACATTATCGAATACAACCCAGATACGATGATTGTTCAATCTATCTATTCAACCTCCTGCTCGATTCGGTCGCTTGTATGTAAAACGGAAGAACAGTTACCTGGTGAGTATTGCTATATAAACATCATCACGATATCATCGAATACAACTCAGATACAATTATCGTTTTGTCTAACCATTTAACCTTCTGTTCGATTCAGTCGCTAGTATGTGTAACGCAAGTACCGTCACCTGGTAAGTATCACTATATATACAGTATTGCGATATAATCGAATACCACCCAGATACATTGATTGTTCAGACTATCCATTCAACTTTCTGTTCGTTTCGGTCGCTCGTATGTGAAACGGGAATACCGTCACCTAGTGTGTATAACTATATACACAGCATAACATCATAATCGAATACAACCCATATACTATCCATTCAACCTTCTGTTCGATTCGGTTGCTCGTATGTATAACGGAAGAACAGTAACCTGGTAAGTATTTCTATATAAACATCACCACGATATAATAGAATACAACTCAGTTACAATTATCGTTTCGTCTAACCATTTAACCTTCTGTTCGATTCAGTCGCTAGTATGTGTAACGGAAGAACAGTTACCTGGTGAGTATAACTATATAAACATTATCGAATACAACCCAGATACGATGATTGTTCAATCTATCTATTCAACCTCCTGCTCGATTCGGTCGCTTGTATGTAAAACGGAAGAACAGTTACCTGGTGAGTATTGCTATATAAACATCATCACGATATCATCGAATACAACTCAGATACAATTATCGTTTTGTCTAACCATTTTACCTTCTGTTCGATTCAGTCGCTAGTATGTGTAACGGAAGTACCGTCACCTGGTAAGTATCACTATATATACAGTATCGCGATATAATCGGATACCACCCAGATACATTGATTGTTCAGACTATCCATTCAACTTTCTGTTCGTTTCGATCGCTCGTATGTTAAACGGGAATACCGTCACCTAGTGTGTATAACTATATACACAGCATAACATCATAATCGAATACAACCCATATACTATCCATTCAACCTTCTGTTTGATTCGGTTGCTCGTATGTATAACGGAAGAACAGTAACCTGGTGAGTATTTCTATATAAACATCACCACGATATATTAGAATACAACTCAGTTTCAATTATCGTTTCGTCTAACCATTTAACCTTCTGTTCGATTCAGTCGCTAGTATGTGTAACGGAAGAACAGTTACCTGGTGAGTATAACTATATAAACATAATCGAATACAACCCAGATACGATGATTGTTCAATCTATCCATTTGACCTTCTGCTCGATTCGGTCGCTTGTATGTGAAAACGAAAGAACAGTAACCTGGTGAGTATTTCTATATAAACATCACCACGATATAATAGAATACAACTCAGTTACAATTATCGTTTCGTCTAACCATTCAACCTTCTGTTCGATTCAGTCGCTAGTATGTGTAACGGAAGTACCGTCACCTGGTAAGTATCACTATATATACAGTATTGCGATATAATCGGATACCACCCAGATACATTGATTGTTCAGACTATCCATTCAACTTTCTGTTCGTTTCGGTCGCTCGTATGTGAAACGGGAATACCGTCACCTAGTGTGTATAACTATATACACAGCATAACATCATAATCGAATACAACCCATATACTATCCATTCAACCTTCTGTTCGATTCGGTTGCTCGTATGTATAACGGAAGAACAGTAACCTGGTGAGTATTTCTATATAAACATCACCACGATATAATAGAATACAACTCAGTTTCAATTATCGTTTCGTCTAACCATTTAACCTTCTGTTCGATTCAGTCGCTTGTATGTGTAACGGAAGAACAGTTACCTGGTGAGTATAACTATATAAACATTATCGAATACAACCCAGATACGATGATTGTTCAATCTATCTATTCAACCTCCTGCTCGATTCGGTCGCTTGTATGTAAAACGGAAGAACAGTTACCTGGTGAGTATTGCTATATAAACATCATCACGATATCATCGAATACAACTCAGATACAATTATCGTTTTGTCTAACCATTTAACCTTCTGTTCGATTCAGTTGCTAGTATGTGTAACGGAAGTACCGTCACCTGGTAAGTATCACTAAATATACAGTATCGCGATATAATCGGATACCACCCAGATACATTGATTGTTCAGACTATCCATTCAACTTTCTGTTCGTTTCGATCGCTCGTATGTTAAACGAGAATACCGTCATCTAGTGTGAATAACTATATACACAGCATAACATCATAATCGAATACAACCCATATACTATCCATTCAACCTTCTGTTCGATTCGGTTGCTCGTATGTATAACGAAAGAACAGTATCCTGGTGAGTATTTCTATATAAACATCACCACGATATAATAGAATACAACTCAGTTACAATTATCGTTTCGTCTAACCATTTAACCTTCTGTTCGATTCAGTCGCTAGTATGTGTAACGGAAGAACAGTTACCTGGTGAGTATAACTATATAAACATAATCCAATACAACCCAGATACGATGATTGTTCAATCTATCCATTTGACCTTCTGCTCGATTCGGTCGCTTGTATGTGAATACGAAAGAACAGTAACCTGGTGAGTATTTCTGTATAAACATCACCACGATATAATAGAATACAACTCAGTTACAATTATCGTTTCGTCTAACCAATTAACCTTCTGTTCGATTCGGTCGCTAGTATGTGTAACGGAAGTACCGTCACCTGGTTAGTATCACTATATATACAGTATTGCGATATAATCGGATACCACCCAGATTCATTGATTGTTCAGACTATCCATTCAACTTTCTGTTCGTTTCGGTCGCTCGTATGTATAACGGGAATACCGTCACCTAGTGTGTATAACTATATACACAGCATAACATCATAATCGAATACAACCCATATACTATCCATTCAACCTTCTGTTCGATTCGGTTGCTCGTATGTATAACGGAAGAACAGTAACCTGGTGAGTATTTCTATATAAACATCATCACGATATAATAGAATACAACTCAGTTACAATTATCGTTTCGTCTAACCATTTAACCTTCTGTTCTATTCAGTCGCTAGTATGTGTAACGGAAGTACCGTCACCTGGTATGTATCACTATATATACAGTATTGCGATATAATCGGATACCACCCTGATACATTGATTGTTCAGACTATCCATTCAACTTTCTGTTCGTTTCGGTCGCTCGTATGTAAAACAAGAATACCGTCACCTAGTGTGTATAACTATATACACAGCATAACATCATAATCGAATACAACCCGTATACTATCCATTCAACCTTCTGTTCAATTCAGTCGCTCCCATGTGTAACGGGAGAACAGTTACCTGGTGAGTATAACTATATAAACATAATCGAATACAACCCAGATACGATGATTGTTCAATCTATCCATTTGACCTTCTGCTCGATTCGGTCGCTTGTATGTGAAAACGAAAAAACAGTTACCTGGTGAGTATTTCTATATAAACATCACCACGATATAATCGAATACAACTCAGTTTCAATTATCGTTTCGTCTAACCCTTTAACCTTCTGTTCGATTCAGTCGCTAGTATGTGTAACGGAAGAACAGTTACCTGGTGAGTATAACTATATAAACATAATCGAATACAACCCAGATACGATGATTGTTCAATCTATCCATTTGACCTTCTGTTCGATTCAGTCGCTAGTATGTGTAACGGAAGAACAGTTACCTGGTGAGTATAACTATATTAACATTATCGAATACAACCCAGATACGATGATTGTTCAATCTATCTATTCAACCTCCTGCTCGATTCGGTCGCTTGTATGTAAAACGGAAGAACAGTTACCTGGTGAGTATTGCTATATAAACATCATCATGATATCATCGAATACAACTCAGATACAATTATCGTTTTGTCTAACCATTCAACCTTCTGTTCGATTCAGTCGCTAGTATGTGTAACGGAAGTACCGTCACCTGGTAAGTATCACTATATATACAGTATTGCGATATAATCGGATACCACCCAGATACATTGATTGTTCAGACTATCCATTCAACTTTCTGTTCGTTTCGATCGCTCGTATGTGAAACGGGAATACCGTCACCTAGTGTGTATAACTATATACACAGCATAACATCATAATCGAATACAACCCATATACTATCCATTCAACCTTCTGTTCGATTCGGTTGCTCGTATGTATAACGGAAGAACAGTAACCTGGTGAGTATTTCTATATAAACATCACCACGATATAATAGAATACAACTCAGTTACAATTATCGTTTCGTCTAACCATTTAACCTTCTGTTCGATTCAGTTGCTAGTATGTGTAACGGATATATACAGTATTGCGATATAATCGGATACCACCCTGATACATTGATTGTTCAGACTATCCATTCAACTTTCTGTTCGTTTCGGTCGCTCGTATGTAAAACAAGAATACCTTCACCTAGTGTGTATAACTATATACACAGCATAACATCATAATCGAATACAACCCATATACTATCCATTCAACTTTCTGTTCAATTCAGTCGCTCGTATGTGTAACGGTAGAACAGTTACCTGGTAAGTATAACTATATAATCATAATCGAATACAACCCAGATACGATGATTGTTCAATCTATCCATTTGACCTTCTGCTCGATTCGGTCGCTTGTATGTGAAAACGAAAGAACAGTTACCTGGTGAGTATTTCTATATAAACATCACCACGATATAATCGAATACAACTCAGTTTCAATTATCGTTTCGTCTAACCATTTAACCTTCTGTTCGATTCAGTCGCTAGTATGTGTAACGGAAGAACAGTTACCTGGTGAGTATAACTATATAAACATAATCGAATACAACCCAGATACGATGATTGTTCAATCTATCCATTTGACCTTCTGCTCGATTCGGTCGCTTGTATGTGGAAACGAAAGAACAGTTACCTGGTGAGTATTTCTATATAAACATCACCACGATATAATCGAATACAACTCAGACACAATTATCGTTTCGTCTAACCATTTAACCTTCTGTTCGATTCAGTCGCTAGTATGTGTAACGGAAGAACAGTTACCTGGTGAGTATAACTATATTAACATTATCGAATACAACCCAGATACGATGATTGTTCAATCTATCTATTCAACCTCCTGCTCGATTCGGTCGCTTGTATGTGAAACGGAAGAACAGTTACCTGGTGAGTATTGCTATATAAACATCATCATGATATCATCGAATACAACTCAGATACAATTATCGTTTTGTCTAACCATTCAACCTTCTGTTCGATTCAGTCGCTAGTATGTGTAACGGAAGTACCGTCACCTGGTAAGTATCACTATATATACAGTATTGCGATATAATCGGATACCACCCAGATACATTGATTGTTCAGACTATCCTTTCAACTTTCTGTTCGTTTCGGTCGCTCGTATGTGAAACGGGAATACCGTCACCTAGTGTGTATAACTATATACACAGCATAACATCATAATCTAATACAACCCATATACTATCCATTCAACCTTCTGTTCGATTCGATTGCTCGTATGTATAACGGAAGAACAGTAACCTGGTGAGTATTTCTATATAACCATCACCACGATATAATAGAATACAACTCAGTTTCAATTATCGTTTCGTCTAACCATTTAACCTTCTGTTCGATTCAGTCGCTAGTATGTGTAACGGAAGAACAGTTACCTGGTGAGTATAACTATATAAACATAATCGAATACAACCCAGATACGATGATTGTTCAATCTATCCATTTGACCTTCTGCTCGTTTCGGTAGCTTGTATGTGAAAACGAAAGAACAGTAACCTGGTGAGTATTTCTATATAAACATCACCACGATATAATAGAATACAACTCAGTTACAATTATCGTTTCGTCTAACCATTCAACCTTCTGTTCGATTCAGTCGCTAGTATGTGTAACGGAAGTACCGTCACCTGGTTAGTATCACTATATATACAGTATTGCGATATAATCGGATACCACCCAGATACATTGATTGTTCAGACTATCCATTCAACTTTCTGTTCGTTTCGGTCGCTCGTATGTAAAACGGGAATACCGTCACCTAGTGTGTATAACTATATACACAGCATAACATCATAATCGAATACAACCCATATACTATCCGTTCAACCTTCTGTTCGATTCGGTTGCTCGTATGTATAACGGAAGAACAGTAACCTGGTGAGTATTTCTATATAAACATCACCACGATATAATAGAATACAACTCAGTTACAATTATCGTTTCGTCTAACCATTTAACCTTCTGTTCGATTCAGTCGCTAGTATGTGTAACGGAAGTACCGTCACCTGGTATGTATCACTATATATACAGTATTGCGATATAATCGGATACCACCCTGATACATTGATTGTTCAGACTATTCATTCAACTTTCTGTTCGTTTCGGTCGCTCGTATGTAAAACAAGAATACCGTCACCTAGTGTGTATAACTATATACACAGCATAACATCATAATCGAATACAACCCATATACTATCCATTCAACCTTCTGTTCAATTCAGTCGCTCGTATGTGTAACGGAAGAACAGTTACCTGGTGAGTATAACTATATAAACATAATCGAATACAACCCAGATACGATGATTGTTCAATCTATCCATTTGACCTTCTGCTCGATTCGGTCGCTTGTATGTGAAAATGAAAGAACAGTTACCTGGTGAGTATTCCTATATAAACATCACCACGATATAATCGAATACAACTCAGATACAATTATCGTTTCGTCCAACCATTCAACCTTCTGTTCGATTCAGTCGCTAGAATGTGTAACGGAAGAACAGTTACCTGGTGAGTATAACTATATAAACATTATCGAATACAACCCAGATACGATGATTGTTAAATCTATCTATTCAACCTCCTGCTCGATTCGGTCGCTTGTATGTAAAACGGAAGAACAGTTACCTGGTGAGTATTGCTATATAAACATCATCACGATATCATCGAATACAACTCAGATACAATTATCGTTTTGTCTAACCATTCAACCTTCTGTTCGATTCAGTCGCTAGTATGTGTAACGGAAGTACCGTCACCTGTAAGTATCACTATATATACAGTATTGCGATATAATCGGATACCACCCAGATACATTGATTGTTCAGACTATCCATTCAACTTTCTGTTCGTTTCGGTCGCTCGTATGTGAAATGGGAATACCGTCACCTAGTGTGTGTAACTATATACACAGCATAACATCATAATCGAATACAACCCATATACTATCCATTCAACCTTCTGTTCGATTCGGTTGCTCGTATGTATAACGGAAGAACAGTAACCTGGTGAGTATTTCTATATAAACATCACCACGATATAATAGAATACAACTCAGTTTCAATTATCGTTTCGTCTAACCATTTAACCTTCTGTTCGATTCAGTCGCTAGTATGTGTAACGGAAGAACAGTTACCTGGTGAGTATAACTATATAAACATAATCGAATACAACCCAGATACGATGATTGTTCAATCTATCCATTTGACCTTCTGCTCGATTCGGTCGCTTGTATGTGAAAACGAAAGAACAGTAACCTGGTGAGTATTTCTATATAAACATCACCACGATATAATAGAATTCAACTCAGTTACAATTATCGTTTCGTCTAACCATTCAACCTTCTGTTCGATTCAGTCGCTAGTATGTGTAACGGAAGTACCGTCACCTGGTTAGTATCACTATATATACAGTATTGCGATATAATCGGATACCACCCAGATACATTGATTGTTCAGACTATCCATTCAACTTTCTGTTCGTTTCGGTCGCTCGTATGTAAAACGGGAATACCGTCACCTAGTGTGTATAACTATATACACAGCATAACATCATAATCGAATACAACCCATATACTATCCGTTCAACCTTCTGTTCGATACGGTTGCTCGTATGTATAACGGAAGAACAGTTACCTGGTGAGTATAACTATTTAAACATAATCGAATACAACCCAGATACGATGATTGTTCAATCTATCCATTTGACCTTCTGCTCGATTCGGTCGCTTGTATGTGAAAACGAAAGAACAGTTACCTGGTGAGTATTTCTATATAAACATCACCACGATATAATAGAATACAACTCAGTTACAATTATCGTTTCGTCTAACCATTTAACCTTCTGTTCGATTCAGTTGCTAGTATGTGTAACGGATATATACAGTATTGCGATATAATCGGATACCACCTTGATACATTGATTGTTCAGACTATCCATTCAACTTTCTGTTCGTTTCGGTCGCTCGTATGTAAAACAAGAATACCTTCACCTAGTGTGTATAACTATATACACAGCATAACATCATAATCGAATACAACCCATATACTATCCATTCAACTTTCTGTTCAATTCAGTCGCTCGTATGTGTAACGGAAGAACAGTTACCTGGTAAGTATAACTATATAATCATAATCGAATACAACCCAGATACGATGATTGTTCAATCTATCCATTTGACCTTCTGCTCGATTCGGTCGCTTGTATGTGAAAACGAAAGAACAGTTACCTGGTGAGTATTTCTATATAAACATCACCACGATATAATCGAATACAACTCAGTTTCAATTATCGTTTCGTCTAACCATTTAACCTTCTGTTCGATTCAGTCGCTAGTATGTGTAACGGAAGAACAGTTACCTGGTGAGTATAACTATATTAACATTATCGAATACAACCCAGATACGATGATTGTTCAATCTATCTATTCAACCTCCTGCTCGATTCGGTCGCTTGTATGTAAAACGGAAGAACAGTTACCTGGTGAGTATTGCTATATAAACATCATCATGATATCATCGAATACAACTCAGATACAATTATCGTTTTGTCTAACCATTCAACCTTCTGTTCGATTCAGTCGCTAGTATGTGTAACGGAAGTACCGTCACCTGGTAAGTATCACTATATATACAGTATTGCGATATAATCGGATACCACCCAGATACATTGATTGTTCAGACTATCCATTCAACTTTCTGTTCGTTTCGGTCGCTCGTATGTGAAACGGGAATACCGTCACCTAGTGTGTATAACTATATACACAGCATAACATCATAATCGAATACAACCCATATACTATCCGTTCAACCTTCTGTTCGATTCGGTTGCTCGTATGTATAACGGAAGAACAGTAACCTGGTGAGTATTTCTATATAAACATCACCACGATATAATAGAATACAACTCAGTTACAATTATCGTTTCGTCTAACCATTTAACCTTCTGTTCGATTCAGTCGCTAGTATGTGTAACGGAAGTACCGTCACCTGGTATGTATCACTATATATACAGTATTGCGATATAATCGGATACCACCCTGATACATTGATTGTTCAGACTATTCATTCAACTTTCTGTTCGTTTCGGTCGCTCGTATGTAAAACAAGAATACCGTCACCTAGTGTGTATAACTATATACACAGCATAACATCATATTCGAATACAACCCATATACTATCCATTCAACCTTCTGTTCAATTCAGTCGCTCGTATGTGTAACGGAAGAACAGTTACCTGGTGAGTATAACTATATAAACATAATCGAATACAACCCAGATACGATGATTGTTCAATCTATCCATTTGACCTTCTGCTCGATTCGGTCGCTTGTATGTGAAAATGAAAGAACAGTTACCTGGTGAGTATTCCTATATAAACATCACCACGATATAATCGAATACAACTCAGATACAATTATCGTTTCGTCCAACCATTTAACCTTCTGTTCGATTCAGTCGCTAGAATGTGTAACGGAAGAACAGTTACCTGGTGAGTATAACTATATAAACATTATCGAATACAACCCAGATACGATGATTGTTCAATCTATCTATTCAACCTCCTGCTCGATTCGGTCGCTTGTATGTAAAACGGAAAAACAGTTACCTGGTGAGTATTGCTATATAAACATCATCACGATATCATCGAATACAACTCAGATACAATCATCGTTTTGTCTAACCATTTAACCTTCTGTTCGATTCAGTCGCTAGTATGTGTAACGGAAGTACCGTCACCTGGTAAGTATCACTATATATATAGTATTGCGATATAATCGGATACCACCCAGATACATTGATTGTTCAGACTATCCATTCAACTTTCTGTTCGTTTCGGTCGCTCGTATGTGAAACGGGAATACCGTCACCTAGTGTGTATAACTATATACACAGCATAACATCATAATCGAATACAACTCATATACTATCCATTCAACCTTCTGTTCGATTCGGTTGCTCGTATGTATAACGGAAGAACAGTAACCTGGTGAGTATTTCTATATAAACATCACCACGATATAATGGAATACAACTCAGTTTCAATTATCGTTTCGTCTAACCATTTAACCTTCTGTTCGATTCAGTCGCTAGTATGTGTAACGGAAGAACAGTTACCTGGTGAGTATAACTATATAAACATAATCGAATACAACCCAGATACGATGATTGTTCAATCTATCCATTTGACCTTCTGCTCGATTCGGTCGCTTGTATGTGAAAATGAAAGAACAGTTACCTGGTGAGTATTCCTATATAAACATCACCACGATATAATCGAATACAACTCAGTTTCAATTATCGTTTCGTCCAACCATTTAACCTTCTGTTCGATTCAGTCGCTAGAATGTGTAACGGAAGAACAGTAACCTGGTGAGTATAACTATATAAACATTATCGAATACAACCCAGATACGATGATTGTTCAATCTATCCATTTGACCTTCTGCTCGATTCGGTCGCTTGTATGTGAAAACGAAAGAACAGTTACCTGGTGAGTATTTCTATATAAACATCACCACGATATAATCGAATACAACTCAGATACAATTATCGTTTCGTCTAACCATTTAACCTTCTGTTCGATTCAGTCGCTAGTATGTGTAACGGAAGAACAGTTACCTGGTGAGTATAACTATATCAACATTATCGAATACAACCCAGATACGATGATTGTTCAATCTATCTATTCAACCTCCTGCTCGATTCGGTCGCTTGTATGTAAAACGGAAGAACAGTTACCTGGTAAGTATTGCTATATAAACATCATCATGATATCATCGAATACAACTCAGATACAATTATCGTTTTGTCTAACCATTCAACCTTCTGTTCGATTCAGTCGCTAGTATGTGTAACGGAAGTACCGTCACCTGGTAAGTATCACTATATATACAGTATTGCGATATAATCGGATACCACCCAGATACATTGATTGTTCAGACTATCCATTCAACTTTCTGTTCGTTTCGGTCGCTCGTATGTGAAACAAGAATACCGTCACCTAGTGTGTATAACTATATACACAGCATACAATACATATACTATCCATTCAACCTTCTGTTCAATTCAGTCGCTCGTATGTGTAACGGAAGAACAGTTACCTGGTGAGTATAACTATATAAACATAATCGAATACAACCCAGATACGATGATTGTTCAATCTATCCATTTGACCTTCTGCTCGATTCGGTCGCTTGTATGTGAAAACGAAAGAACAGTTACCTGGTGAGTATTTCTATATAATAATCACCACGATATAATCGAATACAACTCAGTTTCAATTATCGTTTCGTCTAACCATTTAACCTTCTGTTCGATTCAGTCGCTAGTATGTGTAACGGAAGAACAGTTACCTGGTGAGTATAACTATATTTACATTATCGAATACAACCCAGATACGATGATTGTTCAATCTATCTATTCAACCTCCTGCTCGATTCGGTCGCTTGTATGTAAAACGGAAGAACAGTTACCTGGTGAGTATTGCTATATAAACATCATCATGATATCATCGAATACAACTCAGATACAATTATCGTTTTGTCTAACCATTCAACCTTCTGTTCGATTCAGTCGCTAGTATGTGTAACGGAAGTACCGTCACCTGGTAAGTATCACTATATATACAGTATTGCGATATAATCGGATACCACCCAGATACATTGATTGTTCAGACTATCCTTTCAACTTTCTGTTCGTTTCGGTCGCTCGTATGTGAAACGGGAATACCGTCACCTAGTGTGTATAACTATATACACAGCATAACATCATAATCGAATACAACCCATATACTATCCATTCAACCTTCTGTTCGATTCGGTTGCTCGTATGTATAACGGAAGAACAGTAACCTGGTGAGTATTTCTATATAAACATCACCACGATATAATAGAATACAACTCAGTTTCAATTATCGTTTCGTCTAACCATTTAACCTTCTGTTCGATTCAGTCGCTAGTATGTGTAACGGAAGAACAGTTACCTGGTGAGTATAACTATATAAACATAATCGAATACAACCCAGATACGATGATTGTTCAATCTATCCATTTGACCTTCTGCTCGATTCGGTCGCTTGTATGTGAAAACGAAAGAACAGTAACCTGGTGAGTATTTCTATATAAACATCACCACGATATAATAGAATACAACTCAGTTACAATTATCGTTTCGTCTAACCATTCAACCTTCTGTTTGATTCAGTCGCTAGTATGTGTAACGGAAGTACCGTCACCTGTTTAGTATCACTATATATACAGTATTGCGATATAATCGAATACCACCCAGATACATTGATTGTTCAGACTATCCATTCAACTTTCTGTTCGTTTCGGTCGCTCGTATGTAAAACGGGAATACCGTCACCTAGTGTGTATAACTATATACACAGCATAACATCATAATCGAATACAACCCATATACTATCCGTTCAACCTTCTGTTCGATTCGGTTGCTCGTATGTATAACGGAAGAACAGTAACCTGGTGAGTATTTCTATATAAACATCACCACGATATAATAGAATACAACTCAGTTACAATTATCGTTTCGTCTAACCATTTAACCTTCTGTTCGATTCAGTCGCTAGTATGTGTAACGGAAGTACCGTCACCTGGTATGTATCACTATATATACAGTATTGCGATATAATCGGATACCACCCTGATACATTGATTGTTCAGACTATTCATTCAACTTTCTGTTCGTTTCGGTCGCTCGTATGTAAAACAAGAATACCGTCACCTAGTGTGTATAACTATATACACAGCATAACATCATAATCGAATACAACCCATATACTATCCATTCAACCTTCTGTTCAATTCAGTCGCTCGTATGTGTAACGGAAGAACAGTTACCTGGTGAGTATAACTATATAAACATAATCGATACGATGATTGTTCAATCTATCCATTTGACCTTCTGCTCGATTCGGTCGCTTGTATGTGAAAATGAAAGAACAGTTACCTGGTGAGTATTCCTATATAAACATCACCACGATATAATCGAATACAACTCAGATACAATTATCGTTTCGTCCAACCAGTTAACCATCTGTTCGATTCACTCGCTAGAATGTGTAACGGAAGAACTGGTGAGTATAACTATATATACATTATCGAATACAACCCAGATACGATGATTGTTAAATCTATCTATTCAACCTCCTGCTCGATTCGGTCGCTTGTATGTAAAACGGAAGAACAGTTACCTGGTGAGTATTGCTATATAAACATCATCACGATATCATCGAATACAACTCAGATACAATTATCGTTTTGTCTAACCATTCAACCTTCTGTTCGATTCAGTCGCTAGTATGTGTAACGGAAGTACCGTCACCTGGTAAGTATCACTATATATACAGTATTGCGATATAATCGGATACCACCCAGATACATTGATTGTTCAGACTATCCATTCAACTTTCTGTTCGTTTCGGTCGCTCGTATGTGAAACGGGAATACCGTCACCTAGTGTGTGTAACTATATACACAGCATAACATCATAATCGAATACAACCCATATACTATCCATTCAACCTTCTGTTCGATTCGGTTGCTCGTATGTATAACGGAAGAACAGTAACCTGGTGAGTATTTCTATATAAACATCACCACGATATAATAGAATACAACTCAGTTTCAATTATCGTTTCGTCTAACCATTTAACCTTCTGTTCGATTCAGTCGCTAGTATGTGTAACGGAAGAACAGTTACCTGGTGAGTATAACTATATAAACATAATCGAATACAACCCAGATACGATGATTGTTCAATCTATCCATTTGACCTTCTGCTCGATTCGGTCGCTTGTATGTGAAAACGAAAGAACAGTAACCTGGTGAGTATTTCTATATAAACATCACCACGATATAATAGAATTCAACTCAGTTACAATTATCGTTTCGTCTAACCATTCAACCTTCTGTTCGATTCAGTCGCTAGTATGTGTAACGGAAGTACCGTCACCTGGTTAGTATCACTATATATACAGTATTGCGATATAATCGGATACCACCCAGATACATTGATTGTTCAGACTATCCATTCAACTTTCTGTTCGTTTCGGTCGCTCGTATGTAAAACGGGAATACCTTCACCTAGTGTGTATAACTATATACACAGCATAACATCATAATCGAATACAACCCATATACTATCCGTTCAACCTTCTGTTCGATTCGGTTGCTCGTATGTATAACGGAAGAACAGTTACCTGGTGAGTATAACTATATAAACATAATCGAATACAACCCAGATACGATGATTGTTCAATCTATCCATTTGACCTTCTGCTCGATTCGGTCGCTTGTATGTGAAAACGAAAGAACAGTTACCTGGTGAGTATTTCTATATAAACGTCACCACGATATAATAGAATACAACTCAGTTACAATTATCGTTTCGTCTAACCATTTAACCTTCTGTTCGATTCAGTTGCTAGTATGTGTAACGGATATATACAGTATTGCGATATAATCGGATACCACCCTGATACATTGATTGTTCAGACTACCCATTCAACTTTCTGTTCGTTTCGGTCGCTCGTATGTAAAACAAGAATACCGTCACCTAGTGTGTATAACTATATACACAGCATAACATCATAATCGAATAAAACCCATATACTATCCATTCAACTTTCTGTTCAATTCAGTCGCTCGTATGTGTAACGGAAGAACAGTTACCTGGTAAGTATAACTATATAATCATAATCGAATACAACCCAGATACGATGATTGTTCAATCTATCCATTTGACCTTCTGCTCGATTCGGTCGCTTGTATGTGAAAACGAAAGAACAGTTACCTGGTGAGTATTTCTATATAAACATCACCACGATATAATCGAATACAACTCAGTTTCAATTATCGTTTCGTCTAACCATTTAACCTTCTGTTCGATTCAGTCGCTAGTATGTGTAACGGAAGAACAGTTACCTGGTGAGTATAACTATATAAACATAATCGAATACAACCCAGATACGATGATTGTTCAATCTATCCATTTGACCTTCTGCTCGATTCGGTCGCTTGTATGTGAAAACGAAAGAACAGTTACCTGGTGAGTATTTCTATATAAACATCACCACGATATAATCGAATACAACTCAGATACAATTATCGTTTCGTCTAACCATTTAACCTTCTGTTCGATTCAGTCGCTAGTATGTGTAACGGAAGAACAGTTACCTGGTGAGTATAACTATATTAACATTATCGAATACAACCCAGATACGATGATTGTTCAATCTATCTATTCAACCTCCTGCTCGATTCGGTCGCTTGTATGTAAAACGGAAGAACAGTTACCTGGTGAGTATTGCTATATAAACATCATGATATCATCGAATACAACTCAGATACAATTATCGTTTTGTCTAACCATTCAACCTTCTGTTCGATTCAGTCGCTAGTATGTGTAACGGAAGTACCGTCACCTGGTAAGTATCACTATATATACAGTATTGCGATATAATCGGATACCACCCAGATACATTGATTGTTCAGACTATCCATTCAACTTTCTGTTCGTTTCGGTCGCTCGTATGTGAAACGGAAATACCGTCACCTAGTGTGTATAACTATATACACAGCATAACATCATAATCGAATACAACCCATATACTATCCATTCAACCTTCTGTTCGATTCGGTTGCTCGTATGTATAACGGAAGAACAGTAACCTGGAGAGTATTTCTATATAAACATCACCACGATATAATAGAATACAACTCAGTTTCAATTATCGTTTCGTCTAACCATTTAACCTTCTGTTCGATTCAGTCGCTAGTATGTGTAACGGAAGAACAGTTACCTGGTGAGTATAACTATATAAACATAATCGAATACAACCCAGATACGATGATTGTTCAATCTATCCATTTGACCTTCTGCTCGATTCGGTCGCTTGTATGTGAAAACGAAAGAACAGTAACCTGGTGAGTATTTCTATATAAACATCACCACGATATAATAGAATACAACTCAGTTACAATTATCGTTTCGTCTAACCATTCAACCTTCTGTTCGATTCAGTCGCTAGTATGTGTAACGGAAGTACCGTCACCTGGTTAGTATCACTATATATACAGTATTGCGATATAATCGGATACCACCCAGATACATTGATTGTTCAGACTATCCATTCAACTTTCTGTTCGTTTCGGTCGCTCGTATGTAAAACGGGAATACCGTCACCTAGTGTGTATAACTATATACACAGCATAACATCATAATCGAATACAACCCATATACTATCCGTTCAACCTTCTGTTCGATTCGGTTGCTCGTATGTATAACGGAAGAACAGTAACCTGGTGAGTATTTCTATATAAACATCACCACGATATAATAGAATACAACTCAGTTACAATTATCGTTTCGTCTAACCATTTAACCTTCTGTTCGATTCAGTCGCTAGTATGTGTAACGGAAGTACCGTCACCTGGTATGTATCACTATATATACAGTATTGCGATATAATCGGATACCACCCTGATACATTGATTGTTCAGACTATTCATTCAACTTTCTGTTCGTTTCGGTCGCTCGTATGTAAAACAAGAATACCGTCACCTAGTGTGTATAACTATATACACAGCATAACATCATAATCGAATACAACCCATATACTATCCATTCAACCTTCTGTTCAATTCAGTCGCTCGTATGTGTAACGGAAGAACAGTTACCTGGTGAGTATAACTATATAAACATAATCGAATACAACCCAGATACGATGATTGTTCAATCTATCCATTTGACCTTCTGCTCGATTCGGTCGCTTGTATGTGAAAATGAAAGAACAGTTACCTGGTGAGTATTCCTATATAAACATCACCACGATATAATCGAATACAACTCAGATACAATTATCGTTTCGTCCAACCATTTAACCTTCTGTTCGATTCAGTCGCTAGAATGTGTAACGGAAGAACAGTTACCTGGTGAGTATAACTATATAAACATTATCGAATACAACCCAGATACGATGATTGTTCAATCTATCTATTCAACCTCCTGCTCGATTCGGTCGCTTGTATGTAAAACGGAAGAACAGTTACCTGGTGAGTATTGCTATATAAACATCATCACGATATCATCGAATACAACTCAGATACAATTATCGTTTTGTCTAACCATTTAACCTTCTGTTCGATTCAGTCGCTAGTATGTGTAACGGAAGTACCGTCACCTGGTAAGTATCACTATATATACAGTATTGCGATATAATCGGATACCACCCAGATACATTGATTGTTCAGACTATCCATTCAACTTTCTGTTCGTTTCGGTCGCTCGTATGTGAAACGGGAATACCGTCACCTAGTGTGTGTAACTATATACACAGCATAACATCATAATCGAATACAACCCATATACTATCCATTCAACCTTCTGTTCGATTCGGTTGCTCGTATGTATAACGGAAGAACAGTAACCTGGTGAGTATTTCTATATAAACATCACCACGATATAATAGAATACAACTCAGTTTCAATTATCGTTTCGTCTAACCATTTAACCTTCTGTTCGATTCAGTCGCTAGTATGTGTAACGGAAGAACAGTTACCTGGTGAGTATAACTATATAAACATAATCGAATACAACCCAGATACGATGATTGTTCAATCTATCCATTTGACCTTCTGCTCGATTCGGTCGCTTGTATGTGAAAACGAAAGAACAGTAACCTGGTGAGTATTTCTATATAAACATCACCACGATATAATAGAATACAACTCAGTTACAATTATCGTTTCGTCTAACCATTTAACCTTCTGTTCGATTCAGTTGCTAGTATGTGTAACGGATATATACAGTATTGCGATATAATCGGATACCACCCTGATACATTGATTGTTCAGACTATCCATTCAACTTTCTGTTCGTTTCGGTCGCTCGTATGTAAAACAAGAATACCGTCACCTAGTGTGTATAACTATATACACAGCATAACATCATAATCGAATACAATCCATATACTATCCATTCAACTTTCTGTTCAATTCAGTCGCTCGTATGTGTAACGGAAGAACAGTTACCTGGTGAGTATAACTATATAAACATAATCGAATACAACCCAGATACGATGATTGTTCAATCTATCCATTTGACCTTCTGCTCGATTCGGTCGCTTGTATGTGAAAACGAAAGAACAGTTACCTGGTGAGTATTTCTATATAAACATCACCACGATATAATCGAATACAACTCAGTTTCAATTATCGTTTCGTTCAACCATTTAACCTTCTGTTCGATTCAGTCGCTAGTATGTGTAACGGAAGAACAGTTACCTGGTGAGTATAACTATATAAACATAATCGAATACAACCCAGATACGATGATTGTTCAATCTATCCATTTGACCTTCTGCTCGATTCGGTCGCTTGTATGTGAAAATGAAAGAACAGTTACCTGGTGAGTATTTCTATATAAACATCACCACGATATAATCGAATACAACTCAGATACAATTATCGTTTCGTCTAACCATTTAACCTTCTGTTCGATTCAGTCGCTAGTATGTGTAACGGAAGAACAGTTACCTGGTGAGTATAACTATATAAACATTATCGAATACAACCCAGATACGATGATTGTTCAATCTATCTATTCAACCTCCTGCTCGATTCGGTCGCTTGTAAGTAAAACGGAAGAACAGTTACCTGGTGAGTATTGCTATATAAACATCATCACGATATCATCGAATACAACTCAGATACAATTATCGTTTTGTCTAACCATTCAACCTTTTGTTCGATTCAGTCGCTAGTATGTGTAACGGAAGTACCGTCACCTGGTAAGTATCACTATATATACAGTATTGCGATATAATCGGATACCACCCAGATACATTGATTGTTCAGACTATCCATTCAACTTTCTGTTCGTTTCGGTCGCTCGTATGTGAAACGGGAATACCGTCACCTAGTGTGTATAACTATATACACAGCATAACATCATAATCGAATACAACCCATATACTATCCATTCAACCTTCTGTTCGATTCAGTCGCTAGTATGTGTAACGGAAGAACAGTTACCTGGTGAGTATAACTATATAAACATAATCGAATACAACCCAGATACGATGATTGTTCAATCTATCCATTTGACCTTCTGCTCGATTCGGTCGCTTGTATGTGAAAACGAAAGAACAGTAACCTGGTGAGTATTTCTATATAAACATCACCACGATATAATAGAATACAACTCAGTTACAATTATCGTTTCGTCTAAACATCGCACCTTCTGTTCGATTCAGTCGCTAGTATGTGTAACGGAAGTACCGTCACCTGGTATGTATCACTATATATACAGTATTGCGATATAATCGGATACCACCCTGATACATTGATTGTTCAGACTATCCATTCAACTTTCTGTTCGTTTCGGTCGCTCGTATGTAAAACAAGAATACCGTCACCTAGTGTGTATAACTATATACACAGCATAACATCATAATCGAATACAATCCATATACTATCCATTCAACCTTCTGTTCAATTCAGTCGCTCGTATGTGTAACGGAAGAACAGTTACCTGGTGCGTATAACTATATAAACATAATCGAATACAACCCAGATACGATGATTGTTCAATCTATCCATTTGACCTTCTGCTCGATTCGGTCGCTTGTATGTGAAAACGAAAGAACAGTAACCTGGTGAGTATTTCTATATAAACATCACCACGATATAATAGAATACAACTCAGTTTCAATTATCGTTTCGTCTAACCATTTAACCTTCTGTTCGATTCAGTCGCTAGTATGTGTAACGGAAGAACAGTTACCTGGTGAGTATAACTATATAAACATAATCGAATACAACCCAGATACGATGATTGTTCAATCTATCCATTTGACCTTCTGCTCGATTCGGTCGCTTGTATGTGAAAACGAAAGAACAGTAACCTGGTGAGTATTTCTATATAAACATCACCACGATATAATAGAATACAACTCAGTTACAATTATCGTTTCGTCTAACCATTCAACCTTCTGTTCGATTCAGTCGCTAGTATGTGTAACGGAAGTACCGTCACCTGGTTAGTATCACTATATATACAGTATTGCGATATAATCGGATACCACCCAGATACATTGATTGTTCAGACTATCCATTCAACTTTCTGTTCGTTTCGGTCGCTCGTATGTAAAACGGGAATACCGTCACCTAGTGTGTATAACTATATACACAGCATAACATCATAATCGAATACAACCCATATACTATCCGTTCAACCTTCTGTTCGATTCGGTTGCTCGTATGTATAACGGAAGAACAGTAACCTGGTGAGTATTTCTATATAAACATCACCACGATATAATAGAATACAACTCAGTTACAATTATCGTTTCGTCTAACCATTTAACCTTCTGTTCGATTCAGTCGCTAGTATGTGTAACGGAAGTACCGTCACCTGGTATGTATCACTATATATACAGTATTGCGATATAATCGGATACCACCCTGATACATTGATTGTTCAGACTATTCATTCAACTTTCTGTTCGTTTCGGTCGCTCGTATGTAAAACAAGAATACCGTCACCTAGTGTGTATAACTATATACACAGCATAACATCATAATCGAATACAACCCATATACTATCCATTCAACCTTCTGTTCAATTCAGTCGCTCGTATGTGTAACGGAAGAACAGTTACCTGGTGAGTATAACTATATAAACATAATCGAATACAACCCAGATACGATGATTGTTCAATCTATCCATTTGACCTTCTGCTCGATTCGGTCGCTTGTATGTGAAAATGAAAGAACAGTTACCTGGTGAGTATTCCTATATAAACATCACCACGATATAATCGAATACAACTCAGATACAATTATCGTTTCGTCCAACCATTTAACCTTCTGTTCGATTCAGTCGCTAGAATGTGTAACGGAAGAACAGTTACCTGGTGAGTATAACTATATAAACATTATCGAATACAACCCAGATACGATGATTGTTCAATCTATCTATTCAACCTCCTGCTCGATTCGGTCGCTTGTATGTAAAACGGAAGAACAGTTACCTGGTGAGTATTGCTATATAAACATCATCACGATATCATCGAATACAACTCAGATACAATTATCGTTTTGTCTAACCATTTAACCTTCTGTTCGATTCAGTCGCTAGTATGTGTAACGGAAGTACCGTCACCTGGTTAGTATCACTATATATACAGTATTGCGATATAATCGGATACCACCCAGATACATTGATTGTTCAGACTATCCATTCAACTTTCTGTTCGTTTCGGTCGCTCGTATGTGAAACGGGAATACCGTCACCTAGTGTGTGTAACTATATACACAGCATAACATCATAATCGAATACAACCCATATACTATCCATTCAACCTTCTGTTCGATTCGGTTGCTCGTATGTATAACGGAAGAACAGTAACCTGGTGAGTATTTCTATATAAACATCACCACGATATAATAGAATACAACTCAGTTTCAATTATCGTTTCGTCTAACCATTTAACCTTCTGTTCGATTCAGTCGCTAGTATGTGTAACGGAAGAACAGTTACCTGGTGAGTATAACTATATAAACATAATCGAATACAACCCAGATACGATGATTGTTCAATCTATCCATTTGACCTTCTGCTCGATTCGGTCGCTTGTATGTGAAAACGAAAGAACAGTAACCTGGTGAGTATTTCTATATAAACATCACCACGATATAATAGAATACAACTCAGTTACAATTATCGTTTCGTCTAACCATTTAACCTTCTGTTCGATTCAGTTGCTAGTATGTGTAACGGATATATACAGTATTGCGATATAATCGGATACCACCCTGATACATTGATTGTTCAGACTATCCATTCAACTTTCTGTTCGTTTCGGTCGCTCGTATGTAAAACAAGAATACCGTCACCTAGTGTGTATAACTATATACACAGCATAACATCATAATCGAATACAATCCATATACTATCCATTCAACTTTCTGTTCAATTCAGTCGCTCGTATGTGTAACGGAAGAACAGTTACCTGGTGAGTATAACTATATAAACATAATCGAATACAACCCAGATACGATGATTGTTCAATCTATCCATTTGACCTTCTGCTCGATTCGGTCGCTTGTATGTGAAAACGAAAGAACAGTTACCTGGTGAGTATTTCTATATAAACATCACCACGATATAATCGAATACAACTCAGTTTCAATTATCGTTTCGTTCAACCATTTAACCTTCTGTTCGATTCAGTCGCTAGTATGTGTAACGGAAGAACAGTTACCTGGTGAGTATAACTATATAAACATAATCGAATACAACCCAGATACGATGATTGTTCAATCTATCCATTTGACCTTCTGCTCGATTCGGTCGCTTGTATGTGAAAATGAAAGAACAGTTACCTGGTGAGTATTTCTATATAAACATCACCACGATATAATCGAATACAACTCAGATACAATTATCGTTTCGTCTAACCATTTAACCTTCTGTTCGATTCAGTCGCTAGTATGTGTAACGGAAGAACAGTTACCTGGTGAGTATAACTATATAAACATTATCGAATACAACCCAGATACGATGATTGTTCAATCTATCTATTCAACCTCCTGCTCGATTCGGTCGCTTGTAAGTAAAACGGAAGAACAGTTACCTGGTGAGTATTGCTATATAAACATCATCACGATATCATCGAATACAACTCAGATACAATTATCGTTTTGTCTAACCATTCAACCTTTTGTTCGATTCAGTCGCTAGTATGTGTAACGGAAGTACCGTCACCTGGTAAGTATCACTATATATACAGTATTGCGATATAATCGGATACCACCCAGATACATTGATTGTTCAGACTATCCATTCAACTTTCTGTTCGTTTCGGTCGCTCGTATGTGAAACGGGAATACCGTCACCTAGTGTGTATAACTATATACACAGCATAACATCATAATCGAATACAACCCATATACTATCCATTCAACCTTCTGTTCGATTCAGTCGCTAGTATGTGTAACGGAAGAACAGTTACCTGGTGAGTATAACTATATAAACATAATCGAATACAACCCAGATACGATGATTGTTCAATCTATCCATTTGACCTTCTGCTCGATTCGGTCGCTTGTATGTGAAAACGAAAGAACAGTAACCTGGTGAGTATTTCTATATAAACATCACCACGATATAATAGAATACAACTCAGTTACAATTATCGTTTCGTCTAAACATCGCACCTTCTGTTCGATTCAGTCGCTAGTATGTGTAACGGAAGTACCGTCACCTGGTATGTATCACTATATATACAGTATTGCGATATAATCGGATACCACCCTGATACATTGATTGTTCAGACTATCCATTCAACTTTCTGTTCGTTTCGGTCGCTCGTATGTAAAACAAGAATACCGTCACCTAGTGTGTATAACTATATACACAGCATAACATCATAATCGAATACAATCCATATACTATCCATTCAACCTTCTGTTCAATTCAGTCGCTCGTATGTGTAACGGAAGAACAGTTACCTGGTGCGTATAACTATATAAACATAATCGAATACAACCCAGATACGATGATTGTTCAATCTATCCATTTGACCTTCTGCTCGATTCGGTCGCTTGTATGTGAAAACGAAAGAACAGTTACCTGGTGAGTATTTCTATATAAACATCACCACGATATAATCGAATACAACTCAGTTTCAATTATCGTTTCGTCTAACCATTTAACCTTCTGTTCGATTCAGTCGCTAGTATGTGTAACGGAAGAACAGTTACCTGGTGAGTATAACTATATAAACATAATCGAATACAACCCAGATACGATGATTGTTCAATCTATCCATTTGACCTTCTGCTCGATTCGGTCGCTTGTATGTGAAAACGAAAGAACAGTTACCTGGTGAGTATTTCTATATAAACATCACCACGATATAATCGAATACAACTCAGATACAATTATCGTTTCGTCTAACCATTCAACCTTCTGTTCGATTCAGTCGCTAGTATGTGTAACGGAAGAACAGTTACCTGGTGAGTATAACTATATAAACATTATCGAATACAACCCAGATACGATGATTGTTCAATCTATCTATTCAACCTCCTGCTCGATTCGGTCGCTTGTATGTAAAACGGAAGAACAGTTACCTGGTGAGTATTGCTATATAAACATCATCACGATATCATCGAATACAACTCAGATACAATTATCGTTTTGTCTAATCATTTAACCTTCTGTTCGATTCAGTCGCTAGTATGTGTAACGGAAGTACCGTCACCTGGTAAGTATCACTATATATACAGTATTGCGATATAATCGGATACCACCCAGATACATTGATTGTTCAGACTATCCATTCAACTTTCTGTTCGTTTCGGTCGCTCGTATGTGAAACGGGAATACCGTCACCTAGTGTGTATAACTATATACACAGCATAACATCATAATCGAATACAACCCATATACTATCCATTCAACCTTCTGTTCGATTCGGTTGCTCGTATGTATAACGGAAGAACAGTAACCTGGTGAGTATTTCTATATAAACATCACCACGATATAATAGAATACAACTCAGTTTCAATTATCGTTTCGTCTAACCATTTAACCTTCTGTTCGATTCAGTCGCTAGTATGTGTAACGGAAGAACAGTTACCTAGTGAGTATAACTATATAAACATAATCGAATACAACCCAGATACGATGATTGTTCAATCTATCTATTCGACCTTCTGCTCGATTCGGTCGCTTGTATGTGAAAACGAAAGAACAGTAACCTGGTGAGTATTTCTATATAAACATCACCACGATATAATAAAATACAACTCAGTTACAATTATCTTTTCGTCTAACCATTTAACCTTCTGTTCGATTCAGTCGCTAGTATGTGTAACGGAAGTACCGTCGCCTGGTTAGTATCACTATATATACAGTATTGCGATATAATCGGATACCACCCAGATACATTGATTGTTCAGACTATCCATTCAACTTTCTGTTCGTTTCGGTCGCTCGTATGTAAAACGGGAATACCGTCACCTAGTGTGTATAACTATATACACAGCATAACATCATAATCGAATACAACCCATATACTATCCATTCAACCTTCCGTTCGATTCGGTTGCTCGTATGTATAACGGAAGAACAGTAACCTGGTGAGTATTTCTATATCAACATCACCACGATATAATAGAATACAACTCAGTTACAATTATCGTTTCGTCTAACCATTTAACCTTCTGTTCGATTCAGTCGCTAGTATGTGTAACGGAAGTACCGTCACCTGGTATGTATCACTATATATACAGTATTGCGATATAATCGGATATTACCCTGATACATTGATTGTTCAGACTATCCATTCAACTTTCTGTTCGTTTCGGTCGCTCGTATGTAAAACAAGAATACCGTCACCTAGTGTGTATAACTATATACACAGCATAACATCATAATCGAATACAACCCATATACTACCCATTCAACCTCCTGTTCAATTCAGTCGCTCGTATGTGTAACGGAAGAACAGTTACCTGGTGAGTATAACCATATAAACATAATCGAATACAACCCAGATACGATGATTGTTCAATCTATCCATTTGACCTTCTGCTCGATTCGGTCGCTTGTATGTGAAAACGAAAGAACAGTTACCTGGTGAGTCTTTCTATATAAACATCACCACGATATAATCGAATACAACTCAGATACAATTATCGTTTCGTCTAACCATTTAACCTTCTGTTCGATTCAGTCGCTAGTATGTGTAACGGAAGAACAGTTACCTGGTGAGTATAACTATATAAACATTATCGAATACAACCCAGATACGATGATTGTTCAATTTATCCATTTGACCTTCTGCTCGATTCGGTCGCATGTATGTGAAAACGAAAGAACAGTTACCTGGTGAGTATTTCTATATAAACATCACCACGATATAATCAAATACAACTCAGATACAATTATCGTTTCGTCTAATCATTTAACCTTCTGTTCGATTCAGTCGCTAGTATGTGTAACGGAAGAACAGTTACCTGGTGGGTATAACTATATAAACATTATCGAATACAACCCAGATACGATGATTGTTCAATCTATCTATTCAACCTCTTGCTCGATTCGGTCGCTTGTATGTAAAACGGAAGAACAGTTACCTGGTGAGTATTGCTATATAAACATCATCACGATATCATCGAATACAACTCAGATACAATTATCGTTTTGTCTAACCATTCAACCTTCTGTTCGATTCTGTCGCTAGTATGTGTAACGGAAGTACCGTCACCTGGTAAGTATCACTATATATACAGTATTGCGATATAATCGGATACCACCCAGATACATTGATTGTTCAGACTATCCATTCAACTTTCTGTTCGTTTCGGTCGCTCGTATGTGAAACGGGAATACCGTCACCTAGTGTGTATAACTATATACACAGCATAACATCATAATCGAATACAACCCATATACTATCCATTCAACCTTCTGTTCGATTCGGTTGCTCGTATGTATAACGGAAGAACAGTAACCTGGTGAGTATTTCTATATAAACATCACCACGATATAATAGAATACAACTCAGTTTCAATTATCGTTTCGTCTAACCATTTAACCTTCTGTTCGATTCAGTCGTTAGTATGTGTAACGGAAGAACAGTTACCTGGTGAGTATAACTATATAAACATAATCGAATACAACCCAGATACGATGATTGTTCAATCTATCCATTTGACCTTCTGCTCGATTCGGTCGCTTGTATGTGAAAACGAAAGAACAGTAACCTGGTGAGTATTTCTATATAAACATCACCACGATATAATAGAATACAACTCAGTTACAATTATCGTTTCGTCTAACCATTTAACCTTCTGTTCGATTCAGTCGCTACTATGTGTAACGGAAGTACCGTCACCTGGTTAGTATCACTATATATACAGTATTGCGATATAATCGGATACCACCCAGATACATTGATTGTTCAGACTATCCATTCAACTTTCTGTTCGTTTTGGTCGCTCGTATGTGAAACGGGAATACCGTCACCTAGTGTGTATAACTATATACACAGCATAACATCATAATCGAATACAACCCATATAGTATCCATTCAACCTTCTGTTCGATTCGGTTGCTCGTATGTATAACGGAAGAACAGTAACCTGGTGAGTATTTCTATATAAACATCACCACGATATAATAGAATACAACTCAGTTACAATTATCGTTTCGTCTAACCTTTTAACCTTCTGTTCGATTCAGTCGCTAGTATGTGTAACGGAAGTACCGTCACCTGGTATGTATCACTATATATACAGTATTGCGATATAATCGGACACCACCCTGATACATTGATTGTTCAGACTATCCATTCAACTTTCTGTTCGTTTCGGTCGCTCGTATGTGAAACAAGAATACCGTCACCTAGTGTGTATAACTATATACACAGCATACAATACATATACTATCCATTCAACCTTCTGTTCAATTCAGTCGCTCGTATGTGTAACGGAAGAACAGTTACCTGGTGAGTATAACTATATAAACATAATCGAATACAACCCAGATACGATGATTGTTCAATCTATCCATTTGACCTTCTGCTCGATTCGGTCGCTTGTATGTGAAAACGAAAGAACAGTTACCTGGTGAGTATTTCTATATAATAATCACCACGATATAATCGAATACAACTCAGTTTCAATTATCGTTTCGTCTAACCATTTAACCTTCTGTTCGATTCAGTCGCTAGTATGTGTAACGGAAGAACAGTTACCTGGTGAGTATAACTATATAAACATAATCGAATACAACCCAGATACGATGATTGTTCAATCTATCCATTTGACCTTCTGCTCGATTCGGTCGCTTGTATGTGAAAACGAAAGAACAGTTACCTGGTGAGTATTTCTATATAAACATCACCACGATATAATCGAATACAACTCAGATACAATTATCGTTTCGTCTAACCATTTAACCTTCTGTTCGATTCAGTCGCTAGTATGTGTAACGGAAGAACAGTTACCTGGTGAGTATAACTATATAAACATTATCGAATACAACCCAGATACGATGATTGTTCAATTTATCCATTTGACCTTCTGCTCGATTCGGTCGCTTGTATGTGAAAACGAAAGAACAGTTACCTGGTGAGTATTTCTATATAAACATCACCACGATATAATCGAATACAACTCAGATACAATTATCGTTTCGTCTAACCATTTAACCTTCTGTTCGATTCAGTTGCTAGTATGTGTAACGGAAGAACAGTTACCTGGTGAGTATAACTATATAAACATTATCGAATACAACCCAGATACGATGATTGTTCAATCTATCTATTCAACCTCCTGCTCGATTCGGTCGCTTGTATGTAAAACGGAAGAACAGTTACCTGGTGAGTATTGCTATATAAACATCATCACGATATCATCGAATACAACTCAGATACAATTATCGTTTTGTCTAACCATTTAACCTTCTGTTCGATTCAGTCGCTAGTATGTATAACGGAAGTACCGTCACCTGGTAAGTATCACTATATATACAGTATTGCGATATAATCGGATACCACCCAGATACATTGATTGTTCAGACTATCCATTCAACCTTCTGTTCGATTCGGTTGCTCGTATGTATAACGGAAGAACAGTAACCTGGTGAGTATTTCTATATAAACATCACCACGATATAATAGAATACAACTCAGTTTCAATTATCGTTTCGTCTAACCATTTAACCTTCTGTTCGATTCAGTCGCTAGTATGTGTAACGGAAGAACAGTTACCTGGTGAGTATAATTATATAAACATAATCGAATACAACCCAGATACGATGATTGTTCAATCTATCCATTTGACCTTCTGCTCGATTCGGTCGCTTGTATGTGAAAACGAAAGAACAGTAACCTGGTGAGTATTTCTATATAAACATCACCACGATATAATAGAATACAACTCAGTTACAATTATCGTTTCGTCTAACCATTTAACCTTCTGTTCGATTCAGTCGCTACTATGTGTAACGGAAGTACCGTCACCTGGTTAGTATCACTATATATACAGTATTGCGATATAATCGGATACCACCCAGATACATTGATTGTTCAGATTATCCATTCAACTTTCTGTTCGTTTTGGTCGCTCGTATGTGAAACGGGAATACCGTCACCTAGTGTGTATAACTATATACACAGCATAACATCATAATCGAATACAACCCATATAGTATCCATTCAACCTTCTGTTCGATTCGGTTGCTCGTATGTATAACGGAAGAACAGTAACCTGGTGAGTATTTCTATATAAACATCACCACGATATAATAGAATACAACTCAGTTACAATTATCGTTTCGTCTAACCTTTTAACCTTCTGTTCGATTCAGTCGCTAGTATGTGTAACGGAAGTACCGTCACCTGGTATGTATCACTATATATACAGTATTGCGATATAATCGGACACCACCCTGATACATTGATTGTTCAGACTATCCATTCAACTTTCTGTTCGTTTCGGTCGCTCGTATGTGAAACAAGAATACCGTCACCTAGTGTGTATAACTATATACACAGCATACAATACATATACTATCCATTCAACCTTCTGTTCAATTCAGTCGCTCGTATGTGTAACGGAAGAACAGTTACCTGGTGAGTATAACTATATAAACATAATCGAATACAACCCAGATACGATGATTGTTCAATCTATCCATTTGACCTTCTGCTCGATTCGGTCGCTTGTATGTGAAAACGAAAGAACAGTTACCTGGTGAGTATTTCTATATAATAATCACCACGATATAATCGAATACAACTCAGTTTCAATTATCGTTTCGTCTAACCATTTAACCTTCTGTTCGATTCAGTCGCTAGTATGTGTAACGGAAGAACAGTTACCTGGTGAGTATAACTATATAAACATAATCGAATACAACCCAGATACGATGATTGTTCAATCTATCCATTTGACCTTCTGCTCGATTCGGTCGCTTGTATGTGAAAACGAAAGAACAGTTACCTGGTGAGTATTTCTATATAAACATCACCACGATATAATCGAATACAACTCAGATACAATTATCGTTTCGTCTAACCATTTAACCTTCTGTTCGATTCAGTCGCTAGTATGTGTAACGGAAGAACAGTTACCTGGTGAGTATAACTATATAAACATTATCGAATACAACCCAGATACGATGATTGTTCAATTTATCCATTTGACCTTCTGCTCGATTCGGTCGCTTGTATGTGAAAACGAAAGAACAGTTACCTGGTGAGTATTTCTATATAAACATCACCACGATATAATCGAATACAACTCAGATACAATTATCGTTTCGTCTAACCATTTAACCTTCTGTTCGATTCAGTCGCTAGTATGTGTAACGGAAGAACAGTTACCTGGTGAGTATAACTATATAAACATTATCGAATACAACCCAGATACGATGATTGTTCAATCTATCTATTCAACCTCCTGCTCGATTCGGTCGCTTGTATGTAAAACGGAAGAACAGTTACCTGGTGAGTATTGCTATATAAACATCATCACGATATCATCGAATACAACTCAGATACAATTATCGTTTTGTCTAACCATTTAACCTTCTGTTCGATTCAGTCGCTAGTATGTATAACGGAAGTACCGTCACCTGGTAAGTATCACTATATATACAGTATTGCGATATAATCGGATACCACCCAGATACATTGATTGTTCAGACTATCCATTCAACCTTCTGTTCGATTCGGTTGCTCGTATGTATAACGGAAGAACAGTAACCTGGTGAGTATTTCTATATAAACATCACCACGATATAATAGAATACAACTCAGTTTCAATTATCGTTTCGTCTAACCATTTAACCTTCTGTTCGATTCAGTCGCTAGTATGTGTAACGGAAGAACAGTTACCTGGTGAGTATAATTATATAAACATAATCGAATACAACCCAGATACGATGATTGTTCAATCTATCCATTTGACCTTCTGCTCGATTCGGTCGCTTGTATGTGAAAACGAAAGAACAGTAACCTGGTGAGTATTTCCATATAAACATCACCACGATATAATAGAATACAACTCAGTTACAATTATCGTTTCGTCTAACCATTCAACCTTCTGTTCGATTCAGTCGCTAGTATGTGTAACGGAAGTACCGTCACCTGGTTAGTATCACTATATATACAGTATTGCGATATAATCGGATACCACCCAGATACATTGATTGTTCAGACTATCCATTCAACTTTCTGTTCGTTTCGGTCGCTCGTATGTAAAACGGGAATACCGTCACCTAGTGTGTATAACTATATACACAGCATAACATCATAATCGAATACAACCCATATACTATCCATTCAACCTTCTGTTCGATTCGGTTGCTCGTATGTATAACGGAAGAACAGTAACCTGGTGAGTATTTCTATATAAACATCACCACGATATAATAGAATACAACTCAGTTACAATAAACGTTTCGTCTAACCATTTAACCTTCTGTTCGATTCAGTCGCTAGTATGTGTAACGGAAGTACCGTCACCTGGTATGTATCACTATATATACAGTATTGCGATATAATCGGATACCACCCTGATACATTGATTGTTCAGACTATTCATTCAACTTTCTGTTCGTTTCGGTCGCTCGTATGTAAAACAAGAATACCGTCACCTAGTGTGTATAACTATATACACAGCATAACATCATAATCGAATACAACCCATATACTATCCATTCAACCTTCTGTTCAATTCAGTCGCTCGTATGTGTAACGGAAGAACAGTTACCTGGTGAGTATTACTATATAAACATAATCGAATACAACCCAGATACGATGATTGTTCAATCTATCCATTTGACCTTCTGCTCGATTCGGTCGCTTGTATGTGAAAACGAAAGAACAGTTACCTGGTGAGTATTTCTATATAAACATCACCACGATATAATCGAATACAACTCAGTTTCAATTATCGTTTCGTCTAACCATTTAACCTTCTGTTCGATTCAGTCGCTAGTATGTGTAACGGAAGAACAGTTACCTGTTGAGTATAACTATATAAACATAATCGAATACAACCCAGATACGATGATTGTTCAATCTATCCATTTGAACTTCTGCTCGATTCGGTCGCTTGTATGTGAAAACGAAAGAACAGTTACCTGGTGAGTATTTCTATATAAACATCACCACGATATAATCGAATACAACTCAGATACAATTATCGTTTCGTCTAACCATTTAACCTTCTGTTCGATTCAGTCGCTAGTATGTGTAACGGAAGAACAGTTACCTGGTGAGTATAACTATATAAACATTATCGAATACAACCCAGATACGATGATTGTTCAATCTATCTATTCAACCTCCTGCTCGATTCGGTCGCTTGTCTGTAAAACGGAAGAACAGTTACCTGGTGAGTATTGCTATATAAACATCATCACGATATCATCGAATACAACTCAGATACAATTATCGTTTTGTCTAACCATTTAACCTTCTGTTCGATTCAGTCGCTAGTATGTGTAACGGAAGTACCGTCACCTGGTAAGTATCACTATATATATAGTATTGCGATATAATCGGATACCACCCAGATACATTGATTGTTCAGACTATCCATTCAACTTTCTGTTCGTTTCGGTCGCTCGTATGTGAAACGGGAAAACCGTCACCTAGTGTGTATAACTATATACACAGCATAACATCATAATCGAATACAACCCATATACTATCCATTCAACCTTCTGTTCGATTCGGTTGCTCGTATGTATAACGGAAGAACAGTAACCTGGTGAGTATTTCTATATAAACATCACCACGATATAATAGAATACAACTCAGTTTCAATTATCGTTTCGTCTAACCATTTAACCTTCTGTTCGATTCAGTCGCTAGTATGTGTAACGGAAGAACAGTTACCTGGTGAGTATAACTATATAAACATAATCGAATACAACCCAGATACGATGATTGTTCAATCTATCCATTTGACCTTCTTCTCGATTCGGTCGCTTGTATGTGAAAACGAAAGAACAGTAACCTGGTGAGTATTTCTATATAAACATCACCACGATATAATAAAACACAACTCAGTTACAATTATCGTTTTGTCTAACCATTTAACCTTCTGTTCGATTCAGTCGCTAGTATGTGTAACGGAAGTACCGTCACCTGGTATGTATCACTATATATACAGTATTGCGATATAATCGGATACCACCCTGATACATTGATTGTTCAGACTATCCATTCAACTTTCTGTTCGTTTCAGTCGCTTGTATGTGTAACGGAAGAACAGTTACCTGGTGAGTATAACTATATAAACATAATCGAATACAACCCAGATACGATGATTGTTCAATCTATCCATTTGACCTTCTGCTCGATTCGGTCGCTTGTATGTGAAAACGAAAGAACAGTTACCTGGTGAGTATTTCTATATAAACATCACCACGATATAATCGAATAAAACTCAGATACAATTATCGTTTCGTCTAACCATTTAACCTTCTGTTCGATTCAGTCGCTAGTATGTGTAACGGAAGAACAGTTACCTGGTGAGTATAACTATATAAACATAATCGAATACAACCCAGATACGATGATTGTTCAATCTATCCATTTGACCTTCTGCTCGATTCGGTCGCTTGTATGTGAAAACGAAAGAACAGTAACCTGGTGAGTATTTCTATATAAACATCACCACGATATAATAGAATACAACTCAGTTACAATTATCGTTTCGTCTAACCATTTAACCTTCTGTTCGATTCAGTCGCTAGTATGTGTAACGGAAGTACCGTCACCTGGTTAGTATCACTATATATACAGTATTGCGATATAATCGGATACCACCCAGATACATTGATTGTTCAGACTATCCATTCAACTTTCTGTTCGTTTCGGTCGCTCGTATGTAAAACGGGAATACCGTCACCTAGTGTGTATAACTATATACACAGCATAACATCATAATCGAATACAACCCATATACTATCCATTCAACCTTCTGTTCGATTCGGTTGCTCGTATGTATAACGAAAGAACAATAACCTGGTGAGTATTTCTATATAAACATCACCACGATATAATAGAATACAACTCAGTTTCAATTATCGTTTCGTCTAACCATTTAACCTTCTGTTTGATTCAGTCGCTAGTATGTGTAACGGAAGAACAGTTACCTGGTGAGTATAACTATATAAACATAATCGAATACAACCCAGATACGATGATTGTTCAATCTATCCATTTGACCTTCTGCTCGATTCGGTCGCTTGTATGTGAAAACGAAAGAACAGTAACCTAGTGAGTATTTTTATATAAACATCACCACGATATAATAGAATACAACTCAGTTACAATTATCGTTTCGTCTAACCATTTAACCTTCTGTTCGATTCAGTCGATAGTATTTGTAACGGAAGTACCGTCACCTGGTTAGTATCACTATATATACAGTATTGCGATATAATCGGATACCACCCAGATACATTAATTGTTCAGACTATCCATTCAACTTTCTGTTCGTTTCAGTCGCTCGTATGTAAAACGGGAATACCGTCACCTAGTGTGTATAACTATATACAAAGCATAACATCATAATCGAATACAACCCATATACTATCCATTCAACCTTCTGTTCGATTCGGTTGCTCGTATGTATAACGGAAGAACAGTAACCTGGTGAGTATTTCTATATAAACATCACCACGATATAATAGAATACAACTCAGTTACAATTATCGTTTCGTCTAACCATTTAACCTTCTGTTCGATTCAGTTGCTAGTATGTGTAACGGAATTACCGTCACCTGGTATGTATCACTATATATACAGTATTGCGATATAATCGGATACCACCCTGATACATCGATTGTTCAGACTATCCATTCAAATTTCTGTTCGTTTCGGTCGCTCGTATGTAAAACAAGAATACCGTCACCTAGTGTGTATAACTATATACACAGCATAACATCATAATCGAATACAACCCATATACTATCCATTCAACCTTCTGTTCAATTCAGTCGCTCGTATGTGTAACGGAAGAACAGTTACCTGGTAAGTATAACTATATAAACATAATCGAATACAACCCAGATACGATGATTGTTCAATCTATCCATTTGACCTTCTGCTCGATTCGGTCGCTTGTATGTAAAACGGAAGAACAGTTACCTGGTGAGTATTGCTATATAAATATCACCACGATATAATCGAATACAACTCAGTTTCAATTATCGTTTCGTCTAACCATTTAACCTTCTGTTCGATTCAGTCGCTAGTATGTGTAACGGAAGTACCGTCACCTGGTTAGTATCACTATATATACAGTATTGCGATATAATCGGATACCACCCAGATACATTGATTGTTCAGACTATCCATTCAACTTTCTGTTCGTTTCGGTCGCTCGTATGTGAAACGGGAATACCGTCACCTAGTGTGTATAACTATATACACAGCATAACATCATAATCGAATACAACCCATATACTATCCATTCAACCTTCTGTTCGATTCGGTTGCTCGTATGTATGACGGAAGAACAGTAACCTGGTGAGTATTTCTATATAAACATCACCACGATATAATAGAATAAAACTCAGTTTCAATTATCGTTTCGTCTAACCATTTAACCTTCTGTTCGATTCAGTCGCTAGTATGTGTAACGGAAGAACAGTTACCTGGTGAGTATAACTATATAAACATAATCGAATACAACTCAGATACGATGATTGTTCAATCTATCCATTTGACCTTCTGCTCGATTCGGTCGCTTGTATGTGAAAACGAAAGAACAGTTACCTGGTGAGTATTTCTATATAAACATCACCACGATATAATCGAATACAACTCAGTTTCAATTATCGTTTCGTCTAACCATTTAACCTTCTGTTCGATTCAGTCGCTAGTATGTGTAACGGAAGTACCGTCACCTGGTTAGTATCACTATATATACAGTATTGCGATATAATCGGATACCACCCAGATACATTGATTGTTCAGACTATCCATTCAACTTTCTGTTCGTTTCGGTCGCTCGTATGTGAAACGGGAATACCGTCACCTAGTGTGTTTAACTATATACACAGCATAACATCATAATCGAATACAACCCAGATACTATCCATTCAACCTTCTGTTCGATTCGGTTGCTCGTATGTATAACGGAAGAACAGTAACCTGGTGAGTATTTCTATATAAACATCACCACGATATAATAGAATACAACTCAGTTTCAATTATCGTTTCGTCTAACCATTCAACCTTCTGTTCGATTCAGTCGCTAGTATGTGTAACGGAAGAACAGTTACCAGGTGAGTATAACTATATAAACATAATCGAATACAACCCAGATACGATGATTGTTCAATCTCCATTTGACCTTCTGCTCGATTCGGTCGCTTGTATGTGAAAACGGAAGAACAGTTACCTGGTGAGTATTTCTATATAAACATCACCACGATATAATCAAATACAACTCAGTTTCAATTATCGTTTCGTCTAACCATTTAACCTTCTGTTCGATTCAGTCGCTAGTATGTGTAACGGAAGTACCGTCACCTGGTTAGTATCACTATATATACAGTATTGCGATATAATCGGATACCACCCAGATACATTGATTGTTCAGACTATCCATTCAACTTTCTGTTCGTTTCGGTCGCTCGTATGTGAAACGGGAATACCGTCACCTAGTGTGTATAACTATATACACAGCATAACATCATAATCGAATACAACCCATATACTATCCATTCAACCTTCTGTTCGATTCGGTTGCTCGTATGTATAACGGAAGAACAGTAACCTGGTGAGTATTTCTATATAAACGTCACCACGATATAATAGAATACAACTCAGTTTCAATTATCGTTTCGTCTAACCATTTAACCTTCTGTTCGATTCAGTCGCTAGTATGTGTAACGGAAGAACAGTTACCTGGTGAGTATATCTATATAAACATAATCGAATACAACCCAGATACGATGATTGTTCAATCTATCCATTTGACCTTCTTCTCGATTCGGTCGCTTGTATGTGAAAACGAAAGAACAGTAACCTGGTGAGTATTTCTATATAAACATCACCACGATATAATAAAACACAACTCAGTTACAATTATCGTTTTGTCTAACCATTTAACCTTCTGTTCGATTCAGTCGCTAGTATGTGTAACGGAAGTACCGTCACCTGGTATGTATCACTATATATACAGTATTGCGATATAATCGGATACCACCCTGATACATTGATTGTTCAGACTATCCATTCAACTTTCTGTTCGTTTCGGTCGCTCGTATGTAAAACAAGAATACCGTCACCTAGTGTGTATAACTATATACACAGCATAAAATCATAATCGAATACAACCCATATACTATCCATTCAACCTTCTGTTCAATTCAGTCGCTCGTATGTGTAACGGAAGAACAGTTACCTGGTGAGTATAACTATATAAACATAATCGAATACAACCCAGATACGATGATTGTTCAATCTATCCATTTGACCTTCTGCTCGATTCGGTCGCTTGTATGTGAAAACGAAAGAACAGTTACCTGGTGAGTATTTCTATATAAACATCACCACGATATAATCGAATAAAACTCAGATACAATTATCGTTTCGTCTAACCATTTAACCTTCTGTTCGATTCAGTCGCTAGTATGTGTAACGGAAGAACAGTTACCTGGTGAGTATAACTATATAAACATATTCGAATACCACCCAGATACATTGATTGTTCAGACTATCCATTCAACTTTCTGTTCGTTTCGGTCGCTCGTATGTGTAACGGAAGAACAGTTACCTGGTGAGTATTGCTATATAAACATCATCACGTTATCATCGAATACAACTCAGATACAATTATCGTTTCGTCTCACCATTTAACCTTCTGTTCGATTCAGTCGCTAGTATGTGTAACGGAAGTACCGTCACCTGGTTAGTATCACTATATATACAGTATTGCGATATAATCGGATACCACCCAGATACATTGATTGTTCAGACTATCCATTCAACTTTCTGTTCGTTTCGGTCGCTCGTTTGTGAAACGGGAATACCGTCACCTAGTGTGTATAACTATATACACAGCATAACATCATAATCGAATACAACCCATATACTATCCATTCAACCTTCTGTTCGATTCGGTTGCTCGTATGTATAACGGAAGAACAGTAACCTGGTGAGTATTTCTATATAAACGTCACCACGATATAATAGAATACAACTCAGTTTCAATTATCGTTTCGTCTAACCATTTAACCTTCTGTTCGATTCAGTCGCTAGTATGTGTAACGGAAGAACAGTTACCTGGTGAGTATAACTATATAAACATAATCGAATACAACCCAGATACGATGATTGTTCAATCTATCCATTTGACCTTCTTCTCGATTCGGTCGCTTGTATGTGAAAACGAAAGAACAGTAACCTGGTGAGTATTTCTAAATAAACATCACCACGATATAATAAAACAAAACTCAGTTACAATTATCGTTTTGTCTAACCATTTAACCTTCTGTTCGATTCAGTCGCTAGTATGTGTAACGGAAGTACCGTCACCTGGTATGTATCACTATATATACAGTATTGCGATATAATCGGATACCACCCTGATACATTGATTGTTCAGACTATCCATTCAACTTTCTGTTCATTTCGGTCGCTCGTATGTAAAACAAGAATACCGTCACCTAGTGTGTATAACTATATACACAGCATAAAATCATAATCGAATACAACCCATATACTATCCATTCAACCTTCTGTTCAATTCAGTCGCTCGTATGTGTAACGGAAGAACAGTTACCTGGTGAGTATAACTATATAAACATAATCGAATACAACCCAGATACGATGATTGTTCAATCTATCCATTTGACCTTCTGCTCGATTCGGTCGCTTGTATGTGAAAACGAAAGAACAGTTACCTGGTGAGTATTTCTATATAAACATCACCACGATATAATCGAATAAAACTCAGATACAATTATCGTTTCGTCTAACCATTTAACCTTCTGTTCGATTCAGTCGCTAGTATGTGTAACGGAAGAACAGTTACCTGGTGAGTATAACTATATAAACATAAACGAATACAACCCAGATACGATGATTGTTCAATCTATCCATTTGACCTTCTGCTCGATTCGGTCGCTTGTATGTGAAAACGAAAGAACAGTAACCTGGTGAGTATTTCTATATAAACATCACCACGATATAATAGAATACAACTCAGTTACAATTATCGTTTCGTCTAACCATTTAACCTTCTGTTCGATTCAGTCGCTAGTATGTGTAACGGAAGTACCGTCACCTGGTTAGTATCACTATATATACAGTATTGCGATATAATCGGATACCACCCAGATACATTGATTGTTCAGACTATCCATTCAACTTTCTGTTCGTTTCGGTCGCTCGTATGTGAAACGGGAATACCGTCACCTAGTGTGTATTACTATATACACAGCATAACATCATAATCGAATACAACCCATATACTATCCATTCAACCTTCTGTTCGATTCGGTTGCTCGTATGTATAACGGAATAACAGTAACCTGGTGAGTATTTCTATATAAACATCACCACGATATAATAGAATACAACTCAGTTACAATTATCGTTTCGTCTAACCATTTAACCTTCTGTTCGATTCAGTCGCTAGTATGTGTAACGGAAAAACAGTTACCTGGTGAGTATAACTATATAAACATTATCGAATACAACCCAGATACGATGATTGTTCAATCTATCCATTTGACCTTCTGCTCGATTCGGTCGCTTGTATGTGAAAACGAAAGAACAGTTACCTGATGAGTATTTCTATATAAACATCACCACGATATAATCGAATACAACTCAAATTCAATTATCGTTTCGTCTAACCATTTAACCTTCTGTTCGATTCAGTCGCTAGTATGTGTAACGGAAGTACCGTCACCTGTTTAGTATCACTATATATACAGTATTGCGATATAATCGGATACCACCTAGATACATTGATTGTTCAGACTATCCATTCAACTTTCTGTTCGTTTCGGTCGCTCGTATGTGTAACGGAAGAACAGTTACCTGGTGAGTATTGCTATATAAACATCATCACGTTATCATCGAATACAACTCAGATACAATTATCGTTTCGTCTAACCTTTAAACCTTCTGTTCGATTCAGTCGCTAGTATGTGTAACGGAAGTACCGTCACCTGGTTAGTATCACTATATATACAGTATTGCGATATAATCGGATACCACCCAGATACATTGATTGTTCAGTCTATCCATTCAACTTTCTTTTTGTTTCGGTCGCTCGTATGTAAAACAGGAATACCGTCACCTAGTGTGGATAACTATATACACAGCATAACATCATAATCGAATACAACCCATATACTATCCATTCAACCTTCTGTTCAATTCAGTCGCTCGTATGTATAACGGAAGAACAGTTACCTGGTGAGTATAACTATATAAACATAATCGAATACAACCCAGATACGATGATTGTTCAATCTATACTAAATTCAACCTTCTGCTCGATTCGGTCGCTTGTATGTAAAACGGAAGAACAGTTACCTGGTGAGTATTGCTATCTAAACATCATCACGTTATCATCGAATACAACTCAGTTACAATTATCGTTTCGTCTAACCATTTAACCTTCTGTTCGATTTAGTCGCTAGTATGTGTAACGGAAGTACCGTCACCTGGTTAGTATCACTATATATACAGTATTGCGATATAATCGGATACCACCCAGATACATTGATTGTTCAGACTATCCATTCAACTTTCTGTTCGTTTCGGTCGCTCGTATGTGAAACGGTAATACCGTCACCTAGTGTGTTTAACTATATACACAGCATAACATCATAATAGAATACAACCCAGATACTATCCATCGTTTCGTCTAACCATTTAACCTTCTGTTCAATTCAGTCGCTAGTATGTGTAACGGAAGAACAGTTACCTGGTGAGTATAACTATATAAACATTATCGAATACAATCTATCCATTCAACCTCCTGCTTGATTCGGTCGCTTGTATGTAAAACGGAAGAACAGTTACCTGGTGAGTATTGCTATATAAACATCACCACGATATAATCGAATACAACTCAGTATCAATTATCGTTTCGTCTAACCATTTAACCTTCTGTTCGATTCAGTCGCTAGTATGTGTAACGGAAGTACCGTCACCTGGTTAGTATCACTATATATACAGTATTGTGATATAATCGGATACCACCCAGATACATTGATTGTTCAGACTATCCATTCAACTTTCTGTTCGTTTCGGTCGCTCGTATGTGAAACGGGAATACCGTCACATAGTGTGTATAACTATATACACAGCATAACATCATAATCGAATACAACCCATATACTATCCATTCAACCTTCTGTTCGATTCGGTTGCTCGTATGTATAACGGAAGAACAGTAACCTGGTGAGTATTTCTATATAAACATCACCACGATATAATAGAATGCAACTCAGTTTCAATTATCTTTTCGTCTAACCATTTAACATTCTGTTCGATTCAGTCGCTAGTATGTGTAACGGAAGAACAGTTACCTGGTGAGTATAACTATGTGAACATAATCGAATACAACCCAGATACGATGATTGTTCAATCTATCCATTTGACCTTCTGCTCGATTCGGTCGCTTGTATGTAAAACGGAAGAACAGTTACCTGGTGAGTATTGCTATATAAACATCACCACGATATAATCGAATACAACTCAGTTTCAATTATCGTTTCGTCTAACCATTTAACCTTCTGTTCGATTCAGTCACTAGTATGTGTATTGGAAGTACCGTCACCTGGTTAGTATCACTATATATACAGTATTGCGATATAATCGGATACCACCCAGATACATTGATTGTTCAGACTATCCATTCAACTTTCTGTTCGTTTCGGTCGCTCGTATTTGAAACGGGAATACCGTCACCTAGTGTGTATAACTATATACACAGCATAACATCATAATCGAATACAACCCATATACTATCCATTCAACCTTCTGTTCGATTCGGTCGCTCGTATGTATTACGGAAGAACAGTAACCTGGTGAGTATTTCTATATAAACATCACCACGATATAATAGAATACAACTCAGTTTCAATTATCGTTTCGTCTAACCATTTAACCTTCTGTTCGATTCAGTCGCTAGTATGTGTAACGGAAGTACCGTCACCTGTTTAGTATCACTATATATACAGTATTGCGATATAATCGGATACCACCTAGATACATTGATTGTTCAGACTATCCATTCAACTTTCTGTTCGTTTCGGTCGCTCGTTTGTGTAACGGAAGAACAGTTACCTGGTGAGTATTGCTATATAAACATCATCACGTTATCATCGAATACAACTCAGATACAATTATCGTTTCGTCTAACCTTTAAACCTTCTGTTCGATTCAGTCGCTAGTATGTGTAACGGAAGTACCGTCACCTGGTTAGTATCACTATATATACAGTATTGCGATATAATCGGATACCACCCAGATACATTGATTGTTCAGTTTATCCATTCAACTTTCTTTTTGTTTCGGTCGCTCGTATGTAAAACAGGAATACCGTCACCTAGTGTGGATAACTATATACACAGCATAACATCATAATCGAATACAACCCATATACTATCCATTCAACCTTCTGTTCAATTCAGTCGCTCGTATGTATAACGGAAGAACAGTTACCTGGTGAGTATAACTATATAAACATAATCGAATACAACCCAGATACGATGATTGTTCAATCTATACTAAATTCAACCTTCTGCTCGATTCGGTCGCTTGTATGTAAAACGGAAGAACAGTTACCTGGTGAGTATTGCTATCTAAACATCATCACGTTATCATCGAATACAACTCAGTTACAATTATCGTTTCGTCTAACCATTTAACCTTCTGTTCGATTTAGTCGCTAGTATGTGTAACGGAAGTACCGTCACCTGGTTAGTATCACTATATATACAGTATTGCGATATAATCGGATACCACCCAGATACATTGATTGTTCAGACTATCCATTCAACTTTCTGTTCGTTTCGGTCGCTCGTATGTGAAACGGTAAAACCGTCACCTAGTGTGTTTAACTATATACACAGCATAACATCATAATAGAATACAACCCAGATACTATCCATCGTTTCGTCTAACCATTTAACCTTCTGTTCAATTCAGTCGCTAGTATGTGTAACGGAAGAACAGTTACCTGGTGAGTATAACTATATAAACATTATCGAATACAATCTATCCATTCAACCTCCTGCTTGATTCGGTCGCTTGTATGTGAAACGGAAGAACAGTTACCTGGTGAGTATTGCTATATAAACATCACCACGATATAATCGAATACAACTCAGTATCGATTATCGTTTCGTCTAACCATTTAACCTTCTGTTCGATTCAGTCGCTAGTATGTGTAACGGAAGTACCGTCACCTGGTTAGTATCACTATATATACAGTATTGTGATATAATCGGATACCACCCAGATACATTGATTGTTCAGACTATCCATTCAACTTTCTGTTCGTTTCGGTCGCTCGTATGTGAAACGGGAATACCGTCACATAGTGTGTATAACTATATACACAGCATAACATCATAATCGAATACAACCCATATACTATCCATTCAACCTTCTGTTCGATTCGGTTGCTCGTATGTATAACGGAAGAACAGTAACCTGGTGAGAATTTCTATATAAACATCACCACGATATAATAGAATGCAACTCAGTTTCAATTATCTTTTCGTCTAACCATTTAACATTCTGTTCGATTCAGTCGCTAGTATGTGTAACGGAAGAACAGTTACCTGGTGAGTATAACTATGTGAACATAATCGAATACAACCCAGATACGATGATTGTTCAATCTATCCATTTGACCTTCTGCTCGATTCGGTCGCTTGTATGTAAAACGGAAGAACAGTTACCTGGTGAGTATTGCTATATAAACATCACCACGATATAATCGAATACAACTCAGTTTCAATTATCGTTTCGTCTAACCATTTAACCTTCTGTTCGATTCAGTCACTAGTATGTGTATTGGAAGTACCGTCACCTGGTTAGTATCACTATATATACAGTATTGCGATATAATCAGATACCACCCAGATACATTGATTGTTCAGACTATCCATTCAACTTTCTGTTCGTTTCGGTCGCTCGTATTTGAAACGGGAATACCGTCACCTAGTGTGTATAACTATATACACAGCATAACATCATAATCGAATACAACCCATATACTATCCATTCAACCTTCTGTTCGATTCGGTCGCTCGTATGTATTACGGAAGAACAGTAACCTGGTGAGTATTTCTATATAAACATCACCACGATATAATAGAATACAACTCAGTTTCAATTATCGTTTCGTCTAACCATTTAACCTTCTGTTCGATTCAGTCGCTAGTATGTGTAACGGAAGAACAGTTACCTGGTGAGTATAACTATATAAACATAATCGAATACAACCCAGATACGATGATTGTTCAATCTATCCATCTGACCTTCTGCTCGATTCGGTCGCTTGTATGTGAAAACGAAAGAACAGTTACCTGGTGAGTATTTTTAAATAAACATCACCACGATATAATCGAATACAACTTAGTTTCAATTATCGTTTTGTCTAACCATTTAACCTTCTGTTCGATTCAGTCGCTAGTATGTGTAACGGAAGTACCGTCACCTGGTTAGTATCACTATATATACAGTATTGCGATATAATCGGATACCACCCAGATACATTGATTGTTCAGACTATCCATTCAACTTTCTGTTCGTTTCGGTCGCTCGTATGTGTAACGGAAGAACAGTTACCTGTTGAGTATTGCTATATAAACATCATCACGTTATCATCGAATACAACTCAGATACAATTATCATTTCGTCTAACCATTCAACCTTCTGTTCGATTCAGTCGCTAGTATGTGTAACGGAAGTACCGTCACCTGGTTAGTATCACTATTTATACAGTATTGCGATATAATCGGATACCACCCAGATACATTGATTGTTCAGACTATCCATTCAACTTTCTGTTCGTTTCGGTCGCTCGTATGTGAAACGAGAATACCGTCACCTAGTGTGTTTAACTATATACACAGCATAACATAATAATCGAATACAACCCAGATACTATCCATTCAACCTTCTGTTCGATTTGGTTGCTCGTATGTATAACGGAAGAACAGTAACCTGGTGAGTATTTCTATATAAACATCACCACGATATGATAGAATACAACTCAGTTACAATTATCGTTTCGTCTAACCATTTAACCTTCTGTTCGATTCAGTCGCTAGTATGTGTAACGGAAGAACAGTTACTTGGTGAGTATAACTATATAAACATCATCGAATACAACCCAGATACGATGATTGTTCAATCTATCTATTCAACCTCCTGCTCGATTCGGTCGCTTGTATGTAAAACGGAAGAACAGTTACCTGGTGAGTATTGCTATATAAACATCACCACGATATAATCGAATACAACTCAGTTTCAATTATCGTTTCGTCTAACCATTTAACCTTCTGTTCGATTCAGTCGCTAGTATGTGTAACGGAAGTACCGTCACCTGGTTAGTATCACTATATATACAGTATTGCGATATAATCGGATACCACCCAGATACATTGATTGTTCAGACTATCCATTCAACTTTCTGTTCGTTTCGGTCGCTCGTATGTGAAACGGGAATACCGTCACCTAGTGTGTATATCTATATACACAGCATAACATCATAATCGAATACAACCCATATACTATCCAATCAACCTTCTGTTCGATTCGGTTGCTCGTATGTATAACGGAAGAACAGTAACCTGGTGAGTATTTCTATATAAACATCACCACGATATAATAGAATACAACTCAGTTTCAATTATCGTTTCGTCTAACCATTTAACCTTCTGTTCGATTCAGTCGCTAGTATGTGTAACGGAAGAACAGTTACCTGGTGAGTATAACTATATAAACATAATCGAATACAACCCAGATACGATGATTGTTCAATCTATCCATTTGACCTTCTGCTCGATTCGGTCGCTTGTATGTGAAAACGAAAGAACAGTTACCTGGTGAGTATTTCTATATAAACATCACCACGATATAATCGAATACAACTCAGTTTCAATTATCGTTTCGTCTAACCATTTAACCTTCTGTTCGATTCAGTCGCTAGTATGTGTAACGGAAGTACCGTCACCTGGTTAGTATCACTATATATACAGTATTGCGATATAATCGGATACCACCCAGATACATTGATTGTTCAGACTATCCATTCAACTTTCTGTTCGTTTCGGTCGCTCGTATGTGAAACGGTAATACCGTCACCTAGTGTGTTTAACTATATACACAGCATAACATCATAATCGAATACAACCCAGATACTATCCATTCAACCTTCTGTTCGATTCGGTTGCTCGTATGTATAACGGAAGAACAGTAACCTGGTGAGTATTTTTATATAAACATCACCACGATATAATAGAATACAACTCAGTTTCAATTATCGTTTCGTCTAACCATTTAACCTTCTGTTCGATTCAGTCGCTAGTATGTGTAACGGAAGTACCGTCACCTGGTTAGTATCACTATATATACAGTATTGTGATATAATCGGATACCACCCAGATACATTGATTGTTCAGACTATCCATTCAACTTTCTGTTCGTTTCGGTCGCTCGTATGTGAAACGGGAATACCGTCACATAGTGTGTATAACTATATACACAGCATAACATCATAATCGAATACAACCCATATACTTTCCATTCAACCTTCTGTTCGATTCGGTTGCTCGTATGTATAACGGAAGAACAGTAACCTGGTGAGTATTTCTATATAAACATCACCACGATATAATAGAATACAACTCAGTTTCAATTATCTTTTCGTCCAACCATTTAACCTTCTGTTCGATTCAGTCGCTAGTATGTGTAACGGAAGAACAGTTACCTGGTGAGTATAACTATATAAACATTATCGAATACAACCCAGATACGATGATTGTTCAATCTATCCATTTGACCTTCTGCTCGATTCGGTCGCTTGTATGTGAAAACGAAAGAACAGTTACCTGGTGAGTATTTCTATATAAACATCACCACGATATAATCGAATACAACTTAGTTTCAATTATCGTTTCGTCTAACCATTTAACCTTCTGTTCGATTCAGTCGCTAGTATGTGTAACGGAAGAACAGTTACTTGGTGAGTATAACTATATAAACATCATCGAATACAACCCAGATACGATGATTGTTCAATCTATCTATTCAACCTCCTGCTCGATTCGGTCGCTTGTATGTAAAACGGAAGAACAGTTACCTGGTGAGTATTGCTATATAAACATCACCACGATATAATAGAATACAACTCAGTTTCAATTATCGTTTCGTCTAACCATTTAACCTTCTGTTCGATTCAGTCGCTAGTATGTGTAACGGAAGTACCGTCACCTGGTTAGTATCACTATATATACAGTATTGCGATATAATCGGATACCACCCAGATACATTGATTGTTCAGACTATCCATTCAACTTTCTGTTCGTTTCGGTCGCTCGTATGTGAAACGGGAATACCGTCACCTAGTGTGTATATCTATATACACAGCATAACATCATAATCGAATACAACCCATATACTATCCAATCAACCTTCTGTTCGATTCGGTTGCTCGTATGTATAACGGAAGAACAGTAACCTGGTGAGTATTTCTATATAAACATCACCACGATATAATAGAATACAACTCAGTTTCAATTATCGTTTCGTCTAACCTTTTAACCTTCTGTTCGATTCAGTCGCTAGTATGTGTAACGGAAGAACAGTTACCTGGTGAGTATAACTATATAAACATAATCGAATACAACCCAGATACGATGATTGTTCAATCTATCCATTTGACCTTCTGCTCGATTCGGTCGCTTGTATGTGAAAACGAAAGAACAGTTACCTGGTGAGTATTTCTATATAAACATCACCACGATATAATCGAATACAACTCAGTTTCAATTATCGTTTCGTCTAACCATTTAACCTTCTGTTAGATTCAGTCGCTAGTATGTGTAACGGAAGTACCGTCACCTGGTTAGTATCACTATATATACAGTATTGCGATATAATCGGATACCACCCAGATACATTGATTGTTCAGACTATCCATTCAACTTTCTGTTCGTTTCGGTCGCTCGTATGTGAAACGGTAATACCGTCACCTAGTGTGTTTAACTATATACACAGCATAACATCATAATCGAATACAACCCAGATACTATCCATTCAACCTTCTGTTCGATTCGGTTGCTCGTATGTATAACGGAAGAACAGTAACCTGGTGAGTATTTTTATATAAACATCACCACGATATAATAGAATACAACTCAGTTTCAATTATCGTTTCGTCTAACCATTCAACCTTCTGTTCGATTCAGTCGCTAGTATGTGTAACGGAAGTACCGTCACCTGGTTAGTATCACTATATACACAGTATTGTGATATAATCGGATACCACCCAGATACATTGATTGTTCAGACTATCCATTCAACTTTCTGTTCGTTTCGGTCGCTCGTATGTGGAACGGGAATACCGTCACATAGTGTGTATAACTATATACACAGCATAACATCATAATCGAATACAACCCATATACTATCCATTCAACCTTCTGTTCGATTCGGTTGCTCATATGTATAACGGAAGAACAGTAACCTGGTGAGTATTTCTATATAAACATCACCACGATATAATAGAATACAACTCAGTTTCAATTATCTTTTCGTCTAACCATTTAACCTTCTGTTCGATTCAGTCGCTAGTATGTGTAACGGAAGAACAGTTACCTGGTGAGTATAACTATATGAACATAATCGAATACAACCCAGATACGATGATTGTTCAATCTATCCATTTGACCTTCTGCTCGATTCGGTCGCTTGTATGTGAAAACGAAAGAACAGTTACCTGGTGAGTATTTCTATATAAACATCACCACGATATAATCGAATACAACTTAGTTTCAATTATCGTTTCGTCTAACCATTTAACCTTCTGTTCGATTCAGTCGCTAGTATGTTTAACGGAAGTACCGTCACCTGGTTAGTATCACTATATATACAGTATTGCGATATAATCGGATACCACCCAGATACATTGATTGTTCAGACTATTCATTCAACTTTCTGTTCGTTTCGGTCGCTCGTATGTGAAACGGGAATACCGTCACCTAGTGTGTTTAACTATATACACAGCATAACATCATAATCGAATACAACCCAGATACTATCCATTCAACCTTCTAATCGATTCGGTTGCTCGTATGTATAACGGAAGAACAGGAACCTGGTGAGTATTTCTATATAAACATCACCACGATATAATAGAATACAACTCAGTTACAATTATCGTTTCGTCTAACCATTTTACCTTCTGTTCGATTCAGTCGCTAGTATGTGTAACGGAAGAACAGTTACTTGGTGAGTATAACTATATAAACATTATCGAATACAACCCAGATACGATGATTGTTCAATCTATCTATTCAATCTCCTGCTCGATTCGGTCGCTTGTATGTAAAACGGAAGAACAGTTACCTGGTGAGTATTGCTATATAAACATCACCACGATATAATCGAATACAACTCAGTTTCAATTATCGTTTCGTCTAACCATTTAACCTTCTGTTCGATTCAGTCACTAGTATGTGTATTGGAAGTACCGTCACCTGGTTAGTATCACTATATATACAGTATTGCGATATAATCGGATACCACCCAGATACATTGATTGTTCAGACTATCCATTCAACTTTCTGTTCGTTTCGGTCGCTCGTATTTGAAACGGGAATACCGTCACCTAGTGTGTATAACTATATACACAGCATAACATTATAATCGAATACAACCCATATACTATCCATTCAACCTTCTGTTCGATTCGGTTGCTCGTATGTATAACGGAAGAACAGTAACCTGGTGAGTATTTTCATATAAACATCACCACGATATAATAGAATACAACTCAGTTTCAATTATCGTTTCGTCTAACCATTTAACCTTCTGTTCGATTCAGTCGCTAGTATGTGTAACGGAAGAACAGTTACCTGGTGAGTATAACTATATAAACATAATCGAATACAACCCAGATACGATGATTGTTCAATCTATCCATTTGACCTTCTGCTCCATTCGGTCGCTTGTATGTGAAAACGAAAGAAAAGTTACCTGGTGAGTATTTCTATATAAACATCACCACGATATAATCGAATACAACTCAGTTTCAATTATCGTTTCGTCTATCCATTCAACCTTCTGTTCAATTAAGTCGCTCGTATGTGTAACGGAAGAACAGTTACCTGGTGAGTATAACTATATAAACATAATCGAATACAACTCAGATACGATGATTGTTCAATCTATCCATTCAACCTTATGTTCGATTCGGTTGCTCGTATGTATATCGGAAGAACAGGTACCTGGTGAGTATATCTATATAAACATAATCGAATACATCTCAGATACGATGATTGTTCAATCTACCCACTTAACCTTCTGCTCGATTCGGTCGCTTGTATGTGAAAACGAAAGAACAGTTACCTGGTGAGTATTTCTATATAAACATCACCACGATATAATAGAATACAACTCAGTTACAATTATCGTTTCGTCTAACCATTCAACCTCATGTTCGATTCAGTCGCTAGTATGTGTAACGGAAGTACCGTCACCTGGTTAGTATCACTATATATACAGTATTGCGATATAATCGGAACCACCCAGATACATTGATTGTTCAGACTATCCATTCAACTTTCTGTTCGTTTCGGTCGCTCGTATGTGAAACGGGAATACCGTCACCTAGTGTGTTTAACTATATACACAGCATAACATCGTAATCGAATACAACCCAGATACTATCCATTCAACCTTCTGTTCGATTCGGTTGCTCGTATGTATAACGGAAGAACAGTAACCTGGTGAGTATTTCTATATAAACATCACCACGATATAATAGAATACAACTCAGTTACAATTATCGTTTCGTCTAACCATTCAACCTCATGTTCGATTCAGTCGCTAGTATGTGTAACGGAAGTACCGTCACCTGGTATGTATCACTATATATACACTATTGTGATATGATCGGATACCACCCTGATACATTGATTGTTCAGACTATCCATTCAACTTTCTGTTCGTTTCGGTCGCTCGTATGTAAAACAAGAATACCGTCACCTAGTGTGTATAACTATATACACAGCATAACATCATAATCGAATACAACTCATATACTATCCATTCAACCTTCTGTTCAATTCAGTCGCTCGTATGTATAACGCAAGAACAGTTACCTGGTGAGTATAACAATATGAACAAAATCGAATACAACCCAGATACGATGATTGTTCAATCTATACTGAATTCAACCTCCTGCTCGATTCGGTCGCTTGTATGTAAAACGGAAGAACAGTTACCTGGTGAGTATTGCTATATGAACATCATCACGATATCATCGAATACAACTCAGATACAATTATCGTTTTGTCTAACCATTTAACCTTCTGTTCGATTCAGTCGCTAGTATGTGTAACGGAAGTACCGTCACCTGGTTAGTATCACCATATATACAGTATTGCGATATAATCGGATACCACCCAGATACATTGATTGTTCAGACTATCCATTCAACTTTCTGTTCGTTTCGGTCGCTCGTATGTGAAACGGGAATACCGTCACCTAGTGTGTATAACTATATACACAGCATAACATCATAATCGAATACAACCCAGATACTATCCATTCAACCTTCTGTTCGATTCGGTTGCTCGTATGTATAACGGAAGTACAGTAACCTGGTGAGTATTTCTATATAAACATCACCACGATATAATAGAATACAACTCAGTTACAATTATCGTTTCGTCTAACCATTTAACCTTCTATTCGATTCAGTCGCTAGTATGTGTAACGGAAGAACAGTTACCTGGTGAGTATAACTATATAAACATCACCACAATATAATAGAATACAACTCAGTTACAATTATCGTTTCGTCTAACCATTTAACCTTCTGTTCGATTCAGTCGCTAGTATGTGTAACGGAAGTACCGTCACCTGGTATGTATCACTATATATACAGTATTGCGATATAATCGGATACCACCCAGATACATTGATTGTTCAGACTATCCATTCAACTTTCTGTTCGATTCGGTTGCTCGTATGTATAACGGAAGAACAGTAACCTGGTGAGTATTTCTATATAAACATCACCACGATATAATCGAATACAACTCAGTTTCAATTATCGTTTCGTCTAACCATTTAACCTTCTGTTCGAATCAGTCGCTAGTATGTGTAACGGAAGTACCGTCACCTGGTATGTATCACTATATATACAGTATTGCGATATAATCGGATACCACCCTGATACATTGATTGTTCAGACTATCCATTCAACTTTCTGTTCGTTTCGGTCGCTCGTATGTAAAACAAGAATACCGTCACCTAGTGTGTATAACTATATACACAGCATAACATCATAATCGAATACAACCCATATACTATCCATTCAACCTTCTGTTCGATTCGGTTGCTCGTATGTATAACGGAAGAACAGTAACCTGGTGAGTATTTCTATATAAATATCTCCACGATATAATAGAATACAACTCAGTTTCAATTATCGTTTCGTCTAACCATTTAACCTTCTGTTCGATTCAGTCGCTAGTATGTGTAACGGAAGAACAGTTACCTGGTGAGTATAACTATATAAACATAATCGAATACAACCCAGATACGATGATTGTTCAATCTATCCATTTGAACTTCTGCTCGATTCGGTCGCTTGTATGTGAAAACGAAAGAACAGTTCCCTGGTGAGTATTTCTATATAAACATCACCACGATATAATCGAAAACAACTCAGTTTCAATTATCGTTTCGTCTAACCATTTAACCTTCTGTTCGATTCAGTCGCTAGTATGTGTAACGGAAGAACAGTTACCTGGTGAGTATAACTATATAAACATAATCGAATACAACCCAGATACGATGATTGTTCAATCTATCCATTTGACCTTCTGCTCGATTCGGTCGCTTGTATGTGAAAACGAAAGAACAGTTACCTGGTGAGTATTTCTATATAAACATCACCACGATATAATCGAATACAACTCAGTTTCAATTATCGTTTCGTCTAACCATTTAACTTTTGTTCGATTCAGTCGCTAGTTTGTGTAACGGAAGAACAGTAACCTGGTGAGTATTTCTATATAAACATCACCACGATATAATAGAATACAACTCACTTTCAATTATCGTTTCGTCTAACCATTTAACCTTCTGTTCGATTCAGTCGCTAGTATGTGTAACGGAAGTACCGTCACCTGGTTAGTATCACTATATATACAGTATTGCGATATAATCGGATACCACCCAGATACATTGATTGTTCAGACTATCCATTCAACTTTCTGTTCGTTTCGGTCGCTCGTATGTGAAACGGGAATACCGTCCCCTAGTGTGTATAACTATATACACAGCATAACATCATAATCGAATACAACCCATATACTATCCATTCAACCTTCTGTTCAATTCAGTCGCTCGTATGTATAACGGAAGAACAGTTACCTGGTGAGTATAACTATATAAACATAATCGAATACAACCCAGATACGATGATTGTTCAATCTATACTGAATTCAACCTTCTGCTCGATTCGGTCGCTTGTATATAAAACGGAAGAACAGTTACCTGGTGAGTATTGCTATATAAACATCATCACGATATCATCGAATACAACTCAGATACAATTATCGTTTCGTCTAACCATTTAACCTTCTGTTCGATTCAGTCGCTAGTATGTGTAACGGAAGAACAGTAACCTGGTGAGTATTTCTATATAAACATCACCACGATATAATAGAATACAACTCAGTTTCAATTATCGTTTCGTCTAACCATTCAACCTTCTGTTCGATTCAGTCGCTAGTATGTGTAACGGAAGTACCGTCACCTGGTTAGTATCACTATATATACAGTATTGCGATATAATCGGATACCACCCAGATACATTGATTGTTCAGATTATCCATTCAACTTTCTGTTCGTTTCGGTCGCTCGTATGTGAAACGGGAATACCGTCACCTAGTGTGTATAACTATATACACAGCATAACATCATAATCGAATACAACCCAGATACTATCCATTCAACCTTCTGTTCGATTCGGTTGCTCGTATGTATAACGGAAGAACAGAATACAACTCAGTTACAATTATCGTTTCGTCTAACCATTTAACCTTCTGTTAGATTCAGTCGCTAGTATGTGTAACTGAAGTACCGTCACCTGGTATGTATCACTATATATACAGTATTGCGATATAATCGGATACCACCCTGATACATTGATTGTTCAGACTATCCATTCAACTTTCTGTTCGTTTCGGTCGCTCGTATGTAAAACAAGAATACCGTCACCTAGTGTGTATAACTATATACACAGCATAACATCATAATCGAATACAACCCATATACTATCCATTCAACCTTCTGTTCGATTCGGTTGCTCGTATGTATAACGGAAGAACAGTAACCTGGTGAGTATTTCTATATAAACATCACCACGATATAATAGAATACAACTCAGTTTCAATTATCGTTTCGTCTAACCATTTAACCTTCTGTTCGATTCAGTCGCTAGTATGTGTAACGGAAGAACAGTTACCTGGTGAGTATAACTATATAAACATCACCACGATATAATCGAATACAACTCAGTTTCAATTATCGTTTCGTCTAACCATTTAACCTTCTGTTCCATTCAGTCGCTAGTATGTGTAACGGAAGAACAGTTACCTGGTGAGTATAACTATATAAACATAATCGAATTCAGCCCAGATACGATGATTGTTCAATCTATCCATTTGACCTTCTGCTCGATTCGGTCGCTTGTATCTGAAAACGATAGAACAGTTACCTGGTGAGTATTTCCATATAAACATCACCACGATATAATAGAATACAACTCAGTTTCAATTATCGTTTCGTCTAACCATTTAACCTTCTGTTCGATTCAGTCGCTAGTATGTGTAACGGAAGAACAGTTACCTGGTGAGTATAACTATATAAACATAATCGAATACAACCCAAATACGATGATTGTTCAATCTATCCATTTGACCTTCTGCTCGATTCGGTCGCTTGTATGTGAAAACGAAAGAACAGTTCCCTGGTGAGTATTTCTATATAAACATCACCACGATATAATCGAATACAACTCAGTTTCAATTATCGTTTCGTCTAACCATTTAACCTTCTGTTCGATTCAGTCGCTAGTATGTGTAACGGAAGAACAGTTACCTGGTGATTATAACTATATAAACATAATCGAATAAAACCCAGATACGATGATTGTTCAATCTATCCATTTGACCTTCTGCTCGATTCGGTCGCTTGTATGTGAAAACGAAGGAACAGTTACCTGGTGAGTATTTCTATATAAACATCACCACGATATAATCGAATACAACTCAGTTTCAATTATCGTTTCGTCTAACCATTTAACCTTCTGTTCGATTCAGTCGCTAGTTTGTGTAACGGAAGAACAGTAACCTGGTGAGTATTTCTATATAAACATCACCACGATATAATAGAATACAACTCAGTTTCAATTATCGTTTCGTCTAACCATTTAACCTTCTGTTCGATTCAGTCGCTAGTATGTGTAACGGAAGTACCGTCACCTGGTTAGTATCACTATATATACAGTATTGCGATATAATCGGATACCACCCAGGTACATTGATTGTTCAGACTATCCATTCAACTTTCTGTTCGTTTCGGTCGCTCGTATGTGAAACGGGAATACCGTCCTCTAGTGTGTATAACTATATACACAGCATAACATCATAATCGAATACAACCCATATACTATCCATTCAACCTTCTGTTCAATTCAGTCGCTCGTATGTATAACGGAAGAACAGTTACCTGGTGAGTATAACTATATAAACATAATCGAATACAACCCAGATACGATGATTGTTCAATCTATACTGAATTCAACCTTCTGCTCGATTCGGTCGCTTGTATATAAAACGGAAGAACAGTTACCTGGTGAGTATTGCTATATAAACATCATCACGATATCATCGAATACAACTCAGATACAATTATCGTTTCGTCTAACCATTTAACCTTCTGTTCGATTCAGTCGCTAGTATGTGTAACGGAAGTACCGTCACCTGGTTAGTATCACTATATATACAGTATTGCGATATAATCGGATACCACCCAGATACATTGATTGTTCAGATTATCCATTCAACTTTCTGTTCGTTTCGGTCGCTCGTATGTGAAACGGGAATACCGTCACCTAGTGTGTATAACTATATACACAGCATAACATCATAATCGAATACAACCCAGATACTATCCATTCAACCTTCTGTTCGATTCGGTTGCTCGTATGTATAACGGAAGAACAGAATACAACTCAGTTACAATTATCGTTTCGTCTAACCATTTAACCTTCTGTTCGATTCAGTCGCTAGTATGTGTAACTGAAGTACCGTCACCTGGTATGTATCACTATATATACAGTATTGCGATATAATCGGATACCACCCTGATACATTGATTGTTCAGACTATCCATTCAACTTTCTGTTCGTTTCGGTCGCTCGTATGTAAAACAAGAATACCGTCACCTAGTGTGTATAACTATATACACAGCATAACATCATAATCGAATACAACCCATATACTATCCATTCAACCTTCTGTTCGATTCGGTTGCTCGTATGTATAACGGAAGAACAGTAACCTGGTGAGTATTTCTATATAAACATCACCACGATATAATAGAATACAACTCAGTTTCAATTATCGTTTCGTCTAATCATTTAACCTTCTGTTCGATTCAGTCGCTAGTATGTGTAACGGAAGAACAGTTACCTGGTGGGTATAACTATATAAACATAATCGAATACAACCCAGATACGATGATTGTTCAATCTATCCATTTGACCTTCTGCTCGATTCGGTCGCTTGTATGTGAAAACGAAAGAACAGTTCCCTGGTGAGTATTTCTATATAAACATCACCACGATATAATCGAATACAACTCAGTTTCAATTATCGTTTCGACTAACCATTTAACCTTCTGTTCGATTCAGTCGCTAGTATGTGTAACGGAAGAACAGTTACCTGGTGAGTATAACTATATAAACATAATCGAATACAACCCAGATACGATGATTGTTCAATCTATACTGAATTCAACCTTCTGCTCGATTCGGTCGCTTGTATATAAAACGGAAGAACAGTTACCTGGTGAGTATTGCTATATAAACATCATCACGATATCATCGAATACAACTCAGTTACAATTATCGTTTCGTCTAACCATTTAACCTTCTGTTCGATTCAGTCGCTAGTATGTGTAACGGAAGAACAGTAACCTGGTGAGTATTTCTATATAAACATCACCACGATATAATAGAATACAACTCAGTTTCAATTATCGTTTCGTCTAACCATTCAACCTTCTGTTCGATTCAGTCGCTAGTATGTGTAACGGAAGTACCGTCACCTGGTTAGTATCACTATATATACAGTATTGCAATATAATCGGATACCACCCAGATACATTGATTGTTCAGATTATCCATTCAACTTTCTGTTCGTTTCGGTCGCTCGTATGTGAAACGGGAATACCGTCACCTAGTGTGTATAACTATATACACAGCATAACATCATAATCGAATACAACCCAGATACTATCCATTCAACCTTCTGTTCGATTCGGTTGCTCGTATGTATAACGGAAGAACAGAATACAACTCAGTTACAATTATCGTTTCGTCTAACCATTTAACCTTCTGTTCGATTCAGTCGCTAGTATGTGTAACTGAAGTACCGTCACCTGGTATGTATCACTATATATACAGTATTGCGATATAATCGGATACCACCCTGATACATTGATTGTTCAGACTATCCATTCAACTTTCTGTTCGTTTCGGTCGCTCGTATGTAAAACAAGAATACCGTCACCTAGTGTGTATAACTATATACACAGCATAACATCATAATCGAATACAACCCATATACTATCCATTCAACCTTCTGTTCGATTCGGTTGCTCGTATGTATAACGGAAGAACAGTAACCTGGTGAGTATTTCTATATAAACATCACCACGATATAATAGAATACAACTCAGTTTCAATTATCGTTTCGTCTAATCATTTAACCTTCTGTTCGATTCAGTCGCTAGTATGTGTAACGGAAGAACAGTTACCTGGTGAGTATAACTATATAAACATAATCGAATACAACCCAGATACGATGATTGTTCAATCTATCCATTTGACCTTCTGCTCGATTCGGTCGCTTGTATGTGATAACGAAAGAACAGTTCCCTGGTGAGTATTTCTATATAAACATCACCACGATATAATCGAATACAACTCAGTTTCAATTATCGTTTCGTCTAACCATTTAACCTTCTGTTCGATTCAGTCGCTAGTATGTGTAACGGAAGAACAGTTACCTGGTGAGTATAACTATATAAACATAATCGAATACAACCCAGATACGATGATTGTTCAATCTATCCATTTGACCTTCTGCTCGATTCGGTCGCTTGTATGTGAAAACGAAAGAACAGTTCCCTGGTGAGTATTTCTATATAAACATCACCACGATATAATCGAATGCAACTCAGTTTCAATTATCGTTTCGTCTAATCATTTAACCTTCTGTTCGATTCAGTCGCTAGTTTGTGTAACGGAAGAACAGTAACCTGGTGAGTATTTCTATATAAACATCACCACGATATAATAGAATACAACTCAGTTTCAATTATCGTTTCATCTAACCATTTGTCCTTCTGTTCGATTCAGTCGCTAGTATGTGTAACGGAAGTACCGTCACCTGGTTAGTATCACTATATATACAGTATTGCGATATAATCGGATACCACCCAGATACATTGATTGTTCAGACTATCCATTCAACTTTCTGTTCGTTTCGGTCGCTCGTATGTGAAACGGGAATACCGTCCCCTAGTGTGTTTAACTATATACACAGCATAACATCATAATCGAATACAAACCATATACTATCCATTCAACCTTCTGTTCAATTCAGTCGCTCGTATGTATAACGGAAGAACAGTTACCTGGTGAGTATAACTATATAAACATAATCGAATACAACCCAGATACGATGATTGTTCAATCTATACTGAATTCAACCTTCTGCTCGATTCGGTCGCTTGTATATAAAACGGAAGAACAGTTACCTGGTGAGTATTGCTATATAAACATCATCACGATATCATCGAATACAACTCAGATACAATTATCGTTTCGTCTAACCATTTGACCTTCTGTTCGATTCAGTCGCTAGTATGTGTAACGGAAGAACAGTTACCTGGTGAGTATAAATATATAAACATTATCGAATACAACCCAGATACGATGATTGTTCAATCTATCCATTTGACCTTCTGCTCGATTCGGTCGCTTGTATGTGAAAACGAAAGAACAGTCACCTGGTGAGTATTTCTATATAAACATCACCACGATATAATCGAATACAACTCAGTATCAATTATCGTTTCGTCTAACCATTTAACCTTCTGTTCGATTCAGTCGCTAGTATGTGTAACGGAAGAACAGTAACCTGGTGAGTATTTCTATATAAACATCACCACGATATAATAGAATACAACTCAGTTTCAATTATCGTTTCGTCTAACCATTCAACCTTCTGTTCGATTCAGTCGCTAGTATGTGTAACGGAAGTACCGTCACCTGGTTAGTATCACTATATATACAGTATTGCGATATAATCGGATACCACCCAGATACATTGATTGTTCAGACTATCCATTCAACTTTCTGTTCGTTTCGGTCGCTCGTATGTGAAACGGGAATACCGTCACCTAGTGTGTATAACTATATACACAGCATAACATCATAATCGAATACAACTCAGATACTATCCATTCAACCTTCTGTTCGATTCGGTTGCTCGTATGTATAACGGAAGAACAGTAACCTGGTGAGTATTTCTATATAAACATCACCACGATATAATAGAATACAACTCAGTTACAATTATCGTTTCGTCTAACCATTTAACCTTCTGTTCGATTCAGTCGCTAGTATGTGTAACGGAAGAACAGTTACCTGGTGAGTATAACTATATAAACATCACCACGATATAATAGAATACAACTCAGTTACAATTATCGTTTCATCTAACCATTAAACCTTCTGTTCGATTCAGTCGCTAGTATGTGTAACGGAAGAACAGTTACCTGGTGAGTATAACTATATAAACATTATCGAATACAACCCAGATACGATGATTGTTCAATCTATCCATTTGACCTTCTGCTCGATTCGGTCGCTTGTATGTGAAAACGAAAGAACAGTTACCTGGTGAGTATTTCTATATAAACATCACCACGATATAATCGAATACAACTCAGTTTCAATTATCGTTTCGTCTAACCATTTAACCTTCTGTTTGATTCAGTCGCTAGTATGTGTAACGGAAGAACAGTTACCTGGTGAGTATTTCTATATAAACATCACCACGATATAATAGAATACAACTCAGTTTCAATTATCGTTTCATCTAACCATTCAACCTTCTGTTCGATTGATTCGCGAGTATGTGTAACGGAAGTACCGTCACCTGGTTAGTATCACTATATATACAGTATTGCGATATAATCGGATGCCACTCAGATACATTGATTGTTCAGACTATCCATTCAACTTTCTGTTCGTTTCGGTCACTCGTATGTGAAACGGGAATACCGTCACCTAGTGTGTTTAACTATATACACAGCATAACATCATAATCGAATACAACCCAGATACTATCCATTCAACCTTCTGTGCGATTCGGTTGCTCGTATGTATAACGGAAGAACAGTAACCTGGTGAGTATTTCTATATAAACATCACCACGATATAATAGAATACAACTCAGTTACAATTATCGTTTCGTCTAACCATTTAACCTTCTGTTCGATTCAGTCGCTAGTATGTGTAACGGAAGTACCGTCACCTGGTATGTATCACTATATATACAGTATTGCGATATAATCGGTAACCACCCTGATACATTGATTGTTCAGACTATCCATTCAACTTTCTGTTCGTTTCGGTCGCTCGTATGTAAAACAAGAATATCGTCACCTAGTGTGTATAACTATATACACAGCATAACATCATAATCGAATACAACCCATATACTATCCATTCAACCTTCTGTTCAATTCAGTCGCTAGTATGTGTAACGGAAGAACAGTTACCTGGTGAGTATAACTATATAAACTTTATCGAATAAAACCCAGATACGATGATTGTTCAATCTATCTATTCAACCACCTGCTCGATTCGGTCGCTTGTATGTAAAACGGAAGAACAGTTACCTGGTGAGTATTGCTATATAAACATCATCACGATATCATCGAATACAACTCAGATACAATTATCGTTTTGTCTAACCATTGAACCTTCTGTTCGATTCAGTCGCTAGTATGTGTAACGGAAGTACCGTCACCTGGTTAGTATCACAATATATACAGTATTGCGATATAATCGGATACCACCCAGATACATTGAGTGTTCAGACTATCCATTCAACTTTCTGTTCGTTTCGGTCGCTCGTATGTGAAACGGGAATACCGTCACCTAGTGTGTATATCTATATACACAGCATAACATCATAATCGAATACAACCCATATACTATCCATTCAACCTTCTGTTCGATTCGGTTGCTCGTATGTATAACGGAAGATCAGTAACCTGGTGAGTATTTCTATATAAACATCACCACGATATAATAGAATACAACTAAGTTTCAATTATCGTTTCGTCTAACCATTTAACCTTCTGTTCGATTCAGTCGCTAGTATGTATAACGGAAGAACAGTAACCTGGTGAGTATTTCTATATAAACATCACCACGATATAATAGAATACAACTCAGTTACAATTATCGTTTCGTCTAACCATTTAACCTTCTGTTCGATTCAGTCGCTAGTATGTGTAACGGAAGTACCGTCACCTGGTATGTATCACTATATATACAGTATTGCGATATAATCGGTAACCACCCTGATACATTGATTGTTCAGACTATCCATTCAACTTTCTGTTCGTTTCGGTCGCTCGTATGTAAAACAAGAATATCGTCACCTAGTGTGTATAACTATATACACAGCATAACATCATAATCGAATACAACCCATATACTATCCATTCAACCTTCTGTTCAATTCAGTCGCTAGTATGTGTAACGGAAGAACAGTTACCTGGTGAGTATAACTATATAAACTTTATCGAATAAAACCCAGATACGATGATTGTTCAATCTATCTATTCAACCACCTGCTCGATTCGGTCGCTTGTATGTAAAACGGAAGAACAGTTACCTGGTGAGTATTGCTATATAAACATCATCACGATATCATCGAATACAACTCAGATACAATTATCGTTTTGTCTAACCATTGAACCTTCTGTTCGATTCAGTCGCTAGTATGTGTAACGGAAGTACCGTCACCTGGTTAGTATCACTATATATACAGTATTGCGATATAATCGGATACCACCCAGATACATTGAGTGTTCAGACTATCCATTCAACTTTCTGTTCGTTTCGGTCGCTCGTATGTGAAACTGGAATACCGTCACCTAGTGTGTATATCTATATACACAGCATAACATCATAATCGAATACAACCCATATACTATCCATTCAACCTTCTGTTCGATTCGGTTGCTCGTATGTATAACGGAAGATCAGTAACCTGGTGAGTATTTTTATATAAACATCACCACGATATAATAGAATACAACTAAGTTTCAATTATCGTTTCGTCTAACCATTTAACCTTCTGTTCGATTCAGTCGCTAGTATGTGTAACGGAAGAACAGTTACCTGGTGAGTATAACTATATAAACATTATCGAATACAACCCAGATACGATGATTGTTCAATCTATATATTCAACCTCCTGCTCGATTCGGTCGCTTGTATGTAAAACGGAAGAACAGTTACCTGGTGAGTATTGCTATATAAACATCATCACGATATCATCGAATACAACTCAGATACAATTATCGTTTTGTCTAACCATTTAACCTTCTGTTCGATTCAGTCGCTAGTATGTGTAATGGAAGTACCGTCACCTGGTTAGTATCACTATATATACAGTATTGCGATATAATCGGATACCACCCACATACATTGATTGTTCAGACTATCCATTCAACTTTCTGTTCGTTTCGGTCGCTCGTATGTAAAACAAGAATACCGTCACCTAGTGTGTATAACTATATACACAGCATAACATCATAATCGAATACAACCCATATACTATCCATTCAACCTTCTGTTCAATTCAGTCGCTCGTATGTATAACGGAAGAACTGTTACCTGGTGAGTATAACTATATAAACATAATCGAATACAACCCAGATACGATGATTGTTCAATCTACCCATTTGACCTTCTGCTCGATTCGGTCGATTGTATGTGAAAACGAAAGAACAGTAACCTGGTGAGTATTTCTATATAAACATCACCACGATATAATAGAATACAACTCAGTTACAATTATCGTTTCGTCTAACCATTTAACCTTCTGTTCGATTCAGTCGCTAGTATGTGTAACGGAAGTACCGTCACCTGGTTAGTATCACTATATATACAGTATTGCGATATAATCGGATACCACCCTGATACATTGATTGTTCAGACTATCCATTCAACTTTCTGTTCGTTTCGGTCGCTCGTATGTAAAACAAGAATATCGTCACCTAGTGTGTATAACTATATACACAGCATAACATCATAATCGAATACATCCCATATTCTATCCATTCAACCTTCTGTTCAATTCAGTCGCTAGTATGTGTAACGGAAGAACAGTTACCTGGTGAGTATAACTATATAAACTTTATCGAATAAAACCCAGATACGATGATTGTTCAATCTATCTATTCAACCTCCTGCTCGATTCGGTCGCTTGTATGTAAAACGGAAGAACAGTTACCTGGTGAGTATTGCTATATAAACATCATCACGATATCATCGAATGCAACTCAGATACAATTATCGTTTTGTCTAACCATTGAACCTTCTGTTCGATTCAGTCGCTAGTATGTGTAACGGAAGTACCGTCACCTGGTTAGTATCACTATATATACAGTATTGCGATATAATCGGATACCACCCAGATACATTGAGTGTTCAGACTATCCATTCAACTTTCTGTTCGTTTCGGTCGCTCGTATGTGAAACGGGAATACCGTCACCTAGTGTGTATAACTATATACACAGCATAACATCATAATCGAATACAACCCATATACTATCCATTCAACCTTCTGTTCGATTCGGTTGCTCGTATGTATAACGGAAGATCAGTAACCTGGTGAGTATTTCTATATAAACATCACCACGATATAATAGAATACAACTCAGTTTCAATTATCGTTTCGTCTAACCATTTAACCTTCTGATCGATTCAGTCGCTAGTATGTGTAACGGAAGAACAGTTACCTGGTGAGTATAACTATATAAACATAATCGAATACAACCCAGATACGATGATTGTTCAATCTATCCATTTGACCTTCTGCTCGATTCGGTCGCTTGTATGTGAAAACGAAAAAACAGTTACCTGGTGAGTATTTCTATATAAACATCACCACGATATAATCGAATACAACTCAGTTTCAATTATCGTTTCGTCTAACCATTTAACCTTCTGTTCGATTCAGTCGCTAGTATGTGTAACGGAAGAACAGTTACCTGGTGAGTATTCCTATATAAACATCATCACGATATCATCGAATACAACTCAGATACAATTATCGTTTCGTCTAACCATTTAACCTTCTGTTCGATTCAGTCGCTAGTATGTGTAACGGAAGAACAGTTACCTGGTGAGTATAACTATATAAACATTATCGAATACAACCCAGATACGATGATTGTTCAATCTATATATTCAACCTCCTGCTCGATTCGGTCGCTTGTATGTAAAACGGAAGAACAGTTACCTGGTGAGTATTGCTATATAAACATCATCACGATATCATCGAATACAACTCAGATACAATTATCGTTTTGTCTAACCATTCAACCTTCTGTTCGATTCAGTCGCTAGTATGTGTAACGGAAGTACCGTCACCTGGTTAGTATCACTATATATACAGTATTGCGATATAATCGGATACCACCCACATACATTGATTGTTCAGACTATCCATTCAACTTTCTGTTCGTTTCGGTCGCTCGTATGTAAAACAAGAATACCGTCACCTAGTGTGTATAACTATATACACAGCATAACATCATAATCGAATACAACCCATATACTATCCATTCAACCTTCTGTTCAATTCAGTCGCTCGTATGTATAACGGAAGAACTGTTAACTGGTGAGTATAACTATATAAACATAATCGAATACAACCCAGATACGATGATTGTTCAATCTACCCATTTGACCTTCTGCTCGATTCGGTCGCTTGTATGTGAAAACGAAAGAACAGTAACCTGGTGAGTATTTCTATATAAACATCACCACGATATAATAGAATACAACTCAGTTACAATTATCGTTTCGTCTAACCATTTAACCTTCTGTTTGATTCAGTCGCTAGTATGTGTAACGGAAGTACCGTCACCTGGTTAGTATCACTATATATACAGTATTGCGATATAATCGGATACCACCCAGATACTTTGATTGTTCAGACTATCCATTCAACTTTCTGTTCGTTTCGGTCGCTCGTATGTAAAACGGGAATACCGTCACCTAGTGTGTATAACTATATACACAGCATAACATCATAATCGAATACAACCCATACACTATCCATTCAACCTTCTGTTCGATTCGGTTGCTCGTATGTATAACGGAAGAACAGTAACCTGGTGAGTATTTCGATATAATCGAATACAACTCCGTTTCAATTATCGTTTCGTCTAACCATGTAACCTTCTGTTCGATTCAGTCGCTAGTATGTGTAACGGAATAACAGTTACCTGGTGAGTATTTCTATATAAACATCATCACGATATCATCAAATACAACTCAGATACAATTATCGTTTCGTCTAACCATTCAACCTTCTGTTCGATTCAGTCGCTAGTATGTGTAACGGAAGAACAGTTAACTGGTGAGTATAACTATATAAACATTATCGAATACAACCCAGATACGATGATTGTTCAATCGATATATTCAACCTCCTGCTCGATTCGGTCGCTTGAATGTAAAACGGAAGAACAGTTACCTGGTGAGTATTGCTATATAAACATCATCACGATATCATCGAATACAACTCAGATACACTTATCGTTTTGTCTAACCATTGAACCTTCTGTTCGATTCAGTCGCTAGTATGTGTAACGGAAGTACCGTCACCTGGTTAGTATCACTATATATACAGTATTGCGATATAATCGGATACCACCCAGATACATTGAGTGTTCAGACTATCCATTCAACTTTCTGTTCGTTTCGGTCGCTCGTATGTGAAACGGGAATACCGTCACCTAGTGTGTATAACTATATACACAGCATAACATCATAATCGAATACAACCCATATACTATCCATTCAACCTTCTGTTCGATTCGGTTGCTCGTATGTATAACGGAAGATCAGTAACCTGGTGAGTATTTCTATATAAACATCACCACGATATAATAGAATACAACTCAGTTTCAATTATCGTTTCGTCTAACCATTTAACCTTCTGATCGATTCAGTCGCTAGTATGTGTAACGGAAGAACAGTTACCTGGTGAGTATAACTATATAAACATAATCGAATACAACCCAGATACGATGATTGTTCAATCTATCCATTTGACCTTCTGCTCGATTCGGTCGCTTGTATGTGAAAACGAAAAAACAGTTACCTGGTGAGTATTTCTATATAAACATCACCACGATATAATCGAATACAACTCAGTTTCAATTATCGTTTCGTCTAACCATTTAACCTTCTGTTCGATTCAGTCGCTAGTATGTGTAACGGAAGAACAGTTACCTGGTGAGTATTCCTATATAAACATCATCACGATATCATCGAATACAACTCAGATACAATTATCGTTTCGTCTAACCATTTAACCTTCTGTTCGATTCAGTCGCTAGTATGTGTAACGGAAGAACAGTTACCTGGTGAGTATAACTATATAAACATTATCGAATACAACCCAGATACGATGATTGTTCAATCTATATATTCAACCTCCTGCTCGATTCGGTCGCTTGTATGTAAAACGGAAGAACAGTTACCTGGTGAGTATTGCTATATAAACATCATCACGATATCATCGAATACAACTCAGATACAATTATCGTTTTGTCTAACCATTCAACCTTCTGTTCGATTCAGTCGCTAGTATGTGTAACGGAAGTACCGTCACCTGGTTAGTATCACTATATATACAGTATTGCGATATAATCGGATACCACCCACATACATTGATTGTTCAGACTATCCATTCAACTTTCTGTTCGTTTCGGTCGCTCGTATGTAAAACAAGAATACCGTCACCTAGTGTGTATAACTATATACACAGCATAACATCATAATCGAATACAACCCATATACTATCCATTCAACCTTCTGTTCAATTCAGTCGCTCGTATGTATAACGGAAGAACTGTTAACTGGTGAGTATAACTATATAAACATAATCGAATACAACCCAGATACGATGATTGTTCAATCTACCCATTTGACCTTCTGCTCGATTCGGTCGCTTGTATGTGAAAACGAAAGAACAGTAACCTGGTGAGTATTTCTATATAAACATCACCACGATATAATAGAATACAACTCAGTTACAATTATCGTTTCGTCTAACCATTTAACCTTCTGTTTGATTCAGTCGCTAGTATGTGTAACGGAAGTACCGTCACCTGGTTAGTATCACTATATATACAGTATTGCGATATAATCGGATACCACCCAGATACTTTGATTGTTCAGACTATCCATTCAACTTTCTGTTCGTTTCGGTCGCTCGTATGTAAAACGGGAATACCGTCACCTAGTGTGTATAACTATATACACAGCATAACATCATAATCGAATACAACCCATACACTATCCATTCAACCTTCTGTTCGATTCGGTTGCTCGTATGTATAACGGAAGAACAGTAACCTGGTGAGTATTTCGATATAATCGAATACAACTCCGTTTCAATTATCGTTTCGTCTAACCATGTAACCTTCTGTTCGATTCAGTCGCTAGTATGTGTAACGGAATAACAGTTACCTGGTGAGTATTTCTATATAAACATCATCACGATATCATCAAATACAACTCAGATACAATTATCGTTTCGTCTAACCATTCAACCTTCTGTTCGATTCAGTCGCTAGTATGTGTAACGGAAGAACAGTTAACTGGTGAGTATAACTATATAAACATTATCGAATACAACCCAGATACGATGATTGTTCAATCGATATATTCAACCTCCTGCTCGATTCGGTCGCTTGAATGTAAAACGGAAGAACAGTTACCTGGTGAGTATTGCTATATAAACATCATCACGATATCATCGAATACAACTCAGATACACTTATCGTTTTGTCTAACCATTGAACCTTCTGTTCGATTCAGTCGCTAGTATGTGTAACGGAAGTACCGTCACCTGGTTAGTATCACTATATATACAGTATTGCGATATAATCGGATACCACCCAGATACATTGAGTGTTCAGACTATCCATTCAACTTTCTGTTCGTTTCGGTCGCTCGTATGTGAAACGGGAATACCGTCACCTAGTGTGTATATCTATATACACAGCATAACATCATAATCGAATACAACCCATATACTATCCATTCAACCTTCTGTTCGATTCGGTTGCTCGTATGTATAACGGAAGATCAGTAACCTGGTGAGTATTTCTATATAAACATCACCACGATATAATAGAATACAACTTAGTTTCAATTATCGTTTCGTCTAACCATTTAACCTTCTGTTCGATTCAGTCGCTAGTATGTATAACGGAAGAACAGTAACCTGGTGAGTATTTCTATATAAACATCACCACGATATAATAGAATACAACTCAGTTACAATTATCGTTTCGTCTAACCATTTAACCTTCTGTTCGATTCAGTCGCTAGTATGTGTAACGGAAGTACCGTCACCTGGTATGTATCACTATATATACAGTATTGCGATATAATCGGTAACCACCCTGATACATTGATTGTTCAGACTATCCATTCAACTTTCTGTTCGTTTCGGTCGCTCGTATGTAAAACAAGAATATCGTCACCTAGTGTGTATAACTATATACACAGCATAACATCATAATCGAATACAACCCATATACTATCCATTCAACCTTCTGTTCAATTCAGTCGCTAGTATGTGTAACGGAAGAACAGTTACCTGGTGAGTATAACTATATAAACTTTATCGAATAAAACCCAGATACGATGATTGTTCAATCTATCTATTCAACCACCTGCTCGATTCGGTCGCTTGTATGTAAAACGGAAGAACAGTTACCTGGTGAGTATTGCTATATAAACATCATCACGATATCATCGAATACAACTCAGATACAATTATCGTTTTGTCTAACCATTGAACCTTCTGTTCGATTCAGTCGCTAGTATGTGTAACGGAAGTACCGTCACCTGGTTAGTATCACTATATATACAGTATTGCGATATAATCGGATACCACCCAGATACATTGAGTGTTCAGACTATCCATTCAACTTTCTGTTCGTTTCGGTCGCTCGTATGTGAAACTGGAATACCGTCACCTAGTGTGTATATCTATATACACAGCATAACATCATAATCGAATACAACCCATATACTATCCATTCAACCTTCTGTTCGATTCGGTTGCTCGTATGTATAACGGAAGATCAGTAACCTGGTGAGTATTTCTATATAAACATCACCACGATATAATAGAATACAACTAGGTTTCAATTATCGTTTCGTCTAACCATTTAACCTTCTGTTCGATTCAGTCGCTAGTATGTGTAACGGAAGAACAGTTACCTGGTGAGCATAACTATATAAACATAATCGAATACAACCCAGATACGATGATTGTTCAATCTATCCATTTGACCTTCTGCTCGATTAGGTCGCTTGTATGTGAAAACGAAAGAACAGTTACCTGGTGAGTATTTCTATATAAACATCACCACGATATAATCGAATACAACTCAGTTTCAATTATCGTTTCGTCTAACCATTCAACCTTCTGTTCGATTCAGTCGCTAGTATGTGTAACGGAAGAACAGTTACCTGGTGAGTATTTCTATATAAACATCATCACGATATCATCGAATACAACTCAGATACAATTATCGTTTCGTCTAACCATTTAACCTTCTGTTCGATTCAGTCGCTAGTATGTGTAACGGAAGAACAGTTACCTGGTGAGTATAACTATATAAACATTATCGAATACAACCCAGATACGATGATTGTTCAATCTATATATTCAACCTCCTGCTCGATTCGGTCGCTTGTATGTAAAACGGAAGAACAGTTACCTGGTGAGTATTGCTATATAAACATCATCACGATATCATCGAATACAACTCAGATACAATTATCGTTTTGTCTAACCATTTAACCTTCTGTTCGATTCAGTCGCTAGTATGTGTAACGGAAGTACCGTCACCTGGTTAGTATCACTATATATACAGTATTGCGATATAATCGGATACCACCCACATACATTGATTGTTCAGACTATCCATTCAACTTTCTGTTCGTTTCGGTCGCTCGTATGTAAAACAAGAATACCGTCACCTAGTGTGTATAACTATATACACAGCATAACATCATAATCGAATACAACCCATATACTATCCATTCAACCTTCTGTTCAATTCAGTCGCTCGTATGTATAACGGAAGAACTGTTACCTGGTGAGTATAACTATATAAACATAATCGAATACAACCCAGATACGATGATTGTTCAATCTACCCATTTGACCTTCTGCTCGATTCGGTCGCTTGTATGTGAAAACGAAAGAACAGTAACCTGGTGAGTATTTCTATATAAACATCACCACGATATAAAAGAATACAACTCAGTTACAATTATCGTTTCGTCTAACCATTTAACCTTCTGTTCGATTCAGTCGCTAGTATGTGTAACGGAAGTACCGTCACCTGGTTAGTATCACTATATATACAGTATTGCGATATAATCGGATACCACCCTGATACATTGATTGTTCAGACTATCCATTCAACTTTCTGTTCGTTTCGGTCGCTCGTATGTAAAACAAGAATATCGTCACCTAGTGTGTATAACTATATACACAGCATAACATCATAATCGAATACAACCCATATTCTATCCATTCAACCTTCTGTTCAATTCAGTCGCTAGTATGTGTAACGGAAGAACAGTTACCTGGTGAGTATAACTATATAAACTTTATCGAATAAAACCCAGATACGATGATTGTTCAATCTATCTATTCAACCTCCTGCTCGATTCGGTCGCTTGTATGTAAAACGGAAGAACAGTTACCTGGTGAGTATTGCTATATAAACATCATCACGATATCATCGAATACAACTCAGATACAATTATCGTTTTGTCTAACCATTGAACCTTCTGTTCGATTCAGTCGCTAGTATGTGTAACGGAAGTACCGTCACCTGGTTAGTATCACTATATATACAGTATTGCGATATAATCGGATACCACCAAGATACATTGAGTGTTCAGACTATCCATTCAACTTTCTGTTCGTTTCGGTCGCTCGTATGTGAAACGGGAATACCGTCACCTAGTGTGTATAACTATATACACAGCATAACATCATAATCGAATACAACCCATATACTATCCATTCAACCTTCTGTTCGATTCGGTTGCTCGTATGTATAACGGAAGATCAGTAACCTGGTGAGTATTTCTATATAAACATCACCACGATATAATAGAATACAACTCAGTTTCAATTATCGTTTCGTCTAACCATTTAACCTTCTGTTCGATTCAGTCGCTAGTATGTGTAACGGAAGAACAGTTACCTGGTGAGTATAACTATATAAACATAATCGAATACAACTCAGATACGATGATTGTTCAATCTATCCATTTGACCTTCTGCTCGATTCGGTCGCTTGTATGTGAAAACGAAAGAACAGTTACCTGGTGAGTATTTCTATATAAACATCACCACGATATAATCGAATACAACTCAGTTTCAATTATCGTTTCGTCTAACCATTTAACCTTCTGTTCGATTCAGTCGCTAGTATGTGTAACGGAAGAACAGTTACCTGGTGAGTATTCCTATATAAACATCATCACGATATCATCGAATACAACTCAGATACAATTATCGTTTCGTCTAACCATTTAACCTTCTGTTCGATTCAGTCGCTAGTATGTGTAACGGAAGAACAGTTACCTGGTGAGTATAACTATATAAACATTATCGAATACAACCCAGATACGATGATTGTTCAATCTATATATTCAACCTCCTGCTCGATTCGGTCGCTTGTATGTAAAACGGAAGAACAGTTACCTGGTGAGTATTGCTATATAAACATCATCACGATATCATCGAATACAACTCAGATACAATTATCGTTTTGTCTAACCATTTAACCTTCTGTTCGATTCAGTCGCTAGTATGTGTAACGGAAGTACCGTCACCTGGTTAGTATCACTATATATACAGTATTGCGATATAATCGGATACCACCCACATACATTGATTGTTCAGACTATCCATTCAACTTTCTGTTCGTTTCGGTCGCTCGTATGTAAAACAAGAATACCGTCACCTAGTGTGTATAACTATATACACAGCATAACATCATAATCGAATACAACCCATATACTATCCATTCAACCTTCTGTTCAATTCAGTCGCTCGTATGTATAACGGAAGAACTGTTACCTGGTGAGTATAACTATATAAACATAATCGAATACAACCCAGATACGATGATTGTTCAATCTACCCATTTGACCTTCTGCTCGATTCGGTCGCTTGTATGTGAAAACGAAAGAACAGTAACCTGGTGAGTATTTCTATATAAACATCACCACGATATAATAGAATACAACTCAGTTACAATTATCGTTTCGTCTAACCATTTAACCTTCTGTTTGATTCAGTCGCTAGTATGTGTAACGGAAGTACCGTCACCTGGTTAGTATCACTATATATACAGTATTGCGATATAATCGGATACCACCCAGATACTTTGATTGTTCAGACTATCCATTCAACTTTCTGTTCGTTTCGGTCGCTCGTATGTAAAACGGGAATACCGTCACCTAGTGTGTATAACTATATACACAACATAACATCATAATCGAATACAACCCATATACTATCCATTCAACCTTCTGTTCGATTCGGTTGCTCGTATGTATAACGGAAGAACAGTAACCTGGTGAGTATTTCGATATAATCGAATACAACTCAGTTTCAATTATCGTTTCGTCTAACCATGTAACCTTCTGTTCGATTCAGTCGCTAGTATGTGTAACGGAATAACAGTTACCTGGTGAGTATTTCTATATAAACATCATCACGATATCATCAAATACAACTCAGATACAATTATCGTTTCGTCCAACCATTCAACCTTCTGTTCGATTCAGTCGCTAGTATGTGTAACGGAAGAACAGTTAACTGGTGAGTATAACTATATAAACATTATCGAATACAACCCAGATACGATGATTGTTCAATCGATATATTCAACCTCCTGCTCGATTCGGTCGCTTGAATGTAAAACGGAAGAACAGTTACCTGGTGAGTATTGCTATATAAACATCATCACGATATCATCGAATACAACTCAGATACACTTATCGTTTTGTCTAACCATTTAACCTTCTGTTCGATTCAGTCGCTAGTATATGTAACGGAAGTTCCGTCACCTGGTTAGTATCACTATATATACAGTATTGCGATATAATCGGATACCACCCAGATACATTGATTGTTCAGACTATCCATTCAACTTTCTGTTCGTTTCGGTCGCTCGTATGTAAAACAAGAATACCGTCACCTAGTGTGTATAACTATATACACAGCATAACATCATAATCGAATACAACCCATATACAATCCATTCAACCTTCTGTTCAATTCAGTCGCTCGTATATATAACGGAAGAACAGTTACCTGGTGAGTATAACTATATAAACATAATCGAATACAACCCAGATACGATGATTGTTCAATCTATCCATTTGACCTTCTGCTCGATTCGGTCGCTTGTATGTGAAAACGAAAGAACAGTAACCTGGTGAGTATTTCTATATAAACATCACCACGATATAATAGAATACAACTCAGTTACAATTATCGTTTCGTCTAACCATTTAACCTTCTGTTCGATTCAGTCGCTAGTATGTGTAACGGAAGTACCGTCACCTGGTTAGTATCACTATATATACAGTATTGCGATATAATCGGATACCACCCAGATACATTGATTGTTCAGACTATCCATTCAACTTTCTGTTCGTTTCGGTCGCTCGTATGTAAAACGGGAATACCGTCACCTAGTGTGTATAACTATATACACATCATAACATCATAATCGAATACAACCCATATACTATCCATTCAACCTTCTGTTCGATTCGGTTGCTCGTATGTATAACGGAAGAACAGTAACCTGGTGAGTATTTCGATATAATCGAATACAACTCAGTTTCAATTATCGTTTCGTCTAACCATGTAACCTTCTGTTCGATTCAGTCGCTAGTATGTGTAACGGAATAACAGTTACCTGGTGAGTATTTCTATATAAACATCATCACGATATCATCAAATACAACTCAGATACAATTATCGTTTCGTCTAACCATTCAACCTTCTGTTCGATTCAGTCGCTAGTATGTGTAACGGAAGAACAGTTAACTGGTGAGTATAACTATATAAACATTATCGAATACAACCCAGATACGATGATTGTTCAATCGATATATTCAACCTCCTGCTCGATTCGGTCGCTTGAATGTAAAACGGAAGAACAGTTACCTGGTGAGTATTGCTATATAAACATCATCACGATATCATCGAATACAACTCAGATACACTTATCGTTTTGTCTAACCATTTAACCTTCTGTTCGATTCAGTCGCTAGTATATGTAACGGAAGTTCCGTCACCTGGTTAGTATCACTATATATACAGTATTGCGATATAATCGGATACCACCCAGATACATTGATTGTTCAGACTATCCATTCAACTTTCTGTTCGTTTCGGTCGCTCGTATGTAAAACAAGAATACCGTCACCTAGTGTGTATAACTATATACACAGCATAACATCATAATCGAATACAACCCATATACAATCCATTCAACCTTCTGTTCAATTCAGTCGCTCGTATATATAACGGAAGAACAGTTACCTGGTGAGTATAACTATATAAACATAATCGAATACAACCCAGATACGATGATTGTTCAATCTATCCATTTGACCTTCTGCTCGATTCGGTCGCTTGTATGTGAAAACGAAAGAACAGTAACCTGGTGAGTATTTCTATATAAACATCACCACGATATAATAGAATACAACTCAGTTACAATTATCGTTTCGTCTAACCATTTAACCTTCTGTTCGATTCAGTCGCTAGTATGTGTAACGGAAGTACCGTCACCTGGTTAGTATCACTATATATACAGTATTGCGATATAATCGGATACCACCCAGATACATTGATTGTTCAGACTATCCATTCAACTTTCTGTTCGTTTCGGTCGCTCGTATGTAAAACGGGAATACCGTCACCTAGTGTGTATAACTATATACACAGCATAACATCATAATCGAATACAACCCATATACTATCCATTCAACCTTCTGTTCGATTCGGTTGCTCGTATGTATAACGGAAGAACAGTAACCTGGTGAGTATTTCTATATAAACATCACCACGATATAAAAGAATACAACTCAGTTACAATTATCGTTTCGTCTAACCATTTAACCTTCTGTTCGATTTAGTCGCTAGTATGTGTAACGGCAGTACCGTCACCTGGTATGTATCACTATATATACAGTATTACGATATAATCGGATACCACCCTGATACATTGATTGTTCAGACTATCCATTCAACTTTCTGTTCGTTTCGGTCGCTCGTATGTAAATCAAGAATACCGTCACCTAGTGTGTATAACTATATACACAGCATAACATCATAATCGAATACAACCTATATACTATCCATTCAACCTTCTGTTCAATTCAGTCGCTCGTATGTATAACGGAAGAACAGTTACCTGGTGAGTATAACTATATAAACATAATCGAATACAACCCAGATACGATGATTGTTCAATCTATCCATTTGACCTTCTGCTCGATTCGGTCGCTTGTATGTGAAAACGAAAGAACAGTAACCTGGTGAGTATTTCTATATAAACATCACCACGATATAATAGAATACAACTCAGTTACAATTATCGTTTCGTCTAACCATTTAACCTTCTGTTCGATTCAGTCGCTAGTATGTGTAACGGAAGTACCGTCACCTGGTTAGTATCACTATATATACAGTATTGCGATATAATCGGATACCACCCAGATACATTGATTGTTCAGACTATCCATTCAACTTTCTGTTCGTTTCGGTCGCTCGTATGTAAAACGGGAATACCGTCACCTAGTGTGTATAACTATATACACAGCATAACATCATAATCGAATACAACCCATATACTATCCATTCAACCTTCTGTTCGATTCAGTTGCTCGTATGTATAACGGAAGAACAGTAACCTGGTGAGTATTTCTATATAAACATCACCACGATATAAAAGAATACAACTCAGTTACAATTATCGTTTCGTCTAACCATTTAACCTTCTGTTCGATTTAGTCGCTAGTATGTGTAACGGCAGTACCGTCACCTGGTATGTATCACTATATATACAGTTTTACGATATAATCGGATACCACCCTGATACATTGATTGTTCAGACTATCCATTCAACTTTCTGTTCGTTTCGGTCGCTCGTATGTAAAACAAGAATACCATCACCTAGTGTGTATAACTATATACACAGCATAACATCATAATCGAATACAACCCATATACTATCCATTCAACCTTCTGTTCAATTCAGTCGCTCGTATGTATAACGGAAGAACAGTTACCTGGTGAGTATAACTATATAAACATAATCGATTACAACCCAGATACGATGATTGTTCAATCTATACTGAATTCAACCTTCTGCTCGATTTGGTCGCTTGTATGTAAAACGGAAGAACAGTTACCTGGTGAGTATTGCTATATAAACATCATCACGATATCATCGAATACAACTCAGATACAATTATCGTTTCGTCTAACCATTTAACCTTCTGTTCGATTCAGTCGCTAGTATGTGTAACGGAAGAACAGTTACCTGGTGAGTATAACTATATAAACATAATCGAATACAACCCAAATACGATGATTGTTCAATCTATCCATTTGACCTTCTGCTCGATTCGGTCGCTTGTATGTGAAAACGAAAGAACAGTTACCTGGTGAGTATTTCTATATAAACATCACCACGATATAATCGAATACAACTCAGTTTCAATTATCGTTTCGTCTAACCATTTAACCTTCTGTTCGATTCAGTCGCTAGTATGTGTAACGGAAGTACCGTCACCTGGTTAGTATCTCTATATATACAGTATTGCGATATAATCGGATACCACCCAGATACATTGATTGTTCAGACTATCCATTCAACATTCTGTTCGTTTTGGTCGCTTGTATGTGAAACGGGAATACCGTCACCTAGTGTGAATAACTATATACACAGCATAACATCATAATCGAATACAACCCATATACTATCCATTCAACCTTCTGTTCGATTCGGTTGCTCGTATGTATAACGGAGGAACAGTAACCTGGTGAGTATTTCTATATAAACATCACCACGATATAATAGAATACAACTCAGTTACAATTATCGTTTCGTCTAACCATTTAACCTTCTGTTCGATTCAGTCGCTAGTATGTGTAACGGAAGTACCGTCACCTGGTTAGTATCACTATATATACAGTATTGCGATATAATCGGATACCACCCACATACATTGATTGTTCAGACTATCCATTCAACTTTCTGTTCGTTTCGGTCGCTCGTATGTAAAACAAGAATACCGTCACCTAGTGTGTATAACTATATACACAGCATAACATCATAATCGAATACAACCATATACTATCCATTCAACCTTCTGTTCAATTCAGTCGCTCGTATGTATAACGGAAGAACTGTTACCTGGTGAGTATAACTATATAAACATAATCGAATACAACCCAGATACGATGATTGTTCAATCTACCCATTTGACCTTCTGCTCGATTCGGTCGCTTGTATGTGAAAACGAAAGAACAGTAACCTGGTGAGTATTTCTATATAAACATCACCACGATATAATAGAATACAACTCAGTTACAATTATCGTTTCGTCTAACCATTTAACCTTCTGTTCGATTCAGTCGCTAGTATGTGTAACGGAAGTACCGTCACCTGGTTAGTATCACTATATATACAGTATTGCGATATAATCGGATACCACCCTGATACATTGATTGTTCAGACTATCCATTCAACTTTCTGTTCGTTTCGGTCGCTCGTATGTAAAACAAGAATATCGTCACCTAGTGTGTATAACTATATACACAGCATAACATCATAATCGAATACAACCCATATTCTATCCATTCAACCTTCTGTTCAATTCAGTCGCTAGTATGTGCAACGGAAGAACAGTTACCTGGTGAGTATAACTATATAAACTTTATCGAATACAACCCAGATACGATGATTGTTCAGTCTATCCATTCAACCTTCTGTTCGATTCAGTCGCTAGTATGTGTAACGGAAGAACAGTAACCTGGTGAGTATTTCTATATAAACATCACCACGATATAAAAGAATACAACTCAGTTACAATTATCGTTTCGTCTAACCATTTAACCTTCTGTTCGATTTAGTCGCTAGTATGTGTAACGGCAGTACCGTCACCTGGTATATAATACTAATAATACCGTCACCTGCGATATAATCGGATACCACCCTGATACATTGATTGTTCAGACTATCCATTCAACTTTCTGTTCGTTTCGGTCGCTCGTATGTAAAACAAGAATATCGTCACCTAGTGTGTATAACTATATACACAGCATAACATCATAATCGAATACAACCCATATACTATCCATTCAACCTTCTGTTCGATTCGGTTGCTCGTATGTATAACGGAAGATCAGTAACCTGGTGAGTATTTCTATATAAACATCACCACGATATAATAGAATACAACTCAGTTTCAATTATCGTTTCGTCTAACCATTTAACCATCTGTTCGATTCAGTCGCTAGTATGTGTAACGGAAGAACAGTTACCTGGTGAGTATAACTATATAAACATAATCGAATACAACCCAGATACGATGATTGTTCAATCTATCCATTTGACCTTCTGCTCGATTCGGTCGCTTGTATGTGAAAACGAAAGAACAGTTACCTGGTGAGTATTTTTATATAAACATCACCACGATATAATCGAATACAACTCAGTTTCAATTATCGTTTCGTCTAACCATTTAACCTTCTGTTCGATTCAGTCGCTAGTATGTGTAACGGAAGAACAGTTACCTGGTGAGTATTTCTATATAAACATCATCACGATATCATCGAATACAACTCAGATACAATTATCGTTTCGTCTAATCATTTAACCTTCTGTTCGATTCAGTCGCTAGTATGTGTAACGGAAGAACAGTTACCTGGTGAGTATAACTATATAAACATTATCGAATACAACCCAGATACGATGATTGTTCAATCTATATATTCAACCTCCTGCTCGATTCGGTCGCTTGTATGTAAAACGGAAGAACAGTTACCTGGTGAGTATTGCTATATAAACATCATCACGATATCATCGAATACAACTCAGATACAATTATCGTTTTGTCTAACCATTCAACCTTCTGTTCGATTCAGTCGCTAGTATGTGTAACGGAAGTACCGTCACCTGGTTAGTATCACTATATATACAGTATTGCGATATAATCGGATACCACCCACATACATCGATTGTTCAGACTATCCATTCAACTTTCTGTTCGTTTCGGTCGCTCGTATGTAAAACAAGAATACCGTCACCTAGTGTGTATAACTATATACACAGCATAACATCATAATCGAATACAACCCATATACTATCCATTCAACCTTCTGTTCAATTCAGTCGCTCGTATGTATAACGGAAGAACTGTTACCTGGTGAGTATAACTATATAATCATAATCGAATACAACCCAGATACGATGATTGTTCAATCTACCCATTTGACCTTCTGCTCGATTCGGTCGCTTGTATGTGAAAACGAAAGAACAGTAACCTGGTGAGTATTTCTATATAAACATCACCACGATATAATAGAATACAACTCAGTTACAATTATCGTTTCGTCTAACCATTTAACCTTCTGTTCGATTCAGTCGCTAGTATGTGTAACGGAAGTACCGTCACCTGGTTAGTATCACTATATATACAGTATTGCGATATAATCGGATACCACCCAGATACTTTGATTGTTCAGACTATCCATTCAACTTTCTGTTCGTTTCGGTCGCTCGTATGTAAACCGGGAATACCGTCACCTAGTGTGTATAACTATATACACAGCATAACATCATAATCGAATACAACCCATATACTATCCATTCAACCTTCTGTTCGATTCGGTTGCTCGTATGTATAACGGAAGTACAGTAACCTGGTGAGTATTTCGATATAATCGAATACAACTCAGTTTCAATTATCGTTTCGTCTAACCATGTAACCTTCTGTTCGATTCAGTCGCTAGTATGTGTAACGGAATAACAGTTACCTGGTGAGTATTTCTATATAAACATCATCACGATATCATCGAATACAACTCAGATACAATTATCGTTTCGTCTAACCATTTAACCTTCTGTTCGATTCAGTCGCTAGTATGTGTAACGGAAGAACAGTTAACTGGTGAGTATAACTATATAAACATTATCGAATACAACCCAGATACGATGATTGTTCAATCGATATATTCAACCTCCTGCTCGATTCGGTCGCTTGAATGTAAAACGGAAGAACAGTTACCTGGTGAGTATTGCTATATAAACATCATCACGATATCATCGAATACAACTCAGATACACTTATCGTTTTGTCTAACCATTTAACCTTCTGTTCGATTCAGTCGCTAGTATGTGTAACGGAAGTTCCGTCACCTGGTGAGTATCACTTTATATACAGTATTGCGATATAATCGGATACCACCCAGATACATTGATTGTTCAGACTATCCATTCAACTTTCTGTTCGTTTCGGTCGCTCGTATGTAAAACAAGAATACCGTCACCTAGTGTGTATAACTATATACACAGCATAACATCATAATCGAATACAACCCATATACTATCCATTCAACCTTCTGTTCGATTCGGTTGCTCGTATGTATAACGGAAGAACAGTTACCTGGTGAGTATAACTATATAAACATAATCGAATACAACCCAGATACGATGATTGTTCAATCTATCCATTTGACCTTCTGCTCGATTCGGTCGCTTGTATGTGAAAACGAAAGAACAGTAACCTGGTGAGTATTTCTATATAAACATCACCACGATATAATAGAATACAACTCAGTTACAATTATCGTTTCGTCTAACCATTCAACCTTCTGTTCGATTCAGTCGCTAGTATGTGTAACGGAAGTACCGTCACCTGGTATGTATCACCATATATACAGTATTGCGATATAATAGGATACCACCCTGATACATTGATTGTTCAGACTATCCATTCAACTTTCTGTTCATTTCGGTCGCTCGTATGTAAAACAAGAATACCGTCACCTAGTGTGTATAACTATATACACAGCATAACATCATAATCGAATACAACCCATATACTATCCATTCAACCTTCTGTTCAATTCAGTCGCTCGTATGTATAACGGAAGAACAGTTACCTGGTGAGTATAACTATATAAACATAATCGAATACAACCCAGATACGATGATTGTTCAATCTATCCATTTGACCTTCTGCTCGATTCGGTCGCTTGTATGTGAAAACGAAAGAACAGTAACCTGGTGAGTATTTCTATATAAACATCACCACGATATAATAGAATACAACTCAGTTACAATTATCGTTTCGTCTAACCATTTAACCTTCTGTTCGATTCAGTCGCTAGTATGTGTAACGGAAGTACCGTCACCTGGTTAGTATCACTATATATACAGTATTGCGATATAATCGGATACCACCCAGATACATTGATTGTTCAGACTATCCATTCAACTTTCTGTTCGTTTCGGTCGCTCGTATGTAAAACGGGAATACCGTCACCTAGTGTGTATAACTATATACACAGCATAACATCATAATCGAATACAACCCATATACTATCCATTCAACCTTCTGTTCGATTCGGTTGCTCGTATGTATAACGGAAGAACAGTAACCTGGTGAGTATTTCTATATAAACATCACCACGATATAAAAGAATACAACTCAGTTACAATTATCGTTTCGTCTAACCATTTAACCTTCTGTTCGATTTAGTCGCTAGTATGTGTAACGGAAGTACCGTCACCTGGTATGTATCACTATATATACAGTATTGCGATATAATCGGATACCACCCTGATACATTGATTGTTCAGACTATCCATTCAACTTTCTGTTCGTTTCGGTCGCTCGTATGTAAAACAAGAATATCGTCACCTAGTGTGTATAACTATATACACAGCATAACATCATAATCGAATACAACCCATATACTATCCATTCAACCTTCTGTTCAATTCAGTCGCTAGTATGTGTAACGGAAGTACCGTCACCTGGTATGTATCACTATATATACAGTATTGCGATATAATCGGACACCACCCTGATACATTGATTGTTCAGACTATCCATTCAACTTTCTGTTCGTTTCGGTCGCTCGTATGTAAAACAAGAATACCGTCACCTAGTGTGTATAACTATATACACAGCATAACATCATAATCGAATACAACCCATATACTATCCATTCAACCTTCTGTTCAATTCAGTCGCTCGTATGTATAACGGAAGAACAGTTACCTGGTGAGTATAACTATATAAATATAATCGAATACAACCCAGATACGATGATTGTTCAATCTATCCATTTGACCTTCTGCTCGATTCGGTCGCTTGTATGTGAAAACGAAAGAACAGTTACCTGGTGAGTATTTCTATATGAACATCACCACGATATAATCGAATACAACTCAGTTTCAATTATCGTTTCGTCTAACCATTTAACCTTCTGTTCGATTCAGTCGCTAGTATGTGTAACGGAAGTACCGTCACCTGGTTAGTATCACTATATATACAGTATTGCGATATAATCGGATACCACCCAGATACATTGATTGTTCAGACTATCCATTCAACTTTCTGTTCGTTTCGGTCGCTCGTATGTGAAACGGGAATACCGTCACCTAGTGTGTATAACTATATACACAGCATAACATCATAATCGAATACAACCCATATACTATCCATTCAACCTTCTGTTCGATTCGGTTGCTCGTATGTATAACGGAGGAACAGTAACCTGGTGAGTATTTCTATATAAACATCACCACGATATAATAGAATACAACTCAGTTACAATTATCGTTTCGTCTAACCATTTAACCTTCTGTTCGATTCAGTCGCTAGTATGTGTAACGGAAGTACCGTCACCTGTATGTATCACTATATATACAGTATTGCGATATAATCGGATACCACCCTGATACATTGATTGTTCAGACTATCCATTCAACTTTCTGTTCGTTTCGGTCGCTCGTATGTAAAACAAGAATACCGTCACCTAGGGTGTATAACTATATACACAGCATAACATCATAATCGAATACAACCCATATACTATCCATTCAACCTTCTGTTCAATTCAGTCGCTCGTATGTGTAACGGAAGAACAGTAACCTGGTGAGTATAACTATATAAACAATATCGAATACAACCCAGATACGATGATTGTTCAATCTATCCATTTGACCTTCTGCTCGATTCGGTCGCTTGTATGTGAAAACGAAAGAACAGTTACCTGGTGAGTATAACTATATAAACATCACCACGATATAATAGAATACAACTCAGTTACAATTATCGTTTCGTCTAACCATTTAACCTTCTGTTCGATTAAGTCGCTAGTATGTGTAACGGAAGTACCGTCACCTGGTATGTATCACTATATATACAGTATTGCCATATAATCGGATACCACCCAGATACATTGATTGTTCAGACTATCCATTCAACTTTCTGTTCGTTTCGGTCGCTCGTATGTGAAACGGGAATACCGTCACCTAGTGTGTATAACTATATACACAGCATAACATCATAATCGAATACAACCCATATACTATCCATTCAACCTTCTGTTCGATTCGGTTGCTCGTATGTATAACGGAAGAACAGTAACCTGGTGAGTATTTCTATATCAACATCATCACGATATCATCGAATACAACTCAGATACAATTATCGTTTCGTCTAACCATTTAACCTTCTGTTCGATTCAGTCGCTAGTATGTGTAACGGAAGAACAGTTACCTGGTGAGTATAACTATATAAACATAATCGAATACAACCCAGATACGATGATTGTTCAATCTATACTAAATTCAACCTTCTGCTCGATTCGGTCGCTTGTATGTGAAACGGAAGAACAGTTACCTCGTGAGTATTGCTATATAAACATCATCACGTTATCATCGAATACAACTCAGATACAATTATCGTTTCGTCTAACCATTTAACCTTCTGTTCGATTCAGTCGCTAGTATGTGTAACGGAAGTACCGTCACCTGGTTAGTATCACTATATATACAGTATTGCGATATAATCGGATACCACCCAGATACATTGATTGTTCAGACTATCCATTCAACTTTCTGTTCGTTTCGGTCGCTCGTATGTGAAACGGGAATACCGTCACCTAGTGTGTTTAACTATATACACAGCATAACATCATAATCGAATACAACCCAGATACTATCCATTCAACCTTCTGTTCAATTCGGTTGCTCGTATGTATAACGGAAGAACAGTAACCTGGTGAGTATTTCTATATAAACTTCACCACGATATAATAGAATACAACTCAGTTACAATTATCGTTTCGTCTAACCATTTAACCTTCTGTTCGATTTAGTCGCTAGTATGTGTAACGGAAGTACCGTCACCTGGTATGTATCACTATATATACAGTATTGCGATATAATCGGATACCACCCTGATACATTGATTGTTCAGACTATCCATTCAACTTTCTGTTCGTTTCGGTCGCTCGTATGTAAAACAAGAATACCGTCACCTAGTGTGTATAACTATATACACAGCATAACATCATAATCGAATACAACCCATATACTATCCATTCAACCTTCTGTTCAATTCAGTCGCTCGTATGTATAACGGAAGAACAGTTACCTGGTGAGTATAACTATATAAACATAATCGAATACAACCCAGATACGATGATTGTTCAATCTATACTGAATTCAACCTTCTGCTCGATTTGGTCGCTTGTATGTAAAACGGAAGAACAGTTACCTGGTGAGTATTGCTATATAAACATCATCACGATATCATCGAATACAACTCAGATACAATTATCGTTTCGTCTAACCATTTAACCTTCTGTTCGATTCAGTCGCTAGTATGTGTAACGGAAGAACAGTTACCTGGTGAGTATAACTATATAAACATAATCGAATACAACCCAAATACGATGATTGTTCAATCTATCCATTTGACCTTCTGCTCGATTCGGTCGCTTGTATGTGAAAACGAAAGAACAGTTACCTGGTGAGTATTTCTATATAAACATCACCACGATATAATCGAATACAACTCAGTTTCAATTATCGTTTCGTCTAACCATTTAACCTTCTGTTCGATTCAGTCGCTAGTATGTGTAACGGAAGTACCGTCACCTGGTTAGTATCACTATATATACAGTATTGCGATATAATCGGATACCACCCAGATACATTGATTGTTCAGACTATCCATTCAACTTTCTGTTCGTTTCGGTCGCTCGTATGTGAAACGGGAATACCGTCACCTAGTGTGTATAACTATATACACAGCATAACATCATAATCGAATACAACCCATATACTATCCATTCAACCTTCTGTTCGATTCGGTTGCTCGTATGTATAACGGAGGAACAGTAACCTGGTGAGTATTTCTATATAAACATCACCACGATATAATAGAATACAACTCAGTTACAATTATCGTTTCGTCTAACCATTCAACCTTCTGTTCGATTCAGTCGCTAGTATGTGTAACGGAAGTACCGTCACCTGGTATGTATCACTATATATACAGTATTGCGATATAATCGGATACCACCCTGATACATTGATTGTTCAGACTATCCATTCAACTTTCTGTTCGTTTCGGTCGCTCGTATGTAAAACAAGAATACCGTCACCTAGGGTGTATAACTATATACACAGCATAACATCATAATCGAATACAACCCATATACTATCCATTCAACCTTCTGTTCAATTCAGTCGCTCGTATGTGTAACGGAAGAACAGTAACCTGGTGAGTATAACTATATAAACAATATCGAATACAACCCAGATACGATGATTGTTCAATCTATCCATTTGACCTTCTGCTCGATTCGGTCGCTTGTATGTGAAAACGAAAGAACAGTTACCTGGTGAGTATAACTATATAAACATCACCACGATATAATAGAATACAACTCAGTTACAATTATCGTTTCGTCTAACCATTTAACCTTCTGTTCGATTTAGTCGCTAGTATGTGTAACGGAAGTACCGTCACCTGGTATGTATCACTATATATACAGTATTGCCATATAATCGGATACCACCCAGATACATTGATTGTTCAGACTATCCATTCAACTTTCTGTTCGTTTCGGTCGCTCGTATGTGAAACGGGAATACCGTCACCTAGTGTGTATAACTATATACACAGCATAACATCATAATCGAATACAACCCATATACTATCCATTCAACCTTCTGTTCGATTCGGTTGCTCGTATGTATAACGGAAGAACAGTAACCTGGTGAGTATTTCTATATAAACATCATCACGATATCATCGAATACAACTCAGATACAATTATCGTTTCGTCTAACCATTTAACCTTCTGTTCGATTCAGTCGCTAGTATGTGTAACGGAAGAACAGTTACCTGGTGAGTATAACTATATAAACATAATCGAATACAACCCAGATACGATGATTGTTCAATCTATACTAAATTCAACCTTCTGCTCGATTCGGTCGCTTGTATGTAAAACGGAAGAACAGTTACCTGGTGAGTATTGCTATATAAACATCATCACGTTATCATCGAATACAACTCAGATACAATTATCGTTTCGTCTAACCATTTAACCTTCGGTTCGATTCAGTCGCTAGTATGTGTAACGGAAGTACCGTCACCTGGTTAGTATCACTATATATACAGTATTGCGATATAATCGGATACCACCCAGATACATTGATTGTTCAGACTATCCATTCAACTTTCTGTTCGTTTCGGTCGCTCGTATGTGAAACGGGAATACCGTCACCTAGTGTGTTTAACTATATACACAGCATAACATCATAATCGAATACAACCCAGATACTATCCATTCAACCTTCTGTTCAATTCGGTTGCTCGTATGTATAACGGAAGAACAGTAACCTGGTGAGTATTTCTATATAAACTTCACCACGATATAATAGAATACAACTCAGTTACAATTATCGTTTCGTCTAACCATTTGACCTTCTGTTCGATTCAGTCGCTAGTATGTGTAACGGAAGTACCGTCACCTGGTATGTATCACTATATATACAGTATTGCGATATAATCGGATACCACCCTGATACATTGATTGTTCAGACTATCCATTCAACTTTCTGTTCGTTTCGGTCGCTCGTATGTAAAACAAGAATACCGTCACCTAGGTTGTATAACTATATACACAGCATAACATCATAATCGAATACAACCCATATACTATCCATTCAACCTTCTGTTCAATTCAGTCGCTCGTATGTGTAACGGAAGAACAGTAACCTGGTGAGTATAACTATATAAACAATATCGAATACAACCCAGATACGATGATTGTTCAATCTATCCATTTGACCTTCTGCTCGATTCGGTCGCTTGTATGTGAAAACGAAAGAACAGTTACCTGGTGAGTATTTCTATATAAACATCACCACGATATAATCGAATACAACTCAGTTTCAATTATCGTTTCGTCTAACCATTTAACCTTCTGTTCGATTCAGTCGCTAGTATGTGAAAACGAAAGAACAGTTACCTGGTGAGTATTTCTATATAAACATCACCACGATATAATCGAATACAACTCAGTTTCAATTATCGTTGCTTCTAACCATTTAACCTTCTGTTCGATTCAGTCGCTAGTATGTGTAACGGAAGTACCGTCACCTGGTTAGTATCACTATATATACAGTATTGCGATATAATCGGATACCACCCAGATACATTGATTGTTCAGACTATCCATTCAACTTTCTATTCGTTTTGGTTGCTCGTATGTAAAACGGGAATACCGTCACCTAGTGTGTATAACTATATACACAGCATAACATCATAATCGAATACAACCCATATACTATCCATTCATCCTTCTGTTCGATTCGGTTGCTCGTAAGTATAACGGAAGAACAGTAACCTGGTGAGTATTTCTATATAAACATCACCACGATATAATAGAATACAACTCAGTTTCAATTATCGTTTCGTCTAACCATTTAACCTTCTGTTCGATTCAGTCGCTAGTATGTGTAACGGAAGAACAGTTACCTGGTGAGTATAACTATATAAACATAATCGAATACAACCCAGATACGATGATTGTTCAATCTATCCATTCGACCTTCTGCTCGATTCGGTCCCTTGTATGTGAAAACGAAAGAACAGTTACCTGGTGAGTATTTCTATATAAACATCACCACGATATAATCGAATACAACTCAGTTTCAATTATCGTTTCGTCTAACCATTTAACCTTCTGTTCGATTCAGTCGCTAGTATGTGTAACGGAAGTACCGTCACCTGGTTAGTATCACTATATATACAGTATTGCGATATAATCGGATACCACTCAGATACATTGATTGTTCAGACTATCCATTCAACTTTCTGTTCGTTTCGGTCGCTCGTATGTGAAACGGGAATACCGTCACCTAGTGTGTTTAACTATTCAACTTTCTGTTCGTTTCGGTCGCTCGTATGTGAAACGGGAATACCGTCACCTAGTGTGTTTAACTATATACTCAGCATAACATCATAATCGAATACAACCCAGATACTATCCATTCAACCTTCTGCTCGATTCGGTCGCTTGTATGTGAAAAAGAAAGAACAGTTACCTGGTGAGTATTTCTTATAAACATCACCACGATATAATCGAATACAACTCAGTTTCAATTATCGTTTCGTCTAACCATTTAACCTTCTGTTCGATTCAGTCGCTAGTATGTGTAACGGAAGAACCGTCACCTGGTTAGTATCACTATATATACAGTATTGCGATATAATCGGATACCACCCAGATACATTGATTGTTCAGACTATCCATTCAACTTTCTGTTCGTTTCGGTCGCTCGTATGTGAAACAAGAAAACCGTCACCTAGTGTATATAACTATATACACAGCATAACATCATAATCGAATACAACCCATATACTATCCATTCAACCTTCTGTTCGATTCGGTTGCTCGTATGTATAACGGAAGAACAGTAACCTGGTGAGTATTTCTATATAAACATCACCACGATATAATAGAATACAACTCAGTTTCAATTATCGTTTCGTCTAACCATTTAACCTTCTGTTCGATTCAGTCGCTAGTATGTGTAACGGAAGAACAGTTACCTGGTGAGTATAACTATATAAACATAATCGAATACAACCCAGATACGATGATTGTTCAATCGATCCATTTGACCTTCTGCTCGATTCGGTCGCTTGTATGTGAAAAGCTATTTTTATCTAATTCCAAATAAACAGAACGATGATCAGCTATACAATTATCCAAAACACAACACAGACCTTCATTACTGAAATTGATAAAAATGTGGTCAATCATTGTACAAGTGTACTGTGTCACTCTAGTTGGCCATCCTACTAAAGGCGTTAGGTTGAAGCTCTTCAGTATTCTACATAATTTCTTATAGTCATCATTCTTATATGAATCTAAATTGAAATCCCCACATAATAAAATTCTCATTTTTGGTTTGAATAACAAATTCAAAACCTCCGTCAGTTTATCAAAAAATGTTGAGACATTTCCAGATGGTGACCTGTATACATTCAAAAAAACTGTTTTGGTATTATTTGTTTTCATCGATATAATACAGTATTCGAAATCTTGTTCTATGGCAGAGATGTTAACTGTCTCCTTTTTCGCATTCATTTCATCTTTTACCCAGATACCTAGTCCTCCACATTTTTTAGTCTGCCTACAATAATAGTTTATTAATTTGTAACCTTCTATATGACAAAAGTTCACTTCCTCTTCTTTCAAACCCGTTTCAACTATGCATAAAATATCTAAAGAAGGGTATTTATTGATATCATCATATAAAAGGTTAATTTTAGATATATTAAGGCTACCCACATTCACCAAGAGCAGACTGGGTTTGAAGATAGAGTTTGATGAGTTTCTCGATCTTTCATCCTTTGGTTTCTTCTCTTGCTGAAGTCTAAAAAACGGGAAATACAGGACCCATATGGCCACAATTTCGGGTTCATCGATTTTTCAAAATTTTCTTCTAGAATTCTAACTTTGGACGACTTGTACGAATCAGGATGTTTAGAGTTCAGCGATTCACATTCAGCTTCTGGGAAATTTTTTATCACTGAATCAGTGAAAGATTCAATAGATGTATCTTTATCCACCCTGTAGACATGTAATTCAACCTGTTTTGGTACACCTTTTACAGTATCTTCTCGATTGTTTCCAACTATTCTCCTTCTATTACTATGTTTCTTTTTCCTCACCTCTGTCCACGTATTCGATTCATTTGATGCTAAATTATCCATCGGAGGCGATCTATCCAGCGATGCTAAGTTGATAACATCTTGGCATTTCCTTTCCGTTTCGAATTTTAATATTTCGTTGGACAGCTGTCCAGTTGTAATTTTATTTCTTGTATTCATCTTTGGTATTTCTTCATTCCGATGAATACCGTCACCTAGTGTGTATAACTATATACACAGCATAACATCATAATCGAATACAACCCATATACTATCCATTCAACCTTCTGTTCGATTCATTTGCTCGTATGTATAACGGAAGAACAGTAACCTGGTGAGTATTTCTATATAAACATCACCACGATATAATAGAATACAACACAGTTACAATTATCGTTTCGTCTAACCATTTAACTTTCTGTTCGATTCAGTCGCTAGTATGTGTAACGGAAGTACCGTCACCTGGTATGTATCACTATATATACAGTATTGCGATATAATCGGATACCACCCTGATACATTGATTGTTCAGACTATCCATTCAACTTTCTGTTCGTTTCGGTCGCTCGTATGTAAAACAGGAATACCGTCACCTAGTGTGTATAACTATATACACAGCATAACATCATAATCGAATACGACCCATATACTATCCATTCAACCTTCTGTTCAATTCAGTCGCTCGTATGTATAACGGAAGAACAGTTACCTGGTGAGTATAACTATATAAACATAATCGAATACAACCCAGATACGATGATTGTTCAATCTATACTGAATTCAACCTTCTGCTCGATTCGGTCGCTTGTATGTAAAACGAAATAACAGTTACCTGGTGAGTATTGCTACATAAACATCATCACGATATCATCGAATACAACTCAGATACAATTATCGTTTCGTCTAACCATTTAACCTTCTGTTCGATTCAGTCGCTAGTATGTGTAACGGAAGAACAGTTACCTGGTGAGTATAACTATGTAAACATAATCGAATACAACCCAGATACGATGATTGTTCAATCTATCCATTTGACCTTCTGCTCGATTCGGTCGCTTGTATGTGAAAACGAAAGAACAGTAACCTGGTGAGTATTTCTATATAAACATCACCACGATATAATAGAATACAACTCAGTTACAATTATCGTTTCGTCTAACCATTCAACCTTCTGTTCGATTCAGTCGCTAGTATGTGTAACGGAAGTACCGTCACCTGGTTAGTATCACTATATATACAATATTGCGATATAATCGGATACCACCCAGATACATTGATTGTTCAGACTATCCATTCAACTTTCTGTTCGTTTCGGTCGCTCGTATGTAAAACGGGAATACCGTCACCTAGTGTGTATAACTATATACACAGCATAACATCATAATCGAATACAACCCATATACTATCCATTCAACCTTCTGTTCGATTCGGTTGCTCGTATGTATAACGGAAGAACAGTAACCTGGTGAGTATTTCTATATAAACATCACCACGATATAATAGAATACAACTCAGTTACAATTATCGTTTCGTCTAACCATTTAACCTTCTGTTCGATTCAGTCGCTAGTATGTGTAACGGAAGTACCATCACCTGGTATGTATCACTATATATACAGTATTGCGATATAATCGGATACCACCCAGATACATTGATTGTTCAGACTATCCATTCAACTTTCTGTTCGTTTCGGTCGCTCGTATGTGAAACGGGAATACCGTCACCTAGTGTGTTTAACTATATACACAGCATAACATCATAATCGAATACAACCCAGATACTATCCATTCAACCTTCTGTTCGATTCGGTTGCTCGTATGTATAACGAAAGAACAGTAACCTGGTGAGTATTTCTATATAAACATCACCACGATATAATAGAATACAACTCAGTTACAATTATCGTTTCGTCTAACCATTTAACCTTCTGTTCGATTCAATCGCTAGTATGTGTAACGGAAGTACCGTCACCTGGTTAGTATCACTATATATCCAGTATTGCGATATAATCGGATACCACCCAGATACATTGATTGTTCAGACTATCCATTCAACTTTCTGTTCGTTTCGGTCGCTCGTATGTGAAACGGAAATACCGTCACCTAGTGTGTTTAACTATATACACAGCATATCATCATAATCGAATACAACCCAGATACTATCCATTCAACCTTCTGTTCGATTCGGTTGCTCGTATATATAACGGAAGAACAGTAACCTGGTGAGTATTTCTATATAAACATCACCACGATATAATAGAATTCAACTCAGTTACAATTATCGTTTCGTCTAACCATTCAACCTTCTGTTCGATTCAGTCGCTAGTATGTGTAACGATAGTACCGTCACCTAGTATGTATCACTATATATACAGTATTGCGATATAATCGGATACCACCCTGATACATTGATTGTTCAGACTATCCATTCAACTTTCTGTTCGTTTCGGTCGCTCGTATGTAAAACAAGAATACCGTCACCTAGTGTGTATAACTATATACACAGCATAACATCATAATCGAATACAACCCATATACTATCCATTCAACCTTCTGTTCAATTCAGTCGCTCGTATGTATAACGGAAGAACAGTTACCTGGTGAGTATAACTAAATGAACATAATCGAATACAACCCAGATACGATGATTGTTCAATCTATACTGAATTCAACCTTCTGCTCGATTCGGTCGCTTGTATGTAAAACGGAAGAACAGTTACCTGGTGAGTATTGCTATATAAACATCATCACGATATCATCGAATACAACTCAGATACAATTATCGTTACGTCTAACCATTTAACCTTCTGTTCGATTCAGTCGCTAGTATGTGTAACGGAAGAACAGTTACCTGGTAAGTATAACTATATAAACATAATCGAATACAACCCAGATACGATGATAGTTCAATCTATCCATTTGAACTTCTGCTCGATTCGGTCGCTTGTATGTGAAAACGAAAGAACAGTTACCTGGTGAGTATTTCTATATAAACATCACCACCATATAATCGAATACAACTCAGTTTCAATTATCGTTTCGTCTAACCATTTAACCTTCTGTTCGATTCAGTCGCTAGTATGTGTTACGGAAGTACCGTCACCTGGTTAGTATCACTATATATACAGTATTGCGATATAATCGGATACCACCCAGATACATTGATTGTTCAGACTATCCATTCAACTTTCTGTTCGTTTCAGTTGCTCGTATGTGAAACGGGAATACCGTCACCTAGTGTGTATAACTATATACACAGCATAACATCATAATCGAATACAACCCATATACTATCCATTCAACCTTCTGTTCGATTCGGTTGCTCGTATGTATAACGGAAGAACAGTAACCTGGTGAGTATTTCTATATAAACATCACCACGATATAATAGAATACAACTCAGTTACAATTATCGTTTCGTCTAACCATTCAACCTTCTGTTCGATTCGGTCGCTATTATGTGTAACGGAAGTACCGTCACCTGGTATGTATCACTATATATACAGTATTGCGATATAATCGGATACCACCCTGATACATTGATTGTTCAGACTATCCATTCAACTTTCTGTTCGTTTCGGTCGCTCGTATGTAAAACAAGAATACCGTCACCTAGTGTGTATAACTATATACACAGCATAACATCATAATCGAATACAACCCATATACTATCCATTCAACCTTCTGTTCAATTCAGTCGCTCGTATGTGTAACGGAAGAACAGTTACCTGGTGAGTATAACTATATAAAAATAATCGAATACAACCCAGAAACGATGATTGTTCAATCTATCCATTTGACCTTCTTCTCGATTCGGTCGCTTGTATGTGAAAACGAAAGAACAGTTACCTGGTGAGTATTCCTATATAAACATCACCACGATATAATCGAATACAACTCAGTTTCAATTATCGTTTCGTCTAACCATTTAACCTTCTGTTCGATTCAGTCGCTAGTATGTGTAACGGAAGAACAGTAACCTGGTGAGAATAACTATATAAACATAATCGAAAACAACCCAGATACAATGATTGTTCAATCTATACTGAATTCAACCTTCTGCTCGATTCGGTCGCTTGTATGTAAAACGGAAGAACAGTTACCTGGTGAGTATTGCTATATAAACATCATCACGATATCATCGAATACAACTCAGATACAATTATCATTTCGTCTAACCATTTAACCTTCTGTTCGATTCAGTCGCTAGTATGTGTAACGGAAGAACAGTTACCTGGTGAGTATAACTATATAAACATATTCGAATACAACCCAGATACGATGATTGTTCAATCTATACTGAATTCAACCTTCTGCTCGATTCGGTCGCTTGTATGTAAAACGGAAGAACAGTTACCTGGTGAGTATTGCTATATTAACATCATCACGATATCATCGAATACAACTCAGATACAATTATCATTTCGTCTAACCATTTAACCTTCTGTTCGATTCAGTCGCTAGTATGTGTAACGGAAGAACAGTTACCTGGTGAGTATAACTATATAAAGATTATCGAATACAACCCAGATACGATGATTGTTCAATCTATCTATTCAACCTCCTGCTCGATTCGGTCGCTTGTATGTAAAACGGAAGAACAGTTACCTGGTGAGTATTGCTATATAAACATCATCACGATATCATCGAATACAGTTCAGATACAATTATCATTTCGTCTAACCATTTAACCTTCTGTTCGATTCAGTCGCTAGTATGTGTAACGGAAGAACAGTTACCTGGTGAGTATAACTATATAAAGATTATCGAATACAACCCAGATACGATGATTGTTCAATCTATCTATTCAACCTCCTGCTCGATTCGGTCGCTTGTATGTAAAACGGAAGAACAGTTACCTGGTGAGTATTGCTATATAAACAACATCACGATATCATCGAATACAACTCAGATACAATTATCGTTTTGTCTCACCATTTGACCTTCTGTTCGATTCAGTCGCTAGTATGTGTGACGGAAGTACCGTCACCTGGTTAGTATCACTATATATACAGTATTGCGATATAATCGGATACCACCCAGATACATTGATTGTTCAGACTATCCATTCAACTTTCTGTTCGTTTCGGTCGCTCGTATGTAAAACAAGAATACCGTCACCTAGTGTGTATAACCATATACTCAGCATAACATCATAATCGTATACAACCCATATACTATCCATTCAACCTTCTGTTCAATTCAGTCGCTCTTATGTATAACGGAAGAACAGTTACCTGGTGAGTATAACTATATAAACATAATCGAATACAACCCAGTTACGATGATTGTTCAATCTATCCATTTGACCTTCTGCTCGATTCGGTCGCTTGTATGTGAAAACGAAAGAACAGTAACCTGGTGAGTATTTCTATATAAACATCACCACGATATAATAGAATACAACTCAGTTACAATTATCGTTTCGTCTAACCATTTAACCTTCTGTTCGATTCAGTCGCTAGTATGTGTAACGGAAGTACCGTCACCTGGTTAGTATCACTATATATACAATATTGCGATATAATCGGATACCACCCAGATACATTGATTGTTCAGACTATCCATTCAACTTTCTGTTCGTTTCGGTCGCTCGTATGTAAAACGGGAATACCGTCACCTAGTGTGTATAACTATATACACAGCATAACATCATAATCGAATACAACCCATATACTATCCATTCAACCTTCTGTTCGATTCGGTTGCTCGTATGTATAACGGATGAACTGTAACCTGGTGAGTATTTCTATATAAACATCACCACGATATAATAGAATACAACTCAGTTAAAATTATCGTTTCGTCTAACCATTCAACCTTCTGTTCGATTCAGTCGCTAGTATGTGTAACGGAAGTACCGTCACCTGGTATGTATCACTATATATACAGTATTGCGATATAATCGGACACCACCCTGATACATTGATTGTTCAGACTATCCATTCAACTTTCTGTTCGTTTCGGTCGCTCGTATGTAAAACAAGAATACCGTCACCTAGTGTGTATAACTATATACACAGCATAACATCATAATCGAATACAACCCATATACTATCCATTCAACCTTCTGTTCAATTCAGTCGCTCGTATGTATAACGGAAGAACAGTTACCTGGTGAGTATAACTATATAAATATAATCGAATACAACCCAGATACGATGATTGTTCAATCTATACTGAATTCAACCATCTGCTCGATTCGGTCGCTTGAATGTAAAACGGAAGAACAGTTACCTGGTGAGTATTGCTATATAAACATCATCACGATATCATCGAATACGACTCAGAGACAATTATCGTTTCGTCTAACCATTTAACCTTTTGTTCGATTCAGTCGCTAGTATGTGTAACGGAAGAACAGTTACCTGGTGAGTATAACTATATAAACATAATCGAAAATAACCCAGATACAATGATTGTTCAATCTATCCATTCGACCTTCTGCTCGATTCGGTCGCTTGTATGTGAAAACGAAAGAACAGTTACCTGGTGAGTATTTCTATATAAACATCACCACGATATAATCGAATACAACTCAGTTTCAATAATCGTTTCGTCTAACCATTTAACCTTCTGTTCGATTCAGTCGCTAGTATGTGTAACGGAAGTACCGTCACCTGGTTAGTATCACTATATATACAGTATTGCGATATAATCGGATACCAGTCAGATACATTGATTGTTCAGACAATCCATTCAACTTTCTGTTCGTTTCGGTCGCTCGTATGTGAAACGGGAATACCGTCACCTAGTGTGTATAACTATATACACAGCATAACATCATAATCGAATACAACCCATATACTATCCATTCAACCTTCTGTTCGATTCGGTTGCTCGTATGTATAACGGAAGAACAGTAACCTGGTGAGTATTTCTATATAAACATCACCACGATATAATAGAATACAACTCAGTTACAATTATCGTTTCGTCTAACCATTTAACCTTCTGTTCGATTCAGTCGCTAGTAAGTGTAACGGAAGTACCGTCACCTGGTATGTATCACTACATTGATTGTTCAGACTATCCATTCAACTTTCTGTTCGTTTCGGTCGCTCGTATGTAAAACAAGAATACCGTCACCTAGTGTGTATAACTATTTACACAGCATAACATCATAATCGAATACAACCCATATACTATCAATTCAACCTTCTATTCAATTCAGTCGCTCGTATGTATAACGGAAGAACAGTTACCTGGTGAGTATAACTATATAAACATAATAGAATACAACCCAGATACGTTGATTGTTCAATCTATCCATTTGACCTTCTGCTCGATTCGGTCGCTTGTATGTGAAAGCGAAAGAACAGTAACCTGGTGAGTATTTCTATATAAACATCACCACGATATAATAGAATACAACTCAGTTACAATTATCGTTTCGTCTAACCATTTAACCTTCTGTTCGATTCAGTCGCTAGTATGTGTAACGGAAGTACCGTCACCTGGTTAGTATCACTATATATACAGTATTGCGATATAATCGGATACCACCCAGATACATTGATTGTTCAGACTATCCATTCAACTTTCTGTTCGTTTCGGTCGCTCGTATGTAAAACGGGAATACCGTCACCTAGTGTGTATAACTATATACACAGCATAACATCATAATCTAATACAACCCATATACTATCCATTCAACTTTCTGTTCGATTCGGTTGCTCGTATGTATAACGGAAGAACAGTAACCTGGTGAGTATTTCTATATAAACATCACCACGATATAATAGAATACAACTCAGTTACAATTATCGTTTCGTCTAACCATTTAACCTTCTGTTCGATTCAGTCGCTAGTATGTGTAACGGAAGTACCGTCACCTGGTATGTATCACTATATATACAGTATTGCGATATAATCGGATACCACCCTGATACATTGATTGTTCAGACTATCCATTCAACTTTCTGATCGTTTCGGTCGCTCGTATGTAAAACAAGAATACCGTCACCTAGTGTGTATGACTATATACACAGCATAACATCATAATCGAATACAACCCATATACTCTCCATTCAACCTTCTGTTCAATTCAGTCGCTCGTATGTATAACGGAAGAACAGTTACCTGGTGAGTATAACTATGTAAACATAATCGAATACAACCCAGATACGATGGTTGTTCAATCTATACTGAATTCAACCTTCTGCTCGATTCGGTCGCTTGTATGTAAAACGGAAGACAGTTACCTGGTGAGTATTGCTATATAAACATCATCACGATATCATCGAATACAACTCAGATACAATTATCGTTTCGTCTAACCATTTAACCTTCTGTTCGATTCAGTCGCTAGTATGTGTAACGGAAGTACCGTCACCTGGTAAGTATCACTATATATACAGTATTGCGATATAATCGGATACCACCCAGATACATTGATTGTTCAGTCTATCCATTCAACTTTCTTTTTGTTTCGGTCACTCGTATGTAAAACGGGAATACCGTCACCTAGTGTGTATAACTATATACACAGCATAACATCATAATCGAATACAACCCATATACTATTCATTCAACCTTCTGTTCAATTCAGTCGCTCGTATGTATAACGGAAGAACAGTTACCTGGTGAGTATTTCTATATAAACATCACCACGATATAATAGAATACAACTCAGTTTCAATTATCGTTTCGTCTAACCATTCAACCTTCTGTTCGATTCATTCGCTAGTATGTGTAACGGAAGTACCGTCACCTGGTTAGTATCACTATATATACAGTATTGCGATATAATCGGATACCACCCAGATACATTGATTGTTCAGACTATCCATTCAACTTTCTGTTCGTTTCGGTCACTCGTATGTGAAACAAGAATACCGTCACCTAATGTGATTAACTATATACACAGCATAACATCATAATCGAATACAACCCATATACTATCCATTCAACCTTCTGTTCAATTCAGTCGCTAGTATGTGTAACGGAAGAACAGTTACCTGGTGAGTATAACTATATTAACATTATCGAATACAACCCAGATACGATGATTGTTCAATCTATCTATTCAACCTCCTGCTCGATTCGGTCGCTTGTATGTAAAACGGAAGAACAGTTACCTGGTGAGTATTGCTATATAAACATCATCACGATATCATCGAATACAACTCAGATACAATAATCGTTTTGTCTAACCATTTAACCTTCTGTTCGATTCAGTCGCTAGTATGTGTAACGGAAGTACCGTCACCTGGTTAGTATCACTATATATACAGTATTGCGATATAATCGGATACCACCCAGATACATTGATTGTTCAGACTATCCATTCAACTTTCTGTTCGTTTCGGTCGCTCGTATGTAAAACAAGAATACCGTCACCTAGTGTGTATAACTATATACACAGCATAACATCATAATCGAATACAACCCATATACCTTCTGTTCAATTCAGTCGCTCGTATGTATAACGGAAGAACAGTTACCTGGTGAGTATAACTATATAAACATAATCGAATACAACCCAGATACGATGATTGTTCAATCTATTCATTTGACCTTCTGCTCGATTCGGTCGCTTGTACGTGAAAACGAAAGAACAGTAACCTGGTGAGTATTTCTATATAAACATCACCACGATATAATAGAATACAACTCAGTTACAATTATCGTTTCGTCTAACCATTTAACCTTCTGTTCGATTCAGTCGCTAGTATGTGTAACGGAAGTACCGTCACCTGGTTAGTATCACTATATATACAGTATTGCGATATAATCGGATACCACCCAGATACATTGATTGTTCAGACTATCCATTCAACTTTCTGTTCGTTTCGGTCGCTCGTATGTAAAACGGGAATACCGTCACCTAGTGTGTATAACTATATACACAGCATAACATCATAATCGAATACAACCCATATACTATCCATTCAACCTTCTGTTCGATCCGGTTGCTCGTATGTATAACGGAAGAACAGTAACCTGGTGAGTATTTCTATATAAACATCACCACGATATAATAGAATACAACTCAGTTACAATTATCGTTTCGTCTAACCATTTAACTTTCTGTTCGATTTAGTCGCTAGTATGTGTAACGGAAGTACCGTCACCTGGTATGTATCACTATATATACAGTATTGCGATATAATCGGATACCACCCTGATACATTGATTGTTCAGACTATCCATTCAACTTTCCGTTCGTTTCGGTCGCTCGTATGTGAAACAAGAATACCGTCACCTAGTGTGTATAACTATATACACAGCATAACATCATAATCGAATACAACCCATATACTATCCATTCAACCTTCTGTTCAATTCAGTCGCTCGTATGTATAACGGAAGAACAGTTACCTGGTGAGTATAACTATATAAACATAATCGAATACAACCCAGATACGATGATTGTTCAATCTATACTGAATTCAACCTTCTGCTCGATTCGGTCGCTTGTATGTAAAACGGAAGAACAGTTACCTGGTGAGTATTGCTATATAAACATCATCACGATATCATCGAATACAACTCAGATACAATTATCGTTTCGTCTAACCATTTAACCTTCTGTTCGATTCAGTCGCTAGTATGTGTAACCTGGTGAGTATAACTATATAAACATAATCGAATACAACCCAGATACGATGATTGTTCAATCTATCCATTTGACCTTCTGCTCGATTCGGTCGCTTGTATGTGAAAACGAAAGAACAGTTACCTGGTGAGTATTGCTATATAAACATCATCACGTTGTCATCGAATACAACTCAGATACAATTATCGTTTCGTCTAACCATTTAACCTTCTGTTCGATTCAGTCGCTAGTATGTGTAACGGAAGTACCGTCACCTGGTATGTATCACTATATATACAGTATTGCGATATAATCGGATACCACCCTGATACATTGATTGTTCAGACTATCCATTCAACTTTCTGTTCGTTTCGGTCGCTCGTATGTAAAACAAGAATACCGTCACCTAGGGTGTATAACTATATACACAGCATAACATCATAATCGAATACAACCCATATACTATCCATTCAACCTTCTGTTCAATTCAGTCGCTCGTATGTGTAACGGAAGAACAGTTACCTGGTGAGTATAACTATATAAACAATATCGAATACAACCCAGATACGATGATTGTTTAATCTATCCATTTGACCTTCTGCTCGATTCGGTCGCTTGTATGTGAAAACGAAAGAACAGTTACCTGGTGGGTATTTCTATATAAATAGCACCACGATATAATCGAATACAACTCAGTTTCAATTATCGTTTCGTCTAACCATTTAACCTTCTGTTCGATTCAGTCGCTAGTATGTGAAAACGAAAGAACAGTTACCTGGTGAGTATTTCTATATAAACATCACAACGATATCATCGAATACAACTCAGATACAATTATCGTTTTGTCTAATCATTTAACCTTCTGTTCGAATCAGTCGCTAGTATGTGTAACGGAAGTACCGTCACCTGGTTAGTATCACTATATATACAGTATTGCGATATAATCGGATACCACCCAGATACATTGATTGTTCAGACTATCCATTCAACTTTCTGTTCGTTTCGGTCGCTCGTATGTGAAACGGGAATACCGTCACCTAGTGTGTATAACTATATACACAGCATAACATCATAATCGAATACAACCCATATACTATCCATTCAACCTTCTGTTCGATTCGGTTGCTCGTATGTATAACGGAAGAACAGTAACCTGGTGAGTATTTCTATATAAAGATCACCACGATATAATAGAATACAACTCAGTTTCAATTATCGTTTCGTCTAACCATTTAACCTTCTGTTCGATTCAGTCGCTAGTATGTGTAACGGAAGAACAGTTACCTGGTGAGTATAACTATATAAACATAATCGAATACAACCCAGATACGATGATTGTTCAATCTATCCATTTGACCTTCTGCTCGATTCGGTCGCTTGTATGTGAAAACGAAAGAACAGTTACCTGGTGAGTATTTCTATATAAACATCACCACGATATAATCGAATACACCTCAGTTTCAATTATCGTTTCGTCTAACCATTTAACCTTCTGTTCGATTCAGTCGCTAGTATGTGTAACGGAAGTACCGTCACCTGGTTAGTATCACTATATATACAGTATTGCGATATAATCGGATACCACCCAGATACATTTATTGTTCAGACTATCCATTCAACTTTCTGTTCGTTTCGGTCGCTCGTATGTGAAACGGGAATACCGTCACCTAGTGTGTATAACTATATACACAGCATAACATCATAATCGAATACAACCCATATACTATCCATTCAACCTTCTGTTCGATTCGGTTGCTCGTATGTATAACGGAAGAACAGTAACCTGGTGAGTATTTCTATATAAACATTACCACGATATAATAGAATACAACTCAGTTACAATTATCGTTTCGTCTAACCATTTAACCTTCTGTTCGATTCAGTCGCTAGTATGTGTAACGGAATAACCGTCACCTGGTATGTATCACTATATATACAGTTTTGCGATATAATCGGATACCACCCTGATACATTGATTGTTCAGACTATCCATTCAACTTTCTGTTCGTTTCGGTCGCTCGTATGTAAAACAAGAATACCGTCACCTAGTGTGTATAACTATATACACAGCATAACATCATAATCGAATACAACCCATATACTATCCATTCAACCTTCTGTTCAATTCAGTCGCTCGTATGTATAACGGAAGAACAGTTACCTGGTGAGTATAACTATATAAACATAATCGAATACAACCCAGATACGATGATTGTTCAATCTATCCATTTGACCTTCTGCTCGATTCGGTCGCTTGTATGTGAAAACGAAAGAACAGTTACCTGGTGATTATTTCTATATAAACATCACCACGATATAATAGAATACAACTCAGTTACAATTATCGTTTCGTCTAACCATTTGACCTTCTGTTCGATTCAGTCGCTAGTATGTGTAACGGAAGTACCGTCACCTGGTTAGTATCACTATATATACAGTATTGCGATATAATCGGATACCACCCAGATACATTGATTGTTCAGACTATCCATTCAACTTTCTGTTCGTTTCGGTCGCTCGTATGTGAAACGGGAATACCTTCACCTAATGTGTTTAACTATATACACAGCATAACATCATAATCGAATACAACCCAGATACTATCCATCCAACCTTCTGTTCGATTCGGTTGCTCGTATGTATAACGGAAGAACAGTAACCTGGTGAGTATTTCTATATAAACATCACCACGATATAATAGAATACAACTCAGTTACAATTATCGTTTCGTCTAACCATTTAACCTTCTGTTCGATTCAGTCGCTAGTATGTGTAACGGAAGTACCGTCACCTGGTATGTATCACTATATATACAGTATTGCGATATAATCGGATACCACCCTGATACATTGATTGTTCAGACTATCCATTCAACTTTCTGTTCGTTTCGGTCGCTCGTATGTAAAACAAGAATACCGTCACCTAGGGTGTATAACTATATACACAGCATAACATCATAATCGAATACAACCCATATACTATCCATTCAACCTTCTGTTCGATTCGGTTGCTCGTATGTATAACGGAAGAACAGTAACCTGGTGAGTATTTCTATATAAACATCACCACGATATAATAGAATACAACTCAGTTTCAATTATCGTTTCGTCTAACCATTTAACCTTCTGTTCGATTCAGTCGCTAGTATGTGTAACGGAAGAACAGTTACCTGGTGAGTATAACTATATAAACATAATCGAATACAACCCAGATACGATGATTGTTCAATCTATCCATTCGACCTTCTGCTCGATTCGGTCGCTTGTATGTGAAAACGAAAGAACAGTTACCTGGTGAGTATTTCTATATAAACATCACCACGATATAATCGAATACAACTCAGTTTCAATTATCGTTTCGTCTAACCATTTAACCTTCTGTTCGATTCAGTCGCTAGTATGTGTAACGGAAGTACCGTCACCTGGTTAGTATCACTATATATACAGTATTGCGATATAATCGGATATCACCCAGATACATTGATTGTTCAGACTATCCATTCAACTTTCTGTTCGTTTCGGTCGCTCGTATGTGAAACGGGAATACCGTCACCTAGTGTGTTTAACTATATACACAGCATAACATCATAATCGAATACAACCCAGATACTATCCATTCAACCTTCTGTTCGAGTCGGTTGCTCGTATGTATAACGGAAGAACAGTAACCTGGTGAGTATTTCTATATAAACATCACCACGATATAATAGAATACAACTCAGTTACAATTATCGTTTCGTCTAACCATTTAACCTTCTGTTCGATTCAGTCGCTAGTATGTGTAACGGAAGTACCGTCACCTGGTATGTATCACTATATATACAGTATTGCGATATAATCGGATACCACCCTGATACATTGATTGTTCAGACTATTCAACTTTCTATTCGTTTCGGTCGCTCGTATGTAAAACAAGAATACCGTCACCTAGTGTGTATAACTATATACCCAGCATAACATCATAATCGAATACAACCCATATACTATCCATTCAACCTTCTGTTAAATTCAGTCGCTCGTATGTATAACGGAAGAACAGTTACCTGGTGAGTATAACTATATAAACTTAATCGAATACAACCCAGATACGATGATTGTTCAATCTATACTGAAATCAACCTTCTGCTCGATTCGGTCGCTTGTATGTAAAACGGAAAAACAGTTACCTGGTGAGTATTGCTATATAAACATCATCACGATATCATCGAATACAACTCAGATACAATTATCGTTTCGTCTAACCATTTAACCTTCTGTTCGATTCAGTCGCTAGTATGTGTAACGGAAGAACAGTTATCTGGTGAGTATAACTATATAAACATTATCGAATACAACCCAGATACGATGATTGTTCAATCTATCTATTCAACCTCCTGCTCGATTCGGTCGCTTGTATGTAAAACGGAAGAACAGTTACCTGGTGAGTATTGCTATATAAACATCATCACGATATCATCGAATACAACTCAGATACAATTATCGTTTTGTCTAATCATTTAACCTTCTGTTCGAATCAGTCGCTAGTATGTGTAACGGAAGTACCGTCACCTGGTTAGTATCACTATATATACAGTATTGCGATATAATCGGATACCACCCAGATACATTGATTGTTCAGACTATCCATTCAACTTTCTGTTCGTTTTGGTCGCTCGTATGTGAAACGGGAATACCGTCACCTAGTGTGTATAACTATATACACAGCATAACATCATAATCGAATACAACCCATATACTATCCATTCAACCTTCTGTTCGATTCGGTTGCTCGTATGTATAACGGCAGAACAGTAACCTGGTGAGTATTTCCATATTAAGATCACCACGATATAATAGAATACAACTCAGTTTCAATTATCGTTTCGTCTAATCATTTAACCTTCTGTTCGATTCAGTCGCTAGTATGTGTAACGGAAGAACAGTTACCTGGTGAGTATAACTATATAAACATAATCGAATACAACCCAGATACGATGATTGTTCAATCTATCCATTTGACCTTCTGCTCGATTCGGTCGCTTGTATGTGAAAACGAAAGAACAGTTACCTGGTGAGTATTTCTATATAAACATCACCACGATATAATCGAATACACCTCAGTTTCAATTATCGTTTCGTCTAACCATTTAACCTTCTCTTCGATTCAGTCGCTAGTATGTGTAACGGAAGTACCGTCACCTGGTTAGTATCACTATATATACAGTATTGCGATATAATCGGATACCACCCAGATACATTGATTGTTCAGACTATCCATTCAACTTTCTGTTCGTTTCGGTCGCTCGTATGTGAAACGGGAATACCGTCACCTAGTGTGTATAACTATATACACAGCATAACATCATAATCGAATACAACCCATATACTATCCATTCAACCTTCTGTTCGATTCGGTTGCTCGTATGTATAACGGAAGAACAGTAACCTGGTGAGTATTTCTATATAAACATCACCACGATATAATAGAATACAACTCAGTTACAATTATCGTTTCGTCTAACCATTAAACCTTCTGTTCGATTCAGTCGCTAGTATGTGTAACGGAATAACCGTCACCTGGTATGTATCACTATATATACAGTTTTGCGATATAATCGGATACCACCCTGATACATTGATTGTTCAGACTATCCATTCAACTTTCTGTTCGTTTCGGTCGCTCGTATGTAAAACAAGAATACCGTCACCTAGTGTGTATAACTATATACACAGCATAACATCATAATCGAATACAACCCATATACTATCCATTCAACCTTCTGTTCAATTCAGTCGCTCGTATGTATAACGGAAGAACAGTTACCTGGTGAGTATAACTATATAAACATAATCGAATACAACCCAGATACGATGATTGTTCAATCTATCCATTTGACCTTCTGCTCGATTCGGTCGCTTGTATGTGAAAACGAGAGAACAGTAACCTGGTGAGTATTTCTATATAAACATCACCACGATATAATAGAATACAACTCAGTTACAATTATCGTTTCGTCTAACCATTTAACCTTCTGTTCGATTCAGTCGCTAGTATGTGTAACGGAAGTACCGTCACCTGGTTAGTATCACTATATATACAGTATTGCGATATAATCGGATACCACCCAGATACATTGATTGTTCAGACTATCCATTCAACTTTCTGTTCGTTTCGGTCGCTCGTATGTAAAACGGGAATACCGTCTCCTAGTGTGTATAACTATATACACAGCATAACATCATAATCGAATACAACCTATATACTATTCATTCAACCTTCTTTTCAATTCAGTCGCTCGTATGTATAACGGAAGAACAGTTACCTGGTGAGTATAACTATATAAACATAATCGAATACAACCCAGATACGATGAATGTTCAATCTATACTAAATTCAACCTTCTGCTCGATTCGGTCGCTTGTATGTAAAACGGAAGAACAGTTACCTGGTGAGTATTGCTATATAAACATCATCACGCTATCATCGAATACAACTCAGATACAATTATCGTTTCGTCTAACCATTTAACCTTCTGTTCGATTCAGTCGCTAGTATGTGACCCGGAAGTACCGTCACCTGGTTAGTATCACTATATATACAGTATTGCGATATAATCGGATACCACCCAGATACATTGATTGTTCAGACTATCCATTCAACTTTCTGTTCGTTTCGGTCGCTCGTATGTGAAACGGGAATACCGTCACCTAGTGTGTTTAACTATATACACAGCATAACATCATAATCGAATACAACCCAGATACTATCCATTCAACCTTCTGTTCGATTCGGTTGCTCGTATGTATAACGGAAGAACAGTAACCTGGTGAGTATTTCTATATAAACATCACCACGATATAATAGAATACAACTCAGTTACAATTATCGTTTCGTCTAACCATTTAACCTTCTGTTCGATTCAGTCGCTAGTATGTGTAACGGAAGTACCGTTACCTGGTATGTATCACTATATATACAGTATTGCGATATAATCGGATACCACCCTGATACATTGATTGTTCAGACTATTCAACTTTCTGTTTGTTTCGATCGCTCGTATGTAAAACAAGAATACCGTCACCTAGTGTGTATAACTATATACACAGCATAACATCATAATCGAATACAACCCATATACTATCCATTCAACCTTCTGTTCAATTCAGTCGCTCGTATGTATAACGGAAGAACAGTAACCTGGTGAGTATTTCTATATAAACATCACCACGATATAATAGAATACAACTCAGTTACAATTATCGTTTCGTCTAACCATTCAACCTTCTGTTCGATTCAGTCGCTAGTATGTGTAACGGAAGAACAGTTACCTGGTGAGTATAACTATATAAACATTATCGAATACAACCCAGATACGATGATTGTTCAATCTATCTATCCAACCTCCTGCTCGATTCGGTCGCTTGTATGTAAAACGGAAGAACAGTTACCTGGTGAGTATTGCTATATAAACATCACCACGATATAATCGAATACAACTCAGTTTCAATTATCGTTTCGTCTAACCATTTAACCTTCTGTTCGATTCAGTCGCTAGTATGTGTAACGGAAGTACCGTCACCTGGTTAGTATCACTATATATACAGTATTGCGATATGATCGGATACCACCCAGATACATTGATTGTTCAGACTATCCATTCAACTTTCTGTTCGTTTTGGTCGCTCGTATGTATAACGAAAAAACAGTTACCTGGTGAGTATAACTATATAAACATAATCGAATACAACCCAGATACGATGATTGTTCAATCTATCCATTCAACCTTCTGTTCGATTGGGTCGCTCGTATGTATAACGCAAGAACAGTCACCTGGTGAGTATTACTATATAAACATCACCACGATATAATCGAATACAACTCAGTTACAATTATCGTTCCGTCTATCTATCCAACCTAATATTCGATTCGGACGCTCGGATGTGTAACGAAAGAACCGTTACATGATAGGTGTAACTGAATATACAGCATAACGATATATTCGGATACAACCCAGATACAATGATTGTTCAATCTATCCATTCAACCTTATGTTCGATTCAGTCGCTCGTATGTATAACGAAAGAACAGTTACCTGGTGAGTATAACTATATAAACATAATCGAATACAACCCAGATACGATGATTGTTCAATCTATCCATTTGACCTTCTGCTCGATTCGGTCGCTTGTATGTGAAAACGAAAGAACAGTAACCTGGTGAGTATCTCTATATAAACATCACCACGATATAATAGAATACAACTCAGTTACAATTATCGTTTCGTCTAACCATTTAACCTTCTGTTCGATTCAGTCGCTAGTATGTGTAACGGAAGTACCTTCACCTGGTTAGTATCACTATATATACAATATTGCGATATAATCGGATACCACCCAGATACATTGATTGTTCAGACTATCCATTCAACTTTCTGTTCGTTTCGGTCGCTCGTATGTAAAACGGGAATACCGTCACCTAGTGTGTATAACTATATACACAGCATAACATCATAATCGAATACAACCCATATACTATCCATTCATCCTTCTGTTCGATTCGGTTGCTCGTATGTATAACGAAAGAACAGTAACCTGGTGAGTATTTCTATATAAACATCACCACGATATAAAAAAATACAACTCAGTTACAATTATCGTTTCGTCTAACCATTTAACCTTCTGTTCGATTCAGTCGCTAGTATGTGTAACGGAAGTACCGTCACCTGGTATGTATCACTATATATACAGTATTGCGATATAATCGGATACCACCCTGATACATTGATTGTTCAGACTATCCATTCAACTTTCTGTTCGTTTCGGTCGCTCGTATGTAAAACAAGAAAACCGTCACCTAGTGTGTATAACTATATACACAGCATAACATCATAATCGAATACAACCCATATACTATCCATTCAACCTTCTGTTCAATTCAGTCGCTCGTATGTATAACGGAAGAACAGTTACCTGGTGAGTATAACTATATAAACATAATCGAATACAACCCAGATACGGTGATTGTTCAATCTATACTGAATTCAACCTTCTGCTCGATTCGGTCGCTTGTATGTAAAACGGAAGAACAGTTACCTGGTGAGTATTGCTATATAAACATCATCACGATATCATCGAATACAACTCAGATACTTCGTCTAACCATTTAACCTTCTGTTGGATTCAGTCGCTAGTATGTGTAACGGAAGAACAGTTACCTGGTGAGTATAACTATATAAACATTATCGAATACAACCCAGATACGATGATTGTTCAATCTATCTATTCAACCTCCTGCTCGAATCGGTCGCTTGTATGTGAAACGGAAGAACAGTTACCTGGTGAGTATTGCTATATAAACATCATCACGATATCATCGAATACAACTCAGATACAATTATCGTTTTGTCTAACCATTTAACCTTTTGTTCAATTCAGTCGCTAGTATGTGTAACGGAAGTACCGTCACCTGGTTAGTATCACTATATATACAGTATTGCGATATAATCGGACACCACCCAGATACATTGATTGTTCAGTCTATCCATTCAACTTTCATTTTGTTTTGGTCGCTCGTATGTAAAACGGGAATACCGTCACCTAGTGTGTATAACTATATACACAGCATAACATCATAATCGAATACAACCCATATACTATCCATTCAACCTTCTGTTCAATTCAGTCGCTCGTATAACGAAAGAACAGTTACCTGGTGAGTATAACTATATAAACATAATCGAATACAACCCAGATACGATGATTGTTCAATCTATACTAAATTCAACCTTCTGCTCGATTCGGTCGCTTGTATGTAAAACGGAAGAACAGTTACCTGGTGAGTATTGCTATATAAACATCATCACGTTATCATCGAATACAACTCAGATACAATTATCGTTTCGTCTAACCATTTAACCTTCTGTTCGATTCAGTCGCTAGTATGTGTAACGGAAGTACCGTCACCTGGTTAGTATTACTATATATACAGTATTGCGATATAATCGGATACCACCCAGATACATTGATTGTTCAGACTATCCATTCAACTTTCTGTTCGTTTCGGTCGCTCGTATGTGAAACGGGAATACCGTCACCTAGTGTGTTTAACTATATACACAGCATAACATCACAATCGAATACAACCCAGATACTATCCATTCAACCTTCTGTTCGATTCGGTTGCTCGTATGTATAACGGAATAACAGTAACCTGGTGAGTATTTCTATATAAACATCACCACGATATAATAGAATACAACTCAGTTACAATTATCGTTTTGTCTAACCATTTAACCTTCTGTTCGATTCAATCGCTAGTATGTGTAACGGAAGTACCGTCACCTGGTTAGTATCACTATATATAAAGTATTGCGATATAATCGGATACCACCCAGATACATTGATTGTTCAGACTATCCATTCAACTTTCTGTTCGTTTCGGTCGCTCGTATGTGAAACGGGAATACCGTCACCTAGTGTGTTTAACTATATACACAGCATAACATCATAATCGAATACAACCCAGATACTATCCATTCAACCTTCTGTTCGATTCGGTTGCTCGTATGTATAACGGAAGAACAGTAACCTGGTGAGTATTTCTATATAAACATCACCACGATATAATAGAATACAACTCAGTTACAATTATCGTTTCGTCTAACCATTCAACCTTCTGTTCGATTCAGTCGCTAGTATGTGTAACGGAAGTACCGTCACCTGGTATGTATCACTATATATACAGTATTGCGATATAATAGGATACCACCCTGATACATTGATTGTTCAGACTATCCATTCAACTTTCTGTTCGTTTCGGTCGCTCGTATGTAAAACAAGAATACCGTCACCTAGTGTGTATAACTATATACACAGCATAACATCATAATCGAATACAACCCATATACTATCCATTCAACCTTCTGTTCAATTCAGTCGCTCGTATGTATAACGGAAGAACAGTTACCTGGTGAGTATAACTATATAAACATAATCGAATACAACCCAGATACGATGATTGTTCAATCTATACTGAATTCAACCTTCTGCTCGATTCGGTCGCTTGTATGTAAAACGGAAGAACAGTTACCTGGTGAGTATTGCTATATAAACATCATCAAGATATCATCGAATACAACTCAGATACAATTATCGTTTCGTCTAACCATTTAACCTTCTATTCGATTCAGTCGCTAGTATGTGTAACGGAAGAACAGTTACCTGGTGAGTATAACTATATAAACATAATCGAATACAATCCAGATATGATGATTGTTCAATCTATCCATTTGAACTTCTGCTCGATTCGGTCGCTTGTATGTGAAAACGAAAGAACAGTTACCTGGTGAGTATTTCTATTTAAACATCACCACGATATAATCGAATACAACTCAGTTTCAATTATCGTTTCGTCTAACCATTTAACCTTCTGTTCGATTCAGTCGTTAGTATGTGTAACGGAAGAACAGTTACCTGGTGAGTATAAATATATAAACATAATCGAATACAACCCAGATACGATGATTGTTCAATCTATCCATTTGACCTTCTGCTCGATTCGGTCGCTTGTATGTGAAAACGAAAGAACAGTTACCTGGTGAGTATTTCTATATAAACATCACCACGATATAATCGAGTACAACTCAGTTTCAATTATCGTTTCGTCTATCCATTTAACCTTTTGTTCGATTCAGTCGCTAGTATGTGTAACGGAAGTACCGTCACCTGGTTAGTATCACTATATATACAGTATTGCGATATAATCGGATACCACCCAGGTACATTGATTGTTCAGACTATCCATTCAACTTTCTGTTCGTTTCGGTCGCTCGTATGTGAAGGGGGAATACCGTCACCTAGTGTGTTTAACTATATACACAGCATAACATCATAATCGAATACAACCCAGATACTATCCATTCAACCTTCTGTTCGATTCGGTTGCTCGTATGTATAACGGAAGAACAGTAACCTGGTGAGTATTTCTATATAAACATCACCACGATATGATAGAATACAACTCAGTCACAATTATCGTTTCGTCTAACCATTTAACCTTCTGTTCGATTCAGTCGCTAGTATGTGTAACGGAAGTACCGTCACCTGGTATGTATCACTATATATACAGTATTGCGATATAATCGGATACCACCCTGATACATTGATTGTTCAGACTATCCATTCAACTTTCTGTTCGTTTCGGTCGCTCGTATGTAAAACAAGAATACCGTCATCTAGTGTGTATAACTATATACACAGCATAACATCATAATCGAATACAACCCATATACTATCCATTCAACCTTCTGTTCAATTCAGTCGCTCGTATGTATAACGAAAGAACAGTTAACTGGTGAGTATAACTATATAAACATAATCGAATACAACCCAGATACGATGATTGTTCAATCTATACTGAATTCAACCTTCTGCTCGATTCGGTCGCTTGTATGTAAAACGGAAGAACAGTTACCTGGTGAGTATTGCTATATAAACATCATCACGATATCATCGAATACAACTCAGATACAATTATCATTTCGTATAACCATTAAACCTTCTGTTCGATTCAGTCGCTAGTATGTCTAACGGAAGAACAGTTACCTGGTGAGTATAACTATATAAACATTATCGAATACAACCCAGATACGATGATTGTTCAATCTATCTATTCAACCTCCTGCTCGATTCGGTCGCTTGTATGTAAAACGGAAGAACAGTTACCTGGTGAGTATTGCTATATAAACATCATCACGATATCATCGAATACAACTCAGATACAATTATCGTTTTGTCTCACCATTTGACCTTCTGTTCGATTCAGTCGCTAGTATGTGTGACGGAAGTACCGTCACTTGGTTAGTATCACTATATATACAGTATTGCGATATAATCGGATACCACCCAGATACATTGATTGTTCAGACTATCCATTCAACTTTCTGTTCGTTTCGGTCGCTCGTATGTAAAACAAGAATACCGTCACCTAGTGTGTATAACCATATACTCAGCATAACATCATAATCGTATACAACCCATATACTATCCATTCAACCTTATGTTCGATTCAGTCGCTCGTATGTATAACGAAAGAACAGTTACCTGGTGAGTATAACTATATAAACATAATCGAATACAACCCAGATACGATGATTGTTCAATCCATCCATTTGACCTTCTGCTCGATTCGGTCGCTTGTATGTGAAAACGAAAGAACAGTAACCTGGTGAGTATCTCTATATAAACATCACCAAGATATAATAGAATACAACTCAGTTACAATTATCGTTTCGTCTAACCATTTAACCTTCTGTTCGATTCAGTCGCTAGTGTGTGTAACGGAAGTACCGTCACCTGGTTAGTATCACTATATATACAATATTGCGATATAATCGGATACCACCCAGATACATTGATTGTTCAGACTATCCATTCAACTTTTTGTTCGTTTCGGTCGCTCGTATGTAAAACAGGAATACCGTCACCTAGTGTGTATAACTATATACACAGCATAACATCATAATCGAATACAACCCATATACTATCCATTCATCCTTCTGATCGATTCGGTTGCTCGTATGTATAACGAAAGAACAGTAACCTGGTGAGTATTTCTATATAAACATCACCACGATATAAAAGAATACAACTCAGTTACAATTATCGTTTCGTCTAACCATTTAACCTTCTGTTCGATTCAGTCGCTAGTATGTGTAACGGAAGTACCGTCACCTGGTATGTATCACTATATATACAGTATTGCGATATAATCGGATACCACCCTGATACATTGATTGTTCAGACTATCCATTCAACTTTCTGTTCGTTTCGGTCGCTCGTATGTAAAACAAGAATACCGTCACCTAGTGTGTATAACTATATACACAGCATAACATCATAATCGAATACAACCCATATACTATCCATTCAACCTTCTGTTCAATTCAGTCGCTCGTATGTATAACGGAAGAACAGTTACCTGGTGAGTATAACTATATAAACATAATCGAATACAACCCAGATACGGTGATTGTTCAATCTATACTGAATTCAACCTTCTGCTCGATTCGGTCGCTTGTATGTAAAACGGAAGAACAGTTACCTGGTGAGTATTGCTATATAAACATCATCACGATATCATCGAATACAACTCAGATACAATTATCGTTTCGTCTAACCATTTAACCTTCTGTTCGATTCAGTCGCTAGTATGTGTAACGGAAGAACAGTTACCTGGTGAGTATAACTATATAAACATTATCGAATACAACCAAGATACGATGATTGTTCAATCTATCTATTCAACCTCCTGCTCGAATCGGTCGCTTGTATGTGAAACGGAAGAACAGTTACCTGGTGAGTATTGCTATATAAACATCATCACGATATCATCGAATACAACTCAGATACAATTATCGTTTTGTCTAACCATTTAACCTTTTGTTCGATTCAGTCGCTAGTATGTGTAACGGAAGTACCGTCACCTGGTTAGTATCACTATATATACAGTATTGCGATATAATCGGACACCACCCAGATACATTGATTGTTCAGTCTATCCATTCAACTTTCATTTTGTTTCGGTCGCTCGTATGTAAAACGGGAATACCGTCACCTAGTGTGTATAACTATATACACAGCATAACATCATAATCGAATACAACCCATATACTATCCATTCAACCTTCTGTTCAATTCAGTCGCTCGTATGTATAACGAAAGAACAGTTACCTGGTGAGTATAACTATATAAACATAATCGAATACAACCCAGATACGATGATTGTTCAATCTATACTAAATTCAACCTTCTGCTCGATTCGGTCGCTTGTATGTAAAACGGAATAACAGTTACCTGGTGAGTATTGCTATATAAACATCATCACGTTATCATCGAATACAACTCAGATACAATTATCGTTTCGTCTAACCATTTAACCTTCTGTTCGATTCAGTCGCTAGTATGTGTAACGGAAGTACCGTCACCTGGTTAGTATCACTATATATACAGTATTGCGATATAATCGGATACCACCCAGATACATTGATTGTTCAGACTATCCATTCAACTTTCTGTTCGTTTCGGTCGCTCGTATGTGAAACGGGAATACCGTCACCTAGTGTGTTTAACTATATACACAGCATAACATCACAATCGAATACAACCCAGATACTATCCATTCAACCTTCTGTTCGATTCGGTTGCTCGTATGTATAACGGAAGAACAGTAACCTGGTGAGTATTTCTATATAAACATCACCACGATATAATAGAATACAACTCAGTTACAATTATCGTTTTGTCTAACTATTTAACCTTCTGTTCGATTCAATCGCTAGTATGTGTAACGGAAGTACCGTCACCTGGTTAGTATCACTATATATAAAGTATTGCGATATAATCGGATACCACCCAGATACATTGATTGTTCAGACTATCCATTCAACTTTCTGTTCGTTTCGGTCGCTCGTATGTGAAACGGGAATACCGTCACCTAGTGTGTTTAACTATATACACAGCATAACATCATAATCGAATACAACCCAGATACTATCCATTCAACCTCCTGTTCGATTCGGTTGCTCGTATGTATAACGGAAGAACAGTAACCTGGTGAGTATTTCTATATAAACATCACCACGATATAATAGAATACAACTCAGTTACAATTATCGTTTCGTCTAACCATTCAACCTTCTGTTCGATTCAGTCGCTAGTATGTGTAACGGAAGTACCGTCACCTGGTATGTATCACTATATATACAGTATTGCGATATAATAGGATACCACCCTGATACAATGATTGTTCAGACTATCCATTCAACTTTCTGTTCGTTTCGGTCGCTCGTATGTAAAACAAGAATACCGTCACCTAGTGTGTATAACTATATACACAGCATAACATCATAATCGAATACAACCCATATACTATCCATTCAACCTTCTGTTCAATTCAGTCGCTCGTATGTATAACGGAAGAACAGTTACCTGGTGAGTATAACTATATAAACATAATCGAATACAACCCAGATACGATGATTGTTCAATCTATACTGAATTCAACCTTCTGCTCGATTCGGTCGCTTGTATGTAAAACGGAAGAACAGTTACCTGGTGAGTATTGCTATATAAACATCATCAAGATATCATCGAATACAACTCAGATACAATTATCGTTTCGTCTAACCATTTAACCTTCTATTCGATTCAGTCGCTGGTATGTGTAACGGAAGAACAGTTACCTGGTGAGTATAACTATATAAACATAATCGAATACAATCCAGATACGATGATTGTTCAATCTATCCATTTGAACTTCTGCTCGATTCGGTCGCTTGTATGTGAAAACGAAAGAACAGTTACCTGGTGAGTATTTCTATATAAACATCACCACGTTATAATCGAATACAACTCAGTTTCAATTATCGTTTCGTCTAACCATTTAACCTTCTGTTCGATTCAGTCGTTAGTATGTGTAACGGAAGTACCGTCACCTGGTTAGTATCACTATATATACAGTATTGCGATATAATCAGATACCACCCAGATACATTGATTGTTCAGACCATCCATTCAACTTTCTGTTCGTTTCAGTTGCTCGTATGTGAAACGGGAATACCGTCACCTAGTGTGTATAACTATATACACAGCATAACATCATAATCGAATACAACCCATATACTATCCATTAAACCTTCTGTTCGATTCGGTTGCTCGTATGTATAACGGAAGAACAGTTACCTGATGAGAATAACTATATAAACATCACCACGATATAATAGAATACAACTCAGTTACAATTATCGTTTCGTCTAACCATTTAACCTTCTGTTCGATTCAGTCGCTATTATGTGTAACGGAAGTACCGTCACCTGGTATGTATCACTATATATACAGTATTGCGATATAATCGGATACCACCCTGATACATTGATTGTTCAGACTATCCATTCAACTTTCTGTTCGTTTCGGTCGCTCGTATGTGAAACAAGAATACCTTCACCTAGTGTGTATAACTATATACACAGCATAACATCATAATCGAATACAACCCATATACTATCCATTCAACCTTCTGTTCAATTCAGTCGCTCGTATGTGTAACGGAAGAACAGTTACCTGGTGAGTATAACTATATAAACATAATCGAATACAACCCAGATACGATGATTGTTCAATCTATCCATTTGACATTCTGCTCGATTCGGTCGCTTGTATGTGAAAACGAAAGAACAGTTACCTGGTGAGTATTTCTATATAAACATCACCACGATATAATCGAATACAACTCAGTTTCAATTATCGTTTCGTCTAACCATTTAACCTTCTGTTTGATTCAGTCGCTAGTATGTGTAACGGAAGAACAGTTACCTGGTGAGTATAAATATATAAACATAATCGAATACAACCCAGATACGATGATTGTTCAATCTATCCATTTGACCTTCTGCTCGATTCGGTCGCTTGTATGTGAAAACGAAAGAACAGTTACCTGGTGAGTATTTCTATATAAACATCACCACGATATAATTGAGTACAACTCAGTTTCAATTATCGTTTCGTCTAACCATTTAACCTTTTGTTCGATTCAGTCGCTAGTATGTGTAACGGAAGTACCGTCACCTGGTTAGTATCACTATATATACAGTATTGCGATATAATCGGATACCACCCAGGTACATTGATTGTTCAGACTATCCATTCAACTTTCTGTTCGTTTCGGTCGCTCGTATGTGAAGGGGGAATACCGTCACCTAGTGTGTTTAACTATATACACAGCATAACATCATAATCGAATACAACCCAGATACTATCCATTCAACCTTCTGTTCGATTCGGTTGCTCGTATGTATAACGGAAGAACAGTAACCTGGTGAGTATTTCTATATAAACATCACCACGATATGATAGAATACAACTCAGTTACAATTATCGTTTCGTCTAACCATTTAACCTTCTGTTCGATTCAGTCGCTAGTATGTGTAACGGAAGTACCGTCACCTGGTATGTATCACTATATATACAGTATTGCGATATAATCGGATACCACCCTGATACATTGATTGTTCAGACTATCCATTCAACTTTCTGTTCGTTTCGGTCGCTCGTATGTAAAACAAGAATACCGTCATCTAGTGTGTATAACTATATACACAGCATAACATCATAATCGAATACAACCCATATACTATCCATTCAACCTTCTGTTCAATTCAGTCGCTCGTATGTATAACGGAAGAACAGTTAACTGGTGAGTATAACTATATAAACATAATCGAATACAACCCAGATACGATGATTGTTCAATCTATACTGAATTCAACCTTCTGCTCGATTCGGTCGCTTGTATGTAAAACGGAAGAACAGTTACCTGGTGAGTATTGCTATATAAACATCATCACGATATCATCGAATACAACTCAGATACAATTATCATTTCGTCTAACCATTAAACCTTCTGTTCGATTCAGTCGCTAGTATGTGTAACGGAAGGACAGTTACCTGGTGAGTATAACTATATAAACATTATCGAATACAACCCAGATACGATGATTGTTCAATCTATCTATTCAACCTCCTGCTCGATTCGGTCGCTCGTATGTGAAACGGAAGAACAGTTACCTGGTGAGTATTGCTATATAAACATCATCACGATATCATCGAATACAACTCAGATACAATTATCGTTTTGTCTCACCATTTGACCTTCTGTTCGATTCAGTCGCTAGTATGTGTGACGGAAGTACCGTCACTTGGTTAGTATCACTATATATACAGTATTGCGATATAATCGGATACCACCCAGATACATTGATTGTTCAGACTATCCATTCAACTTTCTGTTCGTTTCGGTCGCTCGTATGTAAAACAAGAATACCGTCACCTAGTGTGTATACCCATATACTCAGCATAACATCATAATCGTATACAACCCATATACTATCCATTCAACCTTCTGTTCAATTCAGTCGCTCGTATGTATAACGGAAGAACAGTTATCTGGTGAGTATAACTATATAAACATAATCGAATACAACCCAGTTACGATGATTGTTCAATCTATCCATTTGACCTTCTGCTCGATTCGGTCGCTTGTATGTGAAAACGAAAGAACAGTAACCTGGTGAGTTTTTCTATATAAACATCACCACGATATAATAGAATACAACTCAGTTACAATTATCGTTTCGTCTAACCATTTAACCTTCTGTTCGATTCAGTCGCTAGTATGTGTAACGGAAGTACCGTCACCTGGTTAGTATTACTATATATACAGTATTGCGATATAATCGGATACCACCCAGATACATTGATTGTTCAGACTATCCATTCAACTTTCTGTTCGTTTCGGTCGCTCGTATGTAAAACGGGAATACCGTCACCTAGTGTGTATAACTATATACACGGCATAACATCATAATCGAATACAACCCATATACTATCCATTCAACCTTCTGTTCAATTCAGTCGCTCGTATGTATAACGAAAGAACAGTTACCTGGTGAGTATTTCTATATAAACATCACCACGATATAATAGAATACAACTCAGTTACAATTATCGTTTTGTCTAACCATTTAACCTTCTGTTCGATTCAATCGCTAGTATGTGTAACGGAAGTACCGTCACCTGGTTAGTATCACTATATATACAGTATTGCGATATAATCGGATACCACCCAGATACATTGATTGTTTAGACTATCCATTCAACTTTCTGTTCGTTTCGGTCGCTCGTATGTAAAACGGGAATACCGTCACCTAGTGTGTATAACTATATACACAGCATAAAATCATAATCGAATACAACCCATATACTATCCATTCAACCTTCTGTTCGATTCGGTTGCTCGTATGTATAACGGATGAACAGTAACCTGGTGAGTATTTCTATATAAACATCACCACGATATAATAGAATACAACTCAGTTACAATTATCGTTTCGTCTAACCATTTAACCTTCTGTTCGATTCAGTCGCTAGTATGTGTAACGGAAGTACCGTCACCTGGTATGTATCACTATATATACAGTATTGCGATATAATCGGATACCACCCTGATACATTGATTGTTCAGACTATCCATTCAACTTTCTGTTCGTTTCGGTCGCTCGTATGTAAAACAAGAATACCGTCACCTAGTGTGTATAACTATATACACAGCATAACATCATAATCGAATACAACCCATATACTATCCTTTCAACCTTCTGTTCAATTCAGTCGCTCGTATGTATAACGGAAGAACAGTTACCTGGTGAGTATAACTATATAAACATAATCGAATACAACCCAGATACGATGATTGTTCAATCTATACTGAATTCAACCTTCTGCTCGATTCGGTCGCTTGTATGTAAAACGGAAGAACAGTTACCTGGTGAGTATTGCTATATAAACATCATCACGATATCATCGAATACAACTTAGATACAATTATCGTTTCGTCTAACCATTTAACCTTCTGTTCGATTCAGTCGCTAGTATGTGTAACGGAAGAACAGTTACCTGGTGAGTATAACTATATAAACATAATCGAATACAACCCAGATACGATGATTGTTCAATCTATCCATTTGACCTTCTGCTCGATTCGGTCGCTTGTATGTGAAAACGAAAGAACAGTTACCTGGTGAGTATTTCTATATAAACATCACCACGATATAATCGAATACAACTCAGTTTCAATTATCGTTTCGTCTAACCATTTAACCTTCTGTTCGATTCAGTCGCTAGTATGTGTAACGGAAGTACCGTCACCTGGTTAGTATCACTATATATACAGTATTGCGATATAATCGGATACCACTCAGATACATTGATTGTTCAGACTATCCATTCAACTTTCTGTTCGTTTCGGTCGCTCGTATGTGAAACGGGAATACCGTCACCTAGTGTGTATAACTATATACACAGCATAACATCATAATCGAATACAACCCATATACTTTATATTCAACCTTCTGTTCGATTCGGTTGCTCGTATGTATAACGGAAGAATAGTAACCTGGTGAGTATTTCTATATAAACATCACCACGATATAATAGAATACAACTCAGTTACAATTATCGTTTCGTCTAACCATTTAATCTTCTGTTCGATTCAGTCGCTAGTATGTGTAACGGAAGTACCGTCACCTGGTATGTATCACTATATATACAGTATTGCGATATAATCGGATACCACCCTGATACATTGATTGTTCAGACTATCCATTCAACTTTCTGTTCGTTTCGGTCGCTCGTATGTAAAACAAGAATACCGTCACCTAGTGTGTATAACTATATACACAGCAAAACATCATAATCGAATACAACCCATATACTATCCATTCAACCTTCTGTTCAATTCAGTCGCTCGTATGTATAACGGAAGAACAGTTACCTGGTGAGTATAACTATATAAACATAATCGAATACAACCCAGATACGATGATTGTTCAATCTATACTGAATTCAACCTTCAGCTCGATTCGGTCGCTTGTATGTAAAACGGAAGAACAGTTACCTGGTGAGTATTGCTATATAAGCATCATCACGATATCATCGAATACAACTCAGATACAATTATCGTTTCGTCTAACCATTTAACCTTCTGTTCGATTCAGTCGCTAGTATCTGTAACGGAAGAACAATTACCTGGTGAGTATAACTATATGAACATTATCGAATACAACCCAGATACGATGATTGTTCAATCTATCTATTCAACCTCCTGCTCGATTCGGTCGCTTGTATGTAAAACGGAAGAACAGTTACCAGGTGAGTATTGCTATATAAACATCTTCAGGATATCATCGAATACAACTCAGATACAATTATCGTTTTGTCTAACCATTTAACCTTCTGTTCGATTCAGTCGCTAGCATGTGTAACAGAAGTACCGTCACCTGGTAAGTATCACTATATATACAGTATTGCGATATAATCGGATACCACCCAGATACATTGATTGTTCAGACTATCCATTCAACTTTCTTTTTGTTTCGGTCGCTCGTATGTAAAACGGGAATACCGTCACCTAGTGTGTATAACTTTATACACAGCATAACATCATAATCGAATACAACCCATATACTATCCATTCAACCTTCTGTTCAATTCAGTCGCTCGTATGTATAACGGAAGAACAGTTACCTGGTGAGTATAACTATATAAACATAATCGAATACAACCCAGATACGATGATTGTTCAATCTATACTAAATTCAACCTTCTGCTCGATTCGGTCGATTGTATGTAAAACGGAAGAACAGTTACCCGGTGAGTATTGCTATATAAACATCATCACGTTATCATCGAATACAACTCAGATACAATTATCGTTTCGTGTAACCATTTAACCTTCTGTTCGATTCAGTCGCTAGTATGTGTAACGGAAGTACCGTCACCTGGTTAGTATCACTATATATACAGTATTGCGATATAATCGGATACCACCCAGATACATTGATTGTTCAGACTATCCATTCAACTTTCTGTTCGTTTCGGTCGCTCGTATGTGAAACGGGAATACCGTCACCTAGTGTGTTTAACTATATACACAGCATAACATCATAATCGAATACAACCCATATACTATTCATTCAACCTTCTGTTCAATTCAGTCGCTCGTATGTATAACGAAAGAACAGTTACCTGGTGAGTATAACTATATAAACATAATCGAATACAACCCAGATACGATGATTGTTCAATCTATACTAAATTCAACCTTCTGCTCGATTCGGTTGCTCGTATGTATAACGGAAGAACAGTAACCTGGTGAGTATTTCTATATTAACATCACCACGATATAATAGAATACAACTCAGTTACAATTATCGTTTCGTCTAACCATTCAACCTTCTGTTCGATTCAGTCGCTAGTATGTGTAACAGAAGTACCGTCACCTGGTATGTATCACTATATATACAGTATTGCGATATAATCGGATACCACCCTGATACATTGATTGTTCAGACTATCCATTCAACCTTCTGTTCAATTCAGTCGCTCGTATGTATAACGGAAGAACAGTTACCTGGTGAGTATAACTATATAAACATAATCGAATACAACCCAGATACGATGATTGTTCAATCTATACTGAATTCAACCTTCTGCTCGATTCGGTCGCTTGTATGTAAAACGGAAGAACAGTTACCTGGTGAGTATTGCTATATAAACATCATCAAGATATCATCGAAAACAACTCAGATACAATTATCGTTTCGTCTAACCATTTTACCTTCTGTTCGATTCAGTCGCTAGAATGTGTAACGGAAGTACCGTCACCTGGTTAGTATCACTATATATACAGTATTGCGATATAATCAGATACCACCCAGATACATTGATTGTTCAGACTATCCATTCAACTTTCTGTTCGTTTCAGTTGCTCGTATGTGAAACGGGAATACCGTCAACTAGTGTGTATAACTATATACACAGCATAACATCATAATCGAATACAACCCATATACTATCCATTCAACCTTCTGTTCGATTCGGTTGCTCGTATGTATAACGGAAGAACAGTTACCTGGTGAGTATAACTATATAAACATCACCACGATATAATAGAATACAACTCAGTTACAATTATCGTTTCGTCTAACCATTTAACCTTCTGTTCGATTCAGTCGCTATTATGTGTAACGGAAGTACCGTCACCAGGTATGTATCACTATATATACAGTATTGCGATATAATCGGATACCACCCTGATACATTGATTGTTCAGACTATCCATTCAACTTTCTGTTCGTTTCGGTCGCTCGTATGTAAAACAAGTATACCGTCAACTAGTGTGTATAACTTTATACACAGCATAACATCATAATCGAATACAACCCATATACTATCCATTCAACCTTCTGTTCAATTCAGTCGCTCGTACGTGTAACGGGAGAACAGTTACCTGGTGAGTATAACTATATAAACATAATCGAATACAACCCAGATACGATGATTGTTCAATCTATCCATTTGACCTTCTGCTCGATTCGGTCGCTTGTATGTGGAAACGAAAGAACAGTTACCTGTGAGTATTTCTATATAAACATCACCACGATATAATCGAATACAACTCAGTTTCAATTATCGTTTCGTCTAACCATTTAACCTTCTGTTCGATTCAGTCGCTAGTATGTGTAACGGAAGAACAGTTACCTGGTGAGTATAACTATATAAACATAATCGAATACAACCCAGATACGATGATTGTTCAATCTATCCATTTGACCTTCTGCTCGATTCGGTCACTTGTATGTGAAAACGAAAGAACAGTTACCTGGTGAGTATTTCTATATAAACATCACCACGATATAATCGAATACAACTCAGTTTCAATTATCGTTTCGTGTAACCATTCAACCTTCTGTTCGATTCAGTCGCTAGAATGTAACGGAAGTACCGTCACCTGGTTAGTATCACTATATATACAGTATTGCGATATAATCGAATACCACCCAGATACATTGATTGTTCAGACTATCCATTCAACTTTCTGTTCGTTTCGGTCGCTCGTATGTGAAGGGGGAATACCGTCACCTAGTGTGTTTAACTATATACACAGCATAAAATCATAATCGAATACAACCCATATACTATCCATTCAACCTTCTGTTCAATTCAGTCGCTCGTATGTATAACGGAAGAACAGTTACCTGGTGAGTATAACTATATAAACATAATCGAATACAACCCAGATACGATGATTGTTCAATCTATACTGAATTCAACCTTCTGCTCGATTCGGTCGCATGTATGTAAAACGGAAGAACAGTTACCTGGTGAGTATTGCTATATAAACATCATCACGATATCATCGAATACAACTCAGATACAATTATCATTTCGTCTAACCATTTAACCTTCTGTTCGATTCAGTCGCTAGTATGTGTAACGGAAGAACAGTAACCTGGTGAGTATAACTATATAAACATTATCGAATACAACCCAGATACGATGATTGTTCAATCTATCTATTCAACCTCCTGCTCGATTCGGTCGCTTGTATGTAAAACGGAAGAACAGTTACCTGGTGAGTATTGCTATATAAACATCATCACGATATCATCGAATACAACTCAGATACAATTATCGTTTTGTCTCACCATTTGACCATCTGTTCGATTCAGTCGCTTGTATGTGTGACGGAAGTACCGTCACCTGGTTAGTATCACTATATATACAGTATTGCGATATAATCGGATACCACCCTGATACATTGATTGTTCAGACTATCCATTCAACTTTCTGTTCGTTTCGGTCGCTCGTATGTAAAACAAGAATACCGTCACCTAGTGTGTATAACTATATACACAGCATAACATCATAATCGAATACAACCCATATACTTTCCATTCAACCTTCTGTTCAATTCAGTCGCTCGTATGTATAACGGAAGAACAGTTACCTGGTGAGTATAACTATATAAACATAATCGAATACAACTCAGATACGATGATTATTCAATCTATCCATTTGACCTTCTGCTCGATTCGGTCGCTTGTATGTGAAAACGAAAGAACAGTTACCTGGTGAGTATTTCTATATAAACATCACCACGATATAATCGAATACAACTCAGATACAATTATCGTTTCGTCTAACCATTTAACCTTCTGTTCGATTCAGTCGCTAGTATGTGTAACGGAAGAACAGTTACCTGGTGAGTATAACTATATAAACATAATCGAATACAACCCAGATACAATGATTGTTCAATCTATCCATTTGACCTTCTGCTCGATTCGGTCGCTTGTATGTGAAAACGAAAGAACAGTTACCTGGTGAGTATTTCTATATAAACATCACCACGATATAATCGAATACAACTCAGTTTCAATTATCGTTTCGTCTAACCATTTAACCTTCTGTTCGATTCAGTCGCTAGTATGTGTAACGGAAGTACCGTCACCTGGTTAGTATCACTATATATACAGTATTGCGATATAATCGGATACCACTCAGATACATTTATTGTTCAGACTATCCATTCAACTTTCTGTTCGTTTCGGTCGCTCGTATGTGAAACGGGAATACCGTCACCTAGTGTGTATAACTATATACACAGCATAACATCATAATCGAATACAACCCATATACTATCCATTCAACCTTCTGTTCAATTCAGTCGCTCGTATGTATAACGGAAGAACAGTTACCTGGTGAGTATAACTATATAAACATAATCGAATACAACCCAGATACGATGATTGTTCAATCTATACTGAATTCAACCTTCTGCTCGATTCGGTCGCTTGTATGTAAAACGGAAGAACAGTTACCTGGTGAGTATTGCTATATAAACATCATCACGATATCATCGAATACAACTCAGATACAATTATCGTTTCGTCTATCCATTTAACCTTCTGTTCGATTCAGTCGCTAGTATGTGTAACGGAAGAACTGTTACCTGGTGAGTATAACTATATAAACATAATCGAATACAACCCAGATACGATGATTGTTCAATCTATCCATTTGACCTTCTGCCCGATTCGGTCGCTTGTATGTGAAAGCGAAAGAACAGTAACCTGGTGAGTATTGCTATATAAACATCATCACGATATCATCGAATACAACTCAGATACAATTATCGTTTTGTCTAACCATTTAACCTTCTGTTCGATTCAGTCGCTAGTATGTGTAACGGAAGTACCGTCACCTGGTAAGTATCACTATATATACAGTATTGCGATATAATCGGATACCACCCAGATACATTGATTGTTCAGTCTATCCATTCAACTTTCTTTTTGTTTCGGTCGCTCGTATGTATAACGGGAATACCGTCACCTAGTGTGTATAACTATATACACAGCATAACATCATAATCGAATACAACCCATATACTATCCATTCAACCTTCTGTTCAATTCAGTCGCTCGTATGTATAACGGAAGAACAGTTACCTGGTGAGTATAACTATATAAACATAATCGAATACAACCCAGATACGATGATTGCTCAATCTATACTAAATTCAACCTTCTGCTCGATTCGGTCGCTTGTATGTAAAACGGAAGAACAGTTACCCGGTGAGTATTGCTATATAATCATCATCACGTTATCATCGAATACAACTCAGATACAATTATCGTTTCGTCTAACCATTTAACCTTCTGTTCGATTCAGTCGCTAGTATGTATAACGGAAGTACCGTCACCTGGTTAGTATCACTATATATACAGTATTGCGATATAATCGGATACCACCCAGATACATTGATTGTTCAGACTATCCATTCAACTTTCTGTTCGTTTCGGTCGCTCGTATGTAAAACGAGAATACCGTCACCTAGTGTGTATAACTATATACAGCATAACATCATAATCGAATACAACCCATATACTATCCATTCAACCTTCTGTTCGATTCGGTTGCTCGTATGTATAACGGAAGAACAGTAACCTGGTGAGTATTTCTATATAAACATCACCACGATTTAATAGAATACAACTCAGTTACAATTATCGTTTCGTCTAACCATTTAACCTTCTGTTCGATTCAGTCGCTAGTATGTGTAACGGAAGTACCGTCACCTGGTATGTATCACTATATATACAGTATTGCGATATAATCGGATACCACCCTGATACCTTGATTGTTCAGACTATCCATTCAACTTTCTGTTCGTTTCGGTCGCTCGTATGTAAAACAAGAATACCTTCACCTAGTGTGTATAACTATATACACAGCATAACATCATAATCGAATACAACCCATATACTCTCCATTCAACCTTCTGTTCAATTCAGTCGCTCGTATGTATAACGGAAGAACAGTTACCTGGTGAGTATAACTATGTAAACATAATCGAATACAACCCAGATACGATGGTTGTTCAATCTATACTGAATTCAACCTTCTGCTCGATTCGGTCGCTTGTATGTGAAACGGAAGAACAGTTACCTGGTGAGTATTGCTATATAAACATCATCACGATATCATCGAATACAACTCAGATACAATTATCGTTTCGTCTAACCATTTAACCTTCTGTTCGATTTAGTCGCTAGTATGTGTAACGGAAGAACAGTTACCTGGTGAGTATAACTATATAAATATTATCGAATACTACCCAGATACGATGATTGTTCAATCTATCTATTCAACCTCCTGCTCGATTCGGTCGCTTGTATGTAAAACGGAAGAACAGTTACCTGGTGGGTATTGCTATATAAACATCATCACGATATCATCGAATACAACTCAGATACAATTATCGTTTTGTCTAACCATTTAACCTTCTGTTCGATTCAGTCGCTAGTATGTGTAACGGAAGTACCGTCACCTGGTAAGTATCACTATATATACAGTATTGCGATATAATCGGATACCACCCAGATACATTGATTGTTCAGTCTATCCATTCAACTTTCTTTTTGTTTCGGTCGCTCGTATGTAAAACGGGAAAACCGTCACCTAGTGTGTATAACTATATACACAGCATAACATCATAATCGAATACAACCCATATACTATCCATTCAACATTCTGTTCAATTCAGTCGCTCGTATGTGTAACGGAAGAACAGTTACCTGGTGAGTATAACTATATAAACATAATCGAATACAACCCAGATACGATGATTGTTCAATCTATACTAAATTCAACCTTCTGCTCGATTCGGTCGCTTGTATGTAAAGCGGAAGAACAGTTACCCGGTGAGTATTGCTATATAAACATCATCACGTTATCATCGAATACAACTCAGATACAATTATCGTTTCGTCTAACCATTTAAACTTCTGTTCGATTCAGTCGCTAGTATGTGTAACGGAAGTACCGTCACCTGGTTAGTATCACTATATATATACAGTATTGCGATATAATCGGATACCACCCAGATACATTGATTGTTCAGACTATCCATTCAACTTTCTGTTCGTTTCGGTCGCTCGTATGTGAAACGGGAATACCGTCACCTAGTGTGTATAACTATATACACAGCATAACATCATAATCGAATACAACTCATATACTATCCATTCAACCTTCTGTTCAATTCGGTCGCTCGTATGTATAACGGAAGAACAGTTACCTGGTGAGTATAACTATATAAACATAATCGAATACAACCCAGATACGATGATTGTTTAATCTATCCATTTGACCTTCTGCTCGATTCGGTCGCTTGTATGTGAAAACGAAAGAACAGTAACCTGGTGAGTATTTCTATATAAACATCACCACGATATAATAGAATACAACTCAGTTACAATTATCGTTTCGTCTAACCATTTAACCTTCTGTTCGATTCAGTCGCTAGTATGTTTAACGGAAGTACCGTCACCTGGTTAGTATCACTATATATACAGTATTGCGATATAATCGGATACCACCCAGATACATTGATTGTTCAGACTATCCATTCAACTTTCTGTTCGTTTCGGTCGCTCGTATGTAAAACGGGAATACCGTCACCTAGTGTGTATAACTATATACAGCATAACATCATAATCGAATACAACCCATATACTATCCATTCAACCTTCTGTTCGATTCGGTTGCTCGTATGTATAACGGAAGAACAGTAACCTGGTGAGTATTTCTATATAAACATCACCACGATTTAATAGAATACAACTCAGTTACAATTATCGTTTCGTCTAACCATTTAACCTTCTGTTCGATTCAGTCGCTAGTATGTGTAACGGAAGTACCGTCACCTGGTATGTATCACTATATATACAGTATTGCGATATAATCGGATACCACCCTGATACATTGATTGTTCAGACTATCCATTCAACTTTCTGTTCGTTTCGGTCGCTCGTATGTAAAACAAGAATACCTTCACCTAGTGTGTATAACTATATACACAGCATAACATCATAATCGAATACAACCCATATACTCTCCATTCAACCTTCTGTTCAATTCAGTCGCTCGTATGTATAACGGAAGAACAGTTACCTGGTGAGTATAACTATGTAAACATAATCGAATACAACCCAGATACGATGGTTGTTCAATCTATACTGAATTCAACCTTCTGCTCGATTCGGTCGCTTGTATGTAAAACGGAAGAACAGTTACCTGGTGAGTATTGCTATATAAACATCATCACGATATCATCGAATACAACTCAGATACAATTATCGTTTCGTCTAACCATTTAACCTTCTGTTCGATTCAGTCGCTAGTATGTGTAACGGAAGAACAGTTACCTGGTGAGTATAACTATATAAATATTATCGAATACAACCCAGATACGATGATTGTTCAATCTATCTATTCAACCTCCTGCTCGATTCGGTCGCTTGTATGTAAAACGGAAGAACAGTTACCTGGTGGGTATTGCTATATAAACATCATCACGATATCATCGAATACAACTCAGATACAATTATCGTTTTGTCTAACCATTTAACCTTCTGTTCGATTCAGTCGCTAGTATGTGTAACGGAAGTACCGTCACCTGGTAAGTATCACTATATATACAGTATTGCGATATAATCGGATACCACCCAGATACATTGATTGTTCAGTCTATCCATTCAACTTTCTTTTTGTTTCGGTCGCTCGTATGTAAAACGGGAAAACCGTCACCTAGTGTGTATAACTATATACACAGCATAACATCATAATCGAATACAACCCATATACTATCCATTCAACATTCTGTTCAATTCAGTCGCTCGTATGTGTAACGGAAGAACAGTTACCTGGTGAGTATAACTATATAAACATAATCGAATACAACCCAGATACGATGATTGTTCAATCTATACTAAATTCAACCTTCTGCTCGATTCGGTCGCTTGTATGTAAAACGGAAGAACAGTTACCCGGTGAGTATTGCTATATAAACATCATCACGTTATCATCGAATACAACTCAGATACAATTATCGTTTCGTCTAACCATTTAACCTTCTGTTCGATTCAGTCGCTAGTATGTGTAACGGAAGTACCGTCACCTGGTTAGTATCACTATATATATACAGTATTGCGATATAATCGGATACCACTCAGATACATTGATTGTTCAGACTATCCATTCAACTTTCTGTTCGTTTCGGTCGCTCGTATGTGAAACGGGAATACCGTCACCTAGTGTGTTTAACTATATACACAGCATAACATCATAATCGAATACAACCCAGATACTATCCATTCAACCTTCTGTTCGATTCGGTTGCTCGTATGTATAACGGAAGAACAGTAACCTGGTAAGTTTTTCTATATAAACATCACCACGATATAATAGAATACAACTCAGTTACAATTATCGTTTCGTCTAACCATTCAACCTTCTGTTCGATTCAGTCGCTAGTATGTGTAACGGAAGTAACGTCACCTGGTTAGTATTACTATATATACAGTATTGCGATAAAATCGGATACCACTCAGATACATTGACTGTTCAGACTATCCATTCAACTTTCTGTTCGTTTCGGTCGCTCGTATGTGAAACGAAAATACCGTCACCTAGTGTGTATAACTATATACACAGCATAACATCATAATCGAATACAACCCATATACTATCCATTCAACCTTCTGTTCAATTCAGTCGCTCGTATGTATAACGGAAGAACAGTTACCTGGTGAGTATAACTATATAAACTTAATCGAATACAACCCAGATACGATGATTGTTCAATCTATCCATTTGACCTTCTGCTCGATTCGGTCGCTTGTATGTGAAAACGAAAGAACAGTAACCTGGTGAGTATTTCTATATAAACATCACCACGATATATTAGAATACAACTCAGTTACAATTATCGTTTCGTCTAACCATTTAACCTTCTGTTCGATTCAGTCGCTAGTATGTGTTACGGAAGTACCGTCACCTGGTTAGTATCACTATATATACAGTATTGCGATATAATCTGATACCACCCAGATACATTGATTGTTCAGACTATCCATTCAACTTTCTGTTCGTTTCGGTCGCTCGTATGTAAAACGGGAATGCCGTCACCTAGTGTGTATAACTATATACACAGCATAACATCATAATCGAATACAACCCATATACTATCCATTCAACCTTCTGTTCGATTCGGTTGCTCGTATGTATAACGGAAGAACAGTAACCTGGTGAGTATTTCTATATAAACATCACCACGATATAATAGAATACAACTCAGTTACAATGATCGTTTCGTCTAACCATTTAACCTTCTGTTCGATTCAGTCGCTAGTATGTGTAACGGAAGTACCGTTACCTGGTATGTATCACTATATATACAGTATTGCGATATAATCGGATACCACCCTGATACATTGATTGTTCAGACTATCCATTCAACTTTCTGTTCGTTTCGGTCGCTCGTATGTAAAACAAGAATACCGTCACCTAGTGTGTATAACTATATACACAGCATAACATCATAATCGAATACAACCCATATACTCTCCATTCAACCTTCTGTTCAATTCAGTCGCTCGTATGTATAACGGAAGAACAGTTACCTGGTGAGTATAACTATGTAAACATAATCGAATACAACCCAGATACGATGGTTGTTCAATCTATACTGAATTCAACCTTCTGCTCGATTCGGTCGCTTGTATGTAAAACGGAAGAACAGTTACCTGGTGAGTATTGCTATATAAACATCATCACGATATCATCAAATACAACTCAGATACAATTATCGTTTCGTCTAACCATTTAACCTTCTGTTCGATTCAGTCGCTAGTATGTGTAACGGAAGAACAGTTACCTGGTGAGTATAACTATATAAACATTATCGAATACAACCCAGATACGATGATTGTTCAATCTATCTATTCAACCCCCTGCTCGATTCGGTCGCTTGTATGTAAAACGGAAGAACAGTTACCTGGTGAGTATTGCTATATAAACATCATCACGATATCATCGAATACAACTCAGATACAATTATCGTTTTGTCTAACCATTCAACCATCTGTTCGATTCAGTCGCTAGTATGTGTAACGGAAGTACCGTCACCTGGTAAGTATCACTATATATACAGTATTCCGATATAATCGGATACCACCCAGATACATTGATTGTTCAGTCTATCCATTCAACTTTCTTTTTGTTTCGGTCGCTCGTATGTAAAACGGGAATACCGTCACCTAGTGTGTATAACTATATACACAGCATAACATCATAATCGAATACAACCCATATACTATCCATTCAACCTTCTGTTCAATTCAGTCGCTCGTATGTATAACGGAGGAACAGTTACCCGGTGAGTATAACTATATAAACATAATCGAATACAACCCAGATACGATGATTGTTCAATCTATCCATTTGACCTTCTGCTCGATTCGGTCGCTTGTATGTGAAAACGAAAGAACAGTTACCTGGTGAGTATTTCTATATAAACATCACCACGATATAATCGAATACAACTCAGTTTCAATTATCGTTTCGTCTAACCATTTAACCTTCTGTTCGATTCAGTCGCTAGTATGTGTAACGGAAGTACCGTCACCTGGTTAGTATCACTATATATACAGTATTGCGATATAATCGGATACCACCCAGATACATTGATTGTTCAGACTATCCATCCAACTTTCTGTTCGTTTCGGTTGCTCGTATGTGAAACGGGAATACCGTCACCTAGTGTGTTTAACTATATACACAGCATAACATCATAATCGAATACAACCCAGATACTATCCATTCAACCTTCTGTTCGATTTGGTTGCTCGTATGTATAACGGAAGAACAGTAACCTGGTGAGTATTTCTATATAAACATCACCACAATATAATAGAATACAACTCAGTTACAATTATCGTTTCGTCTAACCATTTAACCTTCTGTTCGATTCAGTACCAAGTATATGTAACGGAAGTACCGTCACCTGGTATGTATCACTATATTTACAGTATTGCGATATAATCGGATACCACCCTGATACATTGATTGTTCAGACTATCCATTCAACTTTCTGTTCGTTTCGGTCGCTCGTATGTAAAACAAGAATACCGTCACCTAGTGTGTATTACTATATACACAGCATAACATCATAATCGAATACAACCCATATACTATCCATTCAACCTTCTGTTCAATTCAGTCGCTCGTATGTATAACGGAAGAACAGTTACCTGGTGAGTATAACTATATAAACATAACCGAATACAACCCAGATACGATGATTGTTCAATCTATACTGAATTCAACCTTCTGCTCGATTCGGTCGCTTGTATGTAAAACGGAAGAACAGTTACCTGGTGAGTTTTGCTATATAAACATCATCACGATATCATCGAATACAACTCAGATACAATTATCGTTTCGTCTAACCATTTAACCTTCTGTTCGATTCAGTCGCTAGTATGTGTAACGGAAGAACAGTTACCTGGTGAGTATAACTATATAAACATAATCGAATACAACCCAGATACGATGATTGTTCAATCTATCCATTTGACCTTGTGCTCGATTCGGTCGCTTGTATGTGAAAACGAAAGAACAGTTACCTGGTGAGTATTGCTATATAAACATCATCACGATATCATCGAATACAACTCAGATACAATTATCGTTTCGTCTAACCATTCAACTTTCTGTTCGTTTCGGTCGCTCGTATGTAAAACAAGAATACCGTCACCTAGTGTGTATAACTATATACACAGCATAACATCATATTCGAATACAACCCATATACTCTCCAATCAACCTTCTGTTCAATTCAGTCGCTCGTATGTATAACGGAAGAACAGTTACCTGGTGAGTATAACTATGTAAACATAATCGAATACAACCCAGATACGATGGTTGTTCAATCTATACTGAATTCAACCTTCTGCTCGATTCGGTCGCTTGTATGTAAAACGGAAGAACAGTTACCTGGTGAGTATTGCTATATAAACATCATCACGATATCATCGAATACAACTCAGATACAATTATCGTTTCGTCTAACCATTTAACCTTCTGTTCGATTCTGTCGCTAGTATGTTTAACGGAAGAACAGTTACCTGGTGAGTATAACTATATAAACATTATCGAATACAACCCAGATACGATGATTGTTCAATCTATCTATTCAACCTCCTGCTCGATTCGGTCGCTTGTATGTAAAACGGAAGAACAGTTACCTGGTGAGTATTGCTATATAAACATCATCACGATATCATCGAATACAACTCAGATACAATTATCGTTTTGTCTAACCATTTAACCTTCTGTTCGATTCAGTCGCTAGTATGTGTAACGGAAGTACCGTCACCTGGTTAGTATCACTATATATACAGTATTGCGATATAATCGGATACCACCCAGATACATTGATTGTTCAGACTATCCATCCAACTTTCTGTTCGTTTCGGTTGCTCGTATGTGAAACGGGAATACCGTCACCTAGTGTGTTTAACTATATACACAGCATAACATCATAATCGAATACAACCCAGATACTATCCATTCAACCTTCTGTTCGATTTGGTTGCTCGTATGTATAACGGAAGAACAGTAACCTGGTGAGTATTTCTATATAAACATCACCACAATATAATAGAATACAACTCAGTTACAATTACCGTTTCGTCTAACCATTTAACCTTCTGTTCGATTCAGTCCCTAGTATATGTAACGGAAGTACCGTCACCTGGTATGTATCACTATATTTACAGTATTGCGATATAATCGGATACCACCCTGATACATTGATTGTTCAGACTATCCATTCAACTTTCTGTTCGTTTCGGTCGCTCGTATGTAAAACAAGAATACCGTCACCTAGTGTGTATTACTATATACACAGCATAACATCATAATCGAATACAACCCATATACTATCCATTCAACCTTCTGTTCAATTCAGTCGCTCGTATGTATAACGGAAGAACAGTTACCTGGTGAGTATAACTATATAAACATAATCGAATACAACCCAGATACGATGATTGTTCAATCTATACTGAATTCAACCTTCTGCTCGATTCGGTCGCTTGTATGTAAAACGGAAGAACAGTTACCTGGTGAGTTTTGCTATATAAACATCATCACGATATCATCGAATACAACTCAGATACAATTATCGTTTCGTCTAACCATTTAACCTTCTGTTCGATTCAGTCGCTAGTATGTGTAACGGAAGAACAGTTACCTGGTGAGTATAACTATATAAACATAATCGAATACAACCCAGATACGATGATTGTTCAATCTATCCATTTGACCTTGTGCTCGATTCGGTCGCTTGTATGTGAAAACGAAAGAACAGTTACCTGGTGAGTATTGCTATATAAACATCATCACGATATCATCGAATACAACTCAGATACAATTATCGTTTCGTCTAACCATTCAACTTTCTGTTCGTTTCGGTCGCTCGTATGTAAAACAAGAATACCGTCACCTAGTGTGTATAACTATATACACAGCATAACATCATATTCGAATACAACCCATATACTCTCCAATCAACCTTCTGTTCAATTCAGTCGCTCGTATGTATAACGGAAGAACAGTTACCTGGTGAGTATAACTATGTAAACATAATCGAATACAACCCAGATACGATGGTTGTTCAATCTATACTGAATTCAACCTTCTGCTCGATTCGGTCGCTTGTATGTAAAACGGAAGAACAGTTACCTGGTGAGTATTGCTATATAAACATCATCACGATATCATCGAATACAACTCAGATACAATTATCGTTTCGTCTAACCATTTAACCTTCTGTTCGATTCTGTCGCTAGTATGTTTAACGGAAGAACAGTTACCTGGTGAGTATAACTATATAAACATTATCGAATACAACCCAGATACGATGATTGTTCAATCTATCTATTCAACCTCCTGCTCGATTTGGTCGCTTGTATGTAAAACGGAAGAACAGTTACCTGGTGAGTATTGCTATATAAACATCATCACGATATCATCGAATACAACTCAGATACAATTATCGTTTTGTCTAACCATTTAACCTTCTGTTCGATTCAGTCGCTAGTATGTGTAACGGAAGTACAGTCACCTGGTAAGTATCACTATATATACAGTATTGCGATATAATCGGATACCACCCAGATACATTGATTGTTCAGTCTATCCATTCAACTTTCTTTTTGTTTCGGTCGCTCGTATGTGAAACGGGAATACCGTCACCTAGTGTGTTTAACTATATACACAGCATAACATCATAATCGAATACAACCCAGATACTATCCATTCAACCTTCTGTTCGATTTGGTTGCTCGTATGTATAACTGAAGAACAGTAACCTGGTGAGTATTTCTATATAAACATCACCACGATATAATAGAATACAACTCAGTTACAATTATCGTTTCGTCTAACCATTTAACCTTCTGTTCGATTCAGTCCCTAGTATATGTAACGGAAGTACCGTCACCTGGTATGTATCACTATATTTACAGTATTGCGATATAATCGGATACCACCCTGATACATTGATTGTTCAGACTATCCATTCAACTTTCTGTTCGTTTCGGTCGCTCGTATGTAAAACAAGAATACCGTCACCTAGTGTGTATTACTATATACACAGCATAACATCATAATCGAATACAACCCATATACTATCCATTCAATCTTCTGTTCAATTCAGTCGCTCGTATGTATAACGGACGAACAGTTACCTGGTGAGTATAACTATATGAACATAATCGAATACAACCCAGATACGATGATTGTTCAATCTATACTGAATTCAACCTTCTGCTCGATTCGGTCGCTTGTATGTAAAACGGAAGAACAGTTACCTGGTGAGTATTGCTATATAAACATCATCACGATATCATCGAATACAACTCAGATACAATTATCGTTTCGTCTAACCATTTAACCTTCTGTTCGATTCAGTCGCTAGTATGTTTAACGGAAGAACAGTTACCTGGTGAGTATAACTATATAAACATTATCGAATACAACCCAGATACGATGATTGTTCAATCTATCTATTCAACCTCCTGCTCGATTCGGTCGCTTGTATGTAAAACGGAAGAACAGTTACCTGGTGAGTATTGCTATATAAACATCATCACGATATCATCGAATACAACTCAGATACAATTATCGTTTTGTCTAACCATTTAACCTTCTGTTCGATTCAGTCGCTAGTATGTGTAACGGAAGTTCCGTCACCTGGTAAGTATCACTAGATATACAGTATTGCGATATAATCGGATACCACCCAGATACATTGATTGTTCAGTCTATCCATTCAACTTTCTTTTTGTTTCGGTCGCTCGTATGTAAAACGGGAAATCCGTCACCTAGTGTGTATAACTATATACACAGCATAACATCATAATCGAATACAACCCATATACTATCCATTCAACCTTCTGTTCAATTCAGTCGCTCGTATGTATAACGGAAGAACAGTTACCTGGTGAGTATTGCTATATAAACATCATCACGATATCATCGAATACAACTCAGATACAATTATCGTTTCGTCTAACCATTTAACCTTCTGTTCGATTCAGTCGCTAGTATGTGTAACGGAAGAACAGTTACCTGGTGAGTATAACTATATAAACATAATCGAATACAACCCAGATACGATGATTGTTCAATCTATCCATTTGACCTTCTGCTCGATTCGGTCGCTTGTATGTGAAAACGAAAGAACAGTTACCTGGTGAGTATTGCTATTAAAACATCATCACGATATCATCGAATACAACTCAGATACAATTATCGTTTCGTCTAACCATTCAACTTTCTGTTCGTTTCGGTCGCTCGTATGTAAAACAAGAATACCGTCACCTAGTGTGTATAACTATATACACAGCATAACATCATAATCGAATACAACCCATATACTCTCCATTCAACCTTCTGTTCAATTCAGTCGCTCGTATGTATAACGGAAGAACAGTTACCTGGTGAGTATAACTATGTAAACATAATCGAATACAACCCAGATACGATGGTTGTTCAATCTATACTGAATTCAACCTTCTGCTCGATTCGGTCGCTTGTATGTAAAACGGAAGAACAGTTACCTGGTGAGTATTGCTATATAAACATCATCACGATATGAATATGAATATTTTATTTTATTCACATTAAGGTAGGTACGTTTACAATAATTTACAATATAAAAAGAATAAAATATTAGATTCCCACAGGAGGGTAACCCTGTGCGTGGGTTGAGTAGAGTACAATTGAAAAAAAAAATTGAACTAATTACTATTAATAGAATTGAAAAAGTTGAAGGTCCAAAGGAGGCGGAGCCTGCGCATAGACTTCATCTACCTTTTCATTTTTATGGTATATTTCATGTCATCGTTTTCATTTCTTGATGGTTATTTCACATTTTTATTAATATATAAATCAGCTTTATGTATGTGTTGAAATCATTTTTTTTTATATTCACATACTTGTTCGTAATGTTGCTTATATGGAATGAGTAAAACTAACAACAGAGTAGTCACATATCTTTCACGTATTTGTTTGAGGGTTAATCAGTCTATGTAGCTCTGTTCGAGGTTTTGAAAGGATCCATTTACTCAGCAATTTTTTGAATAAGCCATTTGTATTGATAATTTTGAGTTCGGTGGGAATCAGATTATAAAGTTTTGGGCCTAGATAAAGGTAATTTCTTTGCATTTGACATTTTTCAGCTCTTGGTACATAGACACGATTTTCTTTGTATCTAGTACTATACATATGGTCGATAGTAGCAAGTTCATGTTTGTTATTGTGTTGTCTCACAAGAATAGCTTTGTAGAATAATTGTCGAACGTCCATTATTTGTGTTTCAGTGAATAGTGTGTTCGTTCCGTATATCCATGGTTTTTTGTATACTATTTTCAGCAATCGTCTTTGAACTACTTCTAGATTGAGTAAATGCGTGTTGAGCGCCCCGCCCCAGGCTATGATTCCATAATTTATGTGAGTTTCTATGAGGGAATGGTAAAGTATTTTCATTTGTTTTATTTCTAGAACTTCAGAAAGTTGTCTGAATTTAAATAGTAAACTACGAAGTTTTTAAGTTACATATGTAATGTGTCGGTCCCATCGTAGGTGACTATCTATGAAAATCCCTAAATATTTGATGGTATCAATGATAGAAATAGCAATTAACTCATCTTCGATCTGTATATTCAGCTGTTGATAGGATGGTAGATTTGTAGCATATGAGGTGAATGATATAAAATGAGTTTTGGTGTAATTTACTGTTAATAATTTTCCATTAAACCATTTAAATAATTTTGCGAGATCTCTCTCAGCTTTTATTTTCAAAGAATTCCAATCTGTATCATGATATACAATGGCTGTATCATCCGCGAAACTTGTTATTTTACCAGACTGTGATAATTGATATAGGTCGTTAAGGTATATATTGAATAACATTGGCCCTAGTACAGTACCTTGGGGAACACCACATTCAACTATTCTCATAGTGCTATATTCATCATCAATATTCACGAGTTGTTTTCTTCCTTGCAAGTAATTGTTCATTAGATCTTTTGCTACGCCCCTGAAGCCAAAACATTCGAGCGTGTGGACAAGCTGTCTGTGATCAACCGTATCAAAGGCTTTCGCTAAGTCTACAAAGACACAAATTGCTGGTGTTTTCTTGTCAATGCAATCGCTCAGTTCTGATATTACTCTGGCAATTGCGTCCTGTGTAGATTTACCTTCCCGAAAACCGAATTGCCTATCTGATAAGAGTTCATATTTCTTTAGGTATTTCTCTATTCTGATTTTCAATACTTTTTCGAAAATTTTTGCTAAATTAGAGATGAGGGAAATTGGTCTGTAGTTAGTCACACTCATCCTGTCCCCGCTTTTATGTATTGGCTTTATTATGGCTATTTTAAAAATTTCTGGGACTTCTCCTTTCGATAAACATAAATTGATTATCCATGCAAGTGGATGTGCAATTTCTAACTCTAATTCTTTTATGGTTTCGGCACGGAGCCCGTCTATGCCAGGCGCTTTTTTGTTCTTTAGGTTATGAATGATTTCTGAAATTTCCTTCTCGTTCGTTTCTTCGAGATATATAGAATTGCACGTATGTGTCATATCATGTCGATATCATCGAATACAACTCAGATACAATTATCGTTTCGTCTAACCATTTAACCTTCTGTTCGATTCAGTCGCTAGTATGTGTAACGGAAGAACAGTTACCTGGTGAGTATAACTATATAAACATTATGAATACAACCCAGATACGATGATTGTTCAATCTATCTATTCAACCTCCTGCTCGATTCGGTCGCTTGTATGTAAAACGGAAGAACAGTTACCTGGTGAGTATTGCTATATAAACATCATCACGATATCATCGAATACAACTCAGATACAATTATCGTTTTGTCTAACCATTTAACCTTCTGTTCGATTCAGTCGCTAGTATGTGTAACGGAAGTACCGTCACCTGGTAAGTATCACTATATATACAGTATTGCGATATAATCGGATACCACCCAGATACATTGATTGTTCAGTCTATCCATTCAACTTTCTTTTTGTTTCGGTCGCTCGTATGTAAAACGGGAATACCGTCACCTAGTGTGTATAACTATATACACAGCATAACATCATAATCGAATACAACCCATATACTATCCATTCAACTTTCTGTTCAATTCAGTCGCTCGTATGTATAAAGGAAGAACAGTTACCTGGTGAGTATAACTATATAAACATAATCGAATACAACCCAGATACGATGATTGTTCAATCTATACTAAATTCAACCTTCTGCTCGATTCTGTCGCTTGTATGTAAAACGGAAGAACAGTTACCTGGTGAGTATTGCTATATAAACATCATCACGTTATCATCGAATACAACTTAGTTTCAATTATCGTTTCGTCTAACCATTTAACCTTCTGTTCGATTCAGTCGCTAGTATGTGTAACGGAAGTACCGTCACCTGGTTAGTATCACTATATATACAGTATTGCGATATAATCGGATACCACCCAGATACATTGATTGTTCAGACTATCCATTCAACTTTCTGTTCGATTCAGTCGCTCGTATGTATAACGAAAGAACAGTTACCTGGTGAGTATAACTATATAAACATAATCGAATACAACCCAGATACGATGATTGTTCAATCTATCCATTTGACCTTCTGCTCGATTCGGTCGCTTGTATGTGAAAACGAAAGAACAGTTACCTGGTGAGTATTTCTATATAAACATCACCACGATATAATCGAATACAACTTAGTTTCAATTATCGTTTCGTCTAACCATTTAACCTTCTGTTCGATTCAGTCGCTAGTATGTGTAACGGAAGTACCGTCACCTGGTTAGTATCACTATATATACAGTATTGCGATATAATCGGATACCACCCAGATACATTGATTGTTCAGACTATCCATTCAACTTTCTGTTCGTTTCGGTCGCTCGTATGTGAAACGGGAATACCGTCACCTAGTGTGTTTAACTATATACACAGCATAACATCATATTCGAATACAACCCAGATACTTTCCATTCAACCTTCTGTTCGATTCGGTTGCTCGTATGTATAACGGAAGAACAGTTACCTGGTGAGTATTTCTATATAAACATCACCACGATATAATAGAATACAACTCAGTTACAATTATCGTTTCGTCTAACCATTTAACCTTCTGTTCGATTCAGTCGCTAGTATGTGTAACGGAAGTACCGTCACCTGGTATGTATCACTATATATACAGTATTGCGATATAATCGGATACCACCCTGATACATTGATTGTTCAGACTATCCATTCAACTTTCTGTTCGTTTCGGTCGCTCGTATGTTAAACAAGAATACCGTCACCTAGTGTGTATAACTATATACACAGCATAACATCATAAGCGAATACAACCCATATACTATCCATTCAACCTTCTGTTCAATTCAGTCGCTCGTATGTATAACGGAAGAACAGTTACCTGGTGAGTATAACTATATAAACATAATCGAATACAACCCAGATACGATGATTGTTCAATCTATACTGAATTCAACCTTCTGCTCGATTCGGTCGCTTGTATGTAAAACGGAAGAACAGTTACCTGGTGAGTATTGCTATATAAACATCATCACGATATCATCGAATACAACTCAGATACAATTATCGTTTCGTCTAACCATTTAACCTTCTGTTCGATTCAGTCGCTAGTATGTGTAACGGAAGAACAGTTACCTGGTGAATATAACAATATAAACATAATCGAATACAACCCAGATACGATGATTGTTCAATCTATCCATTTGACCTTCTGCTCGATTCGGTCGCTTGTATGTAAAAACGAAAGAACAGTTACCTGGTGAGTATTTCTATATAAACATCACCACGATATAATCGAATACAACTCAGTTTCAATTATCGTTTCGTCTAACCATTTAACCTTCTGTTCGATTCAGTCGCTAGTATGTGTAACGGAAGTACCGTCACCTGGTTAGTATCACTATATATACAGTATTGCGATATAATCGGATACCACCCAGATACATTGATTGTTCAGACTATCCATTCAACTTTCTGTTCGTTTCGGTCGCTCGTATGTGAAACGGGAATACCGTCACCTAGTGTGTTTAACTATATACACAGCATAACATCATAATCGAATACAACCCAGATACTATCCATTGAACCTTCTGTTCGATTCGGTTGCTCGTATGATAACGGAAGAACAATAACCTGGTGAGTATTTCTATATAAACATCACCACGATATAATAGAATACAACTCAGTTACAATTATCGTTTCGTCTAACCATTTAACCTTCTGTTCGATTCAGTCGCTAGTATGTGTAACGGAAGTACCGTCACCACCTGGTATGTATCACTATATATACAGTATTGCGATATAATCGGATACCACCCTGATACATTGATTGTTCAGACTATCCATTCAACTTTCTGTTCGTTTCGGTCTCTCGTATGTAAAACAAGAATACCGTCACCTAGTGTGTATTACTATATACACAGCATAACATCATAATCGAATACAACCCATATACTATCCATTCAACCTTCTGTTCAATTCAGTCGCTTGTATGTATAACGGAAGAACACTTACCTGGTGAGTATAACTATATAAACATAATCGAATACAACCCAAATACGATGATTGTTCGATCTATACTGAATTCAACCTTCTGCTCGATTCGGTCGCTTGTATGTAAAACGGAAGAACAGTTACCTGGTGAGTATTGCTATATAAACATTATCACGATATCATCGAATACAACTCAGATACAATTATCGTTTCGTCTAACCATTTAACCTTCTGTTCGATTCAGTCGCTAGTATGTGTAACGGAAGAACAGTTACCTGGTGAGTATAACTATATAAACATAATCGAATACAACCCAGATACGATGATTGTTCAATCTATCCATTTGACCTTCTGCTCGATTCGGTCGCTTGTATGTGAAAACGAAAGAACAGTTACCTGGTGAGTATTGCTATATAAACATCATCACGATATCATCGAATACAACTCAGATACAATTATCGTTTCGTCTAACCATTCAACTTTCTGTTCGTTTCGGTCGCTCGTATGTGAAACGGGAATACCGTCACCTAGTGTGTTTAACTATATACACAGCATAACATCATAATCGAATACAACCCAGATACTATCCATTCAACCTTCTGTTCGATTCGGTTGCCCGTATGTATAACGGAAGAACAGTAACCTGGTGAGTATTTCTATATAAACATCACCACGATATAATAGAATACAACTCAGTTACAATTATCGTTTCGTCTAACCATTTAACCTTCTGTTCGATTCAGTCGCTAGTATGTGTAACGGAAGTACCATCACCTGGTTAGTATCACTATATATACAGTATTGCGATATAATCGGATACCACCCAGATACATTGATTGTTCAGACTATCCATTCAACTTTCTGTTCGTTTCGGTCGCTCGTATGTAAAACAAGAATACCGTCACCTAGTGTGTATAACTATATACACAGCATAACATCATAATCGAATACAACCCATATACTATCCATTCAACCTCCTGTTCAATTCAGTCGCTCGTATGTATAACGGAAGAACAGTTACCTGGTGAGTATAACTATATAAACATAATCGAATACAACCCAGATACGATGATTGTTCAATCTATACTGAATTCAACCTTCTGCTCGATTCGGTTGCTTGTATGTAAAACGGAAGAACAGTTACCTGGTGAGTATTGCTATATAAACATCATCACGATATCATCGAATACAACTCAGTTACAATTATCGTTCCGTCTATCCATCCAACCTAATTTTCGATTCGGACGCTCGTATGTGTAACGAAAGAACCGTTACATGATAGGTGTAACTGAATATACAGCATAACGATATATTCGGATACAACCCAGATACATTGATTGTTCAATCTATCCATTCAACCTTATGTTCGATTCAGTCGCTCGTTTGTATAACGAAAGAACAGTTACCTGGTGAGTATAACTATATAAACATAATCGAATACAACCCAGATACGATGCTTGTTCAATCTATTCATTTGACCTTCTGCTCGATTCGGTCGCTTGTATGTGAAAACGAAAGAACAGTTACCTGGTGAGTATTTCTATATAAACATCACCACGATATAATCGAATACAACTCAGTTTCAATTATCGTTTCGTCTAACCATTTTTAACCTTCTGTTCGATTCAGTCGCTAGTATGTGTAACGGAAGTACCGTCACCTGGTTAGTATCACTATATATACTGTATTGCGATATAATCGGATACCACCCAGATACATTGATTGTTCAGACTATCCATTCAACTTTCTGTTCGTTTCGGTCGCTCGTATGTGAAACGGGAATACCGTCACCTAGTGTGTTCAACTATATACACAGCATAACATCATAATCGAATACAACCCAGATACTATCCATTCAACCTTCTGTTCGATTCGGTTGCTCGTATGTATAACGGAAGAACAGTAACCTGGTGAGTATTTCTATATAAACATCACCACGATATAATACAACTCAGTTACAATTATCGTTTCGTCTGACCATTTAACCTTCTGTTCTATTCAGTCACTAGTATGTGTAACGGAAGTATCGTCACCACCTGGTATGTATCACTATATATACAGTATTGCGATATAATCGGATACCACCCTGATACATTGATTGTTCAGACTATCCATTCAACTTTCTGTTCGTTTCGGTCGCTCGTATGTAAAACAAGAATACCGTCACCTAGTGTGTATAACTATATACACAGCATAACATCATAATCGAATACAACCCATATACTATCCATTCAACCTTCTGTTCAATTCAGTCGCTCGTATGTATAACGGAAGAACAGTTACCTGGTGAGTATAACTATATAAACATAATCGAATACAACCCAGATACGATGATTGTTCAATCTATACTGAATTCAACCTTCTGCTCGATTCGGTCGCTTGTATGTTAAACGAAAGAACAGTTACCTGGTGAGTATTGCTATATAAATATCATCACGATATCATCGAATACAACTCAGATACAATTATCGTTTCGTCTAACCATTTAACCTTCTGTTCGATTCAGTCGCTAGTATGTGAAACGGAAGAACAGTTACCTGGTGAGTATAACTATATAAACATAATCGAATACAACCCAGATACGATGATTGTTCAATCTATCCATTTGACCTTCTGCTCGATTCGGTCGCTTGTATGTGAAAACGAAAGAACAGTTACCTGGTGAGTATTTCTATATAAACATCACCACGATATAATCGAATACAACTCAGTTTCAATTATCGTTTCGTCTAACCATTTAACCTTCTGTTCGATTCAGTCGCTAGTATGTGTAACGGAAGTACCGTCACCTGGTTAGTATCACTATATATACAGTATTGCGATATAATCGGATACCACCCAGATACATTGATTGTTCAGACTATCCATTCAACTTTCTGTTCGTTTCGGTCGCTCGTATGTGAAACGGGAATACCGTCACCTAGTGTGTATAACTATATACACAGCATAACATCATAATCGAATACAACCCATATACTATCCATTCAACCTTCTGTTCGATTCGGTTGCTCGTATGTATAACGGAAGAACAGTTACCTGGTGAGTATAACTATATACACATTACCACGATATAATAGAATACAACTCAGTTACAATTATCGTTTCGTCTAACCATTTAACCTTCTGTTCGATTCAGTCGCTAGTATGTGTAACGGAAGTACCGTCACCTGGTATGTATCACTATATATACAGTATTGCGATATAATCGGATACCACCCTGATACATTGATTGTTCAGACTATCCATTCAACTTTCTGTTCGTTTCGGTGGCTCGTATGTAAAACAAGAATACCGTCACCTAGTGTGTATAACTATATACACAGCATAACATTATAATCGAATACAACCCATATACTATCCATTCAACCTTCTGTTCAATTCAGTCGCTCGTATGTGTAACGGAAGAACAGTTACCTGGTGAGTATAACTATATAAACATAATCGAATACAACCCAGATACGATGATTGTTCAATCTATCCATTTGACCTTCTGCTCGATTCGGTTGATTGTATGTGAAAACGAAAGAACAGTTACCTGGTGAGTATTTCTATATAAACATCACCACGATATAATCGAATACAACTCAGTTTCAATTATCATTTCGTCTAACCATTCAACCTTCTGTTCGATTCAGTCGCTAGTATGTGTAACGGAAGAACAGTTACCTGGTGAGTATAACTATATAAACATTATCGAATACAACCCAGATACGATGATTGTTCAATCTATCCATTTGACCTTCTGCTCGATTCGGTCACTTGTATGTGAAAACGAAAGAACTGTTACCTGGTGAGTATTTCTAAATAAACATCACCACGATATAATCGAATACAACTCAGATACAATTATCGTTTCGTCTAACCATTTAACCTTCTGTTCGATTCAGTCGCTAGTATGTGTAAAGGAAGAACAGTTACCTGGTGAGTATAACTATATAAACATTATCGAATACAACCCAGATACGATGATTGTTCAATCTATCTATTCAACCTCCTGCTCGATTCGGTCGCTTGTATGTAAAACGGAAGAACAGTTACCTGGTGAGTATTTCTATATAAACATCACCACGATATAATCGAATACAACTCAGTTTCAATTATCGTTTCGTCTAACCATTTAACCTTCTGTTCGATTCAGTCGCTAGTATGTGTAACGGAAGTACCGTCACCTGGTTAGTATCACTATATATACAGTATTGCGATATAATCGGATACCACCCAGATACATTGATTGTTCAGACTATCCATTCAACTTTCTGATCGTTTCGGTCGCTCGTATGTGAAACGGGAATACCGTCACCTAGTGTGTATAACTATATACACAGCATAACATCATAATCGAATACAACCCATATACTATCCATTCAACCTTCTGTTCGATTCGGTTGCTCGTATGTATAACGGAAGAACAGTTACCTGGTGAGTATAACTATATAAACATTACCACGATATAATAGAATACAACTCAGTTACAATTATCGTTTCGTCTAACCATTTAACCTTCTGTTCGATTCAGTCGCTAGTATGTGTAACGGAAGTACCGTCACCTGGTATGTATCACTATATATACAGTATTGCGATATAATCGGATACCACCCTGATACATTGATTGTTCAGACTATCCATTCAACTTTCTGTTCGTTTCGGTGGCTCGTATGTAAAACAAGAATACCGTCACCTAGTGTGTATAACTATATACACAGCATAACATCATAATCGAATACAACCCATATACTATCCATTCAACCTTCTGTTCAATTCAGTCGCTCGTATGTGTAACGGAAGAACAGTTACCTGGTGAGTATAACTATATAAACATAATCGAATACAACCCAGATACGATGATTGTTCAATCTATCCATTTGACCTTCTGCTCGATTCGGTTGCTTGTATGTGAAAACGTAAGAACAGTTACCTGGTGAATATTTCTATATAAACATCACCACGATATAATCGAATACAACTCAGTTTCAATTATCGTTTCGTCTAACCATTTAACCTTCTGTTCGATTCAGTCGCTAGTATGTGTAACGGAAGAACAGTTACCTGGTGAGTATAACTATATAAACATAATCGAATACAACCCAGATACGATGATTGTTCAATCTATCCATTTGACCTTCTGCTCGATTCGGTCACTTGTATGTGAAAACGAAAGAACAGTGTCCTGGTGAGTATTTCTATATAAACATCACCACGATATAATCGAATACAACTCAGATACAATTATCGTTTCGTCTAACCATTTAACCTTCTGTTCGATTCAGTCGCTAGTATGTGTAAAGGAGGAACAGTTACCTGGTGAGTATAACTATATAAACATTATCGAATACAACCCAGATACGATGATTGTTCAATCTATCTATTCAACCTCCTGCTCGATTCGGTCGCTTGTATGTAAAACGGAAGAACAGTTACCTGGTGAGTATTGCTATATAAACATCATCACGATATCATCGAATACAACTCAGATACAATTATCGTTTTGTCTAACCATTTAACCTTCTGTTCGATTCAGTCGCTAGTATGTGTAACGGAAGTACCGTCACCTGGTAAGTATCACTATATATACAGTATTGCGATATAATCGGATACCACCCAGATACAATGATTGTTCAGACTATCCATTCAACTTTCTGTTCGTTTCGGTCGCTCGTATGTGAAACGGGAATACCGTCACCCAGTGTGTATAACTATATACACAGCATAACATCATAATCGAATACAACCCATATACTATCCATTCAACCTTCTGTTCGATTCGGTTGCTCGTATGTATAACGGAAGAACAGTAACCTGGTGAGTATTTCTATATAAACATTACCACGATATAATAGAATACAACTCAGTTTCAATTATCATTTCGTCTAACCATTTAACCTTCTGTTCGATTCAGTCGCTAGTATGTGTAACGGAAGAACAGTTACCTGGTGAGTATAACTATATGAACATAATCGAATACAACCCAGATACGATGATTGTTCAATCTATCCATTTGACCTTCTGCTCGATTCGGTCGCTTGTATGTACAAACGAAAGAACAGTAATCTGGTGAGTATTTCTATATAAACATCACCACGATATGATAGAATACAACTCGGTTACAATTATCGTTTCGTCTAACCATTTAACCTTCTGTTCGATTCAGTCGCTAGTATGTGTAACGGAAGTACCGTCACCTGGTTAGTATCACTTTATATACAGTATTGCGATATAATTGGATACCACCAGATACATTGATTGTTCAGACTATCCATTCAACTTTCTGTTCGTTTCGGTCGCTCGTATGTAAAACGGGAATACCGTCACCTAGTGTGTATAACTATATACACAGCATAACATCATAATCGAATACAACCCATATACTATCCATTCAACCTTCTGTTCAATTCAGTCGCTCGTATGTGTAACGGAAAAACAGTTACCTGGTGAGTATAACTATATGAACATAATCGAATACAACCCAGATACGATGATTGTTCAATCTATCCATTTGACCTTCTGCTCGATTCGGTCGCTTGTATGTGAAAACGAAAGAACACGTACCTGGTGAGTATTTCTATATAAACATCACCACGATATAATCGAATACAACTCAGATACAATTATCGTTTCGTCTAACCATTTAACCTTCTGTTCGATTCAGTCGCTAGTATGTGCAACGGAAGAACAGTTACCTGGTGAGTATAACTATATAAACATTATCGAATACAACCCAGATACGATGATTGTTCAATCTATTTATTCAACCTCCTGCTCGATTCGGTCGCTTGTATGTAAAACGGAAGAACAGTTACCTGGTGAGTATTGCTATATGAACATCATCACGATATCATCGAATACAACTCAGATACAATTATCGTTTTGTCTAACCATTTAACCTTCTGTTCGATTCAGTCGCTAGTATGTGTAACGGAAGTACCGTCACCTGGTAAGTATCACTATATATACAGTATTGCGATATAATCGGATACCACCCAGATACATTGATTGTTCAGACTATCCATTCAACTTTCTGTTCGTTTCGGTCGCTCGTATGTGAAACGGGAATACCGTCACCTAGTGTGTATAACTATATACACATCATAACATCATAATCGAATACAACCCATATACTATCCATTCAACCTTCTGTTCGATTCGGTTGCTCGTATGTATAACGGAAGAACAGTAACCTGGTGAGTGTTTCTATATAAACATCACCACGATATAATAGAATACAACTCAGTTTCAATTATCGTTTCGTCTAACCATTTAACCTTCTGTTCGATTCAGTCGCTAGTATGTGTAACGGAAGTACCGTCACCTGGTATGTATCACTATATATACAGTATTGCGATATAATCGGATACCACCCTGATACATTGATTGTTCAGACTATCCATTCAACTTTCTGTTCGTTTCGGTCGCTCGTATGTAAAACAAGAATACCGTCACCTAGTGTGTATAACTATATACACAGCATAACATCATAATCGAATACAACCCATATACTATCCATTCAACCTTCTGTTCAATTCAGTCGCTCGTATGTGTAACGGAAGAACAGTTACCTGGTGAGTATAACTATATAAACATAATCGAATACAACCCAGATACGATGATTGTTCAATCTATCCATTTGACCTTCTGCTCGATTCGGTCGCTTGTATGTGAAAAAGAAAGAACAGTTACCTGGTGAGTATTTCTATATAAACATCACCACGATATAATCGAATACAACTCAGTTTCAATTATCGTTTCGTCTAACCATTTAACCTTCTGTTCGATTCAGTCGCTAGTATGTGTAACGGAAGAACAGTTACCTGGTGAGTATAACTATATAAACATAATCGAATACAACCCAGATACGATGATTGTTCAATCTATCCATTTGACCTTCTGCTCGATTCGGTCGCTTGTATGTGAAAACGAAAGAACAGTTACCTGGTGAGTATTTCTATATAAACATCACCACGATATAATCGAATACAACTCAGATACAATTATCGTTTCGTCTAACCATTTAACCTTCTGTTCGATTCAGTCGCTAGTATGTGTAACGGAAGAACAGTTACCTGGTGAGTATAACTATATAATTATTATCGAATACAACCCAGATACGATGATTGTTCAATCTATCTATTCAACCTCCTGCTCGATTCGGTCGCTTGTATGTAAAACGGAAGAACAGTTACCTGGTGAGTATTGCTATATAAACATCATCACGATATCATCGAATACAACTCAGATACAATTATCGTTTTGTCTAACCATTTAACCTTCTGTTCGATTCAGTCGCTAGTATGTGTAACGGAAGTACCGTCACCTGGTAAGTATCACTATATATACAGTATTGCGATATAATCGGATACCACCCAGATACATTGATTGTTCAGACTATCCATTCAACTTTCTGTTCGTTTCGGTCGCTCGTATGTGAAACGGGAATACCGTCACCTAGTGTGTATAACTATATACACAGCATAACATCATAATCAAATACAACCCATATACCATCCATTCAACCTTCTGTTCGATTCGGTCGCTCGTATGTATAACGGAAGAACAGTAACCTGGTGAGTATTTCTATATAAACATCACCACGATATAATAGAATACAACTCAGTTTCAATTATCGTTTCGTCTAACCATTTAACCTTCTGTTCGATTCAGTCGCTAGTATGTGTAACGGAAGAACAGTTACCTGGTGAGTATAACTATATAAACATAATCGAATACAACCCAGATACGATGATTGTTCAATCTATCCATTTGACCTTCTGCTCGATTCGGTCGCTTGTATGTGGAAACGAAAGAACAGTAACCTGGTGAGTATTTCTATATAAACATCACCACGATATAATAGAATACAACTCAGTTACATTTATCGTTTCGTCTAACCATTTAACCTTCTGTTCGATTCAGTCGCTAGTATGTGTAACGGAAGTACCGTCACCTGGTTAGTATCACTATATATACAGTATTGCGATATAATCGGATACTACCCAGATACATTGATTGTTCAGACTATCCATTCAACTTTCTGTTCGTTTCGGTCGCTCGTATGTAAAACGGGAATACCGTCACCTAGTGTGTATAACTATATACACAGCATAACATCATAATCGAATACAACCCATATACTATCCATTCAACCTTCTGTTCGATTCGGTTGCTCGTATGTATAACGGAAGAACAGTAACCTGGTGAGTATTTCTATATAAACATCACCACGATATAATAGAATACAACTCAGTTACAATTATCGTTTCGTCTAACCATTCAACCTTCTGTTCGATTCAGTCGCTAGTATGTGTAACGGAAGTACCGTCACCTGGTATGTATCACCATATATACAGTATTGCGATATAATAGGATACCACCCTGATACATTGATTGTTCAGACTATCCATTCAACTTTCTGTTCATTTCGGTCGCTCGTATGTAAAACAAGAATACCGTCACCTAGTGTGTATAACTATATACACAGCATAACATCATAATCGAATACAACCCATATACTATCCATTCAACCTTCTGTTCAATTCAGTCGCTCGTATGTGTAAAGGAAGAACAGTTACCTGGTGAGTATAACTATATAAACATAATCGAATACAACCCAGATACGATGATTGTTCAATCTATCCATTTGACCTTCTGCTCGATTCGGTCGCTTGTATGTGAAAACGAAAGAACAGTTACCTGGTGAGTATTTCTATATAAACATCACCACGATATAATCGAATACAACTCAGATACAATTATCATTTCGTCTAACCATTTAACCTTCTGTTCGATTCAGTCGCTAGTATGTGTAACGGAAGAACAGTTACCTGGTGAGTATAACTATATAAACATTATCGAATACAACCCAGATACGATGATTGTTCAATCTATCTATTCAACCTCCTGCTCGATTCGGTCGCTTGTATGTAAAACGGAAGAACAGTTACCTGGTGAGTATTGCTATATAAACATCATCACGATATCATCGAATACAACTCAGATACAATTATCGTTTTGTCTAACCATTTAACCTTCTGTTCGATTCAGTCGCTAGTATGTGTAACGGAAGTACCGTCACCTGGTAAGTATCACTATATATACAGTATTGCGATATAATCGGATACCACCCAGATACATTGATTGTTCAGACTATCCATTCAACTTTCTGTTCGTTTCGGTCGCTCGTATGTGAAACGGGAATACCGTCACCTAGTGTGTATAACTATATACACAGCATATTATCATAATCAAATACAACCCATATACCATCCATTCAACCTTCTGTTCGATTCGGTTGCTCGTATGTATGACGGAAGAACAGTAACCTGGTGAGTATTTCTATATAAACATCACCACGATATAATAGAATACAACTCAGTTTCAATTATCGTTTCGTCTAACCATTTAACCTTCTGTTCGATTCAGTCGCTAGTATGTGTAACGGAAGAACAGTTACCTGGTGAGTATAACTATATAAACATAATCGAATACAACCCAGATACGATGATTGTTCAATCTATCCATTTGACCTTCTGCTCGATTCGGTCGCTTGTATGTGGAAACGAAAGAACAGTAATCTGGTGAGTATTTCTATATAAACATCACCACGATATAATAGAATACAACTCAGTTACAATTATCGTTTCGTCTAACCATTTAACCTTCTGTTCGATTCAGTCGCTAGTTATGGGAAGCCATGTCTACCACCTCCACGAGAATTGACTCAGAGATGAATCTCCGAGTCAGCAGAAATATTCAATAAAACTATTTGCATTCATTTATTTCCAGCTTTTTGTTCGTACACCTCATGAATAAAAGTTCAAGTAGTACTCGTGAGTTTTTTAAAAAGGTGTTCCCCAAAAAAGGACCCAAAACTGGCGCAGTCGTAGTAGGATTTGCCTAACGGTTTCGAACGACAAAAATCGCGTTGTACCGGTCTGTATCAACAGTTCAACGGCAAATTTGAAGGATCCACACCAACGAAAAACTTCCGAAAACTACACACTTGAAGCGGAGGACAAGAATCGCCGAAGCATCAACACCTGAATTGGAGGACAAACATCGCCAAGAATTTAGGAACCCTGGTAGAGGACCACATCGCCGAAACCAGCTAGATTAAGCACCTAGAACAACAGCAGCAATTCTACTGTAAGTGATTTTGCTCTAACAAACATTCCATCAAACCCTATCCAACGCATTGTACATTTTTCATTGTTAATTATTGGGATTTTTCATGGTAGATCAAAGAACTATCGAAGAATTATCAGAATTATTAAGAACTACATTTAATTCACCACCACAGACTTTAGAACCAATACCAGAAATGGCAGAAGTAAACTATAATCTTTTAAGACTCTTTGTAGATGCAATTCCAAAATTTGACGGAAATCCACATACTCTCGGAATTTTTCTCGAAAGTTGCAATAACTTAATCGATAATTTCAGAAGTGATACTAACTTACAACTCAACACATACATTCTGCGAGCCCTTCTTGGAAAATTGACAGGCAGAGCTCTCAGTTTGATAGGTTCACGTACCGAGCTAAAAACTTGGGCTGAAATTGAAAATTCTTTAAAATTATGTTTTCAAGATCAGAGGAACATAGATTGCCTAGTTCAAGATTTGATTGCTTTGCACCCTTTTAAAAATGAAACTCCATACAATTTTGGGATGAGATGTCAAGACTCTCGAAGCCTCTTGATATCAAAAGTGAATTCAGAAGAATTAACTGCCATTGAAAAAAGTATTAGAATCAAAAGTTATGACGATTTAGCACTCAAAACGTTTATTAGAGGACTACCAAGTCAAATACAAAATAACATTAGGCTCAGAAACCCTGAAAATCTAGAGAAAGCTATGTCATTGCTTGTCGAAGAAGAAAACTTTCTATATAGTACGTTAAAATCCAATACTATCAATTCACAAAACATGTTTGAACTCGGACAAAGAATAACACCCACAAATAACAGACAAAACAATTCCCAATCGACACCACCTTTCTCAAATAATTTCCAAAGACCAATGCAATCCAATCAACCAAACTTTCAGAGACCACCATTCCAAAATAGCTTCAGAAATCAAACCTTCCAAAACAATTTCCAGAGACAACCGTTCCAAAATAATTTTCATTTGACACCACCTTTGCCAAATAACTTCCAAAGACCACAATTTCAGAACAACTTCCAACGACAACCTTTCCAGAATAATCAAGGACAATTTAGACCAAATAACAGTCAAATAACCCGATTTCCACCACAAAATCAAATGTCGCGAAGAACATATCGACCTGAACCGATGGATACTTCATCCGGAAATACACGTATGAACCAAAATAAACCATCTACTTCTACACAATTATATACACAAGATATTGACGAATTCGAAAACCCATTTGAAAAATTCAATTATACTGAAAATTATGAAGAAAACTATGAAAATTGTTATGAATATCCTCAAGATGATTTTTCATATGATCAATCCAATATTGAGTACACACAATATAAATCCGCAGGACAAGAAAGTGATTATCAAAACCAAAATCAATATTCTTCAAATGATGAATCGCAAAATTTTCAGATAGACCCCGATATAGGGAAACAGACATAATAAACATTAATTTAGTCAAAGCAAATTTACCATACATTTTTATACCAGAACTTAATGCAAATTTCCTAATTGACACAGGCAGCACGAGAAGCTTGATGAATCCTGATTTGGCATATAAATTTTACGACAACTTTATTTTCAATGAAGATTTCAATATACAAACTGCTCACAATATCAGTTATCATAATGAAGTGATGATAATTCCTATTTTTGAAATTTTTAAAGTTAATGAATCACATAAATTTTATCTGTTCAATTTTAGTCAGAAATACGACGGTTTAATTGGCATAGATTTATTGAAACAACTACATGCTTCAGTAAATATTCAAACAAAATCTATCACAACCCCATACGTCAAAATTCCAATCATATATGAATCTGAAGAAATTACCAAACTGAAAAACAAACTCCAAATTGATAATTATATTCTAAATATTCCCGCAAGAACTTCAAAAATTGTAAAAATACCAGTCAACTACGAAAAAGGCATAGGATACCTGGACTATATCAAATTCAATCCACAAATAGAATCTCCTCGCGCAGTTGTTAATGTAGATAACTATTTTGCAACCACATCAATTTCGAACTCTAGTTCTGAATCAGTGAAAATTCGAATAAAAAAACCTTTTGACATTGAAATATTGAATATTAGTGAATTAAACTTCATGGAAAAAATGGAAACCGATGACTACTTCGACCAACAACAAGATAATATCTTGAAATCCAATCTGAAAACACTCCGTCTCGAACACTGTAACAAGGAAGAAAAGCAAGCTATTAGAAACTTATGTTTAGAATACCGTGACATATTTTATTGTGATAAAGTACCACTGACTTTTACGAATGAAATCCAACATAAAATAAATTTATCTGAAGAAACACCAATATTCACGAAAACAAACAGATATCCCAAAATTCATAAAACTGAAGTTAAAACCCAAATTGAAAAAATGTTAGATCAAGGTATAATTCAAAATTCTACTTCTCCTTGGTCAAGTCCAATTTGGATCGTTCCAAAAAAATTAGACGCTTCAGGAAAAAGAAAATGGAGACTTGTGATTGACTATCGTAAATTAAACGAAAAAACCATAGACGATAAATACCCACTACCAAACATAACAGACATTTTGGATAAACTAGGAAAAAGTCAATACTTCACAACACTAGACCTAGCTAATGGATTCCATCAAATTGAGATGCACCCAAACGACATACAAAAAACAGCTTTTTCAACTGAAAATGGACATTTTGAGTTCAAGAGAATGCCCTTTGAACTCAAAAATGCACCAAGTACGTTCCAGCGAGTTATGGACAATATCCTCAGAGGACTACAAAACGAGACATGCCTAGTATACTTAGATGACATCGTTATATTTAGTACATCTCTTCAAGAACATACTGAGAGACTAAAACAAATTTTTGAGAGACTCCGACGATCAAATTTTAAAGTACAACTTGACAAGTCAGAATTCCTCAGAAAAGAAGTAAATTATTTAGGACACGTAATTACCCCTACAGGCGTAAAACCCAATCCTGACAAAATTTGTGCAATAAAACAATTTCCGATCCCCAAAACAACCAAAGAAATCAAAAGCTTCTTAGGACTTGTAGGTTATTATCGAAAATTCATTAGAGACTTCGCAAAAATAACAAAACCATCGACCCAATGCTTAAAGAAGAACCACAAAATCGTTCATGATCAAAATTTTATTTCTGCATTCAACACTTGTAAAAATCTATTAACAAATTCACCAATTTTACAATATCCTGACTTTACAAAAAAATTTATTCTCACTACAGACGCTTCAAATGTTGCTCTTGGAGCAGTGCTTTCACAAGGACCAATAGGATCTGATAAACCCATAGCATTCGCTTCACGAACACTAAATGAAACCGAACAACGATATAGTACAATTGAAAAAGAACTTTTAGCGATTGTTTGGGCCTGTAAGTACTTCAGACCATATTTATTTGGTAGAAAATTTACTATATACACGGATCATAGACCACTTGTTTGGATTTTTAATCTCAAGGAACCTAATTCAAAATTAATTCGATGGAGACTAAAATTAGAGGAATTTGAATACGACATTGTATATAAAAAAGGCAGACAGAATACGAATGCTGATGCTCTTTCAAGAATCAATATTAATGCCCTAGAAAACGAATCAGTGATTAACAACCCAGGTGATATCGTCTCAGAAACACTAGAATATCTAAGACAACTTTCTCAAAACTTCGTACCACAACAGAATATACCTCCTGAACCCGAAAGAATCAATCAACCAGCTATACAAGTGATATCTGATATACAAATACAACCACCTGCAAAACCCCCTGAAAAAATCAATGACGACAACACTGGTACATCAACACAGCATTCAAACTTCAATGAAACTACGAACAATGGAATCAAAATTCTAGATGAGATAATAAATAACAAAGTCAACCAAATATTAGTATTCCCTCAAGTCTATCCCAGATTAAAAGTATCTCAAGAAAATTACGAACATCACAAAATTATAACCGTAGAAATTCCAGAAACAAATAACGAATCTTTGATTTTTGAATTTTTAAGAGATTATACCATTACCAGCAAAACATATTGTATGTACTTCCATTCTGACAAATTATACAAATCATTCAATGAAGTATATATTCAGAAATTTTCAGAACGAGGTCCAAAACTAATTAAATGCACCAAAAGAATAAACACTGTAATGGATAAAGACGAACAAATTTTAATTGTCAAAAATCACCACGAAAGTAAAACAAATCATAGAGGAATATTAGAAACCCTAGAAAAAATTAAACGAAATTATTATTGGATTGGAATTAAAGAGTCAATTACAAATTTCATAAATTCTTGTGAGATTTGTCAACGTGCGAAATACGCTAGGAAAAAACCGTATACTCCACTCATGTTGACCGAAACACCATCTAAACCTTTTCAGATTGTTCATATAGATCTTTTCTTTTATGACAATAAAAACTATTTGACTATTGTAGATTCATTCACCAAATTCGCCCAAGCTTTTCAAATTACCGGAAAAACCGCCATCAATGTAAGTAACGCCTTAATAAAATACTTTTCATCATTTGGAATCCCTGAAAAATGTATACTCGATAACGGCACTGAATTCAATAATGAAACAGTCAAAGAAATATTGAATTTACATAAAATCAAAATTCATTTTACTACACCAGCCCATCACGAATCGAACAGTATAGTTGAAAGATTTCATTCAACAATAATTGAACATCTTAGACTTCTCAAAGAAATGTATCCCGAAGAACAAGATATTTTAATGGACTATGCTATTATTGGGTACAATAATTCAATACATAGTGCTACGAATTTCACCCCATTTGAGTTAACTTTTGGCCATACTAATTCAAGAAATCCAAATGAGATATTTCTTCCAAATTCATTTTTCACAGATTACGCTGAAAATCATAAGAACAAATTAGAACACGTCTATTCAAAAGTAAAGGAAAATTTAGATACCAATAAACAGAAAATTATTTCCAATAAAAATACACAAGGTGAAACAAATCCAAATTACAAACTAGGACAAATCGTATTTAAACAGAATCCGCAGAATCGCAATAAGAAAAATAATAAATTCCTTGGACCATACGAGATAACTGAAACTTTAGACAGAAATCGAGTAGAAATAACTAATAAGCAAAACAACAAAAGCGAAATTGTTCATATCAAAGAATTGAGACAGACTCCCATTGTTTCAGATTCACCACGTGCCTCTACATCCACACACACAGCGAATTGACATTTCCGACATTTCATGACCTTGCTGACAATCCCGGACTCTTGACATTGAAACTGGGAAATGCACAAAACAAAATTGATTACTAGTCATTTATACAGATATATGATATCAGTAACATAGTTGAAGAATTCAGATTATTAAGCTCAAGTTTCAAAACATTCAAAGACGCAATTGAAAGTAATTTCACAACGGAAGCTGATAGAAAAGATTTTTATAACTTGTATAATTTAGCTTTCACTTTAGAAAAAAGAATCATGACTCAAATCAACCAATTGAACCCCATCTTGAATTTCAAAATGACTAGAGCCAAACGCGGACTTATAAATGGATTAGGATCTGTTATCAGATCAATAACTGGCAATTTAGATCAAAATGATGCTGAAAAATATGATAAAGCAATAGAGACATTATCCGACAACCAGATGGAAATCAAAACCTTGGTTAATGAACAAATAACACTTCTGCAAAGATCAATTAATGTATTCGAAAATAATACTCTAGTTTTGGCAAATAACCAAAAAACATTGCAAGTTGAAATCACGCAGATACAAGAAGTTCTGAATGAGACAAATATTCAATTTATGAATGCTTACAATCAATTTTTATTCCAAACATTAATATCACAAATGATATTATCCTTCCAGGAAATGTATGATATTCTTGAAAAAATTGAAATCGCTATCACGTTTTCAAAATTAAACACGTTCCACAATTCAATAATTGAGCCAATAGAACTATTGAATGAAATTAAATTGATAAACCCTAGTTTAAAAACAAACATTTTACCATTTGAACCAATCTTGGAAAATATTCTCATTTTTGAAAAAATAATGGAAATCAAATGCTATTCAAAAGCAAATCAAATTATCTTCATTATAGAAATCCCAATTGTTGAGAATGAAAAATACGATTATTTCCACCTCTACCCATTGCCAACTCTTCAGAACAAAATATTCCAAACCATTATACCTCAATCAAAATTCCTTATCCTAAATGAGCAAAATTACATGTTTTTGGATCAAAGATGCCAAGAAGTCTCAATTGATCAATTTTTATGCCACGAAGCAAGCCCCGTGAAAATAAAGGAAGAAGCTCCATGTGAAATACAGATGCTAACATACTCGAAGAATATTACAAACTGTCAACCAATCCCAGTTGATATAAAATCAATCAAAATTCAAAAACTAGAAGACAACAAATGGATTATAGTTTCTCCCCAGAATACACTGGTCAAACAAAAGTGCGGTCCCCAAATAGACAATATTCCAATCGAAGGAACATTCCTTGTAGAACTCAATTCCAATTGTGTTTTAGAAATCAAAGACATGTATATTAAAAACTATCAGAATTCGCGCCGTGTCTACAAGAACATTAAACTGCCGAAATTAGATTTGAATTTTCCAGCTATCAAAAATTACTTAGATGAATTCCAACCACTGAAATTAGACAACATCAACCTTGAAGAAGTGAAGCATATCACTGCTTCCCTGGACCATCAGCACCAACAGTTGAAGAATATGTCAAAAGAGAAAATCCATTTTGGCATAAGTGTATGGACCATCTTCATCTACCTCTTCATGGTCATCGTCGTAGTTGCAGCCGTCTACCTGTACTACAGAAGACTTCATCCCACTACGCCGAACATGCAGGGTGTCGCCGAGCAGACAGTCAACCCCCTTCTGAAGAATCCTGTTGCAACCCCCAGGATTCCACTCTAAGGATGGAGGAGTTATGGGAAGCCATGCCTACCACCTCCACAAGAATTGACTCAGAGATGAATCTCCGAGTCAGCAGAAATATTCAATAAAACTATTTGCATTCATTTATTTCCAGCTTTTTGTTCGTACACCTCATGAATAAAAGTTCAAGTAGTACTCGTGAGTTTTTTAAAAAGGTGTTCCCCAAAAAAGGACCCAAAACTCGCTAGTATGTGTAACGGAAGTACCGTCACCTGGTTAGTATCACTATATATACAGTATTGCGATATAATCGGATACCACCCAGATATATTGATTGTTCAGACTATCCATTCAACTTTCTGTTCGTTTCGGTCGCTCGTATGTAAAACGGGAATACCGTCACCTAGTGTGTATAACTATATACACAGCATAACATCATTATCGAATACAACCCATATACTATCCATTCAACCTTCTGTTCGATTCGGTTGCTCGTATGTATAACGGAAGAACAGTAACCTGGTGAGTATTTCTATATAAACATCACCACGATATAATAGAATACAACTCAGTTACAATTATCGTTTCGTCTAACAATTCAACCTTCTGTTCGATTCAGTCGCTAGTATGTGTAACGGAAGTACCGTCACCTGGTATGTATCACTATATATACTGTATTGCGATATAATAGGATACCACCCTGATACATTGATTGTTCAGACTATCCATTCAACTTTCTGTTCGTTTCGGTCGCTCGTATGTAAAACAAGAATACCGTCACCTAGTGTGTATAACTATATACACAGCATAACATCATAATCGAATACAACCCATATACTATCCATTCAACCTTCTGTTCAATTCAGTCGCTCGTATGTGTAACGGAAGAACAGTTACCTGGTGAGTATAACTATATACCTTTTTAATTTTCCATTTTCGTTTCCTTTCACATTATATTCTCCGACTAACAATTTCATCGAGCAATCACCTGTACTAAATCTTGTTGGCAGTCTTTAACCGATTTGTAAATTTTTATCAATCTTGTATCTAGGACTTCTTCAACAATTTGTTTTTTTAATCACATAAAAATCGTTTATTGTTTTGTGGAAACAAGTTGAATGAAGAAAAAAAACTGAAATAGACATAAATTCATATACAGGATGAATCCATTCATAAGAGAGTACACAAATGACCCAATTATCGCAAAAACCATAAATAATATTACAAATTTTAAATTCGTGGATAGAAATGGACTAAAATGTCTCCATATGAATATTCGTAGTGTGTCCAAAAACTTTGATGAATTTTTAATATTTCTAGGACAATTCTCGGAAACTATAGATCTCGTTGTTTTATCGGAAACCTATACAATACATGACCTCAGTATAATGAATATTTCTGGATATGACTGTTTTTATAATGAAGGCAACGTCAATAAGAACGATGGAGTGATAATTTATATTAGAAATGATCTGGACTATGAATGCGAAATAAAACATATTGGCGAAATTAGAATACTAGAAACAAAAGTATTGTTGATGGGAAATAAAATATTAGTCACCGCTCTATACCGATCTCCTAATATGTGCTGTGTGAAATTCAATGAAGACCTCTCTGAATACTTACATCATATAGATAAAGTGGATGTTCATATTATAATTGGAGATATAAACATAGATCTTCTTTCAGACGGTAGGGATGTTGAAGAATATAATAACATTCTCAATACTGAAAATTTTGTTTCGTACGTAAACCAATGTACTAGGCCAAGTAGTGGAACATGCTCAGACCATATTTTCATCAAAGCTAGAAATAACGTGAAAATAAATTCCTATATATTCAAAATAAGCATTACAGATCACTTTGCAGTTGCTGTCGAATTGAATTTGAAGAGAAAGGAGTACTCTAAACAAAACATAAGCAAAAAATATACTAACTATGAACAATTGAAAACAGATATTGAATATGAAACCTGGAACAACATGTATGAAACTGAAAATGTCGAAAAGATGGCTGAAATATTCATGAATAAACTGACTCATTTGATAGAAAAAAATACTGTCACGGTAAAAATCAGAAAGAAAAAACAAAAGCAAAAAAAAAAGTGGATCACACCTGAACTGGTCGAACTAATAAACGAGAAGAATCAGAAGTATCAAGATCTGATGTCACAGCCTGAAAACGTGAATCTGAAAACCCAATACAACTCACTAAAAAATAAATTAGGTAGGTTATTAATTACTGCTAAAAAGAACTATTCTAAAAAAATCATCGATAGCAATATAAATAACTCCAAAGTACTCTGGGAATGTGTAAATGAAATATTTGATAAATCCGAACCTGTCACAGAAATAAAAACTGTTATGTTGAGTAATGGTACATCCACAAATGACAAAATAGAAATCTGTAACTCCTTCAATGAATATTATTCTTCACTTGGAGAAATATACGCGAATAGAATCCCAGAGATTGTCAATTTCAACAATGAGGAGATGAAACTACAAAATTCAATGTGTTTATTTGATACCGAAGAATCTGAAGTACATGCCGTCATAATGGATCTGAAACCTAAAAAATCACCAGGCTATGATGGAATTCGCTCAGAAACACTAAAAATAATCTCCAATCAAATCAAAAAACCACTTACATTCCTCATTAATAAATGCTTCCAGACAGGCTACTTTCCGAAACTGTTTAAAATAGGTATAATCAAACCTTTATATAAAAGTGGCGATAAAACTAACATGATCAACTATAGACCTATAACTTTGATTTCAAGTATTGCAAAAGTCATAGAAAAAATATTGCAAAAACGACTAGTGAATTTCACAAAAAAATACAAACTGATTGCCGACCAGCAGTATGGTTTCCGAGAGGGAAAATCGACAGAAGATGCAATACAAGCCTTAACATCTCAAATATATGAAGCCCTAGACAAAAAAATTCCAATAATATGCATCTTTGTTGATCTATCAAAAGCATTTGATACGGTTAGTCATTGTAAACTCCTAAAAAAATTGGAAAATTGCGGTATACGAGGAAACACTTATGATTTATTCAAAAGTTATCTGAGTGATCGCGAACAGAGAGTCAGTATCGGCAATGATCTCAGCAGATCTGAAGTAGTGATTTTTGGAGTTCCTCAAGGAACCATACTTGGACCCATCCTCTTCACTATTTATTTAAATGAACTTTTGTTACTTCGAACGGAGGGAAAAGTATTGAGCTCTGCTGACGATACTGCGATTCTATACAGAGGCTCAAACTGGCAGCAATTGAAAACATCAGTAGAAGACGACTTTATGAAAATCGAGAGATGGTTCTCTCATAACAAACTCACAATAAATTTTGAAAAAACCAAATACCTACCCTTTGCTTCATATTCCAATGGATTACCAAATATGGGATCTCTGAAAATTGGCGATACATATAGTATTCCTGAAAGTCAATCCATCAAGTATTTAGGAATAACTATGGATAGGCATTTACGATGGGATTTGCACACAAAAAACACGGTTAGGAAGCTGAGAGGTACCCTTTCCAAATTCAAATATTTGAGAAACTTTCTGGATATGCGGCATTTAAGAACGCTATACTTCGCACTTGTTCAATCTCAAATTTCATATGGTATAATAGGGTGGGGAGGAGTGAATGATTGCTACCTTACAAATCTACATATCATTCAAAAATGGATACTGAAACTCATACTCAATAAAGGAAAAACTTACTCTAGTAATAGTGTGTACAAGGAAGCTGCTGTACTGGATATTCGCCAACTGTTTTGCCTGAGCATTATGAACGCTATTAAAAAAGGAAATATCCATCTGGAACCAATTATTCACTCCCATAACACAAGAAACCGAGATAAACTCTTGAAAGGACCTCGTTGCGAAAAAACTATAGGACAAAAAAACGCTGAATACATAGCCCCTAGACTCTATCAGTTATTGCCAGAAGAAATAAAAACAGTCAAAAATCCAAAAATATTCAAAAATAAAGTGAAAAAATGGTTAATGGATAGGGAAAGATCATTTCTCCAAGATTTCATGAAATAATTATTATGTGTATCTTCCAAATGCTTCTATCTACTTGATATTAGTTCTTACATGAGTTTAATGACAACGAAACTGTCGCTACTGTGATATCCTTACCCGACTATGACTATTGCCCGATTATGATTTTTTTGCTGATTGTGATTTTCTTAACTCGATTGTGTTTTTCTTAACTCGATTGTGATTTTTTTTTAACTCGACTGTGATTTTCAATCGATAGTGATTTTGTTAGTAACATGCTGTATAGTTATATTTTGAACATTTTATCATCATTTTTGTAATTTTGTAAAATTTTAGTTTATAATGATTAGTTTCCTGGCTATATCACGTACAAGCGATACCTATGTTATTGCTTCTGTGATGCCCTTGTTTATTTATATTTTTTAAATGTACCCAAATTCTACTACTATGTACAATTGATAAATAAACTTTATTATTATTATTATTATTATATAAACATAATCGAATACAACCCAGATACGATGATTGTTCAATCTATCCATTTGACCTTCTGCTCGATTCGGTCGCTTGTATGTGAAAACGAAAGAACAGTTACCTGGTGAGTATTTCTATATAAACATCACCACGATATAATCGAATACAACTCAGATACAATTATCGTTTCGTCTAACCATTTAACCTTCTGTTCGATTCAGTCGCTAGTATGTGTAACGGAAGAACAGTTACCTGGTGAGTATAACTATATAAACATTATCGAATACAACCCAGATACGATGATTGTTCAATCTATCTATTCAACCTCCTGCTCGATTCGGTCGCTTGTATGTAAAACGGAAGAACAGTTACCTGGTGAGTATTGCTATATAAACATCATCACGATATCATCGAATACAACTCAGATACAATTATCGTTTTGTCTAACCATGTAACCTTCTGTTCGATTCAGTCGCTAGTATGTGTAACGAAAGTACCGTCACCTGGTAAGTATCACTATATATACAGTATTGCGATATAATCGGATACCACCCAGATACATTGATTGTTCAGACTATCCATTCAACTTTCTGTTCGTTTCGGTCGCTCGTATGTGAAACGGGAATACCGTCACCTAGTGTGTATAACTATATACACAGCATAACATCATAATCGAATACAACCCATATACTATCCATTCAACCTTCTGTTCGATTCGGTTGCTCGTATGTATAACGGAAGAACAGTAACCTGGTGAGTATTTCTATATAAACATCACCACGATATAATAGAATACAACTCAGTTTCAATTATCGTTTCGTCTAACCATTTAACCTTCTGTTCGATTTAGTCGCTAGTATGTGTAACGGAAGTACCGTCACCTGGTATGTATAACTATATATACAGTATTGCGATATAATCGGATACCACCCTGATACATTGATTGTTCAGACTATCCATTCAACTTTCTGTTCGTTTCGGTCGCTCGTATGTAAAACAAGAATACCGTCACCTAGTGTGTATAACTATATACACAGCATAACATCATAATCGAATACAACCCATATACTATCCATTCAACCTTCTGTTCAATTCAGTCGCTCGTATGTGTAACGGAAGAACAGTTACCTGGTGAGTATAACTATATAAACATAATCGAATACAACCCAGATACGATGATTGTTCAATCTATCCATTTGACCTTCTGCTCGATTCGGTCGCTTGTATGTGAAAACGAAAGAACAGTTACCTGGTGAGTATTTCTATATAAACATCACCACGATATAATCGAATACAACTCAGATACAATTATCGTTTCGTCTAACCATTTAACCATCTGTTCGATTCAGTCGCTAGTATGTGTAACGGAAGAACAGTTACCTGGTGAGTATAACTATATAAACATTATCGATTACAACCCAGATACGATGATTGTTCAATCTATCTATTCAACCTCCTGCTCGATTCGGTCGCTTGTATGTAAAACGGAAGAACAGTTACCTGGTGAGTATTGCTATATAAACATCATCACGATATCATCGAATACAACTCAGATACAATTATCGTTTTGTCTATCCATTTAACCTTCTGTTCGATTCAGTCGCTAGTATGTGTAACGGAAGTACCGTCACCTGGTAAGTATCACTATATATACAGTATTGCGATATAATCGGATACCACCCAGATACATTGATTGTTCAGACTATCCATTCAACTTTCTGTTCGTTTCGGTCGCTCGTATGTGAAACGGGAATACCGTCACCTAGTGTGTATAACTATAAACACAGCATAACATCATAATCGAATACAACCCATATACCATCCATTCAACCTTCTGTTCGATTCGGTTGCTCGTATGTATAACGGAAGAACAGTTACCTGGTGAGTATTTCTATATAAACATCACCACGATATAATAGAATACAACTCAGTTTCAATTATCGTTTCGTCTAACCATTTAACCTTCTGTTCGATTCAGTCGCTAGTATGTGTAACGGAAGAACAGTTACCTGGTGAGTATAACTATATAAACATAATCGAATACAACCCAGATACGATGATTGTTCAATCTATCCATTTGACCTTCTGCTCGATTCGGTCGCTTGTATGTGGAAACGAAAGAACAGTAACCTGGTGAGTATTTCTATATAAACATCACCACGATATAATAGAATACAACTCAGTTACAATTATCGTTTCGTCTAACCATTTAACCTTCTGTTCGATTCAGTCGCTAGTATGTGTAACGGAAGTACCGTCACCTGGTTAGTATCACTATATATACAGTATTGCGATATAATCGGATACCACCCAGATACATTGATTGTTCAGACTATCCATTCAACTTTCTGTTCGTTTCGGTCGCTCGTATGTAAAACGAGAATACCGTCACCTAGTGTGTATAACTATATACACAGCATAACATCATAATCGAATACAACCCATATACTATCCATTCAACCTTCTGTTCGATTCGGTTGCTCGTATGTATAACGGAAGAACAGTAACCTGAGTATTTCTATATAAACATCACCACGATATAATAGAATACAACTCAGTTACAATTATCGTTTCGTCTAACCATTTAACCTTCTGTTCGATTCAGTCGCTAGTATGTGTAACGGAAGTACCGTCACCTGGTATGTATCACTATATATACAGTATTGCGATATAATCAGATACCACCCTGATACATTGATTGTTCAGACTATCCATTCAACTTTCTGTTCGTTTCGGTTGCTCGTATGTAAAACAAGAATACCGTCACCTAGTGTGTATAACTATATACACAGCATAACATCATAATCGAATACAACCCATATACTATCCATTCAACCTTCTGTTCAATTCAGTCGCTCGTATGTGTAACGGAAGAACAGTTACCTGGTGAGTATAACTATATAAACATAATCGAATACAACCCAGATACGATGATTGTTCAATCTATCCATTTGACCTTCTGCTCGATTCGGTCGCTTGTATGTGAAAACGAAAGAACAGTTACCTGGTGGGTATTTCTATATAAACATCACCACGATATAATCTAATACAACTCAGTTTCAATTATCGTTTCGTCTAACCATTTAACCTTCTGTTCGATTCAGTCGCTAGTATGTGTAACGGAAGAACAGTTACCTGGTGAGTATAACTATATAAACATAATCGAATACAACCCAGATACGATGATTGTTCAATCTATCCATTTGACCTTCTGCTCGATTCGGTCGCTCGTATGTGAAAACGAAAGAACAGTCACCTGGTGAGTATTTCTATATAAACATTACCACGATATAATCGAATACAACTCAGATACAATTATCGTTTCGTCTAACCATTTAACCTTCTGTTCGATTCAGTCGCTAGTATGTGTAACGGAAGAACAGTTACCTGGTGAATACAACTATATAAACATTATCGAATACAACCCAGATACGATGATTGTTCAATCTATCCATTTGACCTTCTGCTCGATTCGGTCGCTTGTATGTGGAAACGAAAGAACAGTAACCTGGTGAGTATTTCTATTTAAACATCACCACGATATAATCTAATACAACTCAGTTTCAATTATCGTTTCGTCTAACCATTTAACCTTCTGTTCGATTCAGTCGCTAGTATGTGTAACGGAAGTACCGTCACCTGGTAAGTATCACTATATATACAGTATTGCGATATAATCGGATACCACCCAGATACATTGATTGTTCAGACTATCCATTCAAATTTCTGTTCGTTTCGGTCGCTCGTATGTGAAACGGGAATACCGTCACCTAGTGTGTATAACTATATACACAGCATAACATCATAATCGAATACAACCCATATACCATCCATTCAACCTTCTGTTCGATTCGGTTGCTCGTATGTATAACGGAAGAACAGTAACCTGGTGAGTATTTCTATATAAACATCACCACGATATAATAGAATACAACTCAGTTTCAATTATCGTTTCGTCTAACCATTTAACCTTCTGTTCGATTCAGTCGCTAGTATGTGTAACGGAAGAACAGTTACCTGGTGAGTATAACTATATAAACATAATCGAATACAACCCAGATACGATGATTGTTCAATCTATCCATTTGACCTTCTGCTCGATTCGGTCGCTTGTATGTGGAAACGAAAGAACAGTAACCTGGTGAGTATTTCTATATAAACATCACCACGATATAATAGAATACAACTCAGTTACAATTATCGTTTCGTCTAACCATTTAACCTTCTGTTCGATTCAGTCGCTACTATGTGTAACGGAAGTACCGTCACCTGGTTAGTATCACTATATATACAGTATTGCGATATAATCGGATACCACCCAGATACATTGATTGTTCAGACTATCCATTCAACTTTCTGTTCGTTTCGGTCGCTTTTATGTAAAACGGGAATACCGTCACCTAGTGTGTATAACTATATACACAGCATAACATCATAATCGAATACAACCCATATACTATCCATTCAACCTTCTGTTCGATTCGGTTTCTCGTATGTATAACGGAAGAACAGTAACCTGGTGAGTATTTCTATATAAACATCACCACGATATGATAGAATACAACTCAGTTACAATTATCGTTTCGTCTGACCATTTAACCTTCTGTTCGATTCAGTCGCTAGTATGTGTAACGGAAGTACCGTCACCTGGTATGTATCACTATATATACAGTATTGCGATATAATCGGATACCACCCTGATACATTGATTGTTCAGACTATCCATTCAACTTTCTGTTCGTTTCGGTCGCTCGTATGTAAAACAAGAATACCGTCACCTAGTGTGTATAACTATATACACAGCATAACATCATAATCGAATACAACCCATATACTATCCATTCAAACTTCTGTTCAATTCAGTCGCTCGTATGTGTAACGGAAGAACAGTTACCTAGTGAGTATAACTATATAAACATAATCGAATACAACCCAGATACGATGATTGTTCAATCTATCCATTTGACCTTCTGCTCGATTCGGTCGCTTGTATGTGAAAACGAAAGAACAGTTCCCTGGTGAGTATTTCTATATAAACATCACCACGATATAATCGAATACAACTCAGATACAATTATCGTTTCGTCTAACCATTTAACCTTCTGTTCGATTCAGTCGCTAGTATGTGTAACGGAAAAACAGTTACCTGGTGAGTATAACTATATGAACATTAACGAATACAACCCAGATACGATGATTGTTCAATCTATCTATTCAACCTCCTGCTCGATTCGGTCGCTTGTATGTAAAACGGAAGAACAGTTACCTGGTGAGTATTGCTATATAAACTTCATCACTATATCATCGAATACAACTCAGATACAATTATCGTTTTGTCTAACCATTTAACACTTTCTGTTCGATTCAGTCGCTAGTATGTGTAACGGAAGTACCGTCACCTGGTAAGTATCACTATATATACAGTATTGCGATATAATCGGATACCACCCAGATACATTGATTGTTCAGACTATCCATTCAACTTTCTGTTCGTTTCGGTCGCTCGTATGTGAAACGGGAATACCGTCACCTAGTGTGTATAACTATATACACAGCATAACATCATAATCGAATACAACCCATATACTATCCATTCAACCTTCTGTTCGATTCGGTTGCTCGTATGTATAACGGAAGAACAGTAACCTGGTGAGTATTTCTATATAAACATCAACACGATATAATAGAATACAACTCAGTTTCAATTATCGTTTCGTCTAACCATTTAACCTTCTGTTCGATTCAGTCGCTAGTATGTGTAACGGAAGAACAGTTACCTGGTGAGTATAACTATATAAACATAATCGAATACAACCCAGATACGATGATTGTTCAATCTATCCATTTGACCTTCTGCTCGATTCGGTCGCTTGTATGTGAAAACGAAAGAACAGTAACCTGGTGAGTATTTCTATATAAACATCACCACGATATAATAGAATACAACTCAGTTACAATTATCGTTTCGTCTAACCATTTACTTCTGTTCGATTCAGTCGCTAGTATGTGTAACGGAAGTACCGTCACCTGGTTAGTATCACTATATATACAGTATTGCGATATAATCGGATACCACCCAGATACATTGATTGTTCAGACTATCCATTCAACTTTCTGTTCGTTTCGGTCGCTGGTATGTAAAACGGGAATACCGTCACCTAGTGTGTATAACTATATACACAGCATAACATCATAATCGAATACAACCCATATATTATCCATTCAACCTTCTGTTCGATTCGGTTGCTCGTATGTATAACGGTAGAACAGTAACCTGGTGAGTATTTCTATATAAACGTCACCACGATATAATAGAATACAACTCAGTTACAATTATCGTTTCGTCTAACCATTTAACCTTCTGTTCGATTCAGTCGCTAGTATGTGTAACGGAAGTACCGTCACCTGGTATGTATCACTATATATACAGTATTGCGATATAATCGGATACCACCCTGATACATTGATTGTTCAGACTATCCATTCAACTTTCTGTTCGTTTCGGTCGCTCGTATGTAAAACAAGAATTCCGTCACCTAGTGTGTATAACTATATACACAGCATAACATCATAATCGAATACAACCCATATACTATCCATTCAACCTTCTGTTCAATTCAGTCGCTCGTATGTGTAACGGAAGAACAGTTACCTGGTGAGTATAACTATATAAACATAATCGAATACAACCCAGATACGATGATTGTTCAATCTATCCATTTGACCTTCTGCTCGATTTGGTCGCTTGTATGTGAAAACGAAAGAAAGGTTACCTGGTGAGTATTTCTATATAAACATCACCACGATCGAATACAACTCAGTTTCAATTATCGTTTCGTCTAACCATTTAACCTTCTGTTCGATTCAGTCGCTAGTATGTGTAACGGAAGAACAGTTACCTGGTGAGTATAACTATATAAACATAATCGAATACAACCCAGATACGATGATTGTTCAATCTATCCATTTGACCTTCTGCTCGATTCGGTCGCTTGTATGTGAAAACGAAAGAACAGTTACCTGGTGAGTATTTCTATATAAACATCACCACGATATAATCGAATACAACTCAGTTTCAATTATCGTTTCGTCTAACCATTTAACCTTCTGTTCGATTCAGTCGCTAGTATGTGTAACGGAAGAACAGTTACCTGGTGAGTATAACTATATAAACATAATCGAATACAACCCAGATACGATGATTGTTTAATCTATCCATTTGACCTTCTGCTCGATTCGGTCGCTTGTATGTGAAAACGAAAAAACAGTTACCTGGTGAGTATTTCTATATAAATATCACCACGATATAATCGAATACAACTCAGATACAATTATCGTTTCGTCTAACCATTTAACCTTCTGTTCGATTCAGTCGCTAGTATGTGTAACGGAAGAACAGTTACCTGGTGAGTATAACTATATAAACATTATCGAATTCAACCCAGATATGATGATTGTTCATCTATCTATTCAACCTCCTGCTCGATTCGGTCGCTTGTATGTAAAACGGAAGAACAGTTACCTGGTGAGTATTGCTATATAAACATCATCACGATATCATCGAATACAACTCAGATACAATTATCGTTTTGTCTAACCATTTAACCTTCTGTTCGATTCAGTCGCTAGTATGTGTAACGGAAGTACCGTCACCTGGTAAGTATTACTATATATACAGTATTGCGATATAATCGGATACCACCCAGATACATTGATTGTTCAGACTATCCATTCAACTTTCTGTTCGTTTCGGTCGCTCGTATGTGAAACGGGAATACCGTCACCTAGTGTGTATAACTATATACACAGCATAACATCATAATCGAATACAACCCATATACTATCCATTCAACCTTCTGTTCGATTCGGTTGCTCGTATGTATAACGGAAGAACAGTAACCTGGTGAGTATTTCTATATAAACATCACCACGATATAATAGAATACAACTCAGTTTCAATTATCGTTTCGTCTAACCATTTAACCTTCTGTTCGATTCAGTCGCTAGTATGTGTAACGGAAGAACAGTTACCTGGTGAGTATAACTATATAAACATAATCGAATACAACCCAGATACGATGATTGTTCAATCTATCCATTTGACCTTCTGCTCGATTCGGTCGCTTGTATGTGAAAACGAAAGAACAGTTACCTGGTGAGTATTTCTATATAAACATCACCACGATATAATCGAATACAACTCAGTTTCAATTATCGTTTCGTCTAACCATTAAACCTTCTGTTCGATTCAGTCGCTAGTATGTGTAACGGAAGAACAGTTACCTGGTGAGTATTACTATATAAACATAATCGAATACAACCCAGATACGATGATTGTTCAATCTATCCATTTGACCTTCTGCTCGATTCGGTCGCTTGTATGTGAAAACGAAAGAACAGTTACCTGGTGAGTATTTCTATATAAACATCACCACGATATAATCGAATACAACTCAGATACAATTATCGTTTCGTCTAACCATTTAACCTTCTGTTCGATTCAGTCGCTAGTATGTGTAACGGAAGAACAGTTACCTGGTGAGTATAACTAAATAAACATTATCGAATTCAACCCAGATATGATGATTGTTCAATCTATCTATTCAACCTCCTGCTCGATTCGGTCGCTTGTATGTAAAACGGAAGAACAGTTACCTGGTGAGTATTGCTATATAAACATCATCACGATATCATCAAATACAACTCAGATACAATTATCGTTTTGTCTAACCATTTAACCTTCTGTTCGATTCAGTCGCTAGTATGTGTAACGGAAGTACCGTCACCTGGTAAGTATTACTATATATACAGTATTGCGATATAATCGGATACCACCCAGATACATTGATTGTTCAGACTATCCATTCAACTTTCTGTTCGTTTCGGTCTCTCGTATGTGAAACGGGAATACCGTCACCTAGTGTGTATAACTATATACACAGCATAACATCATAATCGAATACAACCCATATACTATCCATTCAACCTTCTGTTCGATTCGGTTGCTCGTATGTATAACGAAAGAACAGTAACCTGGTGAGTATTTCTATATAAACATCACCACGATATAATAGAATACAACTCAGTTTCAATTATCGTTTCGTCTAACCATTTAACCTTCTGTTCGATTCAGTCGCTAGTATGTGTAACGGAAGAACAGTTACCCGGTGAGTATAACTATATAAACATAATCGAATACAACCCAGATACGATGATTGTTCAATCTATCCATTTGACCTTCTGCTCGATTCGGTCGCTTGTATGTGAAAACGAAAGAACAGTTACCTGGTGAGTATTTCTATATAAACATCACCACGATATAATCGAATACAACTCAGTTTCAATTATCGTTTCGTCTAACCATTAAACCTTCTGTTCGATTCAGTCGCTAGTATGTATAACGGAAGAACAGTTACCTGGTGAGTATAACTATATAAACATAATCGAATACAACCCAGATACGATGATTGTTCAATCTATCCATTTGACCTTCTGCTCGATTCGGTCGCTTGTATATGAAAACGAAAGAACAGTTACCTGGTGAGTATTTCTATATAAACATCACCACGATATAATCGAATACAACTCAGATACAATTATCGTTTCGTCTAACCATTTAACCTTCTGTTCGATTCAGTCGCTAGTATGTGTAACGGAAGAACAGTTACCTGGTGAGTATAACTATATAAACATTATCGAATACAACCCAGATACGATGATTGTTCAATCTATCTATTCAACCTCCTGCTCGATTCGGTCGCTTGTATGTAAAACGGAAGAACAGTTACCTGGTGAGTATTGCTATATAAACATCATCACGATATCATCGAATACAACTCAGATACAATTATCGTTTTGTCTAACCATTTAACCTTCTGTTCGATTCAGTCGCCAGTATGTGTAACGGAAGTACCGTCACCTGGTTAGTATCACTATATATACAGTATTGCGATATAATCGGATACCACCCAGATAAATTGATTGTTCAGACTATCCATTCAACTTTCTGTTCGTTTCGGTCGCTCGTATGTGAAACGGGAATACCGTCACCTAGTGTGTATAACTATATACACAGCATAACATCATAATCGAATACAACCCATATACTATCCATTCAACCTTCTGTTCGATTCGGTTGCTCGTATGTATAACGGAAGAACAGTAACCTGGTGAGTATTTCTATATAAACATCACCACGATATAATAGAATACAACTCAGTTTCAATTATCGTTTCGTCTAACCATTTAACCTTCTGTTCGATTCAGTCGCTAGTATGTGTAACGGAAGAACAGTTACCTGGTGAGTATAACTATATAAACATAATCGAATACAACCCAGATACGATGATTGTTCAATCTATCCATTTGACCTTCTGCTCGATTCGGTCGCTTGTATGTGAAAACGAAAGAACAGTTACCTGGTGAGTATTTCTATATAAACATCACCACGATATAATCGAATACAACTCAGTTTCAATTATCGTTTCGTCTAACCATTTAACCTTCTGTTCGATTCAGTCGCTAGTATGTGTAACGGAAGAACAGTTACCTGGTGAGTATAACTATATAAACATAATCGAATACAACCCAGATACGATGATTGTTCAATCTATCCATTTGACCTTCTGCTCGATTCGGTCGCTTGTATGTGAAAACGAAAGAACAGTTACCTGGTGAGTATTTCTATATAAACATCACCACGATATAATCGAATACAACTCAGATACAATTATCGTTTCGTCTAACCATTTAACCTTCTGTTCGATTCAGTCGCTAGTATGTGTAACGGAAGAACAGTTACCTGGTGAGTATAACTATATAAACATTATCGAATACAACCCAGATACGATGATTGTTCAATCTATCTATTCAACCTCCTGCTCGATTCGGTCGCTTGTATGTAAAACGAAAGAACAGTTACCTGGTGAGTATTTCTATATAAACATCACCACGATATAATCGAATACAACTCAGTTACAATCATCGTTTCGTCTAACCATTCAACCTTCTGTTCGATTCAGTCGCTAGTATGTTTAACGGAAGTACCGTCACCTGGTATGTATCACTATATATACAGTATTGCGATATAATCGGATACCACCCTGATACATTGATTGTTCAGACTATCCATTCAACATTCTGTTCGTTTCGGTCGCTCGTATGTAAAACAAGAATACCGTCACCTAGTGTGTATAACTATATACACAGCATAACATCATAATCGAATACAACCCATATACTATCCATTCAACCTTCTGTTCAATTCAGTCGCTCGTATGTGTAACGGAAGAACAGTTACCTGGTGAGTATAACTATATAAACATAATCGAATACAACCCAGATACGATGATTGTTCAATCTATCCATTTGACCTTCTGCTCGATTCGGTCGCTTGTATGTGAAAACGAAAGAACAGTTACCTGGTGAGTATTTCTATATAAACATCACCACGATATAATCGAATACAACTCAGTTTCAATTATCGTTTCGTCTAACCATTTGACCTTCTGTTCGATTCAGTCGCTAGTATGTGTAACGGAAGAACAGTTACCTGGTGAGTATAACTATATAAACATAATCGAATACAACCCAGATACGATGATTGTTCAATCTATCCATTTGACCTTCTGCTCGATTCGGTCGCTTGTATGTGAAAACGAATGAACAGTTACCTGGTGAGTATTTCTATATAAACATCACCACGATATAATCGAATACAACTCAGATACAATTATCGTTTCGTCTAACCATTTAACCTTCTGTTCGATTCAGTCGCTAGTATGTGTAACGGAAGAACAGTTACCTGGTGAGTATAACTATATAAACATTATCGAATACAACCCAGATACGATGATTGTTCAATCTATCTATTCAACCTCCTGCTCGATTCGGTCGCTTGTATGTAAAACGGAAGAACAGTTACCTGGTGAGTATTGCTATATAAACATCATCACGATATCATCGAATACAACTCAGATACAATTATCGTTTTACCATTTAACCTTCTGTTCGATTCAGTCGCTAGTATGTGTAACGGAAGTACCGTCACCTGTTAAGTATCACTATATATACAGTATTGCGATATAATCGGATACCACCCTGATACATTGATTGTTCAGACTATCCATTCAACTTTCTGTTCGTTTCGGTCGCTCGTATGTGAAACGGGAATACCGTCACCTAGTGTGTATAACTATATACACAGCATAACATCATAATCGAATACGACCCATATACTATCCATTCAACCTTCTGTTCGATTCGGTTGCTCGTATGTATAACGGAAGAACAGTAACCTGGTGAGTATTTCTATATAAACATCACCACGATATAATAGAATACAACTCAGTTTCAATTATCGTTTCGTCTAACCATTTAACCTTCTGTTCGATTCAGTCGCTAGTATGTGTAACGGAAGAACAGTTACCTGGTGAGTATAACTATATTAACATAATCGAATACAACCCAGATACGATGATTGTTCAATCTATCCATTTGACCTTCTGCTCGATTCGGTCGCTTGTATTTATAACGGAAGAACAGTAACCTGGTGAGTATTTCTATATAAACATCACCACGATATAATAGAATACAACTCAGTTACAATTATCGTTTCGTCTGACCATTTAACCTTCTGTTCTATTCAGTCGCTAGTATGTGTAACGGAAGTACCGTCACCACCTGGTATGTATCACTATATATACAGTATTGCGATATAATCGGATACCACCCTGATACATTGATTGTTCAGACTATCCATTCAACTTTCTGTTCGTTTCGGTCGCTCGTATGTAAAACAAGAATACCGTCACCTAGTGTGTATAACTATATACACAGCATAACATCATAATCGAATACAACCCATATACTATCCATTCAACCTTCTGTTCAATTCAGTCGCTCGTATGTATAACGGTAGAACAGTTACCTGGTGAGTATAACTATATAAACATAATCGAATACAACCCAGATACGATGATTGTTCAATCTATACTGAATTCAACCTTCTGCTCGATTCGGTCGCTTGTATGTTAAACGGAAGAACAGTTACCTGGTGAGTATTGCTATATAAACATCATCACGATATCATCGAATACAACTCAGATACAATTATCGTTTCGTCTAACCATTTAACCTTCTGTTCGATTCAGTCGCTAGTATGTGAAACGGAAGAACAGTTACCTGGTGAGTATAACTATATGAACATAATCGAATACAACCCAGATACGATGATTGTTCAATCTATCCATTTGACCTTCTGCTCGATTCGGTCGCTTGTATGTGAAAACGAAAGAACAGTTACCTGGTGAGTATTTCTATATAAACATCACCACGATATAATCGAATACAACTCAGTTTCAATTATCGTTTCGTCTAACCATTTAACCTTCTGTTCGATTCAGTCGCTAGTATGTGTAACGGAAGTATCGTCACCTGGTTAGTATCACTATATATACAGTATTGCGATATAATCGGATACCACCCAGATACATTGATTGTTCAGACTATCCATTCAACTTTCTGTTCGTTTCGGTCGCTCGTATGTGAAACGGGAATACCGTCACCTAGTGTGTATAACTATATACACAGCATAACATCATAATCGAATACAACCCATATACTATCCATTCAACCTTCTGTTCGATTTGGTTGCTCGTATGTATAACGAAAGAACAGTTACCTGGTGAGTATAACTATATAAACATTACCACGATATAATAGAATACAACTCAGTTACAATTATCGTTTCGTCTAACCATTTAACCTTCTGTTCGATTCAGTCGCTAGTATGTGTAACGGAAGAACAGTTACCTGGTGAGTATAACTATATAAACATAATCGAATACAACCCAGATACGATGATTGTTCAATCTATCCATTTGACCTTCTGCTCGATTCGGTCGCTTGTATGTGAAAACGAAAGAACAGTTACCTGGTGAGTATTTCTATATAAACATCACCACGATATAATCGAATACAACTCAGATACAATTATCGTTTCGTCTAACCATTTAACCTTCTGTTCGATTCAGTCGCTAGTATGTGTAACGGAAGAACAGTTACCTGGTGAGTATAACTATATAAACATTATCGAATACAACCCAGATACGATGATTGTTCAATCTATCTATTCAACCTCCTGCTCGATTCGGTCGCTTGTATGTAAAACGAAAGAACAGTTACCTGGTGAGTATTTCTATATAAACATCACCACGATATAATCGAATACAACTCAGTTACAATCATCGTTTCGTCTAACCATTCAACCTTCTGTTCGATTCAGTCGCTAGTATGTTTAACGGAAGTACCGTCACCTGGTATGTATCACTATATATACAGTATTGCGATATAATCGGATACCACCCTGATACATTGATTGTTCAGACTATCCATTCAACATTCTGTTCGTTTCGGTCGCTCGTATGTAAAACAAGAATACCGTCACCTAGTGTGTATAACTATATACACAGCATAACATCATAATCGAATACAACCCATATACTATCCATTCAACCTTCTGTTCAATTCAGTCGCTCGTATGTGTAACGGAAGAACAGTTACCTGGTGAGTATAACTATATAAACATAATCGAATACAACCCAGATACGATGATTGTTCAATCTATCCATTTGACCTTCTGCTCGATTCGGTCGCTTGTATGTGAAAACGAAAGAACAGTTACCTGGTGAGTATTTCTATATAAACATCACCACGATATAATCGAATACAACTCAGTTTCAATTATCGTTTCGTCTAACCATTTGACCTTCTGTTCGATTCAGTCGCTAGTATGTGTAACGGAAGAACAGTTACCTGGTGAGTATAACTATATAAACATAATCGAATACAACCCAGATACGATGATTGTTCAATCTATCCATTTGACCTTCTGCTCGATTCGGTCGCTTGTATGTGAAAACGAATGAACAGTTACCTGGTGAGTATTTCTATATAAACATCACCACGATATAATCGAATACAACTCAGATACAATTATCGTTTCGTCTAACCATTTAACCTTCTGTTCGATTCAGTCGCTAGTATGTGTAACGGAAGAACAGTTACCTGGTGAGTATAACTATATAAACATTATCGAATACAACCCAGATACGATGATTGTTCAATCTATCTATTCAACCTCCTGCTCGATTCGGTCGCTTGTATGTAAAACGGAAGAACAGTTACCTGGTGAGTATTGCTATATAAACATCATCACGATATCATCGAATACAACTCAGATACAATTATCGTTTTACCATTTAACCTTCTGTTCGATTCAGTCGCTAGTATGTGTAACGGAAGTACCGTCACCTGTTAAGTATCACTATATATACAGTATTGCGATATAATCGGATACCACCCTGATACATTGATTGTTCAGACTATCCATTCAACTTTCTGTTCGTTTCGGTCGCTCGTATGTGAAACGGGAATACCGTCACCTAGTGTGTATAACTATATACACAGCATAACATCATAATCGAATACGACCCATATACTATCCATTCAACCTTCTGTTCGATTCGGTTGCTCGTATGTATAACGGAAGAACAGTAACCTGGTGAGTATTTCTATATAAACATCACCACGATATAATAGAATACAACTCAGTTTCAATTATCGTTTCGTCTAACCATTTAACCTTCTGTTCGATTCAGTCGCTAGTATGTGTAACGGAAGAACAGTTACCTGGTGAGTATAACTATATTAACATAATCGAATACAACCCAGATACGATGATTGTTCAATCTATCCATTTGACCTTCTGCTCGATTCGGTCGCTTGTATTTATAACGGAAGAACAGTAACCTGGTGAGTATTTCTATATAAACATCACCACGATATAATAGAATACAACTCAGTTACAATTATCGTTTCGTCTGACCATTTAACCTTCTGTTCTATTCAGTCGCTAGTATGTGTAACGGAAGTACCGTCACCACCTGGTATGTATCACTATATATACAGTATTGCGATATAATCGGATACCACCCTGATACATTGATTGTTCAGACTATCCATTCAACTTTCTGTTCGTTTCGGTCGCTCGTATGTAAAACAAGAATACCGTCACCTAGTGTGTATAACTATATACACAGCATAACATCATAATCGAATACAACCCATATACTATCCATTCAACCTTCTGTTCAATTCAGTCGCTCGTATGTATAACGGTAGAACAGTTACCTGGTGAGTATAACTATATAAACATAATCGAATACAACCCAGATACGATGATTGTTCAATCTATACTGAATTCAACCTTCTGCTCGATTCGGTCGCTTGTATGTTAAACGGAAGAACAGTTACCTGGTGAGTATTGCTATATAAACATCATCACGATATCATCGAATACAACTCAGATACAATTATCGTTTCGTCTAACCATTTAACCTTCTGTTCGATTCAGTCGCTAGTATGTGAAACGGAAGAACAGTTACCTGGTGAGTATAACTATATGAACATAATCGAATACAACCCAGATACGATGATTGTTCAATCTATCCATTTGACCTTCTGCTCGATTCGGTCGCTTGTATGTGAAAACGAAAGAACAGTTACCTGGTGAGTATTTCTATATAAACATCACCACGATATAATCGAATACAACTCAGTTTCAATTATCGTTTCGTCTAACCATTTAACCTTCTGTTCGATTCAGTCGCTAGTATGTGTAACGGAAGTATCGTCACCTGGTTAGTATCACTATATATACAGTATTGCGATATAATCGGATACCACCCAGATACATTGATTGTTCAGACTATCCATTCAACTTTCTGTTCGTTTCGGTCGCTCGTATGTGAAACGGGAATACCGTCACCTAGTGTGTATAACTATATACACAGCATAACATCATAATCGAATACAACCCATATACTATCCATTCAACCTTCTGTTCGATTTGGTTGCTCGTATGTATAACGAAAGAACAGTTACCTGGTGAGTATAACTATATAAACATTACCACGATATAATAGAATACAACTCAGTTACAATTATCGTTTCGTCTAACCATTTAACCTTCTGTTCGATTCAGTCGCTAGTATGTGTAACGGAAGAACAGTTACCTGGTGAGTATAACTATATAAACATTATCGAATACAACCCAGATACGATGATTGTTCAATCTATCTATTCAACCTCCTGCTCGATTCGGTCGCTTGTATGTAAAACGAAAGAACAGTTACCTGGTGAGTATTTCTATATAAACATCACCACGATATAATCGAATACAACTCAGTTTCAATTATCGTTTTGTCTAACCATTTAACCTTCTGTTCGATTCAGTCGCTAGTATGTGTAACGGAAGTACCGTCACTTGGTAAGTATCACTATATATACAGTATTGCGATATAATCGGATACCACCCAGATACATTGATTGTTCAGACTATCCATTCAACTTTCTGTTCGTTTCGGTCGCTCGTATGTGAAACGGGAATACCGTCACCTAGTGTATATAACTATATACACAGCATAACATCATAATCGAATACAACCCATATACTATCCATTCAACCTTCTGTTCGATTCGGTTGCTCGTATGTATAACGGAAGAACAGTAACCTGGTGAGTATTTCTATATAAACATCACCACGATATAATAGAATACAACTCAGTTACAATCATCGTTTCGTCTAACCATTTAACCTTCTGTTCGATTCAGTCGCTAGTATGTTTAACGGAAGTACCGTCACCTGGTATGTATCACTATATATACAGTATTGCGATATAATCGGATACCACCCTGATACATTGATTGTTCAGACTATCCATTCAACATTCTGTTCGTTTCGGTCGCTCGTATGTAAAACAAGAATACCGTCACCTAGTGTGTATAACTATATACACAGCATAACATCATAATCGAATACAACCCATATACTATCCATTCAACCTTCTGTTCAATTCAGTCGCTCGTATGTGTAACGGAAGAACAGTTACCTGGTGAGTATAACTATATAAACATAATCGAATACAACCCAGATACGATGATTGTTCAATCTATCCATTTGACCTTCTGCTCGATTCGGTCGCTTGTATGTGAAAACGAAAGAACAGTTACCTGGTGAGTATTTCTATATAAACATCACCACGATATAATCGAATACAACTCAGATACAATTATCGTTTCGTCTAACCATTTAACCTTCTGTTCGATTCAGTCGCTAGTATGTGTAACGGAAGAACAGTTACCTGGTGAGTATAACTATATAAACATTATCGAATACAACCCAGATACGATGATTGTTCAATCTATCTATTCAACCTCCTGCTCGATTCGGTCGCTTGTATGTAAAACGGAAGAACAGTTACCTGGTGAGTATTGCTATATAAACATCATCACGATATCATCGAATACAACTCAGATACAATTATCGTTTTACCATTTAACCTTCTGTTCGATTCAGTCGCTAGTATGTGTAACGGAAGTACCGTCACCTGTTAAGTATCACTATATATACAGTATTGCGATATAATCGGATACCACCCTGATACATTGATTGTTCAGACTATCCATTCAACTTTCTGTTCGTTTCGGTCGCTCGTATGTGAAACGGGAATACCGTCACCTAGTGTGTATAACTATATACACAGCATAACATCATAATCGAATACGACCCATATACTATCCATTCAACCTTCTGTTCGATTCGGTTGCTCGTATGTATAACGGAAGAACAGTAACCTGGTGAGTATTTCTATATAAACATCACCACGATATAATAGAATACAACTCAGTTTCAATTATCGTTTCGTCTAACCATTTAACCTTCTGTTCGATTCAGTCGCTAGTATGTGTAACGGAAGAACAGTTACCTGGTGAGTATAACTATATTAACATAATCGAATACAACTCAGATACGATGATTGTTCAATCTATCCATTTGACCTTCTGCTCGATTCGGTCGCTTGTATTTATAACGGAAGAACAGTAACCTAGTGAGTATTTCTATATAAACATCACGACGATATAATAGAATACAACTCAGTTACAATTATCGTTTCGTCTGACCATTTAACCTTCTGTTCTATTCAGTCGCTAGTATGTGTAACGGAAGTACCGTCACCACCTGGTATGTATCACTATATATACAGTATTGCGATATAATCGGATACCACCCTGATACATTGATTGTTCAGACTATCCATTCAACTTTCTGTTCGTTTCGGTCGCTCGTATGTAAAACAAGAATACCGTCACCTAGTATGTATAACTATATACACAGCATAACATCATAATCGAATACAACCCATATACTATCCATTCAACCTTCTGTTCAATTCAGTCGCTCGTATGTATAACGGTAGAACAGTTACCTGGTGAGTATAACTATATAAACATAATCGAATACAACCCAGATACGATGATTGTTCAATCTATACTGAATTCAACCTTCTGCTCGATTCGGTCGCTTGTATGTTAAACGGAAGAACAGTTACCTGGTGAGTATTGCTATATAAACATCATCACGATATCATCGAATACAACTCAGATACAATTATCGTTTCGTCTAACCATTTAACCTTCTGTTCGATTCAGTCGCTAGTATGTGAAACGGAAGAACAGTTACCTGGTGAGTATAACTATATGAACATAATCGAATACAACCCAGATACGATGATTGTTCAATCTATCCATTTGACCTTCTGCTCGATTCGGTCGCTTGTATGTGAAAACGAAAGAACAGTTACCTGGTGAGTATTTCTATATAAACATCACCACGATATAATCGAATACAACTCAGTTTCAATTATCGTTTCTTCTAACCATTTAACCTTCTGTTCGATTCAGTCGCTAGTATGTGTAACGGAAGTATCGTCACCTGGTTAGTATCACTATATATACAGTATTGCGATATAATCGGATACCACCCAGATACATTGATTGTTCAGACTATCCATTCAACTTTCTGTTCGTTTCGGTCGCTCGTATGTGAAACGGGAATACCGTCACCTAGTGTGTATAACTATATACACAGCATAACATCATAATCGAATACAACCCATATACTATCCATTCAACCTTCTGTTCGATTTGGTTGCTCGTATGTATAACGAAAGAACAGTTACCTGGTGAGTATAACTATATAAACATTACCACGATATAATAGAATACAACTCAGTTACAATTATCGTTTCGTCTAACCATTTAACCATCTGTTCGATTCAGTCGCTAGTATGTGTAACGGAAGTACCGTCACCTGGTATGTATCACTATATATACAGTATTGCGATATAATCGGATACCACCCTGATACATTGATTGTTCAGACTATCCAATCAACTTTCTGTTCGTTTCGGTGGCTCGTATGTAAAACAAGAATACCGTCACCTAGTGTGTATAACTATATACACAGCATAACATCATAATCGAATACAACCCATATACTATCCATTCAACCTTCTGTTCGATTCGGTTGCTCGTATGTATAACGGAAGAACAGTTACCTGGTGAGTATAACTATATAAACATTACCACGATATAATAGAATACAACTCAGTTACAATTATCGTTTCGTCTAACCATTTAACCTTCTGTTCGATTCAGTCGCTAGTATGTGTAACGGAAGTACCGTCACCTGGTATGTATCACTATATATACAGTATTGCGATATAATCGGATACCACCCTGATACATTGATTGTTCAGACTATCCATTCAACTTTCTGTTCGTTTCGGTGGCTCGTATGTAAAACAAGAATACCGTCACCTAGTGTGTATAACTATATACACAGCATAACATCATAATCGAATACAACCCATATACTATCCATTCAACCTTCTGTTCAATTCAGTCGCTCGTATGTGTAACGGAAGAACAGTTACCTGGTGAGTATAACTATATAAACATAATCGAATACAACCCAGATACGATGATTGTTCAATCTATCCATTTGACCTTCTGCTCGATTCGGTTGCTTGTATGTGAAAACGAAAGAACAGTTACCTGGTGAGTATTTCTATATAAACATCACCACGATATAATCGAATACAACTCAGTTTCAATTATCGTTTCGTCTAACCATTTAACCTCCTGTTCGATTCAGTCGCTAGTATGTGTAACGGAAGAACAGTTACCTGGTGAGTATAACTATATAAACATAATCGAATACAACCCAGATACGATGATTGTTCAATCTATCAATTTGACCTTCTGCTCGATTCGGTCACTTGTATGTGAAAACGAAAGAACAGTTACCTGGTGAGTATTTCTATATAAACATCACCACGATATAATCGAATACAACTCAGATACAATTATCGTTTCGTCTAACCATTTAACCTTCTGTTCGATTCAGTCGCTAGTATGTGTAAAGGAAGAACAGTTACCTGGTGAGTATAACTATATAAACATTATCGAATACAACCCAGATACGATGATTGTTCAATCTATCTATTCAACCTCCTGCTCGATTCGGTCGCTTGTATGTAAAACGGAAGAACAGTTACCTGGTGAGTATTTCTATATAAACATCACCACGATATAATCGAATACAACTCAGTTTCAATTATCGTTTCGTCTAACCATTTAACCTTCTGTTCGATTCAGTCGCTAGTATGTGTAACGGAAGTACCGTCACCTGGTATGTATCACTATATATACAGTATTGCGATATAATCGGATACCACCCTGATACATTGATTGTTCAGACTATCCATTCAACTTTCTGTTCGTTTCGGTGGCTCGTATGTAAAACAAGAATACCGTCACCTAGTGTGTATACTTATATACACAGCATAACATCATAATCGAATACAACCCATATACTATCCATTCAACCTTCTGTTCAATTCAGTCGCTCGTATGTGTAACGGAAGAACAGTTACCTGGTGAGTATAACTATATAAACATAATCGAATACAACCCAGATACGATGATTGTTCAATCTATCCATTTGACCTTCTGCTCGATTCGGTTGCTTGTATGTGAAAACGAAAGAACAGTTACCTGGTGAGTATTTCTATATAAACATCACCACGATATAATCGAATACAACTCAGTTTCAATTATCGTTTCTTCTAACCATTTAACCTTCTGTTCGATTCAGTCGCTAGTATGTGTAACGGAAGAACAGTTACCTGGTGAGTATAACTATATAAACATAATCGAATACAACCCAGATACGATGATTGTTCAATCTATCCATTTGACCTTCTGCTCGATTCGGTCACTTGTATGTGAAAACGAAAGAACAGTTACCTGGTGAGTATTTCTATATAAACATCACCACGATATAATCGAATACAACTCAGATACAATTATCGTTTCGTCTAACCATTTAACCTTCTGTTCGATTCAGTCGCTAGTATGTGTAAAGGAAGAACAGTTACCTGGTGAGTATAACTATATAAACATTATCGAATACAACCCAGATACGATGATTGTTCAATCTATCTATTCAACCTCCTGCTCGATTCGGTCGCTTGTATGTAAAACGGAAGAACAGTTACCTGGTGAGTATTGCTATATAAACATCATCACGATATCATCGAATACAACTCAGATACAATTATCGTTTTGTCTAACCATTTAACCTTCTGTTCGATTCAGTCGCTAGTATGTGTAACGGAAGTACCGTCACCTGGTAAGTATCACTATATATACAGTATTGCGATATAATCGGATACCACCCAGATACATTGATTGTTCAGACTATCCATTCAACTTTCTGTTCGTTTCGGTCGCTCGTATGTGAAACGGGAATACCGTCACCCAGTGTGTATAACTATATACACAGCATAACATCATAATCGAATACAACCCATATACTATCCATTCAACCTTCTGTTCGATTCGGTTGCTCGTATGTATAACGGAAGAACAGTAACCTGGTGAGTATTTCTATATAAACATCACCACGATATAATAGAATACAACTCAGTTTCAATTATCATTTCGTCTAACCATTTAACCTTCTGTTCGATTCAGTCGCTAGTATGTGTAACGGAAGAACAGTTACCTGGTGAGTATAACTATATAAACATAATCGAATACAACCCAGATACGATGATTGTTCAATCTATCCATTTGACCTTCTGCTCGATTCGGTCGCTTGTATGTGAAAACGAAAGAACAGTTACCTGGTGAGTATTTCTATATAAACATCACCACGATATAATAGAATACAACTCAGTTACAATTATCGTTTCGTCTAACCATTTAACCTTCTGTTCGATTCAGTCGCTAGTATGTGTAACGGAAGTACCGTCACCTGGTTAGTATCACTTTATATACAGTATTGCGATATAATTGGATACCACCAGATACATTGATTGTTCAGACTATCCATTCAACTTTCTGTTCGTTTCGGTCGCTCGTATGTAAAACGGGAATACCGTCACCTAGTGTGTATAACTATATACACAGCATAACATCATAATCGAATACAACCCATATACTATCCATTCAACCTTCTGTTCGATTCGGTTGCTCGTATGTATAACGGAAGAACAGTAACCTGGTGAGTATTTCTAAATAAACATCACCACGATATAATAGAATACAACTCAGTTACAATTATCGTTTCGTCTAACCATTTAACCTTCTGTTCGATTCAGTCGCTAGTATGTGTAACGGAAGTACCGTCACCTGGTATGTATCACTATATATACAGTATTGCGATATAATCGGATACCACCCTGATACATTGATCGTTCAGACTATCCATTCAACTTTCTGTTCGTTTCGGTCGCTAGTATGTAAAACAAGAATACCGTCACCTAGTGTGTATAACTATATACACAGCATAACATCATAATCGAATACAACCCATATACTATCCATTCAACCTTCTGTTCAATTCAGTCGCTCGTATGTGTAACGGAAAAACAGTTACCTGGTGAGTATAACTATATGAACATAATCGAATACAACCCAGATACGATGATTGTTCAATCTATCCATTTGACCTTCTGCTCGATTCGGTCGCTTGTATGTGAAAACGAAAGAACAGTTACCTGGTGAGTATTTCTATATAAACATCACCACGATATAATCGAATACAACTCAGATACAATTATCGTTTCGTCTAACCATTTAACCTTCTGTTCGATTCAGTCGCTAGTATGTGCAACGGAAGAACAGTTACCTGGTGAGTATAACTATATAAACATTATCGAATACAACCCAGATACGATGATTGTTCAATCTATTTATTCAACCCCCTGCTCGATTCGGTCGCTTGTATGTAAAACGGAAGAACAGTTACCTGGTGAGTATTGCTATATGAACATCATCACGATATCATCGAATACAACTCAGATACAATTATCGTTTTGTCTAACCATTTAACCTTCTGTTCGATTCAGTCGCTAGTATGTGTAACGGAAGTACCGTCACCTGGTAAGAATCACTATATATACAGTATTGCGATATAATCGGATACCACCCAGATACATTGATTGTTCAGACTATCCATTCAACTTTCTGTTCGTTTCGGTCGCTCGTATGTGAAACGGGAATACCGTCACCTAGTGTGTATAACTATATACACATCATAACATCATAATCGAATACAACCCATATACTATCCATTCAACCTTCTGTTCGATTCGGTTGCTCGTATGTATAACGGAAGAACAGTAACCTGGTGAGTGTTTCTATATAAACATCACCACGATATAATAGAATACAACTCAGTTTCAATTATCGTTTCGTCTAACCATTTAACCTTCTGTTCGATTCAGTCGCTAGTATGTGTAACGGAAGTACCGTCACCTGGTATGTATCACTATATATACAGTATTGCGATATAATCGGATACCACCCTGATACATTGATTGTTCAGACTATCCATTCAACTTTCTGTTCGTTTCGGTCGCTCGTATGTAAAACAAGAATACCGTCACCTAGTGTGTATAACTATATACACAGCATAACATCATAATCGAATACAACCCATATACTATCCATTCAACCTTCTGTTCAATTCAGTCGCTCGTATGTGTAACGGAAGAACAGTTACCTGGTGAGTATAACTATATAAACATAATCGAATACAACCCAGATACGATGATTGTTCAATCTATCCATTTGACCTTCTGCTCGATTCGGTCGCTCGTATGTGAAAACGAAAGAACAGTTACCTGGTGAGTATTTCTATATAAACATCACCACGATATAATCGAATACAACTCAGTTTCAATTATCGTTTCGTCTAACCATTTAACCTTCTGTTCGATTCAGTCGCTAGTATGTGTAACGGAAGAACAGTTACCTGGTGAGTATAACTATATAAACATAATCGAATACAACCCAGATACGATGATTGTTCAATCTATCCATTTGACCTTCTGCTCGATTCGGTCGCTTGTATGTGAAAACGAAAGAACAGTTACCTGGTGAGTATTTCTATATAAACATTACCACGATATAATCGAATACAACTCAGATACAATTATCGTTTCGTCTAACCATTTAACCTTCTGTTCGATTCAGTCGCTAGTATGTGTAACGGAAGAACAGTTACCTGGTGAGTATAACTATATAATTATTATCGAATACAACCCAGATACGATGATTGTTCAATCTATCTATTCAACCTCCTGCTCGATTCGGTCGCTTGTATGTAAAACGGAAGAACAGTTACCTGGTGAGTATTGCTATATAAACATCATCACGATATCATCGAATACAACTCAGATACAATTATCGTTTTGTCTAACCATTTAACCTTCTGTTCGATTCAGTCGCTAGTATGTGTAACGGAAGTACCGTCACCTGGTAAGTATCACTATATATACAGTATTGCGATATAATCGGATACCACCCAGATACATTGATTGTTCAGACTATCCATTCAACTTTCTGTTCGTTTCGGTCGCTCGTATGTGAAACGGGAATACCGTCACCTAGTGTGTATAACTATATACACAGCATAACATCATAATCAAATACAACCCATATACCATCCATTCAACCTTCTGTTCGATTCGGTCGCTCGTATGTATAACGGAAGAACAGTAACCTGGTGAGTATTTCTATATAAACATCACCACGATATAATAGAATACAACTCAGTTACAATTATCGTTTCGTCTAACCATTTAACCTTCTGTTCGATTCAGTCGCTAGTATGTGTAACGGAAGTACCGTCACCTGGTATGTATCACTATATATACAGTATTGCGATATAATCGGATACCACCCTGATACATTGATTGTTCAGACTATCCAATCAACTTTCTGTTCGTTTCGGTGGCTCGTATGTAAAACAAGAATACCGTCACCTAGTGTGTATAACTATATACACAGCATAACATCATAATCGAATACAACCCATATACTATCCATTCAACCTTCTGTTCAATTCAGTCGCTCGTATGTGTAACGGAAGAACAGTTACCTGGTGAGTATAACTATATAAACATAATCGAATACAACCCAGATACGATGATTGTTCAATCTATCCATTTGACCTTCTGCTCGATTCGGTTGCTTGTATGTGAAAACGAAAGAACAGTTACCTGGTGAGTATTTCTATATAAACATCACCACGATATAATCGAATACAACTCAGTTTCAATTATCGTTTCGTCTAACCATTTAACCTTCTGTTCGATTCAGTCGCTAGTATGTGTAACGGAAGAACAGTTACCTGGTGAGTATAACTATATAAACATAATCGAATACAACCCAGATACGATGATTGTTCAATCTATCCATTTGACCTTCTGCTCGATTCGGTCACTTGTATGTGAAAACGAAAGAACAGTTACCTGGTGAGTATTTCTATATAAACATCACCACGATATAATCGAATACAACTCAGATACAATTATCGTTTCGTCTAACCATTTAACCTTCTGTTCGATTCAGTCGCTAGTATGTGTAAAGGAAGAACAGTTACCTGGTGAGTATAACTATATAAACATTATCGAATACAACCCAGATACGATGATTGTTCAATCTATCTATTCAACCTCCTGCTCGATTCGGTCGCTTGTATGTAAAACGGAAGAACAGTTACCTGGTGAGTATTTCTATATAAACATCACCACGATATAATCGAATACAACTCAGTTTCAATTATCGTTTCGTCTAACCATTTAACCTTCTGTTCGATTCAGTCGCTAGTATGTGTAACGGAAGAACAGTTACCTGGTGAGTATAACTATATAAACATAATCGAATACAACCCAGATACGATGATTGTTCAATCTATCCATTTGACCTTCTGCTCGATTCGGTCGCTTGTATGTGAAAACGAAAGAACAGTAACCTGGTGAGTATTTCTATATAAACATCACCACGATATAATAGAATACAACTCAGATACAATTATCGTTTTGTCTAACCATTTAACCTTCTGTTCGATTCAGTCGCTAGTATGTGTAACGGAAGAACAGTTACCTGGTGAGTATAACTATATAAACATAATCGAATACAACCCAGATACGATGATTGTTCAATCTATCCATTTGACCTTCTGCTCGATTCGGTCGCTTGTATGTGAAAACGAAAGAACAGTTACCTGGTGAGTATTTCTATATAAACATTACCACGATATAATCGAATACAACTCAGATACAATTATCGTTTCGTCTAACCATTTAACCTTCTGTTCGATTCAGTCGCTAGTATGTGTAACGGAAGAACAGTTACCTGTGAGTATAACTATATAATTATTATCGAATACAACCCAGATACGATGATTGTTCAATCTATCTATTCAACCTCCTGCTCGATTCGGTCGCTTGTATGTAAAACGGAAGAACAGTTACCTGGTGAGTATTGCTATATAAACATCATCACGATATCATCGAATACAACTCAGATACAATTATCGTTTTGTCTAACCATTTAACCTTCTGTTCGATTCAGTCGCTAGTATGTGTAACGGAAGTACCGTCACCTGGTAAGTATCACTATATATACAGTATTGCGATATAATCGGATACCACCCAGATACATTGATTGTTCAGACTATCCATTCAACTTTCTGTTCGTTTCGGTCGCTCGTATGTGAAACGGGAATACCGTCACCTAGTGTGTATAACTATATACACAGCATAACATCATAATCAAATACAACCCATATACCATCCATTCAACCTTCTGTTCGATTCGGTCGCTCGTATGTATAACGGAAGAACAGTAACCTGGTGAGTATTTCTATATAAACATCACCACGATATAATGGAATACAACTCAGTTACAATTATCGTTTCGTCTAACCATTCAACCTTCTGTTCGATTCAGTCGCTAGTATGTGTAACGGAAGTACCGTCACCTGGTATGTATCACTATATATACAGTATTGCGATATAATCGGATACCACCCTGATACATTGATTGTTCAGACTATCCAATCAACTTTCTGTTCGTTTCGGTGGCTCGTATGTAAAACAAGAATACCGTCACCTAGTGTGTATAACTATATACACAGCATAACATCATAATCGAATACAACCCATATACTATCCATTCAACCTTCTGTTCAATTCAGTCGCTCGTATGTGTAACGGAAGAACAGTTACCTGGTGAGTATAACTATATAAACATAATCGAATACAACCCAGATACGATGATTGTTCAATCTATCCATTTGACCTTCTGCTCGATTCGGTTGCTTGTATGTGAAAACGAAAGAACAGTTACCTGGTGAGTATTTCTATATAAACATCACCACGATATAATCGAATACAACTCAGTTTCAATTATCGTTTCGTCTAACCATTTAACCTTCTGTTCGATTCAGTCGCTAGTATGTGTAACGGAAGAACAGTTACCTGGTGAGTATAACTATATAAACATAATCGAATACAACCCAGATACGATGATTGTTCAATCTATCCATTTGACCTTCTGCTCGATTTGGTCACTTGTATGTGAAAACGAAAGAACAGTTACCTGGTGAGTATTTCTATATAAACATCACCACGATATAATCGAATACAACTCAGATACAATTATCGTTTCGTCTAACCATTTAACCTTCTGTTCGATTCAGTCGCTAGTATGTGTAAAGGAAGAACAGTTACCTGGTGAGTATAACTATATAAACATTATCGAATACAACCCAGATACGATGATTGTTCAATCTATCTATTCAACCTCCTGCTCGATTCGGTCGCTTGTATGTAAAACGGAAGAACAGTTACCTGGTGAGTATTTCTATATAAACATCACCACGATATAATCGAATACAACTCAGTTTCAATTATCGTTTCGTCTAACCATTTAACCTTCTGTTCGATTCAGTCGCTAGTATGTGTAACGGAAGAACAGTTACCTGGTGAGTATAACTATATAAACATAATCGAATACAACCCAGATACGATGATTGTTCAATCTATCCATTTGACCTTCTGCTCGATTCGGTCGCTTGTATGTGAAAACGAAAGAACAGTAACCTGGTGAGTATTTCTATATAAACATCACCACGATATAATAGAATACAACTCAGTTACAATTATCGTTTCGTCTAACCATTTAACCTTCTGTTCGATTCAGTCGCTAGTATGTGTAACGGAAGTACCGTCACCTGGTTAGTATCACTTTATATACAGTATTGCGATATAATTGGATACCACCAGATACATTGATTGTTCAGACTATCCATTCAACTTTCTGTTCGTTTCGGTCGCTCGTATGTAAAACGGGAATACCGTCACCTAGTGTGTATAACTATATACACAGCATAACATCATAATCGAATACAACCCATATACTATCCATTCTACCTTCTGTTCGATTCGGTTGCTCGTATGTATAACGGAAGAACAGTAACCTGGTGAGTATTTCTAAATAAACATCACCACGATATAATAGAATACAACTCAGTTACAATTATCGTTTCGTCTAATCATTTAACCTTCTGTTCGATTCAGTCGCTAGTATGTGTAACGGAAGTACCGTCACCTGGTATGTATCACTATATATACAGTATTGCGATATAATCGGATACCACCCTGATACATTGATCGTTCAGACTATCCATTCAACTTTCTGTTCGTTTCGGTCGCTCGTATGTGAAACAAGAATACCGTCACCTAGTGTGTATAACTATATACACAGCATAACATCATAATCGAATACAACCCATATACTATCCATTCAACCTTCTGTTCAATTCAGTCGCTCGTATGTGTAACGGAAAAACAGTTACCTGGTGAGTATAACTATATATACATAATCGAATACAACCCAGATACGATGATTGTTCAATCTATCCATTTGACCTTCTGCTCGATTTGGTCGCTTGTATGTGAAAACGAAAGAACAGTTACCTGGTGAGTATTTCTATATAAACATCACCACGATATAATCGAATACAACTCAGATACAATTATCGTTTCGTCTAATCATTTAACCTTCTGTTCGATTCAGTCGCTAGTATGTGCAACGGAAGAACAGTTACCTGGTGAGTATAACTATATAAACATTATCGAATACAACCCAGATACGATGATTGTTCAATCTATTTATTCAACCTCCTGCTCGATTCGGTCGCTTGTATGTAAAACGGAAGAACAGTTACCTGGTGAGTATTGCTATATGAACATCATCACGATATCATCGAATACAACTCAGATACAATTATCGTTTTGTCTAACCATTTAACCTTCTGTTCGATTCAGTCGCTAGTATGTGTAACGGAAGTACCGTCACCTGGTAAGTATCACTATATATACAGTATTGCGATATAATCGGATACCACCCAGATACATTGATTGTTCAGACTATCCATTCAACTTTCTGTTCGTTTCGGTCGCTCGTATGTGAAACGGGAATACCGTCACCTAGTGTGTATAACTATATACACATCATAACATCATAATCGAATACAACCCATATACTATCCATTCAACCTTCTGTTCGATTCGGTTGCTCGTATGTATAACGGAAGAACAGTAACCTGGTGAGTGTTTCTATATAAACATCACCACGATATAATAGAATACAACTCAGTTTCAATTATCGTTTCGTCTAACCATTTAACCTTCTGTTCGATTCAGTCGCTAGTATGTGTAACGGAAGTACCGTCACCTGGTATGTATCACTATATATAGAGTATTGCGATATAATCGGATACCACCCTGATACATTGATTGTTCAGACTATCCATTCAACTTTCTGTTCGTTTCGGTCGCTCGTATGTAAAACAAGAATACCGTCACCTAGTGTGTATAACTATATACACAGCATAACATCATAATCGAATACAACCCATATACTATCCATTCAACCTTCTGTTCAATTCAGTCGCTCGTATGTGTAACGGAAGAACAGTTACCTGGTGAGTATAACTATATAAACATTATCGAATACAACCCAGATACGATGATTGTTCAATCTATCTATTCAACCTCCTGCTCGATTCGGTCGCTTGTATGTAAAACGGAAGAACAGTTACCTGGTGAGTATTTCTATATAAACATCACCACGATATAATCGAATACAACTCAGTTTCAATTATCGTTTCGTCTAACCATTTAACCTTCTGTTCGATTCAGTCGCTAGTATGTGTAACGGAAGAACAGTTACCTGGTGAGTATAACTATATAAACATAATCGAATACAACCCAGATACGATGATTGTTCAATCTATCTATTTGACCTTCTGCTCGATTCGGTCGCTTGTATGTGAAAACGAAAGAACAGTAACCTGGTGAGTATTTCTATATAAACATCACCACGATATAATAGAATACAACTCAGTTACAATTATCGTTTCGTCTAACCATTTAACCTTCTGTTCGATTCAGTCGCTAGTATGTGTAACGGAAGTACCGTCACCTGGTTAGTATCACTTTGTATACAGTATTGCGATATAATTGGATACCACCAGATACATTGATTGTTCAGACTATCCATTCAACTTTGTTTCGGTCGCTCGTATGTAAAACGGGAATACCGTCACCTAGTGTGTATAACTATATACACAGCATAACATCATAATCGAATACAACCCATATACTATCCATTCTACCTTCTGTTCGATTCGGTTGCTCGTATGTATAACGGAAGAACAGTAACCTGGTGAGTATTTCTAAATAAACATCACCACGATATGATAGAATAAAACTCAGTTACAATTATCGTTTCGTCTAATCATTTAACCTTCTGTTCGATTCAGTCGCTAGTATGTGTAACGGAAGTACCGTCACCTGGTATGTATCACTATATATACAGTATTGCGATATAATCGGATACCACCCTGATACATTGATCGTTCAGACTATCCATTCAACTTTCTGTTCGTTTCGGTCGCTCGTATGTGAAACAAGAATACCGTCACCTAGTGTGTATAACTATATACACAGCATAACATCATAATCGAATACAACCCATATACTATCCATTCAACCTTCTGTTCAATTCAGTCGCTCGTATGTGTAACGGAAAAACAGTTACCTGGTGAGTATAACTATATGAACATAATCGAATACAACCCAGATACGATGATTGTTCAATCTATCCATTTGACCTTCTGCTCGATTCGGTCGCTTGTATGTGAAAACGAAAGAACAGTTACCTGGTGAGTATTTCTATATAAACATCACCACGATATAATCGAATACAACTCAGATACAATTATCGTTTCGTCTAATCATTTAACCTTCTGTTCGATTCAGTCGCTAGTATGTGCAACGGAAGAACAGTTACCTGGTGAGTATAACTATATAAACATTATCGAATACAACCCAGATACGATGATTGTTCAATCTATTTATTCAACCTCCTGCTCGATTCGGTCGCTTGTATGTTAAACGGAAGAACAGTTACCTGGTGAGTATTGCTATATGAACATCATCACGATATCATCGAATACAACTCAGATACAATTATCGTTTTGTCTAACCATTTAACCTTCTGTTCGATTCAGTCGCTAGTATGTGTAACGGAAGTACCGTCACCTGGTAAGTATCACTATATATACAGTATTGCGATATAATCGGATACCACCCAGATACATTGATTGTTCAGACTATCCATTCAACTTTCTGTTCGTTTCGGTCGCTCGTATGTGAAACGGGAATACCGTCACCTAGTGTGTATAACTATATACACATCATAACATCATAATCGAATACAACCCATATACTATCCATTCAACCTCCTGTTCGATTCGGTTGCTCGTATGTATAACGGAAGAACAGTAACCTGGTGAGTGTTTCTATATAAACATCACCACGATATAATAGAATACAACTCAGTTTCAATTATCGTTTCGTCTAACCATTTAACCTTCTGTTCGATTCAGTCGCTAGTATGTGTAACGGAAGTACCGTCACCTGGTATGTATCACTATATATAGAGTATTGCGATATAATCGGATACCACCCTGATACATTGATTGTTCAGACTATCCATTCAACTTTCTGTTCGTTTCGGTCGCTCGTATGTAAAACAAGAATACCGTCACCTAGTGTGTATAACTATATACACAGCATAACATCATAATTGAATACAACCCATATACTATCCATTCAACCTTCTGTTCAATTCAGTCGCTCGTATGTGTAACGGAAGAACAGTTACCTGGTGAGTATAACTATATAAACATAATCGAATACAACCCAGATACGATGATTGTTCAATCTATCCATTTGACCTTCTGCTCGATTCGGTCGCTTGTATGTGAAAACGAAAGAACAGTTACCTGGTGAGTATTTCTATATAAACATCACCACGATATAATCGAATACAACTCAGTTTCAATTATCGTTTCGTCTAACCATTTAACCTTCTGTTCGATTCAGTCGCTAGTATGTGTAACGGAAGAACAGTTACCTGGTGAGTATAACTATATAAACATAATCGAATACAACCCAGATACGATGATTGTTCAATCTATCCATTTGACCTTCTGCTCGATTCGGTCGCTTGTATGTGAAAACGAAAGAACAGTTACCTGGTGAGTATTTCTATATGAACATTACCACGATATAATCGAAAACAACTCAGATACAATAATCGTTTCGTCTAACCATTTAACCTTCTGTTCGATTCAGTCGCTAGTATGTGTAACGGAAGAACAGTTACCTGATGAGTATAACTATATAATTATTATCGAATACAACCCAGATACGATGATTGTTCAATCTATCTATTCAACCTCCTGCTCGATTCGGTCGCTTGTATGTAAAACGGAAGAACAGTTACCTGGTGAGTATTGCTATATAAACATCATCACGATATCATCGAATTCAACTCAGATACAATTATCGTTTTGTCTAACCATTTAATCTTCTGTTCGATTCAGTCGCTAGTATGTGTAACGGAAGTACCGTCACCTGGTAAGTATCACTATATATACAGTATTGCGATATAATCGGATATCACCCAGATACATTGATTGTTCAGACTATCCATTCAACTTTCTGTTCGTTTCGGTCGCTCGTATGTGAAACGGGAATACCGTCACCTAGTGTGTATAACTATATACACAGCATAACATCATAATCAAATACAACCCATATACCATCCATTCAACCTTCTGTTCGATTCGGTCGCTCGTATGTATAACGGAAGAACAGTAACCTGGTGAGTATTTCTATATAAACATCACCACGATATAATAGAATACAACTCAGTTTCAATTATCGTTTCGTCTAACCATTTAACCTTCTGTTCGATTCAGTCGCTAGTATGTGTAACGGAAGAACAGTTACCTGGTGAGTATAACTATATAAACATAATCGAATACAACCCAGATACGATGATTGTTCAATCTATCCATTTGACCTTCTGCTCGATTCGGTCGCTTGTATGTGGAAACGAAAGAACAGTAACCTGGTGAGTATTTCTATATAAACATCACCACGATATAATAGAGTACAACTCAGTTACAATTATCGTTTCGTCTAACCATTTAACCTTCTGTTCGATTCAGTCGCTAGTATGTGTAACGGAAGTACCGTCACCTGGTTAGTATCACTATATATACAGTATTGCGATATAATCGGATACCACCCAGATACATTGATTGTTCAGACTATCCATTCAACTTTCTGTTCGTTTCGGTCGCTCGTATGTGAAACGGGAATACCGTCACCTAGTGTGTATAACTATATACACAGCATAACATCATAATCAAATACAACCCATATACTATCCATTCAACCTTCTGTTCAATTCAGTCGCTCGTATGTGTAACGGAAGAACAGTTACATGGTGAGTGTTTCTATATAAACATCACCACGATATAATAGAATACAACTCAGTTACAATTATCGTTTCGTCTAACCATTTAACCTTCTGTTCGATTCAGTCGCTAGTATGTGTAACGGAAGTACCGTCACCTGGTTAGTATCACTTTATATACAGTATTGCGATATAATTGGATACCACCAGATACATTGATTGTTCAGACTATCCATTCAACTTTCTGTTCGTTTCGGTCGCTCGTATGTAAAACGGGAATACCGTCACCTAGTGTGTATAACTATATACACAGCATAACATCATAATCGAATACAACCCATATACTATCCATTCTACCTTCTGTTCGATTCGGTTGCTCGTATGTATAACGGAAGAACAGTAACCTGGTGAGTATTTCTAAATAAAAATCACCACGATATAATAGAATACAACTCAGTTACAATTATCGTTTCGTCTAATCATTTAACCTTCTGTTCGATTCAGTCGCTAGTATGTGTAACGGAAGTACCGTCACCTGGTATGTATCACTATATATACAGTATTGCGATATAATCGGATACCACCCTGATACATTGATCGTTCAGACTATCCATTCAACTTTCTGTTCGTTTCGGTCGCTCGTATGTGAAACAAGAATACCGTCACCTAGTGTGTATAACTATATACACAGCATAACATCATAATCGAATACAACCCATATACTATCCATTCAACCTTCTGTTCAATTCAGTCGCTCGTATGTGTAACGGAAAAACAGTTACCTGGTGAGTATAACTATATGAACATAATCGAATACAACCCAGATACGATGATTGTTCAATCTATCCATTTGACCTTCTGCTCGATTCGGTCGCTTGTATGTGAAAACGAAAGAACAGTTACCTGGTGAGTATTTCTATATAAACATCACCACGATATAATCGAATACAACTCAGATACAATTATCGTTTCGTCTAATCATTTAACCTTCTGTTCGATTCAGTCGCTAGTATGTGCAACGGAAGAACAGTTACCTGGTGAGTATAACTATATAAACATTATCGAATACAACCCAGATACTATGATTGTTCAATCTATTTATTCAACCTCCTGCTCGATTCGGTCGCTTGTATGTAAAACGGAAGAACAGTTACCTGGTGAGTATTGCTATATGAACATCATCACGATATCATCGAATACAACTCAGATACAATTATCGTTTTGTCTAACCATTTAACCTTCTGTTCGATTCAGTCGCTAGTATGTGTGACGGAAGTACCGTCACCTGGTAAGTATCACTATATATACAGTATTGCGATATAATCGGATACCACCCAGATACATTGATTGTTCAGACTATCCATTCAACTTTCTGTTCGTTTCGGTCGCTCGTATGTGAAACGGGAATACCGTCACCTAGTGTGTATAACTATATACACATCATAACATCATAATCGAATACAACCCATATACTATCCATTCAACCTTCTGTTCGATTCGGTTGCTCGTATGTATAACGGAAGAACAGTAACCTGGTGAGTGTTTCTATATAAACATCACCACGATATAATAGAATACAACTCAGTTTCAATTATCGTTTCGTCTAACCATTTAACCTTCTGTTCGATTCAGTCGCTAGTATGTGTAACGGAAGTACCGTCACCTGGTATGTATCACTATATATACAGTATTGCGATATAATCGGATACCACCCTGATACATTGATTGTTCAGACTATCCATTCAACTTTCTGTTCGTTTCGGTCGCTCGTATGTAAAACAAGAATACCGTCACCTAGTGTGTATAACTATATACACAGCATAACATCATAATCGAATACAACCCATATACTATCCATTCAACCTTCTGTTCAATTCAGTCGCTCGTATGTGTAACGGAAGAACAGTTACCTGGTGAGTATAACTATATAAACATAATCGAATACAACCCAGATACGATGATTGTTCAATCTATCCATTTGACCTTCTGCTCGATTCGGTCGCTTGTATGTGAAAACGAAAGAACAGTTACCTGGTGAGTATTTCTATATAAACATCACCACGATATAATCGAATACAACTCAGTTTCAATTATCGTTTCGTCTAACCATTTAACCTTCTGTTCGATTCAGTCGCTAGTATGTGTAACGGAAGAACAGTTACCTGGTGAGTATAACTATATAAACATAATCGAATACAACCCAGATACGATGATTGTTCAATCTATCCATTTGACCTTCTGCTCGATTCGGTCGCTTGTATGTGAAAACGAAAGAACAGTTACCTGGTGAGTATTTCTATATAAACATTACCACGATATAATCGAATACAACTCAGATACAATAATCGTTTCGTCTAACCATTTAACCTTCTGTTCGATTCAGTCGCTAGTATGTGTAACGGAAGAACAGTTACCTGATGAGTATAACTATATAATTATTATCGAATACAACCCAGATACGATGATTGTTCAATCTATCTATTCAACCTCCTGCTCGATTCGGTCGCTTGTATGTAAAACGGAAGAACAGTTACCTGGTGAGTATTGCTATATAAACATCATCACGATATCATCGAATTCAACTCAGATACAATTATCGTTTTGTCTAACCATTTAATCTTCTGTTCGATTCAGTCGCTAGTATGTGTAACGGAAGTACCGTCACCTGGTAAGTATCACTATATATACAGTATTGCGATATAATCGGATACCACCCAGATACATTGATTGTTCAGACTATCCATTCAACTTTCTGTTCGTTTCGGTCGCTCGTATGTGAAACGGGAATACCGTCACCTAGTGTGTATAACTATATACACAGCATAACATCATAATCAAATACAACCCATATACCATCCATTCAACCTTCTGTTCGATTCGGTCGCTCGTATGTATAACGGAAGAACAGTAACCTGGTGAGTATTTCTATATAAACATCACCACGATATAATAGAATACAACTCAGTTTCAATTATCGTTTCGTCTAACCATTTAACCTTCTGTTCGATTCAGTCGCTAGTATGTGTAACGGAAGAACAGTTACCTGGTGAGTATAACTATATAAACATAATCGAATACAACCCAGATACGATGATTGTTCAATCTATCCATTTGACCTTCTGCTCGATTCGGTCGCTTGTATGTGGAAACGAAAGAACAGTAACCTGGTGAGTATTTCTATATAAACATCACCACGATATAATAGAGTACAACTCAGTTACAATTATCGTTTCGACTAACCATTTAACCTTCTGTTCGATTCAGTCGCTAGTATGTGTAACGGAAGTACCGTCACCTGGTTAGTATCACTATATATACAGTATTGCGATATAATCGGATACCACCCATATACATTGATTGTTCAGACTATCCATTCAACTTTCTGTTCGTTTCGGTCGCTCGTATGTGAAACGGGAATACCGTCACCTAGTGTGTATAACTATATACACAGCATAACATCATAATCAAATACAACCCATATACTATCCATTCAACCTTCTGTTCAATTCAGTCGCTCGTATGTGTAACGGAAGAACAGTTACATGGTGAGTGTTTCTATATAAACATCACCACGATATAATAGAATACAACTCAGTTTCAATTATCGTTTCGTCTAACCATTTAACCTTCTGTTCGATTCAGTCGCTAGTATGTGTAACGGAAGTACCGTCACCTGGTATGTATCACTATATATACAGTATTGCGATATAATCGGATACCACCCTGATACATTGATTGTTCAGACTATCCATTCAACTTTCTGTTCGTTTCGGTCGCTCGTATGTAAAACAAGAATACCGTCACCTAGTGTGTATAACTATATACACAGCATAACATCATAATCGATTACAACCCATATACTATCCATTCAACCTTCTGTTCAATTCAGTCGCTCGTATGTGTAACGGAAGAACAGTTACCTGGTGAGTATAACTATATAAACATAATCGAATACAACCCAGATACGATGATTGTTCAATCTATCCATTTGACCTTCTGCTCGATTCGGTCGCTTGTATGTGAAAACGAAAGAACAGTTACCTGGTGAGTATTTCTATATAAACATCACCACGATATAATCGAATACAACTCAGTTTCAATTATCGTTTCGTCTAACCATTTAACCTTCTGTTCGATTCAGTCGCTAGTATGTGTAACGGAAGAACAGTTACCTGGTGAGTATAACTATATAAACATAATCGAATACAACCCAGATACGATGATTGTTCAATCTATCCATTTGACCTTCTGCTCGATTCGGTCGCTTGTATGTGAAAACGAAAGAACAGTTACCTGGTGAGTATTTCTATATAAACATTACCACGATATAATCGAATACAACTCAGATACAATAATCGTTTCGTCTAACCATTTAACCTTCTGTTCGATTCAGTCGCTAGTATGTGTAACGGAAGAACAGTTACCTGATGAGTATAACTATATAATTATTATCGAATACAACCCAGATACGATGATTGTTCAATCTATCTATTCAACCTCCTGCTCGATTCGGTCGCTTGTATGTAAAACGGAAGAACAGTTACCTGGTGAGTATTGCTATATAAACATCATCACGATATCATCGAATTCAACTCAGATACAATTATCGTTTTGTCTAACCATTTAATCTTCTGTTCGATTCAGTCGCTAGTATGTGTAACGGAAGTACCGTCACCTGGTAAGTATCACTATATATACAGTATTGCGATATAATCGGATACCACCCAGATACATTGATTGTTCAGACTATCCATTCAACTTTCTGTTCGTTTCGGTCGCTCGTATGTGAAACGGGAATACCGTCACCTAGTGTGTATAACTATATACACAGCATAACATCATAATCAAATACAACCCATATACCATCCATTCAACCTTCTGTTCGATTCGGTCGCTCGTATGTATAACGGAAGAACAGTAACCTGGTGAGTATTTCTATATAAACATCACCACGATATAATAGAATACAACTCAGTTTCAATTATCGTTTCGTCTAACCATTTAACCTTCTGTTCGATTCAGTCGCTAGTATGTGTAACGGAAGAACAGTTACCTGGTGAGTATAACTATATAAACATAATCGAATACAACCCAGATACGATGATTGTTCAATCTATCCATTTGACCTTCTGCTCGATTCGGTCGCTTGTATGTGGAAACGAAAGAACAGTAACCTGGTGAGTATTTCTATATAAACATCACCACGATATAATAGAGTACAACTCAGTTACAATTATCGTTTCGTCTAACCATTTAACCTTCTGTTCGATTCAGTCGCTAGTATGTGTAACGGAAGTACCGTCACCTGGTTAGTATCACTATATATACAGTATTGCGATATAATCGGATACCACCCAGATACATTGATTGTTCAGACTATCCATTCAACTTTCTGTTCGTTTCGGTCGCTCGTATGTGAAACGGGAATACCGTCACCTAGTGTGTATAACTATATACACAGCATAACATCATAATCAAATACAACCCATATACTATCCATTCAACCTTCTGTTCAATTCAGTCGCTCGTATGTGTAACGGAAGAACAGTTACATGGTGAGTATAACTATATAAACATAATCGAATACAACCCAGATACGATGATTGTTCAATCTATCCATTTGACCTTCTGCTCGATTCGGTCGCTTGTATGTGAAAACGAAAGAACAGTAACCTGGTGAGTATTTCTATATAAACATCACCACGATATAATCGAATACAACTCAGATACAATTATCGTTTCGTCTAACCATTTAACCTTCTGTTCGATTCAGTCGCTAGTATGTGTAACGGAAGAACAGTTACCTGGTGAGTATAACTATATAAACATTATCGAATACAACCCAGATACGATGATTGTTCAATCTATCTATTCAACCTCCTGCTCGATTCGGTCGCTTGTATGTAAAACGGAAGAACAGTTACCTGGTGAGTATTGCTTTATAAACATCATCACGATATCATCGAATACAACTCAGATACAATTATCGTTTTGTCTAACCATTTAACCTTCTGTTCGATTCAGTCGCTAGTATGTGTAACGGAAGTACCGTCACCTGGTAAGTATCACTATATATACAGTATTGCGATATAATCGGATACCACCCAGATACATTGATTGTTCAGACTATCCATTCAACTTTCTGTTCGTTTCGGTAACTCGTATGTGAAACGGGAATACCGTCACCTAGTGTGTATAACTATAAACACAGCATAACATCATAATCGAATACAACCCATATACCATCCATTCAACCTTCTGTTCGATTCGGTTGCTCGTATGTATAACGGAAGAACAGTAACCTGGTGAGTATTTCTATATAAACATCACCACGATATAATAGAATACAACTCAGTTTCAATTATCGTTTCGTCTAACCATTTAACCTTCTGTTCGATTCAGTCGCTAGTATGTGTAACGGAAGAACAGTTACCTGGTGAGTATAACTATATAAACATAATCGAATACAACCCAGATACGATGATTGTTCAATCTATCCATTTGACCTTCTGCTCGATTCGGTCGCTTGTATGTGGAAACGAAAGAACAGTAACCTGGTGAGTATTTCTATATAAACATCACCACGATATAATAGAATACAACTCAGTTACAATTATCGTTTCGTCTAACCATTTAACCTTCTGTTCGATTCAGTCGCTAGTATGTGTAACGGAAGTACCGTCACCTGGTTAGTATCACTATATATACAGTATTGCGATATAATCGGATACCACCCAGATACATTGATTGTTCAGACTATACATTCAACTTTCTGTTCGTTTCGGTCGCTCGTATGTAAAACGGGAATACCGTCACCTAGTGTGTATAACTATATACACAGCATAACATCATAATCGAATACAACCCATATACTATCCATTCAACCTTCTGTTCGATTCGGTTGCTCGTATGTATAACGGAAGAACAGTAACCTGGTGAGTATTTCTATATAAACATCACCACGATATAATAGAATACAACTCAGTTACAATTATCGTTTCGTCTAACCATTTAACCTTCTGTTCGATTCAGTCGCTAGTATGTGTAACGGAAGTACCGTCACCTGGTATGTATCACTATATATACAGTATTGCGATATAATCAGATACCACCCTGATACATTGATTGTTCAGACTCTCCATTCAACTTTCTGTTCGTTTCGGTTGCTCGTATGTAAAACAAGAATACCGTCACCTAGTGTGTATAACTATATACACAGCATAACATCATAATCGAATACAACCCATATACTATCCATTCAACCTTCTGTTCAATTCAGTCGCTCGTATGTGTAACGGAAGAACAGTTACCTGGTGAGTATAACTATATAAACATAATCGAATACAACCCAGATACGATGATTGTTCAATCTATCCATTTGACCTTCTGCTCGATTCGGTCGCTTGTATGTGAAAACGAAAGAACAGTTACCTGGTGAGTATTTCTATATAAACATCACCACGATATAATCTAATACAACTCAGTTTCAATTATCGTTTCGTCTAACCATTTAACCTTCTGTTCGATTCAGTCGCTAGTATGTGTAACGGAAGAACAGTTACCTGGTGAGTATAACTATATAAACATAATCGAATACAACCCAGATACGATGATTGTTCAATCTATCCATTTGACCTTCTGCTCGATTCGGTCGCTCGTATGTGAAAACGAAAGAACAGTCACCTGGTGAGTATTTCTATATAAACATTACCACGATATAATCGAATACAACTCAGATACAATTATCGTTTCGTCTAACCATTTAACCTTCTGTTCGATTCAGTCGCTAGTATGTGTAACGGAAGAACAGTTACCTGGTGAATACAACTATATAAACATTATCGAATACAACCCAGATACGATGATTGTTCAATCTATCCATTTGACCTTCTGCTCGATTCGGTCGCTTGTATGTGGAAACGAAAGAACAGTAACCTGGTGAGTATTTCTATTTAAACATCACCACGATATAATAGAATACAACTCAGTTACAATTATCGTTTCGTCTAACCATTTAACCTTCTGTTCGATTCAGTCGCTAGCATGTGTAACGGAAGTACCGTCACCTGGTTAGTATCACTATATATACAGTATTGCGATATAATCGGATACCACCCAGATACATTGATTGTTCAGACTATCCATTCAACTTTCTGTTCTTTTCGGTCGCTCGTATGTAAAACGGGAATACCGTCACCTAGTGTGTATAACTATATACACAGCATAACATCATAATCGAATACAACCCATATACTATCCATTCAACCTTCTGTTCGATTCGGTTGCTCGTATGTATAACGGAAGAACAGTAACCAGGTGAGTATTTCTATATAAATATCACCACGATATAATAGAATACAACTCAGTTACAATTATCGTTTCGTCTAAACATTTAACCTTCTGTTCGATTCAGTCGCTAGTATGTGTAACGGAAGTACCGTCACCTTGTATGTATCACTATATATACAGTATTGCGATATAATCGGATACCACCCTGATACATTGATTGTTCAGACTATCCATTCAACTTTCTGTTCGTTTCGGTCGCTCGTATGTAAAACAAGAATACCGTCACCTAGTGTGTATAACTATATACACAGCATAACATCATAATCGAATACAACCCATATACTATCCATTCAACCTTCTGTTCAATTCAGTCGCTCGTATGTGTAACGGAAGAACAGTTACCTGGTGAGTATAACTATATAAACATAATCGAATACAACCCAGATACGATGATTGTTCAATCTATCCATTTGACCTTCTGCTCGATTCGGTCGCTTGTATGTGAAAACGAAAGAACAGTTACCTGGTGAGTATTTCTATATAAACATCACCACGATATAATCAAATACAACTCAGTTTCAATTATCGTTTCGTCTAACCATTTAACCTTCTGTTCGATTCAGTCGCTAGTATGTGTAACGGAAGTACCGTCACCTGGTAAGTATCACTATATATACAGTATTGCGATATAATCGGATACCACCCAGATACATTGATTGTTCAGACTATCCATTCAACTTTCTGTTCGTTTCGGTCGCTCGTATGTGAAACGGGAATACCGTCACCTAGTGTGTATAACTATATACACAGCATAACATCATAATCGAATACAACCCATATACCATCCATTCAACCTTCTGTTCGATTCGGTTGCTCGTATGTATAACGGAAGAACAGTAACCTGGTGAGTATTTCTATATAAACATCACCACGATATAATAGAATACAACTCAGTTTCAATTATCGTTTCGTCTAACCATTTAACCTTCTGTTCGATTCAGTCGCTAGTATGTGTAACGGAAGAACAGTTACCTGGTGAGTATAACTATATAAACATAATCGAATACAACCCAGATACGATGATTGTTCAATCTATCCATTTGACCTTCTGCTCGATTCGGTCGCTTGTATGTGGAAACGAAAGAACAGTAACCTGGTGAGTATTTCTATATAAACATCACCACGATATAATAGAATACAACTCAGTTACAATTATCGTTTCGTCTAACCATTTAACCTTCTGTTCGATTCAGTCGCTACTATGTGTAACGGAAGTACCGTCACCTGGTTAGTATCACTATATATACAGTATTGCGATATAATCGGATACCACCCTGATACATTGATTGTTCAGACTATCCATTCAACTTTCTGTTCGTTTCGGTCGCTCGTATGTAAAACAAGAATACCGTCACCTAGTGTGTATAACTATATACACAGCATAACATCATAATCGAATACAACCCATATACTATCCATTCAACCTTCTGTTCAATTCAGTCGCTCGTATGTGTAACGGAAGAACAGTTACCTGGTGAGTATAACTATATAAACATAATCGAATACAACCCAGATACGATGATTGTTCAATCTATCCATTTGACCTTCTGCTCGATTCGGTCGCTCGTATGTGAAAACGAAAGAACAGTCACCTGGTGAGTATTTCTATATAAACATTACCACGATATAATCGAATACAACTCAGATACAATTATCGTTTCGTCTAACCATTTAACCTTCTGTTCGATTCAGTCGCTAGTATGTGTAACGGAAGAACAGTTACCTGGTGAATACAACTATATAAACATTATCGAATACAACCCAGATACGATGATTGTTCAATCTATCCATTTGACCTTCTGCTCGATTCGGTCGCTTGTATGTGGAAACGAAAGAACAGTAACCTGGTGAGTATTTCTATTTAAACATCACCACGATATAATAGAATACAACTCAGTTACAATTATCGTTTCGTCTAACCATTTAACCTTCTGTTCGATTCAGTCGCTAGTATGTGTAACGGAAGTACCGTCATCTGGTTAGTATCACTATATATACAGTATTGCGATATAATCGGATACCACCCAGATACATTGATTGTTCAGACTATCCATTCAACTTTCTGTTCTTTTCGGTCGCTCGTATGTAAAACGGGAATACCGTCACCTAGTGTGTATAACTATATACACAGCATAACATCATAATCGAATACAACCCATATAATATCCATTCAACCTTCTGTTCGATACGGTTGCTCGTATGTATAACGGAAGAACAGTAACCAGGTGAGTATTTCTATATAAATATCACCACGATATAATGAAATACAACTCAGTTACAATTATCGTTTCGTCTAACCATTTAACCTTCTGTTCGATTCAGTCGCTAGTATGTGTAACGGAAGTACCGTCACCTTGTATGTATCACTATATATACAGTATTGCGATATAATCGGATACCACCCTGATACATTGATTGTTCAGACTATCCATTCAACTTTCTGTTCGTTTCGGTCGCTCGTATGTAAAACAAGAATACCGTCACCTAGTGTGTATAACTATATACACAGCATAACATCATAATCGAATACAACCCATATACTATTCATTCAACCTTCTGTTCAATTCAGTCGCTCGTATGTGTAACGGAAGAACAGTTACCTGGTGAGTATAACTATATAAACATAATCGAATACAACCCAGATACGATGATTGTTCAATCTATCCATTTGACCTTCTGCTCGATTCGGTCGCTTGTATGTGAAAACGAAAGAACAGTTACCTGGTGAGTATTTCTATATAAACATCACCACGATATAATCAAATACAACTCAGTTTCAATTATCGTTTCGTCTAACCATTTAACCTTCTGTTCGATTCAGTCGCTAGTATGTGTAACGGAAGTACCGTCACCTGGTAAGTATCACTATATATACAGTATTGCGATATAATCGGATACCACCCAGATACATTGATTGTTCAGACTATCCATTCAACTTTCTGTTCGTTTCGGTCGCTCGTATGTGAAACGGGAATACCGTCACCTAGTGTGTATAACTATATACACAGCATAACATCATAATCGAATACAACCCATATACCATCCATTCAACCTTATGTTCGATTCGGTTGCTCGTATGTATAACGGAAGAACAGTAACCTGGTGAGTATTTCTATATAAACATCACCACGATATAATAGAATACAACTCAGTTTCAATTATCGTTTCGTCTAACCATTTAACCTTCTGTTCGATTCAGTCGCTAGTATGTGTAACGGAAGAACAGTTACCTGGTGAGTATAACTATATAAACATAATCGAATACAACCCAGATACGATGATTGTTCAATCTATCCATTTGACCTTCTGCTCGATTCGGTCGCTTGTATGTGGAAACGAAAGAACAGTAACCTGGTGAGTATTTCTATATAAACATCACCACGATATAATAGAATACAACTCAGTTACAATTATCGTTTCGTCTAACCATTTAACCTTCTGTTCGATTCAGTCGCTACTATGTGTAACGGAAGTACCGTCACCTGGTTAGTATCACTATATATACAGTATTGCGATATAATCGGATACCACCCAGATACATTGATTGTTCAGACTATCCATTCAACTTTCTGTTCGTTTCGGTCGCTTTTATGTAAAACGGGAATACCGTCACCTAGTGTGTATAACTATATACACAGCATAACATCATAATCGAATACAACCCATATACTATCCATTCAACCTTCTGTTCGATTCGGTTTCTCGTATGTATATCGGAAGAACAGTAACCTGGTGAGTATTTCTATATAAACATCACCACGATATAATAGAATACAACTCAGTTACAATTATCGTTTCGTCTGACCATTTAACCTTCTGTTCGATTCAGTCGCTAGTATGTGTAACGGAAGTACCGTCACCTGGTATGTATCACTATATATACAGTATTGCGATATAATCGGATACCACCCTGATACATTGATTGTTCAGACTATCCATTCAACTTTCTGTTCGTTTCGGTCGCTCGTATGTAAAACAAGAATACCGTCACCTAGTGTGTATAACTATATACACAGCATAACATCATAATCGAATACAACCCATATACTATCCATTCAAACTTCTGTTCAATTCAGTCGCTCGTATGTGTAACGGAAGAACAGTTACCTAGTGAGTATAACTATATAAACATAATCGAATACAACCCAGATACGATGATTGTTCAATCTATCCATTTGACCTTCTGCTCGATTCGGTTGCTTGTATGTGAAAACGAAAGAACAGTTCCCTGGTGAGTATTTCTATATAAACATCACCACGATATAATCGAATACAACTCAGATACAATTATCGTTTCGTCTAACCATTTAACCTTCTGTTCGATTCAGTCGCTAGTATGTGTAACGGAAAAACAGTTACCTGGTGAGTATAACTATATGAACATTATCGAATACAACCCAGATACGATGATTGTTCAATCTATCTATTCAACCTCCTGCTCGATTCGGTCGCTTGTATGTAAAACGGAAGAACAGTTACCTGGTGAGTATTGCTATATAAACTTCATCACGATATCATCGAATACAACTCAGATACAATTATCGTTTTGTCTAACAATTTAACACCTTCTGTTCGATTCAGTCGCTAGTATGTGTAACGGAAGTACCGTCACCTGGTAAGTATCACTATATATACAGTATTGCGATATAATCGGATACCACCCAGATACATTGATTGTTCAGACTATCCATTCAACTTTCTGTTCGTTTCGGTCGCTCGTATGTGAAACGGGAATACCGTCACCTAGTGTGTATAACTATATACACAGCATAACATCATAATCGAATACAACCCATATACTATCCATTCAACCTTCTGTTCGATTCGGTTGCTCGTATGTATAACGGAAGAACAGTAACCTGGTGAGTATTTCTATATAAACATCACCACGATATAATAGAATACAACTCAGTTTCAATTATCGTTTCGTCTAACCATTTAACCTTCTGTTCGATTCAGTCGCTAGTATGTGTAACGGAAGAACAGTTACCTGGTGAGTATAACTATATAAACATAATCGAATACAACCCAGATACGATGATTGTTCAATCTATCCATTTGACCTTCTGCTCGATTCGGTCGCTTGTATGTGAAAACGAAAGAACAGTAACCTGGTGAGTATTTCTATATAAACATCACCACGATATAATAGAATACAACTCAGTTACAATTATCGTTTCGTCTAACCATTTACTTCTGTTCGATTCAGTCGCTAGTATGTGTAACGGAAGTACCGTCACCTGGTTAGTATCACTATATATACAGTATTGCGATATAATCGGATACCACCCAGATACATTGATTGTTCAGACTATCCATTCAACTTTCTGTTCGTTTCGGTCGCTGGTATGTAAAACGGGAATACTATCACCTAGTGTGTATAACTATATACACAGCATAACATCATAATCGAATACAACCCATATATTATCCATTCAACCTTCTGTTCGATTCGGTTGCTCGTATGTATAACGGTAGAACAGTAACCTGGTGAGTATTTATATATAAACGTCACCACGATATAATAGAATACAACTCAGTTACAATTATCGTTTCGTCTAACCATTTAACCTTCTGTTCGATTCAGTCGCTAGTATGTGTAACGGAAGTACCGTCACCTGGTATGTATCACTATATATACAGTATTGCGATATAATCGGATACCACCCTGATACATTGATTGTTCAGACTATCCATTCAACTTTCTGTTCGTTTCGGTCGCTCGTATGTAAAACAAGAATTCCGTCACCTAGTGTGTATAACTATATACACAGCATAACATCATAATCGAATACAACCCATATACTATCCATTCAACCTTCTGTTCAATTCAGTCGCTCGTATGTGTAACGGAAGAACAGTTACCTGGTGAGTATAACTATATAAACATAATCGAATACAACCCAGATACGATGATTGTTCAATCTATCCATTTGACCTTCTGCTCGATTTGGTCGCTTGTATGTGAAAACGAAAGAAAGGTTACCTGGTGAGTATTTCTATATAAACATCACCACGATATAATCGAATACAACTCAGTTTCAATTATCGTTTCGTCTAACCATTTAACCTTCTGTTCGATTCAGTCGCTAGTATGTGTAACGGAAGAACAGTTAATTGGTGAGTATAACTATATAAACATAATCGAATACAACCCAGATACGATGATTGTTCAATCTATCCATTTGACCTTCTGCTCGATTCGGTCGCTTGTATGTGAAAACGAAAGAACAGTTACCTGGTGAGTATTTCTATATAAACATCACCACGATATAATCGAATACAACTCAGATACAATTATCGTTTCGTCTAACCATTTAACCTTCTGTTCGATTCAGTCGCTAGTATGTGTAACGGAAGAACAGTTACCTGGTGAGTATAACTATATAAACATTATCGAATACAACCCAGATACGATGATTGTTCAATCTATCTATTCAACCTCCTGCTCGATTCGGTCGCTTGTATGTAAAACGAAAGAACAGTTTCCTGGTGAGTATTTCTATATAAACATCACCACGATATAATCGAATACAACTCAGGTTCAATTATCGTTTTGTCTAACCATTTAACCTTCTGTTCGATTCAGTCGCTAGTATGTGTAACGGAAGTACCGTCACTTGGTAAGTATCACTATATATACAGTATTGCGATATAATCGGATACCACCCAGATACATTGATTGTTCAGACTATCCATTCAACTTTCTGTTCGTTTCGGTCGCTCGTATGTGAAACGGGAATACCGTCACCTAGTGTATATAACTATATACACAGCATAACATCATAATCGAATACAACCCATATACTATCCATTCAACCTTCTGTTCGATTCGGTTGCTTGTATGTATAACGGAAGAACAGTAACCTGGTGAGTATTTCTATATAAACATCACCACGATATAATAGAATACAACTCAGTTACAATTATCGTTTCGTCTAACCATTTACCTTCTGTTCGATTCAGTCGCTAGTATGTTTAAAGGAAGTACCGTCACCTGGTATGTATCACTATATATACAGTATTGCGATATAATCGGATACCACCCTGATACATTGATTGTTCAGACTATCCATTCAACTTTCTGTTCGTTTCGGTCGCTCGTATGTAAAACAAGAATACCGTCACCTAGTGTGTATAACTATATACACAGTATAACATCATAATCGAATACAACCCATATACTATCCATTCAACCTTCTGTTCAATTCAGTCGCTCGTATGTGTAACGGAAGAACAGTTACCTGGTGAGTATCACTATATAAACATAATCGAATACAACCCAGATACGATGATTGTTCAATCTATCCATTTGACCTTCTGCTCGATTCGGTCGCTTGTATGTTAAAACGAAAGAACAGTTACCTGGTGAGTATTTCTATATAAACATCACCACGATATAATCGAATACAACTCAGTTTCAATTATCGTTTCGTCTAACCATTTGACCTTCTGTTCGATTCAGTCGCTAGTATGTGTAACGGAAGAACAGTTACCTGGTGAGTATAACTATATAAACATAATCGAATACAACCCAGATACGATGATTGTTCAATCTATCCATTTGACCTTCTGCTCGATTCGGTCGCTTGTATGTGAAAACGAAAGAACAGTTACCTGGTGAGTATTTCTATATAAACATCACCACGATATAATCGAATACAACTCAGATACAATTATCGTTTCGTCTAACCATTTAACCTTCTGTTCGATTCAGTCGCTAGTATGTGTAACGGAAGAACAGTTACCTGGTGAGTATAACTATATAAACATTATCGAATACAACCCAGATACGATGATTGTTCAATCTATCTATTCAACCTCCTGCTCGATTCGGTCGCTTGTATGTAAAACGGAAGAACAGTTACCTGGTGAGTATTGCTATATAAACATCATCACGATATCATCGAATACAACTCAGATACAATTATCGTTTTGTCTAACCATTTAACCTTCTGTTCGATTCAGTCGCTAGTATGTGTAACGGAAGTACCGTCACCTGTTAAGTATCACTATATATACAGTATTGCGATATAATCGGATACCACCCTGATACATTGATTGTTCAGACTATCCATTCAACTTTCTGTTCGTTTCGGTCGCTCGTATGTGAAACGGGAATATCGTCACCTAGTGTGTATAACTATATACACAGCATAACATCATAATCGAATACGACCCATATACTATCCATTCAACCTTCTGTTCGATTCGGTTGCCCGTATGTATAACGGAAGAACAGTAACCTGGTGAGTATTTCTATATAAACATCACCACGATATAATAGAATACAACTCAGTTTCAATTATCGTTTCGTCTAACCATTTAACCTTCTGTTCGATTCAGTCGCTAGTATGTGTAACGGAAGAACAGTTACCTGGTGAGTATAACTATATTAACATAATCGAATACAACCCAGATACGATGATTGTTCAATCTATCCATTTGACCTTCTGCTCGATTCGGTCGCTTGTATGTGAAAACGAAAGAACAGTAACCTGGTGAGTATTTCTATATAAACATCACCACGATATAATAGAATACAACTCAGTTACAATTATCGTTTCGTCTAACCATTTAACCTTCTGTTCGATTCAGTCGCTAGTATGTGTAACGGAAGTACCGTCACCTGGTTAGTATCACTATATATACAGTATTGCGATATAATCGGATACCACCCAGATACATTGATTGTTCAGACTATCCATTCAACTTTCTGTTCGTTTCGGTCGCTGGTATGTAAAACGGGAATACCGTCACCTAGTGTGTATAACTATATACACAGCATAACATCATAATCGAATACAACCCATATATTATCCATTCAACCTTCTGTTCGATTCGGTTGCTCGTATGTATAACGGTAGAACAGTAACCTGGTGAGTATTTCTATATAAACATCACCACGATATGATAGAATACAACTCAGTTACAATTATCGTTTCGTCTAACCATTTAACCTTCTGTTCGATTCAGTCGCTAGTATGTGTAACGGAAGTACCGTCACCTGGTATGTATCACTATATATACAGTATTGCGATATAATCGGATACCACCCTGATACATTGATTGTTCAGACTATCCATTCAACTTTCTGTTCGTTTCGGTCGCTCGTATCTAAAACAAGAATACCGTCACCTAGTGTGTATAACTATATACACAGCATAACATCATAATCGAATACAACCCATATACTATCCATTCAACCTTCTGTTCAATTCAGTCGCTCGTATGTGTAACGGAAGAACAGTTACCTGGTGAGTATAACTATATAAACATAATCGAATACAACCCAGATACGATGATTGTTCAATCTATCCATTTGACCTTCTGCTCGATTTGGTCGCTTGTATGTGAAAACGAAAGAACAGTTACCTGGTGAGTATTTCTATATAAACATCACCACGATATAATCGAATACAACTCAGTTTCAATTATCGTTTCGTCTAACCATTTAACCTTCTGTTCGATTCAGTCGCTAGTATGTGTAACGGAAGAACAGTTACCTGGTGAGTATAACTATATAAACATAATCGAATACAACCCAGATACGATGATTGTTCAATCTATCCATTTGACCTTCTGCTCGATTCGGTCGCTTGTATGTGAAAACGAAAGAACAGTTACCTGGTGAGTATTTCTATATAAACATCACCACGATATAATCGAATACAACTCAGATACAATTATCGTTTCGTCTAACCATTTAACCTTCTGTTCGATTCAGTCGCTAGTATGTGTAACGGAAGAACAGTTACCTGGTGAGTATAACTATATAAACATTATCGAATACAACCCAGATACGATGATTGTTCAATCTATCTATTCAACCTCCTGCTCGATTCGGTCGCTTGTATGTAAAACGGAAGAACAGTTACCTGGTGAGTATTGCTATATAAACATCATCACGATATCATCGAATACAACTCAGATACAATTATCGTTTTGTCTAACCATTTAACCTTCTGTTCGATTCAGTCGCTAGTATGTGTAACGGAAGTACCGTCACCTGGTAAGTATCACTATATATACAGTATTGCGATATAATCGGATACCACCCAGATACATTGATTGTTCAGACTATCCATTCAACTTTCTGTTCGTTTCGGTCGCTCGTATGTGAAACGGGAATACCGTCACCTAGTGTGTATAACTATATACACAGCATAACATCATAATCGAATACAACCCATATACTATCCATTCAACTTTCTGTTCGATTCGGTTGCTCGTATGTATAACGGAAGAACAGTAACCTGGTGAGTATTTTTATATAAACATCACCACGATATAATAGAATACAACTCAGTTTCAATTATCGTTTCGTCTAACCATTTAACCTTCTGTTCGATTCAGTCGCTAGTATGTGTAACGGAAGAACAGTAACCTGGTGAGTATAACTATATAAACATAATCGAATACAACCCAGATACGATGATTGTTCAATCTATCCATTTGACCTTCTGCTCGATTCGGTCGCTTGTATGTGAAAACGAAAGAACAGTTACCAGGTGAGTATTTCTATATAAACATCACCACGATATAATCGAATACAACTCAGATACAATTATCGTTTCGTCTAACCATTTAACCTTCTGTTCGATTCAGTCGCTAGTATGTGTAACGGAAGAACAGTTACCTGGTGATTATAACTATATAAACATTATCGAATACAACCCAGATACGATGATTGTTCAATCTATCTATTCAACCTCCTGCTCGATTTGGTCGCTTGTATGTAAAACGGAAGAACAGTTACCTGGTGAGTATAACTATATAAACATCATCACGATATCATCGAATACAACTCAGATACAATTATCGTTTTGTCTAACCATTTAACCTTCTGTTCGATTCAGTCGCTAGTATGTGTAACGGAAGTACCGTCACCTGGTAAGTATCACTATATATACAGTATTGCGATATAATCGGATACCACCCAGATACATTGATTGTTCAGACTATCCATTCAACTTTCTGTTCGTTTTGGTCGCTCGTATGTGAAACGGGAATACCGTCACCTAGTGTGTATAACTATATACACAGCATAACATCATAATCGAATACAACCCATATACTATCCATTCAACCTTCTGTTCGATTCGGTTGCTCGTATGTATAACGGAAGAACAGTAACCTGGTGAGTATTTCTATATAAACATCACCACGATATAATAGAATACAACTCAGTTTCAATTATCGTTTCGTCTAACCATTCAACCTTCTGTTCGATTCAGTCGCTAGTATGTGTAACGGAAGAACAGTTACCTGGTGAGTATAACTATATAAACATAATCGAATACAACCCAGATACGATGATTGTTCAATCTATCCATTTGACCTTCTGCTCGATTCGGTCGCTTGTATGTGAAAACGAAAGAACAGTTACCTGGTGAGTATTTCTATATAAACATCACCACGATATAATCGAATACAACTCAGTTTCAATTATCGTTTCGTCTAACCATTTAACCTTCTGTTCGATTCAGTCGCTTGTATGTGTAACGGAAGAACAGTTACCTGGTGAGTATAACTATATAAACATAATCGAATACAACCCAGATACGATGATTGTTCAATCTATCCATTTGACCTTCTGCTCGATTCGGTCGCTTGTATGTGAAAACGAAAGAACAGTTACCTGGTGAGTATTTCTATATAAACATCACCACGATATATTCGAATACATCTCAGATACAATTATCGTTTCGTCTAACCATTTAACCTTCTGTTCGATTCAGTCGCTAGTATGTGTAACGGAAGAACAGTTACCTGGTGAGTATAACTATATAAACATTATCGAAAACAACCCAGATACGATGATTGTTCAATCTATCTATTCAACCTCCTGCTCGATTCGGTCGCTTGTATGTAAAACGGAAGAACAGTTACCTGGTGAGTATTGCTATATGAACATCATCACGATATCATCGAATACAACTCAGATACAATTATCGTTTTGTCTAACCATTTAACCTTCTGTTCGATTCAGTCGCTAGTATGTGTAATGGAAGTACCGTCACCTGGTAAGTATCACTATATATACAGTATTGCGATATAATCGGATACCACCCAGATACATTGATTGTTCAGACTATCCATTCAACTTTCTGTTCGTTTCGGTCGCTCGTATGTGAAACGGGAATACCGTCACCTAGTGTGTATAACTATATACACAGCATAACATCATAATCGAATACAACCCATATACTATCCATTCAACCTTCTGTTCGATTCGGTTGCTCGTATGTATAACGGAAGAACAGTAACCTGGTCAGTATTTCTATATAAACATCACCACGATATAATAGAATACAACTCAGTTACAATTATCGTTTCGTCTAACCATTTAACCTTCTGTTCGATTCAGTCGCTAGTATGTGTAACGAAAGTACCGTCACCTGGTATGTATCACTATATATACAGTATTGCGATATAATCGGATACCACCCTGATACATTGATTGTTCAGACTATCCATTCAACTTTCTGTTCGTTTAGGTCGCTCGTATGAAAAACAAGAATACCGTGACCTAGTGTGTATAACTATATACACAGCATAACATCATAATCGAAAACAACCCATATACAATCCATTCAACCATCTGTTCAATTCAGTCGCTCGTATGTATAACGGAAGAACAGTTACCTGGTGAGTATAACTATATAAACATAATCGAATACAACCCAGATACGATGATTGTTCAATCTATACTGAATTCAACCTTCTGCTCGATTCGGTCGCTTGTATGTAAAACGGAAGAACAGTTACCTGGTGAGTATTGCTATATAAACATCATCACGATATCATCGAATACAACTCAGATACAATTATCGTTTCGTCTAACCATTTAACCTTCTGTTCGATTCAGTCGCTAGTATGTGTAACGGAAGAACAGTTACCTGGTGAGTATAACTATATGAACATAATCGAATACAACCCAGATACGATGATTGTTCAATCTATCCATTTGACCTTCTGCTCGATTCGGTCGCTTGTATGTGAAAACGGAAGAACAGTTACCTGGTGAGTATTTCTATATAAACATCACCACGATATAATCGAATACAACTCAGTTTCAATTATCGTTTCGTCTAACCATTTAACTTTCTGTTCGATTCAGTCGCTAGTATGTGTAACGGAAGTACCGTCACCTGGTTAGTATCACTATATATACAGTATTGCGATATAATCGGATACCACCCTGATACATTGATTGTTCAGACTATCCATTCAACTTTCTGTTCGTTTAGGTCGCTCGTATGTAAAACAAGAATACCGTGACCTAGTGTGTATAACTATATACACAGCATAACATCATAATCGAAAACAACCCATATACAATCCATTCAACCTTCTGTTCAATTCAGTCGCTCGTATGTATAACGGAAGAACAGTTACCTGGTGAGTATAACTATATAAACATAATCGAATACAACCCAGATACGATGATTGTTCAATCTATACTGAATTCAACCTTCTGCTCGATTCGGTCGCTCGTATGTAAAACGGAAGAACAGTTACCTGGTGAGTATTGCTATATAAACATCATCACGATATCATCGAATACAACTCAGATACAATTATCGTTTCGTCTAACCATTTAACCTTCTGTTCGATTCAGTCGCTAGTATGTGTAACGGAAGAACAGTTACCTGGTGAGTATAACTATATGAACATAATCGAATACAACCCAGATACGATGATTGTTCAATCTATCCATTTGACCTTCTGCTCGATTCGGTCGCTTGTATGTGAAAACGAAAGAACAGTTACCTGGTGAGTATTTCTATATAAACATCACCACGATATAATCGAATACAACTCAGTTTCAATTATCGTTTCGTCTAACCATTTAACTTTCTGTTCGATTCAGTCGCTAGTATGTGTAACGGAAGTACCGTCACCTGGTTAGTATCACTATATATACAGTATTGCGATATAATCGGATACCACCCTGATACATCGATTGTTCAGACTATCCATTCAACTTTCTGTTCGTTTCGGTCGCTCGTATGTGAAACGGGAATACCGTCACCTAGTGTGTTTAACTATATACACAGCATAACATCATAATCGAATACAACCCAGATACTATCCATTCAACCTTCTGTTCGATTCGGTTGCTCGTATGTGTAACGGAAGAACAGTTACCTGGTGAGTATAACTATATAAACATAATCGAATACAACCCAGATACGATAATTGTTCAATCTATCCATTTGACCTTCTGCTCGATTCGGTCGCTTGTATGTGAAAACGAAAGAACAGTTACCTGGTGAGTATTTCTATATAAACATCACCACGATATAATAGAATACAACTCAGTTACAATTATCGTTTCGTCTAACCATTAAACCTTCTGTTCGATTCAGTCGCTAGTATGTGTAACGGAAGTACCGTCACCTGGTTAGTATCACTATATATACAGTATTGCGATATAATCGGATACCACCCAGATACATTGATTGTTCAGACTATCCATTCAACTTTCTGTTCGTTTCGGTCGCTCGTATGTGAAACGGGAATACCGTCACCTAGTGTGTTCAACTATATACACAGCATAACATCATAATCGAATACAACCCAGATACTATCCATTCAACCTTCTGTTCGATTTGGTTGCTCGTATGTATAACGGAAGAACAGTAACCTGGTGAGTATTTCTATATAAACATCACCACGATATAATAGAATACAACTCAGTTACAATTATCGTTTCGTCTAACCATTTAACCTTCTGTTCGATTCAGTCGCTAGTATGTGTAACGGAAGTACCGTCACCTGGTTAGTATCACTATATATACAGTATTGCGATATAATCGGATACCACCCAGATACATTGATTGTTCAGACTATCCATTCAACTTTCTGTTCGTTTCAGTCGCTCGTATGTAAAACAAGAATACCGTCACCTAGTGTGTATAACTATATACACAGCATAACATCATAATCGAATACAACTCATATTCTATCCGTTCAACCTTCTGTTCAATTCAGTCGCTCGTATGTAAAACGGAAGAACAGTTACCTGGTGAGTATAACTATATAAACATAATCGAATACAACCCAGATACGATGATTGTTCAATCTATACTGAATTCAACCTTCTGCTCGATTCGGTCGCTTGTATGTAAAACGGAAGAACAGTTACCTGGTGAGTATTGCTATATAAACATCATCACGATATCATCGAATACAACTCAGTTACAATCATCGTTCCGTCTATCCATCCAACCTAATTTTCGATTCGGACGCTCGTATGTGTAACGAAAGAACCGTTACATGATAGGTGTAACTGAATATACAGCATAATGATATATTCGGATACAACCCAGATACAATGATTGTTCAATCTATCCATTCAACCTTATGTTCGATTCAGTCGCTCGTATGTATAACGAAAGAACAGTTACCTGGTGAGTATAACTATATAAACACAATCGAATACAACCCAGATACGATGATTGTTCAATCTATCCATTTGACCTTCTGCTCGATTCGGTCGCTGGTATGTAAAACGGAAGAACAGTTACCTGGTGAGTATAACTATATAAACATCATCACGATATCATCGAATACAACTCAGATACAATTATCGTTTTGTCTAACCATTTAACCTTCTGTTCGATTCAGTCGCTAGTATGTGTAACGGAAGTACCGTCACCTGGTAAGTATCACTATATATACAGTATTGCGATATAATCGGATACCACCCAGATACATTGATTGTTCAATCTATCCATTCAACCTTATGTTCGATTCAGTCGCTCGTATGTATAACGAAAGAACAGTTACCTGGTGAGTATAACTATATAAACATTATCGAATACAACCCAGATACGATGATTGTTCAATCTATCTATTCAACCTCCTGCTCGATTTGGTCGCTTGTATGTAAAACGGAAGAACAGTTACCTGGTGAGTATAACTATATAAACATCATCACGATATCATCGAATACAACTCAGATACAATTATCGTTTTGTCTAACCATTTAACCTTCTGTTCGATTCAGTCGCTAGTATGTGTAACGGAAGTACCGTCACCTGGTAAGTATCACTATATATACAGTATTGCGATATAATCGGATACCACCCAGATACATTGATTGTTCAGACTATCCATTCAACTTTCTGTTCGTTTTGGTCGCTCGTATGTGAAACGGGAATACCGTCACCTAGTGTGTATAACTATATACACAGCATAACATCATAATCGAATACAACCCATATACTATCCATTCAACCTTCTGTTCGATTCGGTTGCTCGTATGTATAACGGAAGAACAGTAACCTGGTGAGTATTTCTATATAAACATCACCACGATATAATAGAATACAACTCAGTTTCAATTATCGTTTCGTCTAACCATTCAACCTTCTGTTCGATTCAGTCGCTAGTATGTGTAACGGAAGAACAGTTACCTGGTGAGTATAACTATATAAACATAATCGAATACAACCCAGATACGATGATTGTTCAATCTATCCATTTGACCTTCTGCTCGATTCGGTCGCTTGTATGTGAAAACGAAAGAACAGTTACCTGGTGAGTATTTCTATATAAACATCACCACGATATAATCGAATACAACTCAGTTTCAATTATCGTTTCGTCTAACCATTTAACCTTCTGTTCGATTCAGTCGCTTGTATGTGTAACGGAAGAACAGTTACCTGGTGAGTATAACTATATAAACATAATCGAATACAACCCAGATACGATGATTGTTCAATCTATCCATTTGACCTTCTGCTCGATTCGGTCGCTTGTATGTGAAAACGAAAGAACAGTTACCTGGTGAGTATTTCTATATAAACATCACCACGATATATTCGAATACATCTCAGATACAATTATCGTTTCGTCTAACCATTTAACCTTCTGTTCGATTCAGTCGCTAGTATGTGTAACGGAAGAACAGTTACCTGGTGAGTATAACTATATAAACATTATCGAAAACAACCCAGATACGATGATTGTTCAATCTATCTATTCAACCTCCTGCTCGATTCGGTCGCTTGTATGTAAAACGGAAGAACAGTTACCTGGTGAGTATTGCTATATGAACATCATCACGATATCATCGAATACAACTCAGATACAATTATCGTTTTGTCTAACCATTTAACCTTCTGTTCGATTCAGTCGCTAGTATGTGTAATGGAAGTACCGTCACCTGGTAAGTATCACTATATATACAGTATTGCGATATAATCGGATACCACCCAGATACATTGATTGTTCAGACTATCCATTCAACTTTCTGTTCGTTTCGGTCGCTCGTATGTGAAACGGGAATACCGTCACCTAGTGTGTATAACTATATACACAGCATAACATCATAATCGAATACAACCCATATACTATCCATTCAACCTTCTGTTCGATTCGGTTGCTCGTATGTATAACGGAAGAACAGTAACCTGGTCAGTATTTCTATATAAACATCACCACGATATAATAGAATACAACTCAGTTACAATTATCGTTTCGTCTAACCATTTAACCTTCTGTTCGATTCAGTCGCTAGTATGTGTAACGAAAGTACCGTCACCTGGTATGTATCACTATATATACAGTATTGCGATATAATCGGATACCACCCTGATACATTGATTGTTCAGACTATCCATTCAACTTTCTGTTCGTTTAGGTCGCTCGTATGAAAAACAAGAATACCGTGACCTAGTGTGTATAACTATATACACAGCATAACATCATAATCGAAAACAACCCATATACAATCCATTCAACCATCTGTTCAATTCAGTCGCTCGTATGTATAACGGAAGAACAGTTACCTGGTGAGTATAACTATATAAACATAATCGAATACAACCCAGATACGATGATTGTTCAATCTATACTGAATTCAACCTTCTGCTCGATTCGGTCGCTTGTATGTAAAACGGAAGAACAGTTACCTGGTGAGTATTGCTATATAAACATCATCACGATATCATCGAATACAACTCAGATACAATTATCGTTTCGTCTAACCATTTAACCTTCTGTTCGATTCAGTCGCTAGTATGTGTAACGGAAGAACAGTTACCTGGTGAGTATAACTATATGAACATAATCGAATACAACCCAGATACGATGATTGTTCAATCTATCCATTTGACCTTCTGCTCGATTCGGTCGCTTGTATGTGAAAACGGAAGAACAGTTACCTGGTGAGTATTTCTATATAAACATCACCACGATATAATCGAATACAACTCAGTTTCAATTATCGTTTCGTCTAACCATTTAACTTTCTGTTCGATTCAGTCGCTAGTATGTGTAACGGAAGTACCGTCACCTGGTTAGTATCACTATATATACAGTATTGCGATATAATCGGATACCACCCTGATACATTGATTGTTCAGACTATCCATTCAACTTTCTGTTCGTTTAGGTCGCTCGTATGTAAAACAAGAATACCGTGACCTAGTGTGTATAACTATATACACAGCATAACATCATAATCGAAAACAACCCATATACAATCCATTCAACCTTCTGTTCAATTCAGTCGCTCGTATGTATAACGGAAGAACAGTTACCTGGTGAGTATAACTATATAAACATAATCGAATACAACCCAGATACGATGATTGTTCAATCTATACTGAATTCAACCTTCTGCTCGATTCGGTCGCTCGTATGTAAAACGGAAGAACAGTTACCTGGTGAGTATTGCTATATAAACATCATCACGATATCATCGAATACAACTCAGATACAATTATCGTTTCGTCTAACCATTTAACCTTCTGTTCGATTCAGTCGCTAGTATGTGTAACGGAAGAACAGTTACCTGGTGAGTATAACTATATGAACATAATCGAATACAACCCAGATACGATGATTGTTCAATCTATCCATTTGACCTTCTGCTCGATTCGGTCGCTTGTATGTGAAAACGAAAGAACAGTTACCTGGTGAGTATTTCTATATAAACATCACCACGATATAATCGAATACAACTCAGTTTCAATTATCGTTTCGTCTAACCATTTAACTTTCTGTTCGATTCAGTCGCTAGTATGTGTAACGGAAGTACCGTCACCTGGTTAGTATCACTATATATACAGTATTGCGATATAATCGGATACCACCCTGATACATCGATTGTTCAGACTATCCATTCAACTTTCTGTTCGTTTCGGTCGCTCGTATGTGAAACGGGAATACCGTCACCTAGTGTGTTTAACTATATACACAGCATAACATCATAATCGAATACAACCCAGATACTATCCATTCAACCTTCTGTTCGATTCGGTTGCTCGTATGTGTAACGGAAGAACAGTTACCTGGTGAGTATAACTATATAAACATAATCGTATACAACCCAGATACGATAATTGTTCAATCTATCCATTTGACCTTCTGCTCGATTCGGTCGCTTGTATGTGAAAACGAAAGAACAGTTACCTGGTGAGTATTTCTATATAAACATCACCACGATATAATAGAATACAACTCAGTTACAATTATCGTTTCGTCTAACCATTAAACCTTCTGTTCGATTCAGTCGCTAGTATGTGTAACGGAAGTACCGTCACCTGGTTAGTATCACTATATATACAGTATTGCGATATAATCGGATACCACCCAGATACATTGATTGTTCAGACTATCCATTCAACTTTCTGTTCGTTTCGGTCGCTCGTATGTGAAACGGGAATACCGTCACCTAGTGTGTTCAACTATATACACAGCATAACATCATAATCGAATACAACCCAGATACTATCCATTCAACCTTCTGTTCGATTTGGTTGCTCGTATGTATAACGGAAGAACAGTAACCTGGTGAGTATTTCTATATAAACATCACCACGATATAATAGAATACAACTCAGTTACAATTATCGTTTCGTCTAACCATTTAACCTTCTGTTCGATTCAGTCGCTAGTATGTGTAACGGAAGTACCGTCACCTGGTTAGTATCACTATATATACAGTATTGCGATATAATCGGATACCACCCAGATACATTGATTGTTCAGACTATCCATTCAACTTTCTGTTCGTTTCAGTCGCTCGTATGTAAAACAAGAATACCGTCACCTAGTGTGTATAACTATATACACAGCATAACATCATAATCGAATACAACTCATATACTATCCGTTCAACCTTCTGTTCAATTCAGTCGCTCGTATGTAAAACGGAAGAACAGTTACCTGGTGAGTATAACTATATAAACATAATCGAATACAACCCAGATACGATGATTGTTCAATCTATACTGAATTCAACCTTCTGCTCGATTCGGTCGCTTGTATGTAAAACGGAAGAACAGTTACCTGGTGAGTATTGCTATATAAACATCATCACGATATCATCGAATACAACTCAGTTACAATCATCGTTCCGTCTATCCATCCAACCTAATTTTCGATTCGGACGCTCGTATGTGTAACGAAAGAACCGTTACATGATAGGTGTAACTGAATATACAGCATAATGATATATTCGGATACAACCCAGATACAATGATTGTTCAATCTATCCATTCAACCTTATGTTCGATTCAGTCGCTCGTATGTATAACGAAAGAACAGTTACCTGGTGAGTATAACTATATAAACACAATCGAATACAACCCAGATACGATGATTGTTCAATCTATCCATTTGACCTTCTGCTCGATTCGGTCGCTGGTATGTGAAAACGAAAGAACAGTTACCTGGTGAGTATTTCTATATAAACATCACCACGATATAATCGAATACAACTCAGTTTCAATTATCGTTTCGTCTAACCATTTAACCTTCTGTTCGATTCAGTCGCTAGTATGTGTAACGGAAGTACCGTCACCTGGTTAGTATCACTATATATACAGTATTGCGATATAATCGGATACCACTCAGATACATTGATTGTTCAGACTATCCATTCAACTTTTTGTTCATTTCGGTCGCTCGTATGTGAAACGGGAATACCGTCACCTAGAGTGTTTAACTATATACACAGCATAACATCATAATCGAATACAACCCAGATACTATCCAATCAACCTTCTGTTCGATTCGGTTGCTCGTATGTATAACGGAAGAACAGTAACCTGGTGAGTATTTCTATGTAAACATCACCACGATATAATAGAATACAACTCAGTTACAATTATCGTTTCGTCTGACCATTTAACCTTCTGTTCGATTCAGTCGCTAGTATGTGTAACGGAAGTACCGTCACCACCTGGTATGTATCACTATATATACAGTATTGCGATATAATCGGATACCACCCTGATACATTGATTGTTCAGACTATCCATTCAACTTTCTGTTCGTTTCGGTCGCTCGTATGTAAAACAAGAATACCGTCACCCAGTGTGTATAACTATATACACAGCATAACATCATAATCGAATACAACCCATATACTATCCATTCAACCTTCTGTTCGATTCGGTTGCTCGTATGTATAACGGAAGAACAGTAACCTGGTGAGTATTTCTATATAAACATCACCACGATATAATAGAATACAACTCCGTTACAATTATCGTTTCGTCTAACCATTTAACCTTCTGTTCGATTCAGTCGCTAGTATGTGTAACGGAAGAACAGTTACCTGGTGAATATAACTATATAAACATAATCGAATACAACCCAGATACGATGATTGTTCAATCTATCCATTTGACCTTCTGCTCGATTCGGTCGCTTGTATGTGAAAACGAAAGAACAGTAACCTGGTGAGTATTTCTATATAAACATCACCACGATATAATAGAATACAACTCAGTTACAATTATCGTTTCGTCTAACCATTTAACCTTCTGTTCGATTCAGTCGCTAGTATGTGTAACGGAAGTACCGTCACCTGGTTAGTATCACTATATATACAGTATTGCGATATAATCGGATACCACCCATATACATTGATTGTTCATACTATCCATTCAACTTTCTGTTCGTTTCGGTCGCTCGTATGTAAAACGGGAATACCGTCACCTAGTGTGTATAACTATATACACAGCATAACATCATAATCGAATACAACCCATATACTATCCATTCAACCTTCTGTTCGATTCGGTTGCTCGTATGTATAACGGAAGAACAGTAACCTGGTGAGTATTTCTATATAAACATCACCACGATATAATAGAATACAACTCAGTTACAATTATCGTTTCGTCTAACCATTTAACCTTCTGTTCGATTCAGTCGCTAGTATGTGTAACGGAAGAACAGTCACCTGGTGAGTATAACTATATAAACATTATCGAATACAACCCAGATACGATGATTGTTCAATCTATCTATTCAACCTCCTGCTCGATTCGGTCGCTTGTATGTAAAACGGAAGAACAGTTACCTGGTGAGTATTGCTATATAAACATCATCACGATATCATCGAATACAACTCAGATACAATTATCGTTTTGTCTAACCATTTAACCTTCTGTTCGATTCAGTCGCTAGTATGTGTAACGGAAGTACCGTCACCTGGTAAGTATCACTATATATACAGTATCGCGATATAATCGGATACCACCCAGATACATTGATTGTTCAGACTATCCATTCAACTTTCTGTTCGTTTCGGTCGCTCGTATGTTAAACGGGAATACCGTCACCTAGTGTGTATAACTATATACACAGCATAACGTCATAATCGAATACAACCCATATACTATCCATTCAACCTTCTGTTCGATTCGGTTGCTCGTATGTATAACGGAAGAACAGTAACCTGGTGAGTATTTCTATATAAACATCACCACGATATATTAGAATACAACTCAGTTTCAATTATCGTTTCGTCTAACCATTTAACCTTCTGTTCGATTCAGTCGCTAGTATGTGTAACGGAAGAACAGTTACCTGGTGAGTATAACTATATAAACATAATCGAATACAACCCAGATACGATGATTGTTCAATCTATCCATTTGACCTTCTGCTCGATTCGGTCGCTTGTATGTGAAAACGAAAGAACAGTAACCTGGTGAGTATTTCTATATAAACATCACCACGATATAATAGAATACAACTCAGTTACAATTATCGTTTCGTCTAACCAATTAACCTTCTGTTCGATTCAGTCGCTAGTATGTGTAACGGAAGTACCGTCACCTGGTTAGTATCACTATATATACAGTATTGCGATATAATCGGATACCACCCAGATTCATTGATTGTTCAGACTATCCATTCAACTTTCTGTTCGTTTCGGTCGCTCGTATGTAAAACGGGAATACCGTCACCTAGTGTGTATAAGTATATACACAGCATAACATCATAATCGAATACAACCCATATACTATCCATTCAACCTTCTGTTCGATTCGGTTGCTCGTATGTATAAAGGAAGAACAGTAACCTGGTGAGTATTTCTATATAAACATCACCACGATATAATTGAATACAACTCAGTTACAATTATCGTTTCGTCTAACCATTTAACCTTCTGTTCGATTCAGTCGCTAGTATGTGTAACGGAAGTACCGTCACCTGGTATGTATCACTATATATACAGTATTGCGATATAATCGGATACCACCCTGATACATTGATTGTTCAGACTATCCATTCAACTTTCTGTTCGTTTCGGTCGCTCGTATGTAAAACAAGAATACCGTCACCTAGTGTGTATAACTATATACACAGCATAACATCATAATCGAATACAACCCGTATACTATCCATTCAACCTTCTGTTCAATTCAGTCGCTCCTATGTGTAACGGGAGAACAGTTACCTGGTGAGTATAACTATATAAACATAATCGAATACAACCCAGATACGATGATTGTTCAATCTATCCATTTGACCTTCTGCTCGATTCGGTCGCTTGTATGTGAAAACGAAAGAACAGTTACCTGGTGAGTATTTCTATATAAACATCACCACGATATAATCGAATACAACTCAGTTTCAATTATCGTTTCGTCTAACCATTTAACCTTCTGTTCGATTCAGTCGCTAGTATGTGTAACGGAAGAACAGTTACCTGGTGAATAACTATATAAACATAATCGAATACAACCCAGATACGATGATTGTTCAATCTATCCATTTGACCTTCTGCTTGTGACGGTTCATTTTTCAAAACATCACAATTCCTATATAATAGCCTTTACTCCCTGAAACCATTTCTATAGATCTCACAAATTTATATTCTTATTTATTTTAAAATCAAGTGATGAGGCTTCATGACGTTCAACTTTATTAGGTGAGCTTCAAATACGCAGTAAGTAATCAAAAAAAAATATATTATTGTTTCATCTTCATTTTTGTTCAGAGACGAAAGTCGTTAAAAGCAAAGTCGAATTATTTATTTTAATATTTTTGGCACTTTAACTTTGGCGCTATCCATCTCCACGATATTTTGTACCGTGTTTATTTCAGTGATTTTACGTTCGGATAAAAGCGAGAACAAAACCAGTCAATATCCTCACATCATTAGCGTGCGGATTTTATAACAATGATTATAATTATTTTCGACGGACGAGCAATTATTTCAAAGTCCAGAACATATGCCCTACGTGAGAATTTCCAGACTCTACACTATTTTCATTTCAGAATACCGCTTTGTGAAACTTAAATGGGCCAAACCCCATATCCCGACCCCGAGGGGCATCTCATGAATATCGAATTCCTGAAATCTCAGTCGAGTGTAGGAATATTATAATTTATTGTTTTGTCAGCAATGTCTTGTCAATTCGCTTGTTGAGGATTTGGTAGGGAGTTATTTATGTTTTTTTGGATAAAGAATTCGACGGCGAGTGAAAATGGCTGGTTTGACTGTTCGTTCAGAGTTTTGAGATTTTGTGTGAATACATACCTTTTGGGGATTAATCTGACGAATCAGTTTTTCATTGATTTCCATAGTAATTGATTGGTATCTCCTTTGGAAATTGTCCGCCTTGCGGGATTATTGACCAGTTCATTCAAGCTCAGTCTTTATTTTACGCAAACTAAACAGAGGACCATACCCTGACATAAAATAGTATCCTCCTTGAAGGAAATACTTCTTTTATTGCGTGGGAAAACCCTTATTGGATAAGGGTTTTTTTTTTTTTGTTAGAGTGTTGAATGGCCAGCATATTCTGTTTGTAGTCGATGTATAGAGGTTTCTAGTGGAATTACCCCTTGAACACAACTATTCATTGGTGTACGACTACAAGTAGTAAGGTCAGTCCTTTCCAATTTGTTTTTTTGTTTCTTTTCCATCGGGACCGAGAACTCATAAGACCAAGGAAACGATTAAGCGTATGCTGAAGCGGGAAAAGAAGATTTCTATAAACTTTGTTATAATGTATAGTGTGAGATTATCTTCCTACTCGTCTGGGATATGACACCGTGAATGTGAAATACCCTATAAGACCGAATGAATGGTCACGTTTAGACACTATTGTATAATATTTTTTTTTGACCATTATTTTAGTGATGTTGCGAAAAATATAGCTATATTCTTCGAGGCTTTTAGGGTTTATGAATTACGGTTTTCCCTGGGATATAAGAACTCAGATTATTTATATGTAAGCATATAAATATTAAATTGTAAAATTTACGTTATTCGATTGAGAATTACAGACTATTATTCTAGAAAATTTCACTCATGTGATTTATATATTTGTATTTTTGGTGCACATATCAGTATTCCTATCTTATTCAGGGCCTATCTTCTGTGAAGCATTATAGTTTTTCGTGGTTTATCTAAAGAGATGAAGTCGGATGAATAAAACTACGTGGCGCCCATTTTGGTATTTTTGATTATTTTCAATTCGTTCATCCGAGAGGCCTGAATATTTAAAGAAAGAACATTACCTAATATATTAGACTAGGGAAACCTGCCACCTGAACGGCTGAGCTACCCAGGTACATTTTGCCACCCATTCAGGACTTACGACCCATAATCAGGTATCCCTAACTCATCATATATTTTTTTTTGTATAGGCTCATCACCAGTTGCACTAACCTCATAATTTTTTTTTTTGTTGTTGTTTTTGTTATCGTGACAAAAGAAAGATAACGTGGCAAATTGGCGCCCTTAACGTGTTATAGAGTTCTCGGTTTTGTATGTTTTTTTGGAAGGGGGGAGGGAGTAATATTATTATTATTATTATAATACTATGCCATTGATTTTTTTTTTTTTCATATTGCGGATTCCTACACTTATGATTGATTGCCTAGGTTTTCGATAGTTTTTTTTTTCGTCGTTTTTTTTTTCTTCAGACTGTCAATTCATATTGGTAGTCACTCATATTATTATTTTTTTCATTTGGTATTTCGTATATTTTCTTCTTACCATGGATATCAATAGACTGTCTACAGATGAACTATCTTACGAATTGTTCATCAGAGGAGCCCCATCAGATGGCAATGTTCAGGAAAAAAGGAAGGCCTTGAGAGAGGTGATTCGTAACAATCATGTTCCCCGATATTTTCCTTCAGATCCAGTAGCGGAATTGAATACATGTGACCAGAAATTACTCATATTAAGAAATGATATCTTGAACTATGATCATTCGAATCGACTGAATGAATATCATAGAATTTATTCACGTTTGATTCATGTATCGAATAGACTCAACAGAGTAATAACGAATAATTTTGAACATAAACAAATTATTACCGATTTAACTGCGCGTTGCATGCAGTTAATCGACGCGTTAACCGAATTATTTGAAGAATCGGTTCCTATCATTAACCAACCTGAAGTGAATCTCACTGAGCCACACTCATCCATTTTAGACGAACCCGTTCCACCTCCAATGGTTGACCCATTAATTAATGTTGAAAGCGTTTGTTCTCACATTTTGTCACCTAATGTTAACGTTAGTCATCACGATGCGACAAATGAAGACAGGAATGCTAATAATTCTCATTCACATCAAGCGAACAACTTTATGCACTTCGAAGAACACCCTTCTACTACTTCGAGTTCAACCTCTAACATAGAAAATATACCTTCTGGGTCAACCAGGATTAATATAGAAACAAATCTTAGCTCAGCATCATCGTTTTCACAACCTATCATGTCAACTCATGCGTCGAGCAATATACCAAGACCCCAATATACCCGACCACACCCCGTTTCGGATTTCGGTGTAGCATCTTCCATGCCCTCACAAACAATGTTCGAACCCTCTACTCACACTAGTTTTCAGTACCCGAGAACGGTGAGATTCAGGTCACCCACCCAGACTTCCGATCCAGTATTTTCGTCCTGTTCCTTTATTCCTGGTGGACAGCACCACCACAGACAATCGAATGTTCCGGAATCTTGTGCTTCTCCAGTACATACCCGCATTCCTTCTGAATATGACCAGAGAAGTTCCCGCCCACTTACAGAGAGATTAAATAATTTGAGACTTTCTGATTCCCCTATTTTGAGAAGATATGAAAGACCTATAGTTCAGCAGAACCACTATTCTTTTGATATCAGCAAATGGCCTTTATCAAAATTTGATGGGAAGTCTTGTCTTACATCTTTTTTAGAGCGCGTGGAAGAACTTCGAATATCTCGTGGAGTATCTAAAGAAATGTTATTCAGGTCGGCTACGGAGTTGTTCTCAGACAATGCCCTCACGTGGTTTCGGTGGGCAAAAAGTAGTATTTTCAATTGGGACACCTTGGTAGAACAATTGAAACTCACCTTTTTACCATCAGATAATGATCGTGCCATATGGAAATTCATTAATAGTCGCAAACAAGCGGAGTCAGAAAAGTTCGTAATCTTTATTGCGGAAGTAGAGAATTATTTCTCGCGTCTGACCCGTAAACCGTCGGAATCTGATCGACTCAGTACCATTAAAGAAGGTTTATTGCCCTATTTGCAGGTTAGAATCGCTGGAAATCCCATCTACTCGATTAATCAGCTGGTTGAATTTTGCAAACCCATTGAAGAGACTGTCATGCGACTTCAATGTCAATCAAACATAAAGTTCACCAGCCATTTTTCGTTTGCGAATTCTGAAACAAATAATGCTCACAAGAACAAATTTTGTTCTACACAGGTACACGCGCTACAAACTGATGATTCAAGTAAGGGAAACCTGTTGGAAGACCTCGGTATCAGTGAAGTAACCACACCGACGGCGGGATCTGATAACGCGGGTGAGGTTGTCGGAGCAAATGCCGTTGCGACAACTTCCGAGCGTAAAGTAACCACTTGCTGGAATTGTAATCAGCTTGGGCATACCTTTTCTCGTTGTAAACAACCTTTGAAGGTGTTGTGTTATCGCTGCGGCAATGTGGGAGTTACCGTTCGAAATTGCCCAACGTGTTCGGGAAACGGAGGAGGGAGTCACTAGATAGCCGTATAGTTGACTCACGTGTGCCAAAATCGGCCATTTTCAAGAAAACATTCAATCGATCAGCGGTACTCGATTATATTATCGCTCACGCAGATGGAGACCGCAGGCCATATCTCGAAATTTCAGTTCTTGATCATCAAATTCTTGGTCTTTTGGATTCAGGTGCTACCAATACTATTGTTGGAAATATGGGTATGCAAATACTATTGAACCTCGGTCTAAAATTAGATCCATAGAGAAAAGTTATCTGCACCGTTGCTAATGGAAACAGTTGCATGAGTATTGGAACTATCAAAACTCCTATACGACTGATGGATAAGGTACATATTCTTGATATTTTAGTTGTGCCTGATATACCTCATGAACTTATACTGGGTACCGATTTTTGGTGTAGTATGAACGTTGTACCTGATCTGAGGAATGGTGTATGGCATTTCGGTACCGGTCATGCTGAACTGGGTGACACAAAAATCTGTGGTATATTGACTCATGAGCATTTGACTTCAGAAGAACAACAATCTCTCGAGAAATTGCTCGAGAGAAAGTTTAAATCAATTAACACCAGTATCGGATATACTACCGTTTTAGAGCATGAGATAATTACTGATTCACCTCCCATTAAACAGAGGTATTACCCCGTATCGCCCGCGAAACAAAAAATTATTGATGAAGAACTGAGTAAGATGTTAGAGCAAGATATTATAGAACCTTCGAAAAGCGGTTGGTCTTCCCTCGTACTCCTAGTTCCCAAGCGCGATGGAACTTACAGATTTTGCGTCGACTATAGGGCATTAAATGCTGTCACAAAAAAGGACGCATACCCACTACCTTACATTTCCGCCATCCTAGATCGCCTAAGAGATGCGCGATATTTAAGCACTTTGGATATAAAATCTGCATTTTGGCAAGTGAGTGTAAAGGAGACATCTAGAGAATACACTGCGTTTACTGTTCCAGGTAGAGGGCTCTACCATTTCAAGAGGATGCCCTTCGGATTATGTAACAGCCCCCTCACATGGCAACGACTGTTAGATAAAGTCTTAGGAGCCGACCTAGAGCCGATGGTATTAGTTTATTTAGACGACATCATTGTCGTAACACCCGATTTCCAGAGTCACTTGGACATTCTAGAAAAAATTTTTGATCGTCTTCATGCAGCAGGCCTTACTTTAAGCAAAGACAAATGTCAATTTTGCCGTCCTTCCCTTAAATACCTAGGATACGTTGTCGACTATAGAGGTCTTCATGTTGACTCTGATAAAGTGGCAGCGATTGTAGATGTTCCATCTCCGAGAAGTGTTCAGGAAGTGCGGCGTTTCCTAGGCATGGCGAGTTGGTATAGACGATTCGTGCCAAATTTTTCGACTATCGCCGCTTCATTAACTAAGCTGACCCATAAACATTCTCCTTTTGTATGGTCGGAAGAGTGCGAGGAGTCGTTCAAGTCTATTAAGGATCACCTAGTCACCGCTCCCATACTCACTTGTCCTGATTTTTCTCGTCCATTTATTTTGCAGACCGATGCTTCGGCTTACGGGATAGGCGCAGTTCTAACACAAAAATTTGACGATGGTGAAAAAGTTATTTGTTTCCTTTCGAGATCTTTGACGAAGCAAGAACGCGTATATTCTACTACAGAACGTGAATGTTTGAGTGTTATTTTCGGAGTTGAGAAGTTACGCCATTATCTCGAGGGTACACAGTTCACTGTAGTGACAGACCACGCGTCATTGGTTTGGTTAAATAAGCTCAAAGACCCAACAGGGAGACTTGCTCGATGGGCTCTACGATTACAACCGTATAATTTTACGATAATTCACCGAAAAGGTCGGGATAATGTTGTAGCTGATTTCTTGTCTAGATCTGTTCCTGTGACGGCATTGTCAGTCTCCGCAAAACATGAGTTTCAGAATTCAAGAGATCTCTGGTACTCGAAAATGCTGCGAAGGGTCGAAGACTTTCCTGAAATACTCCCAGTATCGAGTCGAGAACCAACTCCTGTATAAGTATGTGAAATGCGACATTCAAGAATTGTCCGATGAATCGGATTACTGGAAACTTGTAGTCCCCAAGGATAAGAGGAGACAGATCATTCAAAATCACCATGATGACGCCAGGGCAGGACACGTCGGTATCTATAAATGTTTTTGGAAGATCCGTAATTTCTTCACATGGCCGAAAATGCGTTCGGATATTGCCAAATATATCAGATCTTGTGCTGTATGTGCTCAATATAAAACGGAACAAAGAGCTCCTGCTGGACTGATGGGCAGTAAACCTGATATCACCAAACCGTGGCAGATGATTAGTTTGGATTATGTTGGTCCCCTTCCTCGCTCTTCACATGGTAATACTCATATTCTAGTAGTGAGTGACTATTTCAGCAAGTACGTTCTTGCATTTCCGGTACGTACTGCCACGGCTAACTCACTTTGCAAGCTGATAGAACATCATGTGTTTTTAGTGTATGGGTCCCCTCAATATTTGTTATGTGATAACGGTGTCCAGATGCGCAGTAAAGAATTTCAAAAATTGTGTAAAAATTACAGAGTGAAAATATCGTATACACCTGTTTACTATCCACGGGCAGATCCGTGTGAAAGAGTTAACAAAACAGTAAAAACAATGATCTCCATGTATGTGAAGGATAATCAAAGAAAATGGGATGAGATGCTGCCGGCGATCACTTGTGCGATACGCAGTACTAGAAGTGAGACTACAGGGTACTCCCCATATTATATCAATTTCGGCCGAGAATATGTACAAACTGGCGATCAGTTCGAGTTGAATCTGTCAAACGCGGTATCAGTGGATGCAAATTCCGAAATCCAAAGAAGACAAATCGGATTTGGAAAATTATATAAGCAAGTACAAAAAAAAATCAAGCAGGCTCAAGAGCGTAACCGAAAAGTCTACAACCTTCGGAGAAGGGAGATCAGTTTTCAGGTTGGTGAAAAGGTTTGGAGGAAGAACAAAATACAATCTAATGCTTTGAATTATGTCAATGCGAAATTATGTCCGAAATTTATAGGCCCTTTTGTGATCAAAAGTAAAAAAGGGACGTGTACGTACGAGCTCATGGACGAGAACGGAAAATCAAAAGGATTATGGCACGTTCAAGATCTTAAAGCTTGTGTCATTTTTGAACCTGATGAGATCGGATAGGATATCTTTTGGAAGGGGGGAGTGTGACGGTTCATTTTTCAAAACATCACAATTCCTATATAATAGCCTTTACTCCCTGAAACCATTTCTATAGATCTCACAAATTTATATTCTTATTTATTTTAAAATCAAGTGATGAGGCTTCATGACGTTCAACTTTATTAGGTGAGCTTCAAATTCGCAGTAAGTAATCAAAAAAAAATATATTATTGTTTCATCTTCATTTTTGTTCAGAGACGAAGGTCGTTAAAAGCAAAGTCGAATTATTTATTTTAATATTTTTGGCACTTTAACTTTGGCGCTATCCATCTCCACGATATTTTGTACCGTGTTTATTTCAGTGATTTTACGTTCGGATAAAAGCGAGAACAAAACCAGTCAATATCCTCACATCATTAGCGTGCGGATTTTATAACAATGATTATAATTATTTTCGACGGACGAGCAATTATTTCAAAGTCCAGAACATATGCCCTACGTGAGAATTTCCAGACTCTACACTATTTTCATTTCAAAATACCGCTTTGTGAAACTTAAATGGGCCAAACCCCATATCCCGACCCCGAGGGGCATCTCATGAATATCGAATTCCTGAAATCTCAGTCGAGTGTAGGAATATTATAATTTATTGTTTTGTCAGCAATGTCTTGTCAATTCGCTTGTTGAGGATTTGGTAGGGAGTTATTTATGTTTTTTTGGATAAAGAATTCGACGGCGAGTGAAAATGGCTGGTTTGACTGTTCGTTCAGAGTTTTGAGATTTTGTGTGAATACATACCTTTTGGGGATTAATCTGACGAATCAGTTTTTCATTGATTTCCATAGTAATTGATTGGTATCTCCTTTGGAAATTGTCCGCCTTGCGGGATTATTGACTAGTTCATTCAAGCTCAGTCTTTATTTTACGCAAACTAAACAGAGGACCATACCCTGACATAAAATAGTATCCTCCTTGAAGGAAATACTTCTTTTATTGCGTGGGAAAACCCTTATTGGATAAGGGTTTTTTTTTTTGTTAGAGTGTTGAATGGCCAGCATATTCTGTTTGTAGTCGATGTATAGAGGTTTCTAGTGGAATTACCCCTTGAACACAACTATTCATTGGTGTACGACTACAAGTAGTAAGGTCAGTCCTTTCCAATTTGTTTTTTTGTTTCTTTTCCATCGGGACCGAGAACTCATAAGACCAAGGAAACGATTAAGCGTATGCTGAAGCGGGAAAAGAAGATTTCTATAAACTTTGTTATAATGTATAGTGTGAGATTATCTTCCTACTCGTCTGGGATATGACACCGTGAATGTGAAATACCCTATAAGACCGAATGAATGGTCACGTTTAGACACTATTGTATAATATTTTTTTTTACCATTATTTTAGTGATGTTGCGAAAAATATAGCTATATTCTTCGAGGCTTTTAGGGTTTATGAATTACGGTTTTCCCTGGGATATAAGAACTCAGATTATTTATATGTAAGCATATAAATATTAAATTGTAAAATTTACGTTATTCGATTGAGAATTACAGACTATTATTCTAGAAAATTTCACTCATGTGATTTATATATTTGTATTTTTGGTGCACATATCAGTATTCCTATCTTATTCAGGGCCTATCTTCTGTGAAGCATTATAGTTTTTCGTGGTTTATCTAAAGAGATGAAGTCGGATGAATAAAACTACGTGGCGCCCATTTTGGTATTTTTGATTATTTTCAATTCGTTCATCCGAGAGGCCTGAATATATAAAGAAAGAACATTACCTAATATATTAGACTAGGGAAACCTGCCACCTGAACGGCTGAGCTACCCAGGTACATTTTGCCACCCATTCAGGACTTACGACCCATAATCAGGTATCCCTAACTCATCATATATTTTTTTTTGTATAGGCTCATCACCAGTTGCACTAACCTCATAATTTTTTTTTTTGTTGTTGTTTTTGTTATCGTGACAAAAGAAAGATAACGTGGCATGCTCGATTCGGTCGCTTGTATGTGAAAACGAAAGAACAGTTACCTGGTGAGTATTTCTATATAAACATCACCACGTTATAATCGAATACAACTCAGATACAATTATCGTTTCGTCTAACCATTTAACCTTCTGTTCGATTCAGTCGCTAGTATGTGTAACGGAAGAACAGTTACCTGGTGAGTATAACTATATAAACATTATCGAATACAACCCAGATACGATGATTGTTCAATCTATCTATTCAACCTCCTGCTCGATTCGGTCGCTTGTATGTAAAACGGAAGAACAGTTACCTGGTGAGTATTGCTATATAAACATCATCATGATATCATCGAATACAACTCAGATACAATTATCGTTTTGTCTAACCCTTCAACCTTCTGTTCGATTCAGTCGCTAGTATGTGTAACGGAAGTACCGTCACCTGGTAAGTATCACTATATATACAGTATTGCGATATAATCGGATACCACCCAGATACATTGATTGTTCAGACTAATCATTCAACTTTCTGTTCGTTTCGGTCGCTCGTATGTGAAACGGGAATACCGACACCTAGTGTGTATAACTATATACACAGCATAACATCATAATCGAATACAACCCATATACTATCCATTCAACCTTCTGTTCGATTCAGTTGCTCGTATGTATAACGGAAGAACAGTAACCTGGTGAGTATTTCTATATAAACATCACCACGATATAATAGAATACAACTCAGTTTCAATTATCGTTTCGTCTAACCATTTAACCTTCTGTTCGATTCAGTCGCTAGTATGTGTAACGGAAGAACGGTTACCTGGTGATTATAACTATATAAACATAATCGAATACAACCCAGATACGATGATTGTTCAATCTATCCATTCGACCTTCTGCTCGATTCGGTCGCTTGTATGTGAAAACGAAAGAACAGTAACCTGGTGAGTATTTCTATATAAACATCACCACGATATAATAGAATACAACTCAGTTACAATTATCGTTTCGTCTAACCATTCATCCTCCTGTTCGATTCAGTCGCTAGTATGTGTAACGGAAGTACCGTCACCTGGTTAGTATCACTATATATACAGTATTGCGATATAATCGGATACCACCCAGATACATTGATTGTTCAGACTATCCATTCAACTTTCTGTTCGTTTCGGTCGCTCGTATGTAAAACGGGAATACCGTCACCTAGTGTGTATAACTATATACACAGCATAACATCATAATCGAATACAACCCATATACTATCCGTTCAACCTTCTGTTCGATTCGGTTGCTCGTATGTATAACGGAAGAACAGTAACCTGGTGAGTATTTCTATATGAACATCACCACGATATAATAGAATACAACTCAGTTACAATTATCCTTTCGTCTAACCATTTAACCTTCTGTTCGATTCAGTCGCTAGTATGTGTAACGGAAGTACCGTCACCTGGTATGTATCACTATATATACAGTATTGCGATATAATCGGATACCACCCTGATACATTGATTGTTCAGACTATTCATTCAACTTTCTGTTCGTTTCGGTCGCTCGTATGTAAAACAAGAATACCGTCACCTAGTGTGTATAACTATATACATAGCATAACATCATAATCGAATACAACCCATATACTATCCATTCAACCTTCTGTTCAATTCAGTCACTCGTATGTGTAACGGAAGAACAGTTACCTGGTGAGTATAACTATATAAACATAATCGAATACAACCCAGATACGATGATTGTTCAATCTATCCATTTGACCTTCTGCTCGATTCGGTCGCTTGTATGTGAAAATGAAAGAACAGTTACCTGGTGAGTATTCCTATATAAACATCACCACGATATAATCGAATACAACTCAGATACAATTATCGTTTCGTCCAACCATTTAACCTTCTGTTCGATTCAGTCGCTAGTATGTGTAACGGAAGAACAGTTACCTGGTGAGTATAACCATATAAACATTATCGAATACAACCCAGATACAATGATTGTTCAATCTATCTATTCAACCTCCTGCTCGATTCGGTCGCTTGTATGTAAAACGGAAGAACAGTTACCTGGTGAGTATTGCTATATAAACATCATCACGATATCATCGAATACAACTCAGATACAATTATCGTTTTGTCTAACCATTCAACCTTCTATTCGATTCAGTCGCTAGTATGTGTAACGGAAGTACCGTCACCTGGTAAGTATCACTATATATACAGTATTGCGATATAATCGGATACCACCCAGATACATTGATTGTTTAGACTATCCATTCAACTTTCTGTTCGTTTCGGTCGCTCGTATGTGAAACGGGAATACCGTCACCTAGTGTGTGTAACTATATACACAGCATAACATCATAATCGAATACAACCCATATACTATCCATTCAACCTTCTGTTCGATTCGGTTGCTCGTATGTATAACGGAAGAACAGTAACCTGGTGAGTATTTCTATATAAACATCACCACGATATAATAGAATACAACTCAGTTTCAATTATCGTTTCGTCTAACCATTTAACCTTCTGTTCGATTCAGTCGCTAGTATGTGTAACGGAAGAACAGTTACCTGGTGAGTATAACTATATAAACATAATCGAATACAACCCAGATACGATGATTGTTCAATCTATCCATTTGACCTTCTGCTCGATTCGGTCGCTTGTATGTGAAAACGAAAGAACAGTAACCTGGTGAGTATTTCTATATAAACATCACCACGATATAATAGAATACAACTCAGTTACAATTATCGTTTCGTCTAACCATTCAACCTTCTGTTCGATTCAGTCGCTAGTATGTGTAACGGAAGTACCGTCACCTGGTTAGTATCACTATATATACAGTATTGCGATATAATCGGATACCACCCAGATACATTGATTGTTCAGACTATCCATTCAACTTTCTGTTCGTTTCGGTCGCTCGTATGTAAAACGGGAATACCGTCACCTAGTGTGTATAACTATATACACAGCATAACATCATAATCGAATACAACCCATATACTATCCGTTCAACCTTCTATTCGATTCGGTTGCTCGTATGTATAACGGAAGAACAGTAACCTGGTGAGTATTTCTATAAAAACATCACCACGATATAATAGAATACAACTCAGTTACAATTATCGTTTCGTCTAACCATTTAACCTTCTGTTCGATTCAGTCGCTAGTATGTGTAACGGAAGTACCGTCACCTGGTATGTATCACTATATATACAGTATTGCGATATAATCGGATACCACCCTGATACATTGATTGTTCAGACTATCCATTCAACTTTCTGTTCGTTTCGGTCGCTCGTATGTAAAACAAGAATACCGTCACCTAGTGTGTATAACTATATACACAGCATAACATCATAATCGAATACAACCCATATACTATCCATTCAACCTTCTGTTCAATTCAGTCGCTCGTATGTGTAACGGAAGAACAGTTACCTGGTGAGTATAACTATATAAACATAATCGAAACAACCCAGATACGATGATTGTTCAATCTATCCATTTGACCTTCTGCTCGATTCGGTCGCTTGTATGTGAAAACGAAAGAACAGTTACCTGGTGAGTATTTCTATATAAACATCCCCACGATATAATCGAATACAACTCAGTTTCAATTATCGTTTCGTCTAACCATTCAACCTTCTGTTCGATTCAGTCGCTAGTATGTGTAACGGAAGAACAGTTACCTGGTGAGTATAACTATATAAACATAATCGAATACAAACCAGATACGATGATTGTTCCATCTATCCATTTGACCTTCTGCTCGATTCGGTCGCTTGTATGTGAAAACGAAAGAACAGTTATCTGGTGAGTATTTCTATATAAACATCACCACGATATAATCGAATACAACTCAGATACAATTATCGTTTCGTCTAACCATTTAACCTTCTGTTCGATTCAGTCGCTAGTATGTGTAACGGAAGAACAGTTACCTGGTGAGTATAACTATATAAACATAATCGAATACAACCCAGATACGATGATTGTTCAATCTATCTATTCGACCTTCTGCTCGATTCGGTCGCTTGTATGTGAAAACGAAAGAACAGTAACCTGGTGAGTATTTCTATATAAACATCACCACGATATAATAGAATACAACTCAGTTACAATTATCGTTTCGTCTAACCATTTAACCTTCTGTTCGATTCAGTCGCTAGTATGTGTAACGGAAGTACCGTCGCCTGGTTAGTATCACTATATATACAGTATTGCGATATAATCGGATACCACCCAGATACATTGATTGTTCAGACTATCCATTCAACTTTCTGTTCGTTTCGGTCGCTCGTATGTAACACGGGAATACCGTCACCTAGTATGTATAACTATATACACAGCATAACATCATAATCGAATACAACCCATATACTATCCATTCAACCTTTTGTTCGATTCGGTTGCTCGTATGTATAACGGAAGAACAGTAACCTGGTGAGTATATCTATATAAACATCACCACGATATAATAGAATACAACTCAGTTACAATTATCGTTTCGTCTAACCATTTAACCTTCTGTTCGATTCAGTCGCTAGTATGTGTAACGGAAGTACCGTCACCTGGTATGTATCACTATATATACAGTATTGCGATATAATCGGATACCACCCTGATACATTGATTGTTCAGACTATCCATTCAACTTTCTGTTCGTTTCGGTCGCTCGTATGTAAAACAAGAATACCGTCACCTAGTGTGTATAACTATATACAGAGCATAACATCATAATCGAATACAACCCATATACTATCCATTCAACCTTCTGTTCAATTCAGTCGCTCGTATGTGTAACGGAAGAACAGTTACCTGGTGAGTATAACCATATAAACATAATCAAATACAACCCAGATACGATGATTGTTCAATCTATCCATTTGACCTTCTGCTCGATTCGGTCGCTTGTATGTGAAAACGAAAGAACAGTTACCTGGTGAGTATTTCTATATAAACATCACCACGATATAATCGAATACAACTCAGATACAATTATCGTTTCGTCTAACCATTTAACCTTCTGTTCGATTCAGTCGCTAGTATGTGTAACGGAAGAACAGTTACCTGGTGAGTATAACTATATAAACATCATCGAATACAACCCAGATACGATGATTGTTCAATTTATCCATTTGACCTTCTGCTCGATTCGGTCGCTTGTATTTGAAAACGAAAGAACAGTTACCTGGTGAGTATTTCTATATAAACATCACCACGATATAATCGAATACAACTCAGATACAATTATCGTTTCGTCTAACCATTTAATCTTCTGTTCGATTCAGTCGCTAGTATGTGTAACGGAAGAACAGTTACCTGGTGAGTATAACTATATAAACATTATCGAATACAACCCAGATACGATGATTGTTCAATCTATCTATTCAACCTCCTGCTCGATTCGGTCGCTTGTATGTAAAACGGAAGAACAGTTACCTGGTGAGTATTGCTATATAAACATCATCACGATATCATCGAATACAACTCAGATACAATTATCGTTTTGTCTAACCATTTAACCTTCTGTTCGATTCAGTCGCTAGTATGTGTAACGGAAGTACCGTCACCTGGTAAGTATCACTATATATACAGTATTGCGATATAATCGGATACCACCCAGATACATTGATTGTTCAGACTATCCATTCAACTTTCTGTTCGTTTCGGTCGCTCGTATGTGAAACGGGAATACCGTCACCTTGTGTGTATAACTATATACACAGCATAACATCATAATCGAATACAACCCATATACTATCCATTCAACCTTCTGTTCGATTCGGTTGCTCGTATGTATAACGGAAGAACAGTAACCTGGTGAGTATTTCTATATAAACATCACCACGATATAATAGAATACAACTCAGTTACAATTATCGTTTCGTCTAACCATTTAACCTTCTGTTCGATTCAGTCGCTAGTATGTGTAACAGGAGTACCGTCACCTGGTATGTATCACTATATATACAGTTTTGCGATATAATCGGATACCACCCTGATACATTGATTGTTCAGACTATCCATTCAACTTTCTGTTCGTTTCGGTCGCTCGTATGTAAAACAAGAAAACCGTCACCTAGTGTGTATAACTATATACACAGCATAACATCATAATCGAATACAACCCATATACTATCCATTCAACCTTCTGTTCAATTCAGTCGCTCGTATGTGTAACGGAAGAACAGTTACCTGGTGAGTATAACTATATAAACATAATCGAATACAACCCAGATACGATGATTGTTCAATCTATCCATTTGACCTTCTGCTCGATTCGGTCGCTTGTATGTGAAAACGAAAGAACAGTTACCTGGTGAGTATTTCTATGTAAACATCCCCACGATATAATCGAATACAACTCAGTTTCAATTATCGTTTCGTCTAACCATTCAACCTTCTGTTCGATTCAGTCGCTAGTATGTGTAACGGAAGAACAGTTACCTGGTGAGTATAACTATATAAACATAATCGAATACAAACCAGATACGATGATTGTTCCATCTATCCATTTGACCTTCTGCTCGATTCGGTCGCTTGTATGTGAAAACGAAAGAACAGTTACCTGGTGAGTATTTCTATATAAACATCACCACGATATAATAGAATACAACTCAGTTTCAATTATCGTTTCGTCTAACCATTTAACCTCCTGTTCGATTCAGTCGCTAGTATGTGTAACGGAAGAACAGTTACCTGGTGATTATAACTATATAAACATAATCGAATACAACCCAGATACGATGATTGTTCAATCTATCCATTTGACCTTCTGCTCGATTCGGTCGCTTGTATGTGAAAACGAAAGAACAGTAACCTGGTGAGTATTTCTATATAAACATCACCACGATATAATAGAATACAACTCAGTTACAATTATCGTTTCGTCTAACCATTCAACCTTCTGTTCGATTCAGTCGCTAGTATGTGTAACGATAGTACCGTCACCTGGTTAGTATCACTATATATACAGTATTGCGATATAATCGGATACCACCCAGATACATTGATTGTTCAGACTATCCATTCAACTTTTTGTTCGTTTCGGTCGCTCGTATGTAAAACGGGAATACCGTCACCTAGTGTGTATAACTATATACACAGCATAACATCATAATCGAACACAACCCATATACTATCCGTTCAACCTTCTATTCGATTCGGTTGCTCGTATGTATAACGGAAGAACAGTAACCTGGTGAGTATTTCTATATAAACATCACCACGATATAATAGAATACAACTCAGTTACAATTATCGTTTCGTCTAACCATTTAACCTTCTGTTCGATTCAGTCGCTAGTATGTGTAACGGAAGTACCGTCACCTGGTATGTATCACTATATATACAGTATTGCGATATAATCGGATACCACCCTGATACATTGATTGTTCATACTATCCATTCAACTTTCTGTTCGTTTCGGTCGCTCGTATGTAAAACGGGAATACCGTCACCTAGTGTGTATAACTATATACACAGCATAACATCATAATCGAATACAACCCATATACTATCCATTCAACCTTCTGTTCGATTCGGTTGCTCGTATGTATAACGAAAGAACAGTAACCTGGTGAGTATTTCTATATAAACATCACCACGATATAATAGAATACAACTCAGTTTAAATTATCGTTTCGTCTAACCATTTAACCTTCTGTTCGATTCAGTCGCTAGTATGTGTAACGGAAGAACAGTTACCTGGTGAGTATAACTATATAAACATAATCGAATACAACCCAGATACGATGATTGTTCAATCTATCTATTCGACCTTCTGCTCGATTCGGTCGCTTGTATGTGAAAACGAAAGAACAGTAACCTGGTGAGTATTTCTATATAAACATCACCACGATATAATAGAATACAACTCAGTTACAATTATCGTTTCGTCTAACCATTTAACCTTCTGTTCGATTCAGTCGCTAGTATGTGTAACGGAAGTACCGTCGCCTGGTTAGTATCACTATATATACAGTATTGCGATATAATCGGATACCACCCAGATACATTGATTGTTCAGACTATCCATTCAACTTTCTGTTCGTTTCGGTCGCTCGTATGTAAAATGGGAATACCGTCACCTAGTGTGTATAACTATATACACAGCATAACATCATAATCGAATACAATCCATATACTATCCATTCAACCTTCTGTTCGATTCGGTTGCTCGTATGTATAACGGAAGAACAGTAACCTGGTGAGTATTTCTATATAAACATCACCACGATATAATAGAATACAACTCAGTTACAATTATCGTTTCGTCTAACCATTTAACCTTCTGTTCGATTCAGTCGCTAGTATGTGTAACGGAAGTACCGTCACCTGGTATGTATCACTATATATACAGTATTGCGATATAATCGGATACCACCCTGATACATTGATTGTTCAGACTATCCATTCAACTTTCTGTTCGTTTCGGTCGCTCGTATGTAAAACAAGAATACCGTCACCTAGTGTGTATAACTATATACACAGCATAACATCATAATCGAATACAACCCATATACTATCCATTCAACCTTCTGTTCAATTCAGTCGCTCGTATGTGTAACGGAAGAACAGTTACCTGGTGAGTATAACCATATAAACATAATCGAATACAACCCAGATACGATGATTGTTCAATCTATCTATTTGACCTTCTGCTCGATTCGGTCGCTTGTATGTGAAAACGAAAGAACGGTTACCTGGTGAGTATTTCTATATAAACATCACCACGATATAATCGAATACAACTCAGATACAATTATCGTTTCGTCTAACCATTTAACCTTCTGTTCGATTCAGTCGCTAGTATGTGTAACGGAAGAACAGTTACCTGGTGAGTATAACTATATAAACATTATCGAATACAACCCAGATACGATGATTGTTCAATCTATCTATTCAACCTCCTGCTCGATTCGGTCGCTTGTATGTAAAACGGAAGAACAGTTACCTGGTGAGTATTGCTATATAAACATCATTACGATATCATCGAATACAACTCAGATACAATTATCGTTTTGTCTAACCATTTAACCATCTGTTCGATTCAGTCGCTAGTATGTGTAACGGAAGTACCGTCACCTGGTAAGTATCACTATATATACAGTATTGCGATATAATCGGATACCACCCAGATACATTGATTGTTCAGACTATCCATTCAACTTTCTGTTCGTTTCGGTCGCTCGTATGTGAAACGGGAATACCGTCACCTTGTGTGTATAACTATATACACAGCATAACATCATAATCGAATACAACCCATATACTATCCATTCAACCTTCTGTTCGATTCGGTTGCTCGTATGTATAACGGAAGAACAGTAACCTGGTGAGTATTTCTATATAAACATCACCACGATATAATAGAATACAACTCAGTTTCAATTATCGTTTCGTCTAACCATTTAACCTTCTGTTCGATTCAGTCGCTAGTATGTGTAACGGAAGAACAGTTACCTGGTGAGTATAACTATATAAACATAATCGAATACAACCCAGATACGATGATTGTTCAATCTATCCATTTGACCTTCTGCTCGATTCGGTCGCTTGTATGTGAAAACGAAAGAACAGTAACCTGGTGAGTATTTCCATATAAACATCACCACGATATAATAGAATACAACTCAGTTACAATTATCGTTTCGTCTAACCATTTAACCTTCTGTTCGATTCAGTCGCTAGTATGTGTAACGGAAGTACCGTCACCTGGTTAGTATCACTATATATACAGTATTGCGATATAATCGGATACCACCCAGATACATTGATTGTTCAGACTATCCATTCAACTTTCTGTTCGTTTCGGTCGCTCGTATGTAAAACGGGAATACCGTCACCTAGTGTGTATAACTATTTACACAGCATAACATCATAATCGAATACAACCCATATACTATCCATTCAACCTTCTGTTCGATTCGGTTGCTCGTATGTATAACGGAAGAACAGTAACCTGGTGAGTATTTCTATATAAACATCACCACGATATAATAGAATACAACTCAGTTACAATTATCGTTTCGTCTAACCATTTAACCTTCTGTTCGATTCAGTCGCTAGTATGTGTAACGGAAGTACCGTCACCTGGTATGTATCACTATATATACAGTATTGCGATATAATCGCATACCACCCTGATACATTGATTGTTCAGACTATCCATTCAACTTCCTGTTCGTTTCGGTCGCTCGTATGTAAAACAAGAATACCGTCACCTAGTGTGTATAACTATATACACAGCATAACATCATAATCGAATACAACCCATATACTATCCATTCAACCTTCTGTTCAATTCAGTCGCTCGTATGTGTAACGGAAGAACAGTTACCTGGTGAGTATAACTATATAAACATAATCGAATACAATCCAGATACGATGATTGTTCAATCTATCCATTTGACCTTCTGCTCGATTCGGTCGCTTGTATGTGATAACGAAAGAACAGTTACCTGGTGAGTATTTCTATATAAACATCACCACGATATAATCGAATACAACTCAGTTTCAATTATCGTTTCGTCTAACCATTTAACCTTCTTTTGTTTGAAGGTGGCTGACAATGTCTCGAGTTGTGAAGAAAAGTTTCGGACTTCCATTGTCTAAAGGTATGAAGATTTGAATCCTGAGAAAAGAAAGGATGAGTTATGCTGAAAAAACGAAATAAGTGATGAATAAAAATTAACTATTTTATCGAATCAAGAAGATTCGAGTATCAATAAATCAGGTTAGTATTAGTGTTAGTATATATGAAGTCGAAAAATGTAGATTTGAATGGGAGTTTAACTAGTCGATGAGCCTGAAAATAAGAAAAAATTGAATTAGAAATCAATAGCCTGAAAAAGAAAAGTTGAATTAGAAATCAATAGCCTGAAAAAAGAAAAGTTGAATTAGAAATCAATAGCATGAAAGAAGAAAAGTTGAATTAAAAAATTAAAATAAAATGAATGAATAAAGAATTAAAATTATAAGAAAGATTCAAATCGAATTCGTCACGACGTTTCGATTGTGTGTATCTACAATCGTCTTCAGGTGAGAACTAACAAAGTCCTGGGATACGGGGGTATTTATAGGTCAGCTATGGCGGGATTATCCGGTTCAGTGAGCCGTAACCGGTTGATTCGGCTAATCAGCGGTTTCCATGTGTTGCGGATCTCGACGCTTGGTTGACTGAAAGCGTTATTATTCATTATGTATGCTGCTTCCTTGAATTTCCTCTTGAACCAGTGTTCTTCTCTATGGATGGTTTCTGCCTCAGACCATTTGATGTTATGTTGGTGGGTCCACACATGTTCTGCGATTCCTGATTTGGTGGTTTCTCCTCGTTGGGTGTTTTTCTTGTGTTCGCCGATTCTGGTTTCCAGTGGTCTCTTGGTTTCTCCGATGTATGATTTGCCACATTCGCATGGTACTCGATAAACACAATTCTTGGAGTCACTGTTTTTGTTCGTTGGTCTGGTTTTGGTGAGTTGGCTGCGGATGGTGTTTCCAGATTTGAAGCAGGTCTTGATCTTGTATTTGGATCCAATCTTCTTGATTCTCTCTGACAATCCTTTGATGTAGGGAAGGCACAATGTTGGTTGTTGCGGTTCTTCTTCTTCTTGGATTATCCTCTGTTTCCTGCTCTTCAACGTCTGTTCCACCAATTTCCTTGAATAGCCGTTCTGGTAGAAGTCTCTCTTGATATGGTCCAGTTCGGAAGTTAGGCTTTCCTCGTTGTTGCAGAGGCTGAAGGCACGATCAATCAGAGTTTTCACTATGCCCCTTTTCGTAGCTCCGTGATGGTTGGATCCATTGTTGAGATATTGTCCTGTGTGAGTTGGTTTCCTGTAAACAGAAGTTTGCCATTTGTTGTCTGTTCTCTTCACTTTCACGTCCAGGAAAGGCAATTCGTTTTGGGATTCTCTCTCGATGGTGAATTTGATGGAAGGTCTCACGTTGTTGAGGTGTTGTAGGAAGGTGTCCAGTTCGTCGTCTCCGTGGTTCCACACTATGAATGTGTCGTCGACGTATCTCAACTAGATTCGCGGCTTTTTATGTGCTTGGTCGATGGCGAATGTTTCGAACCATTCCATATATATATTCGCTATTACTGGCGAGAGCGGTGATCCCATTGGTAGTCCTTCATCTTGAGTGAAGAAAGAGTCCTTAATCTGAAAGTAGCAGTTCCGAAGACAGCATTCTAGGAGATCCATAATTCCTTCTACTGGTATTGGTGTTCTATCTCCGAGGTGTTCGTCGCTCTGAAGTTTTGTTTTGATTATTTGAAGTGCTTCTCCGACAGGAACGTTGGTGTAAAGGCTTTCTACATCGAAGCTGACGAGTTGGTCTCCTTGTGTAGCTTCAATTTTCTCTAGGATCTCAACAAAGTGCCTGGAGTTCTTCACGAAGGATGGAGTGTTTCCCTGTAGTGGTTGGATGATCGGTAGTAGGAATCTCGCTAGCTTGTGGGTGGCTGAATTTCTGGAGCTGATGATCGGTCTGAGTGGGACGTCTGTTTTATGAATCTTTGGCAGTCCATATAGGTGAGGTGGTTTGCTGTGATGTGGTGTCAACGATGATCTCTCCTTATCTGAAAAATAAAGTTGATATTTCTTCAAAGTGAGGTAAACCTTCCGTTCGATTGCTGGAGTGGGATCTCGTGCGATCGTGGTGTATTTTTCTTTTTTGAGAGTATCTTCAATTTTCTGCTCATAGAGTTCTGTGTCCATAATAACGGTAGCATTTCCTTTGTCTGCAGGTAGGATTTTGATGGTGTTGTCTCTTCGTAGATTCAAATCTTCATACCTTTAGACAATGGAAGTCCGAAACTTTTCTTCACAATTTAACCTTCTGTTCGATTCAGTCGCTAGTATGTGTAACGGAAGAACAGTTACCTGGTCAGTATAACTATATAAACATAATCGAATACAACCCAGATACGATGATTTTTCAATCTATCCATTTGACCTTCTGCTCGATTCGGTCGCTTGTATGTGAAACGGGAATACCGTCACCTAGTGTGTATAACTATATACACAGCATAACATCATAATCGAATACAACCCATATACTATCCATTCAACCTTCTGTTCGATTCGGTTGCTCGTATGTATAACGGAAGAACAGTAACCTGGTGAGTATTTCTATATAAACATCACCACGATATAATAGAATACAATTAAGTTTCAATTATCGTTTCGTCTAACCATTTAACCTTCTGTTCGATTCAGTCGCTAGTATGTGTAACGGAAGAACAGTTACCTGGTGAGTATAACTATATAAACATAATCGAATACAACCCAGATACGATGATTGTTCAATCTATCCATTTGACCTTCTTCTCGATTCGGTCGCTTGTATGTGAAAACGAAAGAACAGTAACCTGGTAAGTATTTCTATATAAACATCACCACGATATAATAAAACACAACTCAGTTACAATTATCGTTTTGTCTAACCATTTAACCTTCTGTTCGATTCAGTCGCTAGTATGTGTAACGGAAGTACCGTCACCTGGTATGTATCATTATATATACAGTATTGCGATATAATCGGATACCACCTTGATACATTGATTGTTCAGACTATCCATTCAACTTTCTGTTCGTTTCGGTCGCTCGTATGTAAAACAAGAATACCGTCACCTAGTGTGTATAACTATATACACAGCATAACATCATAATCGAATACAACCCATATACTATCCATTCAACCTTCTGTTCAATTCAGTCGCTCGTATGTGTAACGGAAGAACAGTTACCTGGTGAGTATAACTATATAAACATAATCGAATACAACCCAGATACGATGATTGTTCAATCTATCCATTTGACCTTCTGCTCGATTCGGTCGCTTGTATGTGAAAACGAAAGAACAGTTACCTGGTGAGTATTTCTATATAAACATCACCACGATATAATCGAATAAAACTCAGATACAATTATCGTTTCGTCTAACCATTTAACCTTCTGTTCGATTCAGTCGCTAGTATGTGTAACGGAAGAACAGTTACCTGGTGAGTATAACTATATAAACATAATCGAATACAACCCAGATACGATGATTGTTCAATCTATCCATTTGACCTTCTGCTCGATTCGGTCGCTTGTATGTGAAAACGAAAGAACAGTAACCTGGTGAGTATTTCTATATAAACATCACCACGATATAATAGAATACAACTCAGTTACAATTATCGTTTCGTCTAACCATTTAACCTTCTGTTCGATTCAGTCGCTAGTATGTGTAACGGAAGTACCGTCACCTGGTTAGTATCACTATATATACAGTATTGCGATATAATCGGATACCACCCAGATACATTGATTGTTCAGACTATCCATACAACTTTCTGTTCGTTTCGGTCGCTCGTATGTAAAACGGGAATACCGTCACCTAGTGTGTATAACTATATACACAGCATAACATCATAATCGAATACAACCCATATACTATCCATTCAACCTTCTGTTCGATTCGGTTGCTCGTATGTATAACGAAAGAACAGTAACCTGGTGAGTATTTCTATATAAACATCACCATGATATAATAGAATACAACTCAGTTTCAATTATCGTTTCGTCTAACCATTTAACCTTCTGTTCGATTCAGTCGCTAGTATGTGTAACGGAAGTACCGTCACCTGGTTAGTATCACTATATATACAGTATTGCGATATAATCGGATACCACCCAGATACATTAATTGTTCAGACTATCCATTCAACTTTCTGTTCGTTTCGGTCGCTCATATGTAAAACGGGAATACCGTCACCTAGTGTGTATAACTATATACAAAGCATAACATCATAATCGAATACAACCCATATACTATCCATTCAACCTTCTGTTCGATTCGGTTGCTCGTATGTATAACGGAAGAACAGTAACCTGGTGAGTATTTCTATATAAACATCACCACGATATAATAGAATACAACTCAGTTACAATTATCGTTTCGTCTAACCATTCAACCTTCTGTTCGATTCAGTCGCTAGTATGTGTAACGGAAGTACCGTCACCTGGTATGTATCACTATATATACAGTATTGCGATATAATCGGATACCACCCTGATACATTGATTGTTCAGACTATCCATTCAACTGTCTGTTCGTTTCGGTCGCTCGTATGTAAAACAAGAATACCGTCACCTAGTGTGTATAACTATATACACAGCATAACATCATAATCGAATACAACCCATATACTATCCATTCAACCTTCTGTTCAATTCAGTCGCTCGTATGTGTAACGGAAGAACAGTTACCTGGTGAGCAAACTATATAAACATAATCGAATACAACCCAGATACGATGATTGTTCAATCTATCCATTTGACCTTCTGCTCGATTCGGTCGCTTGTATGTGAAAACGAAAGAACAGTTACCTGGTGAGTATTTCTATATAAACATCACCACGATATAATCGAATACAACTCAGGTTCAATTATCGTTTCGTCTAACCATTCAACCTTCTGTTCGATTCAGTCGCTAGTATGTGTAACGGAAAAACAGTTACCTGGTGAGTATAACTATATAAACATAATCGAATACAACCCAGATACGATGATTGTTCAATCTATCCATTTGACCTTCTGCTCGATTCGGTCGCTTGTATGTGAAAACGAAAGAACAGTTACCTGGTGAGTATTTCTATATGAACATCACCACGATATAATCGAATACAACTCAGATACAATTATCGTTTCGTCTAACCATTTAACCTTCTGTTCGATTCAGTCGCTAGTATGTGTAACGGAAGTACCGTCACCTGGTTAGTATCACTATATATACAGTATTGCGATATAATCGGATACCACCCAGATACATTGATTGTTCAGACTATCCATTCAACTTTCTGTTCGTTTCGGTCGCTCGTATGTAAAACGGGAATACCGTCACCTAGTGTGTATAACTATATACACAGCATAACATCATAATCGAATACAACCCATATACTATCCATTCAACCTTCTGTTCGATTCGGTTGCTCGTATGTATAACGAAAGAACAGTAACCTGGTGAGTATTTCTATATAAACATCACCACGATATAATAGAATACAACTCAGTTTCAATTATCGTTTCGTCTAACCATTTAACCTTCTGTTCGATTCAGTCGCTAGTATGTGTAACGGAAGTACCGTCACCTGGTTAGTATCACTATATATACAGTATTGCGATATAATCGGATACCACCCAGATACATTAATTGTTCAGACTATCCATTCAACTTTCTGTTCGTTTCGGTCGCTCGTATGTAAAACGGGAATACCGTCACCTAGTGTGTATAACTATATACAAAGCATAACATCATAATCGAATACAACCCATATACTATCCATTCAACCTTCTGTTCGATTCGGTTGCTCGTATGTATAACGGAAGAACAGTAACCTGGTGAGTATTTCTATATAAACACCACCACGATATAATAGAATACAACTCAGTTACAATTATCGTTTCGTCTAACCATTCAACCTTCTGTTCGATTCAGTCGCTAGTATGTGTAACGGAAGTACCGTCACCTGGTATGTATCACTATATATACAGTATTGCGATATAATCGGATACCACCCTGATACAATGAATGTTCAGACTATCCATTCAACTTTCTGTTCGTTTCGGTCGCTCGTATGTAAAACAAGAATACCGTCACCTAGTGTGTATAACTATATACACAGCATAACATCATAATCGAATACAACCCATATACTATCCATTCAACCTTCTGTTCAATTCAGTCGCTCGTATGTGTAACGGAAGAACAGTTACCTGGTGAGCAAACTATATAAACATAATCGAATACAACCCAGATACGATGATTGTTCAATCTATCCATTTGACCTTCTGCTCGATTCGGTCGCTTGTATGTGAAAACGAAAGAACAGTTACCTGGTGAGTATTTCTATATAAACATCACCACGATATAATCGAATACAACTCAGTTTCAATTATCGTTTCGTCTAACCATTCAACCTTCTGTTCGATTCAGTCGCTAGTATGTGTAACGGAAGATCAGTTACCTGGTGAGTATAACTATATAAACATAATCGAATACAACCCAGATACGATGATTGTTCAATCTATCCATTTGACCTTCTGCTCGATTCGGTCGCTTGTATGTGAAAACGAAAGAACAGTTACCTGGTGAGTATTTCTATATGAACATCACCACGATATAATCGAATACAACTCAGATACAATTATCGTTTCGTCTAACCATTTAACCTTCTGTTCGATTCAGTCGCTAGTATGTGTAACGGAAGAACAGTTACCTGGTGAGTATAACTATATAAACATTATCGAATACAACCCAGATACGATGATTGTTCAATCTATCTATTCAACCTCCTGCTCGATTCGGTCGCTTGTATGTAAAACGGAAGAACAGTTACCTGGTGAGTATTGCTATATAAACATCATCACGATATCATCGAATACAACTCAGATACAATTATCGTTTTGTCTAACCATTTAACCTTCTGTTCGATTCAGTCGCTAGTATGTGTAACGGAAGTACCGTCACCTGGTAAGTATCACTATATATACAGTATTGCGATATAATCGGATACCACCCAGATACATTGATTGTTCAGACTATCCATTCAACTTTCTGTTCGTTTCGGTCGCTCGTATGTGAAACGGGAATACCGTCACCTAGTGTGTATAACTATATACACAGCATAACATCATAATCGAATACAACCCATATACTATCCATTCAACCTTCTGTTCGATTCGGTTGCTCGTATGTATAACGGAAGAACAGTAACCTGGTGAGTATTTCTATATAAATATCACCACGATATAATAGAATACAACTCAGTTTCAATTATCGTTTCGTCTAACCATTTAACCTTCTGTTCGATTCAGTCGCTAGTATGTGTAACGGAAGAACAGTTACCTGGTGAGTATAACTATATAAACATAATCGAATACAACCCAGATACGATAATTGTTCAATCTATCCATTTGACCTTCTGCTCGATTCGGTCGCTTGTATGTGAAAACGAAAGAACAGTAACCTGGTGAGTATTTCTTTATAAACATCACCACGATATAATAGAATACAACTCAGTTACAACTATCGTTTCATCTAACCATTTAACCTTCTGTTCGATTCAGTCGCTAGTATGTGTATCGGAAGTACCGTCACCTGGTTAGTATCACTATATATACAGTATTGCGATATAATCAGATACCACCCTGATACATTGATTGTTCAGACTATCCATTCAACTTTCTGTTCGTTTCGGTCGCTCGTATGTATAACGGAAGAACAGTTACCTGGTGAGTATAACTATATAAACATAATCGAATACAACCCAGATACGATGATTGTTCAATCTATCCATTTGACCTTCTGCTCGATTCGGTCGCTTGTATGTGAAAACGAAAGAACAGTTACCTGGTGAGTATTTCTATATAAACATCACCACGATATAATCGAATACAACTCAGTTTCAATTATCGTTTCGTCTAACCATTTAACCTTCTGTTCGATTCAGTCGCTAGTATGTGTAACGGAAGAACAGTTACCTGGTGAGTATAACTATATAAACATAATCGAATACAACCCAGATACGATGATTGTTCAATCTATCCATTTGACCTTCTGCTCGATTCGGTCGCTTCTATGTGAAAACGAAAGAACAGTTACCTGGTGAGTATTTCTATATAAATATCACCACGATATAATCGAATACAACTCAGATACAATTATCGTTTCGTCTAACCATTTAACCTTCTGTTCGATTCAGTCGCTAGTATGTGTAACGGAAGAACAGTTACCTGGTGAGTATAACTATATAAACATAATCGAATACAACCCAGATACGATGATTGTTCAATCTATCCATTTGACCTTCTGCTCGATTCGGTCGCTTGTATGTGAAAACGAAAGAACAGTAACCTAGTGAGTATTTCTATATAAACATCACCACGATATAATAGAATACAACTCAGTTACAATTATCGTTTCGTCTAACCATTTAACCTTCTGTTCGATTCAGTCGCTAGTATGTGTAACGGAAGTACCGTCACCTGGTTAGTATCACTATATATACAGTATTGCGATATAATCGGATACCACCCAGATACATTGATTGTTCAGACTATCCATTCAACTTTCTGTTCGTTTCGGTCGCTCGTATGTAAAACGGGAATACCGTCACCTAGTGTGTATAACTATATACAAAGCATAACATCATAATCGAATACAACCCATATACTATCCATTCAACCTTCTGTTCGATTCGGTTGCTCGTATGTATAACGGAAGAACAGTAACCTGGTGAGTATTTCTATATAAACATCACCACGATATAATAGAATACAACTCAGTTACAATTATCGTTTCGTCTAACCATTCAACCTTCTGTTCGATTCAGTCGCTAGTATGTGTAACGGAAGTACCGTCACCTGGTATGTATCACTATATATACAGTATTGCGATATAATCGGATACCACCCTGATACATTGATTGTTCAGACTATCCATTCAACTTTCTGTTCGTTTCGGTCGCTCGTATGTAAAACAAGAATACCGTCACCTAGTGTGTATAACTATATACACAGCATAACATCATAATCGAATACAACCCATATACTATCCATTCAACCTTCTGTTCAATTCAGTCGCTCGTATGTGTAACGGAAGAACAGTTACCTGGTGAGTATAACTATATAAACATAATCGAATACAACCCAGATACGATGATTGTTCAATCTATCCATTTGACCTTCTGCTCGATTCGGTCGCTTGTATGTGAAAACGAAAGAACAGTTACCTGGTGAGTATTTCTATATAAACATCACCACGATATCATCGAATGAAACTCAGTTTCAATTATCGTTTTGTCTAACCATTAAACCTTCTGTTCGATTCAGTCGCTAGTATGTGTAACGGAAGAACAGTTACCTGGTGAGTATAACTATATAAACATTATCGAATACAACCCAGATACGATGATTGTTCAATCTATCTATTCAACCTCCTGCTCGATTCGGTCGCTTGTATGTAAAACGGAAGAACAGTTACCTGGTGAGTATTGCTATATAAACATCATCACGATATCATCGAATACAACTCAGATACAATTATCGTTTTGTCTAACCATTTAACCTTCTGTTCGATTCAGTCGCTAGTATGTGTAACGGAAGTACCGTCACCTGGTAAGTATCACTATATATACAGTATTGCGATATAATCGGATACCACCCAGACACATTGATTGTTCAGACTATCCATTCAACTTTCTGTTCGTTTCGGTCGCTCGTATGTGAAACGGGAATACCGTCACCTAGTGTGTATAACTATATACACAGCATAACATCATAATCGAATACAACCCATATACTATCCATTCAACCTTCTGTTCGATTCGGTTGCTCGTATGTATAACGGAAGAACAGTAACCTGGTGAGTATTTCTATATAAACATCACCACGATATAATAGAATACAGCTCAGTTTCAATTATCGTTTCGTCTAACCATTTAACCTTCTGTTCGATTCAGTCGCTAGTATGTGTAACGGAAGAACAGTTACCTGGTGAGTATAACTATATAAACATAATCGAATACAACCCAGATACGATGATTGTTCAATCTATCCATTTGACCTTCTGCTCGATTCGGTCGCTTGTATGTGAAAACAAAAGAACAGTAACCTGGTGAGTATTTCTATATAAACATCACCACGATATAATAGGATACAACTCAGTTACAATTATCGTTTCGTCTAACCATTTAACCTTCTGTTCGATTCAGTCGCTAGTATGTGTAACGGAAGTACCGTCACCTGGTTAGTATCACTATATATACAGTATTGCGATATAATCGGATACCACCCAGATACATTGATTGTTCAGACTATCCATTCAACTTTCTGTTCGTTTCGGTCGCTCGTATGTAAAACAGGAATACCGTCACCTAGTGTGTATAACTATATACACAGCATAACATCATAATCGAATACAACCCATATACTATCCATTCAACCTTATGTTCGATTCGGTTGCTCGTATGTATAACGGAAGAACAGTAACCTGGTGAGTATTTCTATATAAACATCACCACGATATAATAGAATACAACTCAGTTACAATTATCGTTTCGTCTAACCATTTAACCTTCTGTTCGATTCAGTCGCTAGTATGTGTAACGGAAGTACCGTCACCTGGTATGTATCACTATATATACAGTATTGCGATATAATCGGATACCACCCTGATACATTGATTGTTCAGACTATCCATTCAACTTTCTGTTCGTTTCGGTCGCTCGTATGTAAAACAAGAATACCGTCACCTAGTGTGTATAACTATATACACATCATAACATCATAATCGAATACAACCCATATACTATCCATTCAACCTTCTGTTCAATTCATTCGCTCGTATGTGTAACGGAAGAACAGTTACCTGGTGAGTATAAATATATAAACATAATCGAATACAACCCAGATACGATGATTGTTCAATCTATCCATTTGACCTTCTGCTCGATTCGGTCGCTTGTATGTTAAAACGAAAGAACAGTTACCTGGTGAGTATTTCTATATAAACATCACCACGATATAATCGAATACAACTCAGTTTCAATTATCGTTTCGTCTAACCATTTAACCTTCTGTTCGATTCAGTCGCTAGTATGTGTAACGGAAGAACAGTTACCTGGTGAGTATAACTATATAAACATTATCGAATACAACCCAGATACGATGATTGTTCAATCTATCTATTCAACCTCCTGCTCGATTCGGTCGCTTGTATGTAAAACGGAAGAACAGTTACCTGGTGAGTATTGCTATATAAACATCATCACGATATCATCGAATACAACTCAGATACAATTATCGTTTTGTCTTTCCATTTAACCTTCTGTTCGATTCAGTCGCTAGTATGTGTAACGGAAGTACCGTCACCTGGTAAGTATCACTATATATACAGTATTGCGATATAATCGGATACCACCCAGATACATTGATTGTTCAGACTATCCATTCAACTTTCTGTTCGTTTCGGTCGCTCGTATGTGAAACGGGAATACCGTCACCTAGTGTGTATAACTATATACACAGCATAACATCATAATCGAATACAACCCATATACTATCCATTCAACCTTCTGTTCGATTCGGTTGCTCGTATGTATAACGGAAGAACAGTAACCTGGTGAGTATTTCTATATAAACATCACCACGATATAATAGAATACAACTCAGTTTCAATTATCGTTTCGTCTAACCATTTAACCTTCTGTTCGATTCAGTCGCTAGTATGTGTAACGGAAGAACAGTTACCTGGTGAGTATAACTATATAAACATAATCGAATACAACCCAGATACGATGATTGTTCAATCTATCCATTTGACCTTCTGCTCGATTTGGTCGCTTGTATGTGAAAACGAAAGAACAGTTACCTGGTGAGTATTTCTATATAAACATCACCACGATATAATCGAATACAACTCAGATACAATTATCGTTTCGTCTAACCATTTAACCTTCTGTTCGATTCAGTCGCTAGTATGTGTAACGGAAGAACAGTTACCTGGTGAGTATAACTATATAAACATTATCGAATACAACCCAGATACGATGATTGTCCAATCTATCTATCCAACCACCTGCTCGATTCGGTCGCTTGTATGTAAAATGGAAGAACAGTTACCTGGTGAGTATTGCTATATAAACATCATCACGATATCATCGAATACAACTCAGATACAATTATCATTTCGTCTAACCATTTAACCTTTTGTTCGATTCAGTCGCTAGTATGTGTAACGGAAGAACAGTTACATGGTGAGTATAACTATATAAACATTATCTAATACAACCCAGATACGATGATTGTTCAATCTATCTATTCAACCTCCTGCTCGATTCGGTCGCTTGTATGTAAAACGGAAGAACAGTTACCTGGCGAGTATTGCTATATAAACATCATCACGATATCATCGAATACAACTCAGATACAATTATCGTTTTGTCTAACCATTTGACCTTCTGTTCGATTCAGTCGCTAGTATGTGTAACGGAAGATCAGTTACCTGGTGAGTATAACTATATAAACATAATCGAATACAACCCAGATACGATGATTGTTCAATCTATCCATTTGACCTTCTGCTCGATTCGGTCGCTTGTATGTGAAAACGAAAGAACAGTTACCTGGTGAGTATTTCTATATAAACATCACCACGATATAATCGAATACAACTCAGTTTCAATTATCGTTTCGTCTAACCATTCAACCTTCTGTTCGATTCAGTCGCTAGTATGTGTAACGGAAGATCAGTTACCTGGTGAGTATAACTATATAAACATAATCGAATACAACCCAGATACGATGATTGTTCAATCTATCCATTTGACCTTCTGCTCGATTCGGTCGCTTGTATGTGAAAACGAAAGAACAGTTACCTGGTGAGTATTTCTATATGAACATCACCACGATATAATCAAATACAACTCAGATACAATTATCGTTTCGTCTAACCATTTAACCTTCTGTTCGATTCAGTCGCTAGTATGTGTAACGGAAGAACAGTTACCTGGTGAGTATAACTATATAAACATTATCGAATACAACCCAGATACGATGATTGTTCAATCTATCTATTCAACCTCCTGCTCGATTCGGTCGCTTGTATGTAAAACGGAAGAACAGTTACCTGGTGAGTATTGCTATATAAACATCATCACGATATCATCGAATACAACTCAGATACAATTATCGTTTTGTCTAACCATTTAACCTTCTGTTCGATTCAGTCGCTAGTATGTGTAACGGAAGTACCGTCACCTGGTAAGTATCACTATATATACAGTATTGCGATATAATCGGATACCACCCAGATACATTGATTGTTCAGACTATCCATTCAACTTTCTGTTCGTTTCGGTCGCTCGTATGTGAAACGGGAATACCGTCACCTAGTGTGTATAACTATATACACAGCATAACATCATAATCGAATACAACCCATATACTATCCATTCAACCTTCTGTTCGATTCGGTTGCTCGTATGTATAACGGAAGAACAGTAACCTGGTGAGTATTTCTATATAAATATCACCACGATATAATAGAATACAACTCAGTTTCAATTATCGTTTCGTCTAACCATTTAACCTTCTGTTCGATTCAGTCGCTAGTATGTGTAACGGAAGAACAGTTACCTGGTGAGTATAACTATATAAACATAATCGAATACAACCCAGATACGATAATTGTTCAATCTATCCATTTGACCTTCTGCTCGATTCGGTCGCTTGTATGTGAAAACGAAAGAACAGTAACCTGGTGAGTATTTCTTTATAAACATCACCACGATATAATAGAATACAACTCAGTTACAATTATCGTTTCATCTAACCATTTAACCTTCTGTTCGATTCAGTCGCTAGTATGTGTAACGGAAGTACCGTGACCTGGTTAGTATCACTATATATACAGTATTGCGATATAATCAGATACCACCCTGATACATTGATTGTTCAGACTATCCATTCAACTTTCTGTTCGTTTCGGTCGCTCGTATGTATAACGGAAGAACAGTTACCTGGTGAGTATAACTATATAAACATAATCGAATACAACCCAGATACGATGATTGTTCAATCTATCCATTTGACCTTCTGCTCGATTCGGTCGCTTGTATGTGAAAACGAAAGAACAGTTACCTGGTGAGTATTTCTATATAAACATCACCACGATATAATCGAATACAACTCAGTTTCAATTATCGTTTCGTCTAACCATTTAACCTTCTGTTCGATTCAGTCGCTAGTATGTGTAACGGAAGAACAGTTACCTGGTGAGTATAACTATATAAACATAATCGAATACAACCCAGATACGATGATTGTTCAATCTATCCATTTGACCTTCTGCTCGATTCGGTCGCTTCTATGTGAAAACGAAAGAACAGTTACCTGGTGAGTATTTCTATATAAATATCACCACGATATAATCGAATACAACTCAGATACAATTATCGTTTCGTCTAACCATTTAACCTTCTGTTCGATTCAGTCGCTAGTATGTGTAACGGAAGTACCGTCACCTGGTTAGTATCACTATATATACAGTATTGCGATATAATCGGATACCACCCAGATACATTGATTGTTCAGACTATCCATTCAACTTTCTGTTCGTTTCGGTCGCTCGTATGTAAAACGGGAATACCGTCACCTAGTGTGTATAACTATATACTAAGCATAACATCATAATCGAATACAACCCATATACTATCCATTCAACCTTCTGTTCGATTCGGTTGCTCGTATGTATAACGGAAGAACAGTAACCTGGTGAGTATTTCTATATAAACATCACCACGATATAATAGAATACAACTCAGTTACAATTATCGTTTCGTCTAACCATTCAACCTTCTGTTCGATTCAGTCGCTAGTATGTGTAACGGAAGTACCGTCACCTGGTATGTATCACTATATATACCCCTAATAGCACAAATGTATTCCCAAAATATTCCGGAAATGTCCCCTTGCGACAATAGAAATGTACCGGGAATGTCGCGTAAAGTCGCATTATATTCCGGGGACATTCCCGGTAAATCCGTTGTGGACAAATTGTACGCTCCAGGAATGTTCCATTGGAACATTCTCGGAACGTCATTGGGGAACATATTTGGGACAAATATATTTTTTGCTTACTTTATAGTAGGTACTGACTTTTCCAAGAAGTGAAACACGACATTACTATTTGCAAATTTATTGATACATAATACTAATTATACAGATAATTCAGTGAAATTGGCATGAACTGTGTTGACATGAAACAATTTTCAGCTAGCCCTGGTGTTTCTCATTTTCAATCATATTCAAACCTCTGGATTATCTCTGAATGTAGATGATATATTCTTCAAAGTTCACTGAAAAACAAACACATATTTCAGGCTGAATTCGCGATGAGATTTAAAAATTGTAATACTCACTGTTCACAATAACTTGCTGTGGCTCCTCAAAGGTTGGAGGAAAGTTTATGTTCAACTGGATTCACTCTGCAACTTCATTGCTAAAGGTACTCCATCTTCCACACATAGTTTTATCAGGGATTTTCACAAAGGCTGGTTATTTTGCTCAATATTCCTCTGAGATTCAACTGAAAAACACATAAGAACAAAATAAAATTTGAAACTTAGGACTTGCTTTCTAGGGACAACTCATAGAATTTGAGTCAATATCTGTTTAGCAGGAATTATAGGATAATACTTACAAGTTGAAGGCCACTCAGTCGGGTAAAAAGATTAGAATGCTTCACAATATCACAACAGGAACTTGTTCTTCTGCTTCAACAAGTAGGTTAATGGATCTGATCCACGAGTACCAGAACAGATTCAAAATATTTCCACCATGTTCAAAATATACAGGAAAATCATTGCTGAAATAATATATCACATGAGTGAATTGGATGACTTCTTCAATATATACCTACTTTTATTTCCAGCCATACCCGGTTTTGGTTGAGTTAGGCTGGAATGAAGTTCATTAAACCATCATAATTATTATAAAAAATCTGAAGTAAACAATGGTAATATATTGAGCAAAACTTACAATACTGGATATAACAATAAAAAATGTAAATAGTGAAGATCATAATCGCTTGTCAGTTGTCACTTTGTCAGTCACTATTCAACTATTGTAGAAGTTGGCCAGTTTCCTATTCTGAACGTAATCCTTTCAACTGACGTCACCGCGTTGCCATCTTAGTGTTTATGCAAATAATGATACATAAATGATATAAAATGATGATGAAAAAAAAAGGCAATGATACTATGTTCGATTCGATATCAGCGAATTTTGTTTGAACAACTCATCAAAATGTTGAAATTTGAATTTCGTTAAAAAATTTCAAACTGTTTTCATGTAACGAAAATAATCGAATTGTCATAAACCCAGTATATGATTTCTATGCATAAACCCAATACAAAAATCTTCAATCGATTTATTGGGGAATAATCAACTTGACAATCTAGGACAAGAAAAATATGTTTCCGGAATGATTCTGCGTGTATGTTCCGGGAGCATCCTCTGTGGAATGTTCCGTGCATATCCCATAGAAAGCCGGGACATTGGGACTTATATGGGACATTAATCGTACGTTCCGGGAACAATGTGTGCTATTAGGGACAGTATTGCGATATAATCGGATACCACCCTGATACATTGATTGTTCAGACTATCCATTCAAATTTCTGTTCGTTTCGGTCGCTCGTATGTAAAACAAGAATACCGTCACCTAGTGTGTATAACTATATACACAGCATAACATCATAATCGAATACAACCCATATACTATCCATTCAACCTTCTGTTCAATTCAGTCGCTCGTATGTGTAACGGAAGAACAGTTACCTGGTGAGTATAACTATATAAACATAATCGAATACAACCCAGATACGATGATTGTTCAATCTATCCATTTGACCTTCTGCTCGATTCGGTCGCTTGTATGTGAAAACGAAAGAACAGTTACCTGGTGAGTATTTCTATATAAACATCACCACGATATCATCGAATGAAACTCAGTTTCAATTATCGTTTTGTCTAACCATTAAACCTTCTGTTCGATTCAGTCGCTAGTATGTGTAACGGAAGAACAGTTACCTGGTGAGTATAACTATATAAACATTATCGAATACAACCCAGATACGATGATTGTTCAATCTATCTATTCAACCTCCTGCTCGATTCGGTCGCTTGTATGTAAAACGGAAGAACAGTTACCTGGTGAGTATTGCTATATAAACATCATCACGATATCATCGAATACAACTCAGATACAATTATCGTTTTTTCTAACCATTTAACCTTCTGTTCGATTCAGTCGCTAGTATGTGTAACGGAAGTACCGTCACCTGGTAAGTATCACTATATATACAGTATTGCGATATAATCGGATACCACCCAGATACATTGATTGTTCAGACTATCCATTCAACTTTCTGTTCGTTTCGGTCGCTCGTATGTATAACGGAAGAACAGTAACCTGGTGAGTATTTCTATATAAACATCACCACGATATAATAGAATACAGCTCAGTTTCAATTATCGTTTCGTCTAACCATTTAACCTTCTGTTCGATTCAGTCGCTAGTATGTGTAACGGAAGAACAGTTACCTGGTGAGTATAACTATATAAACATAATCGAATACAACCCAGAAACGATGATTGTTCAATCTATCCATTTGACCTTCTGCTCGATTCGGTCGCTTGTATGTGAAAACAAAAGAACAGTAACCTGGTGAGTATTTCTATATAAACATCACCACGATATAATAGGATACAACTCAGTTACAATTATCGTTTCGTCTAACCATTTAACCTTCTGTTCGATTCAGTCGCTAGTATGTGTAACGGAAGTACCGTCACCTGGTTAGTATCACTATATATACAGTATTGCGATATAATCGGATACCACCCAGATACATTGATTGTTCAGACTATCCATTCAACTTTCTGTTCGTTTCGGTCGCTCGTATGTAAAACAGGAATACCGTCACCTAGTGTGTATAACTATATACACAGCATAACATCATAATCGAATACAACCCATATACTATCCATTCAACCTTATGTTCGATTCGGTTGCTCGTATGTATAACGGAAGAACAGTAACCTGGTGAGTATTTCTATATAAACATCACCACGATATAATAGAATACAACTCAGTTACAATTATCGTTTCGTCTAACCATTCAACCTTCTGTTCGATTCAGTCGCTAGTATGTGTAACGGAAGTACCGTCACCTGGTATGTATCACTATATATACAGTATTGCGATATAATCGGATACCACCCTGATACATTGATTGTTCAGACTATCCATTCAACTTTCTGTTCGTTTCGGTCGCTCGTATGTAAAACAAGAATACCGTCACCTAGTGTGTATAACTATATACACATCATAACATCATAATCGAATACAACCCATATACTATCCATTCAACCTTCTGTTCAATTCATTCGCTCGTATGTGTAACGGAAGAACAGTTACCTGGTGAGTATAAATATATAAACATAATCGAATACAACCCAGATACGATGATTGTTCAATCTATCCATTTGACCTTCTGCTCGATTCGGTCGCTTGTATGTTAAAACGAAAGAACAGTTACCTGGTGAGTATTTCTATATAAACATCACCACGATATAATCGAATACAACTCAGTTTCAATTATCGTTTCGTCTAACCATTTAACCTTCTGTTCGATTCAGTCGCTAGTATGTGTAACGGAAGAACAGTTACCTGGTGAGTATAACTATATAAACATAATCGAATACAACCCAGATACGATGATTGTTCAATCTATCCATTTGACCTTCTGCTCGATTCGGTCGCTTGTATGTGAAAACGAAAGAACAGTTACCTGGTGAGTATTTCTATATAAACATCACCACGATATAATCGAATACAACTCAGATACAATTATCGGTTCGTCTAACCATTTAACCTTCTGTTCGATTCAGTCGCTAGTATGTGTAACGGAAGAACAGTTACCTGGTGAGTATAACTATATAAACATTATCGAATACAACCCAGATACGATGATTGTTCAATCTATCTATTCAACCTCCTGCTCGATTCGGTCGCTTGTATGTAAAACGGAAGAACAGTTACCTGGTGAGTATTGCTATATAAACATCATCACGATATCATCGAATACAACTCAGATACAATTATCGTTTTGTCTTTCCATTTAACCTTCTGTTCGATTCAGTCGCTAGTATGTGTAACGGAAGTACCGTCACCTGGTAAGTATCACTATATATACAGTATTGCGATATAATCGGATACCACCCAGATACATTGATTGTTCAGACTATCCATTCAACTTTCTGTTCGTTTCGGTCGCTCGTATGTGAAACGGGAATACCGTCACCTAGTGTGTATAACTATATACACAGCATAACATCATAATCGAATACAACCCATATACTATCCATTCAACCTTCTGTTCGATTCGGTTGCTCGTATGTATAACGGAAGAACAGTAACCTGGTGAGTATTTCTATATAAACATCACCACGATATAATAGAATACAACTCAGTTTCAATTATCGTTTCGTCTAACCATTTAACCTTCTGTTCGATTCAGTCGCTAGTATGTGTAACGGAAGAACAGTTACCTGGTGAGTATAACTATATAAACATAATCGAATACAACCCAGATACGATGATTGTTCAATCTATCCATTTGACCTTCTGCTCGACTTGGTCGCTTGTATGTGAAAACGAAAGAACAGTTACCTGGTGAGTATTTCTATATAAACATCACCACGATATAATCGAATACAACTCAGATACAATTATCGTTTCGTCTAACCATTTAACCTTCTGTTCGATTCAGTCGCTAGTATGTGTAACGGAAGAACAGTTACCTGGTGAGTATAACTATATAAACATTATCGAATACAACCCAGATACGATGATTGTCCAATCTATCTATCCAACCACCTGCTCGATTCGGTCGCTTGTATGTAAAATGGAAGAACAGTTACCTGGTGAGTATTGCTATATAAACATCATCACGATATCATCGAATACAACTCAGATACAATTATCATTTCGTCTAACCATTTAACCTTCTGTTCGATTCAGTCGCTAGTATGTGTAACGGAAGAACAGTTACATGGTGAGTATAACTATATAAACATTATCTAATACAACCCAGATACGATGATTGTTCAATCTATCTATTCAACCTCCTGCTCGATTCGGTCGCTTGTATGTAAAACGGAAGAACAGTTACCTGGCGAGTATTGCTATATAAACATCATCACGATATCATCGAATACAACTCAGATACAATTATCGTTTTGTCTAACCATTTGACCTTCTGTTCGATTCAGTCGCTAGTATGTGTAACGGAAGTACCGTCACCTGGTTAGTATCACTATATATACAGTATTGCGATATAATCGGATACCACCCTGATACATTGATTGTTCAGACTATCCATTCAACTTTCTGTTCGTTTCGGTCGCTCGTAAAACAAGAATACCGTCACCTAGTGTGTATAACTATATACACAGCATAACATCATAATCGAATACAACCCATATACTATCCATTCAACCTTCTGTTCAATTCAGTCGCTCGTATGTATAACGGAAGAACAGTTACCTGGTGAGTATAATTATATAAACATAATCGAATACAACCCAGATACGATGATTGTTCAATCTATACTGAATTCAACCGTCTGCTCGATTCGGTCGCTTGTATGTTAAACGGAAGAACAGTTACCTGGTGAGTATTGCTATATAAACATCATCACGATATCATCGAATACAACTCAGATACAATTATCGTTTCGTCTAACCATCTAACCTTCTGTTCGATTCAGTCGCTAGTATGTGTAACGGAAGAACAGTTACCTGGTGAGTATAACTAAATAAACATAATCGAATACAACCCAGATACGATGATTGTTCAATCTATCCATTTGACCTTCTGCTCGATTCGGTCGCTTGTATGTGAAAACGAAAGAACAGTAACCTGGTGAGTATTTCTATATAAACATCACCACGATATAATCGAATACAACTCAGTTTCAATTATCGTTTCGTCTAACCATTTAACCTTCTGTTCGATTCAGTCGCTAGTATGTGTAACGGAAGTACCGTCACCTGGTTAGGATCACTATATATACAGTATTGCGATATAATCGGATACCACTCAGATACATTGATTGTTCAGACTATCCATTCAACTTTCTGTTCGTTTCGGTCGCTCGTATGTGAAACGGGAATACCGTCACCTAGTGTGTATAACTATATACACAGCATAACATCATAATCGAATACAACCCATATACTATCCATTCAACCTTCTGTTTGATTCGGTTGCTCGTTTGTATAACGGAAGAACAGTAACCTGGTGAGTATTTCTATATAAACATCACCACGATATAATAGAATACAACTCAGTTACAATTATCGTTTCGTCTAACCATTTAACCTTCTGTTCGATTCAGTCGCTAGTATGTGTAACGGAAGTACCGTCACCTGGTAAGTATCACTATATATACAGTATTGCGATATAATCGGATACCACCCAGATACATTGATTGTTCAGACTATCCATTCAACTTTCTGTTCGTTTCGGTCGCTCGTATGTGAAACGGGAATACCGTCACCTAGTGTGTATAACTATATACACAGCATAACATCATAATCGAATACAACCCATATACTATCCATTCAACCTTCTGTTCGATTCGGTTGCTCGTATGTATAACGGAAGAACAGTAACCTGGTGAGTATTTCTATATAAACATCACCACGATATAATAGAATACAACTCAGTTTCAATTATCGTTTCGTCTAACCATTTAACCTTCTGTTCGATTCAGTCGCTAGTATGTGTAACGGAAGAACAGTTACCTGGTGAGTATAACTATATAAACATAATCGAATATAACCCAGATACGATGATTGTTCAATCTATCCATTTGACCTTCTGCTCGATTTGGTCGCTTGTATGTGAAAACGAAAGAACAGTTACCTGGTGAGTATTTCTATATAAACATCACCACGATATAATCGAATACAACTCAGATACAATTTTCGTTTCGTCTAACCATTTAACCTTCTGTTCGATTCAGTCGCTAGTATGTGTAACGGAAGAACAGTTACCTGGTGAGTATAACTATATAAACATTATCGAATACAACCCAGATACGATGATTGTCCAATCTATCTATCCAACCACCTGCTCGATTCGGTCGCTTGTATGTAAAATGGAAGAACAGTAACCTGGTGAGTATTGCTATATAAACATCATCACGATATCATCGAATACAACTCAGATACAATTATCATTTCGTCTAACCATTTAACCTTCTGTTCGATTCAGTCGCTAGTATGTGTAACGGAAGAACAGTTACATGGTGAGTATAACTATATAAACATTATCTAATACAACCCAGATACGATGATTGTTCAATCTATCTATTCAACCTCCTGCTCGATTCGGTCGCTTGTATGTAAAACGGAAGAACAGTTACCTGGCGAGTATTGCTATATAAACATCATCACGATATCATCGAATACAACTCAGATACAATTATCGTTTTGTCTAACCATTTGACCTTCTGTTCGATTCAGTCGCTAGTATGTGTAACGGAAGTACCGTCACCTGGTTAGTATCACTATATATACAGTATTGCGAAATAATCGGATACCACCCTGATACATTGATTGTTCAGACTATCCATTCAACTTTCTGTTCGTTTCGGTCGCTCGTAAAACAAGAATACCGTCACCTAGTGTGTATAACTATATACACAGCATAACATCATAATCGAATACAACCCATATACTATCCATTCAACCTTCTGTTCAATTCAGTCGCTCGTATGTATAACGGAAGAACAGTTACCTGGTGAGTATAATTATATAAACATAATCGAATACAACCCAGATACGATGATTGTTCAATCTATACTGAATTCAACCGTCTGCTCGATTCGGTCGCTTGTATGTTAAACGGAAGAACAGTTACCTGGTGAGTATTGCTATATAAACATCATCACGAAATCATCGAATACAACTCAGATACAATTATCGTTTCGTCTAACCATCTAACCTTCTGTTCGATTCAGTCGCTAGTATGTGTAACGGAAGAACAGTTACCTGGTGAGTATAACTAAATAAACATAATCGAATACAACCCAGATACGATGATTGTTCAATCTATCCATTTGACCTTCTGCTCGATTCGGTCGCTTGTATGTGAAAACGAAAGAACAGTAACCTGGTGAGTATTTCTATATAAACATCACCACGATATAATCGAATACAACTCAGTTTCAATCATCGTTTCGTCTAACCATTTAACCTTCTGTTCGATTCAGTCGCTAGTATGTGTAACGGAAGTACCGTCACCTGGTTAGGATCACTATATATACAGTATTGCGATATAATCGGATACCACTCAGATACATTGATTGTTCAGACTATCCATTCAACTTTCTGTTCGTTTCGGTCGCTCGTATGTGAAACGGGAATACCGTCACCTAGTGTGTATAACTATATACACAGCATAACATCATAATCGAATACAACCCATATACTATCCATTCAACCTTCTGTTTGATTCGGTTGCTCGTTTGTATAACGAAAGAACAGTAACCTGGTGAGTATTTCTATATAAACATCACCACGATATAATAGAATACAACTCAGTTACAATTATCGTTTCGTCTAACCATTTAACCTTCTGTTCGATTCAGTCGCTAGTATGTGTAACGGAAGTACCGTCACCTGGTATGTATCACTATATATACAGTATTGCGATATAATCGGATACCACCCTGATACATTGATTGTTCAGACTATCCATTCAACTTTCTGTTCGTTTCGGTCGCTCGTATGTAAAACAAGAATACCGTCACCTAGTGTGTATAATTATATACACAGCATAACATCATAATCGAATACAACCCATATACTATCCACTCAACCTTCTGTTCAATTCAGTCGCTCGTATGTATAACGGAAGAACAGTTACCTGGTGAGTATAACTATATAAACATAATCGAATACAACCCAGATACGATGATTGTTCAATCTATACTGAATTCAACCTTCTGCTCGATTCGGTCGCTTGTATGTAAAACGGAAGAACAGTTACCTGGTGAGTATTGCTATATAAACATCATTACGATATCATCGAATACAACTCAGATACAATTATCGTTTCGTCTAACCATTTAACCTTCTGTTCGATTCAGCCGCTAGTATGTGTAACGGAAGAACAGTCACCTGGTGAGTATAACTATATAAACATAATCGAATACAACCCAGATACGATGATAGTTCAATCTATCCATTTGACCTTCTACTCGATTCGGTCGCTTGTATGTGAAAACGAAAGAACAGTTACCTGGTGAGTATTTCTATATAAACATCACCACGATATAATCGAATACAACTCAGTTTCAATTATCGTTTCGTCTAACCATTTAATCTTCTGTTCGATTCAGTCGCTAGTATGTGTAACGGAAGTACCGTCACCTGGTTAGTATCACTATATATACAGTATTGCGATATAATCGGATACCACCCAGAAACATTGATTGTTCAGACTATCCATTCAACTTTCTGTTCGTTTCGGTCGCTCGTATGTGAAACGGGAATACCGTCACCTAGTGTGTTTAACTATATACACAGCATAACATCATAATCGAATACAACCCAGATACTATCCATTCAACCTTCTGTTCGATTCTGTTGCTCGTATGTATAACGGAAGAACAGTAACCTGGTGAGTATTTCTATATAAACATCACCACGATATGATCGAATACAACTCAGTTACAATTATCGTTTCGTCTAACCATTTGACCTCCTGTTCGATTCAGTCGCTAGTTTGTGTAACGGAAGTACCGTCACCTGGTATGTATCACTATATATACAGTATTGCGATATAATCGGATACCACCCTGATACATTGATTGTTCAGACTATCCATTTAACTTTCTGTTCGTTTCGGTCGCTCGTATGTAAAACAAGAATACCGTCACCTAGTGTGTATTACTATTTACACAGCATAACATCATAATCGAATACAACCCATATACTATCCATTCAACCTTCTGTTCAATTCAGTCGCTCGTATGTATAACGGAAGACTAGTTACCTGGTGAGTATAACTATATAAACATAATCGAATACAACCCAGATACGATGATTGCTCAATCTATACTGAATTCAACCTTCTGCTCGATTCGGTCGCTTGTATGTAAAACGGAAAAACAGTTACCTGGTGAGTATTGCTATATAAACATCATCACGATATCATCGAATACAACTCAGATAAAATTATCGTTTCGTCTAACCATTCAACCTTCTGTTCGATTCAGTCGCTAGTATGTGTAACGGAAGAACAGTTACCTGGTGAGTATAACTATATAAACATAATCGAATACAACCCAGATACGATGATTGTTCAATCTATTCATTTGACCTTCTGCTCGATTCGGTCGCTTGAATGTGAAAACGAGAGAACAGTTACCTGGTGAGTATTGCTATATAAACATCATCACGATATCATCGTATACAACTCAGATACAATTATCGTTTTGTCTAACCATTTAACCTTCTGTTTGATTCAGTCGCTAGTATGTGTAACGGAAGTACCGTCACCTGGTAAGTATCACTATATATACAGTATTGCGATATAATCGGATACCACCCAGATACATTGATTGTTCAGTCTATCCATTCAACTTTCTTTTTGTTTCGGTCGCTCGTATGTAAAACGGGAATACCGTCACCTAGTGTGTATAACTATATACACAGCATAACATCATAATCGAATACAACCCATATACTATCCATTTAACCTTCTGTTCAATTCAGTCGCTCGTATGTATAACGGAAGAACAGTTACCTGGTGAGTATAACTATATAAACATAATCGAATACAACCCAGATACGATGATTGTTCAATATATACTGAATTCAACCTTCGGCTCGATTCGGTCGCTTGTATGTAAAACGGAAGAACAGTCACCTGGTGAGTATTGCTATATAAACATCATCACGATATCATCGAATACAACTCAGATACAATTATCGTTTCGTCTAACCATTTAACCTTCTGTTCGATTCAGTCGCTAGTATGTGTAACGGAAGAACAGTTACCTGGTGAGTATAACTATATAAACATTATCGAATACAACCCAGATACGATGATTGTTCAATCTATCTATTCAACCTCCTGCTCGATTTGGTCGCTTGTATGTAAAACGGAAGAACAGTTACCTGGTGAGTATTGCTATATAAACATCATCACGATATCATCGTATACAACTCAGATACAATTATCGTTTTGTCTAACCATTTAACCTTCTGTTCGATTCAGTCGCTAGTATGTGTAACGGAAGTACCGTCACCTGGTAAGTATCACTATATATACAGTATTGCGATATAATCGGATACCACCCAGATACATTGATTGTTCAGTCTATCCATTCAACTTTCTTTTTGTTTCGGTCGCTCGTATGTAAAACGGGAATACCGTCACCTAGTGTGTATAACTATTTACACAGCATAACATCATAATCGAATACAACCCATCTACTATCCATTCAACCTTCTGTTCGATTCGGTTGCTCGTATGTATAACGGAAGAACAGTAACCTGGTGAGTATTTCTATATAAACATCACCACGATATAATAGAATACAACTCAGTTACAATTATCGTTTCGTCTAACCATTTAACCTTCTGTTCGATTCAGTCGCTAGTATGTGTAACGGAAGTACCGTCACCTGGTATGAATCACTATATATACAGTATTGCGATATAATCGGATACCACCCTGATACATTGATTGTTCAGACTATCCATTCAACTTTCTGTTCGTTTTGGTCGCTCGTATGTAAAACAAGAATACCGTCACCTAGTGTGTATAACTATATACACAGCATAACATCATAATCGAATACAACCTATATACTATCCATTCAACCTTCTGTTCAATTCAGTCGCTCGTATGTATAACGGAAGAATAGTTACCTGGTGAGTATAACTATATAAACATAATCGAATACAACCCAGATACGATGAATGTTCAATCTATACTGAATTCAACCTTCTGCTCGATTCGGTCGCTTGTATGTAAAACGGAAGAACAGTTACCTGGTGAGTATTGCTATATAAACATCATCACGATATCATCGAATACAACTCAGATACAATTATCGTTTTGTCCAACCATTTAACCTTCTGTTCGATTCAGTCGCTAGTATGTGTAACGGAAGTACCGTCACCTGGTAAGTATCACTATATATACAGTATTGTGATATAATCGGATACCACCCAGATACATTGATTGTTCAGTCTATCCATTCAACTTTCTTTTTGTTTCGGTCGCTCGTATGTAAAACGGGAATACCGTCACCTAGTGTGTATAATTATATACACAGCATAACATCATAATCGAATACAACCCATATACTATCCATTCAACCTTCTGTTCAATTCAGTCGCTCGTATGTATAACGGAAGAACAGTTACCTGGTGAGTATAACTATATAAACATAATCGAATACAACCCAGATACGATGATTGTTCAATCTTTACTTAATTCAACCTTCTGCTCGATTCGGTCGCTTGTATGTAAAACGGAAGAACAGTTACCTGGTGAGTATTGCTATATAAACATCATCACGTTATCATCGAATACAACTCAGATACAATTATCGTTTCGTCTATCCATCCAACCTAATTTTCGATTCTGACGCTCGTATGTGTAACGAAAGAACCGTTACATGATAGGTGTAACTGAATATACAGCATAACGATATATTCGGATACAACCCAGATACAATGATTGTTCAATCTATCCATTCAACCTTATGTTCGAATCAGTCGCTCGTATGTATAACGAAAGAACAGTTACCTGGTGAGTATAACTATATAAACATAATCGAATACAACCCAGATACGATGATTGTTCAATATATCCATTTGACCTTCTGCTCGATTCGGTCGCTTGTATGTGAAAACGAAAGAACAGTTACCTGGTGAGTATTTCTATATAAACATCACCACGATATATTCGAATACAACTCAGTTTCAATTATCGTTTCGTCTAACCATTTAACCTTCTGTTCGATTCAGTCGCTAGTATGTGTAACGGAAGTACCGTCACCTGGTTAGTATCACTATATATACAGTATTGCGATATAATCGGATACCACCCAGATACATTGATTGTTCAGACTATCCATTCAACTTTCTGTTCGTTTCGGTCGCTCGTATGTGAAACGGGAATACCGTCACCTAGTGTGTTTAACTATATACACAGCATAACATCATAATCGAATACAACCCATATACTATCCATTCAACCTTCTGTTCAATTCAGTCGCTCGTATGTATAACGGAAGAACAGTTACCTGGTGAGTATAACTATATAAACATAATCGAATACAACCCAGATACGATGATTGTTCAATCTATACTGAATTCAACCTTCTGCTCGATTCGGTCGCTTGTACGTAAAACGAAAGAACAGTTACCTGGTGAGTATTGCTATATAAACATCATCACGATATCATCGAATACAACTCAGATACAATTATCGTTTCGTCTATCCATCCAACCTAATTTTCGATTCGGACGCTCGTATGTGTAACGAAAGAACCGTTACATGATAGGTGTAACTGAATATACAGCATAACGATATATTCGGATACAACCCAGATACAATGATTGTTCAATCTATCCATTCAACCTCATGTTCGATTCAGTCGCTCGTATGTATAACGAAAGAACAGTTACCTGGTGAGTATAACTATATAAACATAATCGAATACAACCCAGATACGATGATTGTTCAATCTATCCATTTGACCTTCTGCTCGATTCGGTCGCTTGTATGTGAAAACGAAAGAACAGTTACCTGGTGAGTATTTCTATATAAACATCACCACGATATAATCGATTACAACTCAGTTTCAATTATCGTTTCGTCTAACCATTCAATGTATGGGTGTAAACGTTATTGTGAGTAGCTCCACTTTAAACACGATTTTAAACCGAATAAGGTAAAATCAAATTTCAAAAGCATCAAATATCGTTCAGTTTAGTGCTTACAAGTAAGTTATTGGAAAAAGAAAAAACATCCTGCACTTTGGATCAATGTAAATCAATATAAATAAAACACTATTTGTGTTGGAATCAACTGAATAAATTCCTATCAGCAATCCTTATCAGAACTCTTTTTGTTGGATTCATAAAGGGGACCATACACTTCAATTTCTTCGCAAAATGCAAGATAATGAACCTCTCGAAGAACCTCTAATAACAAACAATAATATCTTCGATGAAATCATCAAGTCCAGAAATGAACTAAAAAATTTAATTGAAGCAACTGAAACAAGACTTTTGTTGAAAATAGAGGAGGCAAAACAAAAAATAAACAAACTTGAACAGGAAAACGAAAGTTTAAAGGGAAAAGTAGAATATCTTGAAAGAGAGAGTAAAAAGAAGAATCTTATAGTTTTTGGACTAAATAAGACAAGTGAGGAGATAACGCCTGAATTCATTATTAATGAAATAAAACAACTAGTCGACGTCGATATGAACCGAAGTGAAATTAGCGACCTATACACAATAGGAAGAGGACAAAATCGTCCAGTAAAAATTGAACTGACGAACAATTTTCGAAAAAGCCTAATCTTGAAAAACTGCTTCAAGCTTAAGGGCAAACACATCAGAATTGCGAACGATCTCACACTCAAGCAAAGACAGGAAGGGAAAATACTAAGAAAACACCTCAATCTCGCTCGCATAGACGGAAATAACAGAAACTGCTTTATAAGGGGAAATAAACTTATTGTTGATGATAAATCATATTCACCAGGAGAATTGGAAAAAAACGAAACTGAGGAAGACGCATCAGCTCACTCAAAACCAAACAGTGCTCCCTCCACACCAATCTTTTTTAATACGAACAGCACAAATACAAAAACAGCGGATCAACCAGTATTTAATAAAACTAAAAACAGAGGTGTAACATCTACAAAAGTTCCAGAAACAGGCAAATGAAAATCGTCCTACCGGTTATCAAAAAGCTACAAGGAGCCAAACTGGATCAATCACCACAAACAGGTCATAAACATTGTGCTATAAACACAGGACACTGGTATGTTATTGAAAGACATTAAAAAATTGAAATAGACAAAAATGGACCCATATGTAAGAGACTTTACCTACGAAAAAATAGACAATTTTCAACTGAAAGATGCTAACGAAACAAAACAGATCCTAGATATAAATAATAAAACCACAAATTTCAAAATCTTACACACCAATATTAGAAGTTTGTCAAAGAACCTAGATGAATTTAAAATCTTTCTCTTTGAATTAAACTCGAGTATTGATTGTATTGTACTTACTGAAACTCATCAAATACCTGATATATCAATCTTCAAAATACCAAATTATATATCACTGTACAACAATGGCACATTGAATCGAAATGATGGTATAGTAGTCTTCATCAAACCTGAAATATACCGTTCACATGTAATTCTAGATGTTAATGATTGTAGTAAAATGATCCAAATAAAGGCAGTAATCGATAACGAAATTATTGTAATAAACACACTATACAGATCACCGTCAACAAAAAATATAGACACATTCCTAGAAGATCTAGAAAATATATTAGGAAATATTACAGAAAAATTCCAATACAGTCTGCTAATAGGAGACATCAATATAAATCTCTTACAAACTGACTCTTCACATAATTACATAACTATCCTAAATGAACTGGGATACATATCGGCAATAAACACTATCACACGACCCGCGTCTGGCACGTGCATAGATCATATTTTCTTAAACTCAAGAAATAATGAATATGATACAGTACTCTCTGCAACCATTGAAAACAATTTAACCGATCACTTCACAATAGCGATGCAAATCGTCTTACCAAATAATAATAAAAAAGTCGAAAAAAAAACGAAAATAATAACACAAATCAGCGAAGAAAGATTTAAGCAAAAAATCAGTGAAGTAAACTGGCACGAAATTCTTTCAGATGTAGAACTAGAAACAGCAGTTTCCAAATTTATTAAAACTATACAAGATTCTCTAAAATCCTCCGAACAGAGTAGAAAAATAAACAATAGAAAATTCAGGAGAAAGAAATGGATAACAAATTCCCTAGTCAAATCCATAAACAAGAAGAATATGATGTACAAAAACCTGAAAAAGGACTCAAACAATGAAACGCTAAAAGATGAATACAATAAATATAAAAATGAACTAAAAAAACAAATAGAAACTGCAAAAATCAATTATTATAAAACCAAGTTGACAAACTGTGAAAATTCGAAGACCATATGGAAAACTATCAATGGACTTCTCAAGCCAACCAAAAATAATAACTCTATATCCCAAATAAATGTGGAAGACAAATTAATTGACAATCCCCAGAATATAGCAGAAAATTTTAATGATTTTTTCGTGAATATCGGTAAAAATTTATCAAACAACATCATCCTAGATAAAAATTACAAAGAACAGAAAAATGTGAATGAAAATTCAATTTTCCTGTTTCCAGCTGAAGAAACAGAAGTAATAAACACAATTCTGTGTCTTAAGAATAACAAATCTCCTGGCCCTGATGGCATAACAGCAGAGCTAATAAAATCTGTTATACCTCAAATCATAACGTCATTAACACATATCATCAATATATCACTGAGAACAGGACAATTTCCCACTCAGTTCAAAAATTCTATGGTCATACCTATATTTAAAAGTGGAGATAATACAGAGAGAACAAATTACCGACCAATTGCACTTATCTCTACTTTCAGCAAAATCCTGGAGAAAATCATCAAAAGTAGGTTAACGAATTTTTTCAAAAAGCATAAAATCATATCAAACTCCCAATTTGGATTCCAAGAAGGTAAATCAACACAAGATGCAATTTTACACCTTACCAAAAAAATATATAATGCAATTGACAATAAAAAACCGTGTATTGGAGTATTCCTGGACTTGACAAAGGCTTTTGATACCGTTAATCATCAAATACTATTAGAAACTCTTGAAAGCATAGGGATAAGAGGTACGGCACAATCACTTTTCAAATCATACCTCACAAACAGAACACAAGAAGTAAAAATACAAAGCTCACATAGCAGCAAAAAAGTTGTAGAATGCGGTGTACCGCAAGGAACGGTATTAGGACCAGTACTATTCACTATATACCTAAACAACCTATTCTTGGTGGAATCTGAAGGGAGCATTATTAGTTTCGCTGATGATACGGTTATCTTATACGAAGAAGAATCATGGTCAAAATTAAAAAAGAAAGTAGAATCAGATCTCCCTGTCATCAAAAGATGGTTTGATAACAAATTACTATCAATAAATTTACAAAAAACCTTCTATGTGCCTTTCTGCAGCTATAGTTCGCAACTTCCGAATTACAATAGAATTAGTTTCCAAGATAACACATGAAATGGGACGACCAAATTACCTTTCTCCTGAAGAAACTAAGATGTGTGGTGTATAAGATAAAACAAATCTCAAGTATATTCGGAGAAAATCAATTAAAAATGTTATACCACACACTCTTCGAACCCCATTTGACATATGGTATCATCGGATGGGGAGCAGGAACGAATGTACACATAAAGAAAATCGAAGTCATTCAGAAACGAATGATAAAAATAATATATAAAAAACCACCACGTTATCCCACAGAACTTTTATACCTAGAAACAAAAATATTTGACATAAAACAACTATACTTCTTGAGTCTGGCAACGAATCAATTCATAAATAAACAAGAATTGATTAGTAAAAATTATGAACAAAATACCAGAGGTCGTTACCTTTACCAAATTCCATTCGTTCACTAAACAATATGCCAGAGGACTTACAGTTACTTAGGACCAAAAGTTTTCAACGCAATACCAGAAAGCCTGAGAAACGAGAAACAAATAAAAAAATTCAAAATACAAATAAAAAAGTATGTCCTCGAAAATCCTCGGCAAAAAATTCATGAAGTAATAGATATATAAGGAAAAATAATAATGATATTTCACGAATAGACTAAATTATACAATACACACACCTACATATACACTTTTCACATATATACACTTTTTAAACTATTGTATTCGTCATATTTTATCCAAATTCAAACTATTATAATGTCTATACTATTTTATCATGACAACATGAAATTTTTATAAAATGTTATCTTCATATTCTATATTAGTGTACCACTTATTCAATATATTTTTACATATTCAATATATTACACTTCATACTTTATATTCCTAATTTTTATACATATATACACTTTTTAAACTATTGTATTTATCATATTTTATCCTACTTTAAACTGTTGTAATGTCTATACTATTTTATCCTCACAACCTGAAGTTTTATAAAATTTTATCTTCATATCCTATCACTAATTTTATATATTTCACATATTCTATATTTATATTTTATACTTTATATTGCTAATTTTTATACGTATACTGAGAGAATATAATATGAATATATCTTAGTTTTATAAGAGCCACTGTAGAATAAGGCCACAAACAAGCAGTCCACTGCTTCGTGGTATATTCTTTATTCACCTTGTACTATCCTTTTTGTGTGAATAAATTATTATTATTATTATTATTATTATTTAACCTTCTGTTCGATTCAGTCGCTAGTATGTGTAACGGAAGTACCGTCACCTGGTTAGTATCACTATACAGGGTGGCCCACCACATTCGCCTCGGTATTTCTACGAGAAATGAAGAGAGTTAGGGAAAAACTTTTAGCACAGTTATATGTGGGTCCATGAGGAGCATATTCCAAAATTATTTTGAAATATATAGGGTGAACCCCAAAAAAATTACATACCAAAGTTATATTTTTTCTTATGGAACACCCTATATTTTTTTATATTTTTAGATACTATAGATATATGTTTTCACCCTGTAACGTGTAACGAGCTGCTCGTGATTAAATGTACTGCTTAGCTCAAAGGTTAAAGTCAACTACTACATGAAATTTTTATTGCAATATTATACAGAGTGGCGAAAAAAATTGCCTCAAAATTTGGACACACATTTAATTAAATAACTTCTTGAAGTTGAATGGAACACCCCGTATTTAGTGGCGTAATTTGACGTAGAATTAGAGATTCCCTTCAAAACTATATTAGGGTTTCCTATACCTATCTCTTCTGCTTTTTACACAAAAGGCGTTTTTATATTTTACCTATGAGTAATTTTTTTATCTTAAAAATGAAACACACTGTATTGTAATGAAAATGTAATGTATGTAATGAAAAAAGCATTTTTTAAGTCATTTTATCGAAAAATTAAGAATCTTAGTTTATTATTCTAATAAATGCTCAAAATGGTGTCCATTATTCTCGATGCATAGGCGAACTCTTTCTTGAAATGAGTGCTGAACTCTGATGGATAACATATTTTGCGGTATGGAACGAAACGCATTTCTTATTCGTACTTTTATATCCTGAGGTGTCGTTGGTGGTGTATCGTGAACAATACTTTTGATATATCCCCATAAAAAATAGTCGGGACTTGTAAGGTCCGGAGACCTGGCTGGCCAGTTCTGTGGACCTCCTCGTCCTATCCATCTATTTGGATATTGTCCCGACTATTTTTTATGGGGATATATCAAAAGTATTGTTCACGATACACCACCAACGACACCTCAGGATATGAAAGTACGAATAAGAAATGCGTTTCGTTCCATACCGCAAAATATGTTATCCAGAGTTCAGCACTCATTTCAAGAAAGAGTTCGCCTATGCATCGAGAATAATGGACACCATTTTGAGCATTTATTAAAATAATAAACTAAGATTCTTAATTTTTCGATAAAATGACTTCAAAAATGCTTTTTTCATTACATACATTACATTTTCATTACAATACAGTGTGTTTCATTTTTAAGATAAAAAAGTTACTCATAGGTAAAATATAAAAACGCCTTTTGTGTAAAAAGCAGAAGAGATAGGTATAGGAAACCCTAATATAGTTTTGAAGGGAATCTCTTATTCTACGTCAAATTACGCCACTAAATACGGGGTGTTCCATTCAACTTCAAGAAGTTATTTAATTAAATGTGTGTCCAAATTTTGAGGCAATTTTTTTCGCCACTCTGTATAATATTGCAATAAAAATTTCATGTAGTAGTTGACTTTAACCTTTGAGCTAAGCAGTACATTTAATCACGAGCAGCTCGTTACACGTTACAGGGTGAAAATAATTTTCAAATTAAGGTCTGTATTTTTAAATTTCTCAAAATTTCTCAGAAACGGTCAGTTTAAAGTATGGAAAATATATTAGTAACTCACCTTTATTTTGTCTATAGTATCTAAAAATATAAAAAAATATAGGGTGTTCCATAAGAAAAAATATAACTTTGGTATGTAATTTTTTTGGGGATCACCCTATATATTTCAAAATAATTTTGGAATATGCTCCTCATGGACCCACATATAACTGTGCTAAAAGTTTTTCCCTAACTCTCTTCATTTCTCGTAGAAATACCGAGGCGAATGTGGTGGGCCACCCTGTATATACAGTATTGCGATATAATCGGATACCACCCAGATACATTGATTATTCAGACTATCCATTCAACTTTCTGTTCGTTTCGGTCGCTCGTATGTGAAACAGGAATACCGTCACCTAGTGTGTATAACTATATACACAGCATAACATCAAAATCTAATACAACCCATATACTATCCATTCAACCTTCTGTTCGATTCGGTTGCTCGTATGTATAACGGAAGAACAGTAACCTGGTGAGTATTTCTATATAAACATCACCACGATATAATAGAATACAACTCAGTTACAATTATCGTTTCGTCTAACCATTTAACCTTCTGTTCGATTCAGTCGCTAGTATGTGTAACGGAAGTACCGTCACCTGGTTAGTATCACTATATATACAGTATTGCGATATAATCGGATACCACACAGATACATTGATTGTTCAGACTATCCATTCAACTTTCTGTTCGTTTCGGTCGCTCGTATGTGAAACAAGAATACCGTCACCCAGTGTGTATAACTATATACACAGCATAACATCATAATCGAATACAACCCATATACTATCCATTCAACCTTCTGTTCAATTCAGTCGCTCGTATGTATAACGGAAGAACAGTTACCTGGTGAGTATTTCTATATAAACATCACCACGATATAATAGAATACAACTCAGTTACAATTATCGTTTCGTCTAACCATTTAACCTTCTGTTCGATTCAGTCGCTAGTATGTGTAATGGAAGTACCGTCACCTGGTATGTATCACTATATATACAGTATTGCGATATAATCGGATACCACCCTGATACATTGATTGTTCAGACTATCCATTCAACTTTCTGTTCGTTTCGGTCGCTCGTATGTAAAACAAGAATACCGTCACCTAGTGTGTATAACTATATACACAGCATAACATCATAATCGAATACAACCCATATACTATCCATTCAACCTTCTGTTCAATTCAGTCGCTCGTATGTATAACGGAAGAACAGTTACCTGGTGAGTATAACTATATAAACATAATCGAATACAACCCAGATACGATGATTGTTCAATCTATACTGAATTCAACCTTCTGCTCGATTCGGTCGCTTGTATGTAAAACGGAAGAACAGTTACCTGGTGAGTATTGCTATATAAACATCATCATGATATCATCGAATACAACTCAGATACAATTATCGTTTCGTCTAACCATTTAACCTTCTGTTCGATTCAGTCGCTAGTATGTGTAACGGAAGAACAGTTACCTGGTGAGTATAACTATATAAACATAATCGAATACAACCCAGATACGATGATTGTTCAATCTATCCATTTGACCTTCTGCTCGATTCGGTCGCGTGTATGTGAAAACGAAAGAACAGTTACCTGGTGAGTATTTCTATATAAACATCACCACGATATAATCGAATACAACTCAGTTTCAATTATCGTTTCGTCTAACCATTTAACCTTCCGTTCGATTCAGTCGCTAGTATGTGTAACGGAAGTACCGTCACCTGGTTAGTATCACTATATATACAGTATTGCGATATAATCGGATACCACCCAGATACATTGATTGTTCAGACTATCCATTCAACTTTCTGTTCGTTTCGGTCGCTCGTATGTGAAACGGGAATACCGTCACCTAGTGTGTATAACTATATACACAGCATAACATCATAATCAAATACAACCCATATACTATCCATTCAACCTTCTGTTCGATTCGGTTGCTCGTATGTATAACGGAAGAACAGTTACCTGGTGAGTATAACTATATAAACATTACCACGATATTATAGAATACAACTCAGTTACAATTATCGTTTCGTCTAACCATTTAACCTTCTGTTCGATTCAGTCGCTAGTATGTGTAACGGAAGTACCGTCACCTGGTATGTATCACTATATATACAGTATTGCGATATAATCGGATACCACCCTGATACATTGATTGTTCAGACTATCCATTCAACTTTCTGTTCGTTTCGGTCGCTCGTATGTAAAACAAGAATACCGTCACCTAGTGTGTATAACTATATACACAGCATAACATCATAATCGAATACAACCCATATACTATCCATTCAACCTTCTGTTCAATTCAGTCGCTCGTATGTGTAACGGAAGAACAGTTACCTGGTGAGTATAACTATATAAACATAATCGAATACAACCCAGATACGATGATTGTTCAATCTATCCATTTGACCTTCTGCTCGATTCGGTCGCTTGTATGTGAAAACGAAAGAACAGTTACCTGGTGAGTATTTCTATATAAACATCTCCACGATATAATCGAATACAACTCAGTTTCAATTATCGTTTCGTCTAACCATTTAACCTTCTGTTCGATTCAGTCGCTAGTATGTGTAACGGAAGAACAGTTACCTGGTGAGTATAACTATATAAACATAATCGAATACAACCCAGTTACGATGATTGTTCAATCTATCCATTTGACCTTCTGCTCGATTCGGTCGCTTGTATGTGAAAACGAAAGAACAGTTACCTGGTGAGTATTTCTATATAATCATCACCACGATATAATCGAATACAACTCAGTTTTAATTATCGTTTCGTCTAACCATTTAACCTTCTGTTCGATTCAGTCGCTAGTATGTGTAACGGAAGTACCGTCACCTGGTTAGTATCAATATATACACAGTATTGCGATATAATCGGATACCACCCAGATACATTGATTGTTCAGACTATCCATTCAACTTTCTGTTCGTTTCGGTCGCTCGTATGTGAAACGGGAATACCGTCACCTAGTGTGTTTAACTATATACACAGCATAACATCATAATCGAATACAACCCAGATACTATCCATTCAACCTTCTGTTCGATTCGGTTGCTCGTATGTATAACGGAAGAACAATAACCTGGTGAGTATTTCTATATAAACATCACCACGATATAATAGAATACAACTCAGTTACAATTATCGTTTCGTCTAACCATTTAACCTTCTGTACGATTCAGTCGCTAGTATGTGTAACGGAAGTACCGTCACCTGGTATGTATCACTATATATACAGTATTGCGATATAATCGGATACCACCCTGGTACATTGATTGTTCAGACTATCCATTCAACTTTCTGTTCGTTTCGGTCGCTCGTATGTAAAACAAGAATACCGTCACCTAGTGTGTATAACTATATACACAGCATAACATCATAATCGAATACAACCCATATACTAACCATTCAACCTTCTGTTCAATTCAGTCGCTCGTATGTATAACGGAAGAACAGTTACCTGGTGAGTATAACTATATAAACATAATCGAATACAACCCAGATACGATGATTGTTCGATCTATACTGAATTCAACCTTCGGCACGATTCGGTCGCTTGTATGTAAAACGGAAGAACAGTTACCTGGTGAGTGTTGCTATATAAACATCATCACGATATCATCGAATACAACTCAGATACAATTATCGTTTCGTCTAACCATTTAACCTTCTGTTCGATTCAGTCGCTAGTATGTGTAACGGAAGAACAGTTACCTGGTGAGTATAACTATATAAACATAATCGAATACAACCCAGATACGATGATTGTTCAATCTATCCATTTGACCTTCTGCTCGATTCGGTCGCGTGTATGTGAAAACGAAAGAACAGTTACCTGGTGAGTATTTCTATATAAACATCACCACGATATAATCGAATACAACTCAGTTTCAATTATCGTTTCGTCTAACCATTTAACCTTCTGTTCGATTCAGTCGCTAGTATGTGTAACGGAAGTACCGTCACCTGGTTAGTATCACTATATATACAGTATTGCGATATAATCGGATACCACCCAGATACATTGATTGTTCAGACTATCCATTCAACTTTCTGTTCGTTTCGGTCGCTCGTATGTGAAACGGGAATACCGTCACCTAGTGTGTATAACTATATACACAGCATAACATCATAATCGAATACAACCCATATACTATCCATTCAACCTTCTGTTCGATTCGGTTGCTCGTATGTATAACGGAAGAACAGTTACCTGGTGAGTATAACTATATAAACATTACCACGATATAATAGAATACAACTCAGTTACAATTATCGTTTCGTCTAACCATTTAACCTTCTGTTCGATTCAGTCGCTAGTATGTGTAACGGAAGTACCGTCACCTGGTATGTATCACTATATATACAGTATTGCGATATAATCGGATACCACCCTGATACATTGATTGTTCAGACTATCCATTCAACTTTCTGTTCGTTTCGGTCGCTCGTATGTAAAACAAGAATACCGTCACCTAGTGTGTATAACTATATACACAGCATAACATCATAATCGAATACAACCCATATACTATCCATTCAACCTTCTGTTCAATTCAGTCGCTCGTATGTGTAACGGAAGAACAGTTACCTGGTGAGTATAACTATATAAACATAATCGAATACAACCCAGATACGATGATTGTTCAATCTATCCATTTGACCTTCTGCTCGATTCGGTCGCTTGTATGTGAAAACGAAAGAACAGTTACCTGGTGAGTATTTCTATATAAACATCTCCACGATATAATCGAATACAACTCAGTTTCAATTATCGTTTCGTCCAACCATTTAACCTTCTGTTCGATTCAGTCGCTAGTATGTGTAACGGAAGAACAGTTACCTGGTGAGTATAACTATATAAACATAATCGAATACAACCCAGTTACGATGATTGTTCAATCTATCCATTTGACCTTCTGCTCGATTCGGTCGCTTGTATGTGAAAACGAAAGAACAGTTACCTGGTGAGTATTTCTATATAAACATCACCACGATATAATCGAATACAACTCAGTTTCAATTATCGTTTCGTCTAACCATTTAACCTTCTGTTCGATTCAGTCGCTAGTATGTGTAACGGAAGTACCGTCACCTGGTTAGTATCAATATATACACAGTATTGCGATATAATCGGATACCACCCAGATACATTGATTGTTCAGACTATCCATTCAACTTTTTGTTCGTTTCGGTCGCTCGTATGTGAAACGGGAATACCGTCACCTAGTGTGTTTAACTATATACACAGCATAACATCATAATCGAATACAACCCAGATACTATCCATTCAACCTTCTGTTCGATTCGGTTGCTCGTATGTATAACGGAAGAACAATAACCTGGTGAGTATTTCTATATAAACATCACCACGATATAATAGAATACAACTCAGTTACAATTATCGTTTCGTCTAACCATTTAACCTTCTGTACGATTCAGTCGCTAGTATGTGTAACGGAAGAACCGTCACCTGGTATGTATCACTATATATACAGTATTGCGATATAATCGGATACCACCCTGGTACATTGATTGTTCAGACTATCCATTCAACTTTCTGTTCGTTTCGGTCGCTCGTATGTAAAACAAGAATACCGTCACCTAGTGTGTATAACTATATACACAGCATAACATCATAATCGAATACAACCCATATACTATCCATTCAACCTTCTGTTCAATTCAGTCGCTCGTATGTATAACGGAAGAACAGTTACCTGGTGAGTATAACTATATAAACATAATCGAATACAACCCAGATACGATGATTGTTCGATCTATACTGAATTCAACCTTCGGCTCGATTCGGTCGCTTGTATGTAAAACGGAAGAACAGTTACCTGGTGAGTATTGCTATATAAACATCATCACGATATCATCGAATACAACTCAGATACAATTATCGTTTCGTCTAACCATTTAACCTTCTGTTCGATTCAGTCGCTAGTATGTGTAACGGAAGAACAGTTACCTGGTGAGTATAAATTTATAAACATTATCGAATACAACCCAGATACGATGATTGTTCAATCTATCCATTTGACCTTCTGCTCGATTCGGTCGCTTGTATGTGAAAACGAAAGAACAGTTACCTGGTGAGTATTTTTATATAAACATCACCACGATATAATCGAATACAACTCAGTTTCAATTATCGTTTCGTCTAACCATTTAACCTTCTGTTCGATTCAGTCGCTAGTATGTGTAACGGAAGAACAGTTACCTGGTGAGTATAACTATATAAACATAATCGAATACAACCCAGATACGATGATTGTTCAATCTATCCATTTGACCTTCTGCTCGATTCGGTCGCTTGTATGTGAAAACGAAAGAACAGTTCCCTGGTGAGTATTTCTATATAAACATCACCACGATATAATCGAATACAACTCAGTTTCAATTATCGTTTCGTCTAACCATTTAACCTTCTGTTCGATTCAGTCGCTAGTATGTGTAACGGAAGAACAGTTACCTGGTGAGTATAACTATATAAACATAATCGAATACAACCCAGATACGATGATTGTTCAATCTATCCATTTGACCTTCTGCTCGATTCGGTCGCTTGTATGTGAAAACGAAAGAACAGTTACCTGGTGAGTATTTCTATATAAACATCACCACGATATAATAGAATACAACTCAGTTTCAATTATCGTTTCGTCTAACCATTTAACCTTCTGTTCGATTCAGTCGCTAGTATGTGTAACGGAAGTACCGTCACCTAGTGAGTATAACTATATAAACACAATCGAATACAACCCAGATACGATGATTGTTCAATCTATCCATTCGACCTTCTGCACGATTCGGTCGCTTGTATGTGAAAACGAAAGAACAGTTACCTGGTGAGTATTTCTATATAAACATCACCACGATATAATCGAATACAACTCAGTTTCAATTATCGTTTCGTCTAACCATTTAACCTTCTGTTCGATTCAGTCGCTAGTATGTGTAACGGAAGAACAGTAACCTGGTGAGTATTTCTATATAAACATCACCACGATATAATAGAATACAACTCAGTTTCAATTATCGTTTCGTCTAACCAATTAACCTTCTGTTCGATTCAGTCGCTAGTATGTGTAACGGAAGTACCGTCACCTGGTTAGTATCACTATATATACAGTATTGCGATATAATCGGATACCACCCAGATACATTGATTGTTCAGACTATCCATTCAACTTTCTGTTCGTTTCGGTCGCTCGTATGTGAAACGGGAATACCGTCACCTAGTGTGTATAACTATATACACAGCATAACATCATAATCGAATACAACCCATATACTATCCATTCAACCTTCTGTTCAATTCAGTCGCTCGTATGTATAACGGAAGAACAGTTACCTGGTGAGTATAACTATATAAACATAATCGAATACAACCCAGATACGATGATTGTTCAATCTATACTGAATTCAACCTTCTGCTCGATTCGGTCGCTTGTATGTAAAACATAAGAACAGTTACCTGGTGAGTATTGCTATATAAACATCATCACGATATAATCGAATACAACTCAGATACAATTATCGTTTCGTCTAACCATTTAACCTTCTGTTCGATTCAGTCGCTAGTATGTGTAACGGAAAAACAGTTACCTGGTGAGTATAACTATATAAACATTATCGAATACAACCCAGATACGATGATTGATCAATCTATCCATTTGACCTTCTGCTCGATTCGGTCGCTTGTATGTGAAAACGAAAGAACAGTTACCTGGTGAGTATTTCTAGATAAACATCACCACGATATAATCGAATACAACTCAGTTTCAATTATCGTTTCGTCTAACCATTTAACCTTCTGTTCGATTCAGTCGCTAGTATGTGTAACGGAAAAACAGTAACCTGGTGAGTATTTCTATATAAACATCACCACGATATAATAGAATATAACTCAGTTTCAATTATCGTTTCGTCTAACCATTTAACCTTCTGTTCGATTCAGTCGCTAGTATGTGTAACGGAAGTACCGTCACCTGGTTAGTATTACTATATATACAGTATTGCGATATGATCGGATACCACCCAGAAACATTGATTGTTCAGACTATCCATTCAACTTTCTGTTCGTTTCGGTCGCTCGTATGTGAAACGGGAAAACCGTCACCTAGTGTGTATAACTATATACACAGCATAACATCATAATCGAATACAACCCATATACCATCCATTCAACCTTCTGTTCGATTCGGTTGCTCGTATGTATAACGGAAGAACAGTATCCTTGTGAGTATTCCTATATAAACATCACCACGATATAATAGAATACAACTCAGTTACAATTATCGTTTCGTCTAACCATTCAACCTTCTGTTCGATTCAGTCGCTAGTATGTGTAACGGAAGTACCGTCACCTGGTATGTATCACTATATAAACATCACCACGATATAATAGAATACAACTCAGTTACAATTATCGTTTCGTCTAACCATTTAACCTTCTGTTCGATTCAGTCGCTAGTATGTGTAACGGAAGTACCGTCACCTGGTATGTATATATACAGTATTGCGATATAATCGGATACCACCCTGATACATTGATTGTTCAGACTATCCATTTAACCTTCTGTTCGATTCAGTCGCTAGTATGTGTAACGGAAGAACAGTAACCTGGTGAGTATTTCTATATAAACATCACCACGATATAATAGAATACAACTCAGTTTCAATTATCGTTTCGTCTAACCAATTAACCTTCTGTTCGATTCAGTCGCTAGTATGTGTAACGGAAGTACCGTCACCTGGTTAGTATCACTATATATACAGTATTGCGATATAATCGGATACCACCCAGATACATTGATTGTTCAGACTATCCATTCAACTTTCTGTTCGTTTCGGTCGCTCGTATGTGAAACGGGAATACCGTCACCTAGTGTGTATAACTATATACACAGCATAACATCATAATCGAATACAACCCATATACTATCCATTCAACCTTCTGTTCAATTCAGTCGCTCGTATGTATAACGGAAGAACAGTTACCTGGTGAGTATAACTATATAAACATAATCGAATACAACCCATAGTTCGGGTTGTGAAAGTTAAAACTGCGTATGGTGAACTGAAACGTCCTGTTTCTAAAGTTTGTATTCTTCCTATGGATACTTGATCATTCAACAGATATGTATACAAGATTCTTTCTACTTTTCTTATCAGCGTCAATATAATTTTTGTCAGTATGTTATTTTTTGAAAGCTAATCCTTTCAAGGCGGCGCCATGTACTGATTCATACTGTATAATATTTATAATATTAGTTACTAGGTAGATACGGTACCTGTTCCATGGTTGTTGCTAGGTTACAAAACGAAAAACAGTTGTTATTGATGTTGTTTAATGATGATTAATAAAAAATTATGACAACTAAAGTCACACTCAATTCAATACTATATCATTTCTAATTACAGTTCTTCAGATCATAGTCATAGGTGAAGTGAAAGATATCACGACACTGAACAACCCAGATACGATGATTGTTCAATCTATACTGAATTCAACCTTCTGCTCGATTCGGTCGCTTGTATGTAAAACATAAGAACAGTTACCTGGTGAGTATTGCTATATAAACATCATCACGATATCATCGAATACAACTCAGATACAATTATCGTTTCGTCTAACCATTTAACCTTCTGTTCGATTCAGTCGCTAGTATGTGTAACGGAAGAACAGTTACCTGGTGAGTATAACTATATAAACATTATCGAATACAACCCAGATACGATGATTGATCAATCTATCCATTTGACCTTCTGCTCGATTCTTTCGCTTGTATGTGAAAACGAAAGAACAGTTACCTGGTGAGTATTTCTATATAAACATCACCACGATATAATCGAATACAACTCAGTTTCAATTATCGTTTCGTCTAACCATTTAACCTTCTGTTCGATTCAGTCGCTAGTATGTGTAACGGAAAAACAGTAACCTGGTGAGTATTTCTATATAAACATCACCACGATATAATAGAATATAACTCAGTTTCAATTATCGTTTCGTCTAACCATTTAACCTTCTGTTCGATTCAGTCGCTAGTATGTGTAACGGAAGTACCGTCACCTGGTTAGTATAACTATATATACAGTATTGCGATATGATCGGATACCACCCAGAAACATTGATTGTTCAGACTATCCATTCAACTTTCTGTTCGTTTCGGTCGCTCGTATGTGAAACGGGAAAACCGTCACCTAGTGTGTATAACTATATACACAGCATAACATCATAATCGAATACAACCCATATACCATCCATTCAACCTTCTGTTCGATTCGGTTGCTCGTATGTATAACGGAGGAACAGTAACCTTGTGAGTATTTCTATATAAACATCACCACGATATAATAGAATACAACTCAGTTACAATTATTGTTTCGTCTAACCATTCAACCTTCTGTTCGATTCAGTCGCTAGTATGTGTAACGGAAGTACCGTCACCTGGTATGTATCACTATATAAACATCACAACGATATAATAGAATACAACTCAGTTACATTTATCGTTTCGTCTAACCATTTAACCTTCTGTTCGATTCAGTCGCTAGTATGTGTAACGGAAGTACCGTCACCTGGTATGTATCACTATATATACAGTATTGCGATATAATCGGATACCACCTTGATACATTGATTGTTCAGACTATCCATTCAACTTTCTGTTCGTTTCGGTCGCTCGTATGTAAAACAAGAATACCGTCACCTAGTGTGTATAACTATATACACAGCATAACATCATAATCGAATACAACCCATATACTATCCATTCAACCTTCTGTTCGATTCAGTCGCTAGTATGTGTTACGGAAGAACAGTTACCTGGTGAGTATAACTATATAAACATAATCGAATACAACTCAGATACGATGATTGTTCAATCTATCCATTCAACCTTATGTTCGATTCGGTTGCTCGTATGTATAACGGAAGAACAGTAACCTGGTGAGTATTTCTATATAAACATCACCACGATATAATAGAATACAACTCAGTTACAATTATCGTTTCGTCTAACCATTTAACCTTCTGTTCGATTCAGTCGCTAGTATGTGTAACGGAAGTACCGTCACCTGGTATGTATCACTATATATACAGTATTGCGATATAATCGGATACCACCCTGATACATTGATTGTTTAGACTATCCATTCAACATCCTGTTCGTTTCGGTCGCTCGTATGTAAAACAAGAATATCGTCACCTAGTGTGTATAACTATATACACAGCATAACATCATAATCGAATACAACCCATATACTATCCATTCAACCTTCTGTTCAATTCAGTCGCTCGTATGTATAACGGAAGAACAGTTACCTGGTGAGTATAACTATATAAACATAATCGAAAACAACCCAGATACGATGATTGTTCAATCTATACTGAATTCAACCTTCAGCTTGATTCGGTCGCTTGTATGTAAAACGGAAGAACAGTTACCTGGTGAGTATTGCTATATAAACATCATCACGATATCATCGAATACAACTCAGATACAATTATCGTTTCGTCTAACCATTTAACCTTCTGTTCGATTCAGTCGCTAGTATGTGTAACGGAAGAACAGTTACCTGGTGAGTATAACTATATAAACATTATCGAATCCAACCCAGATACGATGATTGTTCAATCTATCTATTCAACCTCCTGCTCGATTCGGTCGCTTGTATGTAAAACGGAAGAACAGTTACCTGGTGAGTATTGCTATATAAACATCATCACGATATCATCGAATACAACTCAGATACAATTATCGTTTTGTCTAACCATTTAACCTTCTGTTCGATTCAGTCGCTAGTATGTGTAACGGAAGTACCGTCACCCGGTTAGTATCACTATATATACAGTATTGCGATATAATCGGATACCACCCAGATACATTGATTGTTCAGTCTATCCATTCAACTTTCTTTTTGTTTCGGTCGTTCGTATGTAAAACGGGAATACCGTCACCTAGTGTATATAACTATATACACAGCATAACATCATAATAGAATACAACCCATATACTATCCATTCAACCTTCTGTTTAATTCAGTCGCTCGTATGTATAACGGAAGAACAGTTACCTGGTGAGTATAACTATATAAACATAATCGAATACAACCCAGATACGATGATTGTTCAATCTATACTAAATTCAACCTTCTGCTCGATTCGGTCGCTTGTATGTTAAACGGAAGAACAGTTACCTGGTGAGTATTGCTATATAAACATCATCACGTTATCATCGAATACAACTCAGATACAATTATCGTTTCGTCTAACCATTTAACCTTCTGTTCGATTCAGTCGCTAGTATGTGTAACGGAAGTACCGTCACCTGGTTAGTATAACTATATATACAGTATTGCGATATAATCGGATACCACCCAGATAAATTGATTGTTCAGACTATCCATTCAACTTTCTGTTCGTTTCGGTCGCTCGTATGTGAAACGGGAATACCGTCACCTAGTGTGTTTAACTATATACACAGCATAACATCATAATCGAATACAACCCAGATACTATCCATTCAACCTTCTGTTCGATTCGGTTGCTCGTATGTATAACGGAAGAACAGTAACCTGGTGAGTATTTCTATATAAACATCACCACGATATAATAGAATACAACTCAGTTACAATTATCGTTTCGTCTAACCATTTAACCTTCTGTTCGATTCAGTCGCTAGTATGTGTAACGGAAGTACCGTCACCTGGTTAGTATCACTATATATACAGTATTGCGATATAATCGGATACCACCCAGATACATTGATTGTTCAGACTATCCATTTAACTTTCTGTTCGTTTCGGTCGCTCGTATGTAAAACGGGAATACCGTCACCTAGTGTGTATAACTATATACACAGCATAACATCATAATCGAATACAACCCATATACTATCCATTCAACCTTCTGTTCGATTCGGTTGCTCGTATGTATAACGGAAGAACAGTAACCTGGTGAGTATTTCTATATAAACATCACCACGATATAATAGAATAGTTACAATTATCGTTTCGTCTAACCATTTAACCTTCTGTTCGATTCAGTCGCTAGTATGTGTAACGGAAGAACAGTTACCTGGTGAGTATAACTATATAAACATTATCGAATACAACCCAGATACGATGATTGTTCAATCTATTTATTCAACCTCCTGCTCGATTCGGTCGCTTGTATGTAAAACGGAAGAACAGTTACCTGGTGAATATTGCTATATAAACCTCACCACGATATAATCGAATACAACTCAGTTTCAATTATCGTTTCGTCTAACCATTTAACCTTCTGTTCGATTTAGTCGCTAGTATGTTTAACGGAAGTACCGTCACCTGGTTAGTATCACTATATATACAGTATTGAGATATAATCGGATACCACCCAGATACATTGATTATTCAGACTATCCATTAAACTTTCTGTTCGTTTCGGTCGCTCGTATGTGAAACGGGAATACTTTCAACTAGTGTGTATAACTATATACACAGCATAACATCATAATCGAATACAACCCATATACTATCCATTCAACCTTCTGTTCGATTCGGTTGCTCGTATGTATAACGGAAGAACAGTAACCTGGTGAGTATTTCTATATAAACATCACCACGATATAATAGAATACAACTCAGTTTCAATTATCGTTTCGTCTAACCATTTAACCTTCTGTTCGATTCAGTCGCTAGTATGTGTAACGGAAGAACAGTTACCTGGTGAGTATAACTATATAAACATAATCGAATACAACCCAGATACGATGATTGTTCAATCTATCCATTTGACCTTCTGCTCGATTCGGTCGCTTGTATGTGAAAACGAAAGAACAGTTACCTGGTGAGTATTTCTATATAAACATCACCACGATATAATCGAATACAACTCAGTTTCAATTATAGTTTCGTCTAACCATTTAACCTTCTGTTCGATTCAGTCGCTAGTATGTGTAACGGAAGTACCGTCACCTGGTTAGTATCACTATACATACAGTATTGCGATATAATCGGATACCACCCAGATATATTGATTGTTCAGACTATCCATTCAACTTTCTGTTCGTTTCGGTCGCTCGTATGTGTAACGGAAGAACAGTTACCTGGTGAGTATTGCTAAATAAACATCATCACGTTATCATCGAATACAACTCAGATACAATTATCGTTTCGTCTAACCATTTAACCTTCTGTTCGATTCAGTCGCTAGTATGTGTAACGGAAAAACAGTTACCTGGTGAGTATAACTATATAAACATTATCGAATACAACCAAGATGCGATGATTGTTCAATCTATCTATTCAACCTCCTGCTCGATTCGGTCGCTTGTATGTAAAACGGAAGAACAGTTACCTGGTGAGTATTGCTATATACATATCACCACGATATAATCGAATACAACTTAGTTTCAATTATCGTTTCGTCTAACCATTTAACCTTCTGTTCGATTCAGTCGCTAGTATGTGTAACGGAAGTACCGTCACCTGGTTAGTATCACTATATATACAGTATTGCGATATAATCGGATACCACCCAGATACATTGATTGTTCAGACTATCCATTCAACTTTCTGTTCGTTTCGGTCGCTCGTATGTGAAACGGGAATACCGTCACCTAGTGTGTATAACTATATACACAGCATAACATCATAATCGAATACAAACCATATACTATCCATTCAACCTTCTGTTCGATTCGGTTGCTCGTATGTATGACGGAAGAACAGTAACCTGGTGAGTATTTCTATATAAACATCACCACGATATAATAGAATACAACTCAGTTTCAATTATCGTTTCGTCTAACCATTTAACCTTCTGTTCGATTCAGTCGCTAGTATGTGTAACGGAAGAACAGTTACCTGGTGAGTATTGCTATATAAACATCACCACGATATAATCGAATACAACTCAGTTTCAATTATCGTTTCGTCTAACCATTTAACCTTCTGTTCGATTCAGTCGCTAGTATGTTTAACGGAAGTACCGTCACCTGGTTAGTATCACTATATATACAGTATTGAGATATAATCGGATACCACCCAGATACATTGATTATTCAGACTATCCATTCAACTTTCTGTTCGTTTCGGTCGCTCGTATGTGAAACGGGAATACCTTCACCTAGTGTGTATAACTATATACACAGCATAACATCATAATCGAATACAACCCATATACTATCCATTCAACCTTCTGTTCGATTCGGTTGCTCGTATGTATAACGGAAGAACAGTAACCTGGTGAGTATTTCTATATAAACATCACCACGATATAATAGAATACAACTCAGTTTCAATTATCGTTTCGTCTAACCATTTAACCTTCTGTTCGATTCAGTCGCTAGTATGTGTAACGGAAGAACAGTTACCTGGTGAGTATAACTATATAAACATAATCGAATACAACCCAGATACGATGATTGTTCAATCTATCCATTTGACCTTCTGCTCGATTCAGTCGCTTGTATGTGAAAACGAAAGAACAGTTACCTGGTGAGTATTTCTATATAAACATCACCACGATATAATCGAATACAACTCAGTTTCAATTATCGTTTCGTCTAACCATTTAACCTTCTGTTCGATTCAGTCGATAGTATGTGTAACGGAAGTACCGTCACCTGGTTAGTATCACTATATATACAGTATTGCGATATAATCGGATACCACCCAGATACGTTGATTGTTCAGACTATCCATTCAACTTTCTGTTCGTTTCGGTCGCTCGTATGTGTAACGGAAGAACAGTTACCTGGTGAGTATTGCTATATAAACATCATCACGTTATCATCGAATACAACTCAGATACAATTATCGTTTCGTCTAACCATTTAATCTTCTGTTTGATTCAGTCGCTATCACTATCTATACAGTATTGTGATATAATCGGAAACCACCCAGATACATTGATTGTTCAGACTATCCATTCAACTTTCTGTTCGTTTCGGTCGCTCGTATGTAAAACAAGAATACCGTCACCTAGTGTGTATAACTATATACACAGCATAACATCATAATCGAATACAACCCATATACTATCCATTCAACCTTCTGTTCAATTCAGTAGCCCGTATGTGTAACGGAAGAACAGTTACCTGGTGAGTATAACTATATAAACATTATCGAATAAAACCCAGATACGATGATTGTTCAATCTATCCATTTGACCTTCTGCTCGATTCGGTCGCTTGTATGTGAAAACGAAAGAACAGTTACCTGGTGAGTATTTCTATATAAACATCACCACGATATAATCGATTACAACTCAGTTTCAATTATCGTTTCGTCTAACCATTCAATGTATGGGTGTAAACGTTATTGTGAGTAGCTCCACTTTAAACACGATTTTAAACCGAATAAGGTAAAATCAAATTTCAAAAGCATCAAATATCGTTCAGTTTAGTGCTTACAAGTGAGTTATTGGAAAAAGAAAAAACATCCTGCACTTTGGATCAATGTAAATCAATATAAATAAAACACTATTTGTGTTGGAATCAACTGAATAAATTCCTATCAGCAATCCTTATCGGAACTCCTTTTGTTGGATTCATAAAGGGGACCATACACTTCAATTTCTTCGCAAAATGCAAGATAATGAACCTCTCGAAGAACCTCTAATAACAAACAATAATATCTTCGATGAAATCATCAAGTCCAGAAATGAACTAAAAAATATAATTGAAGCAACTGAAACAAGACTTTTGTTGAAAATAGAGGAGGCAAAACAAAAAATAAACAAACTTGAACAGGAAAACGAAAGTTTAAAGGGAAAAGTAGAATATCTTGAAAGAGAGAGTAAAAAGAAGAATCTTATAGTTTTTGGACTAAATAAGACAAGTGAGGAGATAACGCCTGAATTCATTATTAATGAAATAAAACAACTAGTCGACGTCGATATGAACCGAAGTGAAATTAGCGACCTATACACAATAGGAAGAGGACAAAATCGTCCAGTAAAAATTGAACTGACGAACAATTTTCGAAAAAGCCTAATCTTGAAAAACTGCTTCAAGCTTAAGGGCAAACACATCAGAATTGCGAACGATCTCACACTCAAGCAAAGACAGGAAGGGAAAATACTAAGAAAACACCTCAATCTCGCTCGCATAGACGGAAATAACAGAAACTGCTTTATAAGGGGAAATAAACTTATTGTTGATGATGAATCATATTCACCAGGAGAATTGGAAAAAAACGAAACTGAGGAAGACGCATCAGCTCACTCAAAACCAAACAGTGCTCCCTCCACACCAATCTTTTTTAATACGAACAGCACAAATACAAAAACAGCGGATCAACCAGTATTTAATAAAACTAAAAACAGAGGTGTAACATCTACAAAAGTTCCAGAAACGCCGAAGATTAAGAAACAGGCAAATGAAAATCGTCCTACCGGTTATCAAAAAGCTACAAGGAGCCAAACTGGATCAATCACCACAAACAGGTCATAAACATTGTGCTATAAACACAGGACACTGGTATGTTATTGAAAGACATTAAAAAATTGAAATAGACAAAAATGGACCCATATGTAAGAGACTTTACCTACGAAAAAATAGACAATTTTCAACTGAAAGATGCTAACGAAACAAAACAGATCCTAGATATAAATAATAAAACCACAAATTTCAAAATCTTACACACCAATATTAGAAGTTTGTCAAAGAACCTAGATGAATTTAAAATCTTTCTCTTTGAATTAAACTCGAGTATTGATTGTATTGTACTCACTGAAACTCATCAAATACCTGATATATCAATCTTCAAAATACCAAATTATATATCACTGTACAACAATGGCACATTGAATCGAAATGATGGTATAGTAGTCTTCATCAAACCTGAAATATACCGTTCACATGTAATTCTAGATGTTAATGATTGTAGTAAAATGATCCAAATAAAGGCAGTAATCGATAACGAAATTATTGTAATAAACACACTATACAGATCACCGTCAACAAAAAATATAGACACATTCCTAGAAGATCTAGAAAATATATTAGGAAATATTACAGAAAAATTCCAATACAGTCTGCTAATAGGAGACATCAATATAAATCTCTTACAAACTGACTCTTCACATAATTACATAACTATCCTAAATGAACTGGGATACATATCGGCAATAAACACTATCACACGACCCGCGTCTGGCACGTGCATAGATCATATTTTCTTAAACTCAAGAAATAATGAATATGATACAGTACTCTCTGCAACCATTGAAAACAATTTAACCGATCACTTCACAATAGCGATGCAAATCGTCTTACCAAATAATAATAAAAAAGTCAAAAAAAAAACGAAAATAATAACACAAATCAGCGAAGAAAGATTTAAGCAAAAAATCAGTGAAGTAAACTGGCACGAAATTCTTTCAGATGTAGAACTAGAAACAGCAGTTTCCAAATTTATTAAAACTATACAAGATTCTCTAAAATCCTCCGAACAGAGTAGAAAAATAAACAATAGAAAATTCAGGAGAAAGAAATGGATAACAAATTCCCTAGTCAAATCCATAAACAAGAAGAATATGATGTACAAAAACCTGAAAAAGGACTCAAACAATGAAACGCTAAAAGATGAATACAATAAATATAAAAATGAACTAAAAAAACAAATAGAAACTGCAAAAATCAATTATTATAAAACCAAGTTGACAAACTGTGAAAATTCGAAGACCATATGGAAAACTATCAATGGACTTCTCAAGCCAACCAAAAATAATAACTCTATATCCCAAATAAATGTGGAAGACAAATTAATTGACAATCCCCAGAATATAGCAGAAAATTTTAATGATTTTTTCGTGAATATCGGTAAAAATTTATCAAACAACATCATCCTAGATAAAAATTACAAAGAACAGAAAAATGTGAATGAAAATTCAATTTTCCTGTTTCCAGCTGAAGAAACAGAAGTAATAAACACAATTCTGTGTCTTAAGAATAACAAATCTCCTGGCCCTGATGGCATAACAGCAGAGCTAATAAAATCTGTTATACCTCAAATCATAACGTCATTAACACATATCATCAATATATCACTGAGAACAGGACAATTTCCCACTCAGTTCAAAAATTCTATGGTCATACCTATATTTAAAAGTGGAGATAATACAGAGAGAACAAATTACCGACCAATTGCACTTATCTCTACTTTCAGCAAAATCCTGGAGAAAATCATCAAAAGTAGGTTAACGAATTTTTTCAAAAAGCATAAAATCATATCAAACTCCCAATTTGGATTCCAAGAAGGTAAATCAACACAAGATGCAATTTTACACCTTACCAAAAAAATATATAATGCAATTGACAATAAAAAACCGTGTATTGGAGTATTCCTGGACTTGACAAAGGCTTTTGATACCGTTAATCATCAAATACTATTAGAAACTCTTGAAAGCATAGGGATAAGAGGTACGGCACAATCACTTTTCAAATCATACCTCACAAACAGAACACAAGAAGTAAAAATACAAAGCTCACATAGCAGCAAAAAAGTTGTAGAATGCGGTGTACCGCAAGGAACGGTATTAGGACCAGTACTATTCACTATATACCTAAACAACCTATTCTTGGTGGAATCTGAAGGGAGCATTATTAGTTTCGCTGATGATACGGTTATCTTATACGAAGAAGAATCATGGTCAAAATTAAAAAAGAAAGTAGAATCAGATCTCCCTGTCATCAAAAGATGGTTTGATAACAAATTACTATCAATAAATTTACAAAAAACCTTCTATGTGCCTTTCTGCAGCTATAGTTCGCAACTTCCGAATTACAATAGAATTAGTTTCCAAGATAACACATGAAATGGGACGACCAAATTACCTTTCTCCTGAAGAAACTAAGATGTGTGGTGTATAAGATAAAACAAATCTCAAGTATATTCGGAGAAAATCAATTAAAAATGTTATACCACACACTCTTCGAACCCCATTTGACATATGGTATCATCGGATGGGGAGCAGGAACGAATGTACACATAAAGAAAATCGAAGTCATTCAGAAACGAATGATAAAAATAATATATAAAAAACCACCACGTTATCCCACAGAACTTTTATACCTAGAAACAAAAATATTTGACATAAAACAACTATACTTCTTGAGTCTGGCAACGAATCAATTCATAAATAAACAAGAATTGATTAGTAAAAATTATGAACAAAATACCAGAGGTCGTTACCTTTACCAAATTCCATTCGTTCACTAAACAATATGCCAGAGGACTTACAGTTACTTAGGACCAAAAGTTTTCAACGCAATACCAGAAAGCCTGAGAAACGAGAAACAAATAAAAAAATTCAAAATACAAATAAAAAAGTATGTCCTCGAAAATCCTCGGCAAAAAATTCATGAAGTAATAGATATATAAGGAAAAATAATAATGATATTTCACGAATAGACTAAATTATACAATACACACACCTACATATACACTTTTTACATATATACACTTTTTAAACTATTGTATTCGTCATATTTTATCCAAATTCAAACTATTATAATGTCTATACTATTTTATCATGACAACATGAAATTTTTATAAAATGTTATCTTCATATTCTATATTAGTGTACCACTTATTCAATATATTTTTACATATTCAATATATTACACTTCATACTTTATATTCCTAATTTTTATACATATATACACTTTTTAAACTATTGTATTTATCATATTTTATCCTACTTTAAACTGTTGTAATGTCTATACTATTTTATCCTCACAACCTGAAGTTTTATAAAATTTTATCTTCATATCCTATCACTAATTTTATATATTTCACATATTCTATATTTATATTTTATACTTTATATTGCTAATTTTTATACGTATACTGAGAGAATATAATATGAATATATCTTAGTTTTATAAGAGCCACTGTAGAATAAGGCCACAAACAAGCAGTCCACTGCTTCGTGGTATATTCTTTATTCACCTTGTACTATCCTTTTTGTGTGAATAAATTATTATTATTATTATTATTATTATTTAACCTTCTGTTCGATTCAGTCGCTAGTATGTGTAACGGAAGTACCGTCACCTGGTTAGTATCACTATACAGGGTGGCCCACCACATTCGCCTCGGTATTTCTACGAGAAATGAAGAGAGTTAGGGAAAAACTTTTAGCACAGTTATATGTGGGTCCATGAGGAGCATATTCCAAAATTATTTTGAAATATATAGGGTGAACCCCAAAAAAATTACATACCAAAGTTATATTTTTTCTTATGGAACACCCTATATTTTTTTATATTTTTAGATACTATAGATATATGTTTTCACCCTGTAACGTGTAACGAGCTGCTCGTGATTAAATGTACTGCTTAGCTCAAAGGTTAAAGTCAACTACTACATGAAATTTTTATTGCAATATTATACAGAGTGGCGAAAAAAATTGCCTCAAAATTTGGACACACATTTAATTAAATAACTTCTTGAAGTTGAATGGAACACCCCGTATTTAGTGGCGTAATTTGACGTAGAATTAGAGATTCCCTTCAAAACTATATTAGGGTTTCCTATACCTATCTCTTCTGCTTTTTACACAAAAGGCGTTTTTATATTTTACCTATGAGTAATTTTTTTATCTTAAAAATGAAACACACTGTATTGTAATGAAAATGTAATGTATGTAATGAAAAAAGCATTTTTGAAGTCATTTTATCGAAAAATTAAGAATCTTAGTTTATTATTCTAATAAATGCTCAAAATGGTGTCCATTATTCTCGATGCATAGGCGAACTCTTTCTTGAAATGAGTGCTGAACTCTGATGGATAACATATTTTGCGGTATGGAACGAAACGCATTTCTTATTCGTACTTTTATATCCTGAGGTGTCGTTGGTGGTGTATCGTGAACAATACTTTTGATATATCCCCATAAAAAATGGTCGGGACTTGTAAGGTCCGGAGACCTGGCTGGCCAGTTCTGTGGACCTCCTCGTCCTATCCATCTATTTGGATATTGTCCCGACTATTTTTTATGGGGATATATCAAAAGTATTGTTCACGATACACCACCAACGACACCTCAGGATATGAAAGTACGAATAAGAAATGCGTTTCGTTCCATACCGCAAAATATGTTATCCAGAGTTCAGCACTCATTTCAAGAAAGAGTTCGCCTATGCATCGAGAATAATGGACACCATTTTGAGCATTTATTAAAATAATAAACTAAGATTCTTAATTTTTCGATAAAATGACTTCAAAAATGCTTTTTTCATTACATACATTACATTTTCATTACAATACAGTGTGTTTCATTTTTAAGATAAAAAAGTTACTCATAGGTAAAATATAAAAACGCCTTTTGTGTAAAAAGCAGAAGAGATAGGTATAGGAAACCCTAATATAGTTTTGAAGGGAATCTCTAATTCTACGTCAAATTACGCCACTAAATACGGGGTGTTCTATTCAACTTCAAGAAGTTATTTAATTAAATGTGTGTCCAAATTTTGAGGCAATTTTTTTCGCCACTCTGTATAATATTGCAATAAAAATTTCATGTAGTAGTTGACTTCAACCTTTGAGTTAAGCAGTACATTTAATCACGAGCAGCTCGTTACACGTTACAGGGTGAAAATAATTTTCAAATTAAGGTCTGTATTTTTAAATTTCTCAAAATTTCTCAGAAACGGTCAGTTTAAAGTATGGAAAATATATTAGTAACTCACCTTTATTTTGTCTATAGTATCTAAAAATATAAAAAAATATAGGGTGTTCCATAAGAAAAAATATAACTTTGGTATGTAATTTTTTTGGGGATCACCCTATATATTTCAAAATAATTTTGGAATATGCTCCTCATGGACCCACATATAACTGTGCTAAAAGTTTTTCCCTAACTCTCTTCATTTCTCGTAGAAATACCGAGGCGAATGTGGTGGGCCACCCTGTATATACAGTATTGCGATATAATCGGATACCACCCAGATACATTGATTATTCAGACTATCCATTCAACTTTCTGTTCGTTTCGGTCGCTCGTATGTGAAACGGGAATACCGTCACCTAGTGTGTATAACTATATACACAGCATAACATCAAAATCTAATACAACCCATATACTATCCATTCAACCTTCTGTTCGATTCGGTTGCTCGTATGTATAACGGAAGAACAGTAACCTGGTGAGTATTTCTATATAAACATCACCACGATATAATAGAATACAACTCAGTTACAATTATCGTTTCGTCTAACCATTTAACCTTCTGTTCGATTCAGTCGCTAGTATGTGTAACGGAAGTACCGTCACCTGGTTAGTATCACTATATATACAGTATTGCGATATAATCGGATACCACACAGATACATTGATTGTTCAGACTATCCATTCAACTTTCTGTTCGTTTCGGTCGCTCGTATGTAAAACAAGAATACCGTCACCCAGTGTGTATAACTATATACACTGCATAACATCATAATCGAATACAACCCATATACTATCCATTCAACCTTCTGTTCAATTCAGTCGCTCGTATGTATAACGGAAGAACAGTTACCTGGTGAGTATTTCTATATAAACATCACCACGATATAATAGAATACAACTCAGTTACAATTATCGTTTCGTCTAACCATTTAACCTTCTGTTCGATTCAGTCGCTAGTATGTGTAATGGAAGTACCGTCACCTGGTATGTATCACTTTATATACAGTATTGCGATATAATCGGATACCACCCTGATACATTGATTGTTCAGACTATCCATTCAACTTTCTGTTCGTTTCGGTCGCTCGTATGTAAAACAAGAATACCGTCACCTAGTGTGTATAACTATATACACAGCATAACATCATAATCGAATACAACCCATATACTATCCATTCAACCTTCTGTTCAATTCAGTCGCTCGTATGTATAACGGAAGAACAGTTACCTGGTGAGTATAACTATATAAACATAATCGAATACAACCCAGATACGATGATTGTTCAATCTATACTGAATTCAACCTTCTGCTCGATTCGGTCGCTTGTATGTAAAACGGAAGAACAGTTACCTGGTGAGTATTGCTATATAAACATCATCATGATATCATCGAATACAACTCAGATACAATTATCGTTTCGTCTAACCATTTAACCTTCTGTTCGATTCAGTCGCTAGTATGTGTAACGGAAGAACAGTTACCTGGTGAGTATAACTATATAAACATTATCGAATACAACCCAGATACGATGATTGATCAATCTATCCATTTGACCTTCTGCTCGATTCGGTCGCTTGTATGTGAAAACGAAAGAACAGTTACCTGGTGAGTATTTCTAGATAAACATCACCACGATATAATCGAATACAACTCAGTTTCAATTATCGTTTCGTCTAACCATTTAACCTTCTGTTCGATTCAGTCGCTAGTATGTGTAACGGAAAAACAGTAACCTGGTGAGTATTTCTATATAAACATCACCACGATATAATAGAATATAACTCAGTTTCAATTATCGTTTCGTCTAACCATTTAACCTTCTGTTCGATTCAGTCGCTAGTATGTGTAACGGAAGTACCGTCACCTGGTTAGTATTACTATATATACAGTATTGCGATATGATCGGATACCACCCAGAAACATTGATTGTTCAGACTATCCATTCAACTTTCTGTTCGTTTCGGTCGCTCGTATGTGAAACGGGAAAACCGTCACCTAGTGTGTATAACTATATACACAGCATAACATCATAATCGAATACAACCCATATACCATCCATTCAACCTTCTGTTCGATTCGGTTGCTCGTATGTATAACGGAAGAACAGTATCCTTGTGAGTATTTCTATATAAACATCACCACGATATAATAGAATACAACTCAGTTACAATTATCGTTTCGTCTAACCATTCAACCTTCTGTTCGATTCAGTCGCTAGTATGTGTAACGGAAGTACCGTCACCTGGTATGTATCACTATATAAACATCACCACGATATAATAGAATACAACTCAGTTACAATTATCGTTTCGTCTAACCATTTAACCTTCTGTTCGATTCAGTCGCTAGTATGTGTAACGGAAGTACCGTCACCTGGTATGTATATATACAGTATTGCGATATAATCGGATACCACCCTGATACATTGATTGTTCAGACTATCCATTTAACCTTCTGTTCGATTCAGTCGCTAGTATGTGTAACGGAAGAACAGTAACCTGGTGAGTATTTCTATATAAACATCACCACGATATAATAGAATACAACTCAGTTTCAATTATCGTTTCGTCTAACCAATTAACCTTCTGTTCGATTCAGTCGCTAGTATGTGTAACGGAAGTACCGTCACCTGGTTAGTATCACTATATATACAGTATTGCGATATAATCGGATACCACCCAGATACATTGATTGTTCAGACTATCCATTCAACTTTCTGTTCGTTTCGGTCGCTCGTATGTGAAACGGGAATACCGTCACCTAGTGTGTATAACTATATACACAGCATAACATCATAATCGAATACAACCCATATACTATCCATTCAACCTTCTGTTCAATTCAGTCGCTCGTATGTATAACGGAAGAACAGTTACCTGGTGAGTATAACTATATAAACATAATCGAATACAACCCATAGTTCGGGTTGTGAAAGTTAAAACTGCGTATGGTGAACTGAAACGTCCTGTTTCTAAAGTTTGTATTCTTCCTATGGATACTTGATCATTCAACAGATATGTATACAAGATTCTTTCTACTTTTCTTATCAGCGTCAATATAATTTTTGTCAGTATGTTATTTTTTGAAAGCTAATCCTTTCAAGGCGGCGCCATGTACTGATTCATACTGTATAATATTTATAATATTAGTTACTAGGTAGATACGGTACCTGTTCCATGGTTGTTGCTAGGTTACAAAACGAAAAACAGTTGTTATTGATGTTGTTTAATGATGATTAAAAAAAAATTATGACAACTAAAGTCACACTCAATTCAATACTATATCATTTCTAATTACAGTTCTTCAGATCATAGTCATAGGTGAAGTGAAAGATATCACGACACTGAACAACCCAGATACGATGATTGTTCAATCTATACTGAATTCAACCTTCTGCTCGATTCGGTCGCTTGTATGTAAAACATAAGAACAGTTACCTGGTGAGTATTGCTATATAAACATCATCACGATATCATCGAATACAACTCAGATACAATTATCGTTTCGTCTAACCATTTAACCTTCTGTTCGATTCAGTCGCTAGTATGTGTAACGGAAGAACAGTTACCTGGTGAGTATAACTATATAAACATTATCGAATACAACCCAGATACGATGATTGATCAATCTATCCATTTGACCTTCTGCTCGATTCTTTCGCTTGTATGTGAAAACGAAAGAACAGTTACCTGGTGAGTATTTCTATATAAACATCACCACGATATAATCGAATACAACTCAGTTTCAATTATCGTTTCGTCTAACCATTTAACCTTCTGTTCGATTCAGTCGCTAGTATGTGTAACGGAAAAACAGTAACCTGGTGAGTATTTCTATATAAACATCACCACGATATAATAGAATATAACTCAGTTTCAATTATCGTTTCGTCTAACCATTTAACCTTCTGTTCGATTCAGTCGCTAGTATGTGTAACGGAAGTACCGTCACCTGGTTAGTATAACTATATATACAGTATTGCGATATGATCGGATACCACCCAGAAACATTGATTGTTCAGACTATCCATTCAACTTTCTGTTCGTTTCGGTCGCTCGTATGTGAAACGGGAAAACCGTCACCTAGTGTGTATAACTATATACACAGCATAACATCATAATCGAATACAACCCATATACCATCCATTCAACCTTCTGTTCGATTCGGTTGCTCGTATGTATAACGGAAGAACAGTAACCTTGTGAGTATTTCTATATAAACATCACCACGATATAATAGAATACAACTCAGTTACAATTATTGTTTCGTCTAACCATTCAACCTTCTGTTCGATTCAGTCGCTAGTATGTGTAACGGAAGTACCGTCACCTGGTATGTATCACTATATAAACATCACAACGATATAATGGAATACAACTCAGTTACAATTATCGTTTCGTCTAACCATTTAACCTTCTGTTCGATTCAGTCGCTAGTATGTGTAACGGAAGTACCGTCACCTGGTATGTATCACTATATATACAGTATTGCGATATAATCGGATACCACCTTGATACATTGATTGTTCAGACTATCCATTCAACTTTCTGTTCGTTTCGGTCGCTCGTATGTAAAACAAGAATACCGTCACCTAGTGTGTATAACTATATACACAGCATAACATCATAATCGAATACAACCCATATACTATCCATTCAACCTTCTGTTCAATTCAGTAGCCCGTATGTGTAACGGAAGAACAGTTACCTGGTGAGTATAACTATATAAACATTATCGAATAAAACCCAGATACGATGATTGTTCAATCTATCCATTTGACCTTCTGCTCGATTCGGTCGCTTGTATGTGAAAACGAAAGAACAGTTACCTGGTGAGTATTTCCATATAAACATCACCACGATATAATCGAATACAACTCAGTTTCAATTATCGTTTCGTCTAACCATTCAACCTTCTGTTCGATTCAGTCGCTAGTATGTGAAAACGAAAGAACAGTTACCTGGTGAGTATTTCTATATAAACATCACCACGATATAATCGAATACAACTCAGTTTCAATTATCGTTTCGTCTAACCATTTAACCTTCTGTTCGATTCAGTCGCTAGTATGTGTAACGGAAGTACCGTCACCTGGTTAGTATCACTATATATACAGTATTGCGATATAATCGGATACCACCCAGATACATTGATTGTTCAGACTATCCATTCAACTTTCTGTTCGTTTCGGTCGCTCGTATGTGAAACGGGAATACCGTCACCTAGTGTGTTTAACTATATATATATATATATATATATATATATAATATATATATATTTATTATATATTAATTATTTTGGTATATTATTATTTTTGGTATATTATTATTTTTGATTATATTTAATATTCGTCTCTGGTATGTTATATTATTCTATATTATTCTATATTAACTGTAATCGTATAGTATTATTTTTTTTAGTTATATATATTCATTCTTTTTTATGTTACTACTTGTACCTAATTGATAAATCTAATGTTTATATTAGGGTAAACCTATTTTCAAATAAACTTCTTCTTCTTCGAAATATACACAGCATAACATCATAATCGAATACAACCCAGATACTATCCATTCAACCTTCTGTTCGATTCAGTCGCTAGTATGTGTTACGGAAGAACAGTTACCTGGTGAGTATAACTATATAAACATAATCGAATACAACTCAGATACGATGATTGTTCAATCTATCCATTCAACCTTATGTTCGATTCGGTTGCTCGTATGTATAACGGAAGAACAGTAACCTGGTGAGTATTTCTATATAAACATCACCACGATATAATAGAATACAACTCAGTTACAATTATCGTTTCGTCTAACCATTTAACCTTCTGTTCGATTCAGTCGCTAGTATGTGTAACGGAAGTACCGTCACCTGGTATGTATCACTATATATACAGTATTGCGATATAATCGGATACCACCCTGATACATTGATTGTTTAGACTATCCATTCAACATCCTGTTCGTTTCGGTCGCTCGTATGTAAAACAAGAATATCGTCACCTAGTGTGTATAACTATATACACAGCATAACATCATAATCGAATACAACCCATATACTATCCATTCAACCTTCTGTTCAATTCAGTCGCTCGTATGTATAACGGAAGAACAGTTACCTGGTGAGTATAACTATATAAACATAATCGAAAACAACCCAGATACGATGATTGTTCAATCTATACTGAATTCAACCTTCTGCTTGATTCGGTCGCTTGTATGTAAAACGGAAGAACAGTTACCTGGTGAGTATTGCTATATAAACATCATCACGATATCATCGAATACAACTCAGATACAATTATCGTTTCGTCTAACCATTTAACCTTCTGTTCGATTCAGTCGCTAGTATGTGTAACGGAAGAACAGTTACCTGGTGAGTATAACTATATAAACATTATCGAATCCAACCCAGATACGATGATTGTTCAATCTATCTATTCAACCTCCTGCTCGATTCGGTCGCTTGTATGTAAAACGGAAGAACAGTTACCTGGTGAGTATTGCTATATAAACATCATCACGATATCATCGAATACAACTCAGATACAATTATCGTTTTGTCTAACCATTTAACCTTCTGTTCGATTCAGTCGCTAGTATGTGTAACGGAAGTACCGTCACCCGGTTAGTATCACTATATATACAGTATTGCGATATAATCGGATACCACCCAGATACATTGATTGTTCAGTCTATCCATTCAACTTTCTTTTTGTTTCGGTCGTTCGTATGTAAAACGGGAATACCGTCACCTAGTGTATATAACTATATACACAGCATAACATCATAATAGAATACAACCCATATACTATCCATTCAACCTTCTGTTTAATTCAGTCGCTCGTATGTATAACGGAAGAACAGTTACCTGGTGAGTATAACTATATAAACATAATCGAATACAACCCAGATACGATGATTGTTCAATCTATACTAAATTCAACCTTCTGCTCGATTCGGTCGCTTGTATGTTAAACGGAAGAACAGTTACCTGGTGAGTATTGCTATATAAACATCATCACGTTATCATCGAATACAACTCAGATACAATTATCGTTTCGTCTAACCATTTAACCTTCTGTTCGATTCAGTCGCTAGTATGTGTAACGGAAGTACCGTCACCTGGTTAGTATAACTATATATACAGTATTGCGATATAATCGGATACCACCCAGATAAATTGATTGTTCAGACTATCCATTCAACTTTCTGTTCGTTTCGGTCGCTCGTATGTGAAACGGGAATACCGTCACCTAGTGTGTTTAACTATATACACAGCATAACATCATAATCGAATACAACCCAGATACTATCCATTCAACCTTCTGTTCGATTCGGTTGCTCGTATGTATAACGGAAGAACAGTAACCTGGTGAGTATTTCTATATAAACATCACCACGATATAATAGAATACAACTCAGTTACAATTATCGTTTCGTCTAACCATTTAACCTTCTGTTCGATTCAGTCGCTAGTATGTGTAACGGAAGTACCGTCACCTGGTTAGTATCACTATATATACAGTATTGCGATATAATCGGATACCACCCAGATACATTGATTGTTCAGACTATCCATTTAACTTTCTGTTCGTTTCGGTCGCTCGTATGTAAAACGGGAATACCGTCACCTAGTGTGTATAACTATATACACAGCATAACATCATAATCGAATACAACCCATATACTATCCATTCAACCTTCTGTTCGATTCGGTTGCTCGTATGTATAACGGAAGAACAGTAACCTGGTGAGTATTTCTATATAAACATCACCACGATATAATAGAATAGTTACAATTATCGTTTCGTCTAACCATTTAACCTTCTGTTCGATTCAGTCGCTAGTATGTGTAACGGAAGAACAGTTACCTGGTGAGTATAACTATATAAACATTATCGAATACAACCCAGATACGATGATTGTTCAATCTATTTATTCAACCTCCTGCTCGATTCGGTCGCTTGTATGTAAAACGGAAGAACAGTTACCTGGTGAGTATTGCTATATAAACATCACCACGATATAATCGAATACAACTCAGTTTCAATTATCGTTTCGTCTAACCATTTAACCTTCTGTTCGATTTAGTCGCTAGTATGTTTAACGGAAGTACCGTCACCTGGTTAGTATCACTATATATACAGTATTGAGATATAATCGGATACCACCCAGATACATTGATTATTCAGACTATCCATTCAACTTTCTGTTCGTTTCGGTCGCTCGTATGTGAAACGGGAATACCTTCAACTAGTGTGTATAACTATATACACAGCATAACATCATAATCGAATACAACCCATATACTATCCATTCAACCTTCTGTTCGATTCGGTTGCTCGTATGTATAACGGAAGAACAGTAACCTGGTGAGTATTTCTATATAAACATCACCACGATATTATAGAATACAACTCAGTTTCAATTATCGTTTCGTCTAACCATTTAACCTTCTGTTCGATTCAGTCGCTAGTATGTGTAACGGAAGAACAGTTACCTGGTGAGTATAACTATATAAACATAATCGAATACAACCCAGATACGATGATTGTTCAATCTATCCATTTGACCTTCTGCTCGATTCGGTCGCTTGTATGTGAAAACGAAAGAACAGTTACCTGGTGAGTATTTCTATATAAACATCACCACGATATAATCGAATACAACTCAGTTTCAATTATAGTTTCGTCTAACCATTTAACCTTCTGTTCGATCCAGTCGCTAGTATGTGTAACGGAAGTACCGTCACCTGGTTAGTATCACTATACATACAGTATTGCGATATAATCGGATACCACCCAGATATATTGATTGTTCAGACTATCCATTCAACTTTCTGTTCGTTTCGGTCGCTCGTATGTGTAACGGAAGAACAGTAACCTGGTGAGTATTTCTATATAAACATCACCACGATATAATAGAATACAACTCAGTTTCAATTATCGTTTCGTCTAACCATTTAACCTTCTGTTCGATTCAGTCGCTAGTATGTGTAACGGAAGAACAGTTACCTGGTGAGTATAACTATATAAACATAATCGAATACAACCCAGATACGATGATTGTTCAATCTATCCATTTGACCTTCTGCTTGATTCGGTCGCTTGTATGTGAAAACGAAAGAAAAGTTACCTGGTGAGTATTTCTATATAAACATCACCACGATATAATCGAATACAACTCAGTTTCAATTATCGTTTCGTCTAACCATTTAACCTTCTGTTCGATTTAGTCGCTAGTATGTTTAACGGAAGTACCGTCACCTGGTTAGTATCACTATATATACAGTATTGAGATATAATCGGATACCACCCAGATACATTGATTATTCAGACTATCCATTCAACTTTCTGTTCGTTTCGGTCGCTCGTATGTGAAACGGGAATACCTTCAACTAGTGTGTATAACTATATACACAGCATAACATCATAATCGAATACAACCCATATACTATCCATTCAACCTTCTGTTCGATTCGGTTGCTCGTATGTATAACGGAAGAACAGTAACCTGGTGAGTATTTCTATATAAACATCACCACGATATAATAGAATACAACTCAGTTTCAATTATCGTTTCGTCTAACCATTTAACCTTCTGTTCGATTCAGTCGCTAGTATGTGTAACGGAAGAACAGTTACCTGGTGAGTATAACTATATAAACATAATCGAATACAACCCAGATACGATGATTGTTCAATCTATCCATTTGACCTTCTGCTCGATTCGGTCGCTTGTATGTGAAAACGAAAGAACAGTTACCTGGTGAGTATTTCTATATAAACATCACCACGATATAATCGAATACAACTCAGTTTCAATTATAGTTTCGTCTAACCATTTAATCTTCTGTTCGATTCAGTCGCTAGTATGTGTAACGGAAGTACCGTCACCTGGTTAGTATCACTATACATACAGTATTGCGATATAATCGGATACCACCCAGATATATTGATTGTTCAGACTATCCATTCAACTTTCTGTTCGTTTCGGTCGCTCGTATGTGTAACGGAAGAACAGTAACCTGGTGAGTATTTCTATATAAACATCACCACGATATAATAGAATACAACTCAGTTTCAATTATCGTTTCGTCTAACCATTTAACCTTCTGTTCGATTCAGTCGCTAGTATGTGTAACGGAAGAACAGTTACCTGGTGAGTATAACTATATAAACATAATCGAATACAACCCAGATACGATGATTGTTCAATCTATCCATTTGACCTTCTGCTTGATTCGGTCGCTTGTATGTGAAAACGAAAGAAAAGTTACCTGGTGAGTATTTCTATATAAACATCACCACGATATAATCGAATACAACTCAGTTTCAATTATCGTTTCGTCTAACCATTTAACCTTCTGTTCGATTCAGTCGCTAGTATGTGTAACGGAAGTACCGTCACTCGGTTAGTATCACTATATATACAGTATTGCGATATAATCGGATACCACCCAGATACATTGATTGTTCAGACTATCCATTCAACTTTCTGTTCGTTTCGGTCGCTCGTATGTGAAACGGGAATACCGTCACCTAGTGTGTTTAACTATATACACAGCATAACATCATAATCGAATACAACCCAGATACTATCCATTCAACCTTCTGTTCGATTCGGTTGCTCGTATGAATAACGGAAGAACAGTAACCTGGTGAGTATTTCTATATAAACATCACCACGATATAATAGAATACAACTCAGTTTCAATTATCGTTTCGTCTAACCATTCAACCTTCTGTTCGATTCAGTCGCTAGTATGTGTAACGGAAGAACAGTTACCTGGTGAGTATAACTATATAAACATAATCGAATACAACCCAGATACGATGATTGTTCAATCTATCCATTTGACCTTCTGCTCGATTCGGTCGCTTGTATGTGAAAACGAAAGAACAGTTACCTGGTGAGTATTTCTATATAAACATCACCACGATATAATCGAATACAACTCAGTTTCAATTATCGTTTCGTCTAACCATTTAACCTTCTGTTCGATTCAGTCGCTAGTATGTGTAACGGAAGTACCGTCACCTGGTAAGTATCACTATATATATACAGTATTGCGATATAATCGGATACCACCCAGATACATTGATTGTTCAGACTATCCATTCAACTTTCTGTTCGTTTCGGTCGCTCGTATGTGTAACGGAAGAACAGTTACCTGGTGAGTATAACTATATAAACATTATCGAATACAACCCAGATACGATGATTGTTCAATCTATCTATTCAACCTCCTGCTCGATTCGGTCGCTTGTATGTAAAACGGAAGAACAGTTACCTGGTGAGTATTGCTATATAAACATCACCACGATATAATCGAATACAACTCAGTTTCAATTATCGTTTCGTCTAACCATTTAACCTTCTGTTCGATTCAGTCGCTAGTATGTTTAACGGAAGTACCGTCACCTGGTTAGTATCACTATATATACAGTATTGAGATATAATCGGATACCACCCAGATACATTGATTATTCAGACTATCCATTCAACATTCTGTTCGTTTCGGTCGCTCGTATGTGAAACGGGAATACCTTCACCTAGTGTGTATAACTATATACACAGCATAACATCATAATCGAATACAACCCATATACTATCCATTCAACCTTCTGTTCGATTCAGTCGATAGTATGTGTAACGGAAGTACCGTCACCTGGTTAGTATCACTATATATACAGTATTGCGATATAATCGGATACCACCCAGATACGTTGATTGTTCAGACTATCCATTCAACTTTCTGTTCGTTTCGGTCGCTCGTATGTGTAACGGAAGAACAGTTACCTGGTGAGTATTGCTATATAAACATCATCACGTTATCATCGAATACAACTCAGATACAATTATCGTTTCGTCTAACCATTTAATCTTCTGTTTGATTCAGTCGCTATCACTATATATACAGTATTGTGATATAATCGGATATCACCCAGATACATTGATTGTTCAGACTATCCATTCAACTTTCTGTTCGTTTCGGTCGCTCGTTTGTAAAACAAGAATACCGTCACCTAGTGTGTATAACTATATACACAGCATAACATCATAATCGAATACAACCCATATACTATCCATTCAACCTTCTGTTCAATTCAGTAGCCCGTATGTGTAACGGAAGAACAGTTACCTGGTGAGTATAACTATATAAACATTATCGAATAAAACCCAGATACGATGATTGTTCAATCTATCCATTTGACCTTCTGCTCGATTCGGTCGCTTGTATGTGAAAACGAAAGAACAGTTACCTGGTGAGTATTTCCATATAAACATCACCACGATATAATCGAATACAACTCAGTTTCAATTATCGTTTCGTCTAACCATTCAACCTTCTGTTCGATTCAGTCGCTAGTATGTGAAAACGAAAGAACAGTTACCTGGTGAGTATTTCTATATAAACATCACCACGATATAATCGAATACAACTCAGTTTCAATTATCGTTTCGTCTAACCATTTAACCTTCTGTTCGATTCAGTCGCTAGTATGTGTAACGGAAGTACCGTCACCTGGTTAGTATCACTATATATACAGTATTGCGATATAATCGGATACCACCCAGATACATTGATTGTTCAGACTATCCATTCAACTTTCTGTTCGTTTCGGTCGCTCGTATGTGAAACGGGAATACCGTCACCTAGTGTGTTTAACTATATACACAGCATTACATCATAATCGAATACAACCCAGATACTATCCATTCAACCTTCTGTTCGATTCAGTCGCTAGTATGTGTTACGGAAGAACAGTTACCTGGTGAGTATAACTATATAAACATATTCGAATACAACCCAGATACGATGATTGTTCATTCTATCCATTTGACCTTTTGCTCGATTCGGTCGCTTGTATGTGAAAACGAAAGAACAGTAACCTGGTGAGTATTTCTATATAAACATCACCACGATATAATAGAATACAACTCAGTTACAATTATCTTTTCGTCTAACCATTTAACCTTCTGTTCGATTCAGTCGCTAGTATGTGTAACGGAAGTACCGTCACCTGGTTAGTATCACTATATATACAGTATTGCGATATAATCGGATACCACCCAGATACATTGATTGTTCAGACTATCCATTCAACTTTCTGTTCGTTTCGGTCGCTCGTATGTAAAACGGGAATACCGTCACCTAGTGTGTATAACTATATACACAGCATAACATTATAATCGAATACAACCCATTCCATTCAACCTTCTGTTCGGTTCGGTTGCTCGTATGTATAACGGAAGAACAGTAACCTGGTGAGTATTTCTATATAAACATCACCACGATATAATAGAATACAACTCAGTTACAATTATCGTTTCGTCTAACCATTTAACCTTCTGTTCGATTCAGTCGCTAGTATGTGTAACGGAAGTACCGTCACCTGGTATGTATCACTATATATACAGTATTGCGATATAATCGGATACCACCCTGATACATTGATTGTTTAGACTATCCATTCAACATCCTGTTCGTTTCGGTCGCTCGTATGTAAAACAAGAATATCGTCACCTAGTGTGTATAACTATATACACAGCATAACATCATAATCGAATACAACCCATATACTATCCATTCAACCTTCTGTTCAATTCAGTCGCTCGTATGTATAACGGAAGAACAGTTACCTGGTGAGTATAACTATATAAACATAATCGAAAACAACCCAGATACGATGATTGTTCAATCTATACTGAATTCAACCTTCTGCTTGATTCGGTCGCTTGTATGTAAAACGGAAGAACAGTTACCTGGTGAGTATTGCTATATAAACATCATCACGATATCATCGAATACAACTCAGATACAATTATCGTTTCGTCTAACCATTTAACCTTCTGTTCGATTCAGTCGCTAGTATGTGTAACGGAAGAACAGTTACCTGGTGAGTATAACTATATAAACATTATCGAATCCAACCCAGATACGATGATTGTTCAATCTATCTATTCAACCTCCTGCTCGATTCGGTCGCTTGTATGTAAAACGGAAGAACAGTTACCTGGTGAGTATTGCTATATAAACATCATCACGATATCATCGAATACAACTCAGATACAATTATCGTTTTGTCTAACCATTTAACCTTCTGTTCGATTCAGTCGCTAGTATGTGTAACGGAAGTACCGTCACCTGGTTAGTATCACTATATATACAGTATTGCGATATAATCGGATACCACCCAGATACATTGATTGTTCAGTCTATCCATTCAACTTTCTTTTTGTTTCGGTCGTTCGTATGTAAAACGGGAATACCGTCACCTAGTGTATATAACTATATACACAGCATAACATCATAATAGAATACAACCCATATACTATCCATTCAACCTTCTGTTCAATTCAGTCGCTCGTATGTATAACGGAAGAACAGTTACCTGGTGAGTATAACTATATAAACATAATCGAATACAACCCAGATACGATGATTGTTCAATCTATACTAAATTCAACCTTCTGCTCGATTCGGTCGCTTGTATGTTAAACGGAAGAACAGTTACCTGGTGAGTATTGCTATATAAACATCATCACGTTATCATCGAATACAACTCAGATACAATTATCGTTTCGTCTAACCATTTAACCTTCTGTTCGATTCAGTCGCTAGTATGTGTAACGGAAGTACCGTCACCTGGTTAGTATCACTATATATACAGTATTGCGATATATTCGGATACCACCCAGATAAATTGATTGTTCAGACTATCCATTCAACTTTCTGTTCGTTTCGGTCGCTCGTATGTGAAACGGGAATACCGTCACCTAGTGTGTTTAACTATATACACAGCATAACATCATAATCGAATACAACCCAGATACTATCCATTCAACCTTCTGTTCGATTCGGTAGCTCGTATGTATAACGGAAGAACAGTAACCTGGTGAGTATTTCTATATAAACATCACCACGATATAATAGAATACAACTCAGTTACAATTATCGTTTCGTCTAACCATTTAACCTTCTGTTCGATTCAGTCGCTAGTATGTGTAACGGAAGTACCGTCACCTGGTTAGTATCACTATATATACAGTATTGCGATATAATCGGATTATACCCAGATACATTGATTGTTCAGACTATCCATTTAACTTTCTGTTCGTTTCGGTCGCTCGTATGTAAAACGGGAATACCGTCACCTAGTGTGTATAACTATATACACAGCATAACATCATAATCGAATACAACCCATATACTATCCATTCAACCTTCTGTTCGATTCGGTTGCTCGTATGTATAACGGAAGAACAGAAACCTGGTGAGTATTTCTATATAAACATCACCACGATATAATAGAATACAACTCAGTTACAATTATAGTTTCGTCTAACCATTTAACCTTCTGTTCGATTCAGTCGCTAGTATGTGTAACGGAAGAACAGTTACCTGGTGAGTATAACCATATAAACATTATCGAATACAACCCAGATACGATGATTGTTCAATCTATTTATTCAACCTCCTGCTCGATTCGGTCGCTTGTATGTAAAACGGAGGAACAGTTACCTGGTGAGTATTGCTATATAAATATCACCACGATATAATCGAATACAACTCAGTTTCAATTATCGTTTCGTCTAACCATTTAACCTTCTGTTCGATTTAGTCGCTAGTATGTTTAACGGAAGTACCGTCACCTGGTTAGTATCACTATATATACAGTATTGAGATATAATCGGATACCACCCAGATACATTGATTATTCAGACTATCCATTCAACTTTCTGTTCGTTTCGGTCGCTCGTATGTGAAACGGGAATACCTTCAACTAGTGTGTATAACTATATACACAGCATAACATCATAATCGAATACAACCCATATACTATCCATTCAACCTTCTGTTCGATTCGGTTGCTTGTATGTATAACGGAAGAACAGTAACCTGGTGAGTATTTCTATATAAACATCACCACGATATAATCGAATACAACTCAGTTTCAATTATCGTTTCGTCTAACCATTTAACCTTCTGTTCGATTCAGTCGCTAGTATGTGTAACGGAAGTACCGTCACCTGGTTAGTATCACTATACATACAGTATTGCGATATAATCGGATACCACCCAGATATATTGATTGTTCAGACTATCCATTCAACTTTTTGTTCGTTTCGGTCGCTCGTATGTGTAACGGAAGAACAGTTACCTGGTGAGTATTGCTAAATAAACATCATCACGTTATCATCGAATACAACTCAGATACAATTATCGTTTCGTCTAACCATTTAACCTTCTGTTCGATTCAGTCGCTAGTATGTGTAACGGAAGAACAGTTACCTGGTGAGTATAACTATATAAACATTATCGAATACAACCAAGATGCGATGATTGTTCAATCTATCCATTTGACCTTCTGCTCGATTCGGTCGCTTGTATGTGAAAACGAAAGAACAGTTACCTGGTGAGTATTTCTATATAAACAACACCACGATATAATCGAATACAACTCAGTTTCAATTATCGTTTCGTCTAACCATTCAACCTTCTGTTCGATTCAGTCGATAGTATGTGTAACGGAAGTACCGTCACCTGGTTAGTATCACTATATATACAGTATTGCGATATAATCGGATACCACCCAGATACGTTGATTGTTCAGACTATCCATTCAACTTTCTGTTCGTTTCGGTCGCTCGTATGTGTAACGGAAGAACAGTTACCTGGTGAGTATTGCTATATAAACATCATCACGTTATCATCGAATACAACTCAGATACAATTATCGTTTCGTCTAACCATTTAATCTTCTGTTTGATTCAGTCGCTATCACTATATATACAGTATTGTGATATAATCGGATACCACCCAGATACATTGATTGTTCAGACTATCCATTCAACTTTCTGTTCGTTTCGGTCGCTCGTATGTAAAACAAGAATACCGTCACCTAGTGTGTATAACTATATACACAGCATAACATCATAATCGAATACAACCCATATACTATCCATTCAACCTTCTGTTCAATTCAGTAGCCCGTATGTGTAACGGAAGAACAGTTACCTGGTGAGTATAACTATATAAACATTATCGAATAAAACCCAGATACGATGATTGTTCAATCTATCCATTTGACCTTCTGCTCGATTCGGTCGCTTGTATGTGAAAACGAAAGAACAGTTACCTGGTGAGTATTTCTATATAAACATCACCACGATATAATCGAATACAACTCAGTTTCAATATCGTTTCGTCTAACCATTCAACCTTCTGTTCGATTCAGTCGCTAGTATGTGAAAACGAAAGAACAGTTACCTGGTGAGTATTTCTATATAAACATCACCACGATATAATCGAATACAACTCAGTTTCAATTATCGTTTCGTCTAACCATTTAACCTTCTGTTCGATTCAGTCGCTAGTATGTGTAACGGAAGTACCGTCACCTGGTTAGTATCACTATATATACAGTATTGCGATATAATCGGATACCACCCAGATACATTGATTGTTCAGACTATCCATTCAACTTTCTGTTCGTTTCGGTCGCTCGTATGTGAAACGGGAATACCGTCACCTAGTGTGTTTAACTATATACACAGCATTACATCATAATCGAATACAACCCAGATACTATCCATTCAACCTTCTGTTCGATTCAGTCGCTAGTATGTGTTACGGAAGAACAGTTACCTGGTGAGTATAACTATATAAACATATTCGAATACAACCCAGATACGATGATTGTTCATTCTATCCATTTGACCTTTTGCTCGATTCGGTCGCTTGTATGTGAAAACGAAAGAACAGTAACCTGGTGAGTATTTCTATATAAACATCACCACGATATAATAGAATACAACTCAGTTACAATTATCGTTTCGTCTAACCATTTAACCTTCTGTTCGATTCAGTCGCTAGTATGTGTAACGGAAGTACCGTCACCTGGTTAGTATCACTATATATACAGTATTGCGATATAATCGGATACCACCCAGATACATTGATTGTTCAGACTATCCATTCAACTTTCTGTTCGTTTCGGTCGCTCGTATGTAAAACGGGAATACCGTCACCTAGTGTGTATAACTATATACACAGCATAACATTATAATCGAATACAACCCATTCCATTCAACCTTCTGTTCGGTTCGGTTGCTCGTATGTATAACGGAAGAACAGTAACCTGGTGAGTATTTCTATATAAACATCACCACGATATAATAGAATACAACTCAGTTACAATTATCGTTTCGTCTAACCATTTAACCTTCTGTTCGATTCAGTCGCTAGTATGTGTAACGGAAGTACCGTCACCTGGTATGTATCACTATATATACAGTATTGCGATATAATCAGATACCACCCTGATACATTGATTGTTCAGACTATCCATTCAACATCCTGTTCGTTTCGGTCGCTCGTATGTAAAACAAGAATATCGTCACCTAGTGTGTATAACTATATACACAGCATAACATCATAATCGAATACAACCCATATACTATCCATTCAACCTTCTGTTCAATTCAGTCGCTCGTATGTATAACGGAAGAACAGTTACCTGGTGAGTATAACTATATAAACATAATCGAAAACAACCCAGATACGATGATTGTTCAATCTATACTGAATTCAACCTTCTGCTTGATTCGGTCGCTTGTATGTAAAACGGAAGAACAGTTACCTGGTGAGTATTGCTATATAAACATCATCACGATATCATCGAATACAACTCAGATACAATTATCGTTTCGTCTAACCATTTAACCTTCTGTTCGATTCAGTCGCTAGTATGTGTAACGGAAGAACAGTTACCTGGTGAGTATAACTATATAAACATTATCGAATCCAACCCAGATACGATGATTGTTCAATCTATCTATTCAACCTCCTGCTCGATTCGGTCGCTTGTATGTAAAACGGAAGAACAGTTACCTGGTGAGTATTGCTATATAAACATCATCACGATATCATCGAATACAACTCAGATACAATTATCGTTTTGTCTAACCATTTAACCTTCTGTTCGATTCAGTCGCTAGTATGTGTAACGGAAGTACCGTCACCTGGTTAGTATCACTATATATACAGTATTGCGATATAATCGGATACCACCCAGATACATTGATTGTTCAGTCTATCCATTCAACTTTCTTTTTGTTTCGGTCGTTCGTATGTAAAACGGGAATATCGTCACCTAGTGTATATAACTATATACACAGCATAACATCATAATAGAATACAACCCATATACTATCCATTCAACCTTCTGTTCAATTCAGTCGCTCGTATGTATAACGGAAGAACAGTTACCTGGTGAGTATAACTATATAAACATAATCGAATACAACCCAGATACGATGATTGTTCAATCTATACTAAATTCAACCTTCTGCTCGATTCGGTCGCTTGTATGTTAAACGGAAGAACAGTTACCTGGTGAGTATTGCTATATAAACATCATCACGTTATCATCGAATACAACTCAGATACAATTATCGTTTCGTCTAACCATTTAACCTTCTGTTCGATTCAGTCGCTAGTATGTGTAACGGAAGTACCGTCACCTGGTTAGTATCACTATATATACAGTATTGCGATATATTCGGATACCACCCAGATAAATTGATTGTTCAGACTATCCATTCAACTTTCTGTTCGTTTCGGTCGCTCGTATGTGAAACGGGAATACCGTCACCTAGTGTGTTTAACTATATACACAGCATAACATCATAATCGAATACAACCCAGATACTATCCATTCAACCTTCTGTTCGATTCGGTAGCTCGTATGTATAACGGAAGAACAGTAACCTGGTGAGTATTTCTATATAAACATCACCACGATATAATAGAATACAACTCAGTTACAATTATCGTTTCGTCTAACCATTTAACCTTCTGTTCGATTCAGTCGCTAGTATGTGTAACGGAAGTACCGTCACCTGGTTAGTATCACTATATATACAGTATTGCGATATAATCGGATTATACCCAGATACATTGATTGTTCAGACTATCCATTTAACTTTCTGTTCGTTTCGGTCGCTCGTATGTAAAACGGGAATACCGTCACCTAGTGTGTATAACTATATACACAGCATAACATCATAATCGAATACAACCCATATACTATCCATTCAACCTTCTGTTCGATTCGGTTGCTCGTATGTATAACGGAAAAACAGTAACCTGGTGAGTATTTCTATATAAACATCACCACGATATAATAGAATACAACTCAGTTACAATTATCGTTTCGTCTAACCATTTAACCTTCTGTTCAATTCAGTCGCTAGTATGTGTAACGGAAGAACAGTTACCTGGTGAGTATAACTATATAAACATTATCGAATACAACCCAGATACGATGATTGTTCAATCTATTTATTCAACCTCCTGCTCGATTCGGTCGCTTGTATGTAAAACGGAAGAACAGTTACCTGGTGAGTATTGCTATATAAACATCACCACGTTATAATCGAATACAACTCAGTTTCAATTATCGTTTCGTCTAACCATTTAACCTTCTGTTCGATTTAGTCGCTAGTATGTTTAACGGAAGTACCGTCACCTGGTTAGTATCACTATATATACAGTATTGAGATATAATCGGATACCACCCAGATACATTGATTATTCAGACTATCCATTCAACTTTCTGTTCGTTTCGGTCGCTCGTATGTGAAACGGGAATACCTTCAACTAGTGTGTATATCTATATACACAGCATAACATCATAATCGAATACAACCCATATACTATCCATTCAACCTTCTGTTCGATTCGGTTGCTTGTATGTATAACGGAAGAACAGTAACCTGGTGAGTATTTCTATATAAACATCACCACGATATAATCGAATACAACTCAGTTTCAATTATCGTTTCGTCTAACCATTTAACCTTCTGTTCGATTCAGTCGCTAGTATGTGTAACGGAAGTACCGTCACCTGGTTAGTATCACTATACATACAGTATTGCGATATAATCGGATACCACCCAGATATATTGATTGTTCAGACTATCCATTCAACTTTTTGTTCGTTTCGGTCGCTCGTATGTGTAACGGAAGAACAGTTACCTGGTGAGTATTGCTAAATAAACATCATCACGTTATCATCGAATACAACTCAGATACAATTATCGTTTCGTCTAACCATTTAACCTTCTGTTCGATTCAGTCGCTAGTATGTGTAACGGAAGAACAGTTACCTGGTGAGTATAACTATATAAACATTATCGAATACAACCAAGATGCGATGATTGTTCAATCTATCTATTCAACCTCCTGCTCGATTCGGTCGCTTGTATGTAAAACGGAAGAACAGTTACCTGGTGAGTATTCCTATATACATATCACCACGATATAATCGAATACAACTCAGTTTCAATTATCGTTTCGTCTAACCATTTAACCTTCTGTTCGATTCAGTCGCTAGTATGTGTAACGGAAGTACCGTCACCTGGTTAGTATCACTATATATACAGTATTGCGATATAATCGGATACCACCCAGATACATTGATTGTTCAGACTATCCATTCAACTTTCTGTTCGTTTCGGTCGCTCGTATGTGAAACGGGAATACCGTCACCTAGTGTGTATAACTATATACACAGCATAACATCATAATCGAATACAAACCATATACTATCCATTCAACCTTCTGTTCGATTCGGTTGCTCGTATGTATGACGGAAGAACAGTAACCTGGTGAGTATTTCTATATAAACATCACCACGATATAATAGAATACAACTCAGTTTCAATTATCGTTTCGTCTAACCATTTAACCTTCTGTTCGATTCAGTCGCTAGTATGTGTAACGGAAGAACAGTTACCTGGTGAGTATAACTATATAAACATAATCGAATACAACCCAGATACGATGATTGTTCAATCTATCCATTTGACCTTCTGCTTGATTCGGTCGCTTGTATGTGAAAACGAAAGAAAAGTTACCTGGTGAGTATTTCTATATAAACATCACCACGATATAATCGAATACAACTCAGTTTCAATTATCGTTTCGTCTAACCATTTAACCTTCTGTTCGATTCAGTCGCTAGTATGTGTAACGGAAGTACCGTCACCTGGTTAGTATCACTATATATACAGTATTGCGATATAATCGGATACCACCCAGATACATTGATTGTTCAGACTATCCATTCAACTTTCTGTTCGTTTCGGTCGCTCGTATGTGAAACGGGAATACCGTCACCTAGTGTGTTTAACTATATACACAGCATAACATCATAATCGAATACAACCCAGATACTATCCATTCAACCTTCTGTTCGATTCGGTTGCTCGTATGAATAACGGAAGAACAGTAACCTGGTGAGTATTTCTATATAAACATCACCACGATATAATAGAATACAACTCAGTTTCAATTATCGTTTCGTCCAACCATTCAACCTTCTGTTCGATTCAGTCGCTAGTATGTGTAACGGAAGAACAGTTACCTGGTGAGTATAACTATATAAACATAATCGAATACAACCCAGATACGATGATTGTTCAATCTATCCATTTGACCTTCTGCTCGATTCGGTCGCTTGTATGTAAAACGGAAGAACAGTTACCTGGTGAGTATTGCTATATAAACATCACCACGATATAATCGAATACAACTCAGTTTCAATTATCGTTTCGTCTAACCATTTAACCTTCTGTTCGATTCAGTCGCTAGTATGTTTAACAGAAGTACCGTCACCTGGTTAGTATCACTATATATACAGTATTGAGATATAATCGGATACCACCCAGATACATTGATTATTCAGACTATCCATTCAACTTTCTGTTCGTTTCGGTCGCTCGTATGTGAAACGGGAATACCTTCACCTAGTGTGTATAACTATATACACAGCATAACATCATAATCGAATACAAACCATATACTATCCATTCAACCTTCTGTTCGATTCGGTTGCTCGTATGTATAACGGAAGAACAGTAACCTGGTGAGTATTTCTATATAAACATCACCACGATATAATAGAATACAACTCAGTTTCAATTATCGTTTCGTCTAACCATTTAACCTTCTGTTCGATTCAGTCGCTAGTATGTGTAACGGAAGAACAGTTACCTGGTGAGTATAACTATATAAACATAATCGAATACAACCCAGATACGATGATTGTTCAATCTATCCATTTGACCTTCTGCTCGATTCGGTCGCTTGTATGTGAAAACGAAAGAACAGTTACCTGGTGAGTATTTCTATATAAACATCACCACGATATAATCGAATACAACTCAGTTTCAATTATCGTTTCGTCTAACCATTTAACCTTCTGTTCGATTTAGTCGCTAGTATGTTTAACGGAAGTACCGTCACCTGGTTAGTATCACTATATATACAGTATTGAGATATAATCGGATACCACCCAGATACATTGATTATTCAGACTATCCATTCAACTTTCTGTTCGTTTCGGTCGCTCGTATGTGAAACGGGAATACCTTCAACTAGTGTGTATAACTATATACACAGCATAACATCATAATCGAATACAACCCATATACTATCCATTCAACCTTCTGTTCGATTCGGTTGCTTGTATGTATAACGGAAGAACAGTAACCTGGTGAGTATTTCTATATAAACATCACCACGATATAATCGAATACAACTCAGTTTCAATTATCGTTTCGTCTAACCATTTAACCTTCTGTTCGATTCAGTCGCTAGTATGTGTAACGGAAGTACCGTCACCTGGTTAGTATCACTATACATACAGTATTGCGATATAATCGGATACCACCCAGATATATTGATTGTTCAGACTATCCATTCAACTTTTTGTTCGTTTCGGTCGCTCGTATGTGTAACGGAAGAACAGTTACCTGGTGAGTATTGCTAAATAAACATCATCGAGTTATCATCGAATACAACTCAGATACAATTATCGTTTCGTCTAACCATTTAACCTTCTGTTCGATTCAGTCGCTAGTATGTGTAACGGAAGAACAGTTACCTGGTGAGTATAACTATATAAACATTATCGAATACAACCAAGATGCGATGATTGTTCAATCTATCTATTCAACCTCCTGCTCGATTCGGTCGCTTGTATGTAAAACGGAAGAACAGTTACCTGGTGAGTATTCCTATATACATATCACCACGATATAATCGAATACAACTCAGTTTCAATTATCGTTTCGTCTAACCATTTAACCTTCTGTTCGATTCAGTCGCTAGTATGTGTAACGGAAGTACCGTCACCTGGTTAGTATCACTATATATACAGTATTGCGATATAATCGGATACCACCCAGATACATTGATTGTTCAGACTATCCATTCAACTTTCTGTTCGTTTCGGTCGCTCGTATGTGAAACGGGAATACCGTCACCTAGTGTGTATAACTATATACACAGCATAACATCATAATCGAATACAAACCATATACTATCCATTCAACCTTCTGTTCGATTCGGTTGCTCGTATGTATGACGGAAGAACAGTAACCTGGTGAGTATTTCTATATAAACATCACCACGATATAATAGAATACAACTCAGTTTCAATTATCGTTTCGTCTAACCATTTAACCTTCTGTTCGATTCAGTCGCTAGTATGTGTAACGGAAGAACAGTTACCTGGTGAGTATAACTATATAAACATAATCGAATACAACCCAGATACGATGATTGTTCAATCTATCCATTTGACCTTCTGCTTGATTCGGTCGCTTGTATGTGAAAACGAAAGAAAAGTTACCTGGTGAGTATTTCTATATAAACATCACCACGATATAATCGAATACAACTCAGTTTCAATTATCGTTTCGTCTAACCATTCAACCTTCTGTTCGATTCAGTCGCTAGTATGTGTAACGGAAGTACCGTCACCTGGTTAGTATCACTATATATACAGTATTGCGATATAATCGGATACCACCCAGATACATTGATTGTTCAGACTATCCATTCAACTTTCTGTTCGTTTCGGTCGCTCGTATGTGAAACGGGAATACCGTCACCTAGTGTGTTTAACTATATACACAGCATAACATCATAATCGAATACAACCCAGATACTATCCATTCAACCTTCTGTTCGATTCGGTTGCTCGTATGAATAACGGAAGAACAGTAACCTGGTGAGTATTTCTATATAAACATCACCACGATATAATAGAATACAACTCAGTTTCAATTATCGTTTCGTCCAACCATTCAACCTTCTGTTCGATTCAGTCGCTAGTATGTGTAACGGAAGAACAGTTACCTGGTGAGTATAACTATATAAACATAATCGAATACAACCCAGATACGATGATTGTTCAATCTATCCATTTGACCTTCTGCTCGATTCGGTCGCTTGTATGTAAAACGGAAGAACAGTTACCTGGTGAGTATTGCTATATAAACATCACCACGATATAATCGAATACAACTCAGTTTCAATTATCGTTTCGTCTAACCATTTAACCTTCTGTTCGATTCAGTCGCTAGTATGTTTAACAGAAGTACCGTCACCTGGTTAGTATCACTATATATACAGTATTGAGATATAATCGGATACCACCCAGATACATTGATTATTCAGACTATCCATTCAACTTTCTGTTCGTTTCGGTCGCTCGTATGTGAAACGGGAATACCTTCACCTAGTGTGTATAACTATATACACAGCATAACATCATAATCGAATACAAACCATATACTATCCATTCAACCTTCTGTTCGATTCGGTTGCTCGTATGTATAACGGAAGAACAGTAACCTGGTGAGTATTTCTATATAAACATCACCACGATATAATAGAATACAACTCAGTTTCAATTATCGTTTCGTCTAACCATTTAACCTTCTGTTCGATTCAGTCGCTAGTATGTGTAACGGAAGAACAGTTACCTGGTGAGTATAACTATATAAACATAATCGAATACAACCCAGATACGATGATTGTTCAATCTATCCATTTGACCTTCTGCTCGATTCGGTCGCTTGTATGTGAAAACGAAAGAACAGTTACCTGGTGAGTATTTCTATATAAACATCACCACGATATAATCGAATACAACTCAGTTTCAATTATCGTTTCGTCTAACCATTTAACCTTCTGTTCGATTCAGTCGATAGTATGTGTAACGGAAGTACCGTCACCTGGTTAGTATCACTATATATACAGTATTGCGATATAATCGGATACCACCCAGATACGTTGATTGTTCAGACTATCCATTCAACTTTCTGTTCGTTTCGGTCGCTCGTATGTGTAACGGAAGAACAGTTACCTGGTGAGTATTGCTATATAAACATCATCACGTTATCATCGAATACAACTCAGATACAATTATCGATTCGTCTAACCATTTAATCTTCTGTTTGATTCAGTCGCTAGTATGTGTAACGGAAGTACCGTCACCTGGTTAGTATCACTATATATACAGTATTGTGATATAATCGGATACCACCCAGATACATTGATTGTTCAGACTATCCATTCAACTTTCTGTTCGTTTCGGTCGCTCGTATGTGAAACGGGAATACCGTCACCTAGTGTGTTTAACTATATACACAGCATAACATCATAATCGAATACAAACCAGAAACTATCCATTCAACCTTCTGTTCGATTCGGTTGCTCGTATGTATAACGGAAGAACAGTAACCTGGTGAGTATTTCTATATAAACATCACCACGATATAATAGAATACAACTCAGGTACAATTATCGTTTCGTCTAACCATTTAACCTTCTGTTCGATTCAGTCGCTAGTATGTGTAACGGAAGAACAGTTACCTGGTGAGTATAACTATATAAACATTATCGAATACAACCAAGATACGATGATTGTTCAATCTATCTATTCAACCTCCTGCTTGATTTGGTCGCTTGTATGTAAAACGGAAGAACAGTTACCTGATGAGTATTGCTATATAAATATCACCACGATTAATCGAATACAACTTAGTTTCAATTATCGTTTCGTCTAACCATTTAACCTTCTGTTCGATTCAGTCGCTAGTATGTGTAACGGAAGTACCGTCACCTGGTTAGTATCACTATATATACAGTATTGCGATATAATCGGATACCACCCAGATACATTGATTGTTCAGACTATCCATTCAACTTTCTGTTCGTTTCGGTCGCTCGTATGTGAAACAGGAATACCGTCACCTAGTGTGTATAACTATATACACAGCATAACATCATAATCGAATACAACCTATATACTATCCATTCAACCTTCTGTTCGATTCGATTGCTCGTATGTATGACGGAAGAATAGTAACCTGGTGAGTATTTCTATATAAACATCACCACGATATAATAGAATACAACTCAGTTTCAATTATCGTTTCGTCTAACCATTTAACCTTCTGTTCGATTCAGTCGCTAGTATGTGTAACGGAAGAACAGTTACCTGGTGAGTATAACTATATAAACATAATCGAATACAACCCAGATACGATGATTGTTCAATCTATCCATTTGACCTTCTGCTCGATTCGGTCGCTTGTATGTGAAAACGAAAGAACAGTTACCTGGTGAGTATTTCTATATAAACATCACCACGATATAATCGAATACAACTCAGTTTCAATTATCGTTTCGTCTAACCATTTAACCTTCTGTTCGATTCAGTCGCTAGTATGTGTAACGGAAGTACCGTCACCTGGTTAGTATCACTATATATACAGTATTGCGATATAATCGGATACCACCCAGATACATTGATTGTTCAGACTATCCATTCAACTTTCTGTTCGTTTCGGTCGCTCGTATGTGAAACGGGAATACCGTCACCTAGTGTGTTTAACTATATACACAGCATAACATCATAATCGAATACAACCCAGATACTATCCATTCAACCTTCTGTTCGATTCGGTTGCTCGTATGTATAACGGAAGAACAGTAACCTGGTGAGTATTTCTATATAAACATCACCACGATATAATAGAATACAACTCAGTTTCAATTATCGTTTCGTCTAACCATTCAACCTTCTGTTCGATTCAGTCGCTAGTATGTGTAACGGAAGAACAGTTACCTGGTGAGTATAACTATATAAACATAATAATAATAATAATAATAATAATTTATTTACCAAAATTTCATTTTACATTAATATAAACAACAGATAAATCTATAGTGTGCAAAAAAAATATAAAAATATAAAGATGTGTAACAACGGTAAATAAATTCGGATATCACTAAAGGGGAATCTTGAAAGTGGCATTGAATTAATTATCATTGTGTGTGTGAGTGTGTGTGGGAGTGTGTGTAATAGGGTTGGTGTGTGTATCTTCGTGTTGAAAGGATGAATGAAAGATGATTTTAACTGAAAAAAATAGGTAAAAAAGTTTGGGGTAAGGAAGCGAAAAAGAGAAAAATATTCCAAATTGAAATTTCTTACTTTACTTACTATATTATATAGCTATGATAACCGACATTGATTATCTCATGGATTTTTAACCGCGGCATTTCTTTGATCCATTTTTTTGCTCAGATTTTGAATTGGCATGTTGAATTGGTATTCTGTAGTAGTAGTGGCAAATGATTGAATAACTTAGGACCAAGGTAGTAGTAGGATCTTTGTAATACATTTTTTTTTGTTCTTGGTATTCTACTGTACTTTTCCTTGTTCCGTGTTCCATAATCATGGGTTAAGCGATAAGGCTGCTTTTATATTTGTGTTGTCTAACTACAACGGTAAGATAAAATAACTGTCTCAGGTCCATAAGTCCCGTTTCCGTGTATAGTAGGTCTGAAGAGTAATTGCGTGGTTTTTTGTAGATAACTTTCATTATGTATTTTTGTATTGTTTCCAAGCTTTTCATATGGACGGTATTTGCAGCCCCCCAAGCAATTATTCCATAAGTAAGGTGGCTCTCTACCAAAGCGTGGTACAGAATCCTCAGTTGTTCCATTGACAAAATTTTTGAGAGGTATTTGAATTTGTAGAGAGTGCACCTCAGTTTTTTGGTAACATAGTAAATGTGTGTATCCCATCTCAGATGGTTATCTAAATAGATGCCCAAGTGATCGACATACATGATCGAATACAACCCAGATACGATGATTGTTCAATCTATCCATTTGACCTTCTGCTCGATTCGGTCGCTTGTATGTGAAAACGAAAGAACAGTTACCTGGTGAGTATTTCTATATAAACATCACCACGATATAATCGAATACAACTCAGTTTCAATTATTGTTTCGTCTAACCATTTAACCTTCTGTTCGATTCAGTCGCTAGTATGTGTAAAGAAAGTACCGTCACCTGGTTAGTATCACTATATATACAGTATTGCGATATAATCGGATACCACCCAGATACATTGATTGTTCAGACTATCCATTCAACTTTCTGTTCGTTTCGGTCGCTCGTATGTGTAACGGAAGAACAGTTACCTGGTGAGTATTGCTATATAAACATCATCACGTTATCATCGAATACAACTCAGATACAATTATCTTTTCGTCTAACCATTTAACCTTCTGTTCGATTCAGTCGCTAGTATGTGTAACGGAAGTACCGTCACCTGGTTAGTATCACTATATATACAGTATTGCGATATAATCGGATACCACCCAGATACATTGATTGTTCAGACTATCCATTCAACTTTCTGTTCGTTTCGGTCGCTTGTATGTGAAACGGGAATACCGTCACCTAGTGTGTTTAACTATATACACAGCATAACATCATAATCGAATACAACCCAGATACTATCCATTCAACCTTCTGTTCGATTTGGTTGCTCGTATGTATAACGGAAGAACAGTAACCTGGTGAGTATTTCTATATAAACATCACCACGATATAATAGAATACAACTCAGTTACAATTATCGTTTCGTCTAACCATTTAACCTTCTGTTCGATTCAGTCGCTAGTATGTGTAACGGAAGAACAGTTACCTGGTGAGTATAACTATATAAACATTATCGAATACAACCCAGATACGATGATTGTTCAATCTATCCATTTGACCTTCTGCTCGATTCGGTCGCTTGTATGTGAAAACGAAAGAACAGTTACCTGGTGAGTATTTCTATATAAACATCACCACGATATAATCGAATACAACTCAGTTTCAATTATCGTTTCGTCTAACCATTTAACCTTCTGTTCGATTCAGTCGCTAGTATGTGTAACGGAAGTACCGTCACCTGGTTAGTATCACTATATATACAGTATTGCGATATAATCGGATACCACCCAGATACATTGATTGTTCAGACTATCCATTCAACTTTCTGTTCGTTTCGGTCGCTCGTATGTGAAACGGGAATACCGTCACCTAGTGTGTATTACTATATACACAGCATAACATCATATTCGAATACAACCCAGTAGATACGTCAGGTCTGTTTTGGACCAACAAAATGCTACATCCATCCTAGCTCAAACGGCCATCCAGTTCATCTCCAAGAAGCAATCGATGTTGCAAAGCTTCTGGATAGTAAACAGAAGAACCGCTACGTCATGCAGTCTTCGCGACACCCCGTAGGCACCCCATTCTTATATTTTCGTAGGATTTTACCCTTACACTTTTTGGTCCAGAAGTGACCTGATATATGAGTGAATAATACATTGTTGCGCGCCTCTTCGAATGATTATCATAAAATAACAATAATGATTTGTCGGAGTGAATAATACATTGTTGCGCGCCTCTTCGAATGATTATCATAAAATAACAATAATGAATTCCGCACCTTCTGAATGATCTAATGCATGCGTAATTAACAATGCAATATTATGAAATTATCAGGGTGAAGAGAAAAAATGTATGGTCCCTCGGTTATCATGTCACCTCTTGATCGAGTTCATATCATCGACGTTGAGGGTAAAAAAACATGCAGTCTTCAGGACACCCCCCTTGGTCCCCCGGTTATCAGGTTGGATTTTTCACCAGCGCGCCTCTTCGAATGATTATCATAAAATAATGAATTGTCAATGCAAGCGTAATCCACAATGCAATATCTACCTGATTGAAAATCTATGAAAAAAAATATGTTCAATCAGCTACCCAATTACTATTATGCTTTCATTAGAATGAATTTTTCTTTCCGTGATTCCTGAAAGCAATTTTTTTTATCCATTTTGGGTAATTACAAGGAATTTTAAAAACATTTTTGATGCTCTCAAATTGTTTGCGAGTGTTGAATACATGATCTATTTTTCATGTTGAATTTCACTTGAAATTGCAATACAAAAATATTTCGTGTTCATTTTTTACTTGACGGTAGAACACTCTCGATTGAGGAAGAATTTATGAATGAATTAGATAATGTAGTAAAATCCATGCCTTTCGATGTCATTGCATGAATTAACAATAAAAGTCTGCAATGAATAATTGATTGTGATTCCGCACCTTCTGAATCCACAATGCAATATCTACCTGATTAAAAATCTATAAAAAAAATATGTTCAATCACCTACCCAATTACTATTATGCTTTCATAAGAATGAATTTTTCTTTCCGTGATTCCTGAAAACAATTTTCATCCATTAGGTAATTATTACAATATTTCGTGTTATCTTCATTTTTTACTTGACTTGTATAATGATGCGGTAGAACACTCTCGATTAAGGAAGAATTTATGAATGAATTAAATACAATGTTGTAAAATCCATGCCTTTCAATGTCATTGCATGAATTAACAATAAAAGTCTGCAATGAATAATCGATTGTGATGCCTCTCCTCGTTATAATAATGAGGTGTGTATGTACATCCGAAGGATAGATAGTTGAAAAATAGTTTTCTGCAATTGAATAAACAATATGTGAATTCAGAAAAACCTACAATTTCAAAAACGTTCCAGGTGTTTGATCACTCGAAGTTGTTTTATTGCAAGTGTTGAATTATATGGAAAACAAAATGAATAATTTATTAGCTCATGATCTATCTTTTTCTCAAAGTTTATGTAAACAAGTGATGTCACATAATAAAATAATTAAATAGTAAATCTTGATTCAATAACATCGAACGAAGTGGAAGTGAGGGGAAACAAGTGAACTGGATGTATGAGTGGGATGATTGGCTCAAATAATAGTAGCGGAGGGTATAGATAATCATTGTTGAATATTTTCGTATACCTGTCGAAGCTCAAATTGTGGAGAAGTAAAACATCTTGATCAAAAGTGAGTTTGATATTTATTCAGTTTATTCGAATGAATTATAATTCAACATTAATCTTACAGCTTTGAAATAGAGGCATAGTTGGACCGATTGAGAACGTAGTTCAAGAGTGCACAATGCCAAACTGTGATTGGGGTAGGCCATGCAACTGCAGTGACTTCAAACCTAGTTCTTGCTCCTTTTGCCGGAAAGAAAAAGTTTATTATATTGTATTAGGAGAGTACAACGTTGACAGAAAAGGAATGGGATACCACAGTTTTACAGCATGGTGTGATGGTTGTTTCAAGAAAAAAAAATCCTGAATGAAATTGTTATCCAGTGAAATACGATATATTTTGTTTATCATTGTTATCAATAAAAAATAAATAAAATAAGTATTTCGTTACTCCATCTTCAGGTTTTCTGAAACATTACTTTTATATGTGTATTCCATGAAAAATAAATGGATTTCTGAAGGTTTCTTTTCTATTTATTTTCCCAATTAATGAGTAACGAAGACAGTATTTGCATTCAAATAATAGAAATTAACATTTATTCAATCAATCAATAGCAATACTGAAAATAACCTATATTTTCACCTGATAAGTTTCAGAAATGAATAAATATACAATCTCTTTCAATAATGCAAAGCGAAACTACGATGTCCATTACAAATGCTCATTTTTTTCTTCTACTAGATTTATAATAAGCAACGTTTATCAATTCAAATTACATAATTATGAATTGAAAGACTGTTTGCGGGGAAAATAACATTATCAATCCTGGATTTGTTGAAGAAGAATATATTATTTTTTATTATGTTCAGGAGATTCTCAAAGAATACTATTGTCAAATTATGATTTTCAATCAGTGAACGATACAGAACTGATTCAAAATATTCGAGAGTATATAATTTACACCATAAAAAAATCTATATCCTTCTTTTTTTATTAAATTCAAGAATTGGGGTTGCTTTTTTTTGTGTATTCAATTTTTCGATAAAAAACGGGTTTCATTTATCGAGGCTCTCGAATGAAAGTGAAGTAATTGAGAGTTTCAAATCATAATGGAAAATACAACGGCATACATTATTCTCATAATACTACTCATACAATCAACGATAACATGTTCACCTAGAAAAATATAAGGTGTAAGTAGCAGAAGGAATATTCAGGGTGGAACAATCAAAAAAGATGTAATATTTTGTTCTATTGCATCTCGTATCATATAATTATTATCTTTTTATATAGAACGTTATGAATCGAGGTTACAACTGAATATGATTAGAAATATCTCGCCATACTTTATTCGAAATGAATTATGCATGATACATATCTTTGGTTTAGAATGATTTTACGCAAAGTGCATTCGGATAACACTCTAGGAGAATATAAATGATTTCCTCTCTTACTCGGTAGCTTAACAACAGGTAAGCGAACATAGTCGAATTGATTATTGTATTCAACATTGAAAAGAATCCTAGTATAGTGTGTGGTAGTGACTGGAAAAGTAAGTTTTTATTCTTCTTCTCTCAATTCTTTTTATTCGTTCATCTATTAACAGCTCCTGATATAGAAATTCTTTTCCTTATCAAAATTTGAGAATCATTATATTTTGAGCATTTCAGATTGAAAAACAAAATTCTTGTTTCGGTTTTTCTAATCTGTTTCATCAACACGAAATTTGAAAAGACTGTTTTGTTTTCCTATATTTGGAGAATTCTGTTTCATTTCAACATAAAAACACACAAACACATTTGATTGAATAGTTCTGAGAAATATATGTTTATGTAACTAAGAAATTCTAGGAAATAACCAACCAACAGATTAATTGACGAAGCTTCAAATAAACTTCAGACATTTGAAACATGTTTAGAACTGGATTCAAAATAAACATTATTTAAGGGGGTGAGTGGCTGAGATATTGAACTGAGAAAAAAGGGATCAATGGAGAGATGTTACATCAGTTTTTTTCTAGTGGAATCAGAACAGCATTTATCATGAATTTGGTGCATAGATGCTTTTATTTTGTCCAAGAAAAAAAAACACAAAGATAAAAGAAATGTGCAGTCATTCAAGCGAAGGTTACTTTTTTATGAGGAATTTGTTAAGAAATCGTTTGATGAAAAAATTGTTGATTTGAAAATACTTCAATACTGAAAATGATACTGATTAACAACGTTAGTTTCGCGATAATGTTCAAGATAAAATCATCAACAAACTGATTGAATTTCAAGAAAGTAACTCTGGATGAGCATTACAGAAAACGATTTTGATGTTAGTAAATATTAACGATTTTAAAATGGGAAACAGTTCATCCTACAATTAATTACCAGAGTAAATTTTCAAGAAGCGAGCATGCTTCTATATAAAAAATACTGACTCAGTCTGTTTCCATGAGTCAATCCTTATATGCACCCTATGATTAAATTTCAAAATTCGAAAAAGTCTAGAACATTTCTGTGAATGTTTGCACAAGAGATGAATATAGTTGAAGAAAGACTATTTTATATTTTGATATCAGCATCAAGGTAAACAAAAAATAAATTAGGTATTTAAGTTATTTATTGCTAATTCAAAATGAATATCCCCGAAAATGAATGGGGTAAAAAAATGACATGAAAGAAAAAAGAATTCAAAGATAGTCATAACGAATAAAATTTTCATTACACCAAAGTGAATCGAGGATATGTAGCTTCAGGCTTGAAACCCTCTGTTAGATGAATGTAGAGTCAATTTTCAACTCGAGAATTCAGAAGGAGCTCCTAGTGATTTTGATTCACAAATAAGGGATTAAATAGTTTCTCAGTGTTGCTTTGGGACTTTATAATAAAAATTTTGAAAATCCTAGAATATTCTACCCTAGAATCAATTTATCATTATATGTTGAATTTATCAAAAAACAATTGGAAATATAGGGAACGTTATGAATGTGTTTATTTCATGAACAATTCTCAAGTAAATGATCCATTTTGTCAAAAGACCCTAATCGGAAGTTGAATGTCTGCATTTTTCCCAGATTCTACAGATTTTACAGTTTTACCATTCGAAAGCCCCATAAGATCCCATTTAAGAGAGAGATGAAATATGTGATTTTCCGTACCTAATTTTTCCATGAATTTTAAGGTACATTCTGCAACTTTTTACTCTTTCAAGAGCGCTCCAACCACAATACTAATGTATCAGTTTATTAAAAAGTGATATAGAGGAATATTCGTGATCCATATGATTTTTGATAGTTCAACAAAGTTCGATTTTATTTCCGTTTAACACTTTCCTAGTAAATAAGGTCATATGAAATAACTTAGGATGCAATATAGTTCGTTTCAAATCAATTGAATTCACAACTCTGACAACTATGTCATATGAAATCTAGATATTGACTGCCTTTTGTATAACATGGTAAAAAGAATGACATCATAATCCAACAGAGTTCGTAGAATGAATCTGATAAGAAGGTTCATGTAATCGACGAAGACGACACCTTCTAACATCGTCGTGCTGGGTAAAGGTGAGTGGACACCAAGGTGGCATTGGCATCATAGTGATGATATATATCATGTGGGTAGTCCTTGAAAGAGATTTTTATGAACATTTCGAATATGTCGACCGAACTTTTAGTCTCAGGCTTTACAACTTATTGAGCAAAACAGATTTTTCAACTTGAGAATTCAGACGGAGCTCGTAGTGAATTCGAATCACAAATAAGAAATCAAATACTTTCTCAGTGATGCATCGGGAGTCATAGAGAACAAAATTTCGAGAATTCTAGAAACTTCTACCCTACTCAGAATCAATTTCTCATTATATAGTGATTTCATTGAAAAATCAACTGGAAATATAATAAACGTTATGAATATTATATTGCATGATCAATCATCAAGTAAATGGTCCTATTTCATCAAAAGACTCTAATCGAAGGTCGATTTGCTATCTCTTGATGGTATCATCTTTTCATGAAGGTATACATTTTCCCCAGATTCTACGGAAATTATGGTGTTGCCATAAAAGCTCATGTATTAGAGTGGGAGATATGATTTTTTCGTTGATCTACCTATAATTTCTCCAAGAATTTTAAGGTCTATTCTGCAACTTCCTACTCTCTCAAAGTCAAACGATAAGAGCGCCCCAACCACAATACTGATATACGACCAGTTTATCAAAAGAGATAGAGAGGAATATAATATAATATAAATATAATTTGTGATAGTTCAACAAAGTTCGATTTTATTTCTGGTTACCACTTTTCTAGTGAACAAAGTCATGTGGAACGTGAATCGTGATCCTTTTGATATGTGATAGTTAAACAAGTTTCTATTTTATTTCCGTTAACCATTCTTCTAGTGAACAAGGTGTGTTTGAAAATACAGGTCATGTGGGTACTACTTTAAAAGGAATTTTTATGAACATTTCGAATGTGTCAACTCACTTATACGTGCAGTCTCAAGGCTTACGAAATAAAAACAGAAATCAATGGAGACAGTTGTTGAATGAATTTATTTCATGTATTGCATTATTAAAAAGTAATCCACTTTCAACATCAACATAATGATGATAAATTCAGGGTCGGAAGTAAATAAAATCGAAGTCGAAGCTGACGTAGAACCTAACGTCGTAGGTACCACCGTACGTTAAGTCATATGCGAGGTCCTACATGAATTCTAAGACGTACGAGAAACGCCAGACATGGAGAGGTTAGTTGTTCGATCGAGTAAACTTCATGGGTGCAGGCAGGACTGATCGTTTGATGTGGCACAAGGTGCTTTTCGGTGTCGTGTAATCTACACCAGCTGATTTTCAGTGCAGTTAATCCAATTTTATTTATTCTACACCTCGCGAAACGAATGCTCAAAAACGGTGCAAAGTACACCAGGTGTAGGAGAGTGCTACATACAAAAGAAAGGGGCTACAGTTTTTCCTTCCCAAGTTTTCAAGCAATCCGCATAATTATTGAATGATACATATTTCTAATTCATTTAATCTATATAATATGAAGGTTTATTTCTTCATTCCATATTTACTTTGTTTCATAATCCTAATAATTATTATATTAAAAAATGTATCCCATTCCAAGGTTAAACATAATTCATGAATGGAAAATAAAAACGTTCTAGTTAATTCAATACCTAATCCATGAAGGGATAATAAAAAACGAAATATTAGTTTTTTTCTCTTTATTCTGACACGATATTTAAATCTTTCAATACCATCATCTTATAAAAGAACAAATATTCCCTGAGTGCATTACCTACTAAAGTATCATTTGATATTTCAGAAAATGAATGAAGGGCTTCAAAACGACTATTCTCATCATCATGAAAACTATATCTTATAAAATCCACAATATTATGATAGAAAGTACAAAAGTTCATGTTTTCTAGTAGAGCTACCCGATGACACACTAGACTTCGATGAACTTGAAGGATCTGCGTAGCATCCTCGACATCTATGAGGAACTCGATATCATGTTTATTAACCAGTAGATATTTCACATCATCATATACCAATTGTGTAACTTTGCAGAAGTCTCCACATGGAAACGTAACTGGTTCATTTTCATCTTGGTGGGTTGGTAACTTCTCGTAGAAAAAATTGTCCAATGCTTGTTTCAGTAAATCAGTGAAGGTTTCCCATTCCGTTGTACAAAAAGATTGTTTATTTGATGGTTTGTATGGTTGTGATAAAATTATAGACGGACTGAATGTTCTCGCTGGACTCAAACCCACTCCTACCTGGAATGATCCCAACTGGAACAATGTGTAGAGTATGTGATGTTTCTCGGCTTTGGCTGCATTTTCGTGCATCTCCAAAACTTTATCTAATTCTCGATCATATTCTACACTATTGAAAGATGATTCGGTGAAATTTGAATCAAACCCATCTACTGACTCACTCACAAAACCACTATCGCGACTTGATGTTGACATGATAGACTTAGTAAAAATACTGTCAGACTGAGATCAATTTTATGTATCCATTGATACTCCCCCTCTACATTCGAGAACGAAAGAGTTTCATCGATATCACAGTAATGGTGAAAAAATTATATAGAAAAATAAAAAGGGCTCCTATACATATATATGAAACCTCTCATTATTACAAATCTTGATATCCAATATGAGAATAATACTGATTCAAGCAGAATAGCAGAAGAACAAAGGTGTTTCATGAATGTGTTGCTTATGCATGCACACTTTGATCTACAGAGGAATGTAAAGTTGCATATCATGAGTTGTGATAAACATGCTGATTCAGGGAGATAACATCAACATCATTGTAATATTTGAATTATGCTCGTGATTTATGATATCATCATCTGCCACTTGCAAACTTTTGGAAGAGCCCTATCATTTTCGATTCAATTAGATACAGAGGATAAGCATGACATCGTCATTGCCAAATGGAATCCGAACCATCACGTGTGAATACCCCAAATTGATGGATAACGTTTGATGTAAGACATAGGTATACTGGATTTGCTGGTGTCTGACATCTGACATTCGACCACATGAGTCGTACGTGAAGTCTGAGAAATAGGTGAGATGTTAGTCTCGAGAGGTTAAGTTAGGTTAGGTCCTGAGATGTTGGATCAAGAGGTTAGGTTAGATCGAGTCTCAACCACCATAAAATCGCCATAAACTGCTAGCGAACTGTCAAAGAACCGCGACCAGACCAGCAAGTGTGCAGATTTGCATGGCGGAACCTTGGCAGTTCGCTAGCAGTTTATGGCGATTTTATGGTGGTTGAGACTCGATCTAACCTAACCTCTTGATCCAACATCTCAGGACCTAACCTAACTTAACCTCTCGAGACTAACATCTCACCTATTTCTCAGACTTCACGTACGACTCATGTGGTCGAATGTCAGATGTCAGACACCAGCAAATCCAGTATACCTATGTCTTACATCAAACGTTATCCATCAATTTGGGGTATTCACACGTGATGGTTCGGATTCCATTTGGCAATGACGATGTCATGCTTATCCTCTATATCTAATTGAATCGAAAATGATAGGGCTCTTCCAAAAGTTTGCAAGTGGCAGATGATGATATCATAAATCACGAGCATAATTCAAATATTACAATGATGTTGATGTTATCTCCCTGAATCAGCATGTTTATCACAACTCATGATATGCAACTTTACATTCCTCTGTAGATCAAAGTGTGCATGCATAAGCAACACATTCATGAAACACCTTTGTTCTTCTGCTATTCTGCTTGAATCAGTATTATTCTCATATTGGATATCAAGATTTGTAATAATGAGAGGTTTCATATATATGTATAGGAGCCCTTTTTATTTTTCTATATAATTTTTTCACCATTACTGTGATATCGATGAAACTCTTTCGTTCTCGAATGTAGAGGGGGAGTATCAATGGATACATAAAATTGATCTCAGTCTGACAGTATTTTTACTAAGTCTATCATGTCAACATCAAGTCGCGATAGTGGTTTTGTGAGTGAGTCAGTAGATGGGTTTGATTCAAATTTCACCGAATCATCTTTCAATAGTGTAGAATATGATCGAGAATTAGATAAAGTTTTGGAGATGCACGAAAATGCAGCCAAAGCCGAGAAACATCACATACTCTACACATTGTTCCAGTTGGGATCATTCCAGGTAGGAGTGGGTTTGAGTCCAGCGAGAACATTCAGTCCGTCTATAATTTTATCACAACCATACAAACCATCAAATAAACAATCTTTTTGTACAACGGAATGGGAAACCTTCACTGATTTACTGAAACAAGCATTGGACAATTTTTTCTACGAGAAGTTACCAACCCACCAAGATGAAAATGAACCTGTTACGTTTCCATGTGGAGACTTCTGCAAAGTTACACAATTGGTATATGATGATGTGAAATATCTACTGGTTAATAAACATGATATCGAGTTCCTCATAGATGTCGAGGATGCTACGCAGATCCTTCAAGTTCATCGAAGTCTAGTGTGTCATCGGGTAGCTCTACTAGAAAACATGAACTTTTGTACTTTCTATCATAATATTGTGGATTTTATAAGATATAGTTTTCATGATGATGAGAATAGTCGTTTTGAAGCCCTTCATTCATTTTCTGAAATATCAAATGATACTTTAGTAGGTAATGCACTCAGGGAATATTTGTTCTTTTATAAGATGATGGTATTGAAAGATTTAAATATCGTGTCAGAATAAAGAGAAAAAAACTAATATTTCGTTTTTTATTATCCCTTCATGGATTAGGTATTGAATTAACTAGAACGTTTTTATTTTCCATTCATGGATTATGTTTAACCTTGGAATGGGATACATTTTTTAATATAATAATTATTAGGATTATGAAACAAAGTAAATATGGAATGAAGAAATAAACCTTCATATTATATAGATTAAATGAATTAGAAATATGTATCATTCAATAATTATGCGGATTGCTTGAAAACTTGGGAAGGAAAATCTGTAGCCCCTTTCTTTTGTATGTAGCACTCTCCTACACCTGGTGTACTTTGCACCGTTTTTGAGCATTCGTTTCGCGAGGTGTAGAATAAATAACATTGGATTAACTGCACTGAAAATCAGCTGGTGTAGATTACACGACACCGAAAAGCACCTTGTGCCACATCAAACGATCAGTCCTGCCTGCACCCATGAAGTTTACTCGATCGAACAACTAACCTCTCCATGTCTGGCGTTTCTCGTACGTCTTAGAATTCATGTAGGACCTCGCATATGACTTAACGTACGGTGGTACCTACGACGTTAGGTTCTACGTCAGCTTCGACTTCGATTTTATTTACTTCCGACCCTGAATTTATCATCATTATGTTGATGTTGAAAGTGGATTACTTTTTAATAATGCAATACATGAAATAAATTCATTCAACAACTGTCTCCATTGATTTCTGTTTTTATTTCGTAAGCCTTGAGACTGCACGTATAAGTGAGTTGACACATTCGAAATGTTCATAAAAATTCCTTTTAAAGTAGTACCCACATGACCTGTATTTTCAAACACACCTTGTTCACTAGAAGAATGGTTAACGGAAATAAAATAGAAACTTGTTTAACTATCACATATCAAAAGGATCACGATTCACGTTCCACATGACTTTGTTCACTAGAAAAGTGGTAACCAGAAATAAAATCGAACTTTGTTGAACTATCACAAATTATATTTATATTTTATTATATTCCTCTCTATCTCTTTTGATAAACTGGTCGTATATCAGTATTGTGGTTGGGGCGCTCTTATCGTTTGACTTTGAGAGAGTAGGAAGTTGCAGAATAGACCTTAAAATTCTTGGAGAAATTATAGGTAGATCAACGAAAAAATCATATCTCCCACTCTAATACATGAGCTTTTATGGCAACACCATAATTTCCGTAGAATCTGGGGAAAATGTATACCTTCATGAAAAGATGATACCATCAAGAGATAGCAAATCGACCTTCGATTAGTCTTTTGATGAAATAGGACCATTTACTTGATGATTGATCATGCAATATAATATTCATAACGTTTATTATATTTCCAGTTGATTTTTCAATGAAATCACTATATAATGAGAAATTGATTCTGAGTAGGGTAGAAGTTTCTAGAATTCTCGAAATTTTGTTCTCTATGACTCCCGATGCATCACTGAGAAAGTATTTGATTTCTTATTTGTGATTCGAATTCACTACGAGCTCCGTCTGAATTCTCAAGTTGAAAAATCTGTTTTGCTCAATAAGTTGTAAAGCCTGAGACTAAAAGTTCGGTCGACATATTCGAAATGTTCATAAAAATCTCTTTCAAGGACTACCCACATGTTATATATCATCACTATGATGCCAATGCCACCTTGGTGTCCACTCACCTTTACCCAGCACGACGATGTTAGAAGGTGTCGTCTTCGTCGATTACATGAACCTTCTTATCAGATTCATTCTACGAACTCTGTTGGATTATGATGTCATTCTTTTTACCATGTTATACAAAAGGCAGTCAATATCTAGATTTCATATGACATAGTTGTCAGAGTTGTGAATTGAATTGATTTGAAACGAACTATATTGCATCCTAAGTTATTTCATATGACCTTATTTACTAGGAAAGTGTTAAACGGAAATAAAATCGAACTTTGTTGAACTATCAAAAATCATATGGATCACGAATATTCCTCTATATCACTTTTTAATAAACTGATACATTAGTATTGTGGTTGGAGCGCTCTTGAAAGAGTAAAAAGTTGCAGAATGTACCTTAAAATTCATGGAAAAATTAGGTACGGAAAATCACATATTTCATCTCTCTCTTAAATGGGATCTTATGGGGCTTTCGAATGGTAAAACTGTGAAATCTGTAGAATCTGGGAAAAATGCAGACATTCAACTTCCGATTAGGGTCTTTTGACAAAATGGATCATTTACTTGAGAATTGTTCATGAAATAAACACATTCATAACGTTCCCTATATTTCCAATTGTTTTTTGATAAATTCAACATATAATGATAAATTGATTCTAGGGTAGAATATTCTAGGATTTTCAAAATTTTTATTATAAAGTCCCAAAGCAACACTGAGAAACTATTTAATCCCTTATTTGTGAATCAAAATCACTAGGAGCTCCTTCTGAATTCTCGAGTTGAAAATTGACTCTACATTCATCTAACAGAGGGTTTCAAGCCTGAAGCTACATATCCTCGATTCACTTTGGTGTAATGAAAATTTTATTCGTTATGACTATCTTTGAATTCTTTTTTCTTTCATGTCATTTTTTTACCCCATTCATTTTCGGGGATATTCATTTTGAATTAGCAATAAATAACTTAAATACCTAATTTATTTTTTGTTTACCTTGATGCTGATATCAAAATATAAAATAGTCTTTCTTCAACTATATTCATCTCTTGTGCAAACATTCACAGAAATGTTCTAGACTTTTTCGAATTTTGAAATTTAATCATAGGGTGCATATAAGGATTGACTCATGGAAACAGACTGAGTCAGTATTTTTTATATAGAAGCATGCTCGCTTCTTGAAAATTTACTCTGGTAATTAATTGTAGGATGAACTGTTTCCCATTTTAAAATCGTTAATATTTACTAACATCAAAATCGTTTTCTGTAATGCTCATCCAGAGTTACTTTCTTGAAATTCAATCAGTTTGTTGATGATTTTATCTTGAACATTATCGCGAAACTAACGTTGTTAATCAGTATCATTTTCAGTATTGAAGTATTTTCAAATCAACAATTTTTTCATCAAACGATTTCTTAACAAATTCCTCATAAAAAAGTAACCTTCGCTTGAATGACTGCACATTTCTTTTATCTTTGTGTTTTTTTTTCTTGGACAAAATAAAAGCATCTATGCACCAAATTCATGATAAATGCTGTTCTGATTCCACTAGAAAAAAACTGATGTAACATCTCTCCATTGATCCCTTTTTTCTCAGTTCAATATCTCAGCCACTCACCCCCTTAAATAATGTTTATTTTGAATCCAGTTCTAAACATGTTTCAAATGTCTGAAGTTTATTTGAAGCTTCGTCAATTAATCTGTTGGTTGGTTATTTCCTAGAATTTCTTAGTTACATAAACATATATTTCTCAGAACTATTCAATCAAATGTGTTTGTGTGTTTTTATGTTGAAATGAAACAGAATTCTCCAAATATAGGAAAACAAAACAGTCTTTTCAAATTTCGTGTTGATGAAACAGATTAGAAAAACCGAAACAAGAATTTTGTTTTTCAATCTGAAATGCTCAAAATATAATGATTCTCAAATTTTGATAAGGAAAAGAATTTCTATATCAGGAGCTGTTAATAGATGAACGAATAAAAAGAATTGAGAGAAGAAGAATAAAAACTTACTTTTCCAGTCACTACCACACACTATACTAGGATTCTTTTCAATGTTGAATACAATAATCAATTCGACTATGTTCGCTTACCTGTTGTTAAGCTACCGAGTAAGAGAGGAAATCATTTATATTCTCCTAGAGTGTTATCCGAATGCACTTTGCGTAAAATCATTCTAAACCAAAGATATGTATCATGCATAATTCATTTCGAATAAAGTATGGCGAGATATTTCTAATCATATTCAGTTGTAACCTCGATTCATAACGTTCTATATAAAAAGATAATAATTATATGATACGAGATGCAATAGAACAAAATATTACATCTTTTTTGATTGTTCCACCCTGAATATTCCTTCTGCTACTTACACCTTATATTTTTCTAGGTGAACATGTTATCGTTGATTGTATGAGTAGTATTATGAGAATAATGTATGCCGTTGTATTTTCCATTATGATTTGAAACTCTCAATTACTTCACTTTCATTCGAGAGCCTCGATAAATGAAACCCGTTTTTTATCGAAAAATTGAATACACAAAAAAAAGCAACCCCAATTCTTGAATTTAATAAAAAAAGAAGGATATAGATTTTTTTATGGTGTAAATTATATACTCTCGAATATTTTGAATCAGTTCTGTATCGTTCACTGATTGAAAATCATAATTTGACAATAGTATTCTTTGAGAATCTCCTGAACATAATAAAAAATAATATATTCTTCTTCAACAAATCCAGGATTGATAATGTTATTTTCCCCGCAAACAGTCTTTCAATTCATAATTATGTAATTTGAATTGATAAACGTTGCTTATTATAAATCTAGTAGAAGAAAAAAATGAGCATTTGTAATGGACATCGTAGTTTCGCTTTGCATTATTGAAAGAGATTGTATATTTATTCATTTCTGAAACTTATCAGGTGAAAATATAGGTTATTTTCAGTATTGCTATTGATTGATTGAATAAATGTTAATTTCTATTATTTGAATGCAAATACTGTCTTCGTTACTCATTAATTGGGAAAATAAATAGAAAAGAAACCTTCAGAAATCCATTTATTTTTCATGGAATACACATATAAAAGTAATGTTTCAGAAAACCTGAAGATGGAGTAACGAAATACTTATTTTATTTATTTTTTATTGATAACAATGATAAACAAAATATATCGTATTTCACTGGATAACAATTTCATTCAGGATTTTTTTTTCTTGAAACAACCATCACACCATGCTGTAAAACTGTGGTATCCCATTCCTTTTCTGTCAACGTTGTACTCTCCTAATACAATATAATAAACTTTTTCTTTCCGGCAAAAGGAGCAAGAACTAGGTTTGAAGTCACTGCAGTTGCATGGCCTACCCCAATCACAGTTTGGCATTGTGCACTCTTGAACTACGTTCTCAATCGGTCCAACTATGCCTCTATTTCAAAGCTGTAAGATTAATGTTGAATTATAATTCATTCGAATAAACTGAATAAATATCAAACTCACTTTTGATCAAGATGTTTTACTTCTCCACAATTTGAGCTTCGACAGGTATACGAAAATATTCAACAATGATTATCTATACCCTCCGCTACTATTATTTGAGCCAATCATCCCACTCATACATCCAGTTCACTTGTTTCCCCTCACTTCCACTTCGTTCGATGTTATTGAATCAAGATTTACTATTTAATTATTTTATTATGTGACATCACTTGTTTACATAAACTTTGAGAAAAAGATAGATCATGAGCTAATAAATTATTCATTTTGTTTTCCATATAATTCAACACTTGCAATAAAACAACTTCGAGTGATCAAACACCTGGAACGTTTTTGAAATTGTAGGTTTTTCTGAATTCACATATTGTTTATTCAATTGCAGAAAACTATTTTTCAACTATCTATCCTTCGGATGTACATACACACCTCATTATTATAACGAGGAGAGGCATCACAATCGATTATTCATTGCAGACTTTTATTGTTAATTCATGCAATGACATTGAAAGGCATGGATTTTACAACATTGTATTTAATTCATTCATAAATTCTTCCTTAATCGAGAGTGTTCTACCGCATCATTATACAAGTCAAGTAAAAAATGAAGATAACACGAAATATTGTAATAATTACCTAATGGATGAAAATTGTTTTCAGGAATCACGGAAAGAAAAATTCATTCTTATGAAAGCATAATAGTAATTGGGTAGGTGATTGAACATATTTTTTTTATAGATTTTTAATCAGGTAGATATTGCATTGTGGATTCAGAAGGTGCGGAATCACAATCAATTATTCATTGCAGACTTTTATTGTTAATTCATGCAATGACATCGAAAGGCATGGATTTTACTACATTATCTAATTCATTCATAAATTCTTCCTCAATCGAGAGTGTTCTACCGTCAAGTAAAAAATGAACACGAAATATTTTTGTATTGCAATTTCAAGTGAAATTCAACATGAAAAATAGATCATGTATTCAACACTCGCAAACAATTTGAGAGCATCAAAAATGTTTTTAAAATTCCTTGTAATTACCCAAAATGGATAAAAAAAATTGCTTTCAGGAATCACGGAAAGAAAAATTCATTCTAATGAAAGCATAATAGTAATTGGGTAGCTGATTGAACATATTTTTTTTCATAGATTTTCAATCAGGTAGATATTGCATTGTGGATTACGCTTGCATTGACAATTCATTATTTTATGATAATCATTCGAAGAGGCGCGCTGGTGAAAAATCCAACCTGATAACCGGGGGACCAAGGGGGGTGTCCTGAAGACTGCATGTTTTTTTACCCTCAACGTCGATGATATGAACTCGATCAAGAGGTGACATGATAACCGAGGGACCATACATTTTTTCTCTTCACCCTGATAATTTCATAATATTGCATTGTTAATTACGCATGCATTAGATCATTCAGAAGGTGCGGAATTCATTATTGTTATTTTATGATAATCATTCGAAGAGGCGCGCAACAATGTATTATTCACTCCGACAAATCATTATTGTTATTTTATGATAATCATTCGAAGAGGCGCGCAACAATGTATTATTCACTCATATATCAGGTCACTTCTGGACCAAAAAGTGTAAGGGTAAAATCCTACGAAAATATAAGAATGGGGTGCCTACGGGGTGTCGCGAAGACTGCATGACGTAGCGGTTCTTCTGTTTACTATCCAGAAGCTTTGCAACATCGATTGCTTCTTGGAGATGAACTGGATGGCCGTTTGAGCTAGGATGGATGTAGCATTTTGTTGGTCCAAAACAGACCTGACGTATCTACTCAACCCATATACTATCCATTCAACCTTCTGTTCGATTCGGTTGCTCGTATGTATAACGGAATAACAGTAACCTGGTGAGTATTTCTATATAAACATCACCACGATATAATAGAATACAACTCAGTTACAATTATCGTTTCGTCTAACCATTTAACCTTCTGTTCGATTCAGTCGCTAGTATGTGTAACGGAAAAACAGTTACCTGGTGAGTATTACTATATAAACATTATCGAATACAACCCAGATACGATGATTGTTCAATCTATCCATTTGACCTTCTGCTCGATTCGGTCGCTTGTATGTGAAAACGAAAGAACAGTTACCTGGTGAGTATTTCTATATAAACGTCACCACGATATAATCGAATACAACTCAAATTCAATTATCGTTTCGTCTAACCATTTAACCTTCTGTTCGATTCAGTCGCTAGTATGTGTAACGGAAGTACCGTCACCTGGTATGTATCACTATATATACAGTATTGCGATATAATCGGATACCACCCTGATACATTGATTGGTCAGACTATCCATTCAACTTTCTGTTCCTTTCGGTCGCTCGTATGTAAAACAAGAATACCGTCACCTAGTGTGTATAACTATATACACAGCATAACATCATAATCGAATATAACCCAAATACTATCCATTCAACCTTCTGTTCAATTCAGTCGCTCGTATGTATAAGGGAAGAACAGTTACCTGGTGAGTATAACTATATGAACATAATCGAATAAAACCCAGATACGATGATTGTTCAATCTATACTGAATTCAACCTCCTGCTCGATTCGGTCGCTTGTATGTAAAACGGAAGAACAGTTACCTGGTGAGTATTGCTATATGAACATCATCACGATATCATCGAATACAACTCAGATACAATTATCGTTTTGTCTAACCATTTAACCTTCTGTTCGATTCAGTCGCTAGTATGTGTAACGGAAGTACCGTCACCTGTTTAGTATCACCATATATTCAGTATTGCGATATGATCGGATACCACCCAGATACATTGATTGTTCAGACTATCCATTCAACTTTCTGTTCGTTTCGGTCGCTCGTATGTGAAACGGGAATACCGTCACTTAGTGTGTATAACTATATACACAGCATAACATCATAATCGAATACAACCCATATACTATCCATCCAACCTTCTGTTCGATTCGGTTGCTCGTATGTATAACGGAAGAACAGTAACCTGGTGAGTATTTCTATATAAACATCACCACGATATAATCGAATACAACTCAGTTTCAATTATCGTTTTGTCTAACCATTTAACCTTATGTTCGATTCAGTCGCTAGTATGTGTAACGGAAGTACCGTCACCTGGTTAGTATCACTATATATACAGTATTGCGATATAATCGGATACCACCCAGATACATTGATTGTTCAGACTATCCATTCAACTTTCTGTTCGTTTCGGTCGCTCGTATGTGAAACGGGAATACCGTCACCTAGTGTGTATAACTATATACACAGCATAACATTATAATCGAATACAACCAAGATACTATCCATTCAACCTTCTGTTCGATTCGGTTGCTCGTATGTATAACGGAAGAACAGTAACCTGGTGAGTATTTCTATATAAACATCACCACGATATAATAGAATACAACTCAGTTACAATTATCGTTTCGTCTAACCATTTAACCTTCTGTTCGATTCAGTCGCTAGTATGTGTAACGGAAGAACAGTTACCTGGTGAGTATAACTATATAAACATCACCACGATATAATAGAATACAACTCAGTTACAATTATCGTTTCGTCTAACCATTTAATCTTCTGTCCGATTCAGTCGCTAGTATGTGTAACGGAAGTACCGTCACCTGGTATGTATCACTATATATACAGTATTGCGATATAATCGGATACCACCCAGATACATTGATTGTTCAGACTATCCATTCAACTTTCTGTTCGTTTCGGTCGCTCGTATGTGAAACGGGAATACAGTCACCTAGTGTGTATAACTATATACACAGCATAACATCATAATCGAAAACAACCCATATACTATCCATTCAACCTTCTGCTCGATTCGGTTGCTCGTATGTATAACGGAAGAACAGTAACCTGGTGAGTATTTCTATATAAACATCACCACGATATAATCGAATACAACTCAGTTTCAATTATCGTTTCGTCTAACCATATAACCTTCTGTTCGATTCAGTCGCTAGTATGTGTAACGGAAGTACCGTCACCTGGTATGTATCACTATATATACAGTATTGCGATATAATCGGATACCACCCTGATACATTGATTGTTCAGACTATCCATTCAACTTTCTGTTCGTTTCGGTCGCTCGTATGTAAAACAAGAATACCGTCACCTAGTGTGTATATACATATACACAGCATAACATCATAATCGAATACAACCCATATACTATCCATTCAACCTTCTGTTCGATTCGGTTGCTCGTATGTATAACGGAAGAACAGTTACCTGGTGAGTATAACTATATAAACATAATCGAATACAACCCAGATACGATGATTGTTCAATCTATCCATTTGACCTTCTGCTCGATTCGGTCGCTTGTATGTGAAAACGAAAGAACAGTTCCCTGGTGAGTATTTCTATATAAACATCACCACGATATAATCGAATACAACTCAGTTTCAATTATCGTTTCGTCTAACCATTTAACCTTCTGTTCGATTCAGTCGCTAGTATGTGTAACAGAAGAACAGTTACCTGGTGAGTATAACTATATAAACATAATCGAATACAACCCAGATACGATGATTGTTCAATCTATCCATTTGACCTTCTGCTCGATTCGGTCGCTTGTATGTGAAAACGAAAGAACAGTTACCTGGTGAGTATTTCTATATAAACATCACCACGATATAATCGAATACAACTCAGTTTCAATTATCGTTTCGTCTAACCATATAACCTTCTGTTCGATTCAGTCGCTAGTATGTGTAACGGAAGAACAGTTACCTGGTGAGTATAACTATATAAACATAATCGAATACAACCCAGATACGATGATTGTTCAATCTATCCATTTGACCTTCTGCTCGATTCGGTCGCTTGTATGTGAAAACGAAAGAACAGTTCCCTGGTGAGTATTTCTATATAAACATCACCACGATATAATCGAATACAACTCAGTTTCAATTATCGTTTCGTCTAACCATTTAACCTTCTGTTCGATTCAGTCGCTAGTATGTGTAACGGAAGAACAGTTACCTGTTGAGTATAACTATATAAACATAATCGAATACAACCCAGATACGATGATTGTTCAATCTATACTGAATTCAACCTTCTGCTCGATTCGGTCGCTTGTATATAAAACGGAAGAACAGTTACCTGGTGAGTATTTCTATATAAACATCACCACGATATAATAGAATACAACTCAGTTCCAATTATCGTTTCGTCTAACCATTCAACCTTCTGTTCGATTCAGTCGCTAGTATGTGTAACGGAAGTACCGTCACCTGGTTAGTATCACTATATATACAGTATTGCGATATAATCGGATACCACCCAGATACATTGATTGTTCAGACTATCCATTCAACTTTCTGTTCGTTTTGGTCGCTCGTATGTGAAACGGGAATACCGTCACCTAGTGTGTATAACTATATACACAGCATAACATCATAATAGAATACAACCCAGATACTATCCATTCAACCTTCTGTTCGATTCGGTTGCTCGTATGTATAACGGAAGAACAGAATACAACTCAGTTACAATTATCGTTTCGTCTAACCATTTAACCTTCTGTTCTATTCAGTCGCTAGTATGTGTAACGGAAGTACCGTCACCTGGTATGTATCACTATATATACAGTATTGCGATATAATCGGATACCACCCACATACATTGATTGTTCAGACTATCCATTCAACTTTCTGTTCGTTTCGGTCGCTCGTATGTGAAACGGGAATACCGTCCCCTAGTGTGTATAACTATATACACAGCATAACATCATAATCGAATACAACCCATATACTATCCATTCAACCTTCTGTTCAATTCAGTCGCTCGTATGTATAACGGAAGAACAGTTACCTGGTGAGTATAACTATATAAACATAATCGAATACAACCCAGATACGATGATTGTTCAATCTATCCATTTGACCTTCTGCTCGATTCAGTCGCTTGTATGTGAAAACGGAAGAACAGTTACCTGGTGAGTATTTCTATATAAACATCACCACGATATAATCGAATACAACTCAGTTTCAATTATCGTTTCGTCTAACCATTTAACCTTCTGTTCGATTCAGTCGCTAGTATGTGTAACGGAAGTACCGTCACCAGGTATGTATCACTATATATACAGTATTGCGATATAATCGGATACCACCCTGATACATTGATTGTTCAGACTATCCATTCAACTTTCTGTTCGTTTCGGTCGCTCGTATGTAAAACAAGAATACCGTCACCTAGTGTGTATAACTATATACACAGCATAACATCATAATCAAATACAACCCATATACTATCCATTCAACCTTCTGTTCGATTCGGTTGCTCGTATGTATAACGGAAGAACAGTAACCTGGTGAGTATTTCTATATAAACATCACCACGATATAATAGAATACAACTCAGTTTCAATTATCGTTTCGTCTAACCATTTAACCTTCTGTTCGATTCAGTCGCTAGTATGTGTAACGGAAGAACAGTTACCTGGTGAGTATAACTATATAAACATAATCGAATACAACCCAGATACGATGATTGTTCAATCTATCCATTTGACCTTCTGCTCGATTCGGTCGCTTGTATGTGAAAACGAAAGAACAGTTCCCTGGTGAGTATTTCTATATAAACATCACCACGATATAATCGAATACAACTCAGTTTCAATTATCGTTTCGTCTAACCATTTAACCTTCTGTTCGATTCAGTCGCTAGTATGTGTAACGGAAGAACAGTTACCTGGTGAGTATAACTATATAAACATAATCGAATACAACCCAGATACGATGATTGTTCAATCTATCCATTTGACCTTCTGCTCGATTCGGTCGCTTGTATGTGAAAACGAAAGAACAGTTCCCTGGTGAGTATTTCTATATAAACATCACCACGATATAATCGAATACAACTCAGTTTCAATTATCGTTTCGTCTAACCATTTAACCTTCTGTTCGATTCAGTCGCTAGTATGTGTAACGGAAGAACAGTTACCTGGTGAGTATAACTATATAAACATAATCGAATACAACCCAGATACGATGATTGTTCAATCTATCCATTTGACCTTCTGCTCGATTCGGTCGCTTGTATGTGAAAACGAAAGAACAGTTCCCTGGTGAGTATTTCTATATAAACATCACCACGATATAATCGAATACAACTCAGTTTCAATTATCGTTTCGTCTAACCATTCAACCTTCTGTTCGATTCAGTCGCTAGTATGTGTAACAGAAGAACAGTTACCTGGTGAGTATAACTATATAAACATAATCGAATACAACCCAGATACGATGATTGTTCAATCTATCCATTTGACCTTCTGCTCGATTCGGTCGCTTGTATGTGAAAACGAAAGAACAGTTACCTGGTGAGTATTTCTATATAAACATCACCACGATATAATCGAATACAACTCAGTTTCAATTATCGTTTCGTCTAACCATATAACCTTCTGTTCGATTCAGTCGCTAGTTTGTGTAACGGAAGAACAGTAACCTGGTGAGTATTTCTATATAAACATCACCACGATATAATAGAATACGACTCAGTTTCAATTATCGTTTAATCTAACCATTTAACTTTCTGTTCGATTCAGTCGCTAGTATGTGTAACGGAAGTACCGTCACCTGGTTAGTATCACTATATATACAGTTTTGCGATATAATCGGATACCACCCAGATACATTGATTGTTCAGACTATCCATTCAACTTTCTGTTCGTTTCGGTCGCTCGTATGTGAAACGGGAATACCGTCCCCTAGTGTGTATAACTATATACACAGCATAACATCATAATCGAATACAACCCATATACTATCCATTCAACCTTCTGTTCAATTCAGTCGCTCGTATGTATAACGGAAGAACAGTTACCTGGTGAGTATAACTATATAAACATAATCGAATACAACCCAGATACGATGATTGTTCAATCTATACTGAATTCAACCTTCTGCTCGATTCGGTCGCTTGTATATAAAACGGAAGAACAGTTACCTGGTGAGTATTGCTATATAAACATCATCACGATATCATCGAATACAACTCAGATACAATTATCGTTTCGTCTAACCATTTAACCTTCTGTTCGATTCAGTCGCTAGTATGTGTAACGGAAGAACAGTAACCTGGTGAGTATTTCTATATAAACATCACCACGATATAATAGAATACAACTCAGTTTCAATTATCGTTTCGTCTAACCATTCAACCTTCTGTTCGATTCAGTCGCTAGTATGTGTAACGGAAGTACCGTCACCTGGTTAGTATCACTATATATACAGTATTGCGATATAATCGGATACCACCAAGATACATTGATTGTTCAGACTATCCATTCAACTTTCTGTTCGTTTCGGTCGCTCGTATGTGAAACGGGAATACCGTCACCTAGTGTGTATAACTATATACACAGCATAACATCATAATCGAATACAACCCAGATACTATCCATTAAACCTTCTGTTCGATTCGGTTGCTCGTATGTATAACGGAAGAACAGAATACAACTCAGTTACAATTATCGTTTCGTCTAACCATTTAACCTTCTGTTCGATTCAGTCGCTAGTATGTGTAACGGAAGTACCGTCACCTGGTTAGTATCACTATATATACAGTATTGCGATATAATCGGATACCACCCTGATACATTTATTGTTCAGACTATCCATTCAACTTTCTGTTCGTTTCGGTCGCTCGTATGTAAAACAAGAATACCGTCACCTAGTGTGTATAACTATATACACAGCATAACATCATAATCGAATACAACCCATATACTATCCATTCAACCTTCTGTTCGATTCGGTTGCTCGTATGTATAACGGAAGAACAGTAACCTGGTGAGTATTTCTATATAAACATCACCACGATATAATAGAATACAACTCAGTTTCAATTATCGTTTCGTCTAACCATTTAACCTTCTGTTCGATTCAGTCGCTAGTATGTGTAACGGAAGAACAGTTACCTGGTGAGTATAACTATATAAACATAATCGAATACAACCCAGATACGATGATTGTTCAATCTATCCATTTGACCTTCTGCTCGATTCGGTCGCTTGTATGTGAAAACGAAAGAACAGTTCCCTGGTGAGTATTTCCATATAAACATCACCACGATATAATCGAATACAACTCAGTTTCAATTATCGTTTCGTCTAACCATTTAACCTTCTGTTCGATTCAGTCGCTAGTATGTGTAACGGAAGAACAGTTACCTGGTGAGTATAACTATATAAACATAATCGAATACAACCCAGATACGATGATTGTTCAATCTATCCATTTGACCTTCTGCTCGATTCGGTCGCTTGTATGTGAAAACGAAAGAACAGTTACCTGGTGAGTATTTCTATATAAACATCACCACGATATAATCGAATACAACTCAGTTTCAATTATCGTTTCGTCTAACCATTTAACCTTCTGTTCGATTCAGTCGCTAGTTTGTGTAACGGAAGAACAGTAACCTGGTGAGTATTTCTATATAAATATCACCACGATATAATAGAATATAACTCAGTTTCAATTATCGTTTCGTCTAACCATTTAACCTTCTGTTCGATTCAATCGCTAGTATGTGTAACGGAAGTACCGTCACCTGGTTAGTATCACTATATATACAGTATTGCGATATAATCGGATACCACCCAGATACATTGATTGTTCAGACTATCCATTCAACTTTCTGTTCGTTTCGGTCGCTCGTATGTGAAACGGGAATACCGTCCCCTAGTGTGTATAACTATATACACAGCATAACATCATGATCGAATACAACCCATATACTATCCATTCAACCTTCAGTTCAATTCAGTCGCTCGTATGTATAACGGAAGAACAGTTACCTGGTGAGTATAACTATATAAACATAATCGAATACAACCCAGATACGATGATTGTTCAATCTATACTGAATTCAACCTTCTGCTCGATTCGGTCGCTTGTATATAAAACGGAAGAACAGTTACCTGGTGAGTATTGCTATATTAACATCATCACGATATCATCGAATACATCTCAGATACAATTATCGTTTCGTCTAACCATTTAACCTTCTGTTCGATTCAGTCGCTAGTATGTGTAACGGAAGAACAGTAACCTGGTGAGTATTTCTATATAAACATCACCACGATATAATAGAATACAACTCAGTTTCAATTATCGTTTCGTCTAACCATTCAACCTTCTGTTCGATTCAGTCGCTAGTATGTGTAACGGAAGTACCGTCACCTGGTTAGTATCACTATATATACAGTATTGCGATATAATCGGATACCACCCAGATACATTGATTGTTCAGACTATCCATTCAACTTTCTGTTCGTTTCGGTCGCTCGTATGTGAAACGGGAATACCGTCACCTAGTGTGTATAACTATATACACAGCATAACATCATAATCGAATACAACCCAGATACTATCCATTCAACCTTATGTTCGATTCGGTTGCTCGTATGTATAACGGAAGAACAGAATACAACTCAGTTACAATAATCGTTTCGTCTAACCATTTAACCTTCTGTTCGATTCAGTCGCTAGTATGTGTAACGGAAGTACCGTCACCTGGTTAGTATCACTATATATACAGTATTGCGATATAATCGGATACCACCCTGATACATTGATTGTTCAGACTATCCATTCAACTTTCTGTTCGTTTCGGTCGCTCGTATGTAAAACAAGAATACCGTCACCTAGTGTGTATAACTATATACACAGCATAACATCATAATCGAATACAACCCATATACTATCCATTCAACCTTCTGTTCGATTCGGTTGCTCGTATGTATAACGGAAGAACAGTAACCTGGTGAGTATTTCTATATAAACATCACCACGATATAATAGAATACAACTCAGTTACAATTATCGTTTCGTCTAACCATTTAACCTTCTGTTCGATTCAGTCGCTAGTATGTGTAACGGAAGAACAGTTACCTGGTGAGTATAACTATATAAACATCACCACGATATAATAGAATACAACTCAGTTACAATTATCGTTTCGTCTAACCATTAAACCTTTTGTTCGATTCAGTCGCTAGTATGTGTAACGGAAGAACAGTTACCTGGTGAGTATAACTATATAAACATTATCGAATACAACCCAGATACGATGATTGTTCAATCTATCCATTTGACCTTCTGCTCGATTCGGTCGCTTGTATGTGAAAACGAAAGAACAGTTACCTGGTGAGTATTTCTATATAAACATCACCACGATATAATCGAATACAACTCAGTTTCAATTATCGTTTCGTCTAACCATTCAACCTTCTGTTTGATTCAGTCGCTAGTATGTGTAACGGAAGAACAGTTACCTGGTGAGTATTTCAATATAAACATCACCACGATATAATAGAATACAACTCAGTTTCAATTATCGTTTCGTCTAACCATTCAACCTTCTGTTCGATTCATTCGCTAGTATGTGTAACGGAAGTACCGTCACCTGGTTAGTATCACTATATATACAGTATTGCGATATAATCGGATGCCACCCAGATACATTGATTGTTCAGACTATCCATTCAACTTTCTGTTCGTTTCGGTCACTCGTATGTGAAACGGGAATACCGTCACCTAGTGTGTTTAACTATATACACAGCATAACATCATAATCGAATACAACCCAGATACTATCCATTCAACCTTCTGTGCGATTCGGTTGCTCGTATGTATAACGGAAGAACAGTAACCTGGTGAGTATTTCTATATAAACATCACCACGATGTAATAGAATACAACTCAGTTACAATTATCATTTCGTCTAACCATTTAACCTCCTGTTCGATTCATTCGCTAGTATGTGTAACGGAAGTACCGTCACCTGGTATGTATCACTATAAATACAGTATTGCGATATAATCGGATACCACCCTGATACATTGATTGTTCAGACTATCCATTCAACTTTCTGTTCGTTTCGGTCACTCGTATGTGAAACGGGAATACCGTCACCTAGTGTGTTTAACTATATACACAGCATAACATCATAATCGAATACAACCCAGATACTATCCATTCAACCTTCTGTGCGATTCGGTTGCTCGTATGTATAACGGAAGAACAGTAACCTGGTGAGTATTTCTATATAAACATCACCACGATGTAATAGAATACAACTCAGTTACAATTATCATTTCGTCTAACCATTTAACCTCCTGTTCGATTCAGTCGCTAGTATGTGTAACGGAAGTACCGTCACCTGGTATGTATCACTATAAATACAGTATTGCGATATAATCGGATACCACCCTGATACATTGATTGTTCAGACTATCCATTCAACTTTCTGTTCGTTTCGGTCGCTCGTATGTAAAACAAGAATATCGTCACCTAGTGTGTATAACTATATACACAGCATAACATCATAATCGAATACAACCCATATACTATCCATTCAACCTTCTGTTCAATTCAGTCGCTAGTATGTGTAACGGAAGAACAGTTACCTGGTGAGTATAACTATATAAACTTTATCGAATAAAACCCAGATACGATGATTGTTCAATCTATCTATTCAACCTCCTGTTCGATTCGGTCGCTTGTATGTAAAACGGAAGAACAGTTACCTGGTGAGTATTGCTATATAAACATCATCACGATATCATCGAATACAACTCAGATACAATTATCGTTTTGTCTAACCATTAAACCTTCTGTTCGATTCAGTCGCTAGTATGTGTAACGGAAGTACCGTCACCTGGTTAGTATCACTATATATACAGTATTGCGATATAATCGGATACCACCCAGATACATTGAGTGTTCTGACTATCCATTCAACTTTCTGTTCGTTTCGGTCGCTCGTATGTGAAACGGGAATACCGTCACCTAGTGTGTATAACTATATACACAGCATAACATCATAATCGAATACAACCCATATACTATCCATTCAACCTTCTGTTCGATTCGGTTGCTCGTATGTATAACGGAAGATCAGTAACCTGATGAGTATTTCTATATAAACATCACCACGATATAATAGAATACAACTCAGTTTCAATTATCGTTTCGTCTAACCATTCAACCTTCTGTTCGATTCAGTCGCTAGTATGTGTAACGGAAGAACAGTTACCTGGTGAGTATAACTATATAAACATAATCGAATACAACCCAGATACGATGATTGTTCAATCTATCCATTTGACCTTCTGCTCGATTCGGTCGCTTGTATGTGAAAACGAAAGAACAGTTACCTGGTGAGTATTTCTATATAAACATCACCACGATATAATCGAATACAACTCAGTTTCAATTATCGTTTCGTCTAACCATTTAACCTTCTGTTCGATTCAGTCGCTAGTATGTGTAACGGAAGAACAGTTACCTGGTGAGTATTTCTATATAAACATCATCACGATATCATCGAATACAACTCAGATACAATTATCGTTTCGTCTAACCATTTAACCTTCTGTTCGATTCAGTCGCTAGTATGTGTAACGGAAGAACAGTTACCTGGTGAGTATAACTATATGAACATTATCGAATACAACCCAGATACGATGATTGTTCAATCTATATATTCAACCTCCTGCTCGATTCGGTCGCTTGTATGTAAAACGGAAGAACAGTTACCTGGTGAGTATTGCTATATAAACATCATCACGATATCATCGAATACAACTCAGATACAATTATCGTTTTGTCTTACCATTTAACCTTCTGTTCGATTCAGTCGCTAGTATGTGTAACGGAAGTACCGTCACCTGGTTAGTATCACTATATATACAGTATTGCGATATAATCGGATACCACCCACATACATTGATTGTTCAGACTATCCATTCAACTTTCTGTTCGTTTCGGTCGCTCGTATGTGAAACAAGAATACCGTCACCTAGTGTGTATAACTATATACACAGCATAACATCATAATCGAATACAACCCATATACTATCCATTCAACCTTCTGTTCAATTCAGTCGCTAGTATGTGTAACGGAAGAACAGTTACCTGGTGAGTATAACTATATAAACTTTATCGAATAAAACCCAGATACGATGATTGTTCAATCTATCTAATCAACCTCCTGCTCGATTCGGTCGCTTGTATGTAAAACGGAAGAACAGTTACCTGGTGAGTATTGCTATATAAACATCATCACGATATCATCGAATACAACTCAGATACAATTATCGTTTTGTCTAACCATTGAACCTTCTGTTCGATTCAGTCGCTAGTATGTGTAACGGAAGTACCGTCACCTGGTTAGTATCACTATATATACAGTATTGCGATATAATCGGATACCACCCAGATACATTGAGTGTTCAGACTCTCCATTCAACTTTCTGTTCGTTTCGGTCGCTCGTATGTGAAACGGGAATACCGTCACCTAGTGTGTATATTAATATTATTAATGATGGTATAAACAACAAGGAATTCGTAATTGGCGTATTTTTCGATCTTACATGTGCTTTTGACACCTTGAATGTACATTTTGTACAAGAAAAATTGGATAAACTTGGAATCAGAGGTAAAGTCAATAAATGGTTAATTTCTTACCTCACTGATAGAAAATTGATAGTGAAAGTTGATGAAATTTTCTCATCTGAAAGGGACATTTCTCTTGGAACCCCTCAAGGCAGTGTGTTAGGCCCGCTTATTTTTCTTCTATATGTGAATGAATTACCAGAATTTATATCCCATGGAAGGGTATTTATGTATGCTGATGATACATCTATTATAATTAGAGGAAGAACACTCGACGATGTCACTTCTAAAGTGAACTCCGTATTACTAGAATTCCAATCATGGTGCTACAGTAATAGACTTATTATTAATTATAAGAAAACAGTTTGCATGCTTTTTAAATCAAAATCAAACAGAGTCGATACCAATGAAATTGATATCCGTATAAACAATCATCAACTCAATTTCAGTGAAGAAACAAAATTTCTAGGAGTCACAATAGATGAATGTTTGAGTTGGACTCAACATATAAATAAACTGTGTCCCTGCCTAAGCACATCCTGTTTTGCAATAAGTACTTTGAAAAATGCTCTTGACCAAGCTTACCTAGTAAATGTGTATTATGCTCTATTTTACTCAAGAGTGTCATATAATATAATTATATGGGGACAAGGTATTGATGTGTATAGAGTATTTATTTTACAAAAACGAACTTTAAGAACCATTTTTGGGATGAAGCCAACAGACACCTGCAGAGATATAATGAGAACACACGAAATACTGCCAGTAGTAGGAATATATCTATATAAACTACTGTCATACATCCACTTGAACAAAGGTAAAATGAAAAAGAACTCTGAAAACCATGATTACTCCACACGTAATAACTCAAATTTATACAATGCTAAATGTAACCTTTCTTCTTATAAAAAATCCCAATTTATGCAGGAAGCCACTTATATAACAAGCTCCCAGTGGATATCAAATCCATAATGACTGCAATCGCCTTCAAAAGACATCTCAAGAAATTCCTCTGCGATAATTGTTTTTACACAATTGATGAGTACCTGAACTTCCGACCAATGAATGTATTGACCTGACGCCATCTAACATGTAACTATCTAGTGTACAAATTATATTTTATCTATATTATTATGTAACAACCTGTGACGTATTCTATCCAATTTCATATTGGCTTAAAGAATAAATATATATTCTATTCTATTCTATTCTATTCTATTCTATTCTATTCTATTCTATTCTATTCTATTCTATTCTATTCTATTCTATTCTATTCTATTCTATTCTATTCTATTCTATTCTATTCTATTCTATTCTATTCTATTCTATTCTATTCTATTCTATTCTATTCTATTCTATTCTATTCTATTCTATTCTATTCTATTCTATTCTATTCTATTCTATTCTATTCTATTCTATTCTATTCTATTCTATTCTATTCTATTCTATTCTATTCTATTCTATTCTATTCTATTCTATTCTATTCTATTCTATTCTATTCTATTCTATTCTATTCTATTCTATTCTATTCTATTCTATTCTATTCTATTCTATTCTATTCTATTCTATTCTATTCTATTCTATTCTATTCTATTCTATTCTATTCTATTCTATTCTATTCTATTCTATTCTATTCTATTCTATTCTATTCTATTCTATTCTATTCTATTCTATTCTATTCTATTCTATTCTATTCTATTCTATTCTATTCTATTCTATTCTATTCTATTCTATTCTATTCTATTCTATTCTATTCTATTCTATTCTATTCTATTCTATTCTATTCTATTCTATTCTATTCTATTCTATTCTATTCTATTCTATTCTATTCTATTCTATTCTATTCTATTCTATTCTATTCTATTCTATTCTATTCTATTCTATTCTATTCTATTCTATTCTATTCTATTCTATTCTATTCTATTCTATTCTATTCTATTCTATTCTATTCTATTCTATTCTATTCTATTCTATTCTATTCTATTCTATTCTATTCTATTCTATTCTATTCTATTCTATTCTATTCTATTCTATTCTATTCTATTCTATTCTATTCTATTCTATTCTATTCTATTCTATTCTATTCTATTCTATTCTATTCTATTCTATTCTATTCTATTCTATTCTATTCTATTCTATTCTATTCTATTCTATTCTATTCTATTCTATTCTATTCTATTCTATTCTATTCTATTCTATTCTATTCTATTCTATTCTATTCTATTCTATTCTATTCTATTCTATTCTATTCTATTCTATTCTATTCTATTCTATTCTATTCTATTCTATTCTATTCTATTCTATTCTATTCTATTCTATTCTATTCTATTCTATTCTATTCTATTCTATTCTATTCTATTCTATTCTATTCTATTCTATTCTATTCTATTCTATTCTATTCTATTCTATTCTATTCTATTCTATTCTATTCTATTCTATTCTATTCTATTCTATTCTATTCTATTCTATTCTATTCTATTCTATTCTATTCTATTCTATTCTATTCTATTCTATTCTATTCTATTCTATTCTATTCTATTCTATTCTATTCTATTCTATTCTATTCTATTCTATTCTATTCTATTCTATTCTATTCTATTCTATTCTATTCTATTCTATTCTATTCTATTCTATTCTATTCTATTCTATTCTATTCTATTCTATTCTATTCTATTCTATTCTATTCTATTCTATTCTATTCTATTCTATTCTATTCTATTCTATTCTATTCTATTCTATTCTATTCTATTCTATTCTATTCTATTCTATTCTATTCTATTCTATTCTATTCTATTCTATTCTATTCTATTCTATTCTATTCTATTCTATTCTATTCTATTCTATTCTATTCTATTCTATTCTATTCTATTCTATTCTATTCTATTCTATTCTATTCTATTCTATTCTATTCTATTCTATTCTATTCTATTCTATTCTATTCTATTCTATTCTATTCTATTCTATTCTATTCTATTCTATTCTATTCTATTCTATTCTATTCTATTCTATTCTATTCTATTCTATTCTATTCTATTCTATTCTATTCTATTCTATTCTATTCTATTCTATTCTATTCTATTCTATTCTATTCTATTCTATTCTATTCTATTCTATTCTATTCTATTCTATTCTATTCTATTCTATTCTATTCTATTCTATTCTATTCTATTCTATTCTATTCTATTCTATTCTATTCTATTCTATTCTATTCTATTCTATTCTATTCTATTCTATTCTATTCTATTCTATTCTATTCTATTCTATTCTATTCTATTCTATTCTATTCTATTCTATTCTATTCTATTCTATTCTATTCTATTCTATTCTATTCTATTCTATTCTATTCTATTCTATTCTATTCTATTCTATTCTATTCTATTCTATTCTATTCTATTCTATTCTATTCTATTCTATTCTATTCTATTCTATTCTATTCTATTCTATTCTATTCTATTCTATTCTATTCTATTCTATTCTATTCTATTCTATTCTATTCTATTCTATTCTATTCTATTCTATTCTATTCTATTCTATTCTATTCTATTCTATTCTATTCTATTCTATTCTATTCTATTCTATTCTATTCTATTCTATTCTATTCTATTCTATTCTATTCTATTCTATTCTATTCTATTCTATTCTATTCTATTCTATTCTATTCTATTCTATTCTATTCTATTCTATTCTATTCTATTCTATTCTATTCTATTCTATTCTATTCTATTCTATTCTATTCTATTCTATTCTATTCTATTCTATTCTATTCTATTCTATTCTATTCTATTCTATTCTATTCTATTCTATTCTATTCTATTCTATTCTATTCTATTCTATTCTATTCTATTCTATTCTATTCTATTCTATTCTATTCTATTCTATTCTATTCTATTCTATTCTATTCTATTCTATTCTATTCTATTCTATTCTATTCTATTCTATTCTATTCTATTCTATTCTATTCTATTCTATTCTATTCTATTCTATTCTATTCTATTCTATTCTATTCTATTCTATTCTATTCTATTCTATTCTATTCTATTCTATTCTATTCTATTCTATTCTATTCTATTCTATTCTATTCTATTCTATTCTATTCTATTCTATTCTATTCTATTCTATTCTATTCTATTCTATTCTATTCTATTCTATTCTATTCTATTCTATTCTATTCTATTCTATTCTATTCTATTCTATTCTATTCTATTCTATTCTATTCTATTCTATTCTATTCTATTCTATTCTATTCTATTCTATTCTATTCTATTCTATTCTATTCTATTCTATTCTATTCTATTCTATTCTATTCTATTCTATTCTATTCTATTCTATTCTATTCTATTCTATTCTATTCTATTCTATTCTATTCTATTCTATTCTATTCTATTCTATTCTATTCTATTCTATTCTATTCTATTCTATTCTATTCTATTCTATTCTATTCTATTCTATTCTATTCTATTCTATTCTATTCTATTCTATTCTATTCTATTCTATTCTATTCTATTCTATTCTATTCTATTCTATTCTATTCTATTCTATTCTATTCTATTCTATTCTATTCTATTCTATTCTATTCTATTCTATTCTATTCTATTCTATTCTATTCTATTCTATTCTATTCTATTCTATTCTATTCTATTCTATTCTATTCTATTCTATTCTATTCTATTCTATTCTATTCTATTCTATTCTATTCTATTCTATTCTATTCTATTCTATTCTATTCTATTCTATTCTATTCTATTCTATTCTATTCTATTCTATTCTATTCTATTCTATTCTATTCTATTCTATTCTATTCTATTCTATTCTATTCTATTCTATTCTATTCTATTCTATTCTATTCTATTCTATTCTATTCTATTCTATTCTATTCTATTCTATTCTATTCTATTCTATTCTATTCTATTCTATTCTATTCTATTCTATTCTATTCTATTCTATTCTATTCTATTCTATTCTATTCTATTCTATTCTATTCTATTCTATTCTATTCTATTCTATTCTATTCTATTCTATTCTATTCTATTCTATTCTATTCTATTCTATTCTATTCTATTCTATTCTATTCTATTCTATTCTATTCTATTCTATTCTATTCTATTCTATTCTATTCTATTCTATTCTATTCTATTCTATTCTATTCTATTCTATTCTATTCTATTCTATTCTATTCTATTCTATTCTATTCTATTCTATTCTATTCTATTCTATTCTATTCTATTCTATTCTATTCTATTCTATTCTATTCTATTCTATTCTATTCTATTCTATTCTATTCTATTCTATTCTATTCTATTCTATTCTATTCTATTCTATTCTATTCTATTCTATTCTATTCTATTCTATTCTATTCTATTCTATTCTATTCTATTCTATTCTATTCTATTCTATTCTATTCTATTCTATTCTATTCTATTCTATTCTATTCTATTCTATTCTATTCTATTCTATTCTATTCTATTCTATTCTATTCTATTCTATTCTATTCTATTCTATTCTATTCTATTCTATTCTATTCTATTCTATTCTATTCTATTCTATTCTATTCTATTCTATTCTATTCTATTCTATTCTATTCTATTCTATTCTATTCTATTCTATTCTATTCTATTCTATTCTATTCTATTCTATTCTATTCTATTCTATTCTATTCTATTCTATTCTATTCTATTCTATTCTATTCTATTCTATTCTATTCTATTCTATTCTATTCTATTCTATTCTATTCTATTCTATTCTATTCTATTCTATTCTATTCTATTCTATTCTATTCTATTCTATTCTATTCTATTCTATTCTATTCTATTCTATTCTATTCTATTCTATTCTATTCTATTCTATTCTATTCTATTCTATTCTATTCTATTCTATTCTATTCTATTCTATTCTATTCTATTCTATTCTATTCTATTCTATTCTATTCTATTCTATTCTATTCTATTCTATTCTATTCTATTCTATTCTATTCTATTCTATTCTATTCTATTCTATTCTATTCTATTCTATTCTATTCTATTCTATTCTATTCTATTCTATTCTATTCTATTCTATTCTATTCTATTCTATTCTATTCTATTCTATTCTATTCTATTCTATTCTATTCTATTCTATTCTATTCTATTCTATTCTATTCTATTCTATTCTATTCTATTCTATTCTATTCTATTCTATTCTATTCTATTCTATTCTATTCTATTCTATTCTATTCTATTCTATTCTATTCTATTCTATTCTATTCTATTCTATTCTATTCTATTCTATTCTATTCTATTCTATTCTATTCTATTCTATTCTATTCTATTCTATTCTATTCTATTCTATTCTATTCTATTCTATTCTATTCTATTCTATTCTATTCTATTCTATTCTATTCTATTCTATTCTATTCTATTCTATTCTATTCTATTCTATTCTATTCTATTCTATTCTATTCTATTCTATTCTATTCTATTCTATTCTATTCTATTCTATTCTATTCTATTCTATTCTATTCTATTCTATTCTATTCTATTCTATTCTATTCTATTCTATTCTATTCTATTCTATTCTATTCTATTCTATTCTATTCTATTCTATTCTATTCTATTCTATTCTATTCTATTCTATTCTATTCTATTCTATTCTATTCTATTCTATTCTATTCTATTCTATTCTATTCTATTCTATTCTATTCTATTCTATTCTATTCTATTCTATTCTATTCTATTCTATTCTATTCTATTCTATTCTATTCTATTCTATTCTATTCTATTCTATTCTATTCTATTCTATTCTATTCTATTCTATTCTATTCTATTCTATTCTATTCTATTCTATTCTATTCTATTCTATTCTATTCTATTCTATTCTATTCTATTCTATTCTATTCTATTCTATTCTATTCTATTCTATTCTATTCTATTCTATTCTATTCTATTCTATTCTATTCTATTCTATTCTATTCTATTCTATTCTATTCTATTCTATTCTATTCTATTCTATTCTATTCTATTCTATTCTATTCTATTCTATTCTATTCTATTCTATTCTATTCTATTCTATTCTATTCTATTCTATTCTATTCTATTCTATTCTATTCTATTCTATTCTATTCTATTCTATTCTATTCTATTCTATTCTATTCTATTCTATTCTATTCTATTCTATTCTATTCTATTCTATTCTATTCTATTCTATTCTATTCTATTCTATTCTATTCTATTCTATTCTATTCTATTCTATTCTATTCTATTCTATTCTATTCTATTCTATTCTATTCTATTCTATTCTATTCTATTCTATTCTATTCTATTCTATTCTATTCTATTCTATTCTATTCTATTCTATTCTATTCTATTCTATTCTATTCTATTCTATTCTATTCTATTCTATTCTATTCTATTCTATTCTATTCTATTCTATTCTATTCTATTCTATTCTATTCTATTCTATTCTATTCTATTCTATTCTATTCTATTCTATTCTATTCTATTCTATTCTATTCTATTCTATTCTATTCTATTCTATTCTATTCTATTCTATTCTATTCTATTCTATTCTATTCTATTCTATTCTATTCTATTCTATTCTATTCTATTCTATTCTATTCTATTCTATTCTATTCTATTCTATTCTATTCTATTCTATTCTATTCTATTCTATTCTATTCTATTCTATTCTATTCTATTCTATTCTATTCTATTCTATTCTATTCTATTCTATTCTATTCTATTCTATTCTATTCTATTCTATTCTATTCTATTCTATTCTATTCTATTCTATTCTATTCTATTCTATTCTATTCTATTCTATTCTATTCTATTCTATTCTATTCTATTCTATTCTATTCTATTCTATTCTATTCTATTCTATTCTATTCTATTCTATTCTATTCTATTCTATTCTATTCTATTCTATTCTATTCTATTCTATTCTATTCTATTCTATTCTATTCTATTCTATTCTATTCTATTCTATTCTATTCTATTCTATTCTATTCTATTCTATTCTATTCTATTCTATTCTATTCTATTCTATTCTATTCTATTCTATTCTATTCTATTCTATTCTATTCTATTCTATTCTATTCTATTCTATTCTATTCTATTCTATTCTATTCTATTCTATTCTATTCTATTCTATTCTATTCTATTCTATTCTATTCTATTCTATTCTATTCTATTCTATTCTATTCTATTCTATTCTATTCTATTCTATTCTATTCTATTCTATTCTATTCTATTCTATTCTATTCTATTCTATTCTATTCTATTCTATTCTATTCTATTCTATTCTATTCTATTCTATTCTATTCTATTCTATTCTATTCTATTCTATTCTATTCTATTCTATTCTATTCTATTCTATTCTATTCTATTCTATTCTATTCTATTCTATTCTATTCTATTCTATTCTATTCTATTCTATTCTATTCTATTCTATTCTATTCTATTCTATTCTATTCTATTCTATTCTATTCTATTCTATTCTATTCTATTCTATTCTATTCTATTCTATTCTATTCTATTCTATTCTATTCTATTCTATTCTATTCTATTCTATTCTATTCTATTCTATTCTATTCTATTCTATTCTATTCTATTCTATTCTATTCTATTCTATTCTATTCTATTCTATTCTATTCTATTCTATTCTATTCTATTCTATTCTATTCTATTCTATTCTATTCTATTCTATTCTATTCTATTCTATTCTATTCTATTCTATTCTATTCTATTCTATTCTATTCTATTCTATTCTATTCTATTCTATTCTATTCTATTCTATTCTATTCTATTCTATTCTATTCTATTCTATTCTATTCTATTCTATTCTATTCTATTCTATTCTATTCTATTCTATTCTATTCTATTCTATTCTATTCTATTCTATTCTATTCTATTCTATTCTATTCTATTCTATTCTATTCTATTCTATTCTATTCTATTCTATTCTATTCTATTCTATTCTATTCTATTCTATTCTATTCTATTCTATTCTATTCTATTCTATTCTATTCTATTCTATTCTATTCTATTCTATTCTATTCTATTCTATTCTATTCTATTCTATTCTATTCTATTCTATTCTATTCTATTCTATTCTATTCTATTCTATTCTATTCTATTCTATTCTATTCTATTCTATTCTATTCTATTCTATTCTATTCTATTCTATTCTATTCTATTCTATTCTATTCTATTCTATTCTATTCTATTCTATTCTATTCTATTCTATTCTATTCTATTCTATTCTATTCTATTCTATTCTATTCTATTCTATTCTATTCTATTCTATTCTATTCTATTCTATTCTATTCTATTCTATTCTATTCTATTCTATTCTATTCTATTCTATTCTATTCTATTCTATTCTATTCTATTCTATTCTATTCTATTCTATTCTATTCTATTCTATTCTATTCTATTCTATTCTATTCTATTCTATTCTATTCTATTCTATTCTATTCTATTCTATTCTATTCTATTCTATTCTATTCTATTCTATTCTATTCTATTCTATTCTATTCTATTCTATTCTATTCTATTCTATTCTATTCTATTCTATTCTATTCTATTCTATTCTATTCTATTCTATTCTATTCTATTCTATTCTATTCTATTCTATTCTATTCTATTCTATTCTATTCTATTCTATTCTATTCTATTCTATTCTATTCTATTCTATTCTATTCTATTCTATTCTATTCTATTCTATTCTATTCTATTCTATTCTATTCTATTCTATTCTATTCTATTCTATTCTATTCTATTCTATTCTATTCTATTCTATTCTATTCTATTCTATTCTATTCTATTCTATTCTATTCTATTCTATTCTATTCTATTCTATTCTATTCTATTCTATTCTATTCTATTCTATTCTATTCTATTCTATTCTATTCTATTCTATTCTATTCTATTCTATTCTATTCTATTCTATTCTATTCTATTCTATTCTATTCTATTCTATTCTATTCTATTCTATTCTATTCTATTCTATTCTATTCTATTCTATTCTATTCTATTCTATTCTATTCTATTCTATTCTATTCTATTCTATTCTATTCTATTCTATTCTATTCTATTCTATTCTATTCTATTCTATTCTATTCTATTCTATTCTATTCTATTCTATTCTATTCTATTCTATTCTATTCTATTCTATTCTATTCTATTCTATTCTATTCTATTCTATTCTATTCTATTCTATTCTATAACTATATACACAGCATAACATCATAATCGAATACAACCCATATACTATCCATTCAACCTTCTGTTCGATTCGGTTGCTCGTATGTATAACGGAAGATCAGTAACCTGGTGAGTATTCCTATATAAACATCACCACGATATAATAGAATACAACTCAGTTTCAATTATCGTTTCGTCTAACCATTTAACCTTCTGTTCGATTCAGTCGCTAGTATGTGTAACGGAAGAACAGTTACCTGGTGAGTATAACTATATAAACATAATAGAATACAACCCATATACGATGATTGTTCAATCTATCCATTTGACCTTCTGCTCGATTCGGTCGCTTGTATGTGAAAACGAAAGAACAGTTACCTGGTGAGTATTTCTATATTGTAAGGCTCTTTTCTCGGTAAAGAGCCCTACGAAGGGCCTCAGGGCTTAGTTCTCTATTTACGTTAGAGCGGTTGCCTCGAGCGCCAGTTTTTTTTGAAGTGGTATGCTCCACTTTCTTCCAGAACTAGGAGTTCTTTGGAAGGCCCTAGGGTAGCTACAGTGAAGAAGGGACGCAGAGTAAATCCATACAATGCACCCCCTTGTGTAAACCAGAGGTCAGCTAGTTAGACCAGGATAACAATAAACTTCTAAGAAAATGTAGTCTTTAGTTACACCTCCTTAGACTAGACTGGAATACAAGCTACGTTAAACAGAATTGATGTTATTTTATTTTTATTTCCACAGGTTTTATTCAAAATAACTAGATAAAAGATCTAAGTACAGGCAAAATCAAATCATACAATCAGGCACAAAATACACAATGAAAATCGGAACCGGTTTCAGACTATTTATTTCATGAAAAACACTTTCCACACATCGTCAAATCAGGTACAGGTACGATTTTCCGGAAATTAAACAAAACATCAGTCTCAAACAAAGCAACAAAGAAAATCACAATTTACAACAGCTGATTAAAATACAACAGGAAGTTTACGTCCAATTGTCGCAGAATCGGATACGATCACAAAGTTTCTATTTTCGCGGAACTACCCGAACTCTCAATGACAGGCTGGTTCAGGTCGTTAGTTCAAGTTGAAATAATCAGGTTTACAGGTTATATTATTACAACAATAAACACCGGACTAAAATGAATCTGAACATAGAAAATCCAACACTAACAGTGAATGCAAGGAAAATGTGACCGTGTTACTTCGATTTTATTAAACAGGGCGGTTTGTTAGCTCTGAGTTGTGACAAATCAGCAAATGCAATTCAAAAATTTCAGGGAGAGTGTAATTCAATACAGGTGTCAGGTAAAGTGCAATTCAGAGTATATTCTGGTATGGGGCGTTATATTGATTCTCAGGCAGGGTTTTCTGGTCTAGATTTTACGGGTGAAAAGTGAAAACTTCAAATCAACTACTAACGTAAATACTGTCGTCTACAATATTACTTTCCTATACTGTTTAGACGGTTTCCTTTCTTACTGACATAAAACCGTAGATGTGAATAGGGCATCCAGTATAAACAACAAAATAATATGGTGTAACTGGCTTGCGAGTTGATCGTAGTCAGGTACACGTCCAATGTTCGACAATCAATTCACAAGTTCCGGAATGGAAGCCGCAGGAAATGAAGGAAAAGAAATATACCGAGTGTACTGGATGTTGTTGGATTTTACTATAACTGGCTTGCGAGTTGATCGTAGTCAGGGACAGGTCCAATATTCTATGATCAATTCGTAAGTTCAAAATTTAAAAGAAAGGCCAGTGAAAAGACAGGAAAATGCGGAACCACACTACGGGATATAGAGAAAGTACTAGCTATTACTGATTTTTAAGGTAACGGCTTGCGAGTTGATCGTAGTCAGGTACAGGTCCAATATTCGACGATCAATTCGTAAGTTTGAAATTGAAAAGACAGGGAAATGCAAAACCAAACTACGAGATATAGAGCAAGTACTAGCTATTACTGATTTTTACGGTAACAGGCTTGCGAGTTGATCGTAGTCAGGTACAGGTCCAATATTCGCCAATCAAATCGCAAGTTGTGAATCTGGAAACTGGCACTTTCCTTTCACTTATGAAAATGCGATTGTCGTACTACACGAGTGAACGGAAATGTATGTGAAAACTAGCCCAACGAAACAGTAATCTTAGTTAAATTTGAGTTTCCACGTTTCTCTATGTTCAACAAAATTTTAACAGGAATATAGAATCAATATAACTCCGAAATATCGCTTACAGTGGTACTGGGGGTGAGCTGGACAAAACACCACGGCACGGCTAATCCAGGGCAGAAGCACTCGCACTGTACAGGGTGTCTGGTTCACTAGGGTTCACAGGTTCACAAGTTCAAAACGGAGCACTCTCGAAAATCGGCAATTTGCACTCTCACGGCTGAACGTTATTCGCGAAGAACTCAAAACCAAACTCCCTAATCCTTCTGTCTGGGGGTATTTATATGAAATCTGAATTTTCAAAAAAAATCAGTAAAAACGAGGCATTTTGTCATTGCTTGACCTCTAAAAATGAGCAAGAAAGTAAGCAAAACACTCTCAATAAAAAATACTTTGCAGAGTGTTAGAAATAATATATGAAAAAGACTCGGAATAACATTTCTTTTGACTAGGATACTTAGGAACATTTCCAAAAAGAAAATGCCCAAAATCCATGATTTTCCGGAAAATATTATTTCGGTTCATTGCCAATACTGTTAGTTTAACAAACTTATTGTATAACATGAATAATAGGTTCTTCTTAACATTATAAATATCCGCCTAAGACTTATGGAAAGTAACGTGATATAACTGAAAATCAACTTTTTCGCAGTCAGGAATTATACAGGGTGATACTAGACTGGTTGTTACATATTGAACAGGGTTTCTGGTTGTAACGAATACAGGAGTGACAGGGATACGTAATACTTGAATTAATATTATCTGAACTATCCGGAACCTGTAGTAATGAAGTTACTGGCAAAAAAAAACTTCATTACAATATAAACATCACCACGATATAATCGAATACAACTCAGTTTCAATTATCGTTTCGTCTAACCATTTAACCTTCAGTTCGATTCAGTCGCTAGTATGTGTAACGGAAGAACAGTTACCTGGTGAGTATTTCTATATAAACATCATCACGATATCATCGAATACAACTCAGATACAATTATCGTTTCGTCTAACCATTTAACCTTCTGTTCGATTCAGTCGCTAGTATGTGTAACGGAAGAACAGTTACCTGGTGAGTATAACTATATAAACATTATCGAATACAACCCAGATACGATGATTGTTCAATCTATATATTCAACCTCCTGCTCGATTCGGTCGCTTGTATGTAAAACGGAAGAACAGTTACCTGGTGAGTATTGCTATATAAACATCATCACGATATCATCGAATACAACTCAGATACAATTATCGTTTTGTCTAACCATTTAACCTTCTGTTCGATTCAGTCGCTAGTATGTGTAACGGAAGTACCGTCACCTGGTTAGTATCACTATATATACAGTATTGCGATATAATCGGATACCACCCACATACATTAATTGTTCAGACTATCCATTCAACTTTCTGTTCGTTTCGGTCGCTCGTATGTAAAACAAGAATACCGTCACCTAGTGTGTATAACTATATACACAGCATAACATCATAATCGAATACAACCCATATACTATCCATTCAACCTTCTGTTCAATTCAGTCGCTCGTATGTATATCGGAAGAACTGTTACCTGGTGAGTATAACTATATAAACATAATCGAATACAACCCAGATACGATGATTGTTCAATCTACCCATTTGACCTTCTGCTCGATTCGGTCGCTTGTATGTGAAAACGAAAGAACAGTAACCTGGTGAGTATTTTTATATAAACATCACCACGATATAATAGAATACAACTCAGTTACAATTATCGTTTCGTCTAACCATTTAACCTTCTGTTCGATTCAGTCGCTAGTATGTGTAACGGAAGTACCGTCACCTGGTTAGTATCACTATATATACAGTATTGCGATATAATCGGATACCACCCAGATACTTTGATTGTTCAGACTATCCATTCAACTTTCTTTTCGTTTCGGTCGCTCGTATGTAAAACGGGAATACCGTCACCTAGTGTGTATAACTATATACACAGCATAACATCATAATCGAATACAACCCATATACTATCCATTCAACCTTCTGTTCGATTCGGTTGCTCGTATGTATAACGGAAGAACAGTAACCTGGTGAGTATTTCGATATAATCGAATACAACTCAGTTTCAATTATCGTTTCGTCTAACAATTTAACCTTCTGTTCGATTCAGTCGCTAGTATGTGTAACGGAAGAACAGTTACCTGGTGAGTATTTTTATATAAACATCACCACGATATAATAGAATACAACTCAGTTACAATTATCGTTTCGTCTAACCATTTAACCTTCTGTTCGATTCAGTCGCTAGTATGTGTAACGGAAGTACCGTCACCTGGTATGTATCACTATATATACAGTATTGCGATATAATCGGATACCACCCTGATACATTGATTGTTCAGACTATCCATTCAACTTTCTGTTCGTTTCGGTCGCTCGTATGTAAAACAAGAATACCGTCACCTAGTGTGTATAACTATATACACAGCATAACATCATAATCGAATACAACCCATATACTATCCATTCAACCTTCTGTTCAATTCAGTCGCTCGTATGTATAACGGAAGAACAGTTACCTGGTGAGTATAACTATATAAACATAATCGAATACAACCCAGATACGATGATTGTTCAATCTATACTGAATTCAACCTTCTGCTCGATTCGGTCGCTTGTATGTAAAACGGAAGAACAGTTACCTGGTGAGTATTGCTATATAAACATCATCACGATATCATCGAATACAACTCAGATACAATTATCGTTTCGTCTAACCATTTAACCTTCTGTTCGATTCAGTCGCTAGTATGTGTAACGGAAGAACAGTTACCTGGTGAGTATAACTATATAAACATAATCGAATACAACCCAAATACGATGATTGTTCAATCTATCCATTTGACCTTCTGCTCGATTCGGTCGCTTGTATGTGAATACGAAAGAACAGTTACCTGGTGAGTATTTCTATATAAACATCACCACGATATAATCGAATACAACTCAGTTTCAATTATCGTTTCGTCTAACCATTTAACCTTCTGTTCGATTCAGTCGCTAGTATGTGTAACGGAAGTACCGTCACCTGGTTAGTATCACTATATATACAGTATTGCGATATAATCGGATACCACCCAGATACATTGATTGTTCAGACTATCCATTCAACTTTCTGTTCGTTTCGGTCGCTCGTATGTGAAACGGGAATACCGTCACCTAGTGTGTATAACTATATACACAGCATAACATCATAATCGAATACAACCCATATACTATCCGTGAAGAAAAGTTTCGGACTTCCATTGTCTAAAGGTATGAAGATTTGAATCCTGTGCCTTTCCTGGACGTGAAAGTGAAGAGAACAGACAACAAATGGCAAACTTCTGTTTACAGGAAACCAACTCACACAGGACAATATCTCAACAATGGATCCAACCATCACGGAGCTACGAAAAGGGGCATAGTGAAAACTCTGATTGATCGTGCCTTCAGCCTCTGCAACAACGAGGAAAGCCTAACTTCCGAACTGGACCACATCAAGAGAGACCTCTACCAGAACGGCTATTCAAGGAAATTGGTGGAACAGACGTTGAAGAGCAGGAAACAGAGGATAATCCAAAAAGAAGAAGAACCGCAACAACCAACATTGTGCCTTCCCTACATCAAAGGATTGTCAGAGAGAATCAAGAAGATTGGATCCAAATACAAGATCAAGACCTGCTTCAAATCTGGAAACACCATCCGCAGCCAACTCACCAAAACCAGACCAACGAACAAAAACAGTGACTCCAAGAATTGTGTTTATCGAGTACCATGCGAATGTGGCAAATCATACATCGGAGAAACCAAGAGACCACTGGAAACCAGAATCGGCGAACACAAGAAAAACACCCAACGAGGAGAAACCACCAAGTCAGGAATCGCAGAACATGTGTGGACCCACCAACATAACATCAAATGGTCTGAGGCAGAAATCATCCATAGAGAAGAACACTGGTTCAAGAGGAAATTCAAGGAAGCAGCATACATAATGAATAATAACGCTTTCAGTCAACCAAGCGTCGAGATCCGCAACACATGGAAACCGCTGATTAGCCGAATCAACCGGTTACGGCTCACTGAACCGGAAAATCCCGCCATAGCTGACCTATAAATACCCCCGTATCCCAGGACTTTGTTAGTTCTCACCTGAAGACGATTGTAGATACACACAATCGAAACGTCGTGACAAACTCGATTTGAATCTTTCTCATAATTTTAATTCTTTATTCATTCATTTTATTTTAATTTTTAATTCAACTTTTCTTTTTTCAGGCTATTGATTTCCAATTCAACTTTTCTTTTCTTTTTTCAGGCTATTGATTTCTAATTCAACTTTTCTTTTTTCAGGCTATTGATTTCTAATTCAATTTTTTCTTATTTTCAGGCTCATCGACTAGTTAAACTCCCATTTAAATCTACATTTTTCGACTTCTTATATACTAACACTAATACTAACCTGATTTTTTGATACTCGAATCTTCTTGATTCGATAAAATAGTTAATTTTTATTCATCACTTATTTCGTTTTTTCAGCATAACTCATCTTTTCTTTTCTCAGGATTCAAATCTTCATACCTTTAGACAATGGGAGTCCGAAACTTTTCTTCACAACTCGAGACATTGTCAGCCACCTTCAAACAAAAACCATATACTATCCATTCAACCTTCTGTTCGATTCGGTTGCTCGTATGTATAACGGAGGAACAGTAACCTGGTGAGTATTTCTATATAAACATCACCACGATATAATAGAATACAACTCAGTTACAATTATCGTTTCGTCTAACCATTTAACCTTCTGTTCGATTCAGTCGCTAGTATGTGTAACGGAAGTACCGTCACCTGGTATGTATCACTATATATACAGTATTGCGATATAATCGGATACCACCCTGATACATTGATTGTTCAGACTATCCATTCAACTTTCTGTTCGTTTCGGTCGCTCGTATGTAAAACAAGAATACCGTCACCTAGTGTGTATAACTATATACACAGCATAACATCATAATCGAATACAACCCAGACACTATCCATTCAACCTTCTGTTCGATTCGGTTGCTCGTATGTATAACGGAAGAACAGTAACCTGGTGAGAATTTCTATATAAACATCACCACGATATAATAGAATTCAACTCAGTTACAATTATCGTTTCGTCTAACCATTCAACCTTCTGTTCGATTCAGTCGCTAGTATGTGTAACGGAAGAACAGTTACCTGGTGAGTATAACTATATAAACATCACCACGATATAATAGAATACAACTCAGTTACAATTATCGTTTCGTCTAACCATTTAACCTTCTGTTCGATTCAGTCGCTAGTATGTGTAACGGAAGTACCGTCACCTGGTATGTATCACTATATATACAGTATTGCGATATAATCGGATACCACCCTGATACATTGATTGTTCAGACTATCCATTCAACTTTCTGTTCGTTTCGGTCGCTCGTATGTAAAACAAGAATACCGTCACCTAGGGTGTATAACTATATACACAGCATAACATCATAATCGAATACAACCCATATACTATCCATTCAACCTTCTGTTCAATTCAGTCGCTCGTATGTGTAACGGAAGAACAGTTACCTGGTGAGTATAACTATATAAACAATATCGAATACAACCCAGATACGATGATTGTTCAATCTATCCATTTGACCTTCTGCTCGATTCGGTCGCTTGTATGTGAAAACGAAAGAACAGTTACCTGGTGAGTATTTCTATATAAACATCACCACGATATAATCGAATACAACTCAGTTTCAATTATCGTTTCGTCTAACCATTTAACCTTCTGTTCGATTCAGTCGCTAGTATGTGAAAACGAAAGAACAGTTACCTGGTGAGAATTTCTATATAAACATCACCACGATATAATCGAATACAACTCAGTTTCAATTATCGTTTCTTCTAACCATTTAACCTTCTGTTCGATTCAGTCGCTAGTATGTGTAACGGAAGTACCGTCACCTGGTTAGTATCACTATATATACAGTATTGCGATATAATCGGATACCACTCAGATACATTGATTGTTCAGACTATCCATTCAACTTTCTGTTCGTTTTGGTCACTCGTATGTGAAACGGGAATACCGTCACCTAGTGTGTATAACTATATACACAGCATAACATCATAATCGAATACAACCCAGATACTATCCATTCAACCTTCTGTTCGATTCGGTCGCTCGTAAGTATAACGGAAGAACAGTAACCTGGTGAGTATTTCTATATAAACATCACCACGATATAATAGAATACAACTCAGTTACAATTATCGTTTCGTCTAACCATTTAACCTTCTGTTCGATTCAGTCGCTAGTATGTGTAACGGAAGAACAGTTACCTGGTGAGTATAACTATATAAACATCACCACGATATAATAGAATACAACTCAGTTACAATTATCGTTTCGTCTAACCATTTAACCTTCTGTTCGATTCAGTCGCTAGTATGTGTAACGGAAGTACCGTCACCTGGTATGTATCACTATATATACAGTATTGTGATGTAATCGAATACCACCCAGATACATTGATTGTTCAGACTATCCATTCAACTTTCTGTTCGTTTCGGTCGCTCGTATGTAAAACGGGAATACCGTCACCTAGTGTGTATAACTATATACACAGCATAACATCATAATCGAATACAACCCATATACTATCCATTCAACCTTCTGTTCGATTCGGTTGCTCGTATGTATAACGGAAGAACAGTAACCTGGTGAGTATTTCTATATAAACATCACCACGATATAATAGAATACAACTCAGTTTCAATTATCGTTTCGTCTAACCATTTAACCTTCTGTTCGATTCAGTCGCTAGTATGTCTAACGGAAGAACAGTTACCTGGTGAGTATAACTATATAAACATAATCGAATACAACCCAGATACGATGATTGTTCAATCTATCCATTCGACCTTCTGCTCGATTCGGTCGCTTGTATGTGAAAACGAAAGAACAGTTACCTGGTGAGTATTTCTATATAAACATCACCACGATATAATCGAATACAACTCAGTTTCAATTATCGTTTCGTCTAAACATTTAACCTTCTGTTCGATTCAGTCGCTAGTATGTGTAACGGAAGTACCGTCACCTGGTTAGTATCACTATATATACAGTATTGCGATATAATCGGATACCACCCAGATACATTGATTGTTCAGACTATCCATTCAACTTTCTGTTCGTTTCGGTCGCTCGTATGTGAAACGGGAATACCGTCACCTAGTGTGTTTAACTATATACACAGCATAACATCATAATCGAATACAACCCAGATACTATCCATTCAACCTTCTGTTCGAGTCGGTTGCTCGTATGTATAACGGAAGAACAGTAACCTGGTGAGTATTTCTATATAAACATCACCACGATATAATAGAATACAACTCAGTTACAATTATCGTTTCGTCTACCCATTTAACCTTCTGTTCGATTCAGTCGCTAGTATGTGTAACGGAAGTACCGTCACCTGGTATGTATCACTATATATACAGTATTGCGATATAATCGGATACCACCCTGATACATTGATTGTTCAGACTATTCAACTTTCTGTTCGTTTCGGTCGCTCGTATGTAAAACAAGAAAACCGTCACCTAGTGTGTATAACTATATACACAGCATAACATCATAATCGAATACAACCCATATACTATCCATTCAACCTTCTGTTCAATTCAGTCGCTCGTATGTATAACGGAAGAACAGTTAGATAGATAGATAGATAGATAGATAGATATCATTGATTTTGCCAAAGATTACAGTTTAGTAATATAGCAATAGTCAAATATACACAAAAAGATGTATACATACATATATAAACGAATACTAACACATATAGATTTAAAAAATAATAAATATATCACAAACTAAGTATATAAATACTGGGTAATATTAAAGACAAATTGACAAATTATTCAAAGTACTCAGACAGATGGTAGAAGCACTTATCTATCAAAAATTCCTTGAGAGTTTTCCTGAATTCCGTAAATCTGACAATATTTTTAATCGTTTCAGGTAACTTATTAAAAATACGCAACCCCATGTATTCGGGTGAGTTATAGCTTAAACCCATTTTTGCAAATGGCATACTAAAATCATTTTTATTTCTGGTATTCATTGGATGCATATCTTTATTCAGTTTGAAGCTATTTTTATTTTTAAAAATGTGTATAGACGATTCTAAAATATATAATGAAGTGAGCGTTAATACCCTAAACTCTGTAAAAATGTTTCTACAAGAATGATTATATTTCACTCCAGCAATACATCGGATGATGCGCTTTTGTGAAATAAACACATTTGCTGCTAGAGTGGAGTTACCCCAAAGACAAATACCAAATCTAATGCGGGATTCTACTTGTGCATAATATAAATTCATCATTTGTCCTCTAGTTAGAACACATTTAACATTTTTGAAAAGGTAATGGATTGAATTAAGTATTGAAATCAATGTTTCACAATGTGGTTTCCAAGTGAGAGTTGGATCTATCTTCATCCCCAAAAAACTGATCGCCTCTACACTGTCTCGTACCATACAGTTGTTAATAGATATATTCAGTGGATCACATACTTTTTGTCGGTTATGAAATGTCGCTAATTGAGTTTTTTCGGCATTGAAAAATAATTGATGTTCATCAAACCACTCACGTGTATTTTCTAATAGATTTGTAATATCTGTTCCAATATTTATCGCTAACGGATTTGAGATAATTAACGATAAATCATCTGCATACATTGTGAAAAACTGATTTTTCAGAAATAAATCAAGGCTATTTACATATAGCAAAAATAGGCAAGGTCCCAGCACAGTACCTTGTGGAACACCAGATTCCACAGAAGAGAAGTCTGAGTTATATTTTTTAATTTCAGTCAGATCTGTATATTGTATTTGGACGAATTGTTTTCTATACTTCAAAAAAGATGATATCCAGCTTAAAGGTTGTCCTCTTATTCCAGAGTCATACAGCTTCGATAGCAAAGTATCATGATTGACACAGTCGAATGCCCTGCTGAGATCACAGAAGATCCCAACAGGACACTCGGCGGCCTCAATACATTTGATAGTCTGACTATAAAAGGAGTGAATTGCGGTATCAATAGATTTTCCTGCACGAAACCCATGTTGTTTTTCTGTTAATATTTTAAATTTCTCTAAGAAATCATCAAGACGTGATAAAAAAGCATATTCAAAAATTTTGGAAACTGAGAGAGGGACCGTTACTGGTCTATAGTTTTCAAGTAATAATCGATCCTTTTTTTTAAATATTGGAATAATCTTACCCACTTTCAAACAGGTTGGAAACGTACCTGAAGTGAATGATAAATTCACCAGGTGAGTAAGTGGCTTTTTTACAAAAGGTATTATTTTTTTCACTAAAAACATAGGTATATCATCAGAGCCTGATGAACTTTTATTTTTCAATTTAGTTTTGAGAAGTATTTCCAATTCATCTTCTCCATAAGGGGTTAAGTAAAATGAATCATATCGGATGACTCTACAATCTAATACCTGAGTTTTATTTTTGTTGGTCAAATTTTTAATTATTTTTTTCGGAGCATCTGTAAAAAAACCGTTGAAAGATGAGGCAACCAAGTGGGGATCACGTATTTCTTGATCCTCTACTCTTATTTCTAGGTTTACGTGTTTTTTATTTTTATTTGATATTTCATCTATCACTTTCCAAGCAGTTCTAGATGGATTGCTAGAATTGAATATTTTATTTTGGTAATATTCTTTTTTAACCTTGGATATCAAATCAGTGTGTTTTCTTTTTGATTCTCGATAAGCTGGTTCAAGAACAGGAAATCTTTTACATAAAAAGCTCAGGTCTTTAAGATTAGTGCTTGATCTTATGACCTCATCATTTACCCATTTCTTATTAGGTGTACGTTTACTGTAATATTTCCTTTCAGGAAAGTGAAGATTGAAATAATACAGAATAATTGAATAGAAATACTCAAAAGCTGAATTCAAGTCTTCGATACAATATAGAGGCTCCCAGTCCTCCTCAACCAAAACCCTTTCAAATCGCTCAACATTAACTGCATTGAAACTTCTACGATACTTAGATTTGCTACTCACAAAGCTATTTTCATCTAATTCCAAATAAACAGAACGATGATCAGCTATACAATTATCCAAAACACAACACAGACCTTCATTACTGAAATTGATAAAAATGTGGTCAATCATTGTACAAGTGTACTGTGTCACTCTAGTTGGCCATCCTACTAAAGGCGTTAGGTTGAAGCTCTTCAGTATTCTACATAATTTCTTATAGTCATCATTCTTATATGAATCTAAATTGAAATCCCCACATGATAAAATTCTCGTTTTTGGTTTGAATAACAAATTCAAAACCTCCGTCAGTTCATCAAAAAATGTTGAGACATTTCCAGATGGTGACCTGTATACATTCAAAAAAACTGTTTTGGTATTATTTGTTTTCATCGATATAATACAGTATTCGAAATCTTGTTCTATGGCAGAGATGTTAACTGTCTCCTTTTTCGCATTCATTTCATCTTTTACCCAGATACCTAGTCCTCCACATTTTTTAGTCTGCCTACAATAATAGTTTATTAATTTGTAACCTTCTATATGACAAAAGTTCACTTCCTCTTCTTTCAAACCCGTTTCAACTATGCATAAAATATCTAAAGAAGGGTATTTATTGATATCATCATATAAAAGGTTAATTTTAGATATATTAAGGCTACCCACATTCACCAAGAGCAGACTGGGTTTGAAGATAGAGTTTGATGAGTTTCTCGATCTTTCATCCTTTGGTTTCTTGTCTTGCTGAAGTCTAAAAAACGGGAAATACAGGACCCATATGGCCACAATTTCGGGTTCATCGATTTTTCAAAATTTTCTTCTAGAATTCTAACTTTGAACGACTTGTACGAATCAGGATGTTTAGAGTTCAGCGATTCACATTCAGCTTCTGGGAAATTTTTTATCACTGAATCAGTGAAAGATTCAATAGATGTATCTTTATCCACCCTGTAGACATGTAATTCAACCTGTTTTGGTACACCTTTTACAGTATCTTCTCGATTGTTTCCAACTATTCTCCTTCTATTACTATGTTTCTTGTTCCTCACCTCTGTCCACGTATTCGATTCATTTGATGCTAAATTATCCATCGGAGGCGATCTATCCAGCGATGCTAAGTTGATAACATCTTGGCATTTCCTTTCCGTTTCGATTTTTAATATTTCGTTGGACAGCTGTCCAGTTGTAATTTTATTTCTTGTATTCATCTTTGGTATTTCTTCATTCCGATGATTACCTGAGTTTTTACTGACGCTGGGTGCATGTGTCGATACACTTCTTATCGAATTGTTATCTTCAATTTTTTTGCAATCAATAGTTTGCTTGGTATTGTCGATGTTTTTTCCGGAATATGTCAAAGAATTGATTTTATTCAATAATTCAATTTGAGTATTGAGAATTCGGATTTTATCTTTCAATTCAAAAATCAAATTGTCTTTTTGTTTAACTACATAAATAAACATTTTTGGATTGAACTTGCCAGTGTTGGCCATATCTTCCATGGCATCATGGAAATCATCCTCGGGTATATCACATTGCTCGCACTTGAATTCGGTCATATCTGCATTTTCTTCAACACTAGCACATTTAAGATGTAGGGTTGACTGACACAGACAACATTTCACACCTTTAGCTACTTTCCTATTGCATTTCAGACACTCTAGATTAATATTCTGAGAGAGCTCTGAAAGTACGCTCCAACCACTAGCCATCTCGTTCTCGTTACCTGGTGAGTATAACTATATAAACTTAATCGAATACAACCCAGATACGATGATTGTTCAATCTATACTGAATTCAACCTTCTGCTCGATTCGGTCGCTTGTATGTAAAACGGAAGAACAGTTACCTGGTGAGTATTGCTATATAAACATCATCACGATATCATCGAATACAACTCAGATACAATTATCGTTTCGTCTAACCATTTAACCTTCTGTTCGATTCAGTCGCTAGTATGTGTAACGAAAGAACAGTTACCTGGTGAGTATAACTATATAAACATTATCGAATACAACCCAGATACGATGATTGTTCAATCTATCTATTCAACCTCCTGCTCGATTCGGTCGCTTGTATGTAAAACGGAAGAACAGTTACCTGGTGAGTATTGCTATATAAACATCATCACGATATCATCGAATACAACTCAGATACAATTATCGTTTTGTCTAACCATTTAACCTTCTGTTCGAATCAGTCGCTAGTATGTGTAACGGAAGTACCGTCACCTGGTTAGTATAACTATATATACAGTATTGCGATGTAATCGGATACCACCCACATACATTGATTGTTCAGACTATCCATTCAACTTTCTGTTCGTTTCGGTCGCTCGTATGTGAAACGGGAATACCGTCACCTAGTGTGTATAACTATATACACAGCATAACATCATAATCGAATACAACCCATATACTATCCATTCAACCTTCTGTTCGATTCGGTTGCTCGTATGTATAACGGAAGAACAGTAACCTGGTGAGTATTTCTATATAAACATCACCACGATATAATAGAATACAACTCAGTTTCAATTCCCATTCAGCAGAGGTACGTCATAACTCGTCGAATCGACGTGGAAAATAGGTGTCGATTGGTCGTCGTCAAGATTCGACCAATAATTGACGTCATTATGACGTGTCTCAAAAACGTAACTGATAGACGTAATTTAACGTGATTAAGACGTGACTTCAGTACCAACCATTTGAATCTCGAAAAAAAATTATACCCATCAAAAGTAAAAATAAGGAATCTTCTATTACCGCTCACCGGAATAAAATACCAGACACTTTAATTCACACAAATAAATATCTACTGTTATGGTGAAATTCATACAAAATGTCTACCTATACAATACTGAAAATAAGTACCTAGATTTTTTCAACTGATGTAGGATAATGAGGAAAGATCTAGAATAATTTATGTCAGCGGAGTGCGGACTATATCAGCACAGACTTGCCATCAGTATTGTATTCATATTTCGAATTACGCGCGTCATGGCAAGGCATGTTTTTCTATTGGTCAATCCGTTCTCAGTTCTCACATTGGTTGTCACACAACACAAGGACCACATGATCACACATGACCAATGACCATAGATCACATGCAAATCACATGATACACATGACCACAAGATGGCCGGTCAACTCAACGTCGCGTACGGCGTGTTAACTTATTACTCGTGTTTGAGATGCTTCTTACAAGACTCCCGCCATTGGGTCGTACTTTGTGTCGTGAGCGTGAGTTTTGAATTTGTGTGAGACGGATAATTTCTCTGACTCAACCAAGGATGTTTGTGGGAATACAATTTACCGATAACGACGGTGGTGGAATTGCACTGGTTCACAGCAAGTGGCTGACGCCTCGTAAGACCGAAGTTTGGTGGCCGCCATTCAAGCAACAAGAATACTTTAATAGGTCAATAAAAAAAGGAGAATCTCCAAACGATACTTGGAGGTTGTATGGGGTAGTAAAATCGTTTTTTGAAGAAGGTAATATAAAAATTTCGTAACTTTTAGGTTCCAATATTAACTTGAGATTGAGGTTAGATTGGAAATTTTTCATCTTGATTACTTCCCATCATGGTTTGCATAGTTTGAATGATATCTATGTGATATTTTTATCACAACACCATCATATTATCATAATATGATAGTGTTGTGATAAAAATATCACTAAAATAATTTGACGATGAATTTTTTGTTCTTCAAAGTTGAACTGATAGAGTATGAACATCCACAATAAGTGGCCTTCTTCAATCATCATTGTTTCAATTTAAGGAGATTACAGCAAGGCTCTGCAGAAGATTAAAAAGGCTGAAGTGACTTCTGACTTTCCAAGTGGTGATGAGGAACCTCTGCCTACAAAAAGAAAAATAATACCATCCAAAAGATTATTTTCCAGTAGTGATGAGGAAGAAGGTGGAACAGGAGTAGGGCATCCTCTTCCCCCTAGAGTCAAAGCTTTGTCACCACTTTTAAAAAGAAAAAAAATCACAGCAAATTACAATGGTAAGATATTCTTCTTTTGGCTCAAACAAATCATAGGAATAAATCATTCATTAATTCATTTATTACCCATTCATTGAGTATAAATAGAAAATAGGTATATGATATACAATCTATCTAATTTGCTTGATTTCAATTCAATTTCCAGGTAGTTGTAGCCAGCCACAAGAACATAATAAGGAATTAGACTCACAAAGATGTTCAGTTTCTTCTCAAGGACTGGAGCAAAACTCCCAAAACTTCTCTATAAACATTTTGGTAAGTAGTTTTGGATTATCATTTATCAATAAGCTGAAAATGTTCATTGGAAAAGTGATATATAAATATTTACAAATTGTCAAATTGGGGTAACAAGATTGTTCTTTTTTCATCTTCCAGAGATCTCAAAGGAAACCTGATGAAGAAGTTGAATATGTAGCCCACAATAAAGAAAATGGTGAGTATCAGAATATTACCAACAAAAAATAATATATTTATATAAATTATCTATTATAAAAAATTTATTTTTTCATTTGATTTCAAATTACACATCACAATATGAACATGGTGCTTCCTAATACTTGCATATTTTTTGTGAATTGAAATGGGTTTCTGTTTTTTGAATCAATTTTATGAATATTTCTATTCAAAATATTTTTATTTTCAGTATCTCCATCATATCCAAATGAACTATTGAAAACAGTAAAATGTTGTTTTCAATAATTTTTATATATTATATTGAACTGCTGAAGTGATATAATAATATTTTTTATTTTCAAGATGTAAATAAGAAGATCCTTACCCTCCTAGTCCAAATAAGAAAACAGAACTCTGATATATTACATCTACTTCAGCAGAAAAAGTCTGCTACAGGTTTACACTTAGAGTTACCTGAAGATGTTCCTGTGCAATTACCTGTGGACAATTTCAGAGATCTAAGGACCTTAGAAGATTATCTTACTGAAGAAAGAATTTCATCTATGGTATGAACACATTTTTTCTTTCATTATATTCTATTATGAACATGAATTTCTTATAGGCTTCATATTATGCTACCATGGGAGGTCGAGACATTACATGTAAAATCAACACTATTTTGAAAAACCTGATTACCAATAAATTAGCTTCAGAATACAGCTTCTTGGGCTCAAGAAATGAAAAGAGGTCATTCCAAAAATTGAAACTACGAAAGATTGTGTTGAGTAAGTAAGTTTACATTTATTGATAGTTCAGATTTATCCTTGTGCATGGTGGAGAATGTCATATGGAAATCTTCTCTGTTTTTGCTCTGCTTTTTCACATTTTTCATTGGATGAAGAGAAATAATATCCAGGCATGAATCACTTCTAGCAACATCTGAATTGTAGAAATAATGCTTGACTAATTTTGTTGGGTTAGGTGGATTGAATGAAATAAAGAACTGAATAGAAGAAAGTATACTAGGTGTGGATTTATGATTGGTTGTTGATGCTGCACACTTGATTGAATTCAGTTAAATGTAGAGTAATATTTTGAACAACAATTCTCAGTTCATAAATCATCTCATTCATTTCATTTCTATGAGTCCATATTTTTTTTATAATTTTGTACTACTGAACATATATTTTAGGTGCTGTATTGTCCACTTGCAGTTCTACTACAGAACACCAAATCGATGATAGGATCAAGGTTTGGCTAAAACATGCCCCCAAAAGGTTGTCCAAGCAAAAATAATATCTTATATTGATATTGAAAAATAGGTAAATAGCTTATATTGATAGGACATATTTCATGTACAATATCCACCAATAAATATTTCAATCATGCCAAAACATAAATTCAAAACATGTGTTTCAAAGAGACAATTGTATAGGCGTGTGGCAACAGAGGTACAACAAATTCTTAGTGATGTAACTATCAACCAGGGTAATATTCCTGATTTAGCTTCAATGTCATCTTCTGAAGAAGAGGAAAATGAAATCGCAATTTCTACTGAAGAACATAATGTGCAAAGGAATGTTAACTTCAGTGAAAATGAAATCTCTCTGGATATAGATGATGAAGATGACTTTTACATTAATTCTCAGTATGATCATCTACATGCAGAAAATAACAATCCTGAACAGCCGCAAAATAACGAAAATGTAATTGAAGATTTGCCTTCTCAGTTAAGAATTTGGGCTACTTCAGAAAGAATAACACATTCTGCAATTAAAAGTCTATTACACATTTTGAAACCATACCACCCTGAACTTCCTCTAGATAGTCGAACTTTATTACATACTCCTCTCAATTTCAAAACCATTAAAACACTTGATTCAGGTAATTACATCCACCTAGGTTTAGAACGTGCTTTGAAAATATTTCTTGAAAAAAATGATATACTTGAAGATACTATAAATGTGAGCTTTAATGTCGATGGAATTCCTTTGTACAATAGTTCAATCATGCAAGCATGGCCTTTACTTGGTCTCATAAAAAATATCGAAAATGAACGTCCATTTGCTGTTGGGATATTTTGTGGGAAATCAAAACCTACACCTTTGACACTATATTTTGAGGAGTTCATCAATGAGTGTAATAAACTCACAGAAGGTTTTTTATTCAATGGTAAAAAGTATTTTTTTAAAATTCATAGTTTCGTTTGTGATGCTCCTGCGAAAGCATTCATAAAATGTATAAAATCCCCAGGAGGATATTCTTGTTGTGATAAATGCTTTGAGTATGGTGACTATGTTAATGGTAGAGTAGTTTTGAAAGATTTGGATGCTAGAAAACGAACAGACAATTCATTTAGAGCTGAAGAAGACAAAGATCATCATGTTGGAACTTCACCTTTGATTTCTTTGAATATTGATATGATAAATGATTTTCCAATCGATTACATGCACAATGTTTGCCTTGGTGTAATGCGTAAACTCTTGAATTATTGGGTTGGAGGAAGTTTAAATGTTAGACTACCTAGTAGGTTGATTACTTTGATATCTAATAATTTATTGAGTACAAAGGAATATATACCAACAGAGATTAATCGCAAACCCAGAACATTAACCGAATTACCACGATTCAAGGCCACGGAGTTCAGAACTTTTTTACTCTACACTGGAATTGTGGTGTTGAAGGATATTGTTGATGCAGGAATTTATAATCATTTTCTATTGCTTCATAGTGCCATTGCTACTCTGATGCTCACTAATGCTACCTCATACTATAAAGAAAATAATTGTGAGTTGGCTTCTAGGATTATAGTAACATTTATAGAACATGGTAAACGTTTATATGGTCCAGAATTCTTGATATATAATGTTCACGTTCTGAGTCATTTGACTGAAGATGTTTTACGTTTTGGATCACTAGACACATTTTCAGCTTTTCCCTTTGAGAACTTTTTAGGTCAATTAAAAGGTTTGATCAAATCTACTACAAAGCCACTGCAACAAATTTGTCGAAGAATTTATGAATTGGACCATGCATCTCTGAATTCTAAAAATAAAAAAAGTGATATAGAATTGAGAGTAGAGCACAATGATGGTCCCTGCCTATCGAATGGATTCCAAAAACAATATAAAAAAATATCATTAGGTGGTTATATTTTAAGTACTCATTCATATTCGAAAGCAGACGCCTTCTGCTTCACCGAAGACTGTGTTATCCAAATAGAAAATATATTAACGAATAATAATCAACAAGAAATTAAAGTTATTGGGAGGCCCTTCACTTCTTTATCTTCATTTTATGATTATCCTTTTGATTCAAGACATTTGAACATATACATGGTTTCGTGTTTATCTGAAGAGATAAAAATGTGGTCTCTGTCGGATATAAAAGGAAAGTGCTTAATTTTGCCTTGTAAACAAAATTTTGTATCAGTTCCTCTATTTCACACATGCCAAAGATAACAAAATGATATATTTATATATATTGGTGGACGTTTCAAGATATATATATTTACCGATGTATTGTTTGAAATAAGTTTTCAATAAAAGTAGAAAATAGTTTAATTTTTACAAGATTACAGTGTTGATATTTTTGTATAAAATAAAGGATTTTAACAAACATTGAAACTAGATTATTCAAACTGTTCATAACTGAAGACTATATAAAATAAACAGAATATAACCTGTAATAATTTAAATTTAATGAAAAAGTACTTGGTGAGTATTCGACGTCTAGACGACGTCGCTAAATGACGTCATTTAGCTGTGACATATTGACGTCACATTTACGTCTCTTTCACGTCGATAATTTGGTCATTTCGTCGTACTTGGCGACGCGGATATGACGTGAAAATGACGTGTGCATGCCAGCTGGGTTATCGTTTCGTCTAACCATTTAACCTTCTGTTCGATTCAGTCGCTAGTATGTGTAACGGAAGAACAGTTACCTATATAAACATAATCGAATACAACCCAGATACGATGATTGTTCAATCTATCCATTTGACCTTCTGCTCGATTCGGTCGCTTGTATGTGAAAAAGAAAGAACAGTTACCTGGTGAGTATTTCTATATAAACATCACCACGATATAATCGAATACAACTCAGTTTCAATTATCGTTTCGTCTAACCATTTAATCTTCTGTTCGATTCAGTCGCTAGTATGTGTAACGGAAGAACCGTCACCTGGTTAGTATCACTATATATACAGTATTGCGATATAATCGGATACCACCCAGATACATTGATTGTTCGGACTATCCATTCAACTTTCTGTTCGTTTCGGTCGCTCGTATGTGAAACGGGAATACCGTCACCTAGTGTGTATAACTATATACACAGCATAACATCATAATCGAATACAACCCATAAACTATCCATTCAACCTTCTGTTCGATTCGGTTGCTCGTATGTATAACGGAAGAACAGTAACCTGGTGAGTATTTCTATATAAACATCACCACGATATAAAAGAATACAACTCAGTTACAATTATCGTTTCGTCTAACCATTTAACCTTCTGTTCGATTCAGTCGCTAGTATGTGTAACGGAAGAACCGTCACCTGGTATGTATCACTATATATACAGTATTGCGATATAATCGGATACCACCCTGATACATTGATTGTTCAGACTATCCATTCAACTTTCTGTTCGTTTCGGTCGCTCGTATGTAAAACAAGAATACCGTCACCTAGTGTGTATAACTATATACAAAGCATAACATCATAATCGAATACAACCCATATACTATCCATTCAACCTTCTGTTCAATTCAGTCGCTCGTATGTATAACGGAAGAACAGTTACCTGGTGAGTATAACTATATAAACATAATCGAATACAACCCAGATACGATGATTGTTCAATCTATACTGAATTCAACCTTCTGCTAGATTCGGTCACTTGTATGTAAAACGGAAGAACAGTTACCTGGTGAGTATTGCTATATGAACATCATCACGATATCATCGAATACAACTCAGATACAATTATCGTTTCGTCTAACCATTTAACCTTCTGTTCGATTCAGTCGCTAGTATGTGTAACGGAAGAACAGTTACCTGGTGAGTATAACTATATTAACATAATCGAATACAACCCAGATACGATGATTGTTCAATCTATCCATTTGACCTTCTGCTCGATTCGGTCGCTTGTATGTGAAAACGAAAGAACAGTAACCTGGTGAGTATTTCTATTTAAACATCACCACGATATAATAGAATACAACTCAGTTACAATTATCGTTTCGTCTAATCATTCAACCTTCTGTTCGATTCAGTCGCTAGTATGTGTAACGGAAGTACCGTCACTTGGTTAGTATCACTATATATACAGTATTGCGATATAATCGGATACCACCCAGATACATTGATTGTTCAGACTATCCATTCAACTTTCTGTTCGTTTCGGTCGCTCGTATGTAAAACGGGAATACCGTCACCTAGTGTGTATAACTATATACACAGCATAACATCATAATCGAATACAACCCATATACTATCCATTCAACCTTCTGTTCGATTCGGTTGCTCGTATGTATAACGGAAGAACAGTAACCTGGTGAGTATTTCTATATAAACATCACCACGATATAATAGAATACAACTGAGTTACAATTATCGTTTCGTCTAACCATTTAACCTTCTGTTCGATTCAGTCGCTAGTATGTGTAACGGAAGTACCGTCACTTGGTATGTATCACTATATATACAGTATTGCGATATAATCGGATACCACCCTGATACATTGATTGTTCAGACTATCCATTCAACTTTCTGTTCGTTTCGGTCGCTCGTATGTAAAACAAGAATACCGTCACCTGGTGTGTATAACTATATACACAGCATAACATCATAATCGAATACAACCCATATACTATCCATTCAACCTTCTGTTCAATTCAGTCGCTCGTATGTATAACGGAAGAACAGTTACCTGGTGAGTATAACTATATAAACATAATCGAATACAACCCAGATACGATGATTGTTCAATCTATACTGAATTCAACCTTCTGCTCGATTCGGTCGCTTCTATGTAAAACGGAAGAACAGTTACCTGGTGAGTATTGCTATATAAACATCATCACGATATCATCGAATACAACTCAGATACAATTATCGTTTCGTCTAACCATTTAACCTTCTGTTCGATTCAGTCGCTAGTATGTGTAACGGAAGAACAGTTACCTGGTGAGTATAACTATATAAACATAATCGAATACAACCCAGATACGATGATTGTTAAATCTATCCATTTGACCTTCTGCTCGATTCGGTCGCTTGTATGTGAAAACGAAAGAGCAGTAACCTGGTGAGTATTTCTATATAAACATCACCACGATATGATAGAATACAACTCAGTTACAATTATCGTTTCGTCTAACCATTTAACCTTCTGTTCGATTCAGTCGCTAGTATGTGTAACGGAAGTACCGTCACCTGGTTAGTATCACTATATATACAGTATTGCGATATAATCGGATACCACCCAGATACATTGATTGTTCAGACTATCCATTCAACTTTCTGTTCGTTTCGGTCGCTCGTATGTGAAACGGAGATACCGTCACCTAGTGTGTTTAACTATATACACAGCATAACATCATAATCGAATACAACCCAGATACTATCCATTCAACCTTCTGTTCGATTCGGATGCTCGTATGTATAACAGAAGAACAGTAACCTGGTGAGTATTTCTATATAAACATCACCACGATATAATAGAATACATCTCAGTTACAATTATCGTTTCGTCTAACCATTTAACCTTCTGTTCGATTCAGTCGCTAGTATGTGTAACGGAAGAACAGTTACCTGGTGAGTATAACTATATAAACATTATCGAATACAACCCAGATACGATGATTGTTCAATCTATCTATTCAACCTCCTGCTCGATTCGGTCGCTTGTATGTAAAACGGAAGAACAGTTACCTGGTGAGTATTGCTATATAAACATCACCACGATATAATCGAATACAACTCAGTTTCAATTATCGTTTCGTCTAACCATTTAACCTTCTGTTCGATTCAGTCGCTAGTATGTGTGACGGAAGTACCGTCACCTGGTTAGTATCACTATATATACAGTATTGCGATATAATCGGATACCACCCAGATACATTGATTGTTCAGACTATCCATTCAACTTTCTGTTCGTTTCGGTCGCTCGTATGTGAAACGGAAATACCGTCACCTAGTGTGTATAACTTTATACACAGCATAACATCAAAATCGAATACAACCCATATACTATCCATTCAACCTTCTGTTCGATTCGGTTGCTCGTATGTATAACGGAAGAACAGTAACCTGGTTAGTATTTCTATTTAAACATCACCACGATATAAAAGAATACAACTCAGTTTCAATTATCGTTTCGTCTAACCTTTTAACCTTCTGTTCGATTCAGTCGCTAGTATGTGTAACGGAAGAACAGTTACCTGGTGAGTATAACTATATCAACATAATCGAATACAACCCAGATACGATGATTGTTCAATCTATCCATTTGACCTTCTGCTCGATTCGGTCGCTTGTATGTGAAAACGAAAGAACAGTTACCTGGTGAGTATTTCTATATAAACATCACCACGATATAATCGAATACAACTCAGTTTCAATTATCGTTTCGTCTAACCATTTAACCTTCTGTTCGATTCAGTCGCTAGTATGTGTAACGGAAGTACCGTCACCTGGTTAGTATCACTATATATAAAGTATTGCGATATAATCGGATACCACCCAGATACATTGATTGTTCAGACTATCCATTCAACTTTCTGTTCGTTTCGGTCGCTCGTATGTGTAACGGAAGAACAGTTACCTGGTGAGTATTGCTATATAAACATCATCACGTTATCATCAAGTACAACTCAGATACAATTATCGTTTCGTCTAACCATTTAATCTTCTGTTCGATTCAGTCGCTAGTATGTGTAACGGAAGAACCGTCACCTGGTTAGTATCACTATATATACAGTATTGCGATATAATCGGATACCACCCAGATACATTGATTGTTCAGACTATCCATTCAACTTTCTGTTCGTTTCGGTCGCTCGTATGTGAAACGGGAATACCGTCACCTAGTGTGTTTAACTATATACACAGCATAACATCATAATCGAATACAACCCAGATACTATCCATTCAACCTTCTGTTCGATTCGGTTGCTCGTATGTATAACGAAAGAACAGTAACCTGGTGAGTATTTCTATATAAACATCACCACGATATAATAGAATACAACTCAGTTTCAATTATCGTTTCGTCTAACCATTTAACCTTCTGTTCGATTCAGTCGCTAGTATGTGTAACGGAAGAACAGTTACCTGGTGAGTATAACTATATAAACATTATCGAATACAACCCAGATACGATGATTGTTCAATCTATCTATTCAACCTCCTGCTCGATTCGGTCGCTTGTATGTAAAACGGAAGAACAGTTACCTGGTGAGTATTGCTATATAAACATCACCACGAAATAATCGAATACAACTCAGTTTCAATTATCGTTTCGTCTAACCATTTAACCTTCTGTTCGATTCAGTCGCTAGTATGTGTAACGGAAGTACCGTCACCTGGTTAGTATCACTATATATACAGTATTGCGATATGATCGGATACCACCCAGATACATTGATTGTTCAGACTATCCATTCAACTTTCTGTTCGTTTTGAGCGCTCGTATGTATAACGGAAGAACAGTTACCTGGTGAGTATAACTATATAAACATAATCGAATACAACCCAGATACGATGATTGTTCAATCTATCCATTTAACCTTCTGCTCGATTCGGTCGCTTGTATTTGAAAACGAAAGAACAGTTACCTGGTGAGTATTACTATAAAAACATAATCGAAAACAACCCAGATACGATGATTGTTCAATCTATCCATTCAACCTTCTGTTCGATTGGGTCGCTCGTATGTATAACGCAAGAACAGTCACCTGGTGAGTATTACTATATAAACATCACCACGATATAATCGAATACAACTCAGTTACAATTATCGTTCCGTCTATCCATCCAACCTAATTTTTGATTCGGACGCTCGTTTGTGTAACGAAAGAACCGTTACATGATAGGTGTAACTGAATATACAGCATAACGATATATTCGGATACAACCCAGATACAATGATTGTTCAATCTATCCATTCAACCTTATGTTCGATTCAGTCGCTCGTATGTATAACGAAAGATCAGTTACCTGGTGAGTATAACTATATAAACATAATCGAATACAACCCAGATACGATGATTGTTCAATCTATCCATTTGACCTTCTGCTCGATTCGGTCGCTTGTATGTGAAAACGAAAGAACAGTTACCTGGTGAGTATTTCTATATAAACATCACCACGATATAATCGAATACAACTCAGTTTCAATTATCGTTTCGTCTAACCATTTAACCTTCTGTTCGATTCAGTCGCTAGTATGTGTAACGGAAGAACAGTTACCTGGTGAGTATTTCTATATAAACATCACCACGATATAATAGAATACAACTCAGTTACAATTATCGTTTCAGTAGTGCACCTACACCGGTATCATGACAAGATGGCCGCCATAAAGGCGGGAAATTCAAATTTTGCTGACGTCATCAAAGATGACCGCCATGGGACAGCTGTCAATTGTCATGTCATCTGTCATGTCAAATGTCATCTGTCATCTGTCAACTGTCATGTGTCAACTGTCATATGTCTACTGTCAAGTGTTCCATGCCGCTGTATCAACTGTCAAGTGTCCCATAGACTACCCGACCAATCAGAAGCCGTCATAGCCCCACCCACTTTTTTGGCGCGAAATTCAAGTTATTTTCGAGGTTATGTATTCTGCTTGCAACATGGGATAGGATATCGGCCCCTTTGCCCTCCTTCAAGTGCCCCCTTGGCCCCCTCAGGTCTTCGCTGTACCCCCTTGGCCCCCCTCAGGACTTCGCTGTATCCCCTTAGGTTTTCGCTATACCCCCCTGACCCCCCCCCTCCATAAGACTGCGCCCCCTTAGCGCTCCGCATCCGGAAACATCTCATGACGTCATATTTTATTTAAAAAAATCCTTCTATCGGCGGGATTTGAACTCCAGACCACCGGATTACGTGTACGATGCGTTCCCACAGAGCTACGACCACTATATAATTTAATTGCAGTCAATGTCGATGCAACGTTATCGCACAGAGTGACGTAGTCGAGCAGATCCGTCTCAAAGATAAGAGAACGTAGCAACCTCGGCAAGCGGGGAGCAGGGAAACGAACAATGGCTTATTCATTCATTAAATATCAGTGTATTGATAGACATAATCGCATTCAAGGACAGGTTCGCTGCATTCCAATGATGACTCAACATGCAGATCCATGGAGCAGGAAAAGGAACAATGGCTTATTCATTCATCAAACATTAGTGTATTAATAGACATAATCGCATTCAAGGTCAGGTTCGCTGGATTCCATTGATGATTCAACATGATACAATATTTCGCAAGACGTTACAAAGATAAGAGACGACAAAGCGACTGACACTGTTGCCAGACGTTTGAAAAAATAAGGCATTGATGCCAGACTTTCAAAAATATCTGAAAATATACCATAATGCACCTACAGCTTACCCAAGTGGAATCCGAACCATAGATGGATAACGTCTGAAGTATTACAGGGTGTGGCTGCCTGAAGTTAGGCGTCTGATATCTGACGTATGACGTCATCGTTTCAAAATGGCTGCTAATATCGAAAGGTCACCAACTGTTTAGTTATTTCCATCTGAACCACAACGTGTGATTATTCAAAATTGATGGATAACGTTTGACGTATTACAGGGTGTCAACCTGAAGTCAGGCGTCTGACATCTGACGTATGACGTCAACATTTCAAAATGGCCGCTGAAATCGGGAGATCACTAACTGTTTAGTAATTTCCGTATTATAAAGGTAATATACATACAGCTTACACAAGTAGAATCGGAATCACCACGTCTGAATACTCAAAATTGATGAATAAAGTTTGACGTATGACAAGGTGTGGCTGCCTGAAGTTATTTATTATTTAGTAATTTTCATATTATATATACCTACAGCTCACACAAGTAGAATCCGAACCACAGCATTGATATCGACGCAACAGAATTCATGAACTCGTTAATATAAAGATGTCAATGACAAAATGATTGATTTTCTCTACGAATTATCAAAAAATATTCACTTCCGGTTTATTAAAAAGCGACATAGAGAAAAACTAATGTTTTATTCGTGATCCCCATGACGTGTAAACTTCAAAAACATCAACTTCCGGTTTCACTTCCGGTTTCCATTTTTCCACTTAACATAGTCATGTGGGTACTCTGAGAGAAGGATGTTTCACGGACATTCCAAATATATCATTTTACCTATGTACAAAGTCTCAAGGTTAAAGAGATATCAATCAAAATAAATCGAAATGATGAAAAAATCTATGTAAACAATTCACAAACTCTTCGTGTAATGATTTTCTGGTCGATCCAGCTTTTCGACGAGTTATCAAAAAATATCCACTTCCGGTTCATCAAAAATCGATATAGAGAAAAACTAATGTTTTATTCGTGATCCCCATGACGTGTAGACTTCAAAAACATCAACTTCCGGTTTTACTTCCGGTTTCTATTTCTCCACTTAACATAGTCATGTGGGTACTCTGAGAGAAGGATTTTTCACGGACATTCCAAATATATCATTTTACCTATGTACAAAGTCTCAAGGATAAAGAGATATCAATCAAAATAAATCGAAATAATGAAAAAAATGTATGTAAACAATTCATAATCTCTTCGTGTAATGATTTCCTGGCCGATCCAGCTTCTCGACAAATTATCACAAAATATCCACTTCCGGTTCATTAAAAAGCTATATAGAGAAAAACTGATGGAATATTCGTGACCCCCATGACGTGTAGACTTCAAAAACAACAACTTCCGGTTTCACTTCCGGTTTCCATTTTGTTAGTAAACAGGGTCATGTGGGTACTCATGTTTATATAGTAATACTCACCAGGTGACTGTTCTTTCGTTATAATCACGAGCAACCGAATCGAACAGAAGGTTGAATGGATAGTATCTGGGTTGTATTCGATTATGATGTTATGCTGTGTATATAGTTATACACATTAGGTGACGGTATTCCCGTTTTACATACGAGCGACCGAAACGAACAGAAAGTTGAATGGATAGACTGAACAATCAATGTATCTGGGTGGTATCCGATTATATCGCAATACTGTATATATAGTGATACTTACCAGGTGACGGTACTTCCGTTACACATACTAGCGACTGAATCGAACAGCAGGTTAAATGGTTAGACGAAACGATAATTGTATCTGAGTTGTATTCGATGATATCGTGATGATGTTTATATAGCAATACTCACCAGGTAACTGTTCTTCCGTTTTACATACAAGCGACCGAATCAAGCAGAAGGTAAAATTTAGTATCGATTGAACAATCATCGTATCTGGGTTGTATTCGATTATGTTTATATAGTTATACTCACCAGGTAACTGTTCTTTCGTTATACATACGAGCGAATGAATTGAACAGAAGGTTGAATGGATAGACTAAACAATAATCGTATCTGAAGTTGTATTCGATTATATCTTGATGATGTTCATATAATTATACTCACCAGGAAACTGTTCTCCAGTTATACATAAGAGCGACTGAACTGAACAAAAGTTTGAAAGGATAGACTGAACAATCATCGTATCTGGGTTGTATTTGATTATATCGTGATTATTATCATATATTATGTCTAACCAGGTGACAGTTCTCCCGTTATGCATACGAGCAACCAAATCGAACATGAGGTTGAATGGATAGATTGAACAATCATTGTATCTGGGTTGTCTCCGATTATATCGTTATGCTGTATATTTAGTTACACCTACCATGTAACGGTTCTTTCGTTACACATACGAGCGTCTGAATCGAACATAAGGTTGGATGGTTAAACGGAACGATAATTGTAACTGAGTTTTATTCGATTATATCGTGATGATGTTTATATAGCAATACTCACCAGGTGACTGTTCTTGCGTTATACATACGAGCGACCCAATCGAACAGAAGGTTGGATGGATAGACGGAATGATCATTGTATCTGAGTTGTATTCGATTATATCGTGATAACGTTCATATAAAAATACTCACCAGGTTGTTGTTCTTTCGTTATACATACGAGCAACCGAATCGAACAGAAGTTTGAATGGATAGTATCTGGGTTGTATTCGATTATGATGTTATGCTGTGTATATAGTTATACACATAAGGTGACGGTATTCCCGTTTTACATACGAGCGACCGAAACGAACAGAAAGTTGAATGGATAGACTGAACAATCAATGTATCTGGGTGGTATCCGATTATATCGCAATACTGTATATATAGTGATACTTACCAGGTGACGGTACTTCCGTTACACATACTAGCGACTGAATCGAACAGAAGGTTAAATGGTTAGACGAAACGATAATTGTATCTGAGTTGTATTCGATGATATCGTGATGATGTTTATATAGCAATACTCAACAGGTAACTGTTCTTCCGTTTTACATACAAGCTACCGATTCGAGCAGAAGGTTGAATTCAGTATAGATTGAACAATCATCGTATCTGGGTTGTATTCGATTATGTTCATATAGTTATACTCACCAGGTAACTGTTCTTTCGTTATACATACGAGCAACCGAATCGAACAGAAGGTTGAATGGATAGTATATGGGTTGTATTCGATTATGATGTTATGCTGTGTATATAGTTATACACACTAGGAGACGGTATTCCCGTTTCACATACGAGCGACTGAAACGAAAAGAAAGTTGAATGGATAGACTGAACAATCAATGTATCTGGGTGGTATCCGATTATATCGCAATACTGTATATATAGTGATACTTACCAGGTGACGATACTTCCGTTACACATACTAGCGACTGAATCGAACAGAATGTTGAATGGTTAGACGAAATGATAATTATATCTGAGATGTATCTGGTTGGTATCCGATTATATCGCAATAATGTATATATAGTGATACTTACCAGGTGACGGTACTTCCGTTACACATACTAGCGACTGAATCGAACAGGAGGTTAAATGTTTAGACGAAGCGATAATTGTAACTGAGTTGTATTCGATGATATCGTGGTAATGTTTATATAGTAATACTCACCAGGTGACTGTTCTTGCATAATACGTACGAGCGACCCAATCGAACAGAAGGTTGGATGGATAGTATCTGGGTTGTATTCGATTATGATGTTATGCTGTGTATATAGTTATACACATAAGGTGACGGTATTCCCGTTTCACATACGAGCGACCGAAACGAACAGAAAGTTGAATGGATAGACTAAACAATCAATGTATCTGGGTGGTATCCGATTATATCGCAATACTGTATATATAGTGATACTTACCAGGTGACGGTACTTCCGTTACACATACTAGCGACTGAATCGAACAGAAGGTTAAATGGTTGGACGAAACGATGATTGTATCTGAGTTGTATTCGATGATATCGTGATGATGTTTATATAGCAATACTCACTAGGTAACTGTTCTTTCGTTATACATACGAGCAACCGAATCGAACAGAAGGTTGAATGGATAGTATATGGGTTGTATTCGATTATGATGTTATGCTGTGTTTATAGTTATACACACTAGGAGACGGTATTCCCGTTTTACATACGAGCGACTGAAACGAAAAGAAAGTTGAATGGATAGACTGAACAATCAATGTATCTGGGTGGTATCCGATTATATCGCAATACTGTATATATAGTGATACTTACCAAATGACGATACTTCCGTTACACATACTAGCGACTGAATCGAACAGAATGTTGAATGGTTAGGCAAAACGATAATTGTATCTGAGTTGTATTCGATGATATCGTGATGATGTTTTTATAGCAATACTCAACAGGTAACTGTCCTTCCGTTTTACATACAAGCGACCGAATCGAGCAGAAGGTTGAATGGATAGATTGAACAATCATCATATCTGAGTTGTTTTCAAATATGTTTATATGGTTTTACTCACCAGGTACCTGTTCTTCCGTTATACATACGAGCAACCGAATCGAACATAAGGTTGAATGGATAGATTGAACAATCATCGTATCTGAGTTGTATTCGATTATGTTTATATAGTTATACTCACCAGGTAACTGTTCTTCCGTTATACATACGAGCGACTGAATTGAACAGAAGGTTGAATGGATAGACTAAACAATGATCGTATCTGGGGTTGTATTCGATTATATCGTGATGATGTTCATATAGTTATACTCACCAGGTAACTGTTCTCCAGTTATACATAAGAGCGACTGAACTGAACAAAAGTTTGAATGGATAGACTGAATAATCATCGTATCTGAGTTGTATTTGATTATATCGTGATTATTATCATATAGTATGTCTAACCAGGTGACAGTTCTTTCGTTATACATACGAGCAACCAAATCGAACATAAGGTTGAATGGATAGATTGAACAATCATTGTATCTGGGTTGTCTCCGATTATATCGTTATGCTGTATATTCAGTTACACCTACCATGTAACGGTTCTTTCGTTACACATACGAGCGTCTGAATCGAACATAAGGTTGGATGGTTAGACGGAACGATAATTGTGACTGAGTTGTATTCGATTATATCGTGGTTATGTTTATATAGTAATACTCACCAGGTGACTGTTCTTGCATTATACGTACGAGCGACCCAATCGAACAGGAGGTTGGATGGATAGACGGAATGATCATTGTATCTGAGTTGTATTCGATTATATCGTGATGAAGTTCATATAGAAATACTCTCCAGGTTACTGTTCTTTCATTATACATACGAGCAACCGAATCGAACAGGAGGTTGAATGGATAGTATCTGGGTTGTATTCGATTATGATGTTATGCTCTGTATATAGTTATACACACTAGGTGACGGTATTCCCGTTTTACATACGAGCGACCGAAATGAACAGAAAGTTGAATGGATAGACTGAACAATCAATGTATCTGGTTGGTATCCGATTATATCGCAATATTGTATATATAGTGATACTTACCAGGTGACGGTACTTCCGTTACACATACTAGCGACTGAATCGAACAGGAGGCTAAATGTTTAGACGAAGCGATAATTGTATCTGAGTTGTATTCGATGATATCGTGATGATGTTTAAATAGCAATACTCACCAGGTAACTGTTCTTCCGTTTCACATAAAAGCGACCGAATCGAGCAGAAGGTTGAATGGATAGATTGAAAATTCATCGTATCTGGGTTGTACTCGATTATGTTTATATAGTAATACTCACCAGGTGACTGTTCTTCCGTTATACATGAGAACGACTGAATTGAACAGAAGGTTGAATGGATAGACTAAACAATAATCGTATCTGGGGTTTTATTCGAGTATATCGTGATGATTATCATATAGTATGTCTAACCAGGTGACAGTTCTTCCGTTAAACATACGAGCAACCGAATCGAACATAAGGTTGGATGGATAGATTGAACAATCATTGTATCTGGGTTGTCTCCGATTATATCGTTATGCTGTATATTCAGTTACACCTACCATGTAACGGTTCTTCCTTTACACATACGAGCGTCTGAATCGAACATAAGGTTATATGGTTAAACGGAACGATAATTGTAACTGAGTTGTATTCGATTATATCGTGATGATGTTTATATAGCAATACTCACCAGGTGACTGTTCTTGCGTTATACATACGAGCGACCCAATCGAACAGAAGGTTGGATGGATAGACGCAATGATCATTGTATCTGAGTTGTATTCGATTATATCGTGATGAAGTTCATATAGAAATACTCTCCAGGTTACTGTTCTTTCGTTATACATACGAGCAACCGAATCGAACAGAAGGTTGAATGGATAGTATCTGGGTTGTATTCGATTATGATGTTATGCTGTGTATATAGTTATACACACTAGGTGACAGTATTCCCGTTTTACATACGAGCGACCGAAACGAACAGAAAAATGAATGGATAGACTGAACAATCAATGTATCTGGTTGGTATCCGATTATATCGCAATACTGTATATATAGGGATACTTACCAGGTGACGGTACTTCCGTTACATATACTAGCGACTGAATCGAACAGGAGGTTAAATGTTTAGACGAAGCGATAATTGTATCTGAGTTGTATTCGATGATATCGTGATGATGTTTATCACTCACCAGGTAACTTTTCTTCCGTTCCACATAAAAGCGACCGAATCGAGCAGAAGGTTAAATGGATAGATTGAAAATTCATCGTATCTGGGTTGTATTCGATTATGTATATAGTAATACTCACCAGGTAACTGTTCTTCCGTTATACATGAGAACGACTGAATTGAACAGAAGGTTGAATGGATAGATTAAACAATAATCGTATCTGGGGTTTTATTCGAGTATATCGTGTTGATTATCATATAGTATGTCTAACCATGTGACAGTTCTTTCGTTAAACATACGAGCAACCGAATCGAACATAAGGTTGGATGGATAGATTGAACAATCATTGTATCTGGGTTGTCTCCGATTATATCTTTATGCTGTATATTTAGTTACACCTACCATGTAACGGTTCTTTCGTTACACATACGAGCGTCTGAATCGAACATAAGGTTGGATGGTTAAACGGAACGATAATTGTAACTGAGTTGTATTCGATTATATCGTGATGATGTTTATATAGCAATACTCACCAGGTGACTGTTATTGCGTAATACATACGAGCGTCTGAATCGAACATAAGGTTGGATGGTTAGACGGAACGATAATTGTAACTGAGTTGTATTCGATTATATATATATATATCTCTTTATTTAGTTGAAAAACTAATTCATTCACAAAAGTAAATACAACGTCACAATATAAATAAAATCAAATTAACATAAAACAAACAAACAATTTGATGAAAATACAAATATACACTTATATTTAAAAATTAATATAAAAAGTCCTATAGGTATATAAAAATTTACTAAATTTCCATCAAGTAATCCTTCAATCGTCTTTTAAATGTATTTATCGAACCACTATTTTTAATTTCTTGTGGGAGGTCATTGAAACTATCTACTCCTTTATAAAATAAAGAATTATGTGTACTGTTTTTTTTTATATTTTTCAACTTTTATATTGTTTCGGTTTCTTGTGTTATGCTCATGTATTTCAGTCACATAAGTTAATTTATTCTGCAGATATACAGGTGAATATCCAATTTTTATTTTAAAAATAAAAATTAGTGTTTGGTACTGGAAGAGTTTCTTTACAGGAAGCCATTGAAGGGATTGCAACATATTTGCTATCGGTGTTGTCCTCGAACATTCTAAGATTATTCGCATAGCACGATTCTGCATCTTTTGTAGTCTGTTTGTTTCATTTTGATTGAGAAAAAACAGAATGGTAGAACAGTAATTCAAATGTGGAAGGATTATGGAGTTGTATACTAATAATTTGGACCACTGGCTCAGATATGGAGAACATCTTCTTAAATAATTTATTTTGTAAGCTATTGTTTTGATAACTTGATTAGCATGTTCCTTGAATTTTAAATTACTGTCAATAGTTACACCCAAGTACACAAATTTGTTTACCTTCTCTATCTCACTGTCATTCAATCGTAGAAGTATGTTTTCATTATTATGATCTTTATGTTTCCCTAATAACATCCATTTTGTTTTATTCACGTTCACCTTCAGCAGATTTGCACAGCAATATCTATACACCCTTTCAAGACTAGTGTTCATAGTATCAACACACTCATGTACATCTTTACTACTAAAATACAGTAGGGTATCGTCGGCAAATAAGTGAATTCTACATTCTTCTGCTATGGTTACAATATCATTTAAATATATGAGGAATAACAATGGTCCCAAAATAGACCCTTGGGGAACACCTATATTATTTTCCATTTTATTTGAATAAATACTATCTATCTTCAACCTTTGCTGTCTATTGCTTAGATAATTCATAATCCATTTCAATGCAATTCCATCAATACCTACGCTTTCAATCTTTCTAATCAGTCTGCATCTATCTACAGTTTCAAATGCCCTTTGAAGGTCTAGAAATACTGCAATAGTATACTGATCATTTTCAGCATTTTTTTTCCAATCTGTTAAAACACATTGTAACGCAGTCTCACAACTATGTTTGCTCCGAAAACCTGATTGATGCTCACATAGGACCCTATTGCTCTCCAAATAATCCACTATCTGCTCATACACAGTCTTTTCCAATACTTTAGCTGTAGCATTGATCATGTTTATTGGTCTCAATTGAATAGCTTGGTTCGTATTTGGCACTTTTGGTATAGGTATAATAGTAGATAGTTTTAATTCAGTTGGTACTTCACCTCTCTCTAAAGAACTGTTGATAATGTTCAACAATGGGTTACAAATGGCATTGAAACACTTCTTCAGTAGTTCTACACAAATTTCATCGGGACTCCTTTTATTTTTCAAAGAACCAACAATTCTTTCTAGATCTACCATATTTATAAGACCAAAGTTGGACAATTTATTATGAGTTATCATTCTTGCAATAGGAAAACTATGAGAAAAATTTTTGTCAATTCCATCAGCTATATTTATTATACTTTTGATATAAAATGTGTTCAGGCCATTTGGTATCAATGTCATATCCGATATTATTTCACCATTGCCAAAATCAATAGTTGTAAGATTGTATTCTTTGTTATTACTCGGTATTATATATATATATTAATGTTTTCATTGTTTTCCACATTTCAGTGGGATTGTTCCTATTTGATTCAATCTTCATCTCTAAATAGTTCTTCTTCTCCTGTCTAATTGTTTTCACTGCTATATTTCTCTTTTGTTTATACTTCTCCCAATTATCCGTTGTTTTACTGTCCCCATACTGTTTGTAACTCATATCTCTTGCTTTTGTAGCTTGCTTCACCTTCTCATTCCAGAATTCCTTATAGTGTCCAAAGATCTTGACCGGTTTTTTTGGAGCTACTTCATTCAAAATTGACAATACATTGTCCAAAAATTGTTTATATCTATGATTTAAATCCCACTCTGTGTAGTTCCAATTTATAAGTTTTAGTTTTGACTCAATCTGTTCATAATCAATGTTTATTCCCCTAGTTTCAACTTTGAATGTCTTTGTTTGTTTTGGTAGACTGTTTGGTAATGATATTTTTATATTACGGTGTGTACTTATTTTTGGTGTATCAAATACAGTTACATCTATGTTAGTATTCGTGAAAACTAGGTCTATCATTGAGCCTCCTGTAGCAGTTAAATGTGTGAACTCATCAATTAAGTTCGAAAAACCCATGTCATCCATAAAATTTTTCAGTCGTATAGTATTTGTGTTTGATTCTGAAAAATTCAAATTAAAATCACCACAAATTATTATTCTAGAATTTCTATCAGTTAAATTTTCTTCGCACCAATCTTCAAACAATTGCAAAAATCGTGATATGCTACTGCTGGGGGACCTGTATAAAACAACTACAATATAAGTTTTTCTTTGGAATAACACTGATACTCCCGTTAACCAAAACACTTTATCAATGCACTCCTTGAACACTTGGACTATCGTTAAAGTTTTTTCAGTAAATATTGCACTTCCACCTGTATGTCTACTACTACTATCGGTTCTAGTCAATATGTAGTTTTCTATACTAATTTCTGAATTGAATATATCATCAGTAACATGCGTCTCCGATAGACATACTATTGAGGGTTTTTTTATACCCACAAAAGTTCTAATTTCATCAATATGTGCTGGTACACTTTGAGCATTGAAATATAAAATAAAATTATCTAAAGTTACATTATTGTCTATACAGGATGTTTTTCGAAATATGTTGTTTCTAAAAAAGAATCATCGTGAATGACAGTGTAATTTTCACTATTCTTATTTGTTTTTGCTTGACTAGGAAAGACAATATTAGTACATTCATTATTACTAGTTCTATTTTTTTGAGTAGTTTCATGAACACTTTCATTGATGATCTTTGGATTATTGTTCTCGTTTATTCCTCCACTTCTATCTATCATTCCTACTATTCTTTTCATTAATTTGACTTTACCTACGTACTTGAAAATAAGAACTTTTTTGAATAAAAAATTTGAGTTATTCAGTATTGAATTGACATGCAAAAATACAATATTTTTCATTTCCTTAACTTTATTATGAATTTTTATATTAATATCATCAATAGATTTGTTGAGAACTTTTCGGTTTGCCCATCGAGGGATCGAGAAAATTATAACATTTGTTCTCAAGCTTACCTCTTTAAGTGCGTCAAATATGTTTTCATTTACCCCTTTACCTCTCATAGCATTTGTCAAACCTGCTGCAATTATAACATGATCGGTGAGTGTAAATGACTTCGTCAAATTTTTTATATCAACAATAATATCCTCTAGTTCAGCATTGTGTTTGATAAAAGCTTGTACTAAGTATTTATTGGGCTGAAAGTTGTTTAATATTTTCGTTAAGTCTGTTGAATTACTGTCACCTAATATAAGAATTTTTTTTTTCTCAATCTTGAATTCCTTCTTTCTGCAAATATTTTCTTTTTGGGTTCTCCTCTCCTCTTGACAATCATCAATAATGTTGTTGCGACATATGTTTTGCCTAACGTGTGTCTCCTGTTCATTGTTACATTTTTCATAGTTTTTCCACTCCTTCAGTTCCCTTCTATGTAGATCATTTTCTGCAGTTAAAACTTCTATGGATGTGATCATATTATCATTTAATGTTTTCAATTCCAGCATATCATCCTCTAGTTTCCTCATGTCATATTTCAGATTTTCCGCTTCATTTCCAATGATTTCATTATTTTTTTGTAAATCTGTGATATCAGCTTCTGTTAGTTCCGTTTGTATACTTGCTATCTTGTGTTTGCTAATTTTCGTTGTGGCTTGTACATGCACGGACCTTGTGTTTTTGGAAGTAGTTTGAGTTTCGGCATGAGTATGTTCTTTACGTGTCAGTCTCAATAGGGTTTCGAGTTCTTCAATTTTATCATTGGCTGCCGAAATCTCTTTGTCACGAATATTTATAATTTCTTTCAGTTCTTCTTCATTTTTGATAGCGTCTTCTACGAATTTCTGTCTTTCTAATTTCATTTGTACCATATGTTTGTTTTTTAATTCATTTTCTTCTTCCATATCCTCTAATGTTCTTTCTAGAATGCTTTTTTGCTTTTTTCCATTTCCAATGAAGCCATTTCCTTTGTTTTTTGTTTTTCACAACACATTATTGTTGTGCCACTCAACGATTATATCGTGATGAAGTTCATATAGAAATACTCTCCAGGTTACTGTTCTTTCGTTATACATACGAGCAACCGAATCGAACAGAAGGTTGAATGGATAGTATCTGGGTTGTATTCGATTATGATGTTATGCTGTGTATATAGTTATACACACTAGGTGACAGTATTCCCGTTTTACATACGAGCGACCGAAACGAACAGAAAAATGAATGGATAGACTGAACAATCAATGTATCTGGTTGGTATCCGATTTCATCGCAATACTGTATATATAGTGATACTTACCAGGTGACGGTACTTCCGTTACACATACTAGCGACTGAATCGAACAGGAGGTTAAATGTTTAGACGAAGCGATAATTGTATCTGAGTTGTATTCGATGATATCGTGATGATGTTTATATAGCAATAATCAACAGGTAACTGTTTTTCCGTTTTACATACAAGCGACCGATTCGAGCAGAAGGTTGAATTTAGTATAGATTGAACAATCATCGTATCGGGGTTGTATTCGATTATGTTTATATAGTTATACTCACCAGGTAACTGTTCTTTCGTTATACATACGAGCAACCGAATCGAACAGAAGGTTGAATGGATAGTATATGGGTTGTATTCGATTATGATGTTATGCTGTGTATATAGTTATACACACTTGGAGACGGTATTCCCGTTTTACATACGAGCGACTGAAACGAAAAAAAAGTTGAATGGATAGACTGAACAATCAATGTATCTGGGTGGTATCCGATTAAATCGCAATACTGTATATATAGTGATACTTACCAGGTGACGATACTTCCGTTACACATACTAGCGACTGAATCGAACAGAATGTTGAATGGTTAGACGAAACGATAATTGTATCTGAGTTGTATTCGATGATATCGTGATGATGTTTATATAGCAATACTCACCAGGTAACTGTCCTTACGTTTTACATACAAGCGACCGAATCGAGCAGAAGGTTGGATGGATAGACGGAATGATCATTGTATCTGAGTTGTATTCGATTATATCGTGATGAAGTTCATATAGAAATACTCTCCAGGTTACTGTTCTTTCGTTATACATACGAGCAACCGAATCGAACAGGAGGTTGAATGGATAGTATCTGGGTTGTATTCGATAATGATGTTATGCTCTGTATATAGTTATACACACTAGGTGACGGTATTCCCGTTTTACATACGAGCGACCGAAACGAACAGGAAGTTGAATGGATAGACTAAACAATCAATGTATCTGGTTGGTATCCGATTATATCGCAATACTGTATATATAGTGATACTTACCAGGTGACGGTACTTCCGTTACACATAATAGCGACTGAATCGAACAGGAGGTTGAATGTTTAGACGAAGCGATAATTGTATCTGAGTTGTATTCGATGATATCGTGATGATGTTTATATAGCAATACTCACCAGGTAACTGTTCTTCCGTTTCACATAAAAGCGACCGAATCGAGCAGAAGGTTAAATGGATAGATTGAAAATTCATCGTATCTGTGTTGTATTCGATTATGTTTATATAGTAATACTCACCAGGTAACTGTTCTTCCGTTATACATGAGAACGACTGAATTGAACAGAAGGTTGAATGGATAGACTAATCAATAATCGTATCTGGGGTTTTATTCGGGTATATCGTGATGATTATCATATAGTATGTCTAACCAGGTGACAGTTCTTCCGTTATACATACGAGCAACCGAATCGAACATAAGGTTGAATGGATAGATTGAACAATCATTGTATCTGGGTTGTCTCCGATTATATCGTTATGCTGTATATTCAGTTACACCTTCCATGTAACGGTTCTTTCGTTACACATACGAGCGTCTGAATCGAACATAAGGTTGGATGGTTAGAAGGAACGATAATTGTAACTGAGTTGTATTCGATTATATCGTGGTTATGTTTATATAGTAATACTCACCAGGTGACTGTTCTTGCGTTATACATATGAGCGACCCAATCGAACATAAGGTTGGATGGATAGACGGAATGATCATTGTATCTGAGTTGTATTCGATTATATCGTGATAACGTTCATATAGAAATACTCACCAGGTTACTGTTCTTCCGTTATACATACGAGCAACCGAATCGAACAGAAGGTTGAATGGATAGATTGAACAATCATTGTATCTGGGTTGTCTCCGATTATATCGTTATGCTGTATATTCAGTTACACCTACCATGTAACGGTTCTTTCGTTACACATACGAGCGTCTGAATCGAACATAAGGTTGGATGGTTAGAAGGAACGATAATTGTAACTGAGTTGTATTCGATTATATCGTGGTTATGTTTATATAGTAATACTCACCAGGTGACTGTTCTTGCGTTATACATATGAGCGACCCAATCGAACATAAGGTTGGATGGATAGACGAAATGATCATTGTATCTGAGTTGTATTCGATTATATCGTGATAACGTTCATATAGAAATACTCACCAGGTTACTGTTCTTCCGTTATACATACGAGCAACCGAATCGAACAGAAGGTTGAATGGATAGTATCTGGGTTGTATTCGATTATGATGTTATGCTGTGTATATATTAATACACACTAGGTGACGGTATTCCCGTTTTACATACGAGCGACCAAAACGAACAGAAAGTTGAATGGATAGACTGAACAATTAATGTATCTGAGTGGTATCCGATTATATCGCAATTTTGTATATATGGTGATACTTACCAGGTGACGATACTTCCGTTACACATACTAGCGACTGAATCGAACAGAATGTTGAATGGTTAGACGAAACGATAATTGTATCTGAGTTGTATTCGATGATATCGTGATGATGTTTATATAGCAATACTCACCAGGTAACTGTCCTTCCGTTTTACATACAAGCGACCGAATCGAGCAGAAGGTTAAATGGAAAGATTGAACAATCATCATATCTGAGTTGTATTCGATTATGTTTATATAGTTATACTCACCAGGTACCTGTTCTTCCGTTATACATACGAGCAACCGAATCGAACATAAGGTTGAATGGATAGATTGAACAATCATTGTATCTGAGTTGTATTCGATTATGTTTATATAGTTATACTCACCAGGTAACTGTTCTTTCGTTATACATACGAGCGACTGAATTGAACAGAAGGTTGAATGGATAGACTGAACAATCATCGTATCTGGGTTGTATTCGATTATATCGTGGTAATGTTTATATAGTAATACTCACCAGGTGACTGTTTTTGCATTATACGTACGAGCGACATAATCGAACAGAAGGTTGGATGGATAGACGGAATGATCATTGTATCTGAGTTGTATTCGATTATATCGTGATGAAGTTAATATAGAAATACTCACCAGGTTACTGTTCTTTCGTTATACATACGAGCAACCGAATCGAACAGAAGGTTGAATGGATGGTATCTGGATTGTATTCGATTATGATGTTATGCTGTGTATATAGTTATACACACTAGGTGACAGTATTCCCGTTTTACATACGAGCGACCGAAACGAACAGAAAGTTGAATGGATAGACTGAACAATCAATGTATCTGGTTGGTATCCGATTATATCGCAATAATGTATATATAGTGATACTTACCAGGTGACGGTACTTCCGTTACACATACTAGCGACTGAATCGAACAGGAGGTTAAATGTTTAGACGAAGCGATAATTGTATCTGAGTTGTATTCGATGATATCGTGATGATGTTTATATAGCAATACTCATCAGGTAACTGTTCTTTCGTTTCACATAAAAGCGACCGAATCGAGCAGAAGGTTAAATGGATAGATTGAAAATTCATCGTAGCTGGGTTGTATTCGATTATGTTTATATAGTAATACTCACCAGGTAACTGTTCTTCCGTTATACATGAGAACGACTGAATTGAACAAAAGGTTGAATGGATAGACTAAACAATAATCGTATCTGGGGTTTTATTCGAGTATATCGTGATGATTATCATATAAAATGTCTAACCAGGTGACAGTTCTTCCGTTAAACATACGAGCAACCGAATCGAACATAAGGTTGGATGGATAGATTGAACAATCATTGTATCTGGGTTGTCTCCGATTATATCGATATGCTGTATATTTAGTTACACCTACCATGTAACGGTTCTTTCGTTACACATACGAGCGTCTGAATCGAACATAAGGTTGGATGGTTAAACGGAACGATAATTGTAACTGAGTTTTATTCGATTATATCGTGATGATGTTTATATAGCAATACTCACCAGGTGACTGTTCTTGCGTTATACATACGAGCGACCCAATCGAACAGAAGGTTGGATGGATAGACGGAATGATCATTGTATCTGAGTTGTATTCGATTATATCGTGATAACGTTCATATAAAAATACTCACCAGGTTGTTGTTCTTTCGTTATACATACGAGCAACCGAATCGAACAGAAGTTTGAATGGATAGTATCTGGGTTGTATTCGATTATGATGTTATGCTGTGTATATAGTTATACACATAAGGTGACGGTATTCCCGTTTTACATACGAGCGACCGAAACGAACAGAAAGTTGAATGGATAGACTGAACAATCAATGTATCTGGGTGGTATCCGATTATATCGCAATACTGTATATATAGTGATACTTACCAGGTGACGGTACTTCCGTTACACATACTAGCGACTGAATCGAACAGAAGGTTAAATGGTTAGACGAAACGATAATTGTATCTGAGTTGTATTCGATGATATCGTGATGATGTTTATATAGCAATACTCAACAGGTAACTGTTCTTCCGTTTTACATACAAGCTACCGATTCGAGCAGAAGGTTGAATTCAGTATAGATTGAACAATCATCGTATCTGGGTTGTATTCGATTATGTTCATATAGTTATACTCACCAGGTAACTGTTCTTTCGTTATACATACGAGCAACCGAATCGAACAGAAGGTTGAATGGATAGTATATGGGTTGTATTCGATTATGATGTTATGCTGTGTATATAGTTATACACACTAGGAGACGGTATTCCCGTTTCACATACGAGCGACTGAAACGAAAAGAAAGTTGAATGGATAGACTGAACAATCAATGTATCTGGGTGGTATCCGATTATATCGCAATACTGTATATATAGTGATACTTACCAGGTGACGATACTTCCGTTACACATACTAGCGACTGAATCGAACAGAATGTTGAATGGTTAGACGAAATGATAATTATATCTGAGATGTATCTGGTTGGTATCCGATTATATCGCAATAATGTATATATAGTGATACTTACCAGGTGACGGTACTTCCGTTACACATACTAGCGACTGAATCGAACAGGAGGTTAAATGTTTAGACGAAGCGATAATTGTAACTGAGTTGTATTCGATGATATCGTGGTAATGTTTATATAGTAATACTCACCAGGTGACTGTTCTTGCATAATACGTACGAGCGACCCAATCGAACAGAAGGTTGGATGGATAGTATCTGGGTTGTATTCGATTATGATGTTATGCTGTGTATATAGTTATACACATAAGGTGACGGTATTCCCGTTTCACATACGAGCGACCGAAACGAACAGAAAGTTGAATGGATAGACTAAACAATCAATGTATCTGGGTGGTATCCGATTATATCGCAATACTGTATATATAGTGATACTTACCAGGTGACGGTACTTCCGTTACACATACTAGCGACTGAATCGAACAGAAGGTTAAATGGTTGGACGAAACGATGATTGTATCTGAGTTGTATTCGATGATATCGTGATGATGTTTATATAGCAATACTCACTAGGTAACTGTTCTTTCGTTATACATACGAGCAACCGAATCGAACAGAAGGTTGAATGGATCGTATATGGGTTGTATTCGATTATGATGTTATGCTGTGTTTATAGTTATACACACTAGGAGACGGTATTCCCGTTTTACATACGAGCGACTGAAACGAAAAGAAAGTTGAATGGATAGACTGAACAATCAATGTATCTGGGTGGTATCCGATTATATCGCAATACTGTATATATAGTGATACTTACCAAATGACGATACTTCCGTTACACATACTAGCGACTGAATCGAACAGAATGTTGAATGGTTAGGCAAAACGATAATTGTATCTGAGTTGTATTCGATGATATCGTGATGATGTTTTTATAGCAATACTCAACAGGTAACTGTCCTTCCGTTTTACATACAAGCGACCGAATCGAGCAGAAGGTTGAATGGATAGATTGAACAATCATCATATCTGAGTTGTTTTCAAATATGTTTATATGGTTATACTCACCAGGTACCTGTTCTTCCGTTATACATACGAGCAACCGAATCGAACATAAGGTTGAATGGATAGATTGAACAATCATCGTATCTGAGTTGTATTCGATTATGTTTATATAGTTATACTCACCAGGTAACTGTTCTTCCGTTATACATACGAGCGACTGAATTGAACAGAAGGTTGAATGGATAGACTAAACAATGATCGTATCTGGGGTTGTATTCGATTATATCGTGATGATGTTCATATAGTTATACTCACCAGGTAACTGTTCTCCAGTTATACATAAGAGCGACTGAACTGAACAAAAGTTTGAATGGATAGACTGAATAATCATCGTATCTGAGTTGTATTTGATTATATCGTGATTATTATCATATAGTATGTCTAACCAGGTGACAGTTCTTTCGTTATACATACGAGCAACCAAATCGAACATAAGGTTGAATGGATAGATTGAACAATCATTGTATCTGGGTTGTCTCCGATTATATCGTTATGCTGTATATTCAGTTACACCTACCATGTAACGGTTCTTTCGTTACACATACGAGTGTCTGAATCGAACATAAGGTTGGATGGTTAGAAGGAACGATAATTGTAACTGAGTTGTATTCGATTATATCGTGGTTATGTTTATATAGTAATACTCACCAGGTGACTGTTCTTGCGTTATACATATGAGCGACCCAATCGAACATAAGGTTGGATGGATAGACGGAATGATCATTGTATCTGAGTTGTATTCGATTATATCGTGATAAGTTTCATATAGAAATACTCACTAGGTTACTGTTCTTTCGTTATACATACGAGCAACCTAATCGAACAGAAGGTTGAATGAATAGTATCTGGGTTGTATTCGATTATGATGTTATGCTGTGTATATATTTATACACACAAGGTGACGGTATTCCCGTTTTACATACGAGCGACCGAAACGAACAGTAAGTTGAATGGATAGACTGAACAATTAATGTATCTGGGTGGTATCCGTCGTATGTATAACGGAAGAACAGTTACCTGGTGAGTATAACTATATAAACATAATCGAATACAACTCAGATACGATGATTGTTCAATCTATCCATTCAACCTTATGTTCGATTCGGTTGCTCATATGTATAACGGAAGAACAGGTACCTGGGAGTATAACTATATAAACATAATCGAATACAACTCAGATACGATGATTGTTCAATCTATCCATTTAACCTTCTGCTCGATTCGGTCGCTTGTATGTAAAACGGAAGGACAGTCACCTGGTGAGTATTGCTATATGAACATCATCACGATATCATCGAATACAACTCAGATACAATTATTGTTTCGTCTAACCATTCAACATTCTGTTCGATTCAGTCGCTAGTATGTGTAACGGAAGGATCGTCACCTGGTAAGTATCACTATATATACAGAATTGCGATATAATCGGATACCACCCAGATACATTGATTGTTCAATCTATCCATTCAACCTTATGTTCGATTCGGTTGCTCGTATGTATAACGGAATAACAGTTACCTGGTTAGACATAATATATAATAATCATCACGACATAATCGAATACAACCCCAGATACGATTACTGTTTAGTCTATCCATTCAACCTTCTGTTCAATTCAGTCGCTCGTATGTATAACGGAAGAACAATTACCTGGTGAGTATAACTATATAAACATAATCGAATACAACCCAGATACGATGATTTTTCAATCTATACTAAATTCAACCTTCTGCTCGATTCGGTCGCTTGTATGTAAAACGGAAGAACTATATACACAGCATAACATCATAATCGAATACAACCCAGATACTATCTATTCAACCTTCTGTTCGATTCGGTTGCTCGTATGTATAATGGAAGAACAGTTACCTGGTGAGTATTTCTATATGAACTTCTTCACGATATAATCGAATAAAACTCAGATACAATGATCATTTCGTCTATCCATCCAACCTTCTGTTCGATTGGGTCGCTTGTACGTTTAACGCAAGAACAGTCACCTGGTGAGTATTACTATATAAACATTACCACGATATAATCGAATACAACTCAGTTACAATTATCGTTCCGTCTAACCATCCAACCTTATGTTCGATTCAGACGCTCGTATGTGTAACGAAAGAACCGTTACATGGTAGGTGTATCTGAATATACAGCATAACGATATAATCGGAGACCACCCAGATAAAATGATTCTTCAATCTATCCATGTAGTGAACTTGTGTTCTAAACAGGTGGCAACAATGCCCCTCTTCCCCCGCCTCACGGTAGGTGATCAGAGCTCAGATCAGATACACGATCGGTAGATCAGTAGTATTCGGATAATCGTATTGTGCGCGTCTATAGGTATATGTTTATATAGTGTATGTGGAAAACAGCATACGAAGCAGACTGACGTGTCTGGGCAATGTATTGGCGATATAGAATAAAGGACGATATCGAATACTACGTGGTGTTTATTATCTCTTCAGGGAGTAATAAGATCCTAGCAGGACGAGGCACCACATGGTGACAGCGGTGCTACATGCGACAGCGTGGTGAAAAAGTGAGTGTGCACACCAACAGAAAAACGACGCCGATAAAAAAGGGTCGACCGCTTTGGAAAGTTTGTTCGAGATGCCCGGCGACAACGATACACAGGACGATATCATCCAAGCGGTAACAGTGTTCATGTTCCAATCAAATCTCCAACCACCATCGGCATTTAGTTTTAAATCCGAAGAGTGGACGAAATGGAAAACCCGATGGGAACGATATTGTTTAGGCAGTGGCCTCAACAACCAAAGCGACGAGTTCAAGCTGAATTCGTTTATTTATACGATGGGGGAGAAAGGAGATGACATCTCGCTGTCCTTTCGGTTGTCGGAGGAAGAAACGACGTATGATAACGTGCTGAAGAAATTTGACGAGCATTTTGGAGTTCGAATCAATACAGTGCTAGAGCGGCAACGATTCTTCGGTCGCAAGCAAGGCACGAATGAATCCGCGGAAGATTTCATCGCCGATTTACATCGTCTCGCTGAAAGCTGCAAGCTAGGGGACATGAAAGAGGAGTTCATTCGTGATGTGTTGATCTTGGGAGTGCGGGATCGTAAGTTGTCCGATGCCCTGACCCTAGATAGTGATATGACTCTCCAAAAAGCGACAAGCAAAATTCGACAAAAAGAAGAGTTAGTTCGACAACACCAGCAATCACGTGGAATCCAAAAGGGCTGCACAGAGATTGGCTACGTGCGCGCGGGAACCGGAAAACAGCAGCGTCAGCAGCGTCGTCCAGCGGGTGTCAATAGTACTAGTGGTAGACATAACCCCAAAAATACTTTGATATCACATGGAAAAACGTGCAGCAAGTGTGGTAAGTCTCCTCAACATGCTTTTTCTGAATGTCCTGCGAAAGGTACCAGATGCAAAAAGTGCAACGGTAGTAACCACTGGGCCAGTGTGTGTACAGCAAAAACCGTGAGAAAAATTACTAAGCACGAGGACGACGAGGAGGATGAAATGTTCGTTGGTGAGGTCCAGCTCATCGCGAATGATAGTGCGGGTGAGTACAATAAAGGGTGCAAGCAAGTGGGTGTCATCGCCAGAGTGCAAGCAGTTGACGCGAGCAACAATCGACGCCTCCCTTGGGTGTCAACAGTGGAGGTTGAAGGACGCACTGTGAGGTTTCAAGTCGACAGTGGCGCCGACGTGTCTTTGATCAGCCACAAGACATACCTACGACACTTCAAGGACATCGAGCTGCAAGCGACAAGACATCACCTGCGAGGACCAGGTCGCCGTATGCTGTCCGTCTTGGGTGTCATGACGGTGACTGTTGGGTGGTACGACCGTGCCGCCATCACCGACATCTACGTCATCGAAGAAAATGCGAGCTGTCTTCTATGCCGTCCCGCCATCGAGGATCTGGCCATGCTGAAGTGGGACATCGATGCCATTGTGGCGACAGCCACAATAGATGACACCAAGAACAACAAAACCAACGAGTGGTCAGCAGCCTTCCCCAAAGCTTTCAAGGGTCTGGGGTGCTTGAACCATCAGCGTCCCTACGTCATCGTTCTCAAGCAGGGATCGACGCCGCATGCTGTCACAGCACCGCGCCGAGTCTAGTTGCAGCTACGGGAGCAGGTACGTGATGAGTTGAGCAGGATGGTGAATATGGGAGTCATCTCACCAGTGGACGAAGCGACGGAGTGGTGCGCGCCAATGGCGGTCGTCATGAAGTCCAGCGGCGGAGGTGTACGCATCTGCGTAGACTACACCGAGCTCAACCGGAGTGTGAAGAGGGAACGGTATATGATGCCGTCAGTCGACGAGCTGTTGGCTCTTCTGGGCAACGCCAAGTGGTTCAGCAAACTGGACGCCAATCATGGCTATTTCCAAGTACCCTTGGATGAGAAGTCGAAGAAGCTTCCGATGGGACTGACCTCTGCAGGAGAGCACTTCCAGAAACGGATCAGCGAAGTTTTAGCTGGGCTAGAGGGCGTCACGCACTTGGCAGATGACATACTGATCCACGGGTGCACCGAGGAGCAACACGACACTCGTCTGCGAGCCACCTTGACGAGGCTGCAGGAAAATGGCGTCACACTCAATAGTAAGAAGTGTGTGTTTGCTACGAATCGTATCAAGTTTTCAGGTTATAACATCGACGCCGAGCTTGGAATCCTGCTGGATCCAGAGAAGGTGGAAGCGATTGTCAACATGCCGAGGCCGTCATGCACAGCTGATGTTGGCCGCTTCCTAGGAATGGTGAACTAACAGCTCAAGTTCATGGAGCACCTCTCCTCGATAACAAAACCACTACGAGAGCTACGACGTGACGACACGGAGTTCGTTTGGACAGAGGCTCACGAGAAAGCTTTTGCCGACATCAAGGCAAAACTAATTTCTGCTCCAGCGTTGGCTTTCTTCGACCCGAAGAAACGCACCAGAGTGTCAGCGGACTCATCGAGCTATGGCTTGGTAGCCGTCTTGGACCAGCTGCACCCAACCTGGGAGTGCGACCAGGCAGGACCAGGCACTACAATCCATTCAACCTTATGTTCGATTCGGTTGCTCGTATGTTTGACGGAAGAACATTTACCTGGTTAGACATAATATATAATAATCAAAACGAAATAATCGAATACAACCCAGATACGATGATTGTTCAGTCTATCCATTCAACCTCCTGTTCAGTTCAGTAGCTCTTATGTATAACTGGAGAACAGTTACCTGGTGAGTATAACTATTTAAACATCATCACGATATAATCGAATACAACCCCAGATACGATCATTGTTTAGTCTATCCATTCAACCTTCTGTTCAATTCAGTCGCTCGTATGTATAACGGAAGAACAGTTACCTGGTGAGTATAACTATATAAACATAATCGAATACAACACAGATACGATGATTGTTCGATCTATCCATTCAACCTTCTGTTCGATTTGGTTGCTCGTATGTATAACGGAAGAACAGGTACCTGGTGAGTATAACTATATAAACATAATCGATTACAACTCAAATACGATGATTGTTCAATCTATCCATTTAACCTTCTGCTCAATTTGGTCGCTTGTATGTAAAACGGAAGGACAGTTACCTGGTGAGTATTGCTATATAAACATCATCACGATATCATCGAATACAAATCAGATACAATTATCGCTTCGTCTAACCATTCAACCTTCTGTTCGATTCAGTCGCTAGTATGTGTAACGGAAGTACCGTCACCTGGTAAGTATCACTATATATACAGTATTGCGATATAATCGGATACCAACCAGATACATTGATTGTTCAGTCTATCCATTCAACTTTCCGTTCGTTTCGGTCGCTCGTATGTAAAACGGGAATACCGTCACCTAGTGTGTATAACTATATACACAGCATAACATCATAATCGAATACAACCCAAATACTATCCATTCAACCTTCTGTTCGATTCGGTTTCTCGTATGTATAACGAAAGAACATTAACCTGGTGAGTATTTCTATATGAACGTCATCACGATATAATCGAATACAACTCAGATTCAATGATCATTCCGTCTATCCATCCAACCTTATGTTCGATTGGGTCGCTCGTATGCATAACGCAAGAACAGTCACCTGGTGAGTATTACTATATAAACATCACCACGATATAATCGAATACAACTCAGTTACAATTATCGTTCCGTCTAACCATCCAACCTTATGTTCGATTCAGACGCTCGTATGTGTAACGAAAGAACCGTTACATGGTAGGTGTAACTAAATATACAGCATAACGATATAATCGGAGACAACCCAGATACAATGATTGTTCAATCTATCTATTCAACCTTATGTTCGATTTGGTTGCTCGTTTGTATAACGAAGAACTGTTACCTGGTTAGACATACTATGTGATGATAATCACGATATAATCAAATACAACCCAGATACGATGATTGTTCAGTCTATCCATTCAACCTTCTGTTCAGTTCAGTCGCTCTTATGTATAACTGGAGAACAGTTTCCTGGTGAGTATAATTATATGAACATCATCATGATATAACCCCAGATACGATTATTGTTTAGTCTGTCCATTCAATCTTCCGTTCAATTCAGTCGCTCGTATGTATAACGGAAGAACAGTTACCTGGTGAGTATAACTATATAAACATAATCGAATACAACCCAGATACGATGATTGTTCAATCTATACTAAATTTAACCTTCTGCTCGATTCGGTCGCTTGTTTGTAAAACGGAAGAACAGTTACCTGGTGAGTATTACTATATAAACATTATCGAATACAACCCAGATACGATGATTGTTCAATCTATTCATTTAACCTTCTGCTCGATTGTATCTGGGTGGTATCCGATTATATCGCAATACTGTATATATAGTGATACTTACCAGGTGACGGTACTTCCGTTACACATACTAGCGACTGAATCGAACAGCAGGTTAAATGGTTAGACGAAACGATAATTGTATCTGAGTTGTATTCGATGATATCGTGATGATATTTATATAGCAATACTCACCAGGTAACTGTTCTTCCGTTTTACATACAAGCGACCGAATCAAGCAGAAGGTTAAATTTAGTATCGATTGAACAATCATCGTATCTGGGTTGTATTCGATTATGTTTATATAGTTATACTCACCAGGTAACTGTTCTTTCGTTATACATACGAGCGAATGAACTGAACAAAAGTTTGAAAGGATAGACTGAACAATCATCGTATCTGGGTTGTATTTGATTATATCGTGATTATTATCATATATTATGTCTAACCAGGTGACAGTTCTTCCGTTATACATACGAGCAACCAAATCGAACATGAGGTTGAATGGATAGATTGAACAATCATCGTATCTGAGTTGTATTCGATTATGTTCATATAGTTATACTCACCAGGTACCTGTTCTTCCGTTATACATACGAGCAACCGAATCGAACATAAGGTTGAATGGATAGATTGAACAATCATTGTATCTGGGTTGTCTCCGATTATATCGTTATGCTGTATATTCAGATACACCTATCATGTAACGGTTCTTTCGTTACACATACGAGCGTCTGAATCGAACATAAGGTTGGATGGTTAGACGGAACGATAATTGTGACTGAGTTGTATTCGATTATATCTTGGTAATGTTTATATAGTAATACTCACCAGGTGACTGTTCTTGCATTATACGTACGAGCGACCAATTCGAACAGAAGGTTGGATGGATAGACGAAATGATCATTGTATCTGAGTTGTATTCGATTATATCGTGATGAAGTTCATATAGAAATACTCTCCAGGTTACTGTTCTTTCGTTATACATACGAGCAACCGAATCGAACAGGAGGTTGAATGGATATTATCTGGGTTGTATTCGATTATGATGTTATGCTCTGTATATAGTTATACACACTAGGTGACGGTATTCCCGTTTTACATACGAGCGACCGAAACGAACAGTAAGTTGAATGGATAGACTGAACAATTAATGTATCTGGGTGGTATCCGATTATATCGCAATTCTGTATATATGGTGATACTTACCAGGTGACGATACTTCCGGTACACATACTAGCGACTGAATTGAACAGAATGTTGAATGGTTAGACGAAACGATAATTGTATCTGAGTTGTATTCGATGATATCGTGATGATGTTTATATAGCAATACTCACCAGGTAACTGTCCTTCCGTTTTACATACAAGCGACCGAATCGAGCAGAAGGTTAAATGGATAGATTGAACAATCATCGTATCTGAGTTGTATTCGATTATGTTCATATAGTTATACTCACCAGGTACCTGTTCTTCCGTTATACATACGAGCAACCGAATCGAACATAAGGTTGAATGGATAGATTGAACAATCATTGTATCTGAGTTGTATTCGATAATGTTTATATAATTATACTCACCAGGAAACTGTTCTCCAGTTATACATAAGAGCGACTGAACTGAATGAAAGTTTGAATGGATGGACTGAACAATCATCGTATCTGGGTTGTATTTGATTATATCGTGATTATTATCATATAGTATGTCTAACCAGGTGACAGTTTTTCCGTTATACATATGAGCAACCAAATCGAACATAAGGTTGAATGGATAGATTGAACAATCATTGTATCTGGGTTGTCTCCGATTATATCGTTATGCTGTATATTTAGTTACACCTACCATGTAACGGTTCATTCGTTACACATACGAGCGTCTGAATCGAACATAAGGTTGGATGGTTAGACGGAACGATAATTGTAACTGAGTTGTATTCGATTATATCGTGGTTATGTTTATATAGTAATACTCACCAGGTGACTGTTTTTGCGTTATACATACGAGCGACCCAATCAAACATAAGGTTGGATGGATAGACGGAATGATCATTGTATCTGAGTTGTATTCGATCATATCGTGATGACGTTCATATAGAAATACTCACCAGGTTACTGTTCTTTCGTTATACATACGAGCAACCGAATCGAACAGAAGGTTGAATGGATAGTATCTGGGTTGTATTCGATCATGATGTTATGCTGTGTATATATTTATACACACAAGGTGACGGTATTCCCGTTTTACATACGAGCGACCGAAACGAACAGTTAGTTGAATGGATAGACTGAACAATTAATGTATCTGGGTGTTATCCGATTATATCGCAATTCTGTATATATGGTGATACTTACCAGGTGACGGTACTTCCGTTACATATACTAGCGACTGAATCGAACAGGAGGTTAAATGTTTAGACGAAGCGATAATTGTATCTGAGTTGTATTCGATGATATCGTGATGATGTTTATCACTCACCAGGTAACTGTTCTTCCGTTTCACATAAAAGCGACCGAATCGAGCAGAAGGTTAAATGGATAGATTGAAAATTCATCGTATCTGGGTTGTATTCGATTATGTTTATGTAGTAATACTCACCAGGTAACTGTTCTTCCGTTATACATGAGAACGACTGAATTGAACAGAAGGTTGAATGGATAGACTAAACAATAATCGTATCTGGGGTTTTATTCGAGTATATCGTGATGATTATCATATAGTATGTCTAACCAGGTGACAGTTCTTCCGTTAAACATACGAGCAACCGAATCGAACATAAGGTTGGATGGATAGATTGAACAATCATTGTATCTGGGTTTTCTCCGAATATATCGTTATGCTGTATATTTAGCTACGCCTACCATGTGACGGTTCTTTCGTTACACATACGAGCGTCTGAATCGAACATAAGGTTGGATGGTTAAACGGAACGATAATTGTAACTGAGTTGTATTCGATTATATCGTGATGATGTTTATATAGCAATACTCACCAGGTGACTGTTCTTGCGTTATACATAGGAGCGACCCAATCAAACATAAGGTTGGATGGATAGACGGAATGATCATTGTATCTGAGTTGTATTCGATTATATCGTGATAACGTTCATATAGAAATACTCACCAGGTTACTGTTCTTCCGTTATACATACGAGCAACCGAATCGAACAGAAGGTTGAATGGATAGATTGAACAATCATTGTATCTGGGTTGTCTCCGATTATATCGTTATGCTGTATATTCAGTTACACCTACCATGTAACGGTTCTTTCGTTACACATACGAGCGTCTGAATCGAACATAAGGTTGGATGGTTAGAAGGAACGATAATTGTAACTGAGTTGTATTCGATTATATCGTGGTTATGTTTATATAGTAATACTCACCAGGTGACTGTTCTTGCGTTATACATATGAGCGACCCAATCGAACATAAGGTTGGATGGATAGACGAAATGATCATTGTATCTGAGTTGTATTCGATTATATCGTGATAACGTTCATATAGAAATACTCACCAGGTTACTGTTCTTCCGTTATACATACGAGCAACCGAATCGAACAGAAGGTTGAATGGATAGTATCTGGGTTGTATTCGATTATGATGTTATGCTGTGTATATATTAATACACACTAGGTGACGGTATTCCCGTTTTACATACGAGCGACCAAAACGAACAGAAAGTTGAATGGATAGACTGAACAATTAATGTATCTGAGTGGTATCCGATTATATCGCAATTTTGTATATATGGTGATACTTACCAGGTGACGATACTTCCGTTACACATACTAGCGACTGAATCGAACAGAATGTTGAATGGTTAGACGAAACGATAATTGTATCTGAGTTGTATTCGATGATATCGTGATGATGTTTATATAGCAATACTCACCAGGTAACTGTCCTTCCGTTTTACATACAAGCGACCGAATCGAGCAGAAGGTTAAATGGAAAGATTGAACAATCATCATATCTGAGTTGTATTCGATTATGTTTATATAGTTATACTCACCAGGTACCTGTTCTTCCGTTATACATACGAGCAACCGAATCGAACATAAGGTTGAATGGATAGATTGAACAATCATTGTATCTGAGTTGTATTCGATTATGTTTATATAGTTATACTCACCAGGTAACTGTTCTTTCGTTATACATACGAGCGACTGAATTGAACAGAAGGTTGAATGGATAGACTGAACAATCATCGTATCTGGGTTGTATTCGATTATATCGTGGTAATGTTTATATAGTAATACTCACCAGGTGACTGTTTTTGCATTATACGTACGAGCGACATAATCGAACAGAAGGTTGGATGGATAGACGGAATGATCATTGTATCTGAGTTGTATTCGATTATATCGTGATGAAGTTAATATAGAAATACTCACCAGGTTACTGTTCTTTCGTTATACATACGAGCAACCGAATCGAACAGAAGGTTGAATGGATGGTATCTGGATTGTATTCGATTATGATGTTATGCTGTGTATATAGTTATACACACTAGGTGACAGTATTCCCGTTTTACATACGAGCGACCGAAACGAACAGAAAGTTGAATGGATAGACTGAACAATCAATGTATCTGGTTGGTATCCGATTATATCGCAATAATGTATATATAGTGATACTTACCAGGTGACGGTACTTCCGTTACACATACTAGCGACTGAATCGAACAGGAGGTTAAATGTTTAGACGAAGCGATAATTGTATCTGAGTTGTATTCGATGATATCGTGATGATGTTTATATAGCAATACTCATCAGGTAACTGTTCTTTCGTTTCACATAAAAGCGACCGAATCGAGCAGAAGGTTAAATGGATAGATTGAAAATTCATCGTAGCTGGGTTGTATTCGATTATGTTTATATAGTAATACTCACCAGGTAACTGTTCTTCCGTTATACATGAGAACGACTGAATTGAACAAAAGGTTGAATGGATAGACTAAACAATAATCGTATCTGGGGTTTTATTCGAGTATATCGTGATGATTATCATATAAAATGTCTAACCAGGTGACAGTTCTTCCGTTAAACATACGAGCAACCGAATCGAACATAAGGTTGGATGGATAGATTGAACAATCATTGTATCTGGGTTGTCTCCGATTATATCGATATGCTGTATATTTAGTTACACCTACCATGTAACGGTTCTTTCGTTACACATACGAGCGTCTGAATCGAACATAAGGTTGGATGGTTAAACGGAACGATAATTGTAACTGAGTTTTATTCGATTATATCGTGATGATGTTTATATAGCAATACTCACCAGGTGACTGTTCTTGCGTTATACATACGAGCGACCCAATCGAACAGAAGGTTGGATGGATAGACGGAATGATCATTGTATCTGAGTTGTATTCGATTATATCGTGATAACGTTCATATAAAAATACTCACCAGGTTGTTGTTCTTTCGTTATACATACGAGCAACCGAATCGAACAGAAGTTTGAATGGATAGTATCTGGGTTGTATTCGATTATGATGTTATGCTGTGTATATAGTTATACACATAAGGTGACGGTATTCCCGTTTTACATACGAGCGACCGAAACGAACAGAAAGTTGAATGGATAGACTGAACAATCAATGTATCTGGGTGGTATCCGATTATATCGCAATACTGTATATATAGTGATACTTACCAGGTGACGGTACTTCCGTTACACATACTAGCGACTGAATCGAACAGAAGGTTAAATGGTTAGACGAAACGATAATTGTATCTGAGTTGTATTCGATGATATCGTGATGATGTTTATATAGCAATACTCAACAGGTAACTGTTCTTCCGTTTTACATACAAGCTACCGATTCGAGCAGAAGGTTGAATTCAGTATAGATTGAACAATCATCGTATCTGGGTTGTATTCGATTATGTTCATATAGTTATACTCACCAGGTAACTGTTCTTTCGTTATACATACGAGCAACCGAATCGAACAGAAGGTTGAATGGATAGTATATGGGTTGTATTCGATTATGATGTTATGCTGTGTATATAGTTATACACACTAGGAGACGGTATTCCCGTTTCACATACGAGCGACTGAAACGAAAAGAAAGTTGAATGGATAGACTGAACAATCAATGTATCTGGGTGGTATCCGATTATATCGCAATACTGTATATATAGTGATACTTACCAGGTGACGATACTTCCGTTACACATACTAGCGACTGAATCGAACAGAATGTTGAATGGTTAGACGAAATGATAATTATATCTGAGATGTATCTGGTTGGTATCCGATTATATCGCAATAATGTATATATAGTGATACTTACCAGGTGACGGTACTTCCGTTACACATACTAGCGACTGAATCGAACAGGAGGTTAAATGTTTAGACGAAGCGATAATTGTAACTGAGTTGTATTCGATGATATCGTGGTAATGTTTATATAGTAATACTCACCAGGTGACTGTTCTTGCATAATACGTACGAGCGACCCAATCGAACAGAAGGTTGGATGGATAGTATCTGGGTTGTATTCGATTATGATGTTATGCTGTGTATATAGTTATACACATAAGGTGACGGTATTCCCGTTTCACATACGAGCGACCGAAACGAACAGAAAGTTGAATGGATAGACTAAACAATCAATGTATCTGGGTGGTATCCGATTATATCGCAATACTGTATATATAGTGATACTTACCAGGTGACGGTACTTCCGTTACACATACTAGCGACTGAATCGAACAGAAGGTTAAATGGTTGGACGAAACGATGATTGTATCTGAGTTGTATTCGATGATATCGTGATGATGTTTATATAGCAATACTCACTAGGTAACTGTTCTTTCGTTATACATACGAGCAACCGAATCGAACAGAAGGTTGAATGGATCGTATATGGGTTGTATTCGATTATGATGTTATGCTGTGTTTATAGTTATACACACTAGGAGACGGTATTCCCGTTTTACATACGAGCGACTGAAACGAAAAGAAAGTTGAATGGATAGACTGAACAATCAATGTATCTGGGTGGTATCCGATTATATCGCAATACTGTATATATAGTGATACTTACCAAATGACGATACTTCCGTTACACATACTAGCGACTGAATCGAACAGAATGTTGAATGGTTAGGCAAAACGATAATTGTATCTGAGTTGTATTCGATGATATCGTGATGATGTTTTTATAGCAATACTCAACAGGTAACTGTCCTTCCGTTTTACATACAAGCGACCGAATCGAGCAGAAGGTTGAATGGATAGATTGAACAATCATCATATCTGAGTTGTTTTCAAATATGTTTATATGGTTATACTCACCAGGTACCTGTTCTTCCGTTATACATACGAGCAACCGAATCGAACATAAGGTTGAATGGATAGATTGAACAATCATCGTATCTGAGTTGTATTCGATTATGTTTATATAGTTATACTCACCAGGTAACTGTTCTTCCGTTATACATACGAGCGACTGAATTGAACAGAAGGTTGAATGGATAGACTAAACAATGATCGTATCTGGGGTTGTATTCGATTATATCGTGATGATGTTCATATAGTTATACTCACCAGGTAACTGTTCTCCAGTTATACATAAGAGCGACTGAACTGAACAAAAGTTTGAATGGATAGACTGAATAATCATCGTATCTGAGTTGTATTTGATTATATCGTGATTATTATCATATAGTATGTCTAACCAGGTGACAGTTCTTTCGTTATACATACGAGCAACCAAATCGAACATAAGGTTGAATGGATAGATTGAACAATCATTGTATCTGGGTTGTCTCCGATTATATCGTTATGCTGTATATTCAGTTACACCTACCATGTAACGGTTCTTTCGTTACACATACGAGTGTCTGAATCGAACATAAGGTTGGATGGTTAGAAGGAACGATAATTGTAACTGAGTTGTATTCGATTATATCGTGGTTATGTTTATATAGTAATACTCACCAGGTGACTGTTCTTGCGTTATACATATGAGCGACCCAATCGAACATAAGGTTGGATGGATAGACGGAATGATCATTGTATCTGAGTTGTATTCGATTATATCGTGATAAGTTTCATATAGAAATACTCACTAGGTTACTGTTCTTTCGTTATACATACGAGCAACCTAATCGAACAGAAGGTTGAATGAATAGTATCTGGGTTGTATTCGATTATGATGTTATGCTGTGTATATATTTATACACACAAGGTGACGGTATTCCCGTTTTACATACGAGCGACCGAAACGAACAGTAAGTTGAATGGATAGACTGAACAATTAATGTATCTGGGTGGTATCCGTCGTATGTATAACGGAAGAACAGTTACCTGGTGAGTATAACTATATAAACATAATCGAATACAACTCAGATACGATGATTGTTCAATCTATCCATTCAACCTTATGTTCGATTCGGTTGCTCATATGTATAACGGAAGAACAGGTACCTGGGAGTATAACTATATAAACATAATCGAATACAACTCAGATACGATGATTGTTCAATCTATCCATTTAACCTTCTGCTCGATTCGGTCGCTTGTATGTAAAACGGAAGGACAGTCACCTGGTGAGTATTGCTATATGAACATCATCACGATATCATCGAATACAACTCAGATACAATTATTGTTTCGTCTAACCATTCAACATTCTGTTCGATTCAGTCGCTAGTATGTGTAACGGAAGGATCGTCACCTGGTAAGTATCACTATATATACAGAATTGCGATATAATCGGATACCACCCAGATACATTGATTGTTCAATCTATCCATTCAACCTTATGTTCGATTCGGTTGCTCGTATGTATAACGGAATAACAGTTACCTGGTTAGACATAATATATAATAATCATCACGACATAATCGAATACAACCCCAGATACGATTACTGTTTAGTCTATCCATTCAACCTTCTGTTCAATTCAGTCGCTCGTATGTATAACGGAAGAACAATTACCTGGTGAGTATAACTATATAAACATAATCGAATACAACCCAGATACGATGATTTTTCAATCTATACTAAATTCAACCTTCTGCTCGATTCGGTCGCTTGTATGTAAAACGGAAGAACTATATACACAGCATAACATCATAATCGAATACAACCCAGATACTATCTATTCAACCTTCTGTTCGATTCGGTTGCTCGTATGTATAATGGAAGAACAGTTACCTGGTGAGTATTTCTATATGAACTTCTTCACGATATAATCGAATAAAACTCAGATACAATGATCATTTCGTCTATCCATCCAACCTTCTGTTCGATTGGGTCGCTTGTACGTTTAACGCAAGAACAGTCACCTGGTGAGTATTACTATATAAACATTACCACGATATAATCGAATACAACTCAGTTACAATTATCGTTCCGTCTAACCATCCAACCTTATGTTCGATTCAGACGCTCGTATGTGTAACGAAAGAACCGTTACATGGTAGGTGTATCTGAATATACAGCATAACGATATAATCGGAGACCACCCAGATAAAATGATTCTTCAATCTATCCATGTAGTGAACTTGTGTTCTAAACAGGTGGCAACAATGCCCCTCTTCCCCCGCCTCACGGTAGGTGATCAGAGCTCAGATCAGATACACGATCGGTAGATCAGTAGTATTCGGATAATCGTATTGTGCGCGTCTATAGGTATATGTTTATATAGTGTATGTGGAAAACAGCATACGAAGCAGACTGACGTGTCTGGGCAATGTATTGGCGATATAGAATAAAGGACGATATCGAATACTACGTGGTGTTTATTATCTCTTCAGGGAGTAATAAGATCCTAGCAGGACGAGGCACCACATGGTGACAGCGGTGCTACATGCGACAGCGTGGTGAAAAAGTGAGTGTGCACACCAACAGAAAAACGACGCCGATAAAAAAGGGTCGACCGCTTTGGAAAGTTTGTTCGAGATGCCCGGCGACAACGATACACAGGACGATATCATCCAAGCGGTAACAGTGTTCATGTTCCAATCAAATCTCCAACCACCATCGGCATTTAGTTTTAAATCCGAAGAGTGGACGAAATGGAAAACCCGATGGGAACGATATTGTTTAGGCAGTGGCCTCAACAACCAAAGCGACGAGTTCAAGCTGAATTCGTTTATTTATACGATGGGGGAGAAAGGAGATGACATCTCGCTGTCCTTTCGGTTGTCGGAGGAAGAAACGACGTATGATAACGTGCTGAAGAAATTTGACGAGCATTTTGGAGTTCGAATCAATACAGTGCTAGAGCGGCAACGATTCTTCGGTCGCAAGCAAGGCACGAATGAATCCGCGGAAGATTTCATCGCCGATTTACATCGTCTCGCTGAAAGCTGCAAGCTAGGGGACATGAAAGAGGAGTTCATTCGTGATGTGTTGATCTTGGGAGTGCGGGATCGTAAGTTGTCCGATGCCCTGACCCTAGATAGTGATATGACTCTCCAAAAAGCGACAAGCAAAATTCGACAAAAAGAAGAGTTAGTTCGACAACACCAGCAATCACGTGGAATCCAAAAGGGCTGCACAGAGATTGGCTACGTGCGCGCGGGAACCGGAAAACAGCAGCGTCAGCAGCGTCGTCCAGCGGGTGTCAATAGTACTAGTGGTAGACATAACCCCAAAAATACTTTGATATCACATGGAAAAACGTGCAGCAAGTGTGGTAAGTCTCCTCAACATGCTTTTTCTGAATGTCCTGCGAAAGGTACCAGATGCAAAAAGTGCAACGGTAGTAACCACTGGGCCAGTGTGTGTACAGCAAAAACCGTGAGAAAAATTACTAAGCACGAGGACGACGAGGAGGATGAAATGTTCGTTGGTGAGGTCCAGCTCATCGCGAATGATAGTGCGGGTGAGTACAATAAAGGGTGCAAGCAAGTGGGTGTCATCGCCAGAGTGCAAGCAGTTGACGCGAGCAACAATCGACGCCTCCCTTGGGTGTCAACAGTGGAGGTTGAAGGACGCACTGTGAGGTTTCAAGTCGACAGTGGCGCCGACGTGTCTTTGATCAGCCACAAGACATACCTACGACACTTCAAGGACATCGAGCTGCAAGCGACAAGACATCACCTGCGAGGACCAGGTCGCCGTATGCTGTCCGTCTTGGGTGTCATGACGGTGACTGTTGGGTGGTACGACCGTGCCGCCATCACCGACATCTACGTCATCGAAGAAAATGCGAGCTGTCTTCTATGCCGTCCCGCCATCGAGGATCTGGCCATGCTGAAGTGGGACATCGATGCCATTGTGGCGACAGCCACAATAGATGACACCAAGAACAACAAAACCAACGAGTGGTCAGCAGCCTTCCCCAAAGCTTTCAAGGGTCTGGGGTGCTTGAACCATCAGCGTCCCTACGTCATCGTTCTCAAGCAGGGATCGACGCCGCATGCTGTCACAGCACCGCGCCGAGTCTAGTTGCAGCTACGGGAGCAGGTACGTGATGAGTTGAGCAGGATGGTGAATATGGGAGTCATCTCACCAGTGGACGAAGCGACGGAGTGGTGCGCGCCAATGGCGGTCGTCATGAAGTCCAGCGGCGGAGGTGTACGCATCTGCGTAGACTACACCGAGCTCAACCGGAGTGTGAAGAGGGAACGGTATATGATGCCGTCAGTCGACGAGCTGTTGGCTCTTCTGGGCAACGCCAAGTGGTTCAGCAAACTGGACGCCAATCATGGCTATTTCCAAGTACCCTTGGATGAGAAGTCGAAGAAGCTTCCGATGGGACTGACCTCTGCAGGAGAGCACTTCCAGAAACGGATCAGCGAAGTTTTAGCTGGGCTAGAGGGCGTCACGCACTTGGCAGATGACATACTGATCCACGGGTGCACCGAGGAGCAACACGACACTCGTCTGCGAGCCACCTTGACGAGGCTGCAGGAAAATGGCGTCACACTCAATAGTAAGAAGTGTGTGTTTGCTACGAATCGTATCAAGTTTTCAGGTTATAACATCGACGCCGAGCTTGGAATCCTGCTGGATCCAGAGAAGGTGGAAGCGATTGTCAACATGCCGAGGCCGTCATGCACAGCTGATGTTGGCCGCTTCCTAGGAATGGTGAACTAGCAGCTCAAGTTCATGGAGCACCTCTCCTCGATAACAAAACCACTACGAGAGCTACGACGTGACGACACGGAGTTCGTTTGGACAGAGGCTCACGAGAAAGCTTTTGCCGACATCAAGGCAAAACTAATTTCTGCTCCAGCGTTGGCTTTCTTCGACCCGAAGAAACGCACCAGAGTGTCAGCGGACTCATCGAGCTATGGCTTGGTAGCCGTCTTGGACCAGCTGCACCCAACCTGGGAGTGCGACCAGGCAGGACCAGGCACTACAATCCATTCAACCTTATGTTCGATTCGGTTGCTCGTATGTTTGACGGAAGAACATTTACCTGGTTAGACATAATATATAATAATCAAAACGAAATAATCGAATACAACCCAGATACGATGATTGTTCAGTCTATCCATTCAACCTCCTGTTCAGTTCAGTAGCTCTTATGTATAACTGGAGAACAGTTACCTGGTGAGTATAACTATTTAAACATCATCACGATATAATCGAATACAACCCCAGATACGATCATTGTTTAGTCTATCCATTCAACCTTCTGTTCAATTCAGTCGCTCGTATGTATAACGGAAGAACAGTTACCTGGTGAGTATAACTATATAAACATAATCGAATACAACACAGATACGATGATTGTTCGATCTATCCATTCAACCTTCTGTTCGATTTGGTTGCTCGTATGTATAACGGAAGAACAGGTACCTGGTGAGTATAACTATATAAACATAATCGATTACAACTCAAATACGATGATTGTTCAATCTATCCATTTAACCTTCTGCTCAATTTGGTCGCTTGTATGTAAAACGGAAGGACAGTTACCTGGTGAGTATTGCTATATAAACATCATCACGATATCATCGAATACAAATCAGATACAATTATCGCTTCGTCTAACCATTCAACCTTCTGTTCGATTCAGTCGCTAGTATGTGTAACGGAAGTACCGTCACCTGGTAAGTATCACTATATATACAGTATTGCGATATAATCGGATACCAACCAGATACATTGATTGTTCAGTCTATCCATTCAACTTTCCGTTCGTTTCGGTCGCTCGTATGTAAAACGGGAATACCGTCACCTAGTGTGTATAACTATATACACAGCATAACATCATAATCGAATACAACCCAAATACTATCCATTCAACCTTCTGTTCGATTCGGTTTCTCGTATGTATAACGAAAGAACATTAACCTGGTGAGTATTTCTATATGAACGTCATCACGATATAATCGAATACAACTCAGATTCAATGATCATTCCGTCTATCCATCCAACCTTATGTTCGATTGGGTCGCTCGTATGCATAACGCAAGAACAGTCACCTGGTGAGTATTACTATATAAACATCACCACGATATAATCGAATACAACTCAGTTACAATTATCGTTCCGTCTAACCATCCAACCTTATGTTCGATTCAGACGCTCGTATGTGTAACGAAAGAACCGTTACATGGTAGGTGTAACTAAATATACAGCATAACGATATAATCGGAGACAACCCAGATACAATGATTGTTCAATCTATCTATTCAACCTTATGTTCGATTTGGTTGCTCGTTTGTATAACGAAGAACTGTTACCTGGTTAGACATACTATGTGATGATAATCACGATATAATCAAATACAACCCAGATACGATGATTGTTCAGTCTATCCATTCAACCTTCTGTTCAGTTCAGTCGCTCTTATGTATAACTGGAGAACAGTTTCCTGGTGAGTATAATTATATGAACATCATCATGATATAACCCCAGATACGATTATTGTTTAGTCTGTCCATTCAATCTTCCGTTCAATTCAGTCGCTCGTATGTATAACGGAAGAACAGTTACCTGGTGAGTATAACTATATAAACATAATCGAATACAACCCAGATACGATGATTGTTCAATCTATACTAAATTTAACCTTCTGCTCGATTCGGTCGCTTGTTTGTAAAACGGAAGAACAGTTACCTGGTGAGTATTACTATATAAACATTATCGAATACAACCCAGATACGATGATTGTTCAATCTATTCATTTAACCTTCTGCTCGATTGTATCTGGGTGGTATCCGATTATATCGCAATACTGTATATATAGTGATACTTACCAGGTGACGGTACTTCCGTTACACATACTAGCGACTGAATCGAACAGCAGGTTAAATGGTTAGACGAAACGATAATTGTATCTGAGTTGTATTCGATGATATCGTGATGATATTTATATAGCAATACTCACCAGGTAACTGTTCTTCCGTTTTACATACAAGCGACCGAATCAAGCAGAAGGTTAAATTTAGTATCGATTGAACAATCATCGTATCTGGGTTGTATTCGATTATGTTTATATAGTTATACTCACCAGGTAACTGTTCTTTCGTTATACATACGAGCGAATGAACTGAACAAAAGTTTGAAAGGATAGACTGAACAATCATCGTATCTGGGTTGTATTTGATTATATCGTGATTATTATCATATATTATGTCTAACCAGGTGACAGTTCTTCCGTTATACATACGAGCAACCAAATCGAACATGAGGTTGAATGGATAGATTGAACAATCATCGTATCTGAGTTGTATTCGATTATGTTCATATAGTTATACTCACCAGGTACCTGTTCTTCCGTTATACATACGAGCAACCGAATCGAACATAAGGTTGAATGGATAGATTGAACAATCATTGTATCTGGGTTGTCTCCGATTATATCGTTATGCTGTATATTCAGATACACCTATCATGTAACGGTTCTTTCGTTACACATACGAGCGTCTGAATCGAACATAAGGTTGGATGGTTAGACGGAACGATAATTGTGACTGAGTTGTATTCGATTATATCTTGGTAATGTTTATATAGTAATACTCACCAGGTGACTGTTCTTGCATTATACGTACGAGCGACCAATTCGAACAGAAGGTTGGATGGATAGACGAAATGATCATTGTATCTGAGTTGTATTCGATTATATCGTGATGAAGTTCATATAGAAATACTCTCCAGGTTACTGTTCTTTCGTTATACATACGAGCAACCGAATCGAACAGGAGGTTGAATGGATATTATCTGGGTTGTATTCGATTATGATGTTATGCTCTGTATATAGTTATACACACTAGGTGACGGTATTCCCGTTTTACATACGAGCGACCGAAACGAACAGTAAGTTGAATGGATAGACTGAACAATTAATGTATCTGGGTGGTATCCGATTATATCGCAATTCTGTATATATGGTGATACTTACCAGGTGACGATACTTCCGGTACACATACTAGCGACTGAATTGAACAGAATGTTGAATGGTTAGACGAAACGATAATTGTATCTGAGTTGTATTCGATGATATCGTGATGATGTTTATATAGCAATACTCACCAGGTAACTGTCCTTCCGTTTTACATACAAGCGACCGAATCGAGCAGAAGGTTAAATGGATAGATTGAACAATCATCGTATCTGAGTTGTATTCGATTATGTTCATATAGTTATACTCACCAGGTACCTGTTCTTCCGTTATACATACGAGCAACCGAATCGAACATAAGGTTGAATGGATAGATTGAACAATCATTGTATCTGAGTTGTATTCGATAATGTTTATATAATTATACTCACCAGGAAACTGTTCTCCAGTTATACATAAGAGCGACTGAACTGAATGAAAGTTTGAATGGATGGACTGAACAATCATCGTATCTGGGTTGTATTTGATTATATCGTGATTATTATCATATAGTATGTCTAACCAGGTGACAGTTTTTCCGTTATACATATGAGCAACCAAATCGAACATAAGGTTGAATGGATAGATTGAACAATCATTGTATCTGGGTTGTCTCCGATTATATCGTTATGCTGTATATTTAGTTACACCTACCATGTAACGGTTCATTCGTTACACATACGAGCGTCTGAATCGAACATAAGGTTGGATGGTTAGACGGAACGATAATTGTAACTGAGTTGTATTCGATTATATCGTGGTTATGTTTATATAGTAATACTCACCAGGTGACTGTTTTTGCGTTATACATACGAGCGACCCAATCAAACATAAGGTTGGATGGATAGACGGAATGATCATTGTATCTGAGTTGTATTCGATCATATCGTGATGACGTTCATATAGAAATACTCACCAGGTTACTGTTCTTTCGTTATACATACGAGCAACCGAATCGAACAGAAGGTTGAATGGATAGTATCTGGGTTGTATTCGATCATGATGTTATGCTGTGTATATATTTATACACACAAGGTGACGGTATTCCCGTTTTACATACGAGCGACCGAAACGAACAGTTAGTTGAATGGATAGACTGAACAATTAATGTATCTGGGTGTTATCCGATTATATCGCAATTCTGTATATATGGTGATACTTACCAGGTGACGGTACTTCCGTTACATATACTAGCGACTGAATCGAACAGGAGGTTAAATGTTTAGACGAAGCGATAATTGTATCTGAGTTGTATTCGATGATATCGTGATGATGTTTATCACTCACCAGGTAACTGTTCTTCCGTTTCACATAAAAGCGACCGAATCGAGCAGAAGGTTAAATGGATAGATTGAAAATTCATCGTATCTGGGTTGTATTCGATTATGTTTATGTAGTAATACTCACCAGGTAACTGTTCTTCCGTTATACATGAGAACGACTGAATTGAACAGAAGGTTGAATGGATAGACTAAACAATAATCGTATCTGGGGTTTTATTCGAGTATATCGTGATGATTATCATATAGTATGTCTAACCAGGTGACAGTTCTTCCGTTAAACATACGAGCAACCGAATCGAACATAAGGTTGGATGGATAGATTGAACAATCATTGTATCTGGGTTTTCTCCGAATATATCGTTATGCTGTATATTTAGCTACGCCTACCATGTGACGGTTCTTTCGTTACACATACGAGCGTCTGAATCGAACATAAGGTTGGATGGTTAAACGGAACGATAATTGTAACTGAGTTGTATTCGATTATATCGTGATGATGTTTATATAGCAATACTCACCAGGTGACTGTTCTTGCGTTATACATAGGAGCGACCCAATCAAACAGAAGGTTGGATGGATAGACGGAATGATCATTGTATCTGAGTTGTATTCGATTATATCGTGATGAAGTTCATATAGAAATACCCTCCAGGTTACTGTTCTTTCGTTATACATACTAGCAACCGAATCGAACAGAATGTTGAATGGATAGTATCTGGGTTGTATTCGATTATGATGTTATGCTGTGTATATAGTTATACACACTAGGTGACAGTATTCCCGTTTTACATACGAGCGACCGAAACGAACAGAAAAATGAATGGATAGACTGAACAATCAATGTATCTGGTTGGTATCCGATTTTATCGCAATACTGTATATATAGTGATACTTACCAGGTGACGGTACATCCGTTACACATACTAGCGACTGAATCGAACAGGAGGTTCAATGTTTAGACGAAGCGATAATTGTATCTGAGTTGTATTCGATGATATCGTGATGATGTTTATATAGCAATACTCACCAGGTAACTGTTCTTCCGTTCCACATAAAAGCGACCGAATCGAGCAGAAGGTTAAATGGATAGATTGAAAATTCATCGTATCTGGGTTGTATTCGATTATGTATATAGTAATACTCACCAGGTAACTGTTCTTCCGTTATACATGAGAACGACTGAATTGAACAGAAGGTTGAATGGATAGATTAAACAATAATCGTATCTGGGGTTTTATTTGAGTATATCGTGTTGATTATCATATAGTATGTCTAACCATGTGACAGTTCTTCCGTTAAACATACGAGCAACCGAATCGAACATAAGGTTGGATGGATAGATTGAACAATCATTGTATCTGGGTTGTCTCCGATTATATCGTTATGCTGTATATTTAGTTACACCTACCATGTAACGGTTCTTTCGTTACACATACGAGCGTCTGAATCGAACATAAGGTTGGATGGTTAAACGGAACGATAATTGTAACTGAGTTGTATTCGATTATATCGTGATGATGTTTATATAGCAATACTCACCAGGTGACTGTTCTTGCGTTATACATACGAGCGACCCAATCGAACAGAAGGTTGGATGGATAGACGGAATGATCATTGTATCTGAGTTGTATTCGATTATATCGTCATGACGTTCATATAGAAATACTCACCAGGTTACTGTTCTTTCGTTATACATACGAGCAACCGAATCGAACAGAAGTTTGAATGGATAGTATCTGGGTTGTATTCGATTATGATGTTATGCTGTGTATATAGTTATACACATAAGGTGACGGTTTTCCCGTTTTACATACGAGCGACCGAAACGAACAGAAAGTTGAATGGATAGACTGAACAATCAATGTATCTGGGTGGTATCCGATTATATCGCAATACTGTATATATAGTGATACTTACCAGGTGACGGTACTTCCGTTACACATACTAGCGACTAAATCGAACAGAAGGTTAAATGGTTAGACGAAACGATAATTGTATCTGATTTGTTTTCGATGATATCGTGATGATGTTTATATAGCAATACTCACCAGGTAACTGTCCTTCCTTTATACATACGAGCAACCGAATCGAACATAAGGTTGAATGGATAGATTGAACAATCATTGTATCTGAGTTGTATTCGATTATGTTTATACAGTTATACTCACCAGGTAACTGATCTTCCGTTATACATACGAGCGACTGAATTGAACAGAAGGTTGAATGGATAGACTGAACAATCATCGTATCTGGGTTGTATTCGATTATTTCGTGATGATTAATATATATATTATGTCTAACCAGGTAACTGTTCTTCCGTTATACATACGAGCAACAGAAGCGAACATAAGGTTGAATGGATAGATTGAACAATCATTGTATCTGGGTTGTCTCCGATTATATCGTTATGCTGTATATTCAGATACACCTACCATGTAACGGTTCTTTCGTTACACATACGAGCGTCTGAATCGAACATAAGGTTGGATGGTTAGACGGAACGATAATTGTAACTGAGTTGTATTCGATTATATCGTGGTAATGTTTATATAGTAATACTCACCAGGTGACTGTTCTTGCATTATACGTACGAGCAACCAATTCGAACAGAAGGTTGGATGGATAGACGGAATGATCATTGTATCTGAGTTGTATTCGATCATATCGTGATGACGTTCATATAGAAATACTCACCAGGTTACTGTTCTTTCGTTATACATACGAGCAACCGAATCGAACAGGAGGTTGAATGGATAGTATCTGGGTTGTATTTGATTATGATGTTATGCTCTGTATATAGTTATACACACTAGGTGACGGTATTCCCGTTTTACATACGAGCGACCGAAACGAACAGAAAGTTGAATGGATAGACTGAACAATCAATGTATCTGGTTGGTATCCGATTATATCGCAATACTCTATATATAGTGATACTTACCAGGTGACGGTACTTCCGTTACACATACTAGCGACTGAATCGAACAGGAGGTTGAATGTTTAGACAAAGCGATAATTGTATCTGAGTTGTATTCGATGATATCGTGATGATGTTTAAATAGCAATACTCACCAGGTAACTGTTCTTCCGTTTCACATAAAAGCGACCGAATCGAGCAGAAGGTTAAATGGATAGATTGAAAATTCATCGTATCTGGGTTGTATTCGATTATGTTTATATAGTAATACTCACCAGGTAACTGTTCTTCCGTTATACATGAGAACGACTGAATTGAACAGAAGGTTGAATGGATAGACTAAACAATAATCGTATCTGGGGTTTTATTCGAGTATATCGTGATGATTATCATATAGTATGTCTAACCAGGTGACAGTTCTTCCGTTGAACATACGAGCAACCGAATCGAACATAAGGTTGGATGAATAGATTGAACAATCATTGTATCATTGTATATTTAGCTACACCTACCATGTAACGGTTCTTTCGTTACACATACGAGCGTATGAATCGAACATAAGGTTGGATGGTTAAACGGAACGATAATTGTAACTTAGTTGTATTCGATTATATCGTGATGATGTTAATTTAGCAATACTCACCAGGTGACTGTTCTTGCGTTATACATACGAGCGACCCAATCGAACAGAAGGTTGGATGGATAGACGGAATGATCATTGTATCTGAGTTGTATTCGATTATATCGTGATGAAGTTCATATAGAAATACTCTCCAGGTTACTGTTCTTTCGTTATACATACGAGCAACCGAATCGAACAGAAGGTTGAATGGATAGTATCTGGGTTGTATTCGATTATGATGTTATGCTGTGTATATAGTTATACACACTAGGTGACAGTATTCCCGTTTTACATACGAGCGACCGAAACGAAAAGAAAAATGAATGGATAGACTGAACAATCAATGTATCTGGTTAGTATCCGATTATATCGCAATACTGTATATATAGTGATACTTACCAGGTGACGGTACTTCCGTTACACATACTAGCGACTGAATCGAACAGGAGGTTGAATTTTTAGACGAAGCGATAATTGTATCTGAGTTGTATTCGATGATATCGTGATGATGTTTATATAGCAATACTCACCAGGTAACTGTTCTTCCGTTTCACATAAAAGCGACCGAATCGAGCAGAAGGTTAAATGGATAGATTGAAAATTCATCGTATCTGGGTTGTATTCGATTATGTTTATATAGTAATACTCACCAGGTGACTGTTCTTCCGTTATACATGAGAACGACTGAATTGAACAGAAGGTTGAATGGATAGACTAAACAATAATCGTATCTGGGGTTTTATTCGAGTATATCGTGTTGATTATCATATAGTATGTCTAACCAGGTGACAGTTCTTCCGTTAAACATACGAGCAACCGAATCGAACATAAGGTTGGATGGATAGATTGAACAATCATTGTATCTGGGTTGTCTCCGATTATATCGTTATGCTGTATATTTAGTTACAGCTACCATGTAACGGTTCTTCCGTTACACATACGAGCGTCTGAATCGAACATAAGGTTGGATGGTTAAACGGAACGATAATTGTAACTGAGTTGAATTCGATTATATCGTGATGATGGTTATATAGCAATACTCACCAGGTGACTGTTCTTGCGTTATACATACGAGCGACCCAATCGAACAGAAGGTTGGATGGATAGACGGAATGATCATTGTATCTGAGTTGTCTCCGATTATATCGTTATGCTGTATATTCAGTTACACCTACCATGTAACGGTTCTTTCGTTACACATACGAGCGTCTGAATCGAACATAAGGTTGGATGGTTAGAAGGAACGATAATTGTAACTGAGTTGTATTCGATTATATCGTGGTTATGTTTATATAGTAATACTCACCAGGTGACTGTTCTTGCGTTATACATATGAGCGACCCAATCGAACATAAGGTTGGATGGATAGACGAAATGATCATTGTATCTGAGTTGTATTCGATTATATCGTGATAACGTTCATATAGAAATACTCACCAGGTTACTGTTCTTCCGTTATACATACGAGCAACCGAATCGAACAGAAGGTTGAATGGATAGTATCTGGGTTGTATTCGATTATGATGTTATGCTGTGTATATATTAATACACACTAGGTGACGGTATTCCCGTTTTACATACGAGCGACCGAAACGAACAGAAAGTTGAATGGATAGACTGAACAATTAATGTATCTGAGTGGTATCCGATTATATCGCAATTTTGTATATATGGTGATACTTACCAGGAGACGATACTTCCGTTACACATACTAGCGACTGAATCGAACAGAATGTTGAATGGTTAGACGAAACGATAATTGTATCTGAGTTGTATTCGATGATATCGTGATGATGTTTATATAGCAATACTCACCAGGTAACTGTCCTTCCGTTTTACATACAAGCGACCGAATCGAGCAGAAGGTTAAATGGAAAGATTGAACAATCATCATATCTGAGTTGTATTCGATTATGTTTATATAGTTATACTCACCAGGTACCTGTTCTTCCGTTATACATACGAGCAACCGAATCGAACATAAGGTTGAATGGATAGATTGAACAATCATTGTATCTGAGTTGTATTCGATTATGTTTATATAGTTATACTCACCAGGTAACTGTTCTTTCGTTATACATACGAGCGACTGAATTGAACAGAAGGTTGAATGGATAGACTGAACAATCATCGTATCTGGGTTGTATTCGATTATGTTTATATAGTAATACTCACCAGGTAACTGTTCTTCCGTTATACATGAGAACGACTGAATTGAACAGAAGGTTGAATGGATAGACTAAACAATAATCGTATCTGGGGTTTTATTCGAGTATATCGTGATGATTATCATATAGTATGTCTAACCAGGTGACAGTTCTTCCGTTGAACATACGAGCAACCGAATCGAACATAAGGTTGGATGAATAGATTGAACAATCATTGTATCATTGTATATTTAGCTACACCTACCATGTAACGGTTCTTTCGTTACACATACGAGCGTATGAATCGAACATAAGGTTGGATGGTTAAACGGAACGATAATTGTAACTTAGTTGTATTCGATTATATCGTGATGATGTTAATTTAGCAATACTCACCAGGTGACTGTTCTTGCGTTATACATACGAGCGACCCAATCGAACAAAAGGTTGGATGGATAGACGGAATGATCATTGTATCTGAGTTGTATTCGATTATATCGTGATGAAGTTCATATAGAAATACTCTCCAGGTTACTGTTCTTTCGTTATACATACGAGCAACCGAATCGAACAGAAGGTTGAATGGATAGTATCTGGGTTGTATTCGATTATGATGTTATGCTGTGTATATAGTTATACACACTAGGTGACAGTATTCCCGTTTAACATACGAGCGACCGAAACGAAAAGAAAAATGAATGGATAGACTGAACAATCAATGTATCTGGTTAGTATGCGATTATATCGCAATACTGTATATATAGTGATACTTACCAGGTGACGGTACTTCCGTTACACATACTAGCGACTGAATCGAACAGGAGGTTAAATGTTTAGACGAAGCAATAATTGTATCTGAGTTGTATTCGATGATATCGTGATGATGTTTATATAGCAATACTCACCAGGTAACTGTTCTTCCGTTTCACATAAAAGCGACCGAATCGAGCAGAAGGTTAAATGGATAGATTGAAAATTCATCGTATCTGGGTTGTATTCGATTATGTTTATATAGTAATACTCACCAGGTAACTGTTCTTCCGTTATACATGAGAACGACTGAATTGAACAGAAGGTTGAATGGATAGACTAAACAATAATCGTATCTGGGGTTTTATTCGAGTATATCGTGATGATTATCATATAGTATGTCTAACCAGGTGACAGTTCTTCCGTTGAACATACGAGCAACCAAATCGAACATAAGGTTGGATGAATAGATTGAACAATCATTGTATCATTGTATATTTAGCTACACCTACCATGTAACGGTTCTTTCGTTACACATACGAGCGTATGAATCGAACATAAGGTTGGATGGTTAAACGAAACGATAATTGTATCTGAGTTGTATTCGATGATATCGTGATGATGTTTATATAGCAATACTCACCAGGTAACTGTTCTTCCGTTTCACATAAAAGCGACCGAATCGAGCAGAAGGTTAAATGGAGAGATTGAAAATTCATCGTATCTGTGTTGTATTCGATTATGTTTATATAGTAATACTCACCAGGTAACTGTTCTTCCGTTATACATGAGAACGACTGAATTGAACAGAATGTTGAATGGATAGACTAATCAATAATCGTATCTAGGGTTTTATTCGGGTATATCGTGATGATTATCATATAGTATGTCTAACCAGGTGACAGTTCTTCCGTTATACATACGAGCAACCGAATCGAACATAAGGTTGAATGGATAGATTGAACAATCATTGTATCTGGGTTGTCTCCGATTATATCGTTATGCTGTATATTCAGTTACACCTACCATGTAACGGTTCTTTCGTTACACATACGAGCGTCTGAATCGAACATAAGGTTGGATGGTTAGAAGGAACGATAACTGTAACTGAGTTGTATTCGATTATATCGTGGTTATGTTTATATAGTAATACTCACCAGGTGACTGTTCTTGCGTTATACATATGAGCGACCCAATCGAACATAAGGTTGGATGGATAGACGGAATGATCATTGTATCTGAGTTGTATTCGATTATATCGTGATAACGTTCATATAGAAATACTCACCAGGTTACTGTTCTTCCGTTATACATACGAGCAACCGAATCGAACAGAAGGTTGAATGGATAGATTGAACAATCATTGTATCTGGGTTGTCTCCGATTATATCGTTATGCTGTATATTCAGTTACACCTACCATGTAACGGTTCTTTCGTTACACATACGAGCGTCTGAATCGAACATAAGGTTGGATGGTTAGAAGGAACGATAATTGTAACTGAGTTGTATTCGATTATATCGTGGTTATGTTTATATAGTAATACTCACCAGGTGAATGTTCTTGCGTTATACATATGAGCGACCCAATCGAACATAAGGTTGGATGGATAGACGAAATGATCATTGTATCTGAGTTGTATTCGATTATATCGTGATAACGTTCATATAGAAATACTCACCAGGTTACTGTTCTTCCGTTATACATACGAGCAACCGAATCGAACAGAAGGTTGAATGGATAGTATCTGGGTTGTATTCGATTATGATGTTATGCTGTGTATATATTAATACACACTAGGTGACGGTATTCCCGTTTTACATACGAGCGACCGAAACGAACAGAAAGTTGAATGGATAGACTGAACAATTAATGTATCTGAGTGGTATCCGATTATATCGCAATTTTGTATATATGGTGATACTTACCAGGTGACGATACTTCCGTTACACATACTAGCGACTGAATCGAACAGAATGTTGAATGGTTAGACGAAACGATAATTGTATCTGAGTTGTATTCGATGATATCGTGATGATGTTTATATAGCAATACTCACCAGGTAACTGTCCTTCCGTTTTACATACAAGCGACCGAATCGAGCAGAAGGTTAAATGGAAAGATTGAACAATCATCATATCTGAGTTGTATTCGATTATGTTTATATAGTTATACTCACCAGGTACCTGTTCTTCCGTTATACATACGAGCAACCGAATCGAACATAAGGTTGAATGGATAGATTGAACAATCATTGTATCTGAGTTGTATTCGATTATGTTTATATAGTTATACTCACCAGGTAACTGTTCTTTCGTTATACATACGAGCGACTGAATTGAACAGAAGGTTGAATGGATAGACTGAACAATCATCGTATCTGGGTTGTATTCGATTATGTTTATATAGTAATACTCACCAGGTAACTGTTCTTCCGTTATACATGAGAACGACTGAATTGAACAGAAGGTTGAATGGATAGACTAAACAATAATCGTATCTGGGGTTTTATTCGAGTATATCGTGATGATTATCATATAGTATGTCTAACCAGGTGACAGTTCTTCCGTTGAACATACGAGCAACCGAATCGAACATAAGGTTGGATGAATAGATTGAACAATCATTGTATCATTGTATATTTAGCTACACCTACCATGTAACGGTTCTTTCGTTACACATACGAGCGTATGAATCGAACATAAGGTTGGATGGTTAAACGGAACGATAATTGTAACTTAGTTGTATTCGATTATATCGTGATGATGTTAATTTAGCAATACTCACCAGGTGACTGTTCTTGCGTTATACATACGAGCGACCCAATCGAACAGAAGGTTGGATGGATAGACGGAATGATCATTGTATCTGAGTTGTATTCGATTATATCGTGATGAAGTTCATATAGAAATACTCTCCAGGTTACTGTTCTTTCGTTATACATACGAGCAACCGAATCGAACAGAAGGTTGAATGGATAGTATCTGGGTTGTATTCGATTATGATGTTATGCTGTGTATATAGTTATACACACTAGGTGACAGTATTCCCGTTTTACATACGAGCGACCGAAACGAAAAGAAAAATGAATGGATAGACTGAACAATCAATGTATCTGGTTAGTATGCGATTATATCGCAATACTGTATATATAGTGATACTTACCAGGTGACGGTACTTCCGTTACACATACTAGCGACTGAATCGAACAGGAGGTTAAATGTTTAGACGAAGCAATAATTGTATCTGAGTTGTATTCGATGATATCGTGATGATGTTTATATAGCAATACTCACCAGGTAACTGTTCTTCCGTTTCACATAAAAGCGACCGAATCGAGCAGAAGGTTAAATGGATAGATTGAAAATTCATCGTATCTGGGTTGTATTCGATTATGTTTATATAGTAATACTCACCAGGTAACTGTTCTTCCGTTATACATGAGAACGACTGAATTGAACAGAAGGTTGAATGGATAGACTAAACAATAATCGTATCTGGGGTTCTATTCGAGTATATCGTGATGATTATCATATAGTATGTCTAACCAGGTGACAGTTCTTCCGTTGAACATACGAGCAACCGAATCGAACATAAGGTTGGATGAATAGATTGAACAATCATTGTATCATTGTATATTTAGCTACACCTACCATGTAACGGTTCTTTCGTTACACATACGAGCGTATGAATCGAACATGAGGTTGGATGGTTAAACGGAACGATAATTGTAACTTAGTTGTATTCGATTATATCGTGATGATGTTAATTTAGCAATACTCACCAGGTGACTGTTCTTGCGTTATACATACGAGCGACCCAATCGAACAGAAGGTTGGATGGATAGACGGAATGATCATTGTATCTGAGTTGTATTCGATTATATCGTGATGAAGTTAATATAGAAATACTCTCCAGGTTACTGTTCTTTCGTTATACATACGAGCAACCGAATCGAACAGAAGGTTAAATGTTTAGACGAAGCGATAATTGTATCTGAGTTGTATTCGATGATATCGTGATGATGTTTATATAGCAATACTCACCAGGTAACTGTTCTTCCGTTTCACATAAAAGCGACCGAATCGAGCAGAAGGTTAAATGGATAGATTGAAAATTCATCGTATCTGGGTTGTATTCGATTATGTTTATATAGTAATACTCACCAGATGACTGTTCTTCCGTTATACATGAGAACGACTGAATTGAACAGAAGGTTGAATGGATAGACTAAACAATAATCGTATCTGGGGTTTTATTCGAGTATATCGTGTTGATTATCATATAGTATGTCTAACCAGGTGACAGTTCTTCCGTTAAACATACGAGCAACCGAATCGAACATAAGGTTGGATGGATAGATTGAACAATCATTGTATCTGGGTTGTCTCCGATTATATCGTTATGCTGTATATTTAGTTACACCTACCATGTAACGGTTCTTTCGTTACACATACGAGCGTCTGAATCGAACATAAGGTTGGATGGTTAAACGGAACGATAATTGTAACTGAGTTGTATTCGATTATATCGTGATGATGGTTATATAGCAATACTCACCAGGTGACTGTTCTTGCGTTATACATACGAGCGACCCAATCGAACAGAAGGTTGGATGGATAGACGGAATGATCATTGTATCTGAGTTGTATTCGATTATATCGTGATGAAGTTCATATAGAAATACTCTCCAGGTTACTGTTCTTTCGTTATACATACGAGCAACCGAATCGAACAGAAGGTTGAATGGATAGTATCTGGGTTGTATTCGATTATGATGTTATGCTGTGTATATAGTTATACACACTAGGTGACAGTATTCCCGTTTTACATACGAGCGACCGAAACGAACAGAAAAATGAATGGATAGACTGAACAATCAATGTATCTGGTTGGTATCCGATTTTATCGCAATACTGTATATATAGTGATACTTACCAGGTGACGGTACTTCCGTTACACATACTAGCGACTGAATCGAACAGGAGGTTAAATGTTTAGACGAAGCGATAATTGTATCTGAGTTGTATTCGATGATATCGTGATGATGTTTATATAGCAATAATCAACAGGTAACTGTTTTTCCGTTTTACATACAAGCGACCGATTCGAGCAGAAGGTTGAATTTAGTATAGATTGAACAATCATCGTATCTGGGTTGTATTCGATTATGTTTATATAGTTATACTCACCAGGTAACTGTTCTTTCGTTATACATACGAGCAACCGAATCGAACAGAAGGTTGAATGGATAGTATATGGGTTGTATTCGATTATGATGTTATGCTGTGTATATAGTTATACACACTAGGAGACGGTATTCCCGTTTTACATACGAGCGACTGAAACGAAAAAAAAGTTGAATGGATAGACTGAACAATCAATGTATCTGGGTGGTATCCGATTAAATCGCAATACTGTATATATAGTGATACTTACCAGGTGACGATACTTCCGTTACACATACTAGCGACTGAATCGAACAGAATGTTGAATGGTTAGACGAAACGATAATTGTATCTGAGTTGTATTCGATGATATCGTGATGATGTTTATATAGCAATACTCACCAGGTAACTGTCCTTACGTTTTACATACAAGCGACCGAATCGAGCAGAAGGTTGGATGGATAGACGGAATGATCATTGTATCTGAGTTGTATTCGATTATATCGTGATGAAGTTCATATAGAAATACTCTCCAGGTTACTGTTCTTTCGTTATACATACGAGCAACCGAATCGAACAGGATGTTGAATGGATAGTATCTGGGTTGTATTCGATTATGATGTTATGCTCTGTATATAGTTATACACACTAGGTGACGGTATTCCCGTTTTACATACGAGCGACCGAAACGAACAGGAAGTTGAATGGATAGACTAAACAATCAATGTATCTGGTTGGTATCCGATTATATCGCAATACTGTATATATAGTGATACTTACCAGGTGACGGTACTTCCGTTACACATAATAGCGACTGAATCGAACAGGAGGTTGAATGTTTAGACGAAGCGATAATTGTATCTGAGTTGTATTCGATGATATCGTGATGATGTTTATATAGCAATACTCACCAGGTAACTGTTCTTCCGTTTCACATAAAAACGACCGAATCGAGCAGAAGGTTGAATGGATAGATTGAAAATTCATCGTATCTGTGTTGTATTCGATTATGTTTATATAGTAATACTCACCAGGTAACTGTTCTTCCGTTATACATGAGAACGACTGAATTGAACAGAAGGTTGAATGGATAGACTAATCAATAATCGTATCTGGGGTTTTATTCGGGTATATCGTGATGATTATCATATAGTATGTCTAACCAGGTGACAGTTCTTCCGTTATACATACGAGCAACCGAATCGAACATAAGGTTGAATGGATAGATTGAACAATCATTGTATCTGGGTTGTCTCCGATTATATCGTTATGCTGTATATTCAGTTACACCTACCATGTAACGGTTCTTTCGTTACACATACGAGCGTCTGAATCAAACATAAGGTTGGATGGTTAGAAGGAACGATAATTGTAACTGAGTTGTATTCGATTATATCGTGGTTATGTTTATATAGTAATACTCACCAGGTGACTGTTCTTGCGTTATACATATGAGCGACCCAATCGAACATAAGGTTGGATGGATAGACGGAATGATCATTGTATCTGAGTTGTATTCGATTATATCGTGATAACGTTCATATAGAAATACTCACCAGGTTACTGTTCTTCCGTTATACATACGAGCAACCGAATCGAACAGAAGGTTGAATGGATAGATTGAACAATCATTGTATCTGGGTTGTCTCCGATTATATCGTTATGCTGTATATTCAGTTACACCTACCATGTAACGGTTCTTTCGTTACACATACGAGCGTCTGAATCGAACATAAGGTTGGATGGTTAGAAGGAACGATAATTGTAACTGAGTTGTATTCGATTATATCGTGGTTATGTTTATATAGTAATACTCACCAGGTGACTGTTCTTGCGTTATACATATGAGCGACCCAATCGAACATAAGGTTGGATGGATAGACGAATTGATCATTGTATCTGAGTTGTATTCGATTATATCGTGATAACGTTCATATAGAAATACTCACCAGGTTACTGTTCTTCCGTTATACATACGAGCAACCGAATCGAACAGAAGGTTGAATGGATAGTATCTGGGTTGTATTCGATTATGATGTTATGCTGTGTATATATTAATACACACTAGGTGACGGTATTTCCGTTTTACATACGAGCGACCGAAACGAACAGAAAGTTGAATGGATAGACTGAACAATTAATGTATCTGAGTGGTATCCGATTATATCGCAATTTTGTATATATGGTGATACTTACCAGGTGACGATGCTTCCGTTACACATACTAGCGACTGAATCGAACAGAATGTTGAATGGTTAGACGAAACGATAATTGTATCTGAGTTGTATTCGATGATATCGTGATGATGTTTATATAGCAATACTCACCAGATAACTGTCCTTCCGTTTTACATACAAGCGACCGAATCGAGCAGAAGGTTAAATGGAAAGATTGAACAATCATCATATCTGAGTTGTATTCGATTATGTTTATATAGTTATACTCACCAGGTACCTGTTCTTCCGTTATAAATACGAGCAACCGAATCGAACATAAGGTTGAATGGATAGATTGAACAATCATTGTATCTGAGTTGTATTCGATTATGTTTATATAGTTATACTCACCAGGTAACTGTTCTTTCGTTATACATACGAGCGACTGAATTGAACAGAAGGTTGAATGGATAGACTGAACAATCATCGCATCTGGGTTGTATTCGATTATATCGTGGTAATGTTTATATAGTAATACTCACCAGGTGACTGTTTTTGCATTATACGTACGAGCGACATAATCGAACAGAAGGTTGGATGGATAGACGGAATGATCATTGTATCTGAGTTGTATTCGATTATATCGTGATGAAGTTAATATAGAAATACTCACCAGGTTACTGTTCTTTCGTTATACATACGAGCAACCGAATCGAACAGAAGGTTGAATGGATGGTATCTGGATTGTATTCGATTATGATGTTATGCTGTGTATATAGTTATACACACTAGGTGACAGTATTCCCGTTTTACATACGAGCGACCGAAACGAACAGAAAGTTGAATGGATAGACTGAACAATCAATGTATCTGGTTGGTATCCGATTATATCGCAATAATGTATATATAGTGATACTTACCAGGTGACGGTACTTCCGTTACACATACTAGCGACTGAATCGAACAGGAGGTTAAATGTTTAGACGAAGCGATAATTGTATCTGAGTTGTATTCGATGATATCGTGATGATGTTAATATAGCAATACTCACCAGGTAACTGTTCTTTCGTTTCACATAAAAGCGACCGAATCGAGCAGAAGGTTAAATGGATAGATTGAAAATTCATCGTATCTGGGTTGTATTCGATTATGTTTATATAGTAATACTCACCAGGTAACTGTTCTTCCGTTATACATGAGAACGACTGAATTGAACAAAATGTTGAATGGATAGACTAAACAATAATCGTATCTGGGGTTTTATTCGAGTATATCGTGATGATTATCATATAAAATGTCTAAATGTCTTCCGTTAAACATACGAGCAACCGAATCGAACATAAGGTTGAATGGATAGATTGAACAATCATTGTATCTGGGTTGTCTCCGATTATATCGATATGCTGTATATTTAGTTACACCTACCATGTAACGGTTCTTTCGTTACACATACGAGCGTCTGAATCGAACATAAGGTTGGATGGTTAAACGGAACGATAATTGTAACTGAGTTTTATTCGATTATATCGTGATGATGTTTATATAGCAATACTCACCAGGTGACTGTTCTTGCGTTATACATACGAGCGACCCAATCGAACAGAAAGTTGGATGGATAGACGGAATGATCATTGTATCTGAGTTGTATTCGATTATATCGTGATAACGTTCATATAGAAATACTCACCAGGTTGTTGTTCTTTCGTTATACATACGAGCAACCGAATCGAACAGAAGGTTGAATGGATAGTATATGGGTTGTATTCGATTATGATGTTATGCTGTGTATATAGTTATACACACTAGGAGACGGTATTCCCGTTTTACATACGAGCGACTGAAACGAAAAGAAAGTTGAATGGATAGACTGAACAATCAATGTATCTGGGTGGTATCCGATTATATCGCAATACTGTATATATAGTGATATTTACCAGGTGACGATACTTCCGTTACACATACTAGCGACTGAATCGAACAGAATGTTGAATGGTTAGACGAAATGATAATTATATCTGAGATGTATCTGGTTGGTATCCGATTATATCGCAATAATGTATATATAGTGATTCTTACCAGGTGACGGTACTTCCGTTACACATACTAGCGACTGAATCGAACAGGAGGTTAAATGTTTAGACGAAGCGATAATTGTAACTGAGTTGTATTCGATGATATCGTGGTAATGTTTATATAGTAATACTCACCAGGTGACTGTTCTTGCATAATACGTACGAGCGACCCAATCGAACAGAAGGTTGGATGGATAGTATCTGGGTTGAATTCGATTATGATGTTATGCTGTGTATATAGTTATACACATAAGGTGACGGTATTCCCGTTTCACATACGAGCGACCGAAACGAACAGAAAGTTGAATGGATAGACTAAACAATCAATGTATCTGGGTGGTATCCGATTATATCGCAATACTGTATATATAGTGATACTTACCAGGTGACGGTACTTCCGTTACACATACTAGCGACTGAATCGAACAGAAAGTTAAATGGTTGGACGAAACGATGATTGTATCTGAGTTGTATTCGATGATATCGTGATGATGTTTATATAGCAATACTCACTAGGTAACTGTTCTTTCGTTATACATACGAGCAACCGAATCGAACAGAAGGTTGAATGGATAGTATATGGGTTGTATTCGATTATGATGTTATGCTGTGTTTATAGTTATACACACTAGGAGACGGTATTCCCGTTTTACATACGAGCGACTGAAACGAAAAGAAAGTTGAATGGATAGACTGAACAATCAATGTATCTGGGTGGTATCCGATTATATCGCAATACTGTATATATAGTGATACTTACCAAATGACGATACTTCCGTTACACATACTAGCGACTGAATCGAACAGAATGTTGAATGGTTAGACAAAACGATAATTGTATCTGAGTTGTATTCGATGATATCGTGATGATGTTTTTATAGCAATACTCACCAGGTAACTGTCCTTCCGTTTTACATACAAGCGACCGAATCGAGCAGAAGGTTGAATGGATAGATTGAACAATCATCATATTTGAGTTGTTTTCAAATATGTTTATATGGTTATACTCACCAGGTACCTGTTCTTCCGTTATACATACGAGCAACCGAATCGAACATAAGGTTGAATGGATAGATTAAACAATCATCGTATCTGAGTTGTATTCGATTATGTTTATATAGTTATACTCACCAGGTAACTGTTCTTCCGTTATACATACGAGCGACTGAATTGAACAGAAGGTTGAATGGATAGACTAAACAATGATCGTATCTGGGGTTGTATTCGATTATATCGTGATGATGTTCATATAGTTATACACACTAGGTAACTGTTCTCCAGTTATACATAAGAGCGACTGAACTGAACAAAAGTTTGAATGGATAGACTGAATAATCATCGTATCTGGGTTGTATTTGATTATATCGTGATTATTATCATATAGTATGTCTAACCAGGTGACAGTTCTTTCGTTATACATACGAGCAACCAAATCGAACATAAGGTTGAATGGATAGATTGAACAATCATTGTATCTGGGTTGTCTCCGATTATATCGTTATGCTGTATATTCAGTTACACCTACCATGTAACGGTTCTTTCGTTACACATACGAGCGTCTGAATCGAACATAAGGTTGGATGGTTAGAAGGAACGATAATTGTAACTGAGTTGTATTCTATTATATCGTGGTGATGTTTATATAGAAATTCTCACCAGGTTACTGTTCTTCCGTTATACATACGAGCAACCGAATCGAACAGAAGGTTGAATGGATAGTATCTGGGTTGTATTCGATTATAATGTTATGCTGTGTATATAGTTAAACACACTAGGTGACGGTATTCCCCCTTCACATACGAGCGACCGAAACGAACAGAAAGTTGAATGGATAGTCTGAACAATCAATGTATCTGGGTAGTATCCGATTATATCGCAATACTGTATATATGTTTATATAGTAATACTCACCAGGTGACTGTTCTTGCGTTATACATATGAGCGACCCAATCGAACATAAGGTTGGATGGATAGACGGAATGATCATTGTATCTGAGTTGTATTCGATTATATCGTGATAACGTTCATATAGAAATACTCACTAGGTTACTGTTCTTTCGTTATACATACGAGCAACCTAATCGAACAGAAGGTTGAATGAATAGTATCTGGGTTGTATTCGATTATGATGTTATGCTGTGTATATATTTATACACACAAGGTGACGGTATTCCCGTTTTACATACGAGCGACCGAAACGAACAGTAAGTTGAATGGATAGACTGAACAATTAATGTATCTGGGTGGTATCCGTCGTATGTATAACGGAAGAACAGTTACCTGGTGAGTATAACTATATAAACATAATCGAATACAACTCAGATACGATGATTGTTCAATCTATCCATTCAACCTTATGTTCGATTCGGTTGCTCATATGTATAACGGAAGAACAGGTACCTGGGAGTATAACTATATAAACATAATCGAATACAACTCAGATACGATGATTGTTCAATCTATCCATTTAACCTTCTGCTCGATTCGGTCGCTTGTATGTAAAACGGAAGGACAGTCACCTGGTGAGTATTGCTATATAAACATCATCACGATATCATCGAATACAACTCAGATACAATTATCGTTTCGTCTAACCATTCAACATTCTGTTCGATTCAGTCGCTAGTATGTGTAACGGAAGGATCGTCACCTGGTAAGTATCACTATATATACAGAATTGCGATATAATCGGATACCACCCAGATACATTGATTGTTCAATCTATCCATTCAACCTTATGTTCGATTCGGTTGCTCGTATGTATAACGGAATAACAGTTACCTGGTTAGACATAATATATAATAATCATCACGACATAATCGAATACAACCCCAGATACGATTATTGTTTAGTCTATCCATTCAACCTTCTGTTCAATTCAGTCGCTCGTATGTATAACGGAAGAACAATTACCTGGTGAGTATAACTATATAAACATAATCGAATACAACCCAGATACGATGATTTTTCAATCTATACTAAATTCAACCTTCTGCTCGATTCGGTCGCTTGTATGTAAAACGGAAGAACTATTTACACAGCATAACATCATAATCGAATACAACCCAGATACTATCTATTCAACCTTCTGTTCGATTCGGTTGCTCGTATGTATAATGGAAGAACAGTTACCTGGTGAGTATTTCTATATGAACTTCTTCACGATATAATCGAATAAAACTCAGATACAATGATCATTTCGTCTATCCATCCAACCTTCTGTTCGATTGGGTCGCTTGTACGTATAACGCAAGAACAGTCACCTGGTGAGTATTACTATATAAACATTACCACGATATAATCGAATACAACTCAGTTACAATTATCGTTCCGTCTAACCATCCAACCTTATGTTCGATTCAGACGCTCGTATGTGTAACGAAAGAACCGTTACATGGTAGGTGTATCTGAATATACAGCATAACGATATAATCGGAGACCACCCAGATAAAATGATTTTTCAATCTATCCATGTAGTGAACTTGTGTTCTAAACAGGTGGCAACAATGCCCCTCTTCCCCCGCCTCACGGTAGGTGATCAGAGCTCAGATCAGATACACGATCGGTAGATCAGTAGTATTCGGATAATCGTATTGTGCGCGTCTATAGGTATATGTTCATATAGTGTATGTGGAAAACAGCATACGAAGCAGACTGACGTGTCTGGGCAATGTATTGGCGATATAAAATAAAGGACGATATCGAATACTACGTGGTGTTTATTATCTCTTCAGGGAGTAATAAGATCCTAGCAGGACGAGGCACCACATGGTGACAGCGGTGCTACATGCGACAGCGTGGTGAAAAAGTGAGTGTGCACACCAACAGAAAAACGACGCCGATAAAAAAGGGTCGACCGCTTTGGAAAGTTTGTTCGAGATGCCCGGCGACAACGATACGAAACGAAAACGCGCACGCACGTACTCTCTGATACTCTCTAGTGAATTCCCAGTTTAAGCGGTTTAAATAAACACAAAATTCTTGAACTTCCAAGAAGCAATCGATCTATCAGTACGATAAAAAGATCAACCCTGCAAATAGTGCAAAGTGTACTGTAGTTTGAAGTGTCAACCTGCACAACTCAAACGATATCAAGAGAATTGGATTCCAGTGCCGTGGCAAAACTTTTCTAGTAAATGATTTGCTCTCGACATGATGGGAGATGATGTAGAAATGACAACTACACAACTCTACAATCTACTCCTGGATGCTAACAAAGTACAAACAAAAGATATAAAAACTGAGATACAAAGCAGTATAAGTTCCATCAGAACTCAGATTGCGAACACAAACAAAGAAGTAGACGATCTGAAGAAAAAAGATAGATTGAAAGAAAGAAAATTAAGAAAAAATAACGTCTTAGTATTTGGTTTGAAATCGGATCCTGAAAATCTCCTTCAATATACTCTGGAGACTCTGAACAAATTACTCGACACCAATATCCGCGAAGAGGATATAAATGATATATTCCGTCTGGGCCGTGATTCCACCTCTCCAATAGTTATTGAATTTGTTAGATTCTTGAGAAAAGCAACACTTTTCAAGGACCCACAAAAACTGCTCCAGCTGAAATCTGAAGGCATCGCGATCGCAAACGATCAGTGTGCGGAAGACAGAGAAGAACAAAAAACTTTAAGAAAACATCTCAAGATTGCTAAAAGTCAAAAACTGAATGCTTCACTAAAGGGCTTCAAACTGATGATAGATAATCAAGAATATACGGCCAGCGAACTGAAAGTATTGGAAACTGCCGACTTGGAAGGGGAGCAAGAGGAAGAACTTGCAGAAGCAGGTCCAAAGAAGGCTAATGAAACAGCTGATACAAATCCGACATCACCACTGGAAATTGGCACAAAACGAAAACGAAGAAAATACAGTCCAAAACTCAGTGAGATAAGGGTAACACGTAACTCTAATAAGTGAGGTCAGTCAAATTATCCCATACGCATTTCTTTCGATCCACGCTACTGGCAGAATAATAACTCGCTTCACATACACGATAACTATTCAACGATACTATTCATTCTATTTTTTATTTATATATATTTTTTGTTAATTCCTTTTTTATTCAGATATAGAATAAGATATACTTTTTTTGTCCCATTCAGTGTATCCCTTTTTTCTCCTTTGGTTGAAACTTTTTTTTTCAATATGCCAAACAAGTCCACGTCCTTCCTAAAAGTGGGTCATTTAAATGCGAGGTCATTGCTCCCGAAATTTACCGAAATTAAATCACTCATTTTGGAAGGTAACTTCGATGTCTTTGGTATATCTGAGTCCTGGCTGAGATCCCAGATGGATGTCTCGGATATTAATATTCCGGGTTATTCATTTGCCCATCAATGCAGGAAAGTTGGGAGGGGGGGAGGTGTCGGCCTTTATGTGAAGAATTGCTTTCAGTACACTATCATAAAAAATAATATCGATCAGGGAAATAATTTTGAACAAATCTGGATAAAAGTTAATATTCACAACAAATATTTTGCAATGGGTTGTATATACAAACCACCTTTTTATAATCCGAATCACTTCATTACGGATCTCGAAAATATACTATCATCACTTGTTCCACAAAATGACGTTGTGTTATGTACGGGGGACTTCAATATTAATCTTTTGGACAACTTCTCCAATACTATCGTCAGCTTCAATTCGCTGCTCGACTCTATGGGGCTAAAACAAATAATCGATACCCCAACCAGAATTACGGAAAACTCAGTCAGTTTAATAGATTTAGTTCTCATTAACGCAGATGCGGAAATAAAAAGTATAGGAAATCATCACCTACCTGACATCTCAGATCATGATTTGATTTTTTGTGAAATTCCCATCAACTGTCAAAAAAGACGTCATAAGTTTATAGAATACAGGGATTTCAAGAATATGGATTATGAACAATTCACGGCCGCTTTGAAGTCGATTCCTTGGAGAAACATTTACGACGTTCCCGATATCAACGGCAAAGTTGACTTCTTGAACCAAAATATCACTATTTTACTAGATATATTCGCCCCTAAAAAACACTCACGAATTACAAGGAATAGTAAACCTTGGATAACGGACATTACAAAACATATGATCACCCGCAGAGATAGAGCACTATCTCGATATAAAAAATCTCGAAATGGAGCTCATTGGGAATATTACAAGAACCTGAGGAATCTAACCACCAATACAATTAGACAGGAGAAAAAGGTGTTCTTTGAATACAAGTTCCAAAATTCAAGTAATATCTGGAAAGATCTCAGGCTGCTGAACGTTGCAAACACTGAAAGTGAAACTGAAATTCCCACCCACTTGAATAATCCTGATGAGATAAATCACTTTTTTATCTCCTCCAATCCGCAGTTAGGAGTGGACGAAGATTTAATATCATTTTATAATAATAATGTCAAAGAGGGACTGAATAATAAATTCAATTTTGTAGAAGTATCGGGAGCGGATGTTTATAGAATAATTTTGAGTATCAGATCATATGCCAGAGGAATCGATGATTTATCTATAAAAACCCTAATCTTATGCTGTCCATTTATATTACCATTTTTAACACACATAATCAATGTTTGCATTGAAAATACGATATTTCCGGAACAATGGAAACAGGCTATAGTACTTCCACTTCCAAAAATAAGTAACCCAAGCGAGTTTAAAGACTTGAGACCCATTTCCGTTCTACCATGCATGTCGAAAGTTTTGGAAAAAATAATGAATGAACAACTTATGTCATACATAGAAAATGCTCAAATATTACCAACTACTCAGTCGGGATTCAGAAAACATCATAGCTGTTCAACGGCGCTACTCAATGTGACTGATGAAATTTTAAGAGCAACAGATGATGGAAAAATTACAGCTCTGATTCTACTAGACTTTTCCAAAGCCTTCGACACCCTGAGCCACCCCATGCTACTCTCTATACTTCACTACATTGGTATGAGCCAGGTATCTGTTTCTTTTTTCGAAAACTTTCTGAAAAATCGAAGCCAGTGCGTTAGAGTCGATGGGAAAAAATCTAACTTTCTGAATGTAACTACAGGGACTCCTCAGGGATCTATTCTAAGCCCTCTGCTCTATGCAATCTACACATCAAATTTTAGCAAGATCTTTCATAAATGCAAGGTTCAGTATTATGCTGATGATACGCAAATCTACCACTCTTTTTATAAATCTGATTTTAACCAAAGCTGTGATCTGATAAACAATGAGCTGGAAGAAATGAAATGTCTATCTCAGGCTCACTCTTTACTCTTGAACCCAAAGAAATGCTCAGTTATGCTTTTCGGATCTAAGAATAACCTGAACTATGCCGCGGATAAAATTCGAATACAACTGAATGGGGAACCTTTACCGATAAAAAACAATACTAAAAACTTGGGGGTGATTTTTGATAGTAGCCTGAGATTCGTTAATCATATTTCAAACTGTATACAGCGAGCATTCTATCGCCTGAAAATTATGTACAATAATAGAAAATTTCTCAATAAAAAATTAAAAATTTTACTGTGTGATTCTCTTATTCTCTCCATATTCAACCACGGTGATGTAGTATATGGAAATTGTTTAAAATCTACAGAAAAACGCAGAATACAGCTTCTACAAAATGCCTGCCTGCGGCTAATTCATGGCATCCGAAGGAATAAACATATCTCTCATAAACTTAAAGAAATGGGTTGGCTGAATATGGAGGGAAGAAGGAAATTACATGAAGCATGCTTATACAACAAAATCGTGTCTTCCGGTAAGCCATCTTACCTCCACGACAAAATTATATTTAGGTCTCACGTACATAACATCAACGTGCGCAACAGAGGGGCTATAACTCCCCCTATCCATAAAACAACCATTTTTGAGCGAAGCTACACCTTTAATATTGCAAAGCTATTCAACGGTCTTCCTGATGACATGAAATCGATGATACCGAGATACTTTAAAAAAAATTACAAAAATCTTCTTAAAGAAATGAACTGAGTTTCAAAGATATCTCCCTGAGATCGTTCATCTCCGTCTTTCTCTCTCTGATGATGTACACATATTGGTCCCATGTATACTATATAAGAATAAGTGCTCGAATTATATATTTATATATACAAATATATACATTTATTTATTACTATTTTGCTATAAAATGTGGATAAACTTGATTGTTATAGGGTACCTACACAACAATTTCATTTTGTTTGAACAATTGAAAATATATATATTTTTTTCTTGTTTATTAGAATATAAGATGAATGTACGGGGTTGAGTGGAAGACCAGAAAACGCTTCCTCCTTTTGGCAACAGAAGAGGGGAACGTACTCTGAACTCCGCCCTTTCCAGATATTTATATATATGTATATTCTGGAATAAAGGCTATTATTATTATTTTTATTATTATACACAGGACGATATCCAAGCGGTAACAGTGTTCATGTTCCAATCAAATCTCCAACCACCATCGGCATTTAGTTTTAAATCCGAAGAGTGGACGAAATGGAAAACCCGATGGGAACGATATTGTTTAGGCAGTGGCCTCAACAACCAAAGCGACGAGTTCAAGCTGAATTCGTTTATTTATACGATGGGGGAGAAAGGAGATGACATCTCGCTGTCCTTTCGGTTGTCGGAGGAAGAAACGACGTATGATAACGTGCTGAAGAAATTTGACGAGCATTTTGGAGTTCGAATCAATACAGTGCTAGAGCGGCAACGATTCTTCGGTCGCAAGCAAGGCACGAATAAATCCGCGGAAGATTTCATCGCCGATTTACATCGTCTCGCTGAAAGCTGCGAGCTAGGGGACATGAAAGAGGAGTTCATTCGTGATGTGTTGATCTTGGGAGTGCGGGATCGTAAGTTGTCCGATGCCCTGACCCTAGATAGTGATATGACTCTCCAAAAAGCGACAAGCAAAATTCGACAAAAAGAAGAGTTAGTTCGACAACACCAGCAATCACGTGGAATCCAAAAGGGCTGCACAGAGATTGGCTACGTGCGCGCGGGAACCGGAAAACAGCAGCGTCAGCAGCGTCGTCCGGCGGGTGTCAATAGTACTAGTAGTAGACATAACCCCAAAAATACTTTGATATCACATGGAAAAACGTGCAGCAAGTGTGGTAAGTCTCCTCAACATGCTTTTTCTGAATGTCCTGCGAAAGGTACCAGATGCAAAAAGTGCAACGGTAGTAACCACTGGGCCAGTGTGTGTACAGCAAAAACCGTGAGAAAAATTACTAAGCACGAGGACGACGAGGAGGATGAAATGTTCGTTGGTGAGGTCCAGCTCATCGCGAATGATAGTGCGGGTGAGTTCAATAAAGGGTGCAAGCAAGTGGGTGTCATCGCCAGAGTGCAAGCAGTTGGCGCGAGCAACAATCGACGCCTCCCTTGGGTGTCAACAGTGGAGGTTGAAGGACGCACTGTGAGGTTTCAAGTCGACAGTGGCGCCGACGTGTCTTTGATCAGCCACAAGACATACCTACGACACTTCAAGGACATCGAGCTGCAAGCGACAAGACATCACCTGCGAGGACCAGGTCGCCGTATGCTGTCCGTCTTGGGTGTCATGACGGTGACTGTTGGGTGGTACGACCGTGCCGCCATCACCGACATCTACGTCATCGAAGAAAATGCGAGCTGTCTTCTGGGCCGTCCCGCCATCGAGGATCTGGCCATGCTGAAGTGGGACATCGATGCCATTGTGGCGACAGCCACAATAGATGACACCAAGAACAACAAAACCAACGAGTGGTCAGCAGCCTTCCCCAAAGCTTTCAAGGGTCTGGCGTGCTTGAACCATCAGCGTCCCTACGTCATCGTTCTCAAGCAGGGATCGACGCCGCATGCTGTCACAGCACCGCGCCGAGTCTCGTTGCAGCTACGGGAGCAGGTACGTGATGAGTTGAGCAGGATGGTGAATATGGGAGTCATCTCACCAGTGGACGAAGCGACGGAGTGGTGCGCGCCAATGGTGGTCGTCATGAAGTCCAGCGGCGGAGGTGTACGCATCTGCGTAGACTACACCGAGCTCAACCGGAGTGTGAAGAGGGAACGGTATATGATGCCGTCAGTCGACGAGCTGTTGGCTCTTCTGGGCAACGCCAAGTGGTTCAGCAAACTGGACGCCAATCATGGCTATTTCCAAGTACCCTTGGATGAGAAGTCGAAGAAGCTTCCGATGGGATTGACCTCTGCAGGAGAGCACTTCCAGAAACGGATCAGCGAAGTTTTAGCTGGGCTAGAGGGCGTCACGCACTTGGCAGATGACATACTGATCCACGGGTGCACCGAGGAGCAACACGACACTCGTCTGCGAGCCACCTTGACGAGGCTGCAGGAAAATGGCGTCACACTCAATAGTAAGAAGTGTGTGTTTGCTACGAATCGTATCAAGTTTTCAGGTTATAACATCGACGCCGAGCTTGGAATCCTGCTGGATCCAGAGAAGGTGGAAGCGATTGTCAACATGCCGAGGCCGTCATGCACAGCTGATGTTGGCCGCTTCCTAGGAATGGTGAACTACCAGCTCAAGTTCATGGAGCACCTCTCCTCGATAACACAACCACTACGAGAGCTACGACGTGACGACACGGAGTTCGTTTGGACAGAGGCTCACGAGAAAGCTTTTGCCGATATCAAGGCAAAACTGATTTCTGCTCCAGCGTTGGCTTTCTTCGACCCGAAGAAACGCACCAGAGTGTCAGCGGACTCATCGAGCTATGGCTTGGGAGCCGTCTTGGACCAGCTTCACCCAACCTGGGAGTGCGACCAGGCAGGACCAGACACTACAATCCATTCAACCTTATGTTCGATTCGGTTGCTCGTATGTTTGACGGAAGAACATTTACCTGGTTAGACATAATATATAATAATCAAAACGAAATAATCGAATACAACCCAGATACGATGATTGTTCAGTCTATCCATTCAACCTCCTGTTCAGTTCAGTAGCTCTTTTGTATAACTGGAGAACAGTTACCTGGTGAGTATAACTATATAAACATCATCACGATATAATCGAATACAACCCCAGATACGATCATTGTTTAGTCTATCCATTCAACCTTCTGTTCAATTCAGTCGCTCGTATGTATAACGGAAGAACAGTTACCTGGTGAGTATAACTATATAAACATAATCGAATACAACACAGATACGATGATTGTTCAATCTATCCATTCAACCTTCTGTTCGATTTGGTTGCTCGTATGTATAACGGAAGAACAGGTACCTGGTGGGTATAACTATATAAACATAATCGAATACAACTCAAATACGATGATTGTTCAATCTATCCATTTAACCTTCTGCTCAATTTGGTCGCTTGTATGTAAAACGGAAGGACAGTTACCTGGTGAGTATTGCTATATAAACATCATCACGATATCATCGAATACAAATCAGATACAATTATCGTTTCGTCTAACCATTCAACATTCTGTTCGATTCAGTCGCTAGTATGTGTAACGGAAGTATCGTCAACTGGTGAGTATCACTATATATACAGAATTGCGATATAATCGGATACCACCCAGATACATTAATTGTTCAGTCTATATATCCAACTTTCTGTTCGTTTTGGTCGCTCGTATGTAAAACGGGAATACCGTCACCTAGTGTGTATAAATATATACACAGCATAACATCATAATCGATTCAAACCCAGATACTATCCATTCAACCTTCTGTTCGATTCGGTTGCTCGTATGTATAACGAAAGAACAGTAACCTGGTGAGTATTACTATATAAACATCACCACGATATAATCGAATACAACTCAGTTACAATTTTCGTTCCGCCAAACCATCCAACCTTATGTTTGATTCAGACGCTCGTATGTGTAACGAAAGAACGTTACATGGTAGGTGTAACTAAATATACAGCATAACGATATATTCGGATACAACTCAGATACAATGATTGTTCAATCTATCCATTCAACCTTATGTTCGATTCGGTTGCTCGTATGTATAACGGAAGATTTGTTACTTGGTTAGACATACTATATGATAATCATCACGATATAATCGAATACAACCCAGAAAGGATGATTGTACAGTCTATCCACTCAACCTTCTTTTCGATTCAGTCGGTCTTACGTATAACGAAAGGACAGTTACCTGGTGAGTATAACTATAAAAACATCATCACGATATAATCGAATAAAACCCCAGATACTATTATTGTTTAGTCTATCCATTCAACCTTCTGTTTAATTCTGTCGCTAGTATGTATAACGGAAGAACAGTTACCTATAACTATATAAACATCACCGAATACAACCCAGATACACCAGTTACCTGGTGAGTATTGCTATATAAACATCATCACGATATCATCGAATACAACTCAGATACAATTATCGTTTCGTCTAACCATTTAACCTTCTGTTCGATTCAGTCGCTAGCATGTGTAACGGAAGTACCGTCACCTGGTAAGTATCACTATATATACAGTATTGCGATATAATCGAATACCACCCAGATACATTGATTGTTCAGACTATCCATTCAACTTTCTGTTCGTTTCGATCGCTCGTTTGTAAAACGGGAATACCGTCACCTAGTGTGTATAACTATATACACAGCATAACATCATAATCGAATACAACCCATATACTATCCATTCGACCTTCTATTCAATTCAGTCGCTCGTATGTATAACGGAAGATCACTTACCTAGTTATAACTATATGAACATAATCGAATACAACCCAGATACGATGATTGTTCAGTCTAATTATTCAACATTCTGTTCAGTTCAGTCGCTCTTATATATTACTGGAGAACAGTTACCTGGTGAGTATAATTATATAAACACCATCACGATATACTCGAATACAACCCCAGATACGATTATTGTTTAGTCTAACCATTCAACCTTCTGTTCAATTCAGTCGCTCGTATGTATAACGGAAGAACAGTTACCTGGTGAAAATAACTATATAAACATTATCGAATACAACCCAGATACGATGATTGTTCAATCTATCCATTTAACCTTCTGCTTGATTCGGTCGCTTGTAAGTAAAACGGAAGAACAGTTACCTGGTGAGTATTGCTATATAAACATCATCACGATATCATCGAATACAACTCAGATACAATTATCGTTTCGTCTAACCATTTAACCTTCTGTTCGATTCAGTCGCTAGTATGTGTAACGAAAGTACCGTCACCTGGTAAGTGTCACTATATATACAGTATTGCGATATAATCGGATACCAACCAGATACATTGATTGATCAGTATATCCATTCAACTTTTTGTTCGTTTCGGTCGCTCGTATGTAAAACGGGAATACCGTCACCTAGTGTGTATAACTATATACACAGCATAACATCATAATCGAATACAACCCAGATACTATCCATTCAACCTTCTGTTCGATTCGGTTGCTCTTATGTATAACGAAAGAACAGTAACCTGGTGAGTATTTCCATATGAACGTCATCACGATATAATCGAATACAACTCAGATACAATGATCATTCTGTCTATCCATCCAACCTTTTGTTCGATTGGTTCGCTCGTATGTATAACGCAAGAACAGTCACCTGGTGAGTATTACTATATAAACATCACCACGATATAATCGAATACAACTTAGTTACAATTATCGTTCCGTCTAACCATCCAACCTTATGTTCGTTTCAGACGCTCGTAGGTGTAACGAAAGAACCGTTACATGGTAGGTGTATCCAAATATACAGCATAAAGATATAATCGGAGACAACCCAGATACAATGATTGTTCAATCTATCCATTCAACCTTATGTTCGATTCGGTTGCCCGTATGTTTAACGAAAGAACTGTTACCTGGTTAGACATACTATATGATAATCATCACGATATACTCGAATACAACCCCAGATACGATTATTGTTTAGTCTATCCATTCAACCTTCTGTTCAATTCAGTCGTTCTTATGTATAACGGGAGAACAGTTACCTGGTGAGTATAACTATATAAACATAATCGAATACAACCCAGATACGATGAATTTTCAATCTATCCATTCAACCTTCTGCTCGATTCGGTCGCTTTTATGTAAAACGAAAGAACAGTTACCTGGTGAGTATTGCTATATAAACTTCATCACGATATCATCGAATACAACTCAGATATAATTATCGCTTCGTCTAACCATTCAACATTCCGTTCGATTCAATCGCTAGTATGTGTAAAGGAAGTACCGTCACCTGGTAAGTATCACTATATATACAGTATTGCGATATAATCGGATACCACCCAGATACATTGATTGTTCAGTCTATCCACTCAACCTTCTCTTCGATTCGGTCGGTCTTACGTATAACGAAAGGACAGTTACCTGGTGAGTATAACTATAAAAACATCATCACGATATAATCGAATAAAACCTCAGATACTATTATTGTTTAGTCTATCCATTCAACCTTCTGTTTAATTCTGTCGCTCGTATGTATAACGGAAGAACAGTTACCTGGTGAGTATAACTATATAAACATCACCGAATACAACCCAGATACGATGATTGTTCAATCTATCCATTCAACCTTCTGCTCTATTCGGTCGCTAGTATGTAAAATGGGAGTACAGTTACCTGGTGAGTATTGCTATATAAACATCATCACGATATCATCGAATACAACTGAGATACAATTATCGTTTCGTCTAACCATTCAACCTTCTGTTCGATTCAGTCGCTAGCATGTGTAACGGAAGTACCGTCACCTGGTAAGTATCACTATATATACAGTATTGCGATATAATCGAATACCACCCAGATACATTGATTGTTCAGACTATCCATTCAACTTTCTGTTCGTTTCGATCGCTCGTATGTAAAACGGGAATACCGTCACCTAGTGTGTATAACTATATACACAGCATAACATCATAATCGAATACAACCCATATACTATCCATTCGACCTTCTATTCAATTCAGTCGCTCGTATGTATAACGGAAGATCACTTACCTAGTTATAACTATATAAACATAATCGAATACAACCCAGATACGATGATTGTTCAGTCTAATTATTCAACATTCTGTTCAGTTCAGTCGCTCTTATATATTACTGGAGAACAGTTACCTGGTGAGTATAACTATATAAACACCATCACGATATACTCGAATACAACCCCAGATACGATTATTGTTTAGTCTAACCATTCAACGTTCTGTTCAATTCAGTCGCTCGTATGTATAACGGAAGAACAGTTACCCGGTGAAAATAACTATATAAACATTATCGAATACAACCCAGATACGATGATTGTTCAATCTATCCATTTAACCTTCTGCTTGATTCGGTCGCTTGTAAGTAAAACGGAAGAACAGTTACCTGGTGAGTATTGCTATATAAACATCATCACGATATCATCGAATACAACTCAGATACAATTATCGTTTCGTCTAACCATTTAACCTTCTGTTCGATTCAGTCGCTAGTATGTGTAACGAAAGTACCGTCACCTGGTAAGTGTCACTATATATACAGTATTGCGATATAATCGGATACCAACCAGATACATTGATTGATCAGTATATCCATTCTACTTTCTGTTCGTTTCGGTCGCTCGTATGTAAAACGGGAATACCGTCACCTAGTGTGTATAACTATATACACAGCATAACATCATAATCGAATACAACCCAGATACTATCCATTCAACCTTCTGTTCGATTCGGTTGCTCTTATGTATAACGAAAGAACAGTAACCTGGTGAGTATTTCCATATGAACGTCATCACGATATAATCGAATACAACTCAGATACAATGATCATTCTGTCTATCCATCCAACCTTTTGTTCGATTGGTTCGCTCGTATGTATAACGCAAGAACAGTCACCTGGTGAGTATTACTATATAAACATCACCACGATATAATCGAATACAACTTAGTTACAATTATCGTTCCGTCTAACCATCCAACCTGATGTTCGTTTCAGACGCTCGTAGGTGTAACGAAAGAACCGTTACATGGTAGGTGTATCCAAATATACAGCATAACGATATAATCGGAGACAACCCAGATACAATGATTGTTCAATCTATCCATTCAACCTTATGTTCGATTCGGTTGCCCGTATGTTTAACGAAAGAACTGTTACCTGGTTAGACATACTATATGATAATCATCACGATATACTCGAATACAACCCCAGATACGATTATTGTTTAGTCTATCCATTCAACCTTCTGTTCAATTCAGTCGTTCTTATGTATAACGGGAGAACAGTTACCTGGTGAGTATAACTATATAAACATAATCGAATACAACCCAGATACAATGAATTTTCAATCTATCCATTCAACCTTCTGCTCGATTCGGTCGCTTTTATGTAAAACGAAAGAACAGTTACCTGGTGAGTATTGCTATATAAACATCATCACGATATCATCGAATACAACTCAGATACAATTATCGCTTCGTCTAACCATTCAACATTCTGTTCGATTCAGTCGCTAGTATGTATAAAGGAAGTACCGGCACCTGGTAAGTATCACTATATATACAGTATTGCGATATAATCGGATACCACCCAGATACATTGATTGTTCAGTCTATCCATTCAACTTTCTGTTCGTTTCGGTCGCTCGTATGTAAAACGGGAATACCGTCACCTAATGTGTATAATTATATACACAGCATAACATCATAATCGAAAACAACCCACATACTATCCATTCAACCTTCTGTTCGATTCGGTTGCTCGTATGTATAACGCAAGAACAGTCACCTGGTGAGTATTACTATATAAACATCACCACGACATAATCGAATACAACTCAGTTACAATTATCGTTCCGTCTAACCATCCAACCTTATGTTCGATTCAGACGCTCGTATGTGTAACGAAAGAACCGTTACATGGTAGGTGTAACTAGATATACAGCATAACGATATAATCGGAGACAACCCAGATACAATGATTGTTCAATCTATCCATCCAACCTTATGTTCGATTCGGTTGCTCGTATGTTTAACGGAAGAACTGTTACCTGGTTAGACATACTATATGATAATCATCACGATATACTCGAATACAACCCCAGATACGATTATTGTTTGGTCTATCCATTCAACTTTCTGTTCAATTCAGTCGTTCTCATGAAAAACGGAAGAACAGTCACCTGGTGAGTATAACTATATAAACCTAATCGAATACAACCCAGATACGATGAATTTTCAATCTATTTATTTAACCTTCTGCTCGATTCGGTCGCTTTATTGTAAAACGGAAGAACAGTTACCTGGTGAATATTGCTATATTAACATTTAACCTTCTGTTCGATTCAGTCGCTAGTATGTGTAACGGAAGTACCGTCACCTGGTAAGTATCACTATATATACAGTATTGCGATATAATCGGATACCAACCAGATACATTGATTGTTCAGTCTATCCATTCAACTTTCCGTTCGTTTCGGTCGCTCGTATGTAAAACGGGAATACCGTCACCTAGTGTGTATAACTATATACACAGCATAACATCATAATCGAATACAACCCAGATACTATCCATTCAACCTTCTGTTCGATTCGGTTTCTCGTATGTATAACGAAAGAACATTAACCTGGTGAGTATTTCTATATGAACGTCATCACGATATAATCGAATACAACTCAGATTCAATGATCATTCCGTCTATCCATCCAACCTTATGTTCGATTGGGTCGCTCGTATGCATAACGCAAGAACAGTCACCTGGTGAGTATAACTATATAAACATCACCACGATATAATCGAATACAACTCAGTTACAATTATCGTTCCGTCTAACCATCCAACCTTATGTTCGATTCAGACGCTCGTATGTGTAACGAAAGAACCGTTACATGGTAGGTGTAACTAAATATACAGCATAACGATATAATCGGAGACAACCCAGATACGATGATTGTTCAATCTATACTAAATTTAACCTTCTGCTCGATTCGGTCGCTTGTTTGTAAAACGGAAGAACAGTTACCTGGTGAGTATTACTATATAAACATTATCGAATACAACCCAGATACGATGATTGTTCAATCTATTCATTTAACCTTCTGCTCGATTCGGTCGCTTGTATGTAAAACGGAAGAACAGTTACCTGGTGAGTATTGCTATATAAACATCATCACGATATCATCGAATACAACTCAGATACAATTATCGTTACGTCTAACCATTCAACCTTCTGTTCGATTTAGTCGCTAGCATATGTAACGGAAGTACCGTCACCTGGTAAGTATCACTATATATACAGTATTGCGATATAATCGGATACCACCCAGATACATTGATTGTTCAGTCTATCCATTCAACTTTCTTTTCGTTTCGGTCGCTCGTATGTTAAACGGGAATACTGTCTCCTAGTGTGTATAACTATATACACAGCATAACATCATAATCGAATACAACCCATATACTATCCATTCAACCTTCTGTTCAATTCAGTCGCTCGTATGTATAACGGAAGAACAGTTACCTGGTAAGTATACCTATATAAACATAATTGAATACAACCTAGATACGATGATAGTTCAATCTATACTGAATTCAACCTTCTGCTCGATTCGGTCGCTTGTATATAAAACGGAAGAACAGTTACCTGGTGAGTATTGCTATATAAACATCATCACGATATCATCGAATACAACTCAGATACAATTATCGTTTCGTCTAACCATTCAAACTTCTGTTCGATTCAGTCGCTAGTATGTGTAACGGAAGTACCGTCACCTGGTAAGTATCATTATATACAGTATTGCGATATAATCGGATACCACCCAGATACATTGATTGTTCAGTCTATCCATTCAACTTTCTGTTCGTTTCGATCGCTCGTATGTGAAACGGGAATACCGTCACCTTATGTGTATACACAGCATGACATCATAATCGAATACAACCCAGAAACTATCCATTCAACCTTCTGTTCGATTCAGTTGCTCGTATGTATAACGAAAGAACAGTAACCTGGTGAGTATTTCTATATGAACGTCATCACGATATAATCGAATACAACTCGGTTACAATCATCGTTCCGTCTAACCATCCAACTTTATGTTCGATTCAGACGCTCGTATGTGTAACGAAAAAACCGTTACATGGTAGGTGTAGTTAAATATACAACATAACGATATAATCGGAGACAACCCAGATACAATGATTGTTCAATCTATCCATTCAACCTTATGTTCGATTCTGTTGCTCGTATGTATAACGGAAGAACAGTTACCTGGTTAGACATAATATATATATTAATCATCACGAAATAATCGAATACAACCCAGATACGATGATTGTTCAGTCTATCCATTCAACCTTCTGTTCAATTCAGTCGCTCGTATGTATAACGGAAGAACAGTAACCTGGTGAGTATAACTATATAAACATAATCGAATACAACCCAGATACGATGATTGTTCAATCTATACTAAATTTAACCTTCTGCTCGATTCGGTCGCTTGTATGTAAAACGGAAGAACAGTTACCTGGTGAGTATTACTATATAAACATAATCGAATACAACCCAGATACGATGATTGTTCAATCTATTAATTTAACCATCTGCTCGATTCGGTCGCTTGTATGTAAAACGGAAGAACAGTTACCTGGTGAGTATTGCTATATAAACATCATCACGATATCATCGAATACAACTCAGATACAATTATCGTTTCGTCTAACCATTCAAGCTTCTGTTCGATTTAGTCGCTAGCATGTGTAACGGAAGTACCGTCACCTGGTAAGTATCACTATATATACAGTATTGCGATATAATCGGATACCACTCAGATACATTGATTGTTCAGTCTATCCATTCAACTTTCTTTTCGTTTCGGTCGCTCGTTTGTGAAACGGGAATACCGTCTCCTAGTGTGTATAACTATATACACAGCATAACATCATAATCGAATACAACCCATATACTATCCATTAAACCTTCTGTTCAATTCAGTCGCCCGTATGTATAACGGAAGAACAGTTACCTGGTGAATATAACTATATAAACATAATCGAATACAACCCAGATACGATGATTGTTCAATCTATACTGAATTCAACCTTCTGCTCGATTCGGTCGCTTGTATGTAAAACGAAAGAACAGTTACCTGGTGAGTATTGCTATATAAACATCATCATGATATCATCGAATACAACTCAGATACAATTATCGTTTCGTCTAACCATTTAACCTTCTGTTCGATTCAGTCTCTAGTATGTGTAACGGAAGTACCGTCACCTGGTAAGTATCACTATATATACATCCAACCTTATGTTCGATTCAGACGCTCGTATGTGTAACGAAAGAACCGTTACATGGTAGGTGTATCTAAATATACAGCATAACGATATAATCGGAGACAACACAGATATAATGATTGTTCAATCTATCCATTCAACCTTATGTTCGATTTGGTTGCTCGTATGTATAACGGAAGAACTGTCACCTGGTTAGACATACTATATGATAATAATCACGATATAATCAAATACAACCTAGATACGATGATTGTTCAGTCTATCCATTCAAACTTTTTTTCAGTTCAGTCGCTCTTATGATTGTTCAATCTATCCATTCAACCTTATGTTCAATTTGGTTGCTCGTATGTATAACGGAAGAACTGTCACCTGGTTAGACATACTATATGATAATAATCACGATATAATCAAATACAACCTAGATACGATGATTGTTCAGTCTATCCATTCAAACTTTTGTTCAGTTCAGTCGCTCTTATGTATAACTGGAGAACAGTTACCTGGTGAGTATAACTATATGAACATCATCACGATATAATCGAATACAACCCCAGATACGATCATTGTTTAGTCTATCCATTCAACCTTCTGTTCAATTCAGTCGCTCGTATGTATAACGGAAGAACAGCTACCTGGTGAGTATAACTATATAAACATAATCGAATACAACTCAGATACGATGATTGTTCAATCTATCCATTCAACCTTATGTTCGATTCGGTTGCTCGTATGTATAACGAAAGAACAGGTACCTGGTGAGTATAACCATATAAACATAATTGAATACAACTCAGATATGATGAATGTTCAATCTATCCATTTAACCTTCTGCTCGATTCGGTCGCTTGTATGTAAAACGGAAGGACAGTTACCTGGTGAGTATTGCTATAAAAACATCATCACGATATCATCGAATACAACTCAGATACAATTATCGTTTCGTCTAACCATTCAACATTCTGTTCGATTCAGTCGCTAGGATGTGTAACGGAAGTATCGTCACCTGGTAAGTATCACTATATATACAGTATTGCGATATAATCGGATACCACCCAGATACATTGATTGTTCAGTCTATCCATTCAACTTTCTTTTCGTTTCAGTCGCTCGTATGAAAAACGGGAATACCGTCTCCTAGTGTGTATAACTATATACACAGCATAACATCATAATCGATTACAACCCATATACTATCCATTCAACCTTCTGTTCGATTCGGTTGCTCGTATGTATAACGAAAGAACAGTTACCTGGTGAGTATAACTATATAAACATAATCGAATACAACCCAGATACGATGATTGTTCAATCTATACTGAATTCAACCTTCTGCTCGATTCGGTCGCTTGTATGTAAAACGGAAGAACAGTTACCTGGTGAGTATTGCTATATAAACATCATCACGATATCATCGAATACAACTCAGATACAATCATCGTTTCGTCTAACCATTTAACCTTCTGTTCGATTCAGTCGCTAGTATGTGTGACGGAAGTACAGTAACCTGGTAAGTATCACTATATATACAGTATTGCGATATAATCGGATACCACCCAGATACATTGATTGTTCAGTCTATCCATTCAACTTTCTGTTCGTTTCGGTCGCTCGTATGTAAAACGGGAATACCGTCACCTTATGTGTATAACTATATACACAGCATAACATCATAATCGAATAAAAACCCAGATACTATCCATTCAACCTTCTGTTCGATTCGGTTGCTCGTATGTATAACGAAAGAACAGTAACCTGGTGAGTATTTCCATATGAACGTCATCACGATATAATCGAATACAACTCGGTTACAATTATCTTTCCGTCTAACCATCCAACCTTATGTTCGATTCAGACGCTCGTATGTGTAACGAATGAACCGTTACATGGTAGGTGTAGTTAAATATACAACATAACGATATAATCGGAGACAACCCAGATACAATGATTGTTCAATCTATCCATTCAACTTTATGTTCGATTCGGTTGCTCGTATGTATAACGAAAGAACAGTTACCTGGTTAGACATAATATATAATAATCATCAAGAAATAATCGAATACAACCCAGATACGATGATTTTTCAGTCTATCCATTCAACCTTCTGTTCAGTTCAGTCGCTCTTATGTATGACTGGAGAACAGTTACCTGGTGAGTATAACTATATGAACATCATCACGATATAATCGAATACAACTCCAGATACGATCATTGTTTAGTCTATTCATTCAACCTTCTGTTCAATTCAGTCGCTCGTATGTATAACGGAGAACAGTTACCTGGTGAGTATAACTATATAAACATAATCGAATACAACTCAGATACGATGATTGTTCAATCTATCCATTGAACCTTATGTTCGATTCGGTTGCTCGTATGTATAACGGAAGAACAGGTACCTGGTGAGTATTACTATATAAACATAATTGAATACAACTCAGATATGATGATTGTTCAATCTATCCATTTAACCTTCTGCTCGATTCGGTCGCTTGTATGTAAAACGGAAGGACAGTTACCTGGTGAGTATTGCTATATAAACATAATCACGATATCATCGAATACAACTCAGATACAATTATCGTTCCGTCTGACCATTTAACCTTCTGTTCGATTCAGTCTCTAGTATGTGTAACGGAAGTACCGTCACCTGGTAAGTATCACTATATATACAGTATTGCGATATAATCGGATACCACCCAGATACATTGATTGTTCAGTCTATCCATTCAACTTTCTGTTCGTTTCGGTCGCTTGTATGTAAAACGGGAATACCGTCACCTTATGTGTATAACTATATACACAGCATAACATCATAATCGAATCCAACCCAGATACTATCCATCCAACCTTCTGTTCGATTGGGTCGCTCGTACGTATAATGCAAGAATAGTCACCTGGTGAGTATAACTATATAAACATTACCACGATATAATCGAATACAACTCAGTTACAATTATCGTTCCGTCTAACCATCCAACCTTATGTTCGATTCAGACGCTCGTATGTATAACGGAAGAACAGTTACCTGGTTAGACATAATATATATATTAATCATCACGAAATAATCGAATACAACCCAGATACGATGATTGTTCAGTCTATCCATTCAACCTTCTGTTCAATTCAGTCGCTCGTATGTATAACGGAAGAACAGTTACCTGGTGAGTATAACTATATCAACATAATCGAATACAACCCAGATACGATGATTGTTCAATCTATACTAAATTTAACCTTCTGCTCGATTCGGTCGCTTGTATGTAAAACGGAAGAACAGTTACCTGGTGAGTATTACTATATAAACATAATCGAATACAACCCAGATACGATGATTGTTCAATCTATTAATTTAACCTTCTGCTCGATTCGGTCGCTTGTATGTAAAACGGAAGAACAGTTACCTGGTGAGTATTGCTATATAAACATCATCACGATATCATCGAATACAACTCAGATACAATTATCGTTTCGTCTAACCATTCAAGCTTCTGTTCGATTTAGTCGCTAGCATGTGTAACGGAAGTACCGTCACCTGGTAAGTATCACTATATATACAGTATTGCGAAATAATCGGATACCACTCAGATACATTGATTGTTCAGTCTATCCATTCAACTTTCTTTTCGTTTCGGTCGCTCGTATGTGAAACGGGAATACCGTCTCCTAGTGTGTATAACTATATACACAGCATAACATCATAATCGAATACAACCCATATACTATCCATTCAACCTTCTGTTCAATTCAGTCGCCCGTATGTATAACGGAAGAACAGTTACCTGGTGAGTATAACTATATAAACATAATCGAATACAACCCAGATACGATGATTGTTCAATCTATACTGAATTCAACCTTCTGCTCGATTCGGTCGCTTGTATGTAAAACGAAAGAACAGTTACCTGGTGAGTATTGCTATATAAACATCATCATGATATCATCGAATACAACTCAGATACAATTATCGTTTCGTCTAACCATTTAACCTTCTGTTCGATTCAGTCTCTAGTATGTGTAACGGAAGAACCGTCACCTGGTAAGTATCACTATATATACAGTATTGCGATATAATCGGATACCACCCAGATACATTGATTGTTCAGTCTATCCATTCAACTTTCTGTTCGTTTCGGTCGCTCGTATGTAAAACGGGAATACCGTCACCTTATGTGTATAACTATGTACACAGCATAACATCATAATCGAATACAACCCAGATACTATCCATTCAACCTTCTGTTCGATTCGGTTGCTCGTATGTATAACGAAAGAACAGTAACCTGGTGGGTATTTCTATATGAACGTCATCACGATATAATCGAATACAAATCAGATACAATGATCATTCCGTCTATCCATCCAACCTTCTGTTCGATTGGGTCGCTCGTATGTATAACGCAAGAACAGTCACCTGGTGAGTATTGCTATATAAACATCACCACGATATAATCGAATACAACTCAGTTACAATTATCGTTCCGTCTAACCATCCAACCTTATGTTCGATTCAGACGCTCGTATGTGTAACGAAAGAACCGTTACATGGTAGGTGTATCTAAATATACAGCATAACGATATAATCGGAGACAACCCAGATACAATGATTGTTCAATCTATCCATTCAACCTTATGTTCGATTCTGTTGCTCGTATGTATAACGGAAGAACAGTTACCTGGTAAGACATAATATATATATTAATCATCACGAAATAATCGAATACAACCCAGATACGATGATTGTTCAGTCTATCCTTTCAACCTTCTGTTCAATTCAGTCGCTCGTATGTATAACGGAAGAACAGTTACCTGGTGAGTATAACCATATAAACATAATCGAATACAACTCAGATACAATGATTGTTCAATCTATCCATTCAACCTTATGTTCGATTCGGTTGCTCGTATGTATAACGGAAGAACAGGTACCTGGTGAGTATAACTATATAAACATAATCGAATACAACTCAGATACGATGATTGTTCAATCTATCCATTTATCCTTCTGCTCGATTCGGTCGCTTGTATGTAAAACGGAAGGACAGTTACCTGGTGAGTATTGCTATATGAACATCATCACGATATCATCGAATACAACTCGGATACAATTATCGTTTCGTCTAACCATTCAACATTCTGTTCGATTCAGTCGCTAGTATGTGTAACGGAAGTATCGTCACCTGGTAAGTATCACCATATATACAAAATTGCGATATACTCGGATACCACCCAGATACATTAATTGTTTAGTCTATCCATTCAACTTTCTGTTCGTTTCGGTCGCTCGTATGTAAAACGGGAATACCGTCACCTAGTGTGTATAAATATATACACAGCATAACATCATAATCGAATACAACCCAGATACTATCCATTCAACCTTCTGTTCGATTCGGTTGCTCGTATGTATAACGAAAGAACAGTAACCTGGTGAGTATTACTATATAAACATAACCACGATATAATCGAATACAACTCAGTTACAATTATCGTTCCGTCTAACCATCCAACCTTATGTTCGATTCAGACGCTCGAATGTGTAACGAAAGAACCGTTACATGGTAGGTGTAACTGAATATACAGCATAACGATATAATCGGAGACAACACAGATACAATGATTGTTTAATCTATCCATTCAACCTAATGTTCGATTTGGTTGCTCGTATGTATAACGGAAGAACTGTCACCTGGTTAGACATACTATATGATAATAATCACGATATAATCAAATACAACCTAGATACGATGATTGTTCAGTCTATCCATTCAAACTTTTTTTCAGTTCAGTCGCTCTTATGTATAACTGGAGAACAGTTACCTGGTGAGTATAACTATATGAACATCATCACGATATAATCGAATACAAACCCAGATACGATCATTGTTTAGTCTATCCATTCAACCTTCTCTTCAATTCAGTCGCTCGTATGTATAACAGAAGAACAGTTACCTGGTGAGTATAACTATATAAACATAATCGAATACAACTCAGATACGATGATTGTTCAATCTATCCATTCAACCTTATGTTCGATTCGGTTGCTCGTATGTATAACGGAAGAACAGGTACCTGGTGAGTATAACCATATAAACATAATTGAATACAACTCAGATATGATGATTGTTCAATCTATCCATTTAACCTTCTGCTCGATTCGGTCGCTTGTATGTAAAACGGAAGGACAGTTACCTGGTGAGTATTGCTATAAGAACATCATCACGATATCATCGAATACAACTCAGATACAATTATCGTTTCGTCTAACCATTCAACATTCTGTTCGATTCAGTCGCTAGTATGTGTAACAGAAGTATCGTCACCTGGTAAGTATCACTATATATACAGTATTGCGATATAATCGGATACCACCCAGATACATTGATTGTTCAGTCTATCCATTCAACTTTCTTTTCGTTTCAGTCGCTCGTATGTAAAACGGGAATACCGTCACCTAGTGTGTATAACTATATACACAGCATAACATCATAATCGAATACAACCCATATACTATCCATTCAACCTTCTGTTCGATTCGGTTGCTCGTATGTATAACGAAAGAACAGTTACCTGGTGAGTATAACTATATAAACATAATCGAATACAACCCAGATACGATGATTGTTCAATCTATACTGAATTCAACCTTCTGCTCGATTCGGTCGCTTGTATGTTAAACGGAAAAACAGTTACCTGGTGAGTATTGCTATAAAAACATCATCACGATATCATCGAATACAACTCAGATACAATCATCGTTTCGTCTAACCAATTAACCTTCTGTTCGATTCAGTCGCTAGTATGTGTAACGGAAGTACCGTCACCTGGTAAGTATCACTATATATACAGTATTGCGATATAATCGGATACCACCCAGATACATTGATTGTTCAGTCTATCCATTCAACTTTCTGTTATTTTCGGTCGCTCGTATGTGAAACGGGAATACTGTCACCTCATGTGTATAACTATATACACAGCATAACATCATAATCGAATACAACTCAGATACTATCCATCCAACCTTCTGTTCGATTGGGTCGCTCGTACGTATAATGCAAGAACAGTCACCTGGTGAGTATAACTATATAAACATTACCTCGATATAATCGAATACAACTCAGTTACAATTATCGTTCCGTCTAACCATCCAACCTTATGTTCGATTCAGACGCTCGTATGTGTAACGAAAGCACCGTTACATGGTAGGTGTATCTAAATATTCAGCATAACGATATAATCGGAGACAACCCAGATACAATGATTGTTCAATCTATCCATTCAACCTTATGTTCGATTCTGTTGCTCGTATGTATAACGGAAGAACAGTTACCTGGTTAGACATAATATATATATTAATCATCACGAAATAATCGAATACAACCCAGATACGATGATTGTTCAGTCTATCCATTCAACCTTTTGTTCAATTCAGTCGCTCGTATGTATAACGGAAGAACAGTTACCTGGTGAGTATAACTATATAAACATAATCGAATAAAACCCAGATACGATGATTGTTCAATCTATACTAAATTTAACCTTCTGCTCGATTCGGTCGCTTGTATGTAAAACGGAAGAATAGTTACCTGGTGAGTATTACTATATAAACATAATCGAATACAACTTAGATACGATGATTGTTCAATCTATTAATTTAATCTTCTGCTCGATTCGGTCGCTTGTATGTAAAACGGAAGAACAGTTACCTGGTGAGTATTGCTATATAAACATCATCACGATATCATCGAATACAACTCAGATACAATTATCGTTTCGTCTAACCATTCAACCTCCTGTTCGATTCAGTCGCTGGCATGTGTAACGAAAGTACCGTCACCTGATAAGTATCACTATATACAGTATTGCGATATAATCGGATACCACCCAGATACATTGATTGTTCAGTCTATCCATTCAACTCTCTTTTCGTTTCGGTCGCTCGTATGTGAAACGGGAATACCGTCTCCTAGTGTGTATAACTATATACACAGCATAACATTATAATCGAATACAACCCATATACTATCCATTCAACCTTCTGTTCAATTCAGTCGCTCGTATGTATAACGGAAGAACAGTTGCCTGGTGAGTATACCTATATAAACATAATTGAATACAACCCAGATACGATGATTGTTCAATCTATACTGAATTCAACCTTCTGCTCGATTCGGTCGCTTGTATATAAAACGGAAGAACAGTTACCTGGTGAGTATTGCTATATAAACATCATCACGATATCATCGAATACAACTCAGATACAATTATCGTTTCGTCTAACCATTTAACCTTCTGTTCGATTCAGTCGCTAGTATGTGTAACGGAAGTACCGTCACCTGGTAAGTATCACAATATATACAGTATTGCGATATAATCGGATACCACCCAGATACATTGATTGTTCAGTCTATCCATTCAGCTTTCTGTTCGTTTCGGTCGCTCGTATGTGAAACGGGAATACCGTCACCTTATGTGTATAACTATATACACAGCATAACATCATAATCGAATACAACCCAGATACTATCCATTCAACCTTCTGTTCGATTCAGTTGCTCGTATGTATAACGAAAGAACAGTAACCTGGTGAGTATTTCTATATGAACGTCATCACGATATAATCGAATACAACTCGGTTACAATTAACGTTTCGTCTAACCATCCAACCTTAAGTTCGATTCAGACGCTCGTATGTGTAACGAAAGAACCGTTACATGGTAGGTGTAGTTAAATATACAACATAACGATATAATCGGAGACAACCCAGATACAATGATTGTTCAATCTATCCATTCAACCTTATGTTCGATTCGGTTGCTCGTATGTATAATGAAAGAACAGTTACCTGGTTAGACATTGTATATAATAATCATCACGAAATAATCGAATACAACCCAGATACGATGATTTTTCAGTCTATCCATTCAACCTTCTGTTCAGTTCAGTCGCTCTTTTGTATAACTGGAGAACAGTTACCTGGTGAGTATAACTATATGAACATCATCACGATATAATCGAATACAACTCCAGATACGATCATTGTTTAGTCTATTCATTCAACCTTCTGTTCAATTCAGTCGCTCGTATGTATAACGGAGAACAGTTACCTGGTGAGTATAACTATATAAACATAATCGAATACAACTCAGATACGATGATTGTTCAATCTATCCATTGAACCTTATGTTCGATTCGGTTGCTCGTATGTATAACGGAAGAACAGGTACCTGGTGAGTATAACTATATAAACATAATTGAATACAACTCAGATATGATGATTGTTCAATCTATCCATTTAACCTTCTGCTCGATTCGGTCGCTTGTATGTAAAACGGAAGGACAGTTACCTGGTGAGTATTGCTATTTAAACATAATCACGATATCATCGAATACAACTCAGATACAATTATCGATTCGTCTAACCATTTAACCTTCTGTTCGATTCAGTCTCTAGTATGTGTAACGGAGGTACCGTCACCTGGTTAGTATCGCTATATATACAGTATTGCGATATAATCGGATACCACCCAGATACATTGATTGTTCAGTCTATCCATTCAACTTTCTGTTCGTTTCGGTCGCTCGTATGTAAAACGGGAATACCGTCACCTTATGTGTATAACTATATACACAGCATAACATCATAATCGAATACAACCCAGATACTATCCATCCAACCTTCTGTTCCATTGGGTCGCTCGTACGTTTAATGCAAGAACAGTCACCTGGTGAGTATAACTATATAAACATTACCACGATATAATCGAATACAACTCAGTTACAATTATCGTTCCGTCTAACCATCCAACCTTATGTTCGATTCAGACGCTCGTATGTGTAACGAAAGAACCGTTACATAGTAGGTGTATCTAAATATACAGCTTAACGATATAATCGGAGACAACCCAGATACAATGATTGTTCAATCTATCCATTCAACCTTATGTTCGATTCTGTTGCTCGTATGTATAACGGAAGAACAGTTACCTGGTGAGTATAACTATATAAACCTAATCGAATACAACCCAGGTACGATGATTGTTCAATCTATTAATTTAACCTTCTGCTCGATTCGGTCGCTTGTATGTAAAACGAAAGGACAGTTACCTGGTGAGTATTGCTATAAAAACATCATCACGATATCATCGAATACAACTCAGATACAATTATCGTTTCGTCTAACCATTCAACATTCTGTTCGATTCAGTCGCTAGTATGTGTAACGGAAGTATCGTCACCTGGTAAGTATCACTACATATACAGTATTGCGATATAATCGGATACCACCCAGATACATTGATTGTTCAGTCTATCCATTCAACTTTCTTTTCGTTTCAGTCGCTCGTATGTAAAACGGGAATACCGTCTCCTAGTGTGTATAACTATATACACAGCATAACATCATAATCGAATACAACCCATATACTATCCATTCAACCTTCTGTTCAATTCAGTCGCCCGTATGTATAACGGAAGAACAGTTACCTGGTGAGTATAACTATATAAACATAATCGAATACAACCCAGATACGATGATTGTTCAATTATATACTGAATTCAACCTTCTGCTCGATTCGGTCGCTTGTATGTAAAACGAAAGAACAGTTACCTGGTGAGTATTGCTATATAAACATCATCACGATATCATCGAATACAACTCAGATACAATTATCGTTTCGTCTAACCATTTAACCTTCTGTTCGATTCAGTCTCTAGTATGTGTAACGGAAGTACCGTCACCTGGTAAGTATCACTATATATACAGTATTGCTATATAATCGGATACCACCCAGATACATTGATTGTTCAGTCTATCCATTCAACTTTCTGTTCGTTTCGGTCGCTCGTATGTAAAACAAGAATACCGTCACCTCATGTGTATAACTATATACACAGCATAACATCATAATCGAATACAACCCAGATACTATTCATTCAACCTTCTGTTCGATTCGGTTGCTCGTATGTATAACGAAAGAACAGTAACCTGGTGGGTATTTCTATATGAACGTCATCACGATATAATCGAATACAACTCAGATACAATGATCATTCCGTCTATCCATCCAACCTTCTGTTCGATTGGGTCGCTCGTATGTATAACGCAAGAACAGTCACCTGGTGAATATTGCTATATAAACATTACTACGATATAATCGAATACAACTCAGTTACAATTATCGTTCCGTCTAACCATCCAACCCAATGTTCGATTCAGACGCTCGTATGTGTAACGAAAGAACCGTTACATGGTAGGTGTAACTAAATATACAGCATAACGATATAATCAAAGACAACCCAGATACAATGATTGTTCAATCTATCCATTCAACTTTCTGTTCGTTTCGGTCGCTCGTTTGTAAAACGGGAATACCGTCACCTAGTGTGTATAAATATATACACAGCATAACATCATAATCGAATACAACCCAGATACTATCCATTCAACCTTCTGTTCGATTCGGTTGCTCGTATGTATAACGAAAGAACAGTAACCTGGTGAGTATTTCTATATGAACGTTATCACGATATAATCGAATACAACTCAGATACAATGATCATTCCGTCTATCCATCCAACCTTATGTTCGATTGGGTCGCTCGTATGTATAACGGAGAACAGTTACCTGGTGAGTATAACTATATAAACATAATCGAATACAACTCAGATACGATGATTGTTCAATCTATCCATTGAACCTTATGTTCGATTCGGTTGCTCGTATGTATAACGGAAGAACAGGTACCTGGTGAGTATAACTATATAAACATAATCGAATACAACTCAGATACGATGATTGTTTGATCTATCCATTTAACCTTCTGCTCGATTCGGTCGCTTGTATGTAAAACGGAAGGACAGTTACCTGGTGAGTATTGCTATAAAAACATCATCACGATATCATCGAATACAACTCAGATACAATTGTCGTTTTGTCTAACCTTTCAACATTCTGTTCGATTCAGTCGCTAGTATGTGTAACGGAAGTATCGTCACCTGGTAAGTATCACTATATATACAGTATTGCGATATAATCGGATACCACCCAGATACATTGATTGTTCAGTCTATCCATTCGACTTTCTTTTCGTTTCAGTCGCTCGTATGTAAAACGGGAATACCGTCTCCTAGTGTGTATAACTATATACACAGCATAACATCATAATCGAATACAACCCATATACTATCCATTCAACCTTCTGTTCGATTCGGTTGCTCGTATGTATAACGAAAGAACAGTTACCTGGTGAGTATAACTATATAAACATAATCGAATACAACCCAGATACGATGATTATTCGATCTATACTGAATTCAACCTTCTGCTCGATTCGGTCGCTTGTATGTAAAACGGAAGAACAGTTACCTGGTTAGTATTGCTATATAAACATCATCACGATATCATCGAATACAACTCAGATACAATCATCTTTTCGTCTAACCATTTAACCTTCTGTTCGATTCAGTCGCTAGTATGTGTAACGGAAGTACCGTCACCTGGTAAGTATCACTATATGTACAGTATTGCGATATAATCGGATACCACCCAGATACATTGACTGTTCAGTCTATCCATTCAACTTTCTGTTCGTTTCGGTCGCTCGTATGTAAAACGGGAATACCGTCACCTTATGTGTATAACTATATACACAGCATAACATCATAATCGAATACAACCCAGATACTATCCATTCAAACTTCTGTTCGATTCGGTTGCTCGTATGTATAACGCAAGAACAGTCACCTGGTGAGTATTGCTATATAAACATCATCACGATATAATCGAATACAACTCAGTAACAATTATCGTTTCGTTTAACCATCCAACCTTATGTTCGATTCAGACGCTCGTATGTAACGAAAGAACCGTTACATGGTAGGTGTAACTAAATATACAGCATAACGATATAATCGGAGACAACCCAGATACAATGATTGTTCAATCTATCCATCCAACCTTATGTTCGATTCGGTTGCTCGTATGACGGAAGAACTGTCACCTGGTTAGACATACTATATGATAATCATCACGATATACTCGAATAAAACCCCAGATACGATTATTGTTTAGTCTATCCATTCAACCTTCTGTTCAATTAAGTCGTTCTCATGTATAACGGAAAAACAGTTACCTGGTGAGTATTACTATATAAACATAATCGAATACAACCCAGATACGATTAATTTTCAATCTATCCATTTAACCTTCTGCTCGATTCGGTCGCTTTTATGTGAAACGGAAGAACAGTTACCTGGTGAGTATTGCTATATAAACATCATCACGATATCATCGAATACAACTCAGATACAATTATCGCTTCGTCTAAACATTTAACCTCCTGTTCGATTCAGTCGCTAGTATGTGTAACGGAAGTACCGCCACCTGGTAAGTATCACTATATATACAGTATTGCGATATAATCGGATACCAACCAGATACATTGATTGTTCAGTCTATCCATTCAACTTTCTGTTCGTTTCGGTCGCTCGTATGTAAAACGGGAATACTGTCACCTAATGTGTATAACTATATACACAGCATAACATCATAATCGAATACAACCCAGATACTATCCATTCAACCTTCTGTTCGATTCGGTTGCTCGTATGTATAACGCAAGAACAGTCACCTGGTTAGTATTGCTATATGAACATCATCACGATATCATCGAATACAACTCAGTTACAATTATCGTTCCGTTTAACCATCCAACCTTATGTTCGATTCAGACGATCGTATGTGTAACGAAAGGACCGTTACATGGTAGGTGTAACTAAATATACAGCATAACGATATAATCGGAGACAACCCAGATACAATGATTGTTCAATCTATCCATTCAACCTTATGTTCGATTCTGTTGCTCGTATGTATAACGGAAGAACAGTTACCTGGTTAGACATAATATATATATTAATCATTACGAAATAATCGAATACAACCCAGATACGATGATTGTTCAGTCTATCCATTCAACCTTCTGTTCAATTCAGTCGCTCGTATGTATAACGGAAGAACAGTTACCTGGTGAGTATAACTATATAAACATAATCGAATACAACTCAGATACAATGATTGTTCAATCTATCCATTCAACCTTATGTTCGATTCGGTTGCTCGTATGTATAACGGAAGAACAGGTACCTGGTGAGTATAACTATATAAACATAATCGAATACAACTCAGATACGATGATTGTTCAATCTATCCATTTAACCTTCTGCTCGATTCGGTCGCTTGTGTGTAAAACGGAAGGACAGTTACCTGGTGAGTATTGCTATATAAACATCATCACGATATCATCGAATACAACTCAGAAACAATTATCGTTTCGTCTAACCATTCAACATTCTGTTCGATTCAGTCGCTAGTATGTGTTACGGAAGTATCGTCACCTGGTAAGTATCACCATATATACAGAATTGCGATATAATCGGATACCACCCAGATACATTAATTGTTCAGTCTATCCATTCAACTTACTGTTCGTTTCGGTCGCTCGTATGTAAAACGGGAATACCGTCACCTTGTGTGTATAAATATATACACAGCATAACATCATAATCGAATACAACCCAGATACTATCCATTCAACCTTCTGTTCGATTCGGTTGCTCGTATGTATAACGAAAGAACAGTAACCTGGTGAGTATTTCTATATGAACGTCATCACGATATGATCGAAAACAACTCAGATACAATGATCATTCCGTCTATCCATCCAACCTTATGTTTGATTGGGTCGCTCGTATGTATAACGCAAGAACAGTCACCTGGTGAGTATTACTATATAAACATAACCACGATATAATCGAATACAACTCAGTTACAATTATCGTTCCGTCTAACCATCCAACCTTATGTTCGATTCAGACGCTCGTATGTGTAACGAATTAACCGTTACATGGTAGGTGTAACTAAATATACAGCATAACGATATAATCGGAGACAACCCAGATACAATGATTGTTCAATCTATCCATTCAACCTTATGTTCGATTTGGTTGCTCATATGTATAACGGGATAACTGTCACCTGGTTAGACATACTATATGATAATAATCACGATATAATCAAATACAACCCAGATACGATGATTGTTCAGTCTATCCATTCAAACTTTTGTTCAGTTCAGTCGCTCTTATGTATAACTGGAGAACAGTTTCCTGGTGAGTATAATTATATAAACATAATCGAATACAACTCAGATACAATGATTGTTCAATCTATCCATTCAACCTTATGTTCGATTCGGTTGCTCGTATGTATAACGGAAGAACAGGTACCTGGTGAGTATAACTATATAAACATAATCGAATATAACTCAGATACGATGATTGTTCAATCTTTCCATTTAACCTTCTGCTCGATTCGGTCGCTTGTATGTATACATTAATTGTTCAGTCTATCCATTCAACTTACTGTTCGTTTCGGTCGCTCGTATGTAAAACGGGAATACCGTCACCTTGTGTGTATAAATATATACACAGCATAACATCATAATCGAATACAACCCAGATACTATTCATTCAACCTTCTGTTCGATTCGGTTGCTCGTATGTATAACGAAAGAACAGTAACCTGGTGAGTATTTCTATATGAACGTCATCACGATATAATCGAATACAACTCAGATACAATGATCATTGTGTCTATCCATCCAACCTAATGTTTGATTGGGTCGCTCGTATGTATAACGCAAGAACAGTCACCTGGTGAGTATTACTATATAAACATAACCACGATATAATCGAATACAACTCAGTTACAATTATCGTTTCGTCTAACCATCCAACCTTATGTTCGATTCAGACGCTCGTATGTGTAACGAATGAACCGTTACATGGTAGGTGTAACTAAATATACAGCATAACGATATAATCGGAGACAACCCAGATACAATGATTGTTCAATCTATCCATTCAACCTTATGTTCGATTTTGTTGCTCGTATGTATAACGGAAGAACTGTCACCTGGTAAGACATACTATATGATAATAATCACTATATAATCAAAATACAACCCAGATACGATGATTGTTCAGTCTATCCATTCAAACTTTTGTTCAGTTCAGTCGCTCTTATGTATAACTGGAGAACAGTTTCCTGGTGATTATAATTATATGAACATCATCAAGATATAATCGAATACAACCCCAGATACGATTATTGTTTAGTCTATCCATTCAACCTTCTGTTCAATTCATTCGCTCGTATGTATAACGGAAGAACAGTTACCTGGTGAGTATAACTATATAAACAGCATCACGATATCATCGAATTCAACCCAGATACAATTATCGCTTCGTCTAAACATTTAACCTCCTGTTCGATTCAGTCGCTAGTATTTGTAACGGAAGTACCGTCACCTGGTAAGTATCACTATATATACAGTATTGCGATATAATCGGATACCAACCAGATACATTGATTGTTCAGTCTATCCATTCAACTTTCTGTTCGTTTCGGTTGCTCGTATGTAAAACGGGAATACCGTCACCTAGTGTGTATAACTATATACACAGCATAACATCATAATCGAATACAACCCAGATACTATCCATTCAACCTTCTGTTCGATTCGGTTGCTCGTATGTATAACGAAAGAACAGTAACCTGGTGAGTATTTCTATATGAACATCATCACGATATAATCGAATACAACTCAGATACAATGATCATTCCTTCTATCCATCCAACCTTCTGTTCGATTGGGTCGCTCGTACGTATATTGCAAAAACAGTCACCTGGTGAGTATTACTATATAAACATTACCACGATATAATCGAATACAACTCAGTTACAATTATCGTTCCGTCTAACCATCCAACCTTATGTTCGATTCAGACGCTCGTATGTGTAACGAAAGAACCGTTACATGGTAGTTGTATCTAAATATACAGCATAACGATATAATCGGAGACAACCCAGATACAATGATCGTTCAATCTATCCATTCAACCTTATGTTCGATTCTGTTGCTCGTATGTATAACGGAAGAACAGTTACCTGGTAAGACATAATGTATATATTACTCATCACGAAATAATCGAATACAACCCAGATACGGTGATTGTTCAAACTATCCATTCAACCTTCTGTTCAATTCAGTCGCTCTTATGTATAACTGGAGAACAGTTACCTGGTGAGTATAACTATATGAACATCATCACGATATAATCGAATACAACCCCAGATACGATCATTGTTTAGTCTATCCATTCAACCTTCTGTTCAATTCAGTCGCTCGTATGCATAACGGAAGAACAGTTACCTGGTGAGTATAACTATATAAACATAATCGAATACAACTCAGATACGATGATTGTTCAACCTTATGTTCGATTCGGTTGCTCGTATGTATAACGGAAGAACAGGTACCTGGTGAGTATAACCATATAAACATATTTAAATACAACTCAGATATGATGATTGTTCAATCTATCCATTTAACCTTCTGCTCGATTCGGTCGCTTGTATGTAAAACGGAAGAACAGTTACCTGGTGAGTATTGCTATAAAAACATCATCACGATATCATCGAATACAACTCAGATACAATTATCGTTTTGTCTAACCATTCAACATTCTGTTCGATTCAGTCGCTAGTATGTGTAACGGAAGTATCGTCACCTGGTAAGTATCACTATATATACAGTATTGCGATATAATCGGATACCACCCAGATACATTGATTGTTCAGTCTATCCATTCAACATTCTTTTCGTTTTAGTCGCTCGTATGTGAAACGGGAATACCGTCACCTTATGTGTATAACTATATTGAAGCGGTACAATGAAATGGTGGTTGCCTACTTCCAGGCCTAATTATTTGGATATACCTATATCTGTTCAATCGGTTCCAGCGCGAGCGTTTTTGTTTCCTTCAGTAAAAACGCTGGTTGTTATTCTTTAATCATTCTGTATTCGATCATTTTATTTGGTTGTTCGACGATAGATGTGACCTCGTGACATTTAGAAACTTACGAAATTCTGTACCTAATTCGAATGGGTTTCTCGTCTGGCACAGGTAAGGGTGTATCACCCCTTCTAAATTGTACACAAATTTGAATTCATTTATTTAATTTACAGTTATCTTGAACGCAGACCAATTAAACTTAATCTATTGAAATCCTGCCTAGTTTCTTAACCAAAAATACCAGACATTCGAACTCCATACTTCCAACGAAACTGACTGAAAGTCGTTCCGTTACATCTTTGACGACCAACGTGGGGCTGGTATTGACTAGGCAAGAGAAAATCCTAGTATTTTTATCGGATATGGGATTATCATACACACCATCGAATATGTCAGAGCGGCCGGTAACGAGGCAATACCGACAAACTTTAGAAAACAACAATCATCAGGAAGGAGCAGCGGCTCAACAGCCACTGTCGAATACTACGGGGGCTATTCCAAAGTTTGGTATGTCACATCAGGCTGCTGAAGAAGAACCACAACCAGCCTATAGTGGAGTAGCCACCCCAAAAACGGGGAAGGATCAAGGTAGGAATGTTTCATTCTTGTCGACTAGTGCTGGAAATTTCTCGGAAGCAGCTAGACCACAACAAAGGAGAAGGTCGTTGAACTTTGGTATTTCATCAAATGGGAGCCACATACCTAATCATTTGTCAGAAAATCATAATATTCGTAGTCCTAGGTTCCAAACTGAAAATGTAAGGGCGAGAAATCCAAATTCGAATTTTCAAAAAAATCAAACTCAAAGTAATAGTTTTCAGACTCAACCAGATCTATCTAACAATCAAACATCCGCTTCTGCTTCTGGCGTATTTCCTAGTTTTCAGAGTCAAAATACAGAGGTTCCTCGATATTATAACAGTTTACCTAGTAAAACCTCAAATCCAGATAATGTACAATCAAACCTTCCAAATAGTGGAAATTTCGGAAATTATTTTCCAAACTTCAATTCTGCCTATCAAAATTCTAACTACCCCTCGTATATGAATCCCATGGGATACCATCCACATATGTCAAATCAGGTTTATCATAATTTAAATTCATATCAAAGCAGAAATCCAGAATTCAATTCTGGTTTGAATTTGAATAATTTGGCAACACATAATATTCCAAATAACAGCAATAATAATATAATTGATATGAGTAGTTCTCAAAAAAATCCCACAGAGGCCTTGAAATTAATACCTATATTCAGAAATGATGGTACCGTACACCCAGTAGAATTTTTACAGAAAATTGAACAGGCTTTGGTAGTTTTTCAGATACCTTTTAATTTCATGATTTTGTGGTTAGGAAATCAATTCAAGGATAGTGCAAAGGATTGGGCTGAAGCAATACTGCATCCAAATATTACTTTTGAAAATTTTCAAAAAGCTTTTTTAAACCACTTTTGGAATATTAATAAACAGTCAGTAATTCGCCAGGAGCTGGAAACGGCTAGGTATGATAGACATTCAGGGTCTCATGTCACGTATTTTTTGCAAAACATTACAAAATGCAAATATTTGCAACCACCAATTTCTGAGACAGCTATGATAGCCCTCATCGCCCGCCATTTTCCTGCCGAAGTATCATGCTGTTTAATAAATGCCGCAACAATTGAGGATGCGTTACGTAACTTACGGCAAGTTGATTATTATTTGCGATTAGATAATCCAAATCAGACCTCGTATTCAAGTAACAATAATACAAGCTACAGAAGGGAAAATTCCCCTCGTAGAGCAGACATACGGTTGGAAACTCCTATTAACCCCTCGTATTCGCGAAATGGTCCTTCAAACTATAGAAGGGATTTCTCACCTCGCAGAACTGATTATTTTGATAACAGGGAAGCAGGAAGAGGGAGGTCACCACGTATTTCTCATGTTACCTTGGAACCCACTGTCGAAGAAAAGGCGGAAAACTAAAAAAACCCCTATGTTGTAATAGTCCCCACATAGGGGGTATTGAGGGACATGATTATTTTGTTAATAGGAAAAATGTTTCAATTATAAATAAGTCGTTTTTTGATCCAGTAGGGGATCTCACCGAAGAGTGCAATTTTGTACACGAATCAGAACCATCTAGGTGTCCTGTTGTAAATGTACAGATTTGTTATCTCAACTTTCCGGCGCTTCTCGACACCGGAAGTGAGATATGTTGTATTTCAGATACTGTTTGGAGTAGTCTGGGAGAAAATCGGAAGCAGTTTCCACTTTTTCCTGTTAGTGGGGTGAAAGTGGGAGGAGCTTTCAAAGATAAAAAAAAGAAGATTTCTCATCAAGTTTATTTACTTTTTAATTTAAACGATCATATTTTTGAGCAAGAGTTTTTTTTAATCCCAGGGTTAAGTTATACGGTTATTCTTGGAATTGATTGGTTGAGAGCAGTGAACGCTACTATAGACTTGGATAAAAAAAATATTGTTTTGAACTCTGGGGGCATTTCCGTTAGGATTCCAGAGGTTAGGGTAACTCATGACTTCACTGTGGTTTTTCCTTATAATTTGCATACACTGTCGATAAAAACTAATGTGGCCGTGAAAAGAAAAAACTTGATTTCCGAACTTCCAGCTGTTCACGATATTGATGAATTACTCACACATGCGGATGTGACTGACATCCGTAAGAAAGAAATCGCCAAAGTACTTTATTCTCATTCAGAAGTTTTTTCTTTGAGGCCAGGCCTAACTGGGGAGTATGTTCATCGAATAAAGGTCACCGACCAGACCCCATTTTTTGTAAAGCCGTATCCTATTCCATTCGCACACCGCGAGGCGGTGGAAAAAGAGATTAAAAAAATGGAGGAGTGGGGTATCATAGAACGCGCCTCTACTTCATATATTTCACCGCTGGTGACTGCAGTGAAAAAGGATGGATCAGTTCGTGTCTGCCTTGATGCTAGGAGACTTAATCGGGTATTAGAAAAAGACCACGAGATGGTGAGGCCAATTGAGGAAATCATGCTATCTCTATCTAAAGCGAAATATTTTTCTTCCTTAGATTTTCGTGCTGGGTACTTCCAAATACCCCTACATGCGGAGGACCGCAAATATACTGGGTTTCTTGTGGGTACCAGGTCCTACCAATTTCGGGTCATGCCTTTCGGCATTTCAAATGCCGTCGGTTCATTCTCCCGTTGCATCGATCTAATATTAGGAATTGAGTTCAGGGAATTTTTGATACCGTACCTGGATGACCTTTTGATTGTGTCGAATAGTTATGAGGAACACTTAGGACATTTACATCAAGTTCTCACTCGCATAGCAGCTGCTGGGTTCACCCTGAACCTGAAGAAGTGCAATTTATTTTCCACAGAAATACGGTTTTTGGGATACAAAATCAATCGGGAAGGGATACAACCTGACGAAAATCGAATTCAAGCCGTTGAAGATTTTCCTAGTCCAAAGAATGTGAAGCAGCTACAGGCATTTTTGGGAATTTGCAACTTTGATAGGATTTTCTGCAGGGGATTTTCCAGTATAGCCGAGCCACTTCACGCCCTTTTGAGGAAAAAAACAAAGTGGTCGTGGGGAGAATTGCAACAAGAATCTTTCCAGTTATTGAAAGAAGAGTTGAAAAAGAGGACGTTACTTCATCATCCGGACATGAGTCAAAAATATTATGTTCAAACAGACGCCAGTGACGTCGGACTAGGGGCCACATTGTTCCAGAAAATGAAAGGCGAGGTCAGGGTTTTAGCTTATGCTAGCCGTCTCTTACTTCCTAGGGAAAAAGCGTACTCCTCGTCGGAAAAAGAAGCTCTTTCGATAGTTTTTGCTCTGAACAAATGGCGTGTCTATTTATTAGGTAGGCCTTTTATTATACTGAGTGACAATAAAGCTTTAGTCTTCCACAAAACCTGTCGAATATTATCTGCGCGCCTTATGCGCTGGATTTTGGCCCTACAAGAATTTGATTTCGAGATTGAGCATATACCGGGTGTCCAAAATATTGTAGCAGATGCTCTCTCCCGAAATCCGGGACACAGACTACCCTCGCCTTCGGATAGGTGTTTCAATGTTTTTTCTTTGATAAAATTCTCTGGATACCTGAGTCAAGAGCTGGAAAATATAGCCGATCTTCAACGGAGCGATGAAAAATTGTCGAGGATAATTTCTTCTTTGGAAACCCTTAATGAAAAAAACGAAAAATTCATCCTACATAAAGGGGTGCTATACCTACGCCAAGGTATTGATGAGGTCCACTTGTTGTGTGTTCCTAAAGTTCTTGTTACTCAGTTTATTAAGGAATACCATAATTTGCTTGGTCATTATGGGGTATTCAAAGTTTGGTCTGCGCTACGGCGTGATACTTGGTGGCAAAATATGCACCGAGACATCAAACGGGTTATAACCTCTTGTGATGTTTGTCAGAAAACTAAGATTTCAATTTTGCCTCATCCCGAGTTACACTCGATAATACCCGATGGCCCTAACGATTGTATTGCTCTTGATTTATATGGCCCCTTGCCCCGATCCAGGGGTGGCGTAGTACACATCTGTGTGGTTCTCGATATATTCACCAAACTAGTAACTTTATATCCTCTCAAGAAGGCTACTACTAAGGCAATCTTGAACCGACTATGTTCGGATTATTTCACTAAAATGGGAGTACCCAGGGCGGTACTTACCGATCATGGTACCCAATTTACCGCGTCCGCGTGGAGTAACGCCTAATACGGAGTTCCCACCCCAATCCTCTTAGGTTGGATTCTTGGGGGCAGATGAAGCGGTACAATGAAATGGTGGTTGCCTACTTCCAGGCCTAATTATTTGGATATACCTATATCTGTTCAATCGGTTCCAGCGCGAGCGTTTTTGTTTCCTTCAGTAAAAACGCTGGTTGTTATTCTTTAATCATTTTGTATTCGATCATTTTATTTGGTTGTTCGACGATAGATGTGACCTCGTGACATTTAGAAACTTACGAAATTCTGTACCTAATTCGAATGGGTTTCTCGTCTGGCACAGGTAAGGGTGTATCACCCCTTCTAAATTGTACACAAATTTGAATTCATTTATTTAATTTACAGTTATCTTGAACGCAGACCAATTAAACTTAATCTATTGAAATCCTGCCTAGTTTCTTAACCAAAAATACCAGACATTCGAACTCCATACTTCCAACGAAACTGACTGAAAGTCGTTCCGTTACAATATACACAGCATAACATCATAATCGAACACAACCCATATACTATCCATTAAACCTTCTCTTCGATTCGGTTGCTCGTATGTATAACGAAAGAACAGTTACCTGGTGAGTATTACTATATAAACATAATCACGATATCATCGAATACAACTCAGATACAATCATCGTTTCGTCTGACCATTTAACCTTCTGTTCGATTCAGTCGCTAGTATGTGTAACGGAAGTACCGTCACCTGGTAAGTATCACTATATATACAGTATTGCGATATAATCGGATACCACCCAGATACATTGATTGTTCAGTCTATCCATTCAACTTTCTGTTCGTTTCGGTCGCTCGTATGTGAAACGGGAATACCGTCACCTTATGTGTATAACTATATACACAGCATAACATCATAAACGAATACAACCCAGATACTATCCATCCAACCTTCTGTTCGATTGGGTCGCTCGTACGTATAATGCAAGAACAGTCACCTGGTGAGTATTACTATATAAACATTACCACGATATAATCGAATACAACTCAGTTACAATTATCGTTCCGTCTAACCATTGTAAACGATTTTTCTATATCTCAGAAAAATATTGAAAATTAGTTTATTTAGCTTTTCATGCTCGTGCCTTTGGGCTGCTCAGACTTGATACGAGAGGGTTATGGGTAAGAATTAATTCTGAGAATTTTGATTTGTATCAAGAGTTAGAAGTGATTCACTCAGATATGTTCTAGTTAAGGTAATTGGGCGCCAGGATCTTTCAAAGTGAAAGATGCCAACGAAAAGTGATTGAAAGACAATTTACTTTACTGAAAGATATAAGGAATTCTCAGGTAATCAATCGATGGTGTATTCTCAAATAGAAAAGCCACAGAATTTTAACCCAATTACTATATTTACAAAAAAATATTCTCCAAATTCGCAATCCACAAGTGTGAACATGTACAATTATCTTCAAGCTTATGATAGATTTATAGAGATTTGAAGTATGAAATTTCGTGAGGTATAAATGAATATTGACCTCATTAAAATCTTGACAAAAAAATGAATGAAAACTATTTTAATTGAGTTGAATGAATTTGTTTCACAATTTAGAAAAAAAAGAACTCATTCCGGGTAAGCAAAATTCCTTCGGTTTGGTTTCTACTCGCTGGTTTATGCATGGGACTTCCAAGCTCACTTACTCTGTCGTAGCCTTTCTCAAAAAAAAAAAAACTGGATAACTTCGTATATTGAGCAAGAATCACGCTCCTTGGTTATCAGATAGATTCTGCTGCATCCAACTATCAGGCCTCATCAACAGTGGATTGGATTCGTTTGGCTCATCGACAATTATCGGCTTGACCTGAAATCTCTCATTCCGGAATGTTCAGCTCCTGCGGTGGTTATTCCAGATGCCGTCCCTAGACAGACAAGTCTACACCAGTATGTGCGTTACCACAGAAGAGGAAGAAGACAATTGACACCTTGGTGTTCCGAAATGGCACAAATTCATTTAATTCCTCAATTAAAAACATAAAATTACAGAGTCCAATTAATACAAAAAAAAAATATAAGTATGTCAGAATCACAAAATTCAATCGACAAAAAAATTATACTGATATTTATAATATCCAAGATTCCCGAAAATAAATGAAAGAATAAGAGATTAGTGGAAATCGATGAAAATTAGTGGAATTGGGCAGGAATTCTGAGCTTTACAGTAATTTTCATTAAAAAAATTGAGCTATCCAACTAATCAGTCTCTACTTGATGATTTGAATTATCAAAAAAAAAAAAGAAAAATATATAGTTATAAATGAAGAATCATGGTTAAGAAAATCATCTAAATTTAAAATTGATCTTTCTTCGAGCGCTTGGTGATATTGTTGCCTTTCCAGAACAAAAAAAAAAAGTTGTTGGTTTTTTAATTCGAGATAATGAGAAATATGATTGTTAATTTCTCTGCCCAAATATAAGAGAAATCATTTTATAGATATGACAAAATCAAATTTTCTGCTCCATGAGAATATATATATGAAGGTCAAGAAAAAGAAAGAGACACTATGGTAACCAAACCTCGAGGTGAAGGAAAGCACAGGTGAGTTTATGCACTCTCTGATTTATACATCTGAATGAATAAATGCATTTACTCACCTGAGCTCGAATTCCTCGTGTATCCAGGTTACCAGTGATTATTTAGTCGCTTCTCCTCCCAATATATTCAAATGGCAGATCACCCTTTATATCTCCAGCATCATTCAAAAAAATACATCAAATTCGTCTCTATCATATATTTTCTGGCTCGTTTCCAGATACTAACAGGTTGGTCTGAAAGATTTAAAGAAAGGCAGGAAAAGTTTTGTCGATTTTGATGACTTCCGTTCTGATACTTTCAACTCAATATTAAGGCATTTATATTCAATAAGAATTTACTGTTCTCAGCAAAAACTGAACATAAAAAAAAACACAATAAGAGATAAGGTAAATATCAATCGATTTTTCGATCCAAATATAAGAAACTAATTTAAGCATAGATAGTTTCAATCATAAATTAATTCATATGATTTGATGATTCAATAGATAATTAGTCAAGGTAAATGAAAGTTATCACGAACAAAAGTATATTCCTTAAAAAAAAAGGGAATATGGCACCGTTTAGCCAAGGTAGAAGACAAAGGTATATATTATCGAAGAAATTATCAGATAACATATAAAGCAGGCAAATTAACAATCAATTTCAACAATTACATAATAGAGTTAAATAGATATATATCCTCAGGAATTGAAAACCTCACCTTTCCTTTTGAATTGCTCATTAGAGGAAGGCAAATATCATCCCAAGTTTCTCGTTCGGCAGTCAGTCTAGAAGGAAGGATCCCCCTCCGTATGAGATTTCGTCTCCGAAGTAAGAAAGATCCATTGTTTTTGTTTTTTTTATACTAGGCGAAAAAATTGTTAAGGCACAATATAATTTTACACCAGAGGCGTGCTTATGGGGTGATTGTAAAGATAAGTAACGAACGTGAAACTTTCCGTTACACACCTCCCTTTCTCAGATAAAAAAAAAATTTCGAAACTGAGTTGATGAAATTTTTTTTATACTCATCAAAATCTGCTAATTTTGGGCTGATAGTAAACAAAATCAATCGATAAGAGTTAAAAAAAAATCCTATTAGGTTCTCATACAAGCCAGCTCCAGCACAGCGATAAAACTAAAGAAAGAAATTATAAGACATGATAGAAGAGATAAAGAGGGAAGAGTCATTTTTAGCAACTATAACGAGATTATGAGAAAGTTGTGATATGATAAATCATTCAAGTAGAAAAGTATTCTTCTTCATCTTGTTCTGAGTCATCTCCAGAATCAATAGTAACATCAGGTTTCATGTCCTTGACATGCCAATTTCCCAAATCTACACCATTTCTATCTTTCAAGTTATAGACCAAAGGAGGAATTAATTTGTGAACAATACAAGGAATATATTTAGGAGCAAGCTTCGCAGAAAAACTGTTGACTGCCTTAGATAAAACATAATTTTTCTTCCAGACATAGTCACCTACATGATATTGCATAGGACGTCTCCTCAAATTATATCTTTTTGAGTTCTGTAGATAGGAACGATACAGTCTTTCACGAACACCCTCGAATAGTGCAGGCATTTCTTGAGAATCTTCCAAGTTATGTACCTTTTCACCAATAGAAATTATATTTTTGGCATTCTCCTCAATTTTTCCATAAAAGTCTCCAGAGACTGGAACATTCCTAGCAAATATCAAGAACGAAGGAGGATGTTGACTGACATCATGTTTGGATAATCTGATGGCTTGAGCCACCTTGTAGACTTCCTGATCCCATGTTTTATGATTTTCATTAACGTAGCAACGAATAGCACTAACTATGCTCTTATTAACTCACTCAGTGTGATTAATCTGTGCATGATACTTTGCATTATACCAAATTTTCTGTACAGAATACTTTTCTATGAATTCTTTGAAGTCCTTGCTAGTGAAAACAGTAGCATTGTCACAAGAGAAAATCTGAGGTACACCAAATATTAGAAAAACTTGATTTTCAAGGAATTTTATGATAGATTTGGAGGTAACATTGGGCATGGCATGAACCAGAACAAATTTAGTAAACCAGTCAACAACAACCAAGAGATACTGGTTTCCATTTTTCGATCTGGGATAAGGTCCCAAAAGGTCGGCTGAGATGAGTTGGAAAGGAAAATTAATATTTCGGTAAGATCCCATCAAACCGGCTTGTGGTAAATTCGAGGATTTACTTGATGCACAAAGTTTACATTTCCTTACATACTTTTGTACACTTTTCCTCATATCGGGCCAATAGTAAATCTCAGAAATTCGTGCCAAGGTTTTAGATACGCCAAAGTGTGAGGCAGTTTCATGGTCATGAAACATTTTCAATATATCCACTCTATTGGCGGTAGGTACTACAATTTTCCAATCGAAGCGATTTCCCTCAACACCAAGTTGACTGAAGACATGTTTATAAAGAACATTATTTTCTACCCGAAAAGAGGAAAATGAATCTGGATCTTCCTGAACCTGTTGAATCATATTAAGATACCATTTATCAGGTTTAAGGGTAGACAGGTCCAAGAGAGCAACTTCATATACACGAGACAAAGAATCAGCTACGGAATTTTGACTTCCAGGCCTGTGCTTGATAGTGTACTGATACTGAGATAGTTTCACCATCCAGCGGGCTAGTCTTGGGGAGGGATCTTTGACATTACTCAACCAAACCAATGAACTATGATCTGTTAGAATCGTGAAATGTTTGCCTTCGACAAAATACCTGAATTTTTCGATACCATGTATAACAGCAAGTAGTTCCTTTTCGGTCGTGGTGTACTTCCTTTGACACTTATTTAACATTTCACTGGTATAAGCAACAGGATGTTCTTCACCATCTTCTGCTTGGAATATAACAGCACCTACTCCAGTGTCTGATGCATCGCACATGATAGAGAAAGGTTTCGAGTAGTCTGGACTAGCTAAAACTGGATCTTCGGTTAATGCTTTCTTAATGCCCTGTAAAGCCCTATCGGCCTCAGGCGTCCAAACAATTGGTTGCCCCTTTTTACGACCATGAAGTAACGCAGTTATGGGACTAGATAAGGAAGAAAAATCTTTTATGAAGCGACGATAATAACTAACTAGACCGATAAGTCGTCTGATTTGAGTTGTGTTTTTGGGCACAGGAAAATCAACAACAGCAGAGACCTTCTCTGGATCAGTTCTGAGACCCTGTTCATCAACAAGAAAACCTAAAAACTTGAGGAAGGGACGACAAAAGTGACACTTTTCGAAATTGACAGTATGATTAGCTTTCTTAAGCTTAAGATAAACCTTTTCCAAGATTTCTAAGTGTTTTGGAAAATCAGGCGTGGCAACTATAATGTCATCCAGATAATAAAAACAAAAGGGTTCCAGTGCAGGACCTATTACCAAGTCCATCAATCTACACATCGTTTGTGACGCACAAACCAGCCCGAAAGGCATCGTTACAAATTCAAAGAGAAATTTTCCTTGTACGGCAAAAGCTGTCTTAGGACGAGACGATTCTTCCAATGGAATTTGGAAAAATGCTTGCTTCAAGTCAATTGTAGAGATGAATCTTGCATCTCTCATCTTGCTCAAAACAGTATCAACCAAGGGTAGTGGATAGGCATCCCTATTGATAGTCAACTCATTGAGTTTTCGGCCATCAAAACAAACTCGGTAATCACCACTACTCTTCTTGACTAGCCACAAAGGACTACACCAACTACTGTACGAAGGCTGAATCACACCCATCTCAAGCATCTCATCAACTTGTTTCTCCAAGTGGGATTGCATATTATGAGACAGGGGATATTGTCTTTGCTTACATGGCCTGGCATCACCCGTGTCTATCCGATGTGAGAGAAGGTTTGTTTTACCAATTTTATTCTGAGGACCAATTTCTTCAAATAAGGTAATTATACCTTTAAGATCCGCCTGTTCTTGATCACTGAGAACAGAGACATCTTGTATAGTATTTACTGCGAAGATAGATAACAGATTAGATCTGAAGGAAGAGGTTTCAAAACAAACTTCAACTTTGAAAAACTTGAGAAAATCAACACCCAGTATTAGTGTTTGAGTAATGGAAGGTATCACTAGGAATTTGAAGTCCTTACTGACATTATTTAAAGTTACAGGAATTGTCACATGACCTAAAAAATCTTGAGGTTTTCCATCAGCTGTTGTAACACGTAGGGAATTTTCGAAAATGATAGGAATATCCAGATTTTTTATTATAGAGTAGCCAGACGCTCCTAGTATAGAGGCATTACTCCCACTATCAATCAAGGCTAAGATATTAACACCAAAAATGTTGATTTCCAAATATGGACGATCATCACCATTCTTCTTAACAAATATAGGACAAATGGATCTTGAGGAATTTTCCTTTGCATCGGAGAGAAATTTTTTAATAAATCCTAACCATCTATTCCACTCGACCTTAGAAGTTGAAGGGAATTCTTGTAAAGATGATTTTGAAGATATTTTACTTCCGAGTGAATAAGATGAGGGAGATAAATTTGAAAACTTCACTGAGGGGATTGATTTTGAGGGGGAGATTTGTTCTTTCCCTTTCCTTTGCCCTTGTTGGATTTTTCTGGACTTAGGGAAGAAGTGGTGGCGGCGTCCAGAGTTGCGACACCATGATTTCCGTTTTTTGAGCATTTACTGCACTTGGATTTCACAGTACCCTTCATTCCACAACCATAACAAAAGATCACTCTAGGTTTTCGACATTCATTATAGGTATGTCCCTTCATACCACAATTCCAACAAGTTGGCCCTGGGGAGGTAGAAACAATAGCAGAAATATTTCTGGAGGGATTAAACATGGATTTTGAACCACTGTAATTCCTAGTAATTTGATGTATTTTTTTGAATGATGCTGGAGATATAAAGGGTGATCTGCCATTTGAATATATTGGGAGGAGAAGCGACTAAATGATCACTGGTAACCTGGATACACGAGGAATTCGAGCTCAGGTGAGTAAATGCATTTATTCATTCAGATGTATAAATCAGAGAGTGCATAAACTCACCTGTGCTTTCCTTCACCTCGAGGTTTGGTTACCATAGTGTCTCTTTCTTTTTCCTGACCTTTATACCTACCAGATTCTCATGGAGCAGAAAATTTGATTTTGTCATATCTATAAAATGATTTCTCTTATATTTGGGCAGAGAAATTAACAATCATATTCTTCATTATCTCGAATTGAAAAACCAACAACTTTTTTTTTTGTTTGTTCTGGAAAGGCAACAATATCACCAAGCGCTCGAAGAAAGATCAATTTTAAATTTTGATGATTTTCTTAACCATGATTCTTCATTTATAACTATATATATATTTTTTTTTTTGATAATTCAAATCAGCAAGTAGAGACTGATTAGTTGGATAGCTCAATTTTTTTAATGAAAATTACTGTAAAGCTCAGAATTCCTGCCCAATTCCACTAATTTTCATCGATTTCCACTAATCTCTTATTCTTTCATTTATTTTCGGGAATCTTGGATATTATAAATATCAGTATAACTTTTTTGTCGATTGAATTTTGTGATTCTGACATACTTATATATTTTTTTTGGTATTAATTGGACTCTGTAATTTTATGTTTTCAATTGAGGAATTAAATGAATTTGTGCCATTTCGGAACACCAAGGTGTCAATTGTCTTCTTCCTCTTCTGTGGTAACGCACATACTGGTGTAGACTTGTCTGTCTAGGGACGGCATCTGGAATAACCACCGCAGGGACTGAATATTCCGGAATGAGAGATTTCAAGTCAAGCCGATAATTGTCGATGAGCCAAACGAATCCAATCCACTGTTGATGAGGCCTGATAGTTGGATGCAGCAGAATCTATCTGATAACCAAGGAGCGTGAATCTTGCTCAATATACGAAGTTATCCATCAGTTTTTTTTTTGAGAAAGGCTACGACAGAGTAAGTGAGCTTGGAAGTCCCATGCATAAACCAGCGAGTAGGAACCAAACCGAAGGAATTTTGCTTACCCGGAATGAGTTCTTTTTTTTGTAAATTGTGAAACAAGTTCATTCAACTCAATTAAAATAGTTTTCATTCATTTTTTTGTCAAGATTTTAATGAGGTCAATATTCATTTATACCTCACGAAATTTCATACTTCAAATCTCTATAAATCTATCATAAGCTTGAAGATAAATGTACATGTTCACACTTGTGGATTGCGAATTTGGAGAATATTTTTTTGTAAATATAGTAATTGGGTTGAAATTCTGTGGCTTTTCTATTTGAGAATACACCATCGATTGATTACCTGAGAATTTCTTATATCTTTCAGTAAAGTTAATTGTCTTTCAATCACTTTTCTTTGGCATCTTTCACTTTGAAAGATCCTGGCGCCCAATTACCTTAACTAGAACATATCTGAGTGAATCACTTCTATTTCTTGATACAAATCAAAATTCTCAGAATTAATTCTTACCCATAACCCTCCCGTATCAAGTCTGAGCAGCCCAAAGGCACGAGCATGAAAAGCTAAATAAACTAATTTTCAATATCTTTCTGAGATATAGAAAAATCGTTTACACATTTGGCGCCCCACGTGGGGCCATTAGTTTCTGCAAAAGGCTAATTTATCTTTCCTTTATAATCTGGTGTCATTCTCTCATAGAAAAATCCCTTCGGTGGAAATACTTGCTGATTTATCTATATATTTAAATTATATATCGATCTATTGACTTTTCTGATTGATTTTAATTTGCTCTTGACTTTTGTTTTATCGAATTCCTTTTCTAAAAAAAAAAAAAAATATGTCTACCCTGAAAATGAACCCTGTCTATTTGAAAGTTCATGAGCTTGATTATGAATTAATTATCAGAGGTGTGGCATCAACTGGTGATGTAGAAAGTAAAAGAAAAATTTTCAGAGGTGTTTTAAGTCAGGAGAATGCTGACCGTAGTTTTGCTCCATTAATTTCTCAAGATTTCGGAACTGAAAAACAAAATATTCTATTAACTTTGAATAAATTATCTGAAAAAATCGATCATTTTACTGGAACTAAATCTGACGTAGAGTACAAACGTCTTTCGACTCGTTTAACTCATATTTCTGGAAGAATTCATAGAACTAAAGCCGAATACAGTGCACAAGAATCCGAAAAATCGGATTGGTTATTGAAACTTCTAACATTAGAAGGTGAACTAGATGAAAAAATATCGCCAGTTACTTCTACACCTATTGAGCCAGAATCTAATAATTTATCTTCACATTTTCCCTTAAGTAAGCCTGTTCCTACATACAAATGGAACCTTCATTTTACTGGTTCAAACCAGAAAGAATCTCTTGTATCATTTCTTGAGAAAGTGGAATCAGTAAGAATAGCTAGAGGGGTCTCGAAACAGGATTTATTCATCTCAGCAGGTGATCTCTTCACCTCTAATGCATGGACATGGTACAATAACAATAGAGCCAAATTTGAATCATGGGACGAACTCGTAACTAAACTGAAAGAAGATTTCTTACCATATCACTATGATGATGACTTAAACGATGAAATCAGAAATAGGACCATGGGTCAGAATGAAAGGGTATCTTTGTTTATAAATTCTATGGAAGGTCTGTTCAATAGACTTACAAGAAAACCTGATGAGAAAACAATTGTCAATTGTATAAGGAGAAATTTATTACCTAACTACGTCTCTCAACTTGCCTTATATGATATCGAAACTATCTCTGATTTATCAAAATACTGTAAGAAACTTGAGGAGTCGCATATGTGGTCGAGTAGGTATAAACCCCCTCCCGGTCGTAAAACTGGTTTGTTGGAGCCAGATCTCAGATATTCTTCTGCATTTGAAGCCGGACCTTCCTCTAACTCAACTAGGAATTACAGTGGTTCAAAATCCATGTTTAATCCCTCCAGAAATATTTCTGCTATTGTTTCTACCTCCCCAGGGCCAACTTGTTGGAATTGGGGAGGTAGAAACAATAGCAGAAATATTTCTGGAGGGATTAAACATGGATTTTGAACCACTGTAATTCCTAGTTGAGTTAGAGGAAGGTCCGGCTTCAAATGCAGAAGAATATCTGAGATCTGGCTCCAACAAACCAGTTTTACGACCGGGAGGGGGTTTATACCTACTCGACCACATATGCGACTCCTCAAGTTTCTTACAGTATTTTGATAAATCAGAGATAGTTTCAATATCATATAAGGCAAGTTGAGAGACGTAGTTAGGTAATAAATTTCTCCTTATACAATTGACAATTGTTTTCTCATCAGGTTTTCTTGTAAGTCTATTGAACAGACCTTCCATAGAATTTATAAACAAAGATACCCTTTCATTCTGACCCATGGTCCTATTTCTGATTTCATCGTTTAAGTCATCATCATAGTGATATGGTAAGAAATCTTCTTTCAGTTTAGTTACGAGTTCGTCCCATGATTCAAATTTGGCTCTATTGTTATTGTACCATGTCCATGCATTAGAGGTGAAGAGATCACCTGCTGAGATGAATAAATCCTGTTTCGAGACCCCTCTAGCTATTCTTACTGATTCCACTTTCTCAAGAAATGATACAAGAGATTCTTTCTGGTTTGAACCAGTAAAATGAAGGTTCCATTTGTATGTAGGAACAGGCTTACTTAAGGGAAAATGTGAAGATAAATTATTAGATTCTGGCTCAATAGGTGTAGAAGTAACTGGCGATATTTTTTCATCTAGTTCACCTTCTAATGTTAGAAGTTTCAATAACCAATCCGATTTTTCGGATTCTTGTGCACTGTATTCGGCTTTAGTTTTATGAATTCTTCCAGAAATATGAGTTAAACGAGTCGAAAGACGTTTGTACTCTACGTCAGATTTAGTTCCAGTAAAATGATCGATTTTTTCAGATAATTTATTCAAAGTTAATAGAATATTTTGTTTTTCAGTTCCGAAATCTTGAGAAATTAATGGAGCAAAACTACGGTCAGCATTCTCCTGACTTAAAACAACTCTGAAAATTTTTCTTTTACTTTCTACATCACCAGTTGATGCCACACCTCTGATAATTAATTCATAATCAAGCTCATGAACTTTCAAATAGACAGGGTTCATTTTCAGGGTAGACATATATTTTTTTTTTTTTAGAAAAGGAATTCGATAAAACAAAAGTCAAGAGCAAATTAAAATCAATCAGAAAAGTCAATAGATCGATATATAATTTAAATATATAGATAAATCAGCAAGTATTTCCACCGAAGGGATTTTTCTATGAGAGAATGACACCAGATTATAAAGGAAAGATAAATTAGCCTTTTGCAGAAACTAATGGCCCCACGTGGGGCGCCAAATGTGTAAACGATTTTTCTATATCTCAGAAAGATATTGAAAATTAGTTTATTTAGCTTTTCATGCTCGTGCCTTTGGGCTGCTCAGACTTGATACGGGAGGGTTATGGGTAAGAATTAATTCTGAGAATTTTGATTTGTATCAAGAAATAGAAGTGATTCACTCAGATATGTTCTAGTTAAGGTAATTGGGCGCCAGGATCTTTCAAAGTGAAAGATGCCAAAGAAAAGTGATTGAAAGACAATTAACTTTACTGAAAGATATAAGAAATTCTCAGGTAATCAATCGATGGTGTATTCTCAAATAGAAAAGCCACAGAATTTCAACCCAATTACTATATTTACAAAAAAATATTCTCCAAATTCGCAATCCACAAGTGTGAACATGTACATTTATCTTCAAGCTTATGATAGATTTATAGAGATTTGAAGTATGAAATTTCGTGAGGTATAAATGAATATTGACCTCATTAAAATCTTGACAAAAAAATGAATGAAAACTATTTTAATTGAGTTGAATGAACTTGTTTCACAATTTACAAAAAAAAGAACTCATTCCGGGTAAGCAAAATTCCTTCGGTTTGGTTCCTACTCGCTGGTTTATGCATGGGACTTCCAAGCTCACTTACTCTGTCGTAGCCTTTCTCAAAAAAAAAAAAACTGATGGATAACTTCGTATATTGAGCAAGATTCACGCTCCTTGGTTATCAGATAGATTCTGCTGCATCCAACTATCAGGCCTCATCAACAGTGGATTGGATTCGTTTGGCTCATCGACAATTATCGGCTTGACTTGAAATCTCTCATTCCGGAATATTCAGTCCCTGCGGTGGTTATTCCAGATGCCGTCCCTAGATAGACAAGTCTACACCAGTATGTGCGTTACCACAGAAGAGGAAGAAGACAATTGACACCTTGGTGTTCCGAAATGGCACAAATTCATTTAATTCCTCAATTGAAAACATAAAATTACAGAGTCCAATTAATACCAAAAAAAATATATAAGTATGTCAGAATCACAAAATTCAATCGACAAAAAAATTATACTGATATTTATAATATCCAAGATTCCCGAAAATAAATGAAAGAATAAGAGATTAGTGGAAATCGATGAAAATTAGTGGAATTGGGCAGGAATTCTGAGCTTTACAGTAATTTTCATTAAAAAAATTGAGCTATCCAACTAATCAGTCTCTACTTGCTGATTTGAATTATAAAAAAAAATATATATATATAGTTATAAATGAAGAATCATGGTTAAGAAAATCATCAAAATTTAAAATTGATCTTTCTTCGAGCGCTTGGTGATATTGTTGCCTTTCCAGAACAAACAAAAAAAAAAGTTGTTGGTTTTTCAATTCGAGATAATGAAGAATATGATTGTTAATTTCTCTGCCCAAATATAAGAGAAATCATTTTATAGATATGACAAAATCAAATTTTCTGCTCCATGAGAATCTGGTAGGTATAAAGGTCAAGAAGAAGAAAGAGACACTATGGTAACCAAACCTCGAGGTGAAGGAAAGCACAGGTGAGTTTATGCACTCTCTGATTTATACATCTGAATGAATAAATGCATTTACTCACCTGAGCTCGAATTTCTCGTGTATCCAGGTTACCAGTGATCATTTAGTCGCTTCTCCTTCCAATATATTCAAATGGCAGATCACCCTTTATATCTCCAGCATCATTCAAAAAAATACATCAAATTCGTCTCTATCATATATTTTCTGGCTCGTTTCCAGATACTAACAGGTTGGTCTGAAAGATTTAAAGAAAGGCAGGAAAATTTTGTCGATTTTGATGACTTCCGTTCTGATACTTTCAACTCAATATTAAGGCATTTATATTCAATAAGAATTTACTGTTCTCAGCAAAAACTGAATATAAAAAAAACACAATAAGAGATAAGGTAAATATCAATCGATTTTTCGATCCAAATATAAGAAACTAATTTAAGCATAGATAGTTTCAATCATAAATTAATTCATATGATTTGATGATTCAATAGATAATTAGTCAAGGTAAATGAAAGTTATCACGAACAAAAGTATATTCTTTAAAAAAAAAGGGAATATGGCACCGTTTAGCCAAGGTAGAAGACAAAGGTATATATTATCGAAGAAATTATCAGATAACATATAAAGCAGGCAAATTAACAATCAATTTCAACAATTACATAATAGAGTTAAATAGATATATATCCTCAGGAATTGAAAACCTCACCTTTCCTTTTGAATTGCTCATTAGAGGAAGGCAAATATCATCCCAAGTTTCTCGTTCGGCAGTCAGTCTAGAAGGAAGGATCCCCCTCCGTACGAGATTTCGTCTCCGAAGTAAGAAAGATCCATTGTTTTTTTTTATACTAGGCGAAAAAATTGTTAAGGCACAATATAATTTTACACCAGAGGCGTGCTTATGGGGTGATTGTAAAGATAAGTAACGAACGTGAAACTTTCCGTTACACCATCCAACCTTATGTTCGATTCAGACGCTCGTATGTGTAACGAAAGAACCGTTACATGGTAGGTGTATCTGAATATACAGCATAACGATATAATCGGAGACAACCCAGATACAATGATTGTTCAATCTATCCATTCAACCTTATGTTCGATTCTGTTGCTCGTATGTATAACGGAATAACAGTTACCTGGTTAGACATAATATATATATTAATCATCACGAAAAAATCGAATACAACCCAGATACGATGATTGTTCAGTCTATCCATTCAACCTTCTGTTCAATTCAGTCGCTCGTATGTATAACGGAAGAACAGTTACCTGGTGAGTATAACTATATAAACATAATCGAAAACAACTCAGATACAATGATTGTTCAATCTATCCATTCAACCTTATGTTCGATTCGGTTGCTCGTATGTATAACGGAAAAACAGGTACCTGGTGAGTATAACTATATAAACATAATCGAATACAACTCAGATACGATGATTGTTCAATCTATCCATTTAACCTTCTGCTCGATTCGGTCGCTTGTATGTAAAACGGAAGGACAGTTACCTGTTGAGTATTGCTATATAAACATCATCACGATATCATCGAATACAACTCAGATACAATTATCGTTTCGTCAAACCATTTAACCTTCTGTTCGATTCAGTCGCTAGTATGTGTAACGGAAGTACCGTCACCTGGTAAGTATCACTATATATACATTATTGCGATATAATCGGATACCACCCAGATACATTGATTGTTCAGTCTATCCATTCAACTTTCTGTTCGTTTCGGTCGCTCGTATGTAAAACGGGAATACCGTCACCTTATGTGTATAACTATATACACAGCATAACATCATAATCGAATACAACCCAGATACTATTCATTCAACCTTCTGTTCGATTCGGTTGCTCGTATGTATAACGAAAGAACAGTAACCTGGTGAGTATTTCTATATGAACGTCATCACGATAAAATCGAATACAACTCAGATACAATGATCATTCCGTCTATCCATCCAACCTTATGTTCGATTGGGTCGCTCATATGTATAACGCAAGAACAGTCACCTGGTGAGTATTACTATATAAACATAACCACGATATAATCGAATACAACTCAGTTACAATTATCGTTCCGCCAAACCATCCAACCTTATGTTCGATTCAGACGCTCGTATGTGTAACGAAAGAACCGTTACATGGTAGGTGTAACTGAATATACAGCATAACGATATATTCGGATACAACCCAGATACAATGATTGTTCAATCTATCCATTCAACCTTATGTTCGATTCGGTTGCTCGTATGTATAACGGAAGATTTATTTCTTGGTTAGACATACTATATGATGATCATCACGATATAATCGAATACAACCCAGAAAGGATGATTGTACAGTCTATTCACTCAACCTTCTCTTCGATTCGGTCGCTCTCACGTATAACGAAAGGACAGTTACCTGGTGAGTATAACTATAAAAACATCATCACGATATAATCGAATACAACCCCAGATACTATTATTGTTTAGTCTATCCATTCAACCTTCTGTTTAATTCAGTCGCTCGTATGTATAACGGAAGAACAGTTACCTGGTGAGTATAACTATATAAACATTACCGAATACAACCCAGATACGATGACTGTTCAATCTATCCATTCAACCTTCTGCTCGATTCGGTCGCTTGTATGTAAAACGGAAGAACAGTTACCTGGTGAGTATTGCTATATAAACATCATCACGATATCATCGAATACAACTCAGATACAATTATCGTTTCATCAAACCATTTAACCTCCTCTTCGATTCAGTCGCTAGCATGTGTAGCGGAAGTACCGTCACCTGGTAAGTATCACTATATATACAGTATTGCGATATAATCGGATACCACCCAGATACATTGATTGTTCAGTCTATCCATTCAACTTTCTGTTCGTTTCGGTCGCTCGTATGTAAAACGGAAATACCGTCACCCAGTGTGTATAACTATATACACAGCATAACATCATAATCGAATACAACCCATATACTATCCATTCAACCTTCTGTTCAATTAAGTCGCTCGTATGTATAACGAAAGATCAGTTACCTGGTGAGTATAACTGTATAAACATAATCGAATACAACCCAGATACGATGATTGTACAGTCTATCTACTCAACCTTCTCTTCGATTCGGTCGCTCTTACGTAAAACGAAAGGACAGTTACCTGGTGAGTATTGCTATACAAACATCATCACGATATCATCGAATACAACTCAGATACAATTATCGCTTCGTTTAACTATTTAACCTCCTGTTCGATTCAGTCGCTAGTATGTGTAACGGAAGTACCGTCACCTGGTAAGTACAGTATTGCGATATAATCGGATACCAACCAGATACATTGATTGTTCAGTCTATCCATTCAACTTTCTGTTCGTTTCGGTCGCTCGTATGTAAAACTGGAATACTGTCACCTAGTGTATATAACTATATACACAGCATAACATCATAATCGAATACAACCCATATACTAATCATTCAACCTTCTGTTCGATTCGGTTGCTCGTATGTATAACGAAAGAACAGTAACCTGGTGAGTATTTCTTTATGAACTTCATCACGATAAAATCGAATACAACTCAGATACAATGATCATTTCGTCTATCCATCCAACTTTCTGTTCGATTGGGTCGCTCGTACGTATAATGCAAGAACAGTCACCTGGTGAGTATTACTATATAAACATCACCACGATATAATCGAAAACAACTCAGTTACAATTATCGTTCCGTCTAACCATCCAACCTTATGTTCGATTCAGACGCTCGTATGTGTAGCGAAAGAACCGTTACATGGTAGGTGTATCTAAATATACATTACTATACTATCCATTCAACCTACTGTTCGATTCGGTTGCTCGTATGTATAACGAAAGAACAGTTACCTGGTGAGTATAACTATATAAACATAATCGAATACAACCCAGATACGATGATTGTTCAATTAATACTGAATTCAACCTTCTGCTCAATTCGGTAACTTGTATGTAAAACGGAAGAACAGTTACCTGGTGAGTATTGCTATATAAGCATCATCACGATATCATCGAATACAACTCAGATACAATTATCGTTTCGTCTAACCATTTGACCTTCTGTTCGATTCAGTCGCTAGTATGTGTAACGGAAGTACCGTCACCTGGTAAGTATCACTATATATACATTATTGCGATATAATCGGATACCACCCAGATACATTGATTGTTCAGTCTATCCATTCAACTTTCTGTTCGTTTCGGTCGCTCGTATGTAAAACGGGAATACCGTCACCTTATGTGTATAACTATATACACAGCATAACATCATAATCGAATACAACCCAGATACTATTCATTCAACCTTCTGTTCGATTCGGTTGCTCGTATGTATAACGAAAGAACAGTAACCTGGTGAGTATTTCTATATGAACGTCATCACGATAAAATCGAATACAACTCAGATACAATGATCATTCCGTCTATCCATCCAACCTTATGTTCGATTGGGTCGCTCATATGTATAACGCAAGAACAGTCACCTGGTGAGTATTACTATATAAACATAACCACGATATAATCGAATACAACTCAGTTACAATTATCGTTCCGCCAAACCATCCAACCTTATGTTCGATTCAGACGCTCGTATGTGTAACGAAAGAACCGTTACATGGTAGGTGTAACTGAATATACAGCATAACGATATATTCGGATACAACCCAGATACAATGATTGTTCAATCTATCCATTCAACCTTATGTTCGATTCGGTTGCTCGTATGTATAACGGAAGATTTATTTCTTGGTTAGACATACTATATGATGATCATCACGATATAATCGAATACAACCCAGAAAGGATGATTGTACAGTCTATTCACTCAACCTTCTCTTCGATTCGGTCGCTCTCACGTATAACGAAAGGACAGTTACCTGGTGAGTATAACTATAAAAACATCATCACGATATAATCGAATACAACCCCAGATACTATTATTGTTTAGTCTATCCATTCAACCTTCTGTTTAATTCAGTCGCTCGTATGTATAACGGAAGAACAGTTACCTGGTGAGTATAACTATATAAACATTACCGAATACAACCCAGATACGATGACTGTTCAATCTATCCATTCAACCTTCTGCTCGATTCGGTCGCTTGTATGTAAAACGGAAGAACAGTTACCTGGTGAGTATTGCTATATAAACATCATCACGATATCATCGAATACAACTCAGATACAATTATCGTTTCATCAAACCATTTAACCTCCTCTTCGATTCAGTCGCTAGCATGTGTAGCGGAAGTACCGTCACCTGGTAAGTATCACTATATATACAGTATTGCGATATAATCGGATACCACCCAGATACATTGATTGTTCAGTCTATCCATTCAACTTTCTGTTCGTTTCGGTCGCTCGTATGTAAAACGGAAATACCGTCACCCAGTGTGTATAACTATATACACAGCATAACATCATAATCGAATACAACCCATATACTATCCATTCAACCTTCTGTTCAATTAAGTCGCTCGTATGTATAACGAAAGATCAGTTACCTGGTGAGTATAACTGTATAAACATAATCGAATACAACCCAGATACGATGATTGTACAGTCTATCTACTCAACCTTCTCTTCGATTCGGTCGCTCTTACGTAAAACGAAAGGACAGTTACCTGGTGAGTATTGCTATACAAACATCATCACGATATCATCGAATACAACTCAGATACAATTATCGCTTCGTTTAACTATTTAACCTCCTGTTCGATTCAGTCGCTAGTATGTGTAACGGAAGTACCGTCACCTGGTAAGTACAGTATTGCGATATAATCGGATACCAACCAGATACATTGATTGTTCAGTCTATCCATTCAACTTTCTGTTCGTTTCGGTCGCTCGTATGTAAAACTGGAATACTGTCACCTAGTGTATATAACTATATACACAGCATAACATCATAATCGAATACAACCCATATACTAATCATTCAACCTTCTGTTCGATTCGGTTGCTCGTATGTATAACGAAAGAACAGTAACCTGGTGAGTATTTCTTTATGAACTTCATCACGATAAAATCGAATACAACTCAGATACAATGATCATTTCGTCTATCCATCCAACTTTCTGTTCGATTGGGTCGCTCGTACGTATAATGCAAGAACAGTCACCTGGTGAGTATTACTATATAAACATCACCACGATATAATCGAAAACAACTCAGTTACAATTATCGTTCCGTCTAACCATCCAACCTTATGTTCGATTCAGACGCTCGTATGTGTAGCGAAAGAACCGTTACATGGTAGGTGTATCTAAATATACATTACTATACTATCCATTCAACCTACTGTTCGATTCGGTTGCTCGTATGTATAACGAAAGAACAGTTACCTGGTGAGTATAACTATATAAACATAATCGAATACAACCCAGATACGATGATTGTTCAATTAATACTGAATTCAACCTTCTGCTCAATTCGGTAACTTGTATGTAAAACGGAAGAACAGTTACCTGGTGAGTATTGCTATATAAGCATCATCACGATATCATCGAATACAACTCAGATACAATTATCGTTTCGTCTAACCATTTGACCTTCTGTTCGATTCAGTCGCTAGTATGTGTAACGGAAGTACCGTCACCTGGTAAGTACAGTATTGCGATGATTGTTCAGTCTATCGATTCAACCTTCTGTCCAGTTCAGTCGCTCTTATGTATAACTGGAGAACAGTTACCTGGTGAGTATAACTATATAAACATCATCACGATATAATCGAATACAACCCCAAATACGATCATTGTTTAGTCTATCTATTCAACCTTCTGTTCAATTCAGTCGCTCATATGTATAACGGAAGAACAGTTACCTGGAGAGTATAACTATATGAACATAATCGAATACAACTCAGATACGATGATTGTTCAATCTATCCATTCAACCTTATGTTCGATTCGGTTGCTCGTATGTATAACGGAAGAACAGTTACCTGGTGAGTATAACTATATAAACATAATCGAATACAACTCAGATACGATGATTGTTCAATCTATCCATTTAACCTTCTGCTCGATTCGGTCGCTTGTATGTAAAACGGAAGGACAGTTTCCTGGTGAGTATTGCTATATAAACATCATCACGATATCATCGAATACAACTCAGATACAATTATCGTTTCGTCTAACCATTCAACATTCTGTTCGATTCAGTCGCTAGTATGTGTAAAGGAAGTATCCTCACCTGGTAAGTATCACTATATATACAGAATTGCGATATAATCGGATACCACCCAGATACATTGATTGTTCAGTCTATCCATTCAACTTTCTGTTCGTTTCGGTCGCTCGTATGTAATACGGGAATACCGTCACCTAGTGTGTATAAATAAATACACAGCATAACATCATAATCGAATACAACCCAGATACTATCCATTCAACCTTATGTTCGATTGGGTCGCTCGTATGTATAACGCAAGAACAGTCACCTGGTGAGTATTACTATATAAACATCACCACGATATAATCGAATACAACTCAGTTACAATTATCGTTCCGTCTAACCATCCAACCTTATGTTCGACTCAGACGCTCGTATGTGTAACGAAAGAAGCGTTACATGGTAGGTGTAACTAAATATACAGCATAACGATATAATCGGAGACAACCCAGATACAATGATTGTTCAATCTATCCATTCAATCTTATGTTCGATTTGGTTGCTCGTATGTATAACGGAAGAACTGTTACGTGGTTAGACATACTATGTGATAATAATCACGATATAATCAAATACAACCCAGATACGATGATTGTTCAGTCTATCCATTCAACCTTCTGTTCAGTTCAGTCGCTCTTATGTATAACTGGAGAACAGTTTTCTGGTGAGTATAATTATATGAACATCATCAAGATATAATCGAATACAACCCCAGATACGATTATTGTTTAGTCTATCCATTCAACCTTCTGTTCAATTCAGTCGCTCGTATGTATAACGGTAGAACAGATACCTGGTGAGTATAACTATATAAACATAATCGAATACAACCCAGATACGATGATTGTTCAATCTATACTGAATTTAACCTTCTGCTCGATTCGGTCGCTTGTATGTGAAACGAAAGAACAGTTACCTGGTGAGTATTACTATATAAACATGATCGAATTCAACCCAGATACGATGATTGTTCAATCTTTTCATTTAACCTTCTGCTCGATTTGGTCGCTTGTATGTAAAACGAAAGAACAGTTACCTGGTGAGTATTTCTATATAAACATCATCACGATATCATCGAATACAACTCAGATACAATTATCGTTTCGTATAACCATTCAACCTTCTGTTCGATTCAGTCGCTAGCATGTGTAACGGAAGTACCGTCACCTGGTAAGTATCACTATATATATACAGTATAGCGATATAATCGGATACCACCCAGATACATTGATTGTACAGTCTATCCATTCAACTTTCTTTTCGTTTCGGTCGCTTGTATGTAAAACGGGAATACCGTCTCCCAGTGTGTATTTCTATATACACAGCATAACATCATAATCGAATACAACTCATATACTATCCATTGAACCATCTGTTCAATTCAGTCGCTCGTATGTATAACGGATGAACAGTAACCTGGTGAGTATAACTATATAAACATAATCGAATACAACCCAGATACGATGATTGTTCAATCTATTCTGAATTTAACCTTCTGCTCGATTCGGTCGCTTTTATGTAAAACGGAAGAACAGTTACCTGGTGAGTAATGCAATATAAACATCATCACGATATCATCGAATACAACTCAGATACAATTATCGCTTCGTCTAAACATTTAACCTCCTGTTCGATTCAGTCGCTAGTATGTGTAACGGAAGTACCGTCACCTGTTAAGTATCACTATATATACAGTATTGCGATATAATCGGATACCAACCAGATACATTGATTGTTCAGTCTATCCATTCAACTTTCTGTTCGTTTCGGTCGCTCGTATGTAAAACGGGAATACCGTCACCTAGTGTGTATAACTATATACACAGCATAACTTTATAATCGAATACATTTCAGATACTATCCATTCAACCTTCTGTTCGATTCGGTTGCTCGTATGTATAACGAAAGAACAGTAATCTGGTGAGTATTTCTATATGAACTTCATCACGATATAATCGAATTCAACTCAGATTCAATGATCATTCCGTCTATCCATCCAACCTTCTGTTCGATTGGGTCGCTCGTACGTATAATGCAAGAACAGTCACCTGATGAGTATTACCATATAAACATTACCACGATATAATCGAATACAACTCAGTTACAATTATCGTTCCGTCTAACCATCCAACCTCATGTTCGATTCAGACGCTCGTATGTGTAGCGAAAGAACCGTTACATGGTAGGTGTATCTAAATATACAGCATAACGATATAATCGGAGACAACCCAGATACAATGATTGTTCAATCTATTATTCAACCATTTGTTCGATTTGGTTGCTCGTATGTATAACGGAAGAACAGTTACCTGGTTAGACATAATATAAAATAATCATCACGAAATAATCGAATACAACCCAGATACGATGATTGTTCAGTCTATCAATCCAACCTTCTGTTCAGTTCAGTCGCTTTTATGTATAACTGGAGAACAGTTACCTGGTGAGTATAACTATATGAACATCATCACGATATAATCGAATACAACCCCAGATACGATCATTGTTTAGTCTATCCATTCAACCTTCTGTTCAATTCAGTCGCTCGTATGTATAACGGAAGAACAGTTACCTGGTGAGTATAACTATATAAACATAATCGAATACAACTCAGATACGATGATTGTTCAATCTATCCATTCAACCTTATGTTCAATTCGGTTGCTCGTATGTATAACGGAAGAATAGGTACCTGGTGAGTATAACTATATAAACATAATCGAATACAACTCAGATACGATGATTGTTCAATCTATCCATTTAACCTTCTGCTCGATTCGGTCGCTTGTATGTAAAACGGAAGGACAGTTACCTGGTGAGTATTGCTATATAAACATCATCACGATATCATCGAATACAACTCAGATACAATTATCGTTTCGTCTAACCATTCAACATTCTGTTCGATTCAGTCGCTAGTATGTGTAACGGAAGTATCGTCACCTGGTTAGTATCACTATATATACAGTATTGCGATATAATCGGATACCACCCAGATACATTGATTGTTCAGTCTATCCATTCAACTTTCTTTTCGTTTCGGTCGCTCGTATGTAAAACGGGAATACCGTCTCCTAGTGTATATAACTATATACAGAGCATAACATCATAATCGAATACAACCCATATACTATCCATTCAACCTTCTGTTCAATTCAGTCGCTCGTATGTATAACGGAAGAACAGTTACCTGGTGAGTATAACCATATAAACATAATCGAATACAACCCAGATACGATGATTGTTCAATCTATACTGAATTCATCCTTCTGCTCGATTAGTTCGCTTGTATGTAAAACAGAAGAAAAGTTACCTGGTGAGTATTGCTATATAAACATCATCACGATATCATCGAATACAACTCAGATACAATTATCGTTTCGTCTTACCATTCAACCTTCTGTTCGATTCAGTCGCTAGTATGTGTAACGGAAGTACCGTCACCTGGTAAGTATCACTATATATACAGTATTGCGATATAATCGGATACCAACCAGATACATTGATTGTTCAGTCTATCCATTCAATTTTCTGTTCCTTTCGGTCGCTCGTATGTAAAACGGGAATACCGTCACCTTATGTGTATAACTATATACACAGCATAACATCATAATCGAATGCAACCCAGATACTATCCATTCAACCTTCTGTTCGAATCGGTTGCTCGTATGTATAACGGAAGATCAGTTACCTGGTTATAACTATATAAACATAATCGAATACAACCCAGATACGATGATTGTTCAATCTATCTATTTAACCTTCTGCTCGATTCGGTCGCTTGTATGTAAAACGGAAGAACAGTTACCTGACCTGATGAGTATTGCTATAAACATCATCACGATATCATCGAATACAACTCAGATACAATTATCGTTTCGTCTAACCATTTAACCTTCTGTTCGATTCAGTCGCTAGTATGTGTAACGGAAGTACCGTCACCTGGTGAGTATCACTATATATACAGTATTGCCATATAATCGGATACCACCCAGATACATTGATTGTTCAGGATATCCATTCAACTTTCTGTTCGTTTCGGTCGCTCGTATGTAAAACGGGAATACCGTCTCCTAGTGTGTATAACTATATACACAGCATAACATCATAATCGAATACAACCCAGATACTATCCATTCAACCTCCTGTTCGATTCGGTTGCTCGTATGTATAACGAAAGAACAGTAACCTGGTGATTATTTCTATATGAACGTCATCACGATATAATCGAATACAACTCAGATAGAATTATTATTCCGTCTATCCATCCAACCTTATGTTCGATTCAGACGCTCGTATGTGTAACGAAAGAACCGTTAGATGGTATGTGTAACTAAATATACAGCATAACGATATAATCGGAGACAACTCAGATACAATAATTGTTCAATCTATCCATCCGACCTTATGTTCGATTCGGTTGCTCGTATGTTTAACGAATGAACTGTTACCTGGTTAGACATACTATATGATAATCATCACGATATAATCGAATACAACCCAGATACGATGATTGTTCAGTCTATCCATTCAACATTCTGTTCAGTTCAGTCGCTCTTATATATTACTGGAGAACAGTTACCTGGTGAGTATAACTATATAAACACCATCACGATATACTCGAATACAACCCCAGATACGATTATTGTTTAGTCTAACCATTCAACCTTCTGTTCAATTCAGTCGCTCGTATGTATAACGGAAGAACAGTTACCTGGTGAGTATAACTATATAAACATTATCGAATACAACCCAGATACGATGATTGTTCAATCTATCCATTCAAGCTTCTGCTCGATTCGGTCGCTTGTAAGTAAAACGAAAGAACAGTTACCTGGTGAGTATTGCTATATAAACATCATCACGATATCATCGAATACAACTCAGATACAATTATCATTTCGTCTAACCATTTAACCTTCTGTTCGATTCAGTCGCTAGTATGTGTAACGGAAGTACCGTCACCTGTTAAGTATCACTATATATACAGTATTGCGATATAATCGGATACCAACCAGAAACATTGATTGTTCAGTCTATCCATTCAACTTTCTGTTCGTTTCGGTCGCTCGTATGTAAAACGGGAATACCGTCACCAAGTGTGTATAATTATATACACAGCATAACATCATAATCGAATACAACCCAGATACTATCCATTCAACCTTCTGTTCGATTCGGTTGCTCGTATGTATAACGAAAGAACAGTAACCTGGTGAGTATTTCTATATGAACGTCATCACGAAATAATCGAATACAACTCGGATACAATTATCTTTCCGTCTATTCATCCAACCTTCTGTTCGATTGGGTCGCTCTTATGTATAACGCAAGAACAGTCACCTGGTGTTTATTACTATATAAACATCACCACGATATAATCGAATACAACTCAGTTACAATTATCGTTCCGCCAAACCATCCAACCTTATGTTCGATTCAGACGCTCATATGTGTAACGAAAGAACCGTCACATGGTAGGTGTAACTAAATATACAGCATAACGATATATTCGGATACAACTCAGATACAATGATTGTTCAATCTATCCATTCAACCTTATGTTCGATTCGTTTGCTCGTATGTATAACGGAAGATTTGTTACTTGGTTAGACATACTATATGATAATCATCACGATATAATCGAATACAACCCAGAAAGGATGATTGTTCAGTCTATCCACTCAACCTTCTCTTCGATTCGGTCGCTCTTACGTATAACGAAAGGACAGTGAGTATTTCTATATGAACTTCATCACGATATAATCGAATACAACTCAGATACAATGATCATTCCGTCTATCCATCCAACTTTCTGTTCGATTGGGTCGCTCGTACGTATAATGCAAGAACAGTCACCTGGTGAGTATTACTAAATAAACATCACCACGATATAATCGAATACAACTCTGTTACAATTATCGTTCCGTCTAACCATCCAACCTTATGTTCGATTCAGACGCTCGTATGTGTAACGAAAGAACCGTTACATGGTAGGTGTATCTAAATATACATTATAACGATATAATCGGAGACAACCCAGATACAATGATTGTTCAATCTATCCATTCAACCTCATGTTCGATTCGGTTGCTCGTATGTATAACGGAAGAACAGTTACCTGGTTAGACATAATATATAATAATCATCACGAAATAATCTAATACAACCCAGATACGACGATTGTTCAGTCTATCCATTCAACCTTCTGTTCAGTTCAGTCGCTCTTATGTATAACTGGAGAACAGTTACCTGGTGAGTATAATTATATGAACATCATCACGATATAATCGAATACAACCCCAGATACGATCATTGTTTAGTCTATCCATTCAACCTTCTGTTCAACTCAGTCGCTCGTATGTATAACGGAAAAACAGTTACCTGGTGAGTATAACTATATAAACATAATCGAATACAACTCAGATACAATTATCGTTTCGTCTAACCATTCAACATTCTAAAAAAGGAAAATAAATATCTCAAAGTCATCTCCACAATATTATTAGAATAATCTAACATAACAAGGTAGAATACGAGCAGAAGACAACTACGTTCCTGGCAAATACCACGCAAAATATTGAATTATATCCACTCGTAGTCTATGCATCAATTCATATAAATGAATAAAGATACAAATATTTCTTTCTTCGAACATGCGTTTATGCTCCCAACGAGACAAACACGCCTGACAACCTGTAGACCGGTTTCGGGCTTATTGGCCCTCATCAGTACAGGGTAGTCAACCGTGTAGAGATCCTGAGATCTCCACACGAGGCGAGGTCTGAATCGATGGAAGCATCCACGCATATTTGAAAGCAGTGAGCCGATCCCCAAGAAGAGAATGAAGACGGCGACACCAAGCGGCGAAGAAAGAAACACTCCTTAATAAACTATTAACTATTAACACTCCTTAATAAATTATTAAGGAGTGTTTCTTTCTTCGCCGCTTGGTGTCGCCGTCTTCATTCTCTTCTTGGGGATCGGCTCACTGCTTTCAAATATGCGTGGATGCTTCCATCGATTCAGACCTCGCCTCGTGTGGAGATCTCAGGATCTCTACACGGTTGACTACCCTGTACTGATGAGGGCCAATAAGCCCGAAACCGGTCTACAGGTTGTCAGGCGTGTTTGTCTCGTTGGGAGCATAAACGCATGTTCGAAGAAAGAAATATTTGTATCTTTATTCATTTATATGAATTGATGCATAGACTACGAGTGGATATAATTCAATATTTTGCGTGGTATTTGCCAGGAACGTAGTTATTTTCTGCTCGTATTCTACCTTGTTATGTTAGATTATTCTAATAATATTGTGGAGATGACTTTGAGATATTTATTTTCCTTTTTTACACCACCACTCCACTTAGAGTTTTTTGGCTTTTTCCTTTTCAATCTGCTAGTCGAGCATCCCAGCCACTCTCATATTTCTATATGGGAAATTTATTAAGGAGTGTTTCTTTCTTCGCCGCTTGGTGTCGCCGTCTTCATTCTCTTCTTGGGGATCGGCTCACTGCTTTCAAATATGCGTGGATGCTTCCATCGATTCAGACCTCGCCTCGTGTGGAGATCTCAGGATCTCTACACGGTTGACTACCCTGTACTGATGAGGGCCAATAAGCCCGAAACCGGTCTACAGGTTGTCAGGCGTGTTTGTCTCGTTGGGAGCATAAACGCATGTTCGAAGAAAGAAATATTTGTATCTTTATTCATTTATATGAATTGATGCATAGACTACGAGTGGATATAATTCAATATTTTGCGTGGTATTTGCCAGGAACGTAGTTGTTTTCTGCTCGTATTCTACCTTGTTATGTTAGATTATTCTAATAATATTGTGGAGATGACTTTGAGATATTTATTTTCCTTTTTTACACCACCACTCCACTTAGAGTTTTTTGGCTTTTTCCTTTTCATTCAACATTCTGTTCGATTCAGTCGCTAGTATGTGTAACGGAAGGATCGTCACCTGGTAAGTATCACTATATATACAGAATTGCGATATAATCGGATACCACCCAGATATATTGATTGTTCAATCTATCGGTTGCTCGTATGTATAACGGAAGAACAGTTACCTGGTGAGTATTTCCATATGAACTTCTTCACGATATAATCGAATACAACTCAGATACAATGATCATTCCGTCTATCCATCCAACCTTCTGTTCGATTGGGTCGCTCGTACGTATAACGCAAGAACAGTCACCTGGTGAGTATTACTTTATAAACATAACCACGATATAATCGAATACAACTCAGTTACAATTATCGTTCCGTCTAACCATCCAACTTTATGAATATACAGCATAACGATATAATCGGAGACCACCCAGATACAATGATTTTTCAATCTATCCATGTAGTGAACTTGTGTTCTAGACAGGTGGCAACAATGCCCCTCTTCCCCCGCCACACGGTAGGTGATCAGAGCTCAGATCAGATACACGATCGGTAGATCAGTAGTATTCGGATAATCGTATTATGCGCGTCTATAGGTATATGTTTATATAGTGTATGTGGAAAACAGCATACGAAGCAGACTGACGTGTCTGGGCAATGTATTGGCGATATAGAATAAAGGACGATATCGAATACTACGTGGTGTTTATTATCTCTTCAGGGAGTAATAAGATCCTAGCAGGACGAGGCACTACATGGTGACAGCGGTGCTACATGCGACAGCGTGGTGAAAAAGTGAGTGTGCACACCAACAAAGAAACGACGCCGATAAAAAAGGGTCGACCGCTTTGGAAAGTTTGTTCGAGATGCCCGGCGACAACGATACACAGGACGATATCATCCAAGCGGGAACAGTGTTCATGTTCCAATCAAATCTCCAACCACCATCGGCATTTAGTTTTAAATCCGAAGAGTGGACGAAATGGAAAACCCGATGGGAACGATATTGTTTAGGCAGTGGCCTCAACAACCAAAGCGACGAGTTCAAGATGAATTCGTTTATTTATACGATGGGGGAGAAAGGAGATGACATCTCGCTGTCCTTTCGGTTGTCGGAGGAAGAAACGACGTATGATAACGTGCTGAAAAAATTTGACGAGCATTTTGGAGTTCGAATCAATACAGTGCTAGAGCGGCAACGATTCTTCGGTCGCAAGCAAGGCACGAATGAATCCGCGGAAGATTTCATCGCCGATTTACATCGTCTCGCTGAAAGCTGCAAGCTAGGGGACATGAAAGAGGAGTTCATTCGTGATGTGTTGATCTTGGGAGTGCGGGATCGTAAGTTGTCCAATGCCCTGACCCTAGATAGTGATATGACTCTCCAAAAAGCGACAAGCAAAATTCGACAGAAAGAAGAGTTAGTTCGACAACACCAGCAATCACGTGGAATCCAAAAGGGCTGCACAGAGATTGGCTACGTGCGCGCGGGAATCGGAAAACAGCAGCGTCAGCAGCGTCGTCTGGCGGGTGTCAATAGTACTAGTGGTAGACATAACCCCAAAAATACTTTGATATCACATGGAAAAACGTGCAGCAGGTGTGGTAAGTCTCCTCAACATGCTTTTTCTGAATGTCCTGCGAAAGGTACCAGATGCAAATAGTGCAACGGTAGTAACCACTGGGCCAGTGTGTGTACAGCAAAAACCGTGAGAAAAATTACTAAGCACGAGGACGACGTAGAGGATGAAATGTTCGTTGGTAAGGTCCAGCTCATCGCGAATGATAGTGCGGGTGAGTACAATAAAGGGTGCAAGCAAGTGGGTGTCATCGCCAGAGTGCAAGCAGTTGGCGCGAGCAACAATCGACGCCTCCCTTGGGTGTCAACAGTGGAGGTTGAAGGACGCACTGTGAGCTTTCAAGTCGACAGTGGCGCCGACGTGTCTTTGATCAGCCACAAGACATACCTACGACACTTCAAGGACATCGAGCTGCAAGCGACAAGACATCACCTGCGAGGACCAGGTCGCCGTATGCTGTCCGTCTTGAGTGTCATGACGGTGACTGTTGGGTGGTACGACCGTGCCGCCATCACCGACATCTACGTCATCAAAGAAAATGCGAGCTGTCTTCTGGGCCGTCCCGCCATCGAGGATCTGGCCATGCTGAAGTGGGACATCGATGCAATTGTGGCGACAGCCACAATAGATGACACCAAGAACAACAAAACCAACGAGTGGGCGGCAGCCTTCCCCAAAGCTTTCAAGGGTCTGGGGTGCTTGAACCATCAGCGTCCCTACGTCATCGTTCTCAAGCAGGGATCGACAACGCATGGTGTCACAGCACCGCGATGAGTCTCGTTGCAGCTACGGAAGCAGGTACGTGATGAGTTGAGCAGGATGGTGAATATGGGAGTCATCTCACCAGTGGACGAAGCGACGGAGTGGTGCGCGCCAATGGTGGTCGTCATGAAGTCCAGCGGCGGAGGTGTACGCATCTGCGTAGACTACACCGAGCTCAACCGGAGTGTAAAGAGGGAACGGTATATGATGCCGTCAGTCGACGAGCTGTTGGCTCTTCTGGGCAACGCCAAGTGGTTCAGCAAACTGGACGCCAATCATGGCTATTTCCAAGTACCCTTGGATGAGAAGTCGAAGAAGCTCACCACCTTCATCACACCATATGGGAGGTATAAGTACAACCGCCTTCCGATGGGACTGACCTCTGCAGGAGAGCACTTCCAGAAACGGATCAGCAAAGTTTTAGCTGGGCTAGAGGGCGTCACGCACTTGGCAGATGACATTCTGATCCACGGGTGCACCGAGGAGCAACACGACACTCGTCTGCGAGCCACCTTGACGAGGCTGCAGGAACATGGCGTCACACTCAATAGTAAGAAGTGTGTGTTTGCTACGAATCGTATCAAGTTTTTAGGTTATATCATCGACGCCGAGCTTGGAATCCTGCCGGATCCAGAGAAGGTGGAAGCGATTGTCAACATGCCGAGGCCGGCATGCACAGCTGATGTTGGCCGCTTCCTAGGAATGGTGAACTACCAGCTCAAGTTCATGGAGCACCTCTCCTCGATGACACAACCACTACGAGAGCTACGACGTGACGACACGGAGTTCGTTTATACAGAGGCTCACGAGAAAGCTTTTGCCGACATCAAGGCAAAACTGATATCTGCTCCAGCGTTGGCTTTCTTCGACCCGAAGAAACGCACCAGAGTGTCAGCGGACTCATCGAGCTATGACTTGGGAGCCGTCTTGGACCAGCTGCACCCAACCTGGGAGTGCGAGGGCGTGATACACCAGAATGTTTGGAGACCAGTGTACTACGCCTCCCGCACGCTCACGGACACGGAGTGTCAATACGCTCAGATCGAGAAGGAAGCTCTCGCTCTGACATGGGCCTGCGAGAAGTTCGAGCTGTTCATCACGGGAGCACCAGACCTGCTGCTACGTACTGACCACAAGCCTCTCGTATCGCTTCTGAGCCAGAAGCCACTCAGCGAGTTGACGCCGCGTCTGCAACGCTTGCGGATGCGCTTGATGAGGTTCTTCTACACCATTGAGCATGTTGCAGGCAAGTCACTCATGTCGCCAGACACTCTGTCCAGGGCCCCGATGATGACGACAGCATCAACTGACGACGGAGACCTACTCCGAGACACCGATGTCAAGTTCTACGCTAGAACTATCATCGCAGATTTGCCGGTCGCCGACCCTATTCTGAGAAGGGTTAGAGAAGTCCAACGGAGCGACGCTCAAACACAACTCATACTGCAGCACGTCCGAGAAGGATGGCCACATCCCCGAGACGTAGAAGCCATCATGGTACCATTCTTCAGGGAACGGGCCAACTTGTCAGTTGTCGAAGGCCTCCTAGTATATGGTTCACGGATCTACATTCCCCGGGAGCTACGAGACGACATGCTGACACGGCTGCATAGAGGACACCTAGGCGAATTCAAATGTTTGGGGCGCGCGCGAGTCAGCGTGTGGTGGCCAGCCATCACCAAAGACATCCGACGAACTTGTGCAGAGTGCGAAATCTGCATACAACACCGTCCACAGCCTGTGAAACCACTGATTGCGTCGGAGATACCCAATCAACCATGGCAGCGAGTGGCAGCAGACTTGTGCCAACGCGGCGATCAACACTACCTGGTGTTGGTGGACTACTATTCGCGCTACCCGAAGGTGGCGAAATTGAGATCCCTGTCAGCAGAAGGCACCATCAACAAGCTACGAGACATCTTCGCGAGGCATGGAGTCCCCGAGGAACTGCGAACCGACAACGGACCACAGTTCAACAGTGGAGCTACAAGGGAATTCGCGGATGAAATGGGATTTCGTCTGACCACCATGAGCCCACATCATTCTCAAAGCAACGGTCAAGCGGAGGCCGCAGTTAAGGTAATCAGGAACATAATCAAGAAGGATTCGGATCCCTTCCAGGGACTTATAGCGTACCGCACAGCGCCGCTGGAATCAGGATTCAGCCCTGCCGAACTTCTGATGGGACGACGCCTTCGCAGCACCGTGCCCACGTTGGGCACAAATCTACAGCGATCCAAGGTGGACGACGATCACCATCGAGTCGTTCTGAAGAGGAAGAAGGAGAGAGCCAAGGCCAGCTACGATCGACGACACCGCGCAAGGAAACTTCGACCACTAAGCTCCGGAGAGCTAGTCTGGGTTCGAGACAAGCAGGCAAGCGGCATCGTCGTGCGGCGACGACAAGAACCACGATCGTACGACGTTCAATGCGAGGGCCACGGCACCGTTAGGCGCAACAGGGCTTTTCTGCAGCCCATACGAAATCGACCCGACGAGGACGACCAGTGGGACGTCGAGGACTACATGGAGCCACGAGACCAGGAGATCACGGCAGAACAACAGGGTCCAGGCATCCGAGAGCAGGATCAACAAGACGAGCCGGAAGGACTGGTCAGGAGGTCGACTCGGGCTCGTCGAAGGCCGGAAAGATTGATAGAGATATGTTAGGCACATTTTAAAATGTTTTATGATTATCAGGATAGTTGGTTTTCTACATAGAATTCTATTGTTTCATTTATCACAAGATGTGAAAGTCTTCTCAAGCTTGTTTTTTATAAAAGAGAGAGGATGTAGTGAACTTGTGTTCTAAACAGGTGGCAACATAGCCCCTCTTCCCCCGCCTCACGGTAGGTGATCAGAGCTCAGATCAGATACACGATCGGTAGATCAGTAGTATTCGGATAATCGTATTGTGCGCGTCTATAGGTATATGTTTATATAGTGTATGTGGAAAACAGCATACGAAGCAGACTGACGTGTCTGGGCAATGTATTGGCGATATAGAATAAAGGACGATATCGAATACTACGTGGTGTTTATTATCTCTTCAGGGAGTAATAAGATCCTAGCAGGACGAGGCACTACAATCCATTCAACCTTATGTTCGATTCGGTTGCTCGTATGTTTGACGGAAGAACAGTTACCTGGTTAGACATAATATATAATAATCAAAACGAAATAATCGAATACAACCCAGATACGATGATTGTTCAGTCTATCCATTCAAATTTCTGTTCAGTTCAGTAGCTCTTATGTATAACTGGAGAACAGTTACCTGGTGAGTATGACTATATAAACATCATCACGATATAATCGAATACAACCCCAGATACGATCATTGTTCAGTCTATCCATTCAACCTTCTGTTCAATTCAGTCGCTCGTATCTATAACGGAAGAACAGTAACCTGGTGAGTATAACTATATAAACATTATCGAATACAACACAGATACGATGATTGTTCAATCTATCCATTCAACCTTATGTTCGATTTGGTTGCTCGTATGTATAACGGAAGAACAGGTACCTGGTGAGTATAACTATATAAACATAATCGAATACAACTCAAATACGATGATTGTTCAATCTATTCATTTAACCTTCTGCTCAATTTGGTCGCTTGTATGTAAAACGGAAGGACAGTTACCTGGTGAGTATTGCTATATAAACATCATCACGATATCATCAAATACAAATCAGATACAATTATCGTTTCGTCTAACCATTCAACATTCTGTTCGGTTCAGTCGCTAGTATGTGTAACGGAAGTATCGTCACCTGGTGAGTATCACTATATATACAGAATTGCGATATAATCGGATACCACCCAGATACATTAATTGTTCAGTCTATATATCCAACTTTCTGTTCGTTTTGGTCGCTCGTATGTAAAACGGAAATACCGTCACCTAGTGTGTATAAATATATACACAGCATAACATCATAATCGATTCAAACCCAGATACTATCCATTCAACCTTCTGTTCGATTCGGTTGCTCGTATGTATAACGAATGAACAGTAACCTGGTGAGTATTACTATATAAACATCACCACGATATAATCGAATACAATTCAGTTACAATTATCGTTCCGCCAAACCATCCAACCTTTTGTTTGATTCAGACGCTCGTATGTGTAACGAAAGAACCGTTAAATGGTAGGTGTAACTAAATATACAGCATAACGATATATTCGGATACAACTCAGATACAATGATTGTTCAATCTATCCATTCAACCTTATGTTCGATTCGGTTGCTCGTATGTATAACGGAAGATTTGTTACTAGGTTAGACATACTATATGATAATCATCACGATATAATCGAATACAACCCAGAAAGGATGATTGTACAGTCTATCCACTCAACCTTCACTTCGATTCGGTCGGTCTTACGTATAACGAAAGGACAGTTACCTGGTGAGTTTAACTATAAAAACATCATCACGATATAATCGAATAATACCCCAGATACTATTATTGTTTAGTCTATCCATTCAACCTTCAGTTTAATTCAGTCGCTCGTATGTATTACGGAAGAACAGTTACCTGGTGAGTATAACTATATAAACATCACCGAATTCAACCCAGATACGATGATTGTTCAATCTATCCATTCAACCTTCTGCTCTATTCGGTCGCTTGTATGTAAAACGGGAGTACAGTTACCTGGTGAGTATTGCTATATAAACATCATCACGATATCATCGAATACAACTGAGATACAATTATCGTTTCGTCTAACCATTTAACCTTCTGTTCGATTCAGTCGCTAGCATGTGTAACGGAAGTACCGTCACCTGGTAAGTATCACTATATATACAGTATTGCGATATAATCGGATACCACCCAGATACATTGATTGTTCAGACTATCCATTCAACTTTCTGTTCGTTTCGGTCGCTCGTATGTAAAACGGGAATACCGTCACCTAGTGTGTATAACTATATACACAGCATAACATCATAATCGAATACAACCCAGAGACTATCCATTCAACCTTCTGTTCGATTCGGTTGCTCGTATGTATAACGAAAGAACAGTAACCTGGTGAGTATTACTATATAAACATCACCACGATATAATCGAATACAATTCAGTTACAATTATCGTTCCGCCAAACCATCCAACCTTATGTTTGATTCAGACGCTCGTATGTGTAACGAAAGAACCGTTACATGGTAGGTGTAACTAAATATACAGCATAACGATATATTCGGATACAACTCAGATACAATGATTGTTCAATCTATCCATTCAACCTTATGTTCGATTCGGTTGCTCGTATGTATAACGGAAGATTTGTTACTAGGTTAGACATACTATATGATAATCATCACGATATAATCGAATACAACCCAGAAAGGATGATTGTACAGTCTATCCACTCAACCTTCACTTCGATTCGGTCGGTCTTACGTATAACGAAAGGACAGTTACCTGGTGAGTTTAACTATAAAAACATCATCACGAGATAATCGAATAAAACCCCAGATACTATTATTGTTTAGTCTATCCATTCAACCTTCAGTTTAATTCAGTCGCTCGTATGTATTACGGAAGAACAGTTACCTGGTGAGTATAACTATATAAACATCACCGAATTCAACCCAGATACGATGATTGTTCAATTTATCCATTCAACCTTCTGCTCTATTCGGTCGCTAGTATGTAAAACGGGAGTACAGTTACCTGGTGAGTATTGCTATATAAACATCATCACGATATCATCGAATACAACTGAGATACAATTATCGTTTCGTCTAACCATTTAACCTTCTGTTCGATTCAGTCGCTAGCATGTGTAACGGAAGTACCGTCACCTGGTAAGTATCACTATATATACAGTATTGCGATATAATCGGATACCACCCAGATACATTGATTGTTCAGACTATCCATTCAACTTTCTGTTCGTTTCGGTCGCTCGTATGTAAAACGGAAATACCGTCACCTAGTGTGTATAAATATATACACAGCATAACATCATAATCGATTCAAACCCAGATACTATCCATTCAACCTTCTGTACGATTCGGTTGCTCGTATGTATAACGAATGAACAGTAACCTTGTGAGTATTACTATATAAACATCACCACGATATAATCGAATACAATTCAGTTACAATTATCGTTCTGCCAAACCATCCAACCTTATGTTTGATTCAGACGCTCGTATGTGTAACGAAAGAACCGTTACATGGTAGGTGTAACTAAATATACAGCATAACGATATATTCGGATACAACTCAGATACAATGATTGTTCAATCTATCCATTCAACCTTATGTTCGATTCGGTTGCTCGTATGTATAACGGAAGATTTGTTACTAGGTTAGACATACTATATGATAATCATCACGATATAATCGAATACAACCCAGAAAGGATGATTGTACAGTCTATCCACTCAACCTTCACTTCGATTCGGTCGGTCTTACGTATAACGAAAGGACAGTTACCTGGTGAGTTTAACTATAAAAACATCATCACGATATAATCGAATGAAACCCCAGATACTATTATTGTTTAGTCTATCCATTCAACCTTCAGTTTAATTCAGTCGCTCGTATGTATTACGGAAGAACAGTTACCTGGTGAGTATAACTATATAAACATCACCGAATTCAACCCAGATACGATGATTGTTCAATCTATCCATTCAACCTTCTGCTCTATTCGGTCGCTAGTATGTAAAACGGGAGTACAGTTACCTGGTGAGTATTGCTATATAAACATCATCACGATATCATCGAATACAACTGAGATACAATTATCGTTTCGTCTAACCATTTAACCTTCTGTTCGATTCAGTCGCTAGCATGTGTAACGGAAGTACCGTCACCTGGTAAGTATCACTATATATACAGTATTGCGATATAATCGGATACCACCCAGATACATTGATTGATCAGACTATCCATTGAACTTTCTGTTCGTTTCGGTCGCTCGTATGTAAAACGGGAATACCGTCACCTAGTGTGTATAACTATATACACAGCATAACATCATAATCGAATACAACCCATATACTATCCATTCGACCTTCTGTTCAATTCAGTCGCTCGTATGTATAACGGAAGATCACTTACCTGGTTATAACTATATAAACATAATCGAATACAACCCAGATACGATGATTGTTCAGTCTATCCATTCAACATTCTGTTCAGTTCAGTCGCTCTTATATATTACTGGAGAACAGTTACCTGGTGAGTATAACTATATAAACACCATCACGATATACTCGAATACAACCCCAGATACGATTATTGTTTAGTCTAACCATTCAACCTTCTGTTCAATTCAGTCGCTCGTATGTATAACGGAAGAACAGTTACCTGGTGAAAATAACTATATAAACATTATCGAATACAACCCAGATACGATGATTGTTCAATCTATCCATTTAACCTTCTGCTTGATTCGGTCGCTTGTAAGTAAAACGGAAGAACAGTTACCTGGTGAGTATTGCTATATAAACATCATCACGATATCATCGAATACAACTCAGATACAATTATCGTTTCGTCTAACCATTTAACCTTCTGTTCGATTCAGTCGCTAGTATGTGTAACGAAAGTACCGTCACCTGGTAAGTGTCACTATATATACAGTATTGCGATATAATCGGATACCAACCAGATACATTGATTGATCAGTATATCCATTCAACTTTCTGTTCGTTTCGGTCGCTCGTATGTAAAACGGGAATAATGTCACCTAGTGTGTATAACTATATACACAGCATAACATCATAATCGAATACAACCCAGAGACTATCCATTCAACCTTCTGTTCGATTCGGTTGCTCGTATGTATAACGAAAGAACAGTTACCTGGTGAGTATAACTATATAAACACCATCACGATATACTCGGATACAACCCCAAATACGATTATTGTTCAGTCTATCCATTCAACCTTCTGTTCAATTCAGTCGTTCTTATGTATAACGGAAGAACAGTTACCTGGTGAGTATAACTATATAAACATAATCGAATACAACCCAGATACGATGAATTTTCAATCTATCCATTCAACCTTCTGCTCGATTCGGTCGCTTTTGTGTAAAACGAAAGAACAGTTACCTGGTGAGTATTGCTATATGAACATCATCACGATATCATCGAATACAACTCAGATACAATTATCGCTTCGTCTAACCATTCAACATTCTGTTCGATTCAGTCGCTAGTATGTGTAAAGAAAGTACCGTCACTTGGTAAGTATCACTATATATACAGTATTGCGATATAATCGGATACCACCCAGATACATTGATTGTTCAGTCTATCCATTCAACTTTCTGTTCGTTTCGGTCGCTCGTATGTAAAACGGGAATACCGTCACCTAATGTGTATAATTATATACACAGCATATCATCATAATCGAATACAACCCACATACTATCCATTCAACCTTCTGTTCGATTCGGTTGCTCGTATGTATAACGAAATAACAGTAACCTGGTGAGTATTTCTATATGAACGTCATCACGATATAATCGAATACAACTCAGATACAATGATCATTCCGTCTATATATCCAACCTTCTGTTCGATTGGGTCGCTCGTATGTAAAACGCAAGAACAGTCACCTGGTGAGTATTACTATATAAACATCACCACGATATAATCGAATACAACTCAGTTACAATTATAGTTCCGTCTAACCATCCAACCTTATGTTCGATTCAGACGCTCGTATGTGTAACGAAAGAACCGTTACATGGTAGGTGTAACTAAATATACAGCATAACGATATAATCGGAGACAACCCAAATACAATGATTGTTCAATCTATCCATCCAACCTCATGTTCGATTCGGTTGCTCGTATGTATAACGGAAGATTTGTTACTTGGTTAGACATACTATATGATAATCATCAAGATATAATCGAATACAACCCAGAAAGGATGATTGTACAGTCTATCCACTCAACCTTTTCTTCGATTCGGTCGGTCTTACGTATAACGAAAGGACAGTTACCTGGTGAGTATAACTATAAAAACATCATCACGATATAATCGAATAAAACCCCAGATACTATTACTGTTTAGTCTATCCATTCAACCTTCTGTTTAATTCAGTCGCTCGTATGTATAACGGAAGAACAGTTACCTGGTGAGTATAACTATATAAACATCACCGAATACAACCCAGATACGATGATTGTTCAATCTATCCATTCAACCTTCTGCTCTATTCGGTCGCTAGTATGTAAAACGGGAGTACAGTTACCTGGTGAGTATTTCTATATGAACGTCATCACGATATAATCGAATACAACTCAGATACAATGATCGTTCCGTCTATCCATCCAACCTTCTGTTCGATTGGGTCGCTCGTATGTAAAACGCAAGAACAGTCACCTGGTGAGTATTACTATATAAACATCACCACGATATAATCGAATACAACTCAGTTACAATTATCGTTCCGTCTAACCATCCAACCTTATGTTCGATTCAGACGCTCGTATGTGTAACGAAAGAACCGTTACATGGTAGGTGTAACTAAATATACAGCATAACGATATAATCGGAGACAACCCAGATACAATGATTGTTCAATCTATCCATCCAACCTTATGTTCGATTCGGTTGCTCGTATGTTTAACGGAAGAACTGTTACCTGGTTAGACATACTATATGATAATCATCACGATATACTCGAATACAACCCCAGATACGATTATTGTTTGGTCTATCCATTCAACTTTCTGTTCAATTCAGTCGTTCTTATGAAAAACGGAAGAACAGTTACCTGGTGAGTATAACTATATAAACCTAATCGAATAAAACCCAGATACGATGAATTTTCAATCTATTTATTTAACCTTCTGCTCGATTCGGTCGCTTTTTTGTAAAACGGAAGAACAGTTACCTGGTGAATATTGCTATATAAACATCATCACGATATAATCGAATACAACTCAGATATAATGGTCATTCCGTCTATCCATCCAACCTTCTGTTCGATTTGGTCGCTCGTACGTATAACGCAAGAACAGTCACCTGGTGAGTATTACTATATAAACATTACCACGATATAATCGAATACAACTCAGTTACAATTATCGTTCCGTCTAACCATCCAACCTTATGTTCGATTCAGACGCTCGTATGTGTAACGAAAGAACCGTTACATGGTAGGTTTATCTAAATATACAGCATAACGATATAATCGGAGACAACCCAGATACAATGATTGTTCAATCTATCCATTCAACCTTATGTTCGATTCGGTTGCCCGTATGTTTATCGGAAGAACTGTTACCTGGTTAGACATACTATATGATAATCATCACGATATACTCGAATACAACCCCAGATACGATTATTGTTTAGTCTATACATTCAATTTTCTGTTCAATTCAGTCGTTCTTATGAAAAACGGAAGAACAGTTACCTGGTGAGTATAACTATATAAACCTAATCGAATACAACCCAGATACGATGAATTTTCAATCTATTTATTTAACCTTCTGCTCGATTCGGTCGCTTTTATGTAAAACGGAAGAACAGTTACCTGGTGAATATTGCTATATAAACATCATCACGATATAATCGAATACAACTCAGATATAATGGTCATTCCGTCTATCCATCCAACCTTCTGTTCGATTTGGTCGCTCGTACGTATAACGCAAGAACAGTCACCTGGTGAGTATTACTATATAAACATTACCACGATATAATCGAATACAACTCAGATACAATTTTCGCTTCGTCTAACCATTTAACCTTCTGTTCGATTCAGTCGCTAGTATGTGTAACGGAAGTACCGTCACCTGGTAAGTATCACTATATTATTACCCCTTCTTTTGGTTCTGTTGGGGAAAATAGAAAAAAAAAAAGATTGTGGATATTGCTTGATAGCAATTTATCCAAGGCACAGCTCAGGGAGAGGGGTGGGTAAATTTTAAGTAGATATTGTCTGAATACACACTGGTGAGATATTTCGAAATCCGCTCAACTAAGGACTTCTGACTGTTCTTCGGAACTCCAGTGGGGAACGGCACTGGCCTAAGGCTGTTGGCTCGATTCGGATCGCCCAGAGTTAAAATGCTATGCGGGATGTAAATATTGGAAAAGGTAGGTTAATTTGATAACTAAACTTTTGATGGTAAATGGATATACTATACTCAAGAAACAACCGAGAAAGAGTGCAGGGACCAATTAGTTACAGAAGATATAGAGCCCTAAAGGTATATATACCGCAGGTTCACATTCAAGCTAAAGCAATTAAGAATATTATCACTGTGATTTCTCTAACATAACAGTGGTTATTTCAGCGTTAACATAATGAAAAAGGAAGGTGATGGTGTAGCAGGACTGAAGTTCATACACTTTCCAAGCACATATAAGCCAGGCGAAGAAGGTTAGTGGACAGATCTTACTTGAGCTTAGACAGGTAGCCTCTATTACTGGGAGTCCTACTATAAACCAGACCAGAGGTCTCTCCTGGTACCTGGTCTAGTTCCCCGCCTGGAATAGGCTTTTAGATCTTAGGTCTCAGATCTTATTCATCCCCAACACCGATTTGTTATGCATGAATAAGCATGTAGGTATACAAAAAGGCCTGAAATACAGTTCTTCATGAATAAAGGAGCAAAATAGAGATGAGAAGGGAGAGTCCAAGAGAAGTCGATGGGTTACTTGCCTGTGATGGTGTGTGGCCTTTCAGAAGGTTTCAATATGAAACTTATTCAATATTTAGGAAAAATCAAATCCACCCAATGGTGAGGAATAATCAGCTTGATCAATTCCGCTTTTTCCTAGTTAGCTTTTCCGGCTAAAAAAATCCGCAATTTGCGATTTTCAGAATCACATCCAATTCTGATAAAAAACCAGCAAGAATCAGGTTAGACCTCAACTTTTGGAGGCAAAATTTCCCACTATAACCTCTCTGACAGAGATAATTGTCAGTCTGCTGACACCTGTCTGGACCAAACTGTCAGCCTTTCCCGAAAACTGAGAATTGCAGGAAGTAAACAAACACCTTCAGGACCAACTATATACCAGGTAATACATCGAAATTATTGAAAATGAGTGAATATCGAATATTTATACCATTTCAGGAATTCAGAGTGAAGATCTACCTCCAGGAGGGAAATTGAACTTGGAAGTTCAATCCAAATCTGGTAATTACAAAGCTCCCAGGGGAGTTTATTTATCCTAATCCTAGGTATATTTGCAGGTCCTTCTTTGCGGGGCAGAAGCCGATCGATGCCATCCCAGAATTCTTGGTTCGCAGAGTGTTAGCTACGTTTCTAATTTTCGCCCTTTGTTTTTGTCATACGTTTGTTTGAATAAAAGATCCGATAATTATTGAATGTGCTATCTATTGCGATATCAGTGCCTTTCGAGATTCTTCAGGGGTAGGTATAATAACATGCATTTCAAAACCGTAACACCCCCCCTCTTCCTGAAAAAAAAACTTTTAACGAGAGTAAATCCTATTCTTCGTAACTGGAATCAGTATCGGGAGGGTGAGTCTTCAAGTCTTTGGCATGCCAGACACCAACGCTTTTACCGGCATCATCAGAAAGTTCGTAGGACCACGGTGATAGAATGCGAGATATCGTGAAAGGGCCTTCAAATTTGTTCAGGAACTTCGCTGTAACCCCGCGAGCCTTGTCTGAAATTGCAAAGTTCCTTTTCCACACTCGCTGCTTTAGGTTGAATCGCTCGTCACGACGTCTAAGATTGTAGTATTTACTACTCCTTATCGAGGCATCCTTGATCCGCCGACTTACATCCCTGAAAACCTCCAACAGAGCCTCATTTCGCATTCCGATATCAAAGGGTTTCTGGTCCAATTCAGCGGAAAGCGGGTGCCTGTCCTGTCCCGATAGTTTTATTTCCCGTCCGAACATGACTAAGGTCGGAGTCAACTTGGTGGTCTCATGCCGGGCTGTTCGGATGGCACATGCTACTTGTTGAAGGTATTTATCCCAGGTTCGATGGTTATCGGCTACATAGGAAGTTAATATGGTTTTGACCACCCGATGACTTCGTTCTACTGGATTAGCTTGTGCATGATAATTGGATATATGTCCAGGAAGGATATCATACCGCAACAGGAGTTGTTTGAAGGATCCACTACGGAACTGCACTCCATTGTCCATAATCACTCGCCTAGGGGCCCCAAAAAGAAGGATTACATTTTCTTCAAACAGGATGGACACCTTTGCTGCTGTTGCTGTCCTTAAAGGAAATAATAGGATGAACTTGGAGAAGATGTCCATAACCGAAAATATGTGCGTATATCCCGACCCCGATCTTGGCAGAGGGCCAACAAGATCGACGCTCAGAACCTCCCAAGGTCGTGATACCGATACGCCGGCACTGAGCATCAAACCAGCTGGGGCTTTCTGATCTGGTTTAGTCCTCAAGCATGTCTGACACCTATTTATATATCGGGCGACATCTTGGCGAAGTTTGGGCCAATAATATTTTGCGGATATCCGAGCACAGGTCTTGAATATACCCAAATGTCCGGACGTGGGGGGATCGTGATTGCTTCTAATTATCTCCGAACGACTTTCTTTAGGGACCACCACCAACCACCCATCAGATTCTTCGGAGAGAGCTGGATAAGGGACACTCGTTCTTTTGAAAAGACGTTCGTCTTTCACGCGCCAGAGGGGGTAGCGGTCGGGTCGTTTCCTAACCAACCCTATCATACGCCAGTACCAATGGTCCTTGACTAGGGATACTCCATCAGTATGACTATCGACGGCATTCACGACCGGAACGGCACGGGATAATGCGTCTGGTACTAAATGTTCCCGTCCGACTCGATGAACTATGTCGAAGTCATATTGCTGAAGTCTGACTGCCCACCGCGCGATCCGGCCAACGGGATCCTTGATATTATTTAGCCACTTCAGACTATGATGGTCCGTTATCACGCGAAACTTGGTTCCCTCAACATAAGGCCTTAACTTTTCAATGGCAAACAGCACCGCCAAACATTCTTTCTCGGTAGTACTGTATTTTCTTTCCGCAGAAGTTAGTGAACGGCTAAGGTAGCAAATCACCTTCTCGTCTTCACCAACACCCTGTGAAAGTACAGCCCCAATACCGTAGTCGGATGCATCGGTCTGTATAACAAAAGGAACCTCAAAGTTTGGACATGAAAGAACTGGTGCGGTAATCAAGTGGTCCTTAAGAGCCCGGAAGGCTCGATCGCAGACTTCATCCCAAAGGAATTTCGAATTCTTCTTGAGAAGCGCACAAAGAGGTGTCGTCAGCGAAGAAAAATTAGGCACAAAACGCCTGTACCAGGAGGCCAGTCCTATCAATCGTCGGACTTCCGTGACATTTCGAGGGGGAGGAATATTAACGATAGCCTCCACTTTTTCCGGGTCTACCATGAGCCCTGAGGCCCCCACTACATATCCGAGATATCTAAGTTCCGATTTACAAAAATGACATTTGTTTTTATTCAATGTCAGTCCAGCTTTAGTGAGTCGGATCAGAACCTCATTTAAAATCTCGAGGTGTTTTTCGAAGGTACTCGTACATATTATGACGTCGTCCAAGTAAACAAAGACATACTGCTCTAGGTCTACCCCGATAACCCGATCAATAAATCTTTGCCAGGTTGCAGGAGCGTTATGCAGGCCCATGGGCATGCGAGTGAACTGGTAGAGCCCTCGATTTGGAATAATGAAGGCGGTGAGTGGTTTCGACTTGTTAGACAGGGGAATCTGCCAGTAAGCGGATTTAATATCTAACGTGGTTAGATATTGAGCATCTCGCAACTTGTCGAGAGTCGCGCTAACGAATGGTAGGGGGTAGGCATCCCGCTCCGTAACTTTATTAAGCTGTCGGAAATCCACTACAAAACGATATCGCCCATCATCTTTTTTGATCAGAAGGATGGGGGATGCCCAAGGTGAGACCGACGGTTCTACCACTCCGTCCTCCAGCATTTGGTCAAGTTCGAGATGTACCTGCTTTAACAACGCTGGGGAGACAGGATAATATCGCTGTCGTAGGGGTGGAGATGACGTCTTTATATCATGTTCGACCAAGTTGGTGCAGCCCAACTTCGTACCCATAGATTGGAACGTCCTCTCTATTAGAGCTTCCAACTGGATGCGTTGAATTTCCGACAGTGTACTGATGGAGTTAAGATTCGGTGATGATAACTCATCCTCCGAGCTTCGGAAACTCCATTCACCCGAGAACATATCGGGAATGATCTGCATTCTGGCCCAAAAATCCATTCCGAGAATTAGCGTATGGGGAAGAGACGGGACTACCAATACCTCGAATATTTTCACCTTCCCACATAAGTTTATTGGGACGGCCACGATTCCCTTCACGGAGCAGGTTTCTCCATTCGCAATTGTGCAACTCTGTTCTTCGACATTCTGCAGTCTACAAGTCGGTTTCAGAATATTCCACCCTCTTGCACCTAAGACAGTACGCGTACAGCCAGAATCCAACAGAGATAAGAATTTATGACCAAAAATATCTACAGTCAGATATGGCCTGGTATCTCCTTTTGCATGAGCGAGAACATAATCTATTATAAACCCCGCTCTTTGATTGACCGACAAAAAAGTTGAGGAAGGGTCGACCCGTCGGTCTACGGATGACCTCTTCTCAAGTTTTTTGAACAGTTGGGACACGAACTTGATACAGTATCAGACTTCCCACACTTGAAGCAAAACTTCCGTGGCGGCTGAGGACATTGGCGAAATTTGTGAGCTGGGTTCTCACAGTTCCAACATTTGGCGGGCTGATTGGTCAACATTTCGACTCTGGGGTCATGAGATGGGCCAGGTGACGTGGTCGATTCAAGAGAGGGAGCAATTGTAGGCGCCACAGGATGTTGGTGAGGGTGGCTGCTGATGGCCGATATCGGGTTCGAGGCTGGCCGCCGATATGCCAGTTCTGGTTCCAGGAGGTTTCGTAGGTTCGTGGGAGGGGGCGTGAACTTATCCATTCTCCATTCCGTCTCTTCTACCGCTCGGCTGAGTTGAGTCAGTTCAGCGATTGTGTTGGTAGTTCGCAACGACAATTGTTTTTGGATATGGGGCAGAAGATTGCGCCTAATGATGCTCACCCTGGTAGGTTCTGAGGGCAAAGTGGTCATTTTCCGGAACATATTCTCCATGACCGACACATAATTGATGACTTTCTCCTGAGCCCCCTGTGTCCTCCTCCTCAATTCATCCCACAGACCGTATTCATAATCGAAGGGTTGGAAAGCTGCCCTCAACTGTGCAGATAAGTCATCCCAGGAAGAGAACCGTCCCGTACGGTACCATAGGAGAGCCTCTTGTGTCAACAATTCTGGAGCAGATCTGAGAAGTCGCTCCTTAGACACCCCGCGGGATACGCGAAGCTCCTCAATCCGCTCCAAAAACTCGTTCACGCTGGTTCTTCCATTGAACCGTACGCCCCAGCGATCTAATGGGTTCCATTGGTTCCTTGCGTAGGATTCCGTTTGGGTAGGTGGCAAGCGAAGATTATAGAATCTGTCCGCCAGCGGCATTGAATCGTTCGCTGTCACTGGCTCCCCAAATTCGTAGGTCTGGTCCCCCGTAGCCATTCGTGATGACCACGTCGAACTAGCCCGAGCCTGGGTCGGCCTCTCATCGAACCTAACATGATTATCGTTTTTCCCCTCCGGATTTACTGATGCTCCAAGGTGAGTCTGGCTATACTGTTCGGATGGCCCTGGTTGTCGGCTGAAACCAGGTGGGTTGATGAAGGTCTCGAGAGTAGGGCCTGGGTGACCTCGTGACTGGGGCTGGGGGAACGGCCCTGAACGACGACCTGTTGAAGTGAACGGGACTTCTCCCCTTGATGAAAATCTATCGAATAGATTTCCTGATTCCGAGCTTATATCTTCGTCGGTTAGATCAATCAGATCATGAGAGACTGCAGGCTCAGAGTGAGAGGAGGTTGGTCGTATCGGTGGGTTATCCTCATCCAATATCGATCTCGACTGAGGGGCCCTTGAGCTCGCTCGGCTCGCTGGTCGTCCACTGACCGCTACGCCTTCGAACGCCAAGTTCAGGTCCCCTATCAACCGTGAGCATCTTGAAATCAGCTCATTTCTATTATCCTCTTGGTTTTCATTACAATTACCCAATCGCTGAAGACGAAGGGAAACGTGTAGTAACCGAGAATACATCCGCGCGAATTCATTATCTCGGTTATTATGGTCAAAGTCCTCCACAGCTTGTTGCAGATCCGAAATTTTCACTTCGCAGGTGGACAGCTCAATCGTCGGATCCCACATGATCGTCGGTGGAGCGTGAGCAATATTTTGGCGTTCTGCTCTGAAAGCCTCTCTTAAAGTGACTCTTTTTTCGTTCACGGTGTTCCCTATTGGTAATCCCCTTATTTGGAGTTCATAGGTCAACTCGTCCCCCAAAAGACGATTAACTTCCATGATTTAATGCTTATTACTATCCAAAAAAAAATTTTTAAATTATTGTTTACTTAATGAAAGCACGCAGTGCCCCCGACCCCAACTAACCAAAAAAAAAAAAGACCAAAACCCTAGCCTTCGAAGGAACCGACTCCCAAAATACCTAAGGTCCACCATAAACAACCTATTCTTCAGAATTCCCCGAAGTTTACCAAGAAAGTACACCCCAAAAAAAAATTCCGCTCTAATAATCTCAGTACCGGTCCTCAGAACCTCACTTAAACAAATTTCAAACCAATTCGATATTGCTACCCTAAATCAATCAAGAGTATAACATTGAAGAAGAGAAAATCGTATCATCAAAAGGATCTATACGACTCCGCAACCAACAACTCTGAAACCGCGAATCTTTTGTGCAACCCTGTATATTCGAGTATTCTGTGGGTGCCCTAACTGCTTGCTGCCAAAAAAAAATATTAAAAGAAAGAGAAAAAAAATACCATAAGCTCGAATATCCTCCTCTGAGAGCAATTTTTATTTTCTCACCCTGTATATCCCAAAACTAAACCACGTGATTGGGCGCCAATTTTATTACCCCTTCTTTTGGTTCTGTTGGGGAAAATAGAAAAAAAAAAAGATTGTGGATATTGCTTGATAGCAATTTATCCAAGGCACAGCTCAGGGAGAGGGGTGGGTAAATTTTAAGTAGATATTGTCTGAATACACACTGGTGAGATATTTCGAAATCCGCTCAACTAAGGACTTCTGACTGTTCTTCGGAACTCCAGTGGGGAACGGCACTGGCCTAAGGCTGTTGGCTCGATTCGGATCGCCCAGAGTTAAAATGCTATGCGGGATGTAAATATTGGAAAAGGTAGGTTAATTTGATAACTAAACTTTTGATGGTAAATGGATATACTATACTCAAGAAACAACCGAGAAAGAGTGCAGGGACCAATTAGTTACAGAAGATATAGAGCCCTAAAGGTATATATACCGCAGGTTCACATTCAAGCTAAAGCAATTAAGAATATTATCACTGTGATTTCTCTAACATAACAGTGGTTATTTCAGCGTTAACATAATGAAAAAGGAAGGTGATGGTGTAGCAGGACTGAAGTTCATACACTTTCCAAGCACATATAAGCCAGGCGAAGAAGGTTAGTGGACAGATCTTACTTGAGCTTAGACAGGTAGCCTCTATTACTGGGAGTCCTACTATAAACCAGACCAGAGGTCTCTCCTGGTACCTGGTCTAGTTCCCCGCCTGGAATAGGCTTTTAGATCTTAGGTCTCAGATCTTATTCATCCCCAACACCGATTTGTTATGCATGAATAAGCATGTAGGTATACAAAAAGGCCTGAAATACAGTTCTTCATGAATAAAGGAGCAAAATAGAGATGAGAAGGGAGAGTCCAAGAGAAGTCGATGGGTTACTTGCCTGTGATGGTGTGTGGCCTTTCAGAAGGTTTCAATATGAAACTTATTCAATATTTAGGAAAAATCAAATCCACCCAATGGTGAGGAATAATCAGCTTGATCAATTCCGCTTTTTCCTAGTTAGCTTTTCCGGCTAAAAAAATCCGCAATTTGCGATTTTCAGAATCACATCCAATTCTGATAAAAAACCAGCAAGAATCAGGTTAGACCTCAACTTTTGGAGGCAAAATTTCCCACTATAACCTCTCTGACAGAGATAATTGTCAGTCTGCTGACACCTGTCTGGACCAAACTGTCAGCCTTTCCCGAAAACTGAGAATTGCAGGAAGTAAACAAACACCTTCAGGACCAACTATATACCAGGTAATACATCGAAATTATTGAAAATGAGTGAATATCGAATATTTATACCATTTCAGGAATTCAGAGTGAAGATCTACCTCCAGGAGGGAAATTGAACTTGGAAGTTCAATCCAAATCTGGTAATTACAAAGCTCCCAGGGGAGTTTATTTATCCTAATCCTAGGTATATTTGCAGGTCCTTCTTTGCGGGGCAGAAGCCGATCGATGCCATCCCAGAATTCTTGGTTCGCAGAGTGTTAGCTACGTTTCTAATTTTCGCCCTTTGTTTTTGTCATACGTTTGTTTGAATAAAAGATCCGATAATTATTGAATGTGCTATCTATTGCGATATCAGTGCCTTTCGAGATTCTTCAGGGGTAGGTATAATAACATGCATTTCAAAACCGTAACAATATATACAGTATTGCGATATAATCGGATACCAACCAGATACATTGATTGTTCAGTCTATCCATTCAACTTTCCGTTCGTTTCGGTCGCTCGTATGTAAAACGGAAATACCGTCACCTAGTGTGTATAACTATATACACAGCATAACATCATAATCGAATACAACCCAGATACTATCCATTCAACCTTCTGTTCGATTCGGTTTCTCGTATGTATAACGAAAGAACAGTAACCTGGTGAGTATTTCTATATGAACGTCATCACGATATAATCGAATACAACTCAGATACAATGATCATTCCGTCTATCCATCCAACCTTATGTTCGATTGGGTCGCTCGTATGTACAACGCAAGAACAGTCACCTGGTGAGTATTACTATATAAACATCACCACGATATAATCGAATACAACTCAGTTACAATTATCGTTCCGTCTAACCATCCAACCTTATGTTCGATTCAGACGCTCGTATGTGTAACGAAAGAACCGGTACATGGTAGGTGTAACTAAATATACAGCATAACGATATAATCGGAGAGAACCCAGATACAATGATTGTTCAATCTATCTATTCAACCTTATGTTCGATTTGGTTGCTCGTATGTATAACGAAGAACTGTTACCTGGTTAGACATACTATGTGATGATAATCACGATATAATCAAATACAACCCAGATACGATGATTGTTCAGTCTATCCATTCAACCTTCTGCTCAGTTCAGTCGCTCTTATGTATAACTGGAGAACAGTTTCCTGGTGAGTATAATTATATGAACATCATCAAGATATAATCGAATACAACCCCAGATACGATTATTGTTTAGTCTATCCATTCAATCTTCTGTTCAATTCAGTCGCTCGTATGTATAACGTAAGAACAGTTACCTGGTGAGTATAACTATATAAACATAATCGAATACAACCCAGATACGATGATTGTTCAATCTATACTAAATTTAATCTTCTGCTCGATTCGGTCGCTTGTATGTAAAACGGAAGAACAGTTACCTGGTGAGTATCACTATATAAACATTATCGAATACAATCCAGATATGATGATTGTTCAATCTATTCATTTAACCATCTGCTCGATTCGGTCGCTTGTATGTAAAATGGAAGAACAGTTACCTGGTGAGTATTGCTATATAAACATCATCACGATATCATCGAATACAACTCAGATACAATTATCGTTTCGTCTAACCATTCAACCTTCTGTTCGATTTAGTCGCTAGCATATGTAACGAAAGTACCGTCACCTGGTAAGTATCACTATATATACAGTATTGCGATATAATCGGATACCACCCAGATACATTGATTGTTCAGTCTATCCATTCAACTTTCTTTTCGTTTCGGTCGCTCGTATGTACAACGGAAATACTGTCTCCTAGTGTGTATAACTATATACACAGCATAACATCATAATCGAATACAACCCATATACTATCCATTCAACCTTCTGTTCAATTCAGTCGCTCGTTTGTATAACGGAAGAACAGTTACCTGGTAAGTATACCTATATAAACATGATTGAATACAACCCAGATACGATGATAGTTCAATCTATACTGAATTCAACCTTCTGCTCGATTCGGTCGCTTGTATATAAAACGGAAGAACAGTTACCTGGTGAGTATTGCTATATAAACATCATCACGATATCATCGAATACAACTCAGATACAATTATCGTTTCGTCTAACCATTTTACCTTCTGTTCGATTCAGTCGCTAGTATGTGTAACGGAAGTACCGTCACCTGGTAAGTATCACTATATATACAGTATTGCGATATAATCGGATACCACCCAGATACATTGATTGTTCAGTCTATCCATTCAACTTTCTGTTCGTTTCGGTCGCTCGTATGTGGAACGGGAATACCGTCACCTTATGTGTATAACTATATACACAGCATAACATCATAATCGAATACAACCCAGATACTATCCATTCAACCTTCTGTTCGATTCGGTTGCTCGTATGTATAATGAAAGAACAGTAACCTGGTGAGTATTTCTATATGAACGTCATCACGATATAATCGAATACAACTCAGTTACAATTATCGTTCCGTCTAACCATCCAACCTTATGTTCGATTCAGACACTCGTATGTGTAACGAAAGAACCGTTACATGGTAGGTGTAGTTGAATATACAACATAACGATATAATCGGAGACAACCCAGATACAATGATTGTTCAATCTATCCATTCAACCTTATGTTCGATTCGGTTGCTTGTATGTATAACGGAAGAACTGTTACCTGGTTAGACATACTATATGATAATCATCACGATATACTCGAATACAACCCCAGATACGATTATTGTTTAGTCTATCCATTCAACCTTCTGTTCAATTCAGTCGCTCGTATGTATAACGGAAGAACAGTTACCTGGTGAGTATAACTATATAAACATAATCGAATACAACCCAGATACGATGATTGTTCAATCTATACTAAATTTAACCTTCTGCTCGATTCGGTCGCTTGTATGTATAACGGAAGAACAGTTACCTGGTGAGTATTACTATATAAACATAATCGAATACAACCCAGATACGATGATTGTTCAATCTATTAATTTAACCTTCTGCTCGATTCGGTCGCTTGTATGTAAAACGGAAGAACAGTTACCTGGTGAGTATTGCTATATAAACATCATCACGATATCATCGAATACAACTCAGATACAATCATCGTTTCGTCTAACCATTCAATCTTCTGTTCGATTTAGTCGCTAGCATGTGTAACGGAAGTACCGTCACCTGGTAAGTATCACTATATATACAGTTTTGCGATATAATCGGATACCACCCAGATACATTGATTATTCAGTCTATCCATTCAACTTTCTTTTCGTTTCGTTCGCTCGTATGTAAAACGGGAATACTGTCTCCTAGTGTGTATAACTATATACACAGCATAACATCATAATCGAATACAACCCATATACTATCCATTCAACCTTGTGATCAATTCAGTCGCTCGTATGAATAACGGAAGAACAGTTACCTGGTAAGTATACCTATATAAACATAATTGAATACAACCCAGATACGATGATAGTTCAATCTATACTGAATTCAACCTTCTGCTTGATTCGGTCGCTTGTATGTAAAACGGAAAAACAGTTACCTGGTGAGTATTGCTATATAAACATCATCACGATATCATCGAATACAACTCAGATACAATTATCGTTTCGTCTAACCATTTAACCTTTTGTTCGATTCAGTCTCTAGTATGTGTAACGGAAGTACCGTCACCTGGTAAGTATCACTGTATATACAGTATTGCGATATAATCGGATACCACCCAGATACATTGATTGTTCAGTATATCCATTCAACTTTCTGTTCGTTTCGCTCGCTCGTATGTAAAACTGGAATACCGTCACCTTATGTGTATAACTATATACACAGCATAACATCATAATCGAATACAACCCAGATACTATCCATTCAACCTTCTGTTCGATTCGGTTGCTCGTATGTATAACGAAATAACAGTAACCTGGTGGGTATTTCTATATGAACGTCATCACGATATAATCGAATACAACTCAGATACAATGATCATTCCGTCTATCCATCCAACCTTCTGTTCGATTGGGTCGCTCGTATGTATAACGCAAGAACAGTCACCTGGTGAGTATTGCTATATAAACATCACCACGATATAATCGAATACAACTCAGTTACAATTATCGTTCCGTCTAACCATCCAACCTTATGTTCGATTCAGACGCTCGTATGTGTAACGAAAGAACCGTTACATGGTAGGTGTATCTAAATATACAGCATAACGATATAATCGGAGACAACCCAGATACAATGATTGTTCAATCTATCCATTCAACCTTATGTTCGATTCTGTTGCTCGTATGTATAACGGAAGAACAGTTACCTGGTAAGACATAATATATATATTAATCATCACGAAATAATCGAATACAACCCAGATACGATGATTGTTCAGTCTATCCATTCAACCTTCTGTTCAATTCAGTCGCTCGTATGTAAAACGGAAGGACAGTTACCTGGTGAGTATTGCTATATGAACATCATCACGATATCATCGAATACAACTCAGATACAATTATCGTTTCGTCTAACCATTCAACATTCTGTTCGATTCAGTCGCTAGTATGTGTAACGGAAGTATCGTCACCTGGTGAGTATCACCATATATACAAAATTGCGATATAATCGGATATTACCCAGATACATTAATTGTTCAGTATATCCATTCAACTTTCTGTTCGTTTCGGTCGCTCGTATGTAAAACGGGAATACCGTCACCTAGTGTGTATAAATATATACACAGCATAACATCATAATCGAATACAACCCAGATACTATCCATTCAACCTTCTGTTCGATTCGGTTGCTCGTATGTATAACGAAAGAACAGTAACCTGGTGAGTATTTCTATATAAACGTCATCACGATATAATCGAATACAACTCAGATACAATGATCATTCCGTCTATCCATCCAACTTTATGTTCGATTGGGTCGCTCGTATGTAAAACGCAAGAACAGTCACCTGGTGAGTATTACTATATAAACATAACCACGATATAATCGAATACAACTCAGTTACAATTATCGTTCCGTCTAACCATCCAACCTTATGTTCGATTCAGACGCTCGTATGTGTAACGAAAGAACCGTTACATGGTAGGTGTAACTGAATATACAGCATAACGATATAATCGGAGACAACACAGATACAATGATTGTTCAATCTATCCATTCAACCTTATGTTCGATTCGGTTGCTCGTATGTATAACGGAAGAACTGTCACCTGGTTAGACATACTATATGATAATAATCACGATATAATCAAATACAACCTAGATACGATGATTGTTCAGTCTATCCATTCAAACTTTTGTTCAGTTCAGTCGCTCTTATGTATAACTGGAGAACAGTTACCTGGTGAGTATAACTATATGAACATCATCACGATATAATCGAATACAACCCCAGATACGATCAGTGTTTAGTCTATCCATTCAACCTTCTGTTCAATTCAGTCGCTCGTATGTATAACGGAAGAACAGTTACCTGGTGAGTATAACTATATAAACATAATCGAATACAACTCAGATACGATGATTGTTCAATCTATCCATTCAACCTTATGTTCGATTCGGTTGCTCGTGTGTATAACGGAAGAACAGGTACCTGGTGAGTATAACCATATAAATATAATTGAATACAACTCAGATATGATGATTGTTCAATCTATCCATTTAACCTTCTGCTCGATTCGGTCGCTTGTATGTATAACGGAAGGACAGTTACCTGTTGAGTATTGCTATAAAAACATCATCACGATATCATCGAATACAACTCAGATACAATTATCGTTTCGTCTAACCATTCGACATTCTGTTCGATTCAGTCGCTAGTATGTGTAACGGAAGTATCGTCACCTGGTAAGTATCACTATATATACAATATTGCGATATAATCGGATACCACCCAGATACATTGATTGTTCAGTCTATCCATTCAACTTTCTGTTCGATTCGGTCGCTCGTATGTGAAACGGGAATACCGTCACCTTATGTGTATAACTATATACACAGCATAACATCATAATCGAATACAACCCAGATACTATCCTTCCAACCTTCTGTTCGATTGGGTCGCTAGTACGTATAATACAAGAACAGTCACCTGGTGAGTATAACTATATAAACATTACCTCGATATAATCGAATACAACTCAGTTACAATTATTGTTCCGTCTAACCATCCAACCTTATGTTCGATTCAGACGCTCGTATGTGTAACGAAAGAACCGTTACATGGTAGGTGTATCTAAATATACAGCATAACGATAAAATCGGAGACGACCCAGATACAATGATTGTTCAATCTATCCATTCAACTTTATGTTCGATTCTGTTGCTCGTATGTATAACGGAAGAACAGTTACCTGGTGAGTATAACTATATAAACATAATCGAATACAACCCAGATACGATGATTGTTCAATCTATACTAAATTTAACCTTCTGCTCGATTCGGTCGCTTGTATGTAAAACGGAAGAACAGTTACCTGGTGAGTATTACTATATAAACATAATCGAATACAACCCAGATACGATGATTGTTCAATCTATTTATTTAACCTTCTGCTCGATTCGGTCGCTTGTATGTAAAACGGAAGAACAGTTACCTGGTGAGTATTGCTATATAAACATCATCACGATATCATCGAATACAACTCAGATTCATTTATCGTTTCGTCTAACCATTCAACCTTCTGTTCGATTTAGTCGCTAGCATGTGTAACGGAAGTACCGTCACCTGGTAAGTAGCACTATATATACAGTATTGCGATATAATCGGATACCACCCAGATACATTGATTGTTCAGTCTATCCATTCAACTTTCTTTTCGTTTCGGTCGCTCGTATGTGAAACGGGAATACCGTCTCCTAGTGTGTATAACTATATACACAGCATAACATCATAATCGAATACAACCCATATACTATCCATTCAACCTTCTGTTCAATTCAGTCGCTCGTATGTATAACGGAAGAACAGTTACCTGGTGAGTATACCCATATAAACATAATTGAATACAACCCAGATACGATGATTGTTCAATCTATACTGAATTCAACCTTCTGTTCAATTCAGTCGCTCGTATGTATAACGGAAGAACAGTTACCTGGTGAGTATAACTATATAAACATAATCGAATACAACCCAGATACGATGATTGTTCAATCCATACTACATTTAACCTTCTGCTCGATTCGGTCGCTTGTATGTAAAACGGAAAAACAGTTACCTGGTGAGTATTACTATATAAACATAATCGAATACAACCCAGATACGATGATTGTTCAATCTATTGATTCAACCTTCTGGTCGATTCGGTCGCTTGTATGTAAAACGGAAGAACAGTTACCTGGTGAGTATTGCAATATAATCATCATCACGATATCATCGAATGCAACTCAGATACAATTATCGTTTCGTCTAACCATTCAACCTTCTGTTCGATTTAGTCGCTAGCATGTGTAACGGGAGTACCGTCACCTGGTAAGTATCACTATATATACAGTATTGCGATATAATCGGATACCACCCAGATACATTGATTGTTCAGTCTATCCATTCAACTTTCTGTTCGTTTCGGTCGCTCGTATGTATAACGAAAGAACAGTCACCTGGTGAGTATTGCTATATAAACATCACCACGATATAATCGAATACAACTCAGTTACAATTATCGTTCCGTCTAACCATCCAACCTTATGTTCGATTCAGACGCTCGTATGTGTAACGAAAGAACCGTTACATGGTAGGTGTATCTAAATATACAGCATAACGATATAATCGGAGACAACCCAGATACGATGATTGTTCAGTCTATTCATTCAACCTTCTGTTCAATTCAGTCGCTCGTATGTATAACGGAGGAACAGTTACCTGGTGAGTATAACTATATAAACATAATCGAATACAACTCAGATACAATGATTGTTCAATCTATCCATTCAACCTTATGTTCGATTCGGTTGCTCGTATGTATAACGGAAGAACAGGTACCTGGTGAGTATAACTATATAAACATAATCGAATACAACTCAGATACGATGATTGTTCAATCTATCCATTTAACCTTCTGCTCGATTCGGTCGCTTGTATGTAAAACGGAAGGACAGTCACCTGGTGAGTATTGCTATATGAACATCATCACGATATCATCGAATACAACTCAGATACAATTATCGTTTCGTCTAACCATTCAACATTCTGTTCGATTCAGTCGCTAGTATGTGTAACGGAAGTATCGTCACCTGGTAAGTATCACCTTATATACAAAATTGCGATATAATCAGATACCATTCAGATACATTAATTGTTTAGTCTATCCATTCAACTTTCTGTTCGTTTCAGTCGCTCGTATGTAAAACGGGAATACCGTCACCTAGTGTGTATAAATATATACACAGCATAACATCATAATCGAATACAACCCAGATACTATCCATTCAACCTTCTGTTCGATTCGGTTGCTCGTATGTATAACGAAAGAACAGTAACCTGGTGAGTATTTCTATATGAACGTCATCACGATATAATCGAATACAACTCAGATACAATGATCATTCCGTCTATCCATCCAACCTCATGTTCGATTGGGTCGCTCGTATGTATAACGCAAGAACAGTCACCTGGTGAGTATTACTATATAATCATAACCACGATATAATCGAATACAACTCAGTTACAATTATCGTTCCGTCTAATCATCCAACCTTATGTTCGATTCAGACGCTCGTATGTGTAACGAAAGAACCGTTACATGGTAGGTGTAACTGAATATACAGCATAACGATATAATCGGAGACAACACAGATACAATGATTGTTCAATCTATCCATTCAACTTTCTGTTCGATTCGGTCGCTCGTATGTGAAACGGGAATACCGTCACCTTATGTGTATAACTATATACACAGCATAACATCATAATCGAATACAACTCAGATACAATCATCGTTTCGTCTAACCATTCAATCTTCTGTTCGATTTAGTCGCTAGCATGTGTAACGGAAGTACCGTCACCTGGTTAGTATCACTATATATACAGTATTGCGATATAATCGGATACCACCCAGATACATTGATTATTCAGTCTATCCATTCAACTTTCTTTTCGTTTCGTTCGCTCGTATGTAAAACGGGAATACTGTCTCCTAGTGTGTATAACTATATACACAGCATAACATCATAATCGAATACAACCCATATACTATCCATTCAACCTTCTGTTCAATTCAGTCGCTCGTATGAATAACGGAAGAACAGTTACCTGGTAAGTATACCTATATAAACATAATTGAATACAACCCAGATACGATGATAGTTCAATCTATACTGAATTCAACCTTCTGCTTGATTCGGTCGCTTGTATGTAAAACGGAAAAACAGTTACCTGGTGAGTATTGCTATATAAACATCATCACGATATCATCGAATACAACTCAGATACAATTATCGTTTCGTCTAACCATTTAACCTTTTGTTCGATTCAGTCTCTAGTATGTGTAACGGAAGTACCGTCACCTGGTAAGTATCACTATATATACAGTATTGCGATATAATCGGATACCACCCAGATACATTGATTGTTCAGTATATCCATTCAACTTTCTGTTCGTTTCGCTCGCTCGTATGTGAAACTGGAATACCGTCACCTTATGTGTATACCTATATACACAGCATAACATCATAATCGAATACAACCCAGATACTATCCATTCAACCTTCTGTTCGATTCGGTTGCTCGTATGTATAACGAAATAACAGTAAACTGGTGGGTATTTCTATATGAACGTCATCACGATATAATCGAATACAACTCAGATACAATGATCATTCCGTCTATCCATCCAACCTTCTGTTCGATTGGGTCGCTCGTATGTAAAACGCAAGAACAGTCACCTGGTGAGTATTGCTATATAAACATCACCACGATATAATCGAATACAACTCAGTTACAATTATCGTTCCGTCTAACCATCCAATCTTATGTTCGATTCAGACGCTCGTATGTGTAACGAAAGAACCGTTACATGGTAGGTGTATCTAAATATACAGCATAACGATATAATCGGAGACAACCCAGATACAATGATTGTTCAATCTATCCATTCAACCTTATGTTCGATTCTGTTGCTCGTATGTATAACGGAAGAACAGTTACCTGGTAAGACATAATATATATATTAATCATCACGAAATAATCGAATACAACCCAGATACGATGATTGTTCAGTCTATCCATTCAACCTTCTGTTCAATTCAGTCGCTCGTATGTAAAACGGAAGGACAGTTACCTGGTGAGTATTGCTATATGAACATCATCACGATATCATCGAATACAACTCAGATACAATTATCGTTTCGTCTAACCATTCAACATTCTGTTCGATTCAGTCGCTAGTATGTGTAACGGAAGTATCGTCACCTGGTGAGTATCACCATATATACAAAATTGCGATATAATCGGATACCACCCAGATACATTAATTGTTCAGTATATCCATTCAACTTTCTGTTCGTTTCGGTCGCTCGTATGTAAAACGGGAATACCGTCACCTAGTGTGTATAAATATATACACAGCATAACATCATAATCGAATACAACCCAGATACTATCCATTCAACCTTCTGTTCGATTCGGTTGCTCGTATGTATAACGAAAGAACAGTAACCTGGTGAGTATTTCTATATAAACGTCATCACGATATAATCGAATACAACTCAGATACAATGATCATTCCGTCTATCCATCCAACTTTATGTTCGATTGGGTCGCTCGTATGTAAAACGCAAGAACAGTCACCTGGTGAGTATTACTATATAAACATAACCACGATATAATCGAATACAACTCAGTTACAATTATCGTTCCGTCTAACCATCCAACCTTATGTTCGATTCAGACGCTCGTATGTGTAACGAAAGAACCGTTACATGGTAGGTGTAACTGAATATACAGCATAACGATATAATCGGAGACAACACAGATACAATGATTGTTCAATCTATCCATTCAACCTTATGTTCGATTCGGTTGCTCGTATGTATAACGGAAGAACTGTCACCTGGTTAGACATACTATATGATAATAATCACGATATAATCAAATACAACCTAGATACGATGATTGTTCAGTCTATCCATTCAAACTTTTGTTCAGTTCAGTCGCTCTTATGTATAACTGGAGAACAGTTACCTGGTGAGTATAACTATATGAACATCATCACGATATAATCGAATACAACCCCAGATACGATCAGTGTTTAGTCTATCCATTCAACCTTCTGTTCAATTCAGTCGCTCGTATGTATAACGGAAGAACAGTTACCTGGTGAGTATAACTATATAAACATAATCGAATACAACTCAGATACGATGATTGTTCAATCTATCCATTCAACCTTATGTTCGATTCGGTTGCTCGTGTGTATAACGGAAGAACAGGTACCTGGTGAGTATAACCATATAAATATAATTGAATACAACTCAGATATGATGATTGTTCAATCTATCCATTTAACCTTCTGCTCGATTCGGTCGCTTGTATGTATAACGGAAGGACAGTTACCTGTTGAGTATTGCTATAAAAACATCATCACGATATCATCGAATACAACTCAGATACAATTATCGTTTCGTCTAACCATTCGACATTCTGTTCGATTCAGTCGCTAGTATGTGTAACGGAAGTATCGTCACCTGGTAAGTATCACTATATATACAATATTGCGATATAATCGGATACCACCCAGATACATTGATTGTTCAGTCTATCCATTCAACTTTCTGTTCGATTCGGTCGCTCGTATGTGAAACGGGAATACCGTCACCTTATGTGTATAACTATATACACAGCATAACATCATAATCGAATACAACCCAGATACTATCCTTCCAACCTTCTGTTCGATTGGGTCGCTAGTACGTATAATACAAGAACAGTCACCTGGTGAGTATAACTATATAAACATTACCTCGATATAATCGAATACAACTCAGTTACAATTATTGTTCCGTCTAACCATCCAACCTTATGTTCGATTCAGACGCTCGTATGTGTAACGAAAGAACCGTTACATGGTAGGTGTATCTAAATATACAGCATAACGATAAAATCGGAGACGACCCAGATACAATGATTGTTCAATCTATCCATTCAACTTTATGTTCGATTCTGTTGCTCGTATGTATAACGGAAGAACAGTTACCTGGTTAGACATAATATATATATTAATCATCACGAAATAATCGAATACAACCCAGATACGATGATTGTTCAGTCTATCCATTCAACCTTCTGTTCAATTCAGTCGCTCGTATGTATAACGGAAGAACAGTTACCTGGTGAGTATAACTATATAAACATAATCGAATACAACCCAGATACGATGATTGTTCAATCTATACTAAATTTAACCTTCTGCTCGATTCGGTCGCTTGTATGTAAAACGGAAGAACAGTTACCTGGTGAGTATTACTATATAAACATAATCGAATACAACCCAGATACGATGATTGTTCAATCTATTTATTTAACCTTCTGCTCGATTCGGTCGCTTGTATGTAAAACGGAAGAACAGTTACCTGGTGAGTATTGCTATATAAACATCATCACGATATCATCGAATACAACTCAGATTCATTTATCGTTTCGTCTAACCATTCAACCTTCTGTTCGATTTAGTCGCTAGCATGTGTAACGGAAGTACCGTCACCTGGTAAGTAGCACTATATATACAGTATTGCGATATAATCGGATACCACCCAGATACATTGATTGTTCAGTCTATCCATTCAACTTTCTTTTCGTTTCGGTCGCTCGTATGTGAAACGGGAATACCGTCTCCTAGTGTGTATAACTATATACACAGCATAACATCATAATCGAATACAACCCATATACTATCCATTCAACCTTCTGTTCAATTCAGTCGCTCGTATGTATAACGGAAGAACAGTTACCTGGTGAGTATACCCATATAAACATAATTGAATACAACCCAGATACGATGATTGTTCAATCTATACTGAATTCAACCTTCTGTTCAATTCAGTCGCTCGTATGTATAACGGAAGAACAGTTACCTGGTGAGTATAACTATATAAACATAATCGAATACAACCCAGATACGATGATTGTTCAATCCATACTAAATTTAACCTTCTGCTCGATTCGGTCGCTTGTATGTAAAACGGAAAAACAGTTACCTGGTGAGTATTACTATATAAACATAATCGAATACAACCCAGATACGATGATTGTTCAATCTATTGATTCAACCTTCTGGTCGATTCGGTCGCTTGTATGTAAAACGGAAGAACAGTTACCTGGTGAGTATTGCAATATAAACATCATCACGATATCATCGAATGCAACTCAGATACAATTATCGTTTCGTCTAACCATTCAACCTTCTGTTCGATTTAGTCGCTAGCATGTGTAACGGGAGTACCGTCACCTGGTAAGTATCACTATATATACAGTATTGCGATATAATCGGATACCACCCAGATACATTGATTGTTCAGTCTATCCATTCAACTTTCTGTTCGTTTCGGTCGCTCGTATGTATAACGAAAGAACAGTCACCTGGTGAGTATTGCTATATAAACATCACCACGATATAATCGAATACAACTCAGTTACAATTATCGTTCCGTCTAACCATCCAACCTTATGTTCGATTCAGACGCTCGTATGTGTAACGAAAGAACCGTTACATGGTAGGTGTATCTAAATATACAGCATAACGATATAATCGGAGACAACCCAGATACGATGATTGTTCAGACTATTCATTCAACCTTCTGTTCAATTCAGTCGCTCGTATGTATAACGGAGGAACAGTTACCTGGTGAGTATAACTATATAAACATAATCGAATACAACTCAGATACAATGATTGTTCAATCTATCCATTCAACCTTATGTTCGATTCGGTTGCTCGTATGTATAACGGAAGAACAGGTACCTGGTGAGTATAACTATATAAACATAATCGAATACAACTCAGATACGATGATTGTTCAATCTATCCATTTAACCTTCTGCTCGATTCGGTCGCTTGTATGTAAAACGGAAGGACAGTCACCTGGTGAGTATTGCTATATGAACATCATCACGATATCATCGAATACAACTCAGATACAATTATCGTTTCGTCTAACCATTCAACATTCTGTTCGATTCAGTCGCTAGTATGTGTAACGGAAGTATCGTCACCTGGTAAGTATCACCTTATATACAAAATTGCGATATAATCAGATACCATTCAGATACATTAATTGTTTAGTCTATCCATTCAACTTTCTGTTCGTTTCAGTCGCTCGTATGTAAAACGGGAATACCGTCACCTAGTGTGTATAAATATATACACAGCATAACATCATAATCGAATACAACCCAGATACTATCCATTCAACCTTCTGTTCGATTCGGTTGCTCGTATGTATAACGAAAGAACAGTAACCTGGTGAGTATTTCTATATGAACGTCATCACGATATAATCGAATACAACTCAGATACAATGATCATTCCGTCTATCCATCCAACCTCATGTTCGATTGGGTCGCTCGTATGTATAACGCAAGAACAGTCACCTGGTGAGTATTACTATATAATCATAACCACGATATAATCGAATACAACTCAGTTACAATTATCGTTCCGTCTAATCATCCAACCTTATGTTCGATTCAGACGCTCGTATGTGTAACGAAAGAACCGTTACATGGTAGGTGTAACTGAATATACAGCATAACGATATAATCGGAGACAACACAGATACAATGATTGTTCAATCTATCCATTCAACTTTCTGTTCGATTCGGTCGCTCGTATGTGAAACGGGAATACCGTCACCTTATGTGTATAACTATATACACAGCATAACATCATAATCGAATACAACCCAGATACTATCCATCCAACCTTCTGTTCGATTGGGTCGCTCGTACGTATAATGCAAGAACAGTCACCTGGTGAGTATAACTATATAAACATTACCTCGATATAATCGAATACAACTCAGTTACAATTATTGTTCCGTCTAACCATCCAACCTTATGTTCGATTCAGACGCTCGTATGTGTAACGAAAGAACCGTTACATGGTAGGTGTATCTAAATATACAGCATAACGATATAATCGGAGACGACCCAGATACAATGATTGTTCAATCTATCCATTCAACCTTATGTTCGATTCGGTCGCTTGTATGTAAAACGGAAGAACGGTTACCTGGTGAGTATTGCTATGTAAACATCATCACGATATCATCGAATACAACTCAGATACATTCATCGTTTCGTCTAACCATTCAACCTTCTGTTCGATTTAGTCGCAAGCATGTGTAACGGAAGTACCGTCACCTGGTAAGTATCACTATATATACAGTATTGCGATATAATCGGATACCACCCATATATATTGATTGTTCAGTCTATCCATTCAACTTTCTTTTCGTTTCGGTCGCTCGTATGTGAAACGGGAATACCGTCCCCTAGTGTGTATAACTATATACACAGCATAACATCATAATCGAATACAACCCAGATACTATCCATCCAACCTTCTGTTCGATTGGGTCGCTCGTACGTATAATGCAAGAACAGTCACCTGGTGAGTATAACTATATAAACATTACCTCGATATAATCGAATACAACTCAGTTACAATTATTGTTCCGTCTAACCATCCAACCTTATGCTCGATTCAGACGCTCGTATGTGTAACGAAAGAACCGTTACATGGTAGGTGTATCTAAATATACAGCATAACGATAAAATCGGAGACGACCCAGATACAATGATTGTTCAATCTATCCATTCAACCTTATGTTCGATTCTGTTGCTCGTATGTATAACGGAAGAACAGTTACCTGGTTAGACATAATATATATATTAATCATCACGAAATAATCGAATACAACCCAGATACGATGATTGTTCAGTCTATCCATTCAACCTTCTGTTTAATTCAGTCGCTCGTATGTATAACGGAAGAACAGTAACCTGGTGAGTATAACTATATAAACATAATCGAATACAACCCAGATACGATGATTGTTCAATCTATACTAAATTTAACCTTCTGCTCGATTCGGTCGCTTGTATGTAAAACGGAAGAACAGTTACCTGGTGAGTATTACTATATAAACATAATCGAATACAACCCAGATACGATGATTGTTCAATCTATTAATTTAACCTTCTGCTCGATTCGGTCGCTTGTATGTAAAACGGAAGAACAGTTACCTGGTGAGTATTGCTATATAAACATCATCACGATATCATCGAATACAACTCAGATACATTTATCGTTTCGTCTAACCATTCAACCTTCTGTTCGATTTAGTCGCTAGCATGTGTAACGGAAGTACCGTCACCTGGTAAGTAGCACTATATATACAGTATTGCGATATAATCGGATACCACCCAGATACATTGATTGTTCAGTCTATCCATTCAACTTTCTTTTCGTTTCGGTCGCTCGTATGTGAAACGGGAATACCGTCTCCTAGTGTGTATAACTATATACACAGCATAACATCATAATCGAATACAACCCATATACTATCCATTCAACCTCCTGTTCAATTCAGTCGCTCGTATGTATAACGGAAGAACAGTTACCTGGTGAGTATACCCATATAAACATAATTGAATACAACCCAGATACGATGATTGTTCAATCTATACTGAATTCAACCTTCTGCTCGATTTGGTCGCTTGTATATAAAACGGAAGAACAGTTACCTGGTGAGTATTGCTATATAAACATCATCACGATATCATCGAATACAACTCAGATACAATTATCGTTTCGTCTAACCATTTAACCTTCTGTTCGATTCAGTCGCTTGTATGTGTAACGAAAGTACCGTCACCTGGTAAGTATCACTATATATACAGTATTGCGATATAATCGGATACCACCCAGATACATTGATTGTTCAGTCTATCCATTCAACTTTCTGTTCGTTTCGGTCGCTCGTATGTGAAACGGGAATACCGTCACCTTATGTTATAACTATATACACAGCATAACATCATAATCGAATACAACCCAGATACTATCCATTCAACCTTCCGTTCGATTCAGTTGCTCATATGTATAACGAAAGAACAGTAACCTGGTGAGTATTTCTATATGAACGTCATCACGATATAATCGAATACAACTCGGTTACAATTATCGTTCCGTCTAACCATCCAACCTCATGTTCGATTCAGACGCTCGTATGTGTAACGAAAGAACCGTTACATGGTAGGTGTAGTTAAATATACAACATAACGATATAATCGGAGACAACCCAGATACAATGATTGTTCAATCTATCCATTCAACCTTATGTTCGATTCGGTTGCTCGTATGTATAACGAAAGAACAGTTACCTGGTTAGACATAATATATAATAATCATCACGAAATAATCGAATACAACCCAGATACGATGATTTTTCAGTCTATCCATTCAACCTTCTGTTTAGTTCAGTCGCTCTTATGTATAACTGGAGAACAGTTACCTGGTGAGTATAACTATATGAACATCATCACGATATAATCGAATACAACTCCAGATACGATCATTGTTTAGTCTATTCATTCAACCTTCTGTTCAGTTCAGTCGCTCTTATGTATAACTGGAGAACAGTTACCTGGTGAGTATAACTATATGAACATCATCACGATATAATCGAATACAACTCCAGATACGATCATTGTTTAGTCTATTCATTCAACCTTCTGTTCAATTCAGTCGCTCGTATGTATAACGGAGAACAGTTACCTGGTGGGTATAACAATATAAACATAATTGAATACAACTAAGATATGATGATTGTTCAATCTATCCATTTAACCTTCTGCTCGATTCGGTCGCTTGTATGTGAAACGGAAGGACAGTTACCTGGTGAGTATTGCTTTATAAACATAATCACGATATCATCGAATACAACTCTGATACAATTATCGTTTCGTCTAACCATTTAACCTTCTGTTCGATTCAGTCTCTGGTATGTGTAACGGAAGTACCGTCACTTGGTAAGTATCACTATATATACAGTATTGCGATATAATCGGATACCACCCAGATACATTGATTGTTCAGTCTATCCATTCAACTTTCTGTTCGTTTCGGTCGCTCGTATGTAAAACGGGAATACCGTCACCTCATGTGTATAACTATATACACAGCATAACATCATAATCGAATACAACCCAGATACTATCCATTCAACTTTCTGTTCGATTCGGTTGCTCGTATGTATAACGAAAGAACAGTAACCTGGTGAGTATTTCTATATGAACGTCATCACGATATAATCGAATACAACTCAGATACAATGATCATTCCGTCTATCCATCCAACCTTATGTTTGATTGGGTCGCTCGTATGTATAACGCAAGAACAGTCACCTGGTGAGAATTACTATATAAACATAACCACGATATAATCGAATACAACTCAGTTACAATTATCGTTCCGTCTAACCATCCAACCTTATGTTCGATTCAGACGCTCGTATGTGTAACGAAAGAACCGTTACATGGTAGGTGTAACTAAATATACAGCATAACGATATAATCGGAGACAACACAGATACAATGATTGTTCAATCTATCCATTCAACCTTATGTTCGATTCGGTTGCTCGAATGTATAACGGAAGAACTGTCACCTGGTTAGACATACTATATGATAATAATCACGATATAATCAAATACAACCTAGAAACGATGATTGTTCAGTCTATCCAATCAAACTTCTGTTCAGTTCAGTCGCTCTTATGTATAACTGGAGAACAGTTACCTGGTGAGTATAACTATATGAACATCATCACGATATAATCGAATACAACCCCAGATAAGATCATTGTTTAGTCTATCCATTCAACCTTCTGTTCAATTCAGTCGCTCGTATGTATAACGGAAGAACAGTTACCTGGTGAGTATAACTATATAAACATAATCGAATACAACTCAGAAACGATGATTGTTCAATCTATCCATTCTACCTTATGTTCGATTAGGTTGCTCGTATGTATAACGGAAGAACAGGTACCTGGTGAGTATAACCATATAAACATAATTGAATACAACTCAGATATGATGATTGTTCAATCTATCCATTTAACCTTCTGCTCGACTCGGTCGCTTGTATGTAAATCGGAAGAACAGTTACCTGGTGAGTATTGCTATGAAAACATCATCACGATATCATCGAATACAACTCAGATACAATTATCGTTTCGTCTAACCATTCAACATTCTGTTCGATTCAGTCGCTAGTATGTGTAACGGAAGTATCGTCACCTGGTAAGTATCACTATATATACAGTATTGCGATATAATCGGATACCACCCAGATACATTGATTGTTCAGTCTATCCATTCAACTTTCTTTTCGTTTCAGTCGCTCGTATGTAAAACGGGAATACCGTCTCCTAGTGTGTATAACTATATACACAGCATAACATCATAATCGAATACAACATATATACTATCCATTCAACCTTCTGTTCGATTCGGTTGCTCGTATGTATAACGAAAGAACAGTTACCTGGTGAGTATAACTATATAAACATAATCGAATACAACCCAGATACGATGATTGTTCAATCTATACTGAATTCAACCTTCTGTTCGATTCGGTCGCTTGTATGTAAAACGGAAGAACAGTTTCCTGGTGAGTATTGCTATATAAGCATCATCACGATATCATCGAATCATCGTTTCGTCTAACCATTTAACCTTCTGTTCGATTCAGTCGCTAGTATGTGTAACGGAAGTACCGTTACATGGTAGGTGTATCTCAATATACAGCATAACGATATAATCGGAGACAACCCAGATACAATGATTGTTCATTCTATCCATTCAACTTTCTGTTCGTTTCGGTCGCTCGTATGTGAAACGGGAATACCGTCACCTTATGTGTATAACTATATACACAGCATAACATCATAATCGAATACAACCCAGATACTATCCATCCAACCTTCTGTTCGATTGGGTCGCTCGTACGTATAATGCAAGAACAGTCACCTGGTGAGTATTACTATATAAACATTACCACGATATAATCGAATACAACTCAGTTACAATTATCGTTCCGTCTAACCATCCAACCTTTGCCACGTGCTTTCTACTATGACTACCTGGAAAGCGAATGCAAAATAAGCACGAGCAAAGTTGCCCCGAAGCTCTGTCGGGTATAGGGGGGTTCGAATCAAAACACACCGTATATATAATATCAAGAGGGCGCCACCAACTTACAAGCTGCGAGTTTAAGTTGGAAAACTCCCGAGTTCTTCCAGGTTCCGCTTTCCAGAAACTTATTCACAATAGAGGGACAAAAGAAATGGTCGAGAGATATTCAATACCAGATTTATTCAGACTGACTCTGTATACTCATTACGGGTAGTTTTCACAGTACCTACCTATAGCGTACCTTATAAGCTCCGATTAACTGAAGTTCTTATTTCATCAACAATGATGATTATAATAATACCTACACCCCGACGTGATCACGTTGAGTTTACACCCGGTATTTTCATAATAAATAATAAAACTTTAGTTGAATTCCATTAATCGGTAAAGCCGTAATATTCTTTTCTCAGCCAGTCTCAATCAAATCATGATAAAGTAAATGCAGTTAGCACAATTTCAAAATCCCCAAAGCACATATAATCATACAATAACACATATAAAAAAAATCATGCAGCTTATCTGGTTTGAGTTTTAAAGGTTTAGAACATGAAGCCGCAGTCCATAGCTTATAATTAATTCCAAAGCCCACAGCCGAGTCATCCAGATAGCCTAAGAGGTTGCGTCATGCACCAGGATGAAATGCGCCGGTATAACCTCACAGATGGTTTGCCGACAGCCAAGCAATAAATTAAAATAGTTGGTACAGAAAGAGAGAGAGCTTATACCAGAAAGTCTGAAAGCATGTACGAGGAGGCACCAAAGCCTGTACAAGGACCCTGAAATAATCAATCATGAGAAGTTTTGTCGACTTACCGAAGTCCCACTTCATACCTCTTTTTAATTGAGGGTTCTAGAAAAATCCACGAACTCAAAATGGAGGTTCTAGTGAAGCAGATGTTGTTTGAACAAATCCTTCAAAATGAAGATACCTACACCACTAATAATCACTACTGAGTGATAACACGAAAGGTGATGATTGGTTATGCAAGAAGTGCAGTAATATCCACCATAGGGTGAAACTTTTCAGTTCCAAAACAAAGAAAAAGTTTAAGCGCACCAACACTTCTTTATCTCAAACGACATCTAATCTCCTTTTCTCCAACCCCGTTTCTCGCTCGTCAAGAATCCCATTTGCCAATCACATTTCGAAGCCAAGTGAGTATCAACCAAATCATTCCATTTCAACATTGGCTGTAGGTCAGATAAAGACAAGTACCTATCTCATATGCGAAATGGTAGCAAGGGACTATACAACATAAAAGAAAGAAGTAAAAGAGCGACACTGCGATGACAATGCTGTCAGCAGGAATCAGCTGTCGCTATACCAGTAACCTATAATGATAAACAAAACAAGCCAAACATGAATAAACTCAAGAAAAACAGGTAAGCTATCATTTTTATCCCCATACCCAACAGCAATTGAAACCTAAATTTATTCTTCGTGAATATCTAACCACTTTGATATTGTATGTTTTTGTTAATAGGTACGATCTCATCCGCAGACGGACAACAGGACCACCAGCACCTCGGACCAGAGCGAACTCAGTGAAGTGCCGTTCAATTTAGTTTTGTTTACCCGTGTATCCTTCGGAATAAATTATCAATAATTGGTCGCCTATTATTTTGCATGTGAGTACCTACCGCAATATGATTTTTCAATAAACATTCACTCAACACACACACCAATACGCACACATAGGAAATGAAACGTCACAAATTCTCCCCCCACTTTAAAAGATTTTTTTCCCAAAAATCTTTCGCGGAATTAGTCCTTCGGAGGACTGTCGGTAAGATCTTGGCAGTGCCATGTACCTCTAGGATTGCCACGATTGTCTTTCAGTTCGTAGGTCCACGGGGATACACGCTTAGAGACGATAAATGGACCAACAAACTCTGGAGCCAACTTGGCAGCAAAATATTTTGACTTATCCGAGAGTACAGGATTACGACGCCAGACCGGTTGACCAACGATATATTGAACATCTCGCCGACGGAGATCGTACACCTTTTTATTTTGCTCATAAGCCTTCAGCATACGTTTTTGAACATCATCAAAAAGTTTCGTAAATTCTTGCTGGCGTTCCACCGTCAAAGAAGACCTATTAAATTGGATCAGCTCATCAGGTTTCGTTTTAGAACCCTTAGCTGGAAGTTCACGGCCATAAACAATGAAATTAGGTGAATATCTTGTCACCTCATGCCTAGTTGAACGAATAGCGAATCCAACCTGAGCTAAATTTTGGTCCCAACTCCTATGATTGTCTGCCACATAGGATCGGATCATAGTTTTAATGACGCGGTTTATCCTTTCACAAGGATTAGCCTGTGGATGATACAGAGCAGTGAACCTTATGTCGACATTATAGGTTTTCATAAGTTTCTGAAACTCCTTGGACCTAAATTGCACTCCGTTATCGACGATAATCGAGTCAGGACAACCGAAGACTGTGAATACCTGATCCTCTAGAATACGAGTAACCACCGTAGCAGTTGCCTTGCGCAGCGGAAAAATTAGAGGAAATTTACTGAAACAGCAAGCAACAACGAAGAGGTATTGATTTCCTGATTTTGAACGCGGCAAAGGACCAACTAAATCAGCACACAACAACTCAAACGGCCGAGATACTCCAAATTGAGGACTTAACATCAATCCCGCTGGTGGTTTTTGCTTAGGTTTCACGGCATGACAAGTGAGACAACGTCGAATGATTGATGCTACATCGAACCGCATCTTTGGCCAATAATATGCCTCCGACAATTTATTGAATGTTTTATACACCCCTACATGACATAAATCTTGATGTATCTTCTCCACCAAGGCGCGACGCTGCTTCTTAGGAACAACTTCTCTCCAAAAATCTTTCTCCAGAGATAATGCTGGATGAGAGGGATTAACATGTTTAAATAATTTGTTATCTACACAACACCAAGCTGGAAATTTATGGGGAGACTTGATTACCCTAGCCATCAGATTCTGGTACCACTCATCCTGAACGTCATAATCTTGAGGTCGATCAACAGCGGTCGAAGTATTCAAAGTCGCCGAAACAGAATCGAGAACAGGAACGGAACGTGATAAGGTATCTGGTACAATGTTCTCTTTTCCTTTGCGGTGGCAGATGACAAAATCGTATTGTTGGAGCTTGATAGCCCAACGAGCAAGACGACCAGAAGGTGTTTGAAGGCGGTTAAGCCAGACTAAACTACTGTGATCGGTCAGAACGGTGAATTTTGAGCCTTCAACATAAGGCCTCAACTTCTCAATTGCCCAAAGTACAGCCAAGCATTCGCGTTCGGTTGTCGTATAGTTTCTTTCAAGCCGGGTAAGTGATCTTGACAAATAACAGACAACCTTTTCCCCGTCAGGATGTTGTTGGGTTAGAACGGCTCCAATACCAAACCCTGAGGCATCGGTTTGAATTGTAAATGGTAACGTGAAATCTGGACAAGATAGAACCGGAGCAGAAATTAAATGTTCTTTCAAAGACTGAAAGGCGGATCCGCAAGCTTCAGACCACACAAAAGATCGGTTTTTCTTTAGCAAATCACAAATTGGAGCAACTAGGGTGGAAAAGTTTGGTACAAAACGTCGATACCAAGACGCCAGACCAAGAATACGACGAACTTCGGAGACACTTTTTGGAATAGGGAGGTTAATAATGGCTCGAACTTTCTCCGGATCTACCCGTAAACCATTGGCATCAATTATATATCCGAGATACAAAAGTTCAGGCCTACAGAAATGACATTTCTCTCTAGCAACCGTCAAGTTCGCGACTTTCAAACGTTTAAATACCTCCTTGAGGACCTCAATATGCTTTTCAAACGTTTGGGTAACGATTATAATATCGTCCAGATACACAAAACAATGCGGCTCTAAATCCGGACCCAAAACCCTATCAATTAGCCGCTGAAACGTTGCCGGAGAATTGGCTAAGCCCATAGGAAGTCGTCGGAACTGGTAAAGTCCCCGATTGGGTACGGTAAAGGCAGTTAAAGGTTTAGATTCGTCAGTGAGAGGAACTTGAAAATAAGCTGATTTTATATCCATTGACGATAAGTATCGGGCATCCCGCAACTTATCTAGAGTGGCCGAAACGTACGGAAGTGGATATGCATCTTTCTCGGTGACCTGATTCAACTTACGGTAGTCTACACAAAACCGATAACTGTTATCCTTCTTTTTCACCAGAAGAATAGGTGCGGACCATGGGCTAGTTGACGGCTCAACAATATTCTCGTCCAACAATTTTTTCAACTCCTGGTCAATATGAATTTGCATGAAGGGAGAAACTGGATAATAACGTTGTTTAATTGGTGGAGAATTCGTCCGTATTTCATGTCGAGTCAATGTGGTACATCCTAGTTTGTCACCCATTTCAGTGAAAGCATTCTTAACTAACTCATTCAACCTTTCATTTTCTTCACAGGATAAATCATTGTGAGAATTTAACGCTACCGAATTTACACTCACTTCACTTGTATTCGTGAAAACCCATTCACCATGTCGCAAATCCGGAATCAACCCCAATTGTTTCCAAAAATCAATTCCCAAAATCAGTTTATGTTTCAATGAAGGAATTACCAATGCTTTGATTAATTTCTCACGATTTTCTACTCTCATTGGTATTTCCACACTACCTAAAATCGAACATTCATCACCATTCGCAACCATACACGATACAACATCACTGACATCTAATCTTAAATTAAGTTTACTCAGAATGTCCCATCCGGGACCTCCTACAACAGTGTTGGATGCCCCTGAATCCAAAAGACCTAACATATTTATTCCCAAAATGGATACATTAAGGTAAGGCCTTTCATCATTTTGAGTATGTGACAGAATGTAATCCAAAATTGCACGCTGCTCCAATGGTAACGAGCTAGCGGTGGCGCTGGTGACCGTCCGTACAGAAGAGATCGTATTACGGTCGATTAACGACCTCCCTGACCGTTTCCCGAACGCCTAGTACATTTCGGACAAGTACGAACAGTGTGATTGGGAGTGCCACATCTGAAACAGTATTTACTTTTTTCAGGAGAGGTGCAATCTCTAGCCCTATGTCCTGAGGATTTACAATTCCAGCATATCGATACAACATTCACAGTAGGCTCCACTCGAGAAGTAGATCGAGAATCAACATTTGTATAAATATATGCGAGGTCGGGTTCCATCAAATTATTCCTGTTTCGAGGCGGAGGGGCGAAAGACTCAATGGATTCCTTTCGAGCTTCTAATTGCCTACCGATTTCGAGGAGATGACTAACTGACTGAACTTTTATTAACCCCAACTGGCTCTGGTAGAAGGGCGAAATATTTGATAATAAAATTTTCAAGCGAACCGAGTCACTAACCGTAACTGTAAGTCTATTGAACATATTTGTCATAATCGCGATATACAGTCCCATATTTTCTTGGGGACCTTGCGTTCTATGTTTTATTTCCTGCAACAATTTATCGTTGAAGTTCGGAGGTTGAAATTGCAACCGAAGTTCAGAAACTAAATCCGTCCATGAAAAAATTCTATTCCGAATTGACCTATACCAAATTTGAGCTTTTCCGGTGAATAAGTCGCTTGCTGATTGAAACAGCTGGGCTTTGGATACATTTCGAGATAAACACATCTCTTCCATATTTTCTAAAAATGCGCTCAGAGATATTTTGGCATTGTCACCATCGAATTTAGTAAATACCCACTTAGAAACTGGAACACAACTTGAGTGAGAAACAAGGGGTGGTGGTTGAATGGTAGAATTGAGAGCGGGTGGTTGTATAGGCTCGACCTCATCATCAGAACTATCACTGTCTGAACTATCACTGGCAGAAGACAACACCATAGCACTCAGTTCTATCGGTGTCTGAGCTCGCTGAGAAGCCCTTGTGTATTTACGCGCCCGAGATTTTAATTTTGAATGTAAATTCAATAGTTCAACTAACCATTTAGATTTGGTAACTTTTTCCTCATTTGTGATCGCAACCATTCGTTCAGCTCGCTTAAAACAATGAATAAGTTTACTAGTAATCCTCAAGAACGAATTACTATTCCGAGAATCTACAAATTCATTAGTTAAAACCTCTAAGTCAACGAATTTTGCAACAAGATAATCCGTATCTGCCGTAAATGAAAACGGATATGGTGGAAAGGTTATACTAGAATTAGTTTTCTCTAACTTCAAATACCCGCGTAAGCACTTTCGCATATCATCAACGGTGGTTTTATCAGTAACTCCTCTAATAATAAGTTCGTAAGATAACTCCTCCTTATCAAGCCGGTTAATCTCGAATTTTCCATCCATTTTTAAACAAAAATAATTTAATATTACCACTGGAATGAAAAAAATCAATGAAATCCCTTGATTTACAGAAATCCGCAATACGACGGTGAGCGTCGCGACGTTACGCCGCTTCTAAATCGAAAATATATAAACAAAAAAAATTACCTACTAAAAATTCAACCGTTATCAAGAGATTCTTTTCTTGAGAAACGTATAAGACACGCTTTAGCTTACTAAAGGCGCGCCGATATCCCATACGATTAAATAGCCCGACACTATTTTTTTTTTCCTCGGTAACGTATCTCTAATAGATGCTCTGAAAGCAGCCAATTTACCAATTATAAAAAAAACTAATTGTTTCCTCTGCCGTTGTCAAGGTTAGTGGAACCCAATCGACACAAAAACAAATACAGTACGCGCGATACCTAGAAATAAAAAAAAACGACCTATTCATATAGTCAGTTTCACTTTTTGAACTGAAAAAGTGATCGAGGAAGGTGACAACAGAAATTCGACGCCAGGCGTCACGATAATTCGATGAAAATGACTTGATAACGACACCAATGCTTGCTAAAATGATTCAAATTCACCTCATTTCGTACTATTAGCTACCAAAAATATCGATAATACTAAAAACTCAAAAACGACGCTGGGCGTCGGGATGCTCAAACGACGCTTTAGGCCCCACGTTGGGCGCCAAATTTGCCACGTGCTTTCTACTATGACTACCTGGAAAGCGAATGCAAAATAAGCACGAGCAAAGTTGCCCCGAAGCTCTGTCGGGTATAGGGGGGTTCGAATCAAAACACACCGTATATATAATATCAAGAGGGCGCCACCAACTTACAAGCTGCGAGTTTAAGTTGGAAAACTCCCGAGTTCTTCCAGGTTCCGCTTTCCAGAAACTTATTCACAATAGAGGGACAAAAGAAATGGTCGAGAGATATTCAATACCAGATTTATTCAGACTGACTCTGTATACTCATTACGGGTAGTTTTCACAGTACCTACCTATAGCGTACCTTATAAGCTCCGATTAACTGAAGTTCTTATTTCATCAACAATGATGATTATAATAATACCTACACCCCGACGTGATCACGTTGAGTTTACACCCGGTATTTTCATAATAAATAATAAAACTTTAGTTGAATTCCATTAATCGGTAAAGCCGTAATATTCTTTTCTCAGCCAGTCTCAATCAAATCATGATAAAGTAAATGCAGTTAGCACAATTTCAAAATCCCCAAAGCACATATAATCATACAATAACACATATAAAAAAAATCATGCAGCTTATCTGGTTTGAGTTTTAAAGGTTTAGAACATGAAGCCGCAGTCCATAGCTTATAATTAATTCCAAAGCCCACAGCCGAGTCATCCAGATAGCCTAAGAGGTTGCGTCATGCACCAGGATGAAATGCGCCGGTATAACCTCACAGATGGTTTGCCGACAGCCAAGCAATAAATTAAAATAGTTGGTACAGAAAGAGAGAGAGCTTATACCAGAAAGTCTGAAAGCATGTACGAGGAGGCACCAAAGCCTGTACAAGGACCCTGAAATAATCAATCATGAGAAGTTTTGTCGACTTACCGAAGTCCCACTTCATACCTCTTTTTAATTGAGGGTTCTAGAAAAATCCACGAACTCAAAATGGAGGTTCTAGTGAAGCAGATGTTGTTTGAACAAATCCTTCAAAATGAAGATACCTACACCACTAATAATCACTACTGAGTGATAACACGAAAGGTGATGATTGGTTATGCAAGAAGTGCAGTAATATCCACCATAGGGTGAAACTTTTCAGTTCCAAAACAAAGAAAAAGTTTAAGCGCACCAACACTTCTTTATCTCAAACGACATCTAATCTCCTTTTCTCCAACCCCGTTTCTCGCTCGTCAAGAATCCCATTTGCCAATCACATTTCGAAGCCAAGTGAGTATCAACCAAATCATTCCATTTCAACATTGGCTGTAGGTCAGATAAAGACAAGTACCTATCTCATATGCGAAATGGTAGCAAGGGACTATACAACATAAAAGAAAGAAGTAAAAGAGCGACACTGCGATGACAATGCTGTCAGCAGGAATCAGCTGTCGCTATACCAGTAACCTATAATGATAAACAAAACAAGCCAAACATGAATAAACTCAAGAAAAACAGGTAAGCTATCATTTTTATCCCCATACCCAACAGCAATTGAAACCTAAATTTATTCTTCGTGAATATCTAACCACTTTGATATTGTATGTTTTTGTTAATAGGTACGATCTCATCCGCAGACGGACAACAGGACCACCAGCACCTCGGACCAGAGCGAACTCAGTGAAGTGCCGTTCAATTTAGTTTTGTTTACCCGTGTATCCTTCGGAATAAATTATCAATAATTGGTCGCCTATTATTTTGCATGTGAGTACCTACCGCAATATGATTTTTCAATAAACATTCACTCAACACACACACCAATACGCACACATAGGAAATGAAACGTCACACCTTATGTTCGATTCAGACGCTCGTATGTGTAACGAAAGAACCGTTACATGGTAGGTGTATCTGAATATACAGCATAACGATATAATCGGAGACAACCCAGATACAATGATTGTTCAATCTATCCATTCAACCTTATGTTCGATTCTGTTGCTCGTATGTATAACGGAAGAACAGTTACCTGGTTAGACATAACATATATATTAATCATCACGAAATAATCGAATACAACCCAGATACGATGATTGTTCAGTCTATCCATTCAACCTTCTGTTCAATTCAGTCGCTCGTATGTATAACGGAAGAACAGTTACCTGGTGAGTATAACTATATAAACATAATCGAATACAACTCAGATACAATGATTGTTCAATCTATCCATTCAACCTTATGTTCGATTCGGTTGCTCGTATGTATAACGGAAGAACAGGTACCTGGTGAGTATAACTATATAAACATAATCGAATACAACTCAGATACGATGATTGTTCAATCTATCCATTTAACCTTCTGCTCGATTCGGTCGCTTGTATGTAAAACGGAAGGACAGTTACCTGGTGAGTATTGCTATATAAACATCATCACGATATCATCGAATACAACTCAGATACAATTATCGTTTCGTCTAACCATTCAACATTCTGTTCGATTCAGTCGCAAGTATGTGTAACGGAAGTTCGTCACCTGGTAAGTATCACCATATATACAAAATTGCGATATAATCGGATACCACCCAGATACATTAATTGTTCAGTCTATCCATTCAACTTTCTGTTCGTTTCGGTCGCTCGTATGTAAAACGGGAATACCGTCACCTAGTGTGTATAAATATATACACAGCATAACATCATAATCGAATACAACCCAGATACTATCCATTCAACCTTCTGTTCGATTCGGTTGCTCGTATGTATAACGAAAGAACAGTAACCTGGTGAGTATTACTATATAAACATAACCACGATATAATCGAATACAACTCAGTTACAATTATCGTTCCGTCTAACCATCCAACCTTATGTTCGATTCAGACGCTCGTATGTGTAACGAAAGAATCGTTACATGGTAGGTGTAACTGAATATACAGCATAACGATATAATCGGAGACAACCCAGATACAATGATTGTTCAATCTATCCATTCAACCTTATGTTCGATTTGGTTGCTCGTATGTATAACGGAAGAACAGTTACCTGGTTAGACATAATATATATATTAATCATCACGAAATAATCGAATACAACCCAGATACGATGATTGTTCAGTCTATCCATTCAACCTTCTGTTCAATTCAGTCGCTCGTATGTATAACGGAAGAACAGTTACCTGGTGAGTATAACTATATAAACATAATCGAATACAACTCAGATACAATGATTGTTCAATCTATCCATTCAACCTTATGTTCGATTCGGTTGCTCGTATGTATAACGGAAGAACAGGTACCTGGTGAGTATAACTATATGAACATAATCGAATACAACTCAGATATGATGATTGTTCAATCTATCCATTAAACCTTCTGCTCGATTCGGTCGCTTGTATGTAAAACGGAAGGACAGTTACCTGGTGAGTATTGCTATAAAAACATCATCACGATATCATCGAATACAACTCAGATACAATTATCGTTTCGTCTAACCATTCAACATTCTGTTCGATTCAGTCGCTAGTATGTGTAACGGAAGTATCGTCACCTGGTAAGTATCACTATATATACAGTATTGCGATATAATCGGATACCACCCAGATACATTGATTGTTCAGTCTATCCAATCAACTTTCATTTCGTTTCAGTCGCTCGTATGTAAAACGGGAATACCGTCTCCTATTGTGTATAACTATATACACAGCATAACATCATAATCGAATACAACCCATGTACTATCCACTCAAACTTCTGTTCGATTCGGTTGCTCGTATGTATAACGAAAGAACAGTAACCTGGTGAGTATTTCTATATAAACGTCATCACGATATAATCGAATACAACTCAGATACAATGATCATTCCGTCTATCCATCCATCCTTCTGTTCGATTGGGTCGCTCGTATGTATAACGCAATAACAGTCACCTGGTGAGTATTGCTATATAAACATCACCACGATATAATCGAATACAACTCAGTTACAATTATCGTTCCGTCTAACCATCCAACCTTATGTTCGATTCAGACGCTCGTATGTGTAACGAAAGAACCGTTACATGGTAGGTGTATCTAAATATACAGCATAACGATATAATCGGAGACAACCCAGATACAATGATTGTTCAATCTATCCATTCAACCTTATGTTCGATTCTGTTGCTCGTATGTATAACGGAAGAACAGTTACCTTGTAAGACATAATATATATATATATTAATCATCACGAAATAATCGAATACAACCCAGATACGATGATTGTTCAGTCTATCCATTCAACCTTCTGTTCAATTCAGTCGCTCGTATGTATAACGGAAGAACAGTTACCTGGTGAGTATAACTATATAAACATAATCGAATACAACTCAGATACAATGATTGTTCAATCTATCCATTCAACCTTATGTTCGATTCGGTTGCTCATATGTATAACGGAAGAACAGGTACCTGGTGAGTATAACTATATAAACATAATCGAATACAACTCAGATACGATGATTGTTCAATCTATCCATTTAACCTTCTGCTCGATTCGGTCGCTTGTATGTAAAACGGAAGGACAGTTACCTGGTGAGTATTGCTATATGAACATCATCACGATATCATCAAATACAACTCAGATACAATTATCGTTTCGTCTAACCATTCAACATTCTGTTCGATTCAGTCGCTAGTATGTGTAACGGAAGTATCGTCACCTGGTAAGTATCACCATATATACAAAATTGCGATATAATCGGATACCACCCAGATACATTAATTGTTTAGTCTATCCATTCAACTTTCTGTTCGTTTCGGTCGCTCGTATGTAAAACGGGAATACCGTCACCAAGTGTGTATAAATATATACACAGCATAACATCATAATCGAATACAACCCAGATACTATCCATTCAACCTTCTGTTCGATTCGGTTGCTCGTATGTATAACGAAAGAACAGTTACCTGGTGAGTATAACTATATAAACATAATCGAATACAACCCAGATACGATGATTGTTCAATCCATACTGATTTCAACCTTCTGCTCGATTCGGTCGCTTGTATGTAAAACGAAAGAACAGTTACCTGGTGAGTATTGCTATATAAACATCATCACGATATCATCGAATACAACTCAGATACAATCATCGTTTCGTCTAACCATTTAACCTTCTGTTCGATTCAGTCGCTAGTATGTGTAACGGAAGTACCGTTACATGGTAGGTGTATCTCAATATACAGCATAACGATATAATCGGAGACAACCCAGATACAATGATTGTTCATTCTATCCATTCAACTTTCTGTTCGTTTCGGTCGCTCGTATGTGAAACGGGAATACCGTCACCTTATGTGTATAACTATATACACAGCATAACATCATAATCGAATACAACCCAGATACTATCCATCCAACCTTCTGTTCGATTGGGTCGCTCGTACATATAATGCAAGAACAGTCACCTGGTGAGTATAACTATATAAACATAATCGAATACAACCCAGATACGATGATTGTTCAATCTATACTGAATTCAACCTTCTGCTCGAATCGATCGCTTGTATGTAAAACGGAAGAACAGTTACCTGTTGAGTATTGCTATATAAACATCATCACGATATCATCGAATACAACTCAGATACAATTATCGTTTCGTCTAACAATTTAACCTTCTGTTCGATTCAGTCGCTAGTATGTGTAACGGAAGTACCGTCACCTGGTAAGTATCACTATATATACAGTATTGCGATATAATCGGATACCAACCAGATACATTGATTGTTCAGTCTATCCATTCAACTTTCTGTTCGTTTCGGTCGCTCGTATGTAAAACGAGAATACTGTCACCTAGTGTGTATAACTATATACACAGCATAACATCATAATCGAATACAACCCAGATACTATCCATTCAACCTTCTGTTCGATTCGGTTGCTCGTATGTATAACGAAAAAACAGTAACCTGGAGAGTATTTCTATATGAACTTCATCACGATATAATCGAATACAACTCAGATACAATGATCATTCCGTCTATCCATCCAACCTTCTGTTCGATTGGGTCGCTCGTATGTATAACGCAAGAACAGTCACCTGGTGAGTATTGCTATATAAACATCATCACGATATAATCGAATACAACTCAGTTACAATTATCGTTCCGTTTAACCATCCAACCTTATGTTCGATTCAGACGCTCGTATGTGTAACGAAAGAACCGTTACATGGTAGGTGTAACTAAATATACAGCATAACGATATAATCGGAGACAACCCAGATACAATGATTGTTCAATCTATCCATCCAACCTTATGTTTGATTCGGTTGCTTGTATTTTTAACGTTAGAACTGTCACCTGGTTAGACATACTATATGATAATCATCACGATATACTCGAATAAAACCCCAGATACGATTATTGTTTAGTCTATCCATTCAACCTTCTGTTCAATTCAGTCGTTCTCATGTATAACGAAAGAACAGTTAACTGGTGGGTATTACTATATAAACATAATCGAATACAACCCAGATACGATGAATTTTCAATCTATCCATTTAACCTTCTGCTCGATTCGGTCGCTTTTATGTGAAACGGAAGAACAGTTACCTGGTGAGTATTGCTATATAAACATCATCACGATATCATCGAATACAACTCAGATACAATTATCGCTTCGTCCAAACATTTAACCTCCTGTTCGATTCAGTCGCTAGTATGTGTAACGGAAGTACCGTCACCTGGTAAGTATCACTATATATACAGTATTGCGATATAATCGGATACCAACCAGATACATTGATTGTTCAGTCTATCCATTCAACTTTCTGTTCGTTTCGGTCGCTCGTATGTAAAACGGGAATACCGTCACCTAGTGTGTATAACTATATACACAGCATAACATCATAATCGAATACAACCCAGATACTATCCATTCAACCTTCTGTTCGATTCGGTTGCTCGTATGTATAACGAAAGAACAGTAACCTGGAGAGTATTTCTATATGAACTTCATCACGATATAATCGAATACAACTCAGATACAATGATCATTTCGTCTATTCATCCAACCTTCTGTTCGAATTGGTCGCTCGTACGTACAATGCAAGAACAGTCACCTGGTGAGTATTACTATATAAACATAACCACGATATAATCTAATACAACTCAGTTACAATTATCGTTCCGTCTAACCATCCAACCTTATGTTCGATTCAGACGCTCGTATGTGTAACGAATGAACCGTTACATGGTAGGTGTAACTAAATATACAGCATAACGATATAATCGGAGACAACCCAGATACAATGATTGTTCAATCTATCCATTCAACCTTATGTACGATTTGGTTGCTCATATGTATAACGGAAGAACTGTCACCTGGTTAGACATACTATATGATAATAATCACGATATACTCAAATACAACCCAGATACGATGATTGTTCAGTCTATCCATTCAAACCTTTGTTCAGCTCAGTCGCTCTTATGTATAACTGGAGAACAGTTTCCTGGTGAGTATAATTATATAAACATAATCGAATACAACTCAGATACAATGATTGTTCAATCTATCCATTCAACCTTAAGTTCGATTCGGTTGCTCGTATGTATAACGGAAGAACAGGTACCTGGTGAGTATAACTATATAAACATAATCGAATACAACTCAGATACGATGATTGTTCAATCTATCCATTTAACCTTCTGCTCGATTCGGTCGCTTGTATGTGAAAAGGAAAGACAGTTACCTGGTGAGTATTGCTATATAAACATCATCACGATATCATCGAATACAACTCAGATACAATTATCGTTTCGTCTAACCATTCAACATTCTGTTCGATTCAGTCGCTAGTATGTGTACCGGAAGTATCGTCACCTGGTAAGTATCACCATATATACAGAATTGCGATATAATCGGACTGAGTTGAACAGAAGGTTGAATGGATAGACTAAACAATGATCGTATCTGGGGTTGTATTCGATTATATCGTGATGATGTTCATATAATTATACTCACCAGGTAACTGTTCTCCAGTTATACATAAGAGCGACTGAACTGAACAGAAGGTTGAATGGATAGACTGAACAATCGTCTTATCTGAGTTGTATTCGATTATTTCGTGATGATTATTATATATTATGTCTAACCAGGTAACTGTTCTTCCGTTATACATACGAGCAACCGAATCGAACATAAGGTTGAATGGATAGATTGAACAATCATTGTATCTGGGTTGTCTCCGATTATATCGTTATAATGTATATTTAGATACACCTACCATGTAACGGTTCTTTCGTTACACATACGAGCGTCTGAATCGAACATAAGGTTGGATGGTTAGACGGAACGATAATTGTAACTGAGTTGTATTCGATTATATCGTGGTGATGTTTATATAGTAATACTCACCAGGTGACTGTTCTTGCATTATACGTACGAGCGAACCAATCGAACAGAAAGTTGGATGGATAGACGGAATGATCATTGTATCTGAGTTGTATTCGATTATATCGTGATGAAGTTCATATAGAAATGCTCACCAGGTTACTGTTCTTTCGTTATACATACGAGCAACCGAATCGAACAGAAGGTTGAATGGATAGTATCTGGGTTGTATTCGATTATGATGTTATGCTGTGTATATAGTTATACATACTGTGTGACGGTATTTCCGTTTTACATACGAGCGACCGAAACGAACAGAAAGTTGAATGGATAGACTCAACAATCAATGTATCTGGGTGGTATCCGATTATATCGCAATACTGTATATATAGTGATACTTACCAGGTGACGGTACTTCCGTTACACATGCTAGCGACTGAATCGAACAAGAGGTTAAATGGTTAGACGAAACGATAATTGTATCTGAGTTGTATTCGATGATATCGTGATGATGTTTATATAGCAATACTCACCAGGTAACTGTTCTTCCGTTTTACATACAAGCGACCGAATCGAGCAGAATGTTGAATGTATAGATTGAACAGTCATCGTATCTGGGTTGTATTCGGTAATGTTTATATAGTTATACTCACCAGGTAACTGTTCTTCCGTTATACATACGAGCGACTGAATTAAACAGAAGGTTGAATGGATAGACTAAACAATAATAGTATCTGGGGTTGTATTCGATTATATCGTGATAATGTTTTTTATAGTTATACTCACCAGGTGACTGTCCTTTCGTTATACGTGAGAGCGACCGAATCGAAGAGAAGGTTGAGTGGATAGACTGTACAATCATCCTTTCTGGGTTGTATTCGATTATATCGTGATGATCATCATATAGTATGTCTAACCAAGAAACAAATCTTCCGTTATACAAACGAGCAACCCAATCAAGCAGAAGGTTGGATGGATAGACGGAATGATAATTGTATCCGAGTTGTATTCGATTATTTCGTGATGACATTCATATAGAAATACTCACCAGGTTACTGTTCTTTCGTTATACATACGAGCAACCGAATCGAACAGAAGGTTGAATGGATAGTATCTGGGTTGTATTCGATTATGATGTTATGCTGTGTATATAATTATACACACTTGGTGACGCTTTTCTCGTTTTACATACGAGCGACCGAAACGAACAGAAAGTTGAATGGATAGACAGAACAATCAATGTATCTGGTTGGTATCCGATTATATCGCAATACTGTATATATAGTGATACTCAACAGGTGACGGTACTTCCGTTACACATACTACCGACTGAATCGAACAGAAGGTTAAATGGTTAGACGAAACGATTATTGTATCTGAGTTGTATTCGATGATATCGTGATGATGTTTATATAGCAATACTCACCAGGTAACTGTTCTTCCGTTTTACTTACAAGCGACCGAATCGAGCAGAAGGTTAAATGGATAGATTGAACAATCATCGTATCTGGGTTGTATTCGTTAATGTTTATATAGTTATACTCACCAGAAAACTGTTCTTCCGTTATACATACGAGCGACTCAATTGAACAGAAGGTTGAATGGTTATACTAATCAATAATCGTATCTGGGGTTGTATTCGAGTATATCGTGATGATGTTTATATAGTTATACTCACCAGGTAACTGTTCTCCAGTTATATAAAAGAGCGACTGAACTGAACCGAATGTAGAATGGATAGACTGAACAATCATCGTATCTGGGTTGTATTCGATTATATCGTGATGATAATCATATAGTATGTCTAACCAGGTAACAGTTCTTTCGTTGAACATACGAGCAACCGAATCGAACATAAGGTTGGATGGATAGATTAAACAATCATTGTATTTGAGTTGTCTCCGATTATATCGTTATGCTGTATATTTAGTTACACCTACCATGTAACGGTTCTTTCGTTACACATACGAGCGTCTAAATCGAACATAAGGTTGGATGGATAGACGGAATGATAATTGTATCTGAGTTGTATTCGATTATATCGTGATGACGTTCATATAGAAATACTCACCAGGTTACTGTTCTTTCGTTATACATACGAGCAACCGAATCGAACAGGAGGTTGAATGGATAGTATCTGGGTTGTATTCGATTATGATGTTATGCTGTGTATATAGTTATACACATAAGGTAACGGTATTCCCGTTTTACATACGAGCGACCGAAACGAACAGAAAGTTGAATGGATAGACTGAACAATCAATGTATCTGGGTGGTATCCGATTATATCGCAATACTGTATATATAGTGATACTCACCAGGTGACGGTACTTCCGTTACACATGCTAGCGACTGAATCGAACAGAAGGTTAAATGGTTAGACGAAACGATAATTGTATCTGAGTTGTATTCGATGATATCCTGATGATGTTTATATAGCAATACTCACCAGGTAACTGTTCTTCCGTTTAACATACAAGCGAACGAATCGAGCAGAAGGTTGAATGGATAGATTGAACAATCATCGTATCTGGGTTGTATTCGGTAATGTTTATATAGTTATACTCACCAGGTAACTGTTCTTCCGTTATACATAAGAGCGACTGAATTAAACAGAAGGTTGAATGGATAGACTAAACAATAATAGTATCTGGGGTTGTATTCGATTATATCGTGATGATAATTTTATAGATATACTCACCAGGTAACTGCTCTTTCGTTATACGTAAGAGCGACCGAATCGAAGAGAAGGTTGAGTGGATAGACTGAACAATCATCCTTTCTGGGTTGTATTCGATTATATCGTGATGATTATCATATAGTATGTCTAACCAAGTAACAAATCTTCCGTTATCCATACGAGCAAACGAATCGAACATAAGGTTGAATGGATAGATTAAACAATCATTGTATCTGAGTTATATCCGAATATATCGTTATGCTGTATATTTAGTTACACCTACCATGTAACGGTTCTTTCGTTACACATATGAGCGTCTGAATCGAACATAAGGTTGGATGGTTTGGCGGAACGATGATTGTAACTGAATTGTATTCGATTATATCGTGGTGATGTTTATATAGTAATAAACACCAGGTCACTGTTCTTGCGTTATACATACGAGCAACCGAATCGAACAGAAGGTTGAATGGATAGTATCTGGGTTGTATTCGATTATGATGTTATGCTGTGTATATAATTATACACACTTGGTGACGGTATTCCCGTTTTACATACGAGCGACCGAAACGAACAGAAAGTTGAATGGATAGACTGAACAATCAATGTATCTGGTTGGTATCCGATTATATCGCAATACTGTATATATAGTGATACTTAACAGGTGACGGTACTTCCGTTACACATACTAGCGACTGAATCGAACAGAAGGTTAAATGGTTAGACGAAACGATAATTGTATCTGAGTTGTATTCGATGATATCGTGATGATGTTTATATAGCAATACTCACCAGGTAACTGTTCTTCCGTTTTACTTACAAGCGACCGAATCGAGCAGAAGGTTGAATGGATAGATTGAACAATCATCGTATCTGGGTTGTATTCGATAATGTTTATATAGTTATACTCACTAGGTAACTGTTCTTCCGTTATACATACGAGCGACTGAATTGAACAGAAGGTTGAATGGTTAGACTAAACAATAATCGTATCTGGGGTTGTATTCGAGTATATCGTGATGGTGTTTAAATAGTTATACTCACCAGGTAACTGTTCTCCAGTAATATATTAGAGCGACTGAACTGAACAGAATGTTGTATGGATAGACTGAACAATCATCGTATCTGGGTTGTATTCGATTATATCGTGATGATTATCATATAGTATGTCTAACCAGGTAACAGTTCATTCGTTAAACATACGAGCAACCGAATCGAACATAAGGTCGGATGGATAGATTGAACAATCATTGTATCTGAGTTGTCTCCGATTATATCGTTATGCTGTATATTTAGTTACACATACCATGTAACGGTTCTTTCGTTACACATACGAGCGTCTGAATCGAACATAAGGTTGGATGGATAGACGGAATGATAATTGTATCTGAGTTGTATTCGATTATATCGTGATGACGTTCATATAGAAATACTCACCAGGTTACTGTTCTTTCGTTATACATACGAGCAACCGAATCGAACATGAGGTTGAATGGATAGTATCTGGGTTGTATTCGATTATGATGTTATGCTGTGTATATAGTAATACACACTAGGAGACGGTATTCCCGTTTTACATACGAGCGACCGAAACGAACAGAAAGTTGAATGGATAGACTGAACAATCAATGTATCTGGGTGGTATCCGATTATATCGCAATACTGTATATATAGTGATACTTACCAGGTGACGGTACTTCCGTTACACATACTAGCGACTGAATCGAACAGAAGGTTAAATGGTTAGACGAAACGATAATTGTATCTGAGTTGTATTCGATGATATCGTGATGATGTTTATAGCAATACTCATCAGGTCAGGTAACTGTTCTTCCGTTTTACATACAAGCGACCGAATCGAGCAGAAGGTTGAATAGATAGATTGAACAATCATCGTATCTGGGTTGTATTCGATTATGTTTATATAGTTATAACCAGGTAACTGATCTTCCGTTATACATACGAGCAACCGAATCGAACAGAAGGTTGAATGGATAGTATCTGGGTTGCATTCGATTATGATGTTATGCTGTGTATATAGTTATACACATAAGGTGACGGTATTCCCGTTTTACATACGAGCGACCGAAAGGAACAGAAAGTTGAATGGATAGACTGAACAATCAATGTATCTGGTTGGTATCCGATTATATCGCAATACTGTATATATAGTGATACTTACCAGGTGACGGTACTTCCGTTACACATACTAGCGACTGAATCGAACAGAAGGTTAAATGGTAAGACGAAACGATAATTGTATCTGAGTTGTATTCGATGATATCGTAATGATGTTTATATAGCAATACTCACCAGGTAACTTTTCTTCTGTTTTACATACAAGCGACCTAATCGAGCAGAAGGATGAATTCAGTATAGATTGAACAATCATCGTATCTGGGTTGTATTCGATTATGTTTATATAGTTATACTCACCAGGTAACTGTTCTTCCGTTATACATACGAGCGACTGAATTGAACAGAAGGTTGAATGGATAGTATATGGGTTGTATTCGATTATGATGTTATTCTCTGTATATAGTTATACACACTAGGGGACGGTATTCCCGTTTTACATACGAGCGACCGAAACGAAGAGAAAGTTGAATGGATAGACTGAACAATCAATGTATCTGGGTGGTATCCGATTATATCGCAATACTGTATATATAGTGATACTAACCAGGTGACGATACTTCCGTTACACATACTAGCGACTGAATCGAACAGAATGTTGAATGGTTAGACGAAACGATAATTGTATCTGAGTTGTATTCGATGATATCGTGATGATGTTTATATAGCAATACTCACCAGGTAACTGTCCTTCCGTTTTACCTACAAGCGACCGAATCGAGCAGAAGGTTAAATGAATAGATTGAACAATCATCGTATCTGAGTTGTATTCGATTATGTTTATATAGTTATACTCACCAGGTACCTATTCTTCCGTTATACATACGAGCAACCAAATCGACCATAAGGTTGAATGGATAGATTGAACAATCATCGTATCTGAGTTGTATTCGATTATGTTTATATAGTTATACTCACCAGGTAACTGTTCTTCCGTTATACATACGAGCGACTGAATTGAACAGAAGGTTGAATGGATAGACTAAACAATGATCGTATCTGGGGTTGTATTCGATTATATCGTGATGATGTTCATATAGTTATACTCACCAGGTAACTGTTCTCCAGTTATACATAAGAGCGACTAAACTGAACAGAAGGTTGAATGGATAGACTGAACTATCATCGTATCTGGGTTGTATTCGATCATTTCGTGATGATTATTTTATATTATGTCTAACCAGGTAACTGTTCTTCCGTTATACATACGAGCAACCAAATCGAACGAAAGGTTGAAAAATAGATTGAACAATCATTGTATCTGGGTTGTCTCCGATTATATCGTTATGCTGTATATTTAGTTACACCTAGCATGTAACGGTTCTTTCGTTACACATACGAGCGTCTGAATCGAACATAAGGTTGAATGGTTAGACGGAACGATAATTGTAACTGAGTTGTATTCGATTATATCGTGGTAATGTTTATATAGTAATACTCACCAGGTGACTGTTCTTGCATTATACGTACGAGCGACCCAATCGAACAGAAGGTTGGATGGATAGACGGAATGATCATTGAATCTGAGTTGTATTCGATTATATCGTGATGAAGTTCATATAGAAATACTCACCAGGTTACTGTTCTTTCGTTATACATACGAGCAACCGAATCGAACAGAAGGTTGAATGGATAATATCTGAGTTGTATTCGATTATGATGTTATGCTGTGTATATAGTTATACACACTAGGTGACGGTATTCCCGTTTTACATACGAGCCACCGAAACGAACAGAAAGTTGAATGGATAGACTGAACAATCAATGTATCTGGTTGGTATCCGATTATATCGCAATACTGTATATATAGTGATACTTAACAGGTGACGGTACTTCCGTTACACATACTAGCGACTGAATCGAACAGGAGGTTAAATGTTTAGACGAAGCGATAATTGTATCTGAGTTGTATTCGATGATATCGTGATGATGTTTATATAGCATTACTCACCAGGTAACTGTTCTTCCGTTTTTCATAAAAGCGACCGAATCGAGCAGAAGGTTAATGGATAGATTGAAAATTCATCGTATCTGGGTTGTATTCGATTATGTTTATATAGTTATACTCACCAGGTAACTGTTCTTCCGTTATACATGAGAACGACTGAATTGAACAGAAGGTTGAATGGATAGACTAAACAATAATCGTATCTGGGGTTGTATTCGAGTATATCGTGATGATTATCATATAGTATGTCTAACCAGGTAACTGTTCTTCCGTTATACATACGAGCAACCGAATCGAACATAGGGTTGAATGGATAGATTGAACAATCATTGTATCTGGGTTGTCTCCGATTATATCGTTATAATGTATATTTAGATACACCTACCATGTAACGGTTCTTTCGTTACACATACGAGCGTCTGAATCGAACATAAGGTTGGATGGTTAGACGGAACGATAATTGTAACTGAGTTGTATTCGATGATATCGTGATGATGTTAATATAGCAATACTCACCAGGTAACTGTTCTTCCGTTTCACATACAAGCGACCGAATCGAGCAGAAGGTTGAATTCAGTATAGATTGAACAATCATCGTATCTGGGTTGTATTCGATTATGTTTACATAGTTATACTCACCAGGTAACTGTTCTTCCGTTATACATACGAGCGACTGAATTGAAAAGAAGGTTTAATGGATAGTATATGGGTTGTATTCGATTATGATGTTATGCTGTGTATATAGAAATACACACTAGGAGACGGTATTCCCGTTTTACATACGAGCGACCGAAACGAAAAGAAAGTTGAATGGATGGACTGAACAATCAATGTATCTGGGTGGTATCCGATTATATCGCTATACTGTATATATAGTGATACTTACCAGGTGACGGTACTTCCGTTACACATGCTAGCGACTGAATCGAACAGAAGGTTGAATGGTTATACGAAACGATAATTGTATCTGAAATGTATTCGATGATATCGTGATTATGTTTATATAGAAATACTCATACATACAAATACATAAAAGCGACTGAACTGAACAAAAGGTTGAATGGATAGACTGAACAATCATCGTATCTGGGTTGTATTTGATGATATCGTGATGATACATAGTATGTCTAACCAGGTAACAGTTCTTCCGTTATACATACGAGCAACCAAATCGAACATAAGATTGAATGGATAGATTGAACAATCATTGTATCTGGGTTGTCTCCGATTATATCGTGATGATAATCATATAGTATGTCTAACCAGGTAACAGTTCTTTCGTTGAACATACGAGCAACCGAATCGAACATAAGGTTGGATGGATAGATTAAACAATCATTGTATTTGATTTGTCTCCGATTATATCGTTATGCAGTATTTTTAGTTACACCTACCATGTAACGGTTCTTTCGTTACACATACGAGCGTCTAAATCGAACATAAGGTTGGATGGATAGACGGAATGATAATTGTATCTGAGTTGTATTCGATTATATCGTGATGACGTTCATATAGAAATACTCACCAGGTTACTGTTCTTTCGTTATACATACGAGCAACCGAATCGAACAGGAGGTTGAATGGATAGTATCTGGGTTGTATTCGATTATGATGTTATGCTGTGTATATAGTTATACACATAAGGTAACAGTATTCCCGTTTTACATACGAGCGACCGAAACGAACAGAAAGTTGAATGGATAGACTGAACAATCAATGTATCTGGGTGGTATCCGATTATATCGCAATACTGTATATATAGTGATACTCACCAGGTGACGGTACTTCCGTTACACATGCTAGCGACTGAATCGAACAGAAGGTTAAATGATTAGACGAAACGATAATTGTATCTGAGTTGTATTCGATGATATCCTGATGATGTTTATATAGCAATACTCACCAGGTAACTGTTCTTCCGTTTAACATACAAGCGACCGAATCGAGCAGAAGGTTGAATGGATAGATTGAACAATCATCGTATCTGGGTTGTATTCGGTAATGTTTATATAGTTATACTCACCAGGTAACTGTTCTTCCGTTATACATAAGAGCGACTGAATTAAACAGAAGGTTGAATGGATAGACTAAACAATGATAGTATCTGGGGTTGTATTCGATTATATCGTGATGATAATTTTATAGATATACTCACCAGGTAACTGTCCTTTCGTTATACGTAAGAGCGACCGAATCGAAGAGAAGGTTGAGTGGATAGACTGAACATTCATCCTTTCTGGGTTGTATTCGATTATATCGTGATGATTATCATATAGTATGTCTAACCAAGTAACAAATCTTCCGTTATCCATACGAGCAAACGAATCGAACATAAGGTTGAATGGATAGATTAAACAATCATTGTATCTGAGTTGTATCCGAATATATCGTTATGCTGTATATTTGGTTACACCTACCATGTAATGGTTCTTTCGTTACACATATGAGCGTCTGAATCGAACATAAGGTTGGATGGTTTGGAGGAACGATGATTGTAACTGAATTGTATTCGATTATATCGTGGTGATGTTTATATAGTAATAAACACCAGGTCACTGTTCTTGCGTTATACATACGAGCAACCGAATCGAACAGAAGGTTGAATGGATAGTATCTGGGTTGTATTCGATTATGATGTTATGCTGTGTATATAATTATACACACTTGGTGACGGTATTCCCGTTTTACATACGAGCGACCGAAACGAACAGAAAGTTGAATGGATAGACTGAACAATCAATGTATCTGGTTGGTATCCGATTATATCGCAATACTGTATATATAGTGATACTTAACAGGTGACGGTACTTCCGTTACACATACTAGCGACTGAATCGAACAGAAGGTTAAATGGTTAGACGAAACGATAATTGTATCTGAGTTGTATTCGATGATATCGTGATGATGTTTATATAGCAATACTCACCAGGTAACTGTTCTTCCGTTTTACTTACAAGCGACCGAATCGAGCAGAAGGTTAAATGGATAGATTGAACAATCATCGTATCTGGGTTGTATTCGATAATGTTTATATAGTTATACTCACTAGGTAACTGTTCTTCCGTTATACATACGAGCGACTGAATTGAACAGAAGGTTGAATGGTTAGACTAAACAATAATCGTATCTGGGGTTGTATTCGAGTATATCGTGATGGTGTTTATATAGTTATACTCACCAGGTAACTGTTCTCCAGTAATATATAAGAGCGACTGAACTGAACAGAATGTTGTATGGATAGACTGAACAATCATCGTATCTGGGTTGTATTCGATTATATCGTGATGATTATCATATAGTATGTCTAACCAGGTAACAGTTCATTCGTTAAACATACGAGCAACCGAATCGAACATAAGGTCGGATGGATAGATTGAACAATCATTGTATCTGAGTTGTCTCCGATTATATCGTTATGCTGTATATTTAGTTACACATACCATGTAACGGTTCTTTCGTTACACATACGAGCGTCTGAATCGAACATAAGGTTGGATGGATAGACGGAATGATAATTGTATCTGAGTTGTATTCGATTATATCGTGATGACGTTCATATAGAAATACTCACCAGGTTACTGTTCTTTCGTTATACATACGAGCAACCGAATCGAACATGAGGTTGAATGGATAGTATCTGGGTTGTATTCGATTATGATGTTATGCTGTGTATATAGTAATACACACTAGGAGACGGTATTCCCGTTTTACATACGAGCGACCGAAACGAACAGAAAGTTGAATGGATAGACTGAACAATCAATGTATCTGGGTGGTATCCGATTATATCGCAATACTGTATATATAGTGATACTTACCAGGTGACGGTACTTCCGTTACACATACTAGCGACTGAATCGAACAGAAGGTTAAATGGTTAGACGAAACGATAATTGTATCTGAGTTGTATTCGATGATATCGTGATGATGTTTATAGCAATACTCATCAGGTCAGGTAACTGTTCTTCCGTTTTACATACAAGCGACCGAATCGAGCAGAAGGTTGAATAGATAGATTGAACAATCATCGTATCTGGGTTGTATTCGATTATGTTTATATAGTTATAACCAGGTAACTGATCTTCCGTTATACATACGAGCAACCGAATCGAACAGAAGGTTGAATGGATAGTATCTGGGTTGCATTCGATTATGATGTTATGCTGTGTATATAGTTATACACATAAGGTGACGGTATTCCCGTTTTAGATACGAGCGACCGAAAAGAACAGAAAGTTGAATGGATAGACTGAACAATCAATGTATCTGGTTGGTATCCGATTATATCGCAATACTGTATATATAGTGATACTTACCAGGTGACGGTACTTCCGTTACACATACTAGCGACTGAATCGAACAGAAGGTTAAATGGTAAGACGAAACGATAATTGTATCTGAGTTGTATTCGATGATATCGTGATGATGTTTATTTAGCAATACTCACCAGGTAACTTTTCTTCTGTTTTACATACAAGCGACCTAATCGAGCAGAAGGATGAATTCAGTATAGATTGAACAATCATCGTATCTGGGTTGTATTCGATTATGTTTATATAGTTATACTCACCAGGTAACTGTTCTTCCGTTATACATACGAGCGACTGAATTGAACAGAAGGTTGAATGGATAGTATATGGGTTGTATTCGATTATGATGTTATGCTCTGTATATAGTTATACACACTAGGGGACGGTATTCCCGTTTTACATACGAGCGACCGAAACGAAGAGAAAGTTGAATGGATAGACTGAACAATCAATGTATCTGGGTGGTATCCGATTATATCGCAATACTGTATATATAGTGATACTAACCAGGTGACGATACTTCCGTTACACATACTAGCGACTGAATCGAACAGAATGTTGAATGGTTAGACGAAACGATAATTGTATCTGAGTTGTATTCGATGATATCGTGATGATGTTTATATAGCAATACTCACCAGGTAACTGTCCTTCCGTTTTACCTACAAGCGACCGAATCGAGCAGAAGGTTAAATGAATAGATTGAACAATCATCGTATCTGAGTTGTATTCGATTATGTTTATATAGTTATACTCACCAGGTACCTATTCTTCCGTTATACATACGAGCAACCAAATCGACCATAAGGTTGAATGGATAGATTGAACAATCATCGTATCTGAGTTGTATTCGATTATGTTTATATAGTTATACTCACCAGGTAACTGTTCTTCCGTTATACATACGAGCGACTGAATTGAACAGAAGGTTGAATGGATAGACTAAACAATGATCGTATCTGGGGTTGTATTCGATTATATCGTGATAATGTTCATATAGTTATACTCACCAGGTAACTGTTCTCCAGTTATACATAAGAGCGACTAAACTGAACAGAAGGTTGAATGGATAGACTGAACAATCATCGTATCTGGGTTGTATTCGATCATTTCGTGATGATTATTTTATATTATGTCTAACCAGGTAACTGTTCTTCCGTTATACATACGAGCAACCAAATCGAACGAAAGGTTGAAAAATAGATTGAACAATCATTGTATCTGGGTTGTCTCCGATTATATCGTTATGCTGTATATTTAGTTACACCTAGCATGTAACGGTTCTTTCGTTACACATACGAGCGTCTGAATCGAACATAAGGTTGGATGGTTAGACGGAACGATAATTGTAACTGAGTTGTATTCGATTATATCGTGGTAATGTTTATATAGTAATACTCACCAGGTGACTGTTCTTGCATTATACGTACGAGCGACCCAATCGAACAGAAGGTTGGATGGATAGACGGAATGATCATTGAATCTGAGTTGTATTCGATTATATCGTGATGAAGTTCATATAGAAATACTCACCAGGTTAATGTTCTTTCGTTATACATACGAGCAACCGAATCGAACAGAAGGTTGAATGGATAATATCTGAGTTGTATTCGATTATGATGTTATGCTGTGTATATAGTTATACACACTAGGTGACGGTATTCCCGTTTTACATACGAGCCACCGAAACGAACAGAAAGTTGAATGGATAGACTGAACAATCAATGTATCTGGTTGGTATCCGATTATATCGCAATACTGTATATATAGTGATACTTAACAGGTGACGGTACTTCCGTTACACATGCTAGCGACTGAATCGAACAGAAGGTTGAATGGTTATACGAAACGATAATTGTATCTGAAATGTATTCGATGATATCGTGATGATGTTTATATAGAAATACTCATACATACAAATACATAAAAGCGACTGAACTGAACAGAAGGTTGAATGGATAGACTGAACAATCATCGTATCTGGGTTGTATTTGATAATATCGTGATGATACATAGTATGTCTAACCAGGTAACAGTTCTTCCGTTATACATACGAGCAACCAAATCGAACATAAGATTGAATGGATAGATTGAACAATCATTGTATCTGGGTTGTCTCCGATTATATCGTTATGCTGTATATTTAGTTACACCTACCATGTAACGGTTCTTTCGTTACACATACGAGCGTCTGAATCGAACATGAGGTTGGATGATTAGACGGAACGGTAATTGTAACTGAGTTGTTTTCGATTATATCGTGGTGATGTTTATATAGTAATACTCACCAGGTGACTGTTCTTGCATTATACGTACGAGCGACCCAATCGAACAGAAAGTTGGATGGATAGACGAAATGATCATTGTATCTGAGTTGTATTCGATTATATCGTGATGACGTTCATATAGAAATACTCACCAGGTTACTGTTCTTTCGTTATACATACGAGCAACCGAATCGAACAGAAGGTTGAATGGATAGTATCTGAGTTGTATTCGATTATGATGTTATGCTGTGTATATAGTTATACACATAAGGTGACGGTATTCCCGTTTTACATACGAGCGACCGAAACGAACAGAAAGTTGAATGGATAGACTGAACATCAATGTATCTGGGTGGTATCCGATTATATCGCAATATTCTATATATAGTGATACTAACCAGGTGACGGTACTTCCGTTACACATACTAGCGACTGAATCAAACAGAAGGTCAAATGGTTAGACGAAACGATAATTGTATCTGAGCTGTATTCGATGATATCGTGATGATGCTTATATAGCAATACTCACCAGGTGACTGTTCTTCCGTTTTACATACAAGTTACCGAATCGAGCAGGAGGTTGAATTCAGTATTAATTGAACAATCATCGTATCTGGGTTGTATTCGATTATGTTTATATAGTTATACTCACCAGGTATCTGTTCATCCGTTATACATACGAGCAACCGAATCGAACAGTAGGTTGAATGGATAGTATAGTAATGTATATTTAGATACACCTACCATGTAACGGTTCTTTCGCTACACATACGAGCGTCTGAATCGAACATGAGGTTGGATGGTTAGACGGAACGGTAATTGTAACTGAGTTGTTTTCGATTATATCGTGGTGATGTTTATATAGTAATACTCACCAGGTGACTGTTCTTGCATTATACGTACGAGCGACCCAATCGAACAGAAAGTTGGATGGATAGACGAAATGATCATTGTATCTGAGTTGTATTCGATTATATCGTGATGAAGTTTATAAAGAAATACTCACCAGGTTACTGTTCTTTCGTTATACATACGAGCAACTGAATCGAACAGAAGGTTGAATGGATAGTATCTGGGTTGTATTCGATTATGATGTTATGCTGTGTATATAGTTATACACACTAGGTGACAGTATTCCCGTTTTACATACGAGCGACCGAAACGAACAGAAAGTTGAATGGATAGACTGAACAATCAATGTATCTGGTTGGAATCCGATTATATCGCAATACTGTACTTACCAGGTGACGGTACTTCCGTTACACATACTAGCGACTGAATCGAACAGGAGGTTAAATGGTTAAACGAAGCGATAATTGTATCTGAGTTGTATTCGATGATATCGTGATGATGTTTGTATAGCAATACTCACCAGGTAACTGTCCTTTCGTTATACGTAAGAGAGACCGAATCGAAGAGAAGGTTGAGTAGATAGACTGTACAATCATCGTATCTGGGTTGTATTCGATTATGTTTATATAGTTATACTCATTAGGTAACTGATCTTTCGTTATACATACGAGCGTCTGAATTGAACAGAAGGTTGAATGGATAGTATATGGGTTGTATTCGATTATGATGTTATGCTGTGAATATAGTTATACACACTGGGTGACGGTATTTCCGTTTTAAATACGAGCGACCGAAACGAACAGAGAGTTGAATGGATAGACTAAACAATCAATGTATCTGGGTGGTATCCGATTATATCGCAATACTGTATATATAGTGATACTAACCAGGTGACGGTACTTCCGTTACACATGCTAGCGACTGAATCGAACAGGAGGTTAAATGGTTAGATGAAACGAAAATTGTATTTGAGTTGTATTCGATGATATCGTGATGATGTTTATATAGCAATACTCACCAGGTAACTGTTCTTCCGTTTTACATACAAGCGACCGAATCGAGCAGAAGGTTGAATGGATAGATTGAACAGTCATCGTATCTGGGTTGTATTCGGTGATGTTTATATATTTATACTCACCAGGTAACTGTTCTTCCGTTATACATACGAGCGACTGAATTAAACAGAAGGTTGAATGGATAGACTAAACAATAATAGTATCTGGGGTTGTATTCGATTATATAGTGATGGTAATTTTATAGTTATACTCACCAGGTAACTGTCCTTTCGTTATACGTGAGAGCGACCGAATCGAAGAGAAGGTTGAGTGGATAGACTGTACAATCATCCTTTCTGGGTTGTATTCGATTATATCGTGATGATCATCATATAGTATGTCTAACCAAGAAACAAATCTTCCGTTATACATACGAGCAACCGAATCGAACATAAGGTTGAATGGATAGATTGAACAATCATTGTATCTGGGTTGTATCCGAATATATCGTTATGCTGTATATTCAGTTACACCTACCATGTAACGGTTCTATCGTTACACATACGAGCGTCTGAATCGAACATAAGGTTGGATGGTTTGGCGGAACGATAATTGTAACTGAGTTGTATTCGATTATATCGTGGTGATGTTTATATAGTAATAAACACCAGATGACTGTTCTTGCGTTATACATACGAGCGACCCAATCGAGCAGAAGGTTGGATATATAGACGGAATGATAATTGTATCAAAGTTGTATTCGATTATTTCATGATGACGTTCATATAGAAATACTCACCAGGTTACTGTTCTTTCGTTATACATACGAGCAACCGAATCGAACAGAAGGTTGAATGGATAGTATCTGGGTTGTATTCGATTATGATGTTATGCTGTGTATATAATTATACACACTTGGTGACGGTATTATCGTTTTACATACGAGCGACCGAAACGAACAGAAAGTCGAATGGATAGACTGAACAATCAATGTATCTGGTTGGTATCCGATTATATCGCAATACTGTATATATAGTGATACTTAACAGGTGACGGTACTTCCGTTACACATACTGGCGTTTGAATCGAACAGAAGGTTAAAGGGTTAGACGGAACGATAATTGTATCTGAGTTGTATTCGATGATATCGTGATGATGTTTATATAGCAATACTCACCAGGTAACTGTTTTTCCGTTTTACTTACAAGCGACCGAATCGAGCAGAAGGTTAAATGGATAGATTGAACAATCATCGTATCTGGGTTGTATTCGATAATGTTTATATAGTTATACTCACCAGGTAAATGTTCTTCTCTTATACATACGAGCGACTGAATTGAACGGAGAGTTGAATGGATAGTATATGGGTTGTATTCGATTATGATGTTATGCTGTGTATATAGTTATACACGTTAGGTGACGGTATTCCCGTTTTACATACGAGCGACCGAAACGAACAGAAAGTTGAATGGATAGACTGAACAATCAATGTATCTGGTTGGTATCCGATTATATCGCAATACTGTATATATAGTGATGCTTAACAGGTGACGGTACTTCCGTTACACATGCTAGCGACTGAATCGAACAAAAGGTTAAATGGTTAGACGAAACGATAATTGTATCTGAGATGTATTCGATGATATCGTGATGATGTTTATATAGCAATACTCACCAGGTAACTGTTCTTCCGTTTTACATACAAGCGACCGAATCGAGCAGAAGGTTGAATGGATAGATTGAACAATCATCGTATCTGGGTTGTATTCGGTGATGTTTATATAGTTATACTCACCAGGTAACTGTTCTTCCGTTATACATTCGAGCGACTGAATTAAACAGAAGGTTGAATGGATAGACTAAACAATAATAGTATCTGGGGTTTTATTCGATTATATCGTGATGATGTTTTTATAGTTATACTCACCAGGTTACTGTCCTTTCGTTATACGTAAGAGTGACCGAATCGAAAAGAAGGTTGAGTGGATAGACTGTACAATCATCCTTCCTGGGTTGTATTCGATTATATCGTGATGATTATCATATAGTATGTCTAACCAAGTAACAAATCTTCCGTTATACATACGAGCAACCGAATCGAACATGAGGTTGAATATATAGATTGAACAATCATTGTATCTGAGTTGTATCCGAATATATCGTTATGCTGTATATTTAGTTACACCTACCATGTAACGGTTCTTTCGTTACACATAAGAGCGTCTGAATCGAACATAAGGTTGGATGGTTAGACGGAACGATAATCGTATCTGAGTTGTATTCGATTATATCGTGGTGATGTTTATATAGTAATACTCACCAGGTTACTGTTCTTTCGTTATACATACGAGCAACCGAATCGAACAGAAGGTTGAATGGATAGTATCTGGGTTTGAATTATGCTGTGTATATATTTATACACACTAGGTGACGGTATTCCCGTTTTACATACGAGCGACCAAAACGAACAGAAAGTTGGATATATAGACTGAACAATTAATGTATCTGGGTGGTATCCGATTATATCGCAATTCTGTATATATAGTGATACTCACCAGGTGACGATACTTCCGTTACACATACTAGCGACTGAATCGAACAGAATGTTGAATGGTTAGACGAAACGATAATTGTATCTGATTTGTATTAGATGATATCGTGATGATGTTTATATAGCAATACTCACCAGGTAACTGTCTTTTCGTTTTACATACAAGCGACCAAATTGAGCAGAAGGTTAAATGGATAGATCGAACAATCATCGTATTTGAGTTGTATTCGATTATGTTTATATAGTTATACTCACCAGGTACCTGTTCTTCCGTTATACATACGAGCGACTGAATTGAACAGAAGGTTGAATGGATAGACTAAACAATGATCGTATCTGGGGTTGTATTCGATTATATCGTGATGATGTTTATATAGTTATAACCACCAGGTATCTGTTCTCCAGTTATACATAAGAGCGACTGAACTGAACAGAAGGTTGAATGGATAGACTGAACAATCATCGTATCTGGGTTGTATTCGATTATTTCGTTTTGATTATTATATATTATGTCTAACCAGGTAACTGTTCTTCCGTTGAACATACGAGCAACCGAATCGAACATAAGGTTGAATGGATAGATTGAAAAATCATTGTATCTGGGTTGTCTCCGATTATATCGTTATGCTGTATATTCAGATACACCTACCATGTAACGGTTCTTTCGTTACACATACGAGCGTCTGAATCGAACATAAGGTTGGATGGTTAGACGAAACGATAATTATAACTGAGTTGTATTCGATTATATCGTGGTGATGTTTATATAGTTATAAACACCAGGTGACTGTTTTTGCGTTATACATACGAGCGACCCAATCGAACAGAAGGTTATATGGATAGACGGTTCTTTCGTTACACATACGAGCGTCTGAATCGAACAGAAGGTTGGATGGTTATACGGAACGATAATTGTAACTGAGTTGTATTCGATTATATCGTGATGATGTTTATATAGTAATACTCACCAGGTTACTGTTCTCTCGTTATACATACGAGCGACCTATTGGAACATAAGGTTGGATGGATAGACGGAATGATTATTGTATCTGAGTTGTATTCGATAATATCGTGATGACGTTCATATAGAAATACTCACCAGGTTACTGTTCTTTCGTTATACATACGAGCAACCGAATCGAATAGAAGGTTGAATGGATAGTATCTGGGTTGTATTCGATTATGATGTTATGCTGTGTATATATATATATACACACTAGGTGACGGTATTCCCGTTTCACATACAAGCGACCGAAACGAACAGAAAGTTGAATGGATAGACTGAACAATCAATGTATCTGGGTGGTATCCGATTATATCGCAATTTTGTTTATATAGTGATACTCACCAGGTACCTGTTCTTCAGTTATACATACGAGCAACCCAATCGAACATAAGGTTGAATGGATAGATTGAAGAATCATCGTATCTGAGTTGTATTCGATTATGTTTCTATAGTTATACTCACCAGGAAACTGTTCTTCCGTTATACATACGAGCGACTGAATTGAACAGAAGGTTTAATGGATAGACTAAACAATGATCGTACCAGGTAACTGTTCTCCAGTTATACATAAGAGCAACCGAACTGAACAGAAGGTTGAATGGATAGACTGAACAATCATCGTATCTGGGATGTATTCGATTATTTCGTGATGATTATTATATATTATGTCTGACCAGGTAACTGTTCTTTCGTTGAACATACGAGCAACCGAATCGAACATTAGGTTGAATATATATATTGAAGAATAGTTGTATCTGGGTTGTCTCCGATTATATCGTTATGCTGTATATTCAGATACACCTACCATGTAACGGTTCTTTCGTTACACATACGAGCGTCTGAATCGAACATAAGGTTGAATGGTTAGACGAAACGATAATTATAACTGAGTTGTATTCGATTATATCGTGGTAATGTTTATATAGTAATACTCACCAGGTGACTGTTCTTGCGTTATACGTACGAGCGACCCAATCGAACAGAAGGTTGGATGGATAGACGGAATGATCATTGTATCTGAATTGTATTCGATTATATCGTGGTGATGTTTATATAGTTATTAACACCAGGTGACTGTTTTTGCGTTATACATACGAGCGACCCAATCGAACAGAAGGTTATATGGATAGACGGTTCTTTCGTTACACATACGAGCGTCTGAATCGAACAGAAGGTTGGATGGTTAGACGGAACGATAATTGTAACTGAGTTGTATTCGATTATATCGTGATGATGTTTATATAGTAATACTCACCAGGTTACTGTTCTCTCGTTATACATACGAGCGACCAATTGGAACATAAGGTTGGATGGATAGACGGAATGATTATTGTATCTGAGTTGTATTCGATAATATCGTGATGACGTTCATATAGAAATACTCACCAGGTTACTGTTCTTTCGTTATACATACGAGCAACCGAATCGAATAGAAGGTTGAATGGATAGTATCTGGGTTGTATTCGATTATGATGTTATGCTGTGTATATATATATATACACACTAGGTGACGGTATTCCCGTTTCACATACAAGCGACCGAAACGAACAGAAAGTTGAATGGATAGACTGAACAATCAATGTATCTGGGTGGTATCCGATTATATCGCAATTCTGTTTATATAGTGATACTCACCAGGTACCTGTTCTTCAGTTATACATACGTGCAACCCAATCGAACATAAGGTTGAATGGATAGATTGAAGAATCATCGTATCTGAGTTGTATTTGATTATGTTTCTATAGTTATACTCACCAGGAAACTGATCTTTCGTTATACATACGAGCGTCTGAATTGAACAGAAGGTTGAATGGATAGTATATGGGTTGTATTCGATTATGATGTTATGCTGTGTATATAGTTATACACACTAGGTGACAGTATTCCCGTTTTACATACGAGCGACCGAAACGAACAGAAAGTTGAATGGATAGACTGAACAATTAATGTATCTGGTTGGAATCCGATTATATCGCAATACTGTACTTACCAGGTGACGGTACTTCCGTTACACATACTAGCGACTGAATCGAACAGGAGGTTAAATGGTTAAACGAAGCGATAATTGTATCTGAGTTGTATTCGATGATATCGTGATGATGTTTGTATAGCAATACTCACCAGGTAACTGTCCTTTCGTTATACGTAAGAGAGACCGAATCGAAGAGAAGGTTGAGTAGATAGACTGTACAATCATCGTATCTGGGTTGTATTCGATTATGTTTATATAGTTATACTCACCAGGTAACTGATCTTTCGTTATACATACGAGCGTCTGAATTGAACAGAAGGTTGAATGGATAGTATATGGGTTGTATTCGATTATGATGTTATGCTGTGAATATAGTTATACACACTGGGTGACGGTATTTCCGTTTTAAATACGAGCGACCGAAACGAACAGAGAGTTGAATGGATAGACTGAACAATCAATGTATCTGGGTGGTATCCGATTATATCGCAATACTGTATATATAGTGATACTAACCAGGTGACGGTACTTCCGTTACACATGCTAGCGACTGAATCGAACAGGAGGTTAAATGGTTAGATGAAACGAAAATTGTATTCGAGTTGTATTCGATGATATCGTGATGATGTTTATATAGCAATACTCACCAGGTAACTGTTCTTCCGTTTTACATACAAGCGACCGAATCGAGCAGAAGGTTGAATGGATAGATTGAACAGTCATCGTATCTGGGTTGTATTCGGTGATGTTTATATATTTATACTCACCAGGTAACTGTTCTTCCGTTATACATACGAGCGACTGAATTAAACAGAAGGTTGAATGGATAGACTAAACAATAATAGTTGTATTCGATTTTATAGTGATGATAATTTTATAGTTATACTCACCAGGTAACTGTCCTTTCGTTATACGTGAGAGCGACCGAATCGAAGAGAAGGTTGAGTGGATAGACTGTACAATCATCCTTTCTGGGTTGTATTCGATTATATCGTGATGATCATCATATAGTATGTCTAACCAAGAAACAAATCTTCCGTTATACATACGAGCAACCGAATCGAACATAAGGTTGAATGGATAGATTGAACAATCATTGTATCTGGGTTGTATCCGAATATATCGTTATGCTGTTTATTCAGTTACACCTACCATGTAACGGTTCTTTCGTTACACATACGAGCGTCTGAATCGAACATAAGGTTGGATGGTTTGGCGGAACGATAATTGTAACTGAGTTGTATTCGATTATATCGTGGTGATGTTTATATAGTAATAAACACCAGATGACTGTTCTTGCGTTATACATACGAGCGACCCAATCGAGCAGAAGGTTGGATATATAGACGGAATGATAATTGTATCAAAGTTGTATTCGATTATTTCATGATGACGTTCATATAGAAATACTCACCAGGTTACTGTTCTTTCGTTATACATACGAGCAACCGAATCGAACAGAAGGTTGAATGGATAGTATCTGGGTTGTATTCGATTATGATGTTATGCTGTGTATATAATTATACACACTTGGTGACGGTATTATCGTTTTACATACGAGCGACCGAAACGAACAGAAAGTCGAATGGATAGACTGAACAATCAATGTATCTGGTTGGTATCCGATTATATCGCAATACTGTATATATAGTGATACTTAACAGGTGACGGTACTTCCGTTACACATACTGGCGTTTGAATCGAACAGAAGGTTAAATGGTTAGACGAAACGATAATTGTATCTGAGTTGTATTCGATGATATCGTGATGATGTTTATATAGCAATACTCACCAGGTAACTGTTTTTCCGTTTTACTTACAAGCGACCGAATCGAGCAGAAGGTTAAATGGATAGATTGAACAATCATCGTATCTGGGTTGTATTCGATAATGTTTATATAGTTATACTCACCAGGTAAATGTTCTTCCGTTATACATACGAGCGACTGAATTGAACGGAGAGTTGAATGGATAGTATATGGGTTGTATTCGATTATGATGTTATGCTGTGTATATAGTTATACACACTTGGTGACGGTATTCCCGTTTTACATACGAGCGACCGAAACGAACAGAAAGTTGAATGGATAGACTGAACAATCAATGTATCTGGTTGGTATCCGATTATATCGCAATACTGTATATATAGTGATGCTTAACAGGTGACGGTACTTCCGTTACACATGCTAGCGACTGGATCGAACAAAAGGTTAAATGGTTAGACGAAACGATAATTGTATCTGAGTTGTTTTCGATTATATCGTGGTGATGTTTATATAGTAATACTCACCAGGTTACTGTTCTTTCGTTATACATACGAGCAACCGAATCGAACAGAAGGTTGAATGGATAGTATCTGGGTTTGAATTATGCTGTGTATATATTTATACACACTAGGTGACGGTATTCCCGTTTTACATACGAGCGACCAAAACGAACAGAAAGTTGGATATATAGACTGAACAATTAATGTATCTGGGTGGTATCCGATTATATCGCAATTCTGTATATATAGTGATACTCACCAGGTGACGATACTTCCGTTACACATACTAGCGACTGAATCGAACAGAATGTTGAATGGTTAGACGAAACGATAATTGTATCTGATTTGTATTAGATGATATCGTGATGATGTTTATATAGCAATACTCACCAGGTAACTGTCCTTTCGTTTTACATACAAGCGACCAAATTGAGCAGAAGGTTAAATGGATAGATCGAACAATCATCGTATTTGAGTTGTATTCGATTATGTTTATATAGTTATACTCACCAGGTACCTGTTCTTCCGTTATACATACGAGCGACTGAATTGAACAGAAGGTTGAATGGATAGACTAAACAATGATCGTATCTGGGGTTGTATTCGATTATATCGTGATGACGTTCATATAGAAATACTCACCAGGTTACTGTTCTTTCGTTATACATACGAGCAACCAAATCGAACAGAAAGTTGAATGGATAGTATCTGGGTTGTATTCGATTATGATGTTATGCTGTGTATATAGTTCTACACATAAGGTGACGGTATTCCCGTTTTACATACGAGCGACCGAAACGAACAGAAAGTTGAATGGATAGACTGAACAATCAATGTACCTGGGTGGTATCCGATTATATCGCAATACTGTATGATACTTACCAGGTGACGGTACTTCAGTTACACATACTAGCGACTGAATCGAACAGAAGGTTAAATGGTAAGACGAAACAATAATTGTATCTGAGTTGTATTCGATGATATCGTGATGATATTTATATAGCAATACTGACCAGGTAACTGTTCTTCCGTTTTACATACAAGCGACCGAATCGAGCAGAAGGTTGAATTCAGTATAGTTTGAATAATCATCGTATCTGGGTTGTATTCGATTATGTTTACATAGTTATACTCACCAGGTAACTGTTCTTCCGTTATACATACGAGCGACTGAATTGAACAGAAGGTTGAATGGATAGACTGAACAATGATCGTATCTGGGGATGTATTCGATTATATCGTGATGATGTTTATATAGTTATACTCACCAGGTAACTGTTCTCCAGTTATATATAAGAGCGACTGAACTGAACAGAAGGTTGAATGGATAGACTGAACAATCATCGTATCTGGGTTGTATTCGATTATTTCGTGATGATTATTATATATTATGTCTAACCAGGTAACTGTTCTTCCGTTATACATACCAGCAAACGAATCGAACATAAGGATGAATGGATAGATTGAAAAATCATTGTATCTGGGTTGTCTCCGATTATATCGTTATGCTGTGTATAAATATATACACAGCATAACATCATAATCGAATACATTACAGATACTATCCATTCAACCTCCTGTTCAATTCAGTCGCTCGTATGTATAACGGAAGAACAGTCACCTGGTGAGTATTACTATATAAACATTACCACGATATAATCGAATGCAACTCAGTTACAATTATCATTCCGTCTAACCATCCAACCTTATTTTCGATTCAGACGCTCGTATGTGTAACGAAAGAACCGTTACATGGTAGATATATCTTGATATACAGCATAACGATATAATCGGAGACAACCCAGATACAATGATTTTTCAATCTATCCATTCAAACTTTTGTTCGATTCGGTTGCTCGTATGTATAACGGAGGAACAGTTACCTGGTGAGTATAACTATATAAACATAATCGAATACAACACAGATACGATGATTGTTCAATCTATACTAAATTCAAGCTTCTGCTCGATTCGGTCGCTTGTATGTAAAACGGAAGAACAGTTACCTGGTGAGTATTTCTATATGAACGTCATCACGATATAATCGAATACAACTCAGATGCAATGATCATTCCGTCTATCCATCCAACCTTCTGTTCGATTGTGTCGCTCGTATGTATAACGCAAGAACAGTCACCTGGTGGGTATTACTATATAAATATCACCACGATATAATCGAATACAACTCAGTTACAATTATCGTTCCGTCTAACCATCCAATCTTATGTTCGATTCAGACGCTCGTATGTGTAACGAAAGAACCGTTACATGGTAGGTGTAACTTAATATACAGCATAAAGATATAATCGGAGACAACCCAGATACAATGATTGTTCAATCTATCCATTCAACCTTATATTCGATTCGGTTGCTCGTATGTATAACGGAATAACTGTTACCTGGTTAGACATACTATATGATAATAATCACGATATAATCAAATACAACCCAGATACGATGAATGTTCAGTCTATCCATTCAACCTTCTGTTCAAATCAGTCGCTCTCATGTATAACTGGAGAACAGTTTCCTGGTGACTATAACTATATGAACATCATCAAGATATAATCGAATACAACCCCAGATACGATTATTGTTTAGTCTATCCATTCAACCTTTTGTTCAATACAGTCGCTCGTATGTATAACGGAAGAATAATTACCTGGTGAGTATAACTATATAAACATAATCGAATACAACCCAGATACGATGATTGTTCAATCTATATTAAATTTAAGCTTCTGCTCGATTCGGTCGCTTGTATGTAAAACGGAAGAACAGTTACCTGGTGAGTATTGCTATATAAACATCATCACGATATCATCGAATACAACTCAGAGATACAATTATCGTTTCGTCTAACCATTTAACCTTCTGTTCGATTCAGTCGCTAGTATGTGTAAAGGAAGTACCGTCACCTGGTAAGTATCACTATATATACAGTATTGCGATATAATCGGATACCACCCAGATACATTGATTGTTCAGTCTATCCATTCAAGTTTCTGTTCGTTTCGGTCGCTCGTATGATAAACGGGAATTCCGTCACCTAATGTGTATAACTATATACACAGCATAACATCATAATCGAATACAACACAGATACTATCCATTCAACCTTCTGTTCAATTCAGTCGCTCGTATGTATAACGGAAGAACAGTCACCTGGTGAGTATTACTATATAAACATTACCACGATATGATCGAATACAACTCAGTTACAATTATCGTTCCGTCTAACCATCCAACCTTATGTTCGATGTAACGAAAGAACCGTTACATGGTAGGTGTATCTAAATATACAGCATAACGATATAATCGGAGACAACCCAGATACAATGATTTTTCAATCTATCCATTCAAACTTCTGTTCGATTCAGTCGCTAGTATGTGTAACGGAAGTACCGTCACCTGGTGAGTATCACTATATATACAGTATTGCGATATAATCGGATACCACCCAGATACATTGATTGTTCAGTCTATCCATCCAACTTTCTGTTCGTTTCGGTCGCTCGTATGTAAAACGGGAATACCATCACCTTATGTGTATAACTATATACACAGCATAACATCATAATCGAATACAACCCAGATACTATCCATTCAACCTTCTGTTCGATTCGGTTGCTCGTATGTATAACGAAAGAACAGTAACCTGGTGAGTATTTCTATTTGAACGTCATCACGATATAATCGAATACAACCCAGATACAATGATCATTCCGTCTAACCATCCAACCTTATGTTCGATTCAGACGCTCGTATGTGTAACGAAAGAACCGTTACATGGTAGGTGTAACTAAATATACAGCATAACGATATAATCGGAGACAACCCAGATACAATGATTGTTCAATCTATCCATCCAACCTTATGTTCGATTCGGTTGCTCGTATGTTTAACGGAAGAACTGTTACCTGGTTAGACATACTATATGATAATCATCACGATATACTCGAATACAACCCCAGATACGATTATTGTTTAGTCTATCCATTCAACCTTCTGTTCAATTCAGTCGTTCTTATGTATAACGGAAAAAAAGTTACCTGGTGAGTATAACTATATAAACCTAATCGAATACAACCCAGATACGATAAATTTTCAATCTATCCATTTAACCTTCTGCTCGATTCGGTCGTTTTTATGTAAAACGGAAAAACAGTTACCTGGTGAGTATTGCTATATAAACATCATCACGATATCATCTAATACAACTCAGATACAATTATCGCTTCGTCTAACCTTTAACCTTATGTTCGATTCAGTCGATAGTATGTGTAACGGAAGTACCGTCACCTGGTAAGTATCACTATATATACAGTATTGCGATATAATCGGATATCAACCAGATACACAGATTGTTCAGTCTATCCATTCATTTTTCTGTTCGTTTCGGTCACTCGTATGTAAAACGGGAATACCGTCACCTAATGTGTATAACTATATACACAGCATAACATCATAATCGAATACAACCCAGATACTATCCATTCAACCTTCTGTTCGATTTGGTCGCTCGTATGTATAACGGAAGAACAGTTACCTGATGAGTATAACTATATAAACATAATCGAATACAACCCAGATACGATTATTGTTCAATCAATACTGAATTCAACCTTCTGCTCGATTCGGTCGCTTGTATGTAAAACGGAAGAACAGTTACCTGAGGAGTATTGCTATATAAACATCTTCACGATATCATCGAATACAACTCAGATACAATTATCGTTTCGTCTATCCATTCAACATTCTGTTCAATTCAGTCGCTCGTATGTATAACGGAAGAACAGTTACCTGGTGAGTATAACTATATAAACATAATCGAATACAACCCAGATACGATGATTGTCCAATCTATACTAAATTTAAGCTTCTGCTCGATTCGGTCGCTTGTATGTAAAACGGAAGAACAGTTACCTGGTGAGTATTGCTATATGAACATCATCACGATATTATCGAATACAACTCAGAGATACAATTATCGTTTCGACTAACCATTTAACCTTCTGTTCGATTCAGTCGCTAGTATGTGTAACGGAAGTACCGTCACCTGGTGAGTATCACTATATATACAGTATTGCGATATAATCGGATACCACCCAGATACATTGATTGTTCAGTCTATCCATTCAACTTTCTGTTCGTTTCGGTCGCTCGTATGTAAAACGGGAATACCGTTACCTTATGTGTATAACTATATACACAGCATAACATCATAATCGAACACAACCCAGATACTATCCATTCAACTTTCTGTTCGATTCGGTTGCTCGTATGTATAACGAAAGAACAGTAACCTGGTGAGTATTTCTATTTGAACGTCATCACGATATAATCGAATACAACTCAGTTACAATTATCGTTCCGTCTAACCATCCAACCTTATGTTCGATTCAGACGATCGTATGTATAACGAAAGAACCGTTACATGGTAGGTGTATCTAAATATACAGCATAACGATATAATCGGAGACAACCCAGATACAATGATTGTTCAATCTATCCATTCAACCTTACGTTCGATTCGGTTGCTCGTATGTATAACGAAAAAACAGTTACTTGGTGAGTATAACTATATAAACATAATCGAATACAACCCAGATACGATGATTGTTCAATCTATACTAAATTTAACCTTCTGCTCGATTCGGTCGCTTGTATGTAAAACGGAAGAACAGTTACATGGTGAGTATTGCTATATAAACATCATCACGATATCATCGAATACAACTCAGATTCAATTATCGTTTCGTCTTACCATTTAACCTTAAGTTCGATTCAGTCGCTAGTATGTGCAACGGAAGTACCGTCACCTGGTAAGTATCACTATATATACAGTATTGCGATATAATCGAATACCACCCAGATACATTGATTGTTCAGTCTATCTATTCAACTTTCTGTTCGTTTCGGACGCTCGTATGTAAAACGGGAATACCGTCACCAAATGTGTATAACTATATACACAGCATAACATCATAATCGAATACAACCCAGATACTATCCATTCAACCTTCTGTTCGATTCGGTTGCTTGTATGTATAAAGAAAAAACAGTAACCTGGTGAGTATTTCCCAGATACAATGCTTGTTTAATCTATCCATTCGACCTTATGTTCGATTCGGTTGCTCGTATGTATAACGGAAGAACTGTTACCTGGTTAGACAAACTATATTTTGATCATCACGATATAATCAAATACAACCCAGATACGATGATTGTTCAGTCTATCAATTCAACCTTCTGTTCAGTTTAGACGCTCTTATGTATAACGGAAGAACAGTTACCTGGTGAGTATAACTATATGAACGTCATCACGATATAATCGAATACAACTCAGTTACAATTATCGTTCCGTCTAACCATCCAACCTTATGTTCGATTCAGACGCTCGTATGTGTAACGAAAGAACCGTTACATGGTAGGTGTAACTAAATATACAGCAAAACGATATAATCGGAGACAACCCAGATACAATGATTGTTCAATCTATCTACTCAACGTTATGTTCGATTCAGTCGCTAGTATGTGTAATGGAAGTACCGTCACCTGGTGAGTATCACTATATATAAAGTATTGCGATATAATCGGATACCACCCAGATACATTGATTGTTCAGTCTATCCATTCAACTTTCTGTTCGTTTTGGTCGCTCGTATGTAAAACGGGAATACCATCACCTTATGTGTATAACTATATACACAGCATAACATCATAATCGAATACAACCCAAATACTATCCATTCAACCTTCTGTTCGATTCGGTTGCTCGTATGTATAACGAAAGAACGGTAACCTGGTGATTTTTTCTATTTGAACGTCATCACGATATAATCGAATACAACTCAGATACAATTATCGTTTCGTCTATCCATTCAACATTCTGTTCAATTCAGTCGCTCGTATGTATAACGGAAGAACAGTTACCTGGTGAGTATAACTATATAAACATAATCGAATACAACCCAGATACGATGATTGTCCAATCTATACTAAATTAAAGCTTCTGCTCGATTCGGTCGCTTGTATGTAAAACGGAAGAACAGTTACCTGGTGAGTATTGCTATATGAACATCATCACGATATTATCGAATACAACTCAGAGATACAATTATCGTTTCGACTAACCATTTAACCTTCTGTTCGATTCAGTCGCTAGTATGTGTAACGGAAGTACCGTCACCTGGTGAGTATCACTATATATACAGTATTGCGATATAATCGGATACCACCCAGATACATTGATTGTTCAGTCTATCCATTCAACTTTCTGTTCGTTTCGGTCGCTCGTATGTAAAACGGGAATACCGTTACCTTATGTGTATAACTATATACACAGCATAACATCATAATCGAACACAACCCAGATACTATCCATTCAACTTTCTGTTCGATTCGGTTGCTCGTATGTATAACGAAAGAACAGTAACCTGGTGAGTATTTCTATTTGAACGTCATCACGATATAATCGAATACAACTCAGTTACAATTATCGTTCCGTCTAACCATCCAACCTTATGTTCGATTCAGACGATCGTATGTATAACGAAAGAACCGTTACATGGTAGGTGTATCTAAATATACAGCATAACGATATAATCGGAGACAACCCAGATACAATGATTGTTCAATCTATCCATTCAACCTTACGTTCGATTCGGTTGCTCGTATGTATAACGAAAAAACAGTTACTTGGTGAGTATAACTATATAAACATAATCGAATACAACCCAGATACGATGATTGTTCAATCTATACTAAATTTAACCTTCTGCTCGATTCGGTCGCTTGTATGTAAAACGGAAGAACAGTTACATGGTGAGTATTGCTATATAAACATCATCACGATATCATCGAATACAACTCAGATTCAATTATCGTTTCGTCTTACCATTTAACCTTAAGTTCGATTCAGTCGCTAGTATGTGCAACGGAAGTACCGTCACCTGGTAAGTATCACTATATATACAGTATTGCGATATAATCGAATACCACCCAGATACATTGATTGTTCAGTCTATCTATTCAACTTTCTGTTCGTTTCGGACGCTCGTATGTAAAACGGGAATACCGTCACCAAATGTGTATAACTATATACACAGCATAACATCATAATCGAATACAACCCAGATACTATCCATTCAACCTTCTGTTCGATTCGGTTGCTTGTATGTATTAAGAAAAAACAGTAACCTGGTGAGTATTTTCCAGATACAATGCTTGTTCAATCTATCCATTCGACCTTATGTTCGATTCGGTTGCTCGTATGTATAACGGAAGAACTGTTACCTGGTTAGACAAACTATATTTTGATCATCACGATATAATCAAATACAACCCAGATACGATGATTGTTCAGTCTATCAATTCAACCTTCTGTTCAGTTTAGACGCTCTTATGTATAACGGAAGAACAGTTGCCTGGTGAGTATAACTATATGAACGTCATCACGATATAATCGAATACAACTCAGTTACAATTATCGTTCCGTCTAACCATCCAACCTTATGTTCGATTCAGACGCTCGTATGTGTAACGAAAGAACCGTTACATGGTAGGTGTAACTAAATATACAGCAAAACGATATAATCGGAGACAACCCAGATACAATGATTGTTCAATCTATCTACTCAACGTTATGTTCGATTCAGTCGCTAGTATGTGTAATGGAAGTACCGTCACCTGGTGAGTATCACTATATATAAAGTATTGCGATATAATCGGATACCACCCAGATACATTGATTGTTCAGTCTATCCATTCAACTTTCTGTTCGTTTCGGTCGCTCGTATGTAAAACGGGAATACCATCACCTTATGTGTATAACTATATACACAGCATAACATCATAATCGAATACAACCCAAATACTATCCATTCAACCTTCTGTTCGATTCGGTTGCTCGTATGTATAACGAAAGAACGGTAACCTGGTGATTTTTTCTATTTGAACGTCATCACGATATAATCGAATACAACTCAGATACAATGATCATTCCGTCTATCCATCCAACCTTCTGTTCGATTGGGTCGCTCGTATGTATAACGCAAGAACAGTCACCTGGTGAGTATTACTATATGAACATCTCCACGATATAATCGAATACAACTCAGTTACAATTATCGTTCCGTCTAACCAACCAACCTTATGTTCGATTCGGACGCTCGTATGTGTAACGAAAGAACCGTTACATGGTAGGTGTAACTAAATATACAGCATAACGATATAATCGGAGACAACCCAGATACAATGATTGTTCAATCTATCCATCTAACCTTATGTTCGATTCGGTTGCTCGTATGTATAACGAAAGAACTGTTACCTGGTGAGTCATACTATATAATAATAATCACGATATAATCGAATACAACCCCAGATACGATTATTGTTTAGTCTATCCATTCAACCTTCTGTTCAATTCAGTCGCTCGTATGTATAACGGAAGAACAGTTACCTGGTGAGTATAACTATATGAACATTATAGAATACAACCCAGATACGATGATTATTCAATCTATACTGAATTCGAGCTTCTGCTCGATTCGGTCGCTTGTATGTAAAACGGAAGAACAGTTACTTGGTGAGTATTGCTATATATACATCATCACGATATCATCGAATACTACTCACATACAATAATCGTTTCGTCTAACCATTTAACCTTCTGTTCGATTCAGTCGCTAGTAAGTGTAACTGAAGTACCGTCACCCAGTAAGTATCACTATATATACAGTATTGCGATATAATCGGATACCACCCAGATACATTGATTGTTCAGTCTATCCATTCAACTTTCTGTTCGTTTCGGTCGCCCGTATGTAAAACGGGAATACCATCACCTTATGTGTATAACTATATACACAGCATAACATCATAATCGAATACAACCCAAATACTATCCATTCAACCTTCTGTTCGATTCGGTTGCTCGTATGTATAACGAAAGAACGGTAACCTGGTGATTTTTTCTATTTGAACGTCATCACGATATAATCGAATACAACTCAGATACAATGATCATTCCGTCTATCCATCCAACCTTCTGTTCGATTGGGTCGCTCGTATGTATAACGCAAGAACAGTCACCTGGTGAGTATTACTATATAAACATCTCCACGATATAATCGAATACAACTCAGTTACAATTATCGTTCCGTCTAACCATCCAACCTTATGTTCGATTCGGACGCTCGTATGTGTAACGAAAGAACCGTTACATGGTAGGTGTAACTAAATATACAGCATAACGATATAATCGGAGACAACCCAGATACAATGATTGTTCAATCTATCCATCTAACCTTATGTTCGATTCGGTTGCTCGTATGTATAACGAAAGAACTGTTACCTGGTGAGTCATACTATATAATAATAATCACGATATAATCGAATACAACCCCAGATACGATTATTGTTTAGTCTATCCATTCAACCTTCTGTTCAATTCAGTCGCTCGTATGTATAACGGAAGAACAGTTACCTGGTGAGTATAACTATATGAACATTATAGAATACAACCCAGATACGATGATTATTCAATCTATACTGAATTCGAGCTTCTGCTCGATTCGGTCGCTTGTATGTAAAACGGAAGAACAGTTACTTGGTGAGTATTGCTATATATACATCATCACGATATCATCGAATACTACTCACATACAATAATCGTTTCGTCTAACCATTTAACCTTCTGTTCGATTCAGTCGCTAGTATGTGTAACTGAAGTACCGTCACCTAGTAAGTATCACTATATATACAGTATTGCGATATAATCGGATACCACCCAGATACATTGATTGTTCAGTCTATCCATTCAACTTTCTGTTCGTTTCGGTCGCCCGTATGTAAAACGGGAATAAGTAGTGCACCTACACCGGTACGAGACCAAGATGGCCGCCATAAAGGCGGGAAATTCAAATTTTGCTGACGTCATCAAAGATGGCCGCCATGACAGCTGTCATATGTCACCTGTCATATGTCAACTGCCATATGTCATTAGTCTACTGTTTAGTGTTTCATGCCGCTGTGTCATCTGTCAAGTTTTCCATAGACTACCCGACCAATCAGAAGCCGCCATACCCCCCTAACCCCCTTAAGCCTCCACTGTACCCCCTTAACCGCACAGGACTTCGCTGTACCCCCTTGGCTCCCTTAGGCCTCCGCTGTACCCCCTTGGCCCCCTCATGCCACCCCTGTACCCCCTTGGCCCCCTCATGCCTCCACTGTACCCCCTTGGTCCCCTCAGTTCTCCGCTGTACCCCCTTGGCCCCACCCAGGTCTTCGCATGTAACTCGACCCCCCTATTCCCCCTCGAGCCCCCTTCATGTCTCCGATATGTCCGCTATATTATTACGTCAGAAACGCGTCATAGACGACTGACAATAAGAATTAATGAAAAAAGTCCTTCTATCGGCGGGATTTGAACTCCACACCAGCGGATTACAAGTCCGATGCGTTCCCACAGAGCTACGACCACTATATAATTTAATTGCAGTCAATGTCGATGCAACGTTATCGCTCAGCGTGACGTAGTCGAGCAGATCCGTCCCAAAGATAAGAGAACGTAGCAACCTCGGCAAGCGGGGAGCAGGGAAACGAACAATGGCTTATTCATTCATTATACATCAGTGTATGAATAGAGATAATCGCATTCAAGGTCAGGTTCGCTGCATTCCAATGATGACTCAACATATCACGCCATGATGCAACAGCGTGATGTATTCGAGCAGATCCATGGAGCAGGGAAAGGAACAATGGCTTATTCATTCAATAAACATCAGTGTATTAATAGACATAATTACATTCAAGGTCAGGTTCGCTGCATTCCATTGATGATTCAACATGATACAATATTTCGCGTGACGTTACAAAGATAAGAGACGACAAAGCGACTGACACTGTTGCCAGACGTTTGAAAAAATAAGGCATTGATGCCAGACGTTTGAAAATATCTGAGGATGTCCCATAATGCACCTACCAAAGTAGAATCCGAACCACCACGTGGATAATTGATTGATAACAGGGTGAAGTTAGGCGTCTGACATCTAATGTTTGCCAGCTAAATGTCAAATGTCAAATGTCAAATGTCAAATGTCAAATGTCAAATGTCAAATGTCAAATGTCAAATGTCAAATGTCAAATGTCAAATGTCAAATGTCAAATGTCAAATGTCAAATGTCAAATGTCAAATGTCAAATGTCAAATGTCAAATGTCAAATGTCAAATGTCAAATGTCAAATGTCAAATGTCAAATGTCAAATGTCAAATGTCAAATGTCAAATGTCAAATGTCAAATGTCAAATGTCAAATGTCAAATGTCAAATGTCAAATGTCAAATGTCAAATGTCAAATGTCAAATGTCAAATGTCAAATGTCAAATGTCAAATGTCAAATGTCAAATGTCAAATGTCAAATGTCAAATGTCAAATGTCAAATGTCAAATGTCAAATGTCAAATGTCAAATGTCAAATGTCAAATGTCAAATGTCAAATGTCAAATGTCAAATGTCAAATGTCAAATGTCAAATGTCAAATGTCAAATGTCAAATGTCAAATGTCAAATGTCAAATGTCAAATGTCAAATGTCAAATGTCAAATGTCAAATGTCAAATGTCAAATGTCAAATGTCAAATGTCAAATGTCAAATGTCAAATGTCAAATGTCAAATGTCAAATGTCAAATGTCAAATGTCAAATGTCAAATGTCAAATGTCAAATGTCAAATGTCAAATGTCAAATGTCAAATGTCAAATGTCAAATGTCAAATGTCAAATGTCAAATGTCAAATGTCAAATGTCAAATGTCAAATGTCAAATGTCAAATGTCAAATGTCAAATGTCAAATGTCAAATGTCAAATGTCAAATGTCAAATGGCCGCTATTTCTTGGTCACACCCTAACAATGATGACGGTCCAATTAGAAGTAATAAAAAGCGTTGTAATAATAATCCAAATTGCACAAGATGATGCAATATCTACATTTCGTCGATATATTGATGAACAAAGAGGTCATTAATAAGGTTGCACGTGGCCGGTGATGAAATCATAAATCATGACTATAATTATTCACAGATTCACAGCGATTTTGTTATATCCTTGAATAACAGCTAGATATGCAACTATGCACTTCTCGGTGCAAAACACATTCATAAACGATTATTGTTGTTCTTATCAGTTATAAAACCAATTTCATATCGGGTGGAGCTTCAGTTTGCCTTCGATCATCAACAGATAAACAAGTGACGGTGAATCATCGTGGGCGTGTAGTTCGACAATTATTATTTTGTGGGTGTATATTTCAATAATCTAAGGTGAGTTTCATTTATTTATTTATCTTGATCTCTATCACCATGCGACTCGAGTTTAGAAATAGGGTATTCAATCAGATGTTCTGAAATAGGGTATATCTATAGTATTTTTCTTTAATGTTTCGACAGTTTTGTTGTATATCTGATTTTTTTTGTTCTTGGTTGTTTTGATAGATGGATCTTTCAGGAATAAACGCTGCCACCTGAGTTACTGTATTCAAGCCAACAGTGCCTCTCCATAGCCTTCCTTTGAATGAGCCACAATTGATTAAAGATATAAGGGTGGTTCAAACACGTTACGGAGAAATAATTGTGGTTGAATTGCAAGAAAAGAGCGTATTCCTACCGAAGAGAGCGGTTGAAGCAGTGAAGCTGCAAATTTCACTCTTCACCCCTACGACTACTCTCTTATTTTCGAAGGGTTAGCACGACTGTCCTCCAACTTTGAGATTGTGAAGAAATAATCAAATGTGAGTAATCTGCTTAATGTCTAGAATGAATTTCCTCAACTTCTTCAAAGTGTGCATACATTTAACAAAACTAAACTTTTTCAGAAACCAACAGTGCCCCTCTACAACCCTCCAGTCAACTGGTCACAAGAGAACGGCGGGGACTTCCATAATAGTTTCAAGATTTTGGTGAGTGAAACGTTTCTTTTTATTCGTGGAAAATAATGGAAAATGCTAACGAAATTGGTCTTGTGAGTGATGAAATTATTAGGAAATTCAAGGAACTAGAAACAAAAAATTTAACAATCAATGAAAAGAGCTTTTGGATAAAGAAAATCAAAAAACATATTCAAATCTGTAATAAAGCAATTCGTGAGGCTGATTTGACATCAGGAATACTTAGAAAGCTCCAAACAAACGTGGGGCATTTGAAAAGATTCCACACTTTGATTAGAAATACGAAACATATTGGATCCGGTCTCACGAGTCCTAAGAGAAACCGGATAGCATGGAGGGATGTCCAATCGGTTTTTGCAAGCCGAATAAGGACAGGTATCATCATTAATATTTCTCACAAGGACGTTGCACAATTTCTGACCGATGCTTGTCATATTTTCAAAATTAAGATCAAAAAATGTCTGAATAATTTTCAATTAATCAAGGCCAACACCAACTTTTGTGGAGAATTCATAAAAAAATCTAAAGATGGTGACATAATCGAATTCAAATATTTCAACACAAAAAATGCTTCAATAGATATAGGAACGGATTTAGACCTTTGGTTCCAAGATAATGTTACTGATGTCATTTCAAATAAGCTTTCGGAATTTCAAGAAAAAGATAGTGGCTGGGCCTTACATCGCATCATTTCTTTGGAAGTCAATATAAATAAATTAGAAATTGGAAATGGATCTTCATACATTGGTCTGCCTGACCAAATTTCAAAAAAGCAAGCTTGTATTAATGTTAAAAACACTGATGATGCCTGCTTTTTTTGGAGCGTGGTCAGTGCCTTATACCCTGCCAATATTCATGTAGATAGGCCCAGCTCGTACCCTCATTACAACCAAGTTCTTAATACTACAGGCTTGGAAACTCCCCTAATGTTTAATCAAATTGGTAAATTTGAAAAGTTGAATACTATTTCGGTGAACGTTTATGGTTTGGAACTGATCCAGGCAAACGGTAGAGAGTATTTCGAAGTAGTACCCGTAAGACTCACAAAACACAAGTTGGATAGACATGTCAATTTGCTCTTAGTTCAAAGTGAATATTTTCCAAAACCCAACGATTATGAAGCTCTACCTGAGGATGATTCTGATGTAGAAATTCGGTATCATTATTGTTGGATAAAGGACATGTCAAGACTTCTTTCGGCTCAACTCAGTAAATTTGAAAAGAAAAAATATTTTTGTGATAGATGTTTGAATTATTATTCTAGTGAATCTAAATTGAATGATCATAGTGCTGTGTGTGAAAACATCAACGATTGCAAAATTTCTTTTCCTGATTATGATTTTGTCGAGTTCAAAAATTCCATTTATAAGCAAAAAGCTGAATTTATCATATATGCTGACTTTGAATCTGAATTGCAGCACTATGATCACGAAATTTCTTCGAAAACAAAAAAATATCAGAAACACAATGCGTTCAGTGCAGGATACTACTTTAAATGCTCCTACGATGACAACTTATCATATTTTAAGAGTCATCGAGGACCTGAATGCATGGATTGGTTCGCATCGGAAATGACAGAGGTCGCAAAATTTGTAAAGTCCAAGATCAAGACAATCATTCCCCTGACTGATTTCCCTGAAAAGGTCGGTGTAACAACTTGTCACATTTGTGAAAAGACATTCAAGGCTGGCGAAACAATCGTCAAAGACCACTGTCACTTCACGTATCAGTTCAGGGGGTGGGCACACAATGCCTGTAACTTGAACTATCAAAAGTCTTTTGTAATACCTATAGTTTTCCACAACTTGAGTGGTTATGACTCTCATTTTCTCATTAGAGACATTACCAAACGTGGGAGGGTGAGCGTACTTCCTATAAATATGGGAAAATACATTTCTTTTACGCAACACGATAAGGAATCTGGAATCAAATTTAGATTTATAGATTCATTAAGATTTTTAGGCGCCAGTCTTGATGAGCTGGCATCAAATTTAAATAAAGACGATTTTCGAAATTTGAAAAAAGAATTCATCACTTTAAGTGATAGTAAATTCGAGTTGCTCACAAAGAAAGGTGTCTTTCCATATGACTACATCAATAATGTAGATAAACTGAATGAAACTGAATTACCATCCATCGAGCATTTTTACAACAAGTTGAATGATGAAAATATTGATGAGGAAAAGTACGCTCATGCTCTCAACGTATGGCAACAATTCAATATCAAGACTCTAGGTCAATATAGCGATCTTTATATGAAGACAGATATCCTTCTGCTGGCAGACGTCATGGAAAATTTTAGAGAAGCTGCTTTGAAAACATACGGCTTAGATCCCGCATGGTATTACACCCTTCCTGGCTTCACGTGGGATTGTATGTTGAAATTCACGAAATGTAAATTACAAATTTTGAAAGACGTTGATATGCTTATGTTCATTGAAAAGGCTATAAGAGGCGGCATTTCAGTTTGCAGCAACAGGTATTCCGAGGCTAATCATAAATATGTGCCAACATACGATCCTACGAAACCTTCAAAACATCTTCTCTATTTGGATGTCAACAATCTGTATGGATGGGCAATGTCTAGACCCCTTCCTTTTGGAGGGTTTGAATGGACAGATACCAACATAGATGTTACATCTATTCCTAACGATGCACCAGAAGGGTATATCCTACAAGTTGACCTAGAGTACCCCGAACATCTGCACGATCTACATAAAGATTTCCCGTTCTGTTCAGAACACCGTAAACCTCCTGGCTCAAAATTGGCAAAATTAATGACAACATTACATCATAAGAAGCAATACATATTGCATTACGTAAATTTGAAACAAGCTATAGCCAATGGTTTGAAATTAACGAAAATCCACAAAGTGGTTAAATTCAAACAGTCGGCATGGTTGCAGCCCTACATTGATCTCAACACTAGATTGAGAACTGCAGCCACCAATACTTTTGAAAAAAATTTGTACAAGCTTATGAACAATGCGGTGTTTGGTAAGACCATGGAGAACATCCGCAAACATCGCATTGTTAAATTATGTAGATCGTGGGAGGGGCGGTACGGGGCAAGGAATTTGATTGCAAGTTCTAAATTCCGTAATCGGACAATATTGAGTGATGACTTGGTAGCTATCGAGCTGGGCAAGTCCAAAATAGTCTTCAACAAGCCCCTCTATGTTGGAATGGCTATTCTGGACTTATCCAAGACTCGTATGTACAACTTCCATTATGATTTCATGCTACCTACGATGGGTGTGGAAAATTGTAAGTTACTGTACACAGATACTGATAGCTTCATTTACGAACTCGGTTGTGATGATGTGTACGCGGAACTTATAAAAACCAATCTGAATGAATTCGATACTTCCGACTATCCTTCAGACAATATTTTTGGAATTCCGCAAGTGAATAAAAAAGTAATTGGAAAAATGAAGGATGAAGCAAATTCAAAAATTATTACACACTTTGTAGGCTTACGTTCGAAAATGTATGCCTACAAGGTGCAGGGAGGTAAAGTAACCAAAAAATCTAAAGGGATCAAGCATAATGTAGTCAAGAATAAGATAACTTTTGATGATTATGTAACATGTCTTAGGGAATCAAAGGAACAAATCGTTACCCAACGAACAATCCGTTCCTATGCTCATGAAGTATTCAGCATCGAACAGACAAAAATTGCGCTGAGTCCTTATGACAGTAAAAGACATTTACTACCAAATTCGCATGATACCCTTCCTTTTGGACATTTCTCCATCACCCAAACTCTCATGGTGTCAGATCCGCCTGACGAAGAATTTTCAGAATGAATAGCAATTTCCATTATTTTCCACCAATAAAAATGCGAAATCTACTCCACCATGTTAGATATACCTATACCTACCCAATTATTATATTAATTTTAGTTTTATTATGATATGTATTTTTGTTTTCCATCTGTATAGCTGATGCTTTTATACATAATTCCCATGTATAATATATATATTATACCCCTTTACTTAAGTTTGACATAAATATATTTTCTGTATAGCTCATGTCAGTTGAAAATGTATCTCTTTCATTGAATAAAACACTTTGAAATATATATCTTTGTCCTTTATTCAAAATATTTTAGAGCATTGCTTTTATAGAAAAACAAATATTCTCTCAATGCATTACCTAATAAGCTACAATTAGACATCTCACAAAATGCATACAAAACATCTAAACGACTATTTTCATCATCATGGAAACTAGATCTAATTAAATCTACAATATTATTAAAATAAGCACTAAAGTTCATGTCCTCCAGCATGGCCACCCGATGAATCACCACACCTCGATGAACTTCGAGGATTTGGTTGGCATCTTTATCGTCGATGTAGAAGTCAACACCAAATTTGCCACCATTAGAAATTTCACTTCGCCGTACACCATCTGTGTAACTTTACAGTAATTTCCACATGGAAACGTGACGGCTTCACACTCTTGGCTAGTTGGTGCATTGAAAAATTTTTCCAATTGATTTTGCAGCAAATCGGTGAATACAGCCCACTCCATTAATCCAAAAGATATTCTGTATGATGAACATGTTAAAATGACAGCTGGACTGAACGATCTGGCAGGGCTTAAACCAACCCCAATATTGAAACACCCTGACGAGAATGATGTGTGGAGTAGGTAATACATCTCATCTTTGGCTGCATTCTCGAACATTTCCAACAGCTCGTCTAATTCTCCATCAGATTCTTCATTGAATGATGCTGCTGGTGGTGATGGTGGTGGTGGTGTCATCTCGACGTCACTTACATCTGACATACTAGCGTAACCACTATCTTGACTCGACATTGCTGGATACAAACTCGACTGAGACTGAAATCAACTTCATGATTGAATAGTCCTATTTATAAAAGTATCGAATATGAGATGTGATAAACATGATGATTCAGGGAGATAACATCAACATCATCACAATCTTTGAATTATGGTCGTGATTTATGATATCATCATCGACCACCTGCGAACTTATCAAAGATCTCTTCTATATTGTCGATTCATCTGATGAAATACAGAGAATAAGCATGACATTATTATTGCCAAATGAAATCCGAACCACCACATGTGAAAACCCCAAATTGATGGATAATATTTGACGAATGACAGAGGCGTACTAGGGCTGCTGGAGTTTGGCGTCTGACATCTGACAGTTAACGTTTGACGATACGTCATGCATACGAAGTCTTTTTTCTATCGAAAATCTATCAATCAACGCACAAAAACTTCAAAAACAATGGAAAGCATGACGAAACGTCAAGCATGCGTCATACATACATCGCGCAGTCATCGTGTATTTCTTAAAAATCTATCAAACAATATATTGAAACTATAAAAACGAGTAATAGCATGACTAGATATAATGCATTCATCAAATAACATCGAAAACGATAAAAAACATCACGAATACGTCATGCAACTTATGTCAACTGTCAAGTATTCCATGGCGCTGTGTCATATGTCAATCGGAAAGTGTTCCATGATGCTGCTGATGACGCCAGAGTATGGAAACGCAACGCGTCATAGACTACTAGCTCGACCAATCAGAAGCCGTCATATTCCAAACCACTTCTTTTTTGGCGGGAAATTAAAGTTATTTTTATGATATCACCCCTTAGCCCCCCCAGGTCACCGCTGTGCCCCCTTTATGCGCAACACGTTAGACTCTGAGTTTAGGTGGGGCTTCGTGACGTTAGATTCAGAGGTTAGGTTAGGTTGGGTCTCGAGACGTTAGACTCGAAGGTTAGGTTGGATCTTGGGATCCAACCTAACCTAACGTTAGAATCGAATGTCACGGGGTCCTAACATAACCTTTGAGTCTAACGTCTCGAGACCCAACCTAACCTAACCTCTGAATCTAACGTCACGAAGCCCCACCTAAACTCAGAGTCTAACGTGTTGCGCATAAAGGGGGCACAGCGGTGACCTGGGGGGGCTAAGGGGTGATATCATAAAAATAACTTTAATTTCCCGCCAAAAAAGAAGTGGTTTGGAATATGACGGCTTCTGATTGGTCGAGCTAGTAGTCTATGACGCGTTGCGTTTCCATACTCTGGCGTCATCAGCAGCATCATGGAACACTTTCCGATTGACATATGACACAGCGCCATGGAATACTTGACAGTTGACATAAGTTGCATGACGTATTCGTGATGTTTTTTATCGTTTTCGATGTTATTTGATGAATGCATTATATCTAGTCATGCTATTACTCGTTTTTATAGTTTCAATATATTGTTTGATAGATTTTTAAGAAATACACGATGACTGCGCGATGTATGTATGACGCATGCTTGACGTTTCGTCATGCTTTCTATTGTTTTTGAAATTTTTGTGCGTTGATTGATAGATTTTCGATAGAAGAAAGACTTCGTATGCATGACGTATCGTCAAACGTTAACTGTCAGATGTCAGACGCCAAACTCCAGCAGCCCTAGTACGCCTCTGTCATACGTCAAATATTATCCATCAATTTGGGGTTTTCACATGTGGTGGTTCGGATTTCATTTGGCAATAATAATGTCATGCTTATTCTCTGTATTTCATCAGATGAATCGACAATATAGAAGAGATCTTTGATAAGTTCGCAGGTGGTCGATGATGATATCATAAATCACGACCATAATTCAAAGATTGTGATGATGTTGATGTTATCTCCCTGAATCATCATGTTTATCACATCTCATATTCGATACTTTTATAAATAGGACTATTCAATCATGAAGTTGATTTCAGTCTCAGTCGAGTTTGTATCCAGCAATGTCGAGTCAAGATAGTGGTTACGCTAGTATGTCAGATGTAAGTGACGTCGAGATGACACCACCATCACCATCACCACCAGCAGCATCATTCAATGAAGAATCTGATGGAGAATTAGACGAGCTGTTGGAAATGTTCGAGAATGCAGCCAAAGATGAGATGTATTACCTACTCCACACATCATTCTCGTCAGGGTGTTTCAATATTGGGGTTGGTTTAAGCCCTGCCAGATCGTTCAGTCCAGCTGTCATTTTAACATGTTCATCATACAGAATATCTTTTGGATTAATGGAGTGGGCTGTATTCACCGATTTGCTGCAAAATCAATTGGAAAAATTTTTCAATGCACCAACTAGCCAAGAGTGTGAAGCCGTCACATTTCCATGTGGAAATTACTGTAAAGTTACACAGATGGTGTACGGCGAAGTGAAATTTCTAATGGTGAGCAAATTTGGTGTTGACTTCTACATCGACGATAAAGATGCCAACCAAATCCTCGAAGTTCATCGAGGTGTGGTGATTCATCGGGTGGCCATGCTGGAGGACATGAACTTTAGTGCTTATTTTAATAATATTGTAGATTTAATTAGATCTAGTTTCCATGATGATGAAAATAGTCGTTTAGATGTTTTGTATGCATTTTGTGAGATGTCTAATTGTAGCTTATTAGGTAATGCATTGAGAGAATATTTGTTTTTCTATAAAAGCAATGCTCTAAAATATTTTGAATAAAGGACAAAGATATATATTTCAAAGTGTTTTATTCAATGAAAGAGATACATTTTCAACTGACATGAGCTATACAGAAAATATATTTATGTCAAACTTAAGTAAAGGGGTATAATATATATATTATACATGGGAATTATGTATAAAAGCATCAGCTATACAGATGGAAAACAAAAATACATATCATAATAAAACTAAAATTAATATAATAATTGGGTAGGTATAGGTATATCTAACATGGTGGAGTAGATTTCGCATTTTTATTGGTGGAAAATAATGGAAATTGCTATTCATTCTGAAAATTCTTCGTCAGGCGGATCTGACACCATGAGAGTTTGGGTGATGGAGAAATGTCCAAAAGGAAGGGTATCATGCGAATTTGGTAGTAAATGTCTTTTACTGTCATAAGGACTCAGCGCAATTTTTGTCTGTTCGATGCTGAATACTTCATGAGCATAGGAACGGATTGTTCGTTGGGTAACGATTTGTTCCTTTGATTCCCTAAGACATGTTACATAATCATCAAAAGTTATCTTATTCTTGACTACATTATGCTTGATCCCTTTAGATTTTTTGGTTACTTTACCTCCCTGCACCTTGTAGGCATACATTTTCGAACGTAAGCCTACAAAGTGTGTAATAATTTTTGAATTTGCTTCATCCTTCATTTTTCCAATTACTTTTTTATTCACTTGCGGAATTCCAAAAATATTGTCTGAAGGATAGTCGGAAGTATCGAATTCATTCAGATTGGTTTTTATAAGTTCCGCGTACACATCATCACAACCGAGTTCGTAAATGAAGCTATCAGTATCTGTGTACAGTAACTTACAATTTTCCACACCCATCGTAGGTAGCATGAAATCATAATGGAAGTTGTACATACGAGTCTTGGATAAGTCCAGAATAGCCATTCCAACATAGAGGGGCTTGTTGAAGACTATTTTGGACTTGCCCAGCTCGATAGCTACCAAGTCATCACTCAATATTGTCCGATTACGGAATTTAGAACTTGCAATCAAATTCCTTGCCCCGTACCGCCCCTCCCACGATCTACATAATTTAACAATGCGATGTTTGCGGATGTTCTCCATGGTCTTACCAAACACCGCATTGTTCATAAGCTTGTACAAATTTTTTTCAAAAGTATTGGTGGCTGCAGTTCTCAATCTAGTGTTGAGATCAATGTAGGGCTGCAACCATGCCGACTGTTTGAATTTAACCACTTTGTGGATTTTCGTTAATTTCAAACCATTGGCTATAGCTTGTTTCAAATTTACGTAATGCAATATGTATTGCTTCTTATGATGTAATGTTGTCATTAATTTTGCCAATTTTGAGCCAGGAGGTTTACGGTGTTCTGAACAGAACGGAAAATCTTTATGTAGATCGTGCAGATGTTCGGGGTACTCTAGGTCAACTTGTAGGATATACCCTTCTGGTGCATCGTCAGGAATAGATGTAACATCTATGTTGGTATCTGTCCATTCAAACCCTCCAAAAGGAAGGGGTCTAGACATTGCCCATCCATTCAGATTGTTGACATCCAAATAGAGAAGATGTTTTGAAGGTTTCGTAGGATCGTATGTTGGCACATATTTATGATTAGCCTCGGAATACCTGTTGCTGCAAACTGAAATGCCGCCTCTTATAGCCTTTTCAATGAACATAAGCATATCAACGTCTTTCAAAATTTGTAATTTACATTTCGTGAATTTCAACATACAATCCCACGTGAAGCCAGGAAGGGTGTAATACCATGCGGGATCTAAGCCGTATGTTTTCAAAGCAGCTTCTCTAAAATTTTCCATGACGTCTGCCAGCAGAAGGATATCTGTCTTCATATAAAGATCGCTATATTGACCTAGAGTCTTGATATTGAATTGTTGCCATACGTTGAGAGCATGAGCGTACTTTTTCTCATCAATATTTTCATCATTCAACTTGTTGTAAAAATGCTCGATGGATGGTAATTCAGTTTCATTCAGTTTATCTACATTATTGATGTAGTCATATGGAAAGACACCTTTCTTTGTGAGCAACTCGAATTTACTATCACTTAAAGTGATGAATTCTTTTTTCAAATTTCGAAAATCGTCTTTATTTAAATTTGATGCCAGCTCATCAAGACTGGCGCCTAAAAATCTTAATGAATCTATAAATCTAAATTTGATTCCAGATTCCTTATCGTGTTGCGTAAAAGAAATGTATTTTCCCATATTTATAGGAAGTACGCTCACCCTCCCACGTTTGGTAATGTCTCTAATGAGAAAATGAGAGTCATAACCACTCAAGTTGTGGAAAACTATAGGTATTACAAAAGACTTTTGATAGTTCAAGTTACAGGCATTGTGTGCCCACCCCCTGAACTGACCCGTGAAGTGACAGTGGTCTTTGACGATTGTTTCGCCAGCCTTGAATGTCTTTTCACAAATGTGACAAGTTGTTACACCGACCTTTTCAGGGAAATCAGTCAGGGGAATGATTGTCTTGATCTTGGACTTTACAAATTTTGCGACCTCTGTCATTTCCGATGCGAACCAATCCATGCATTCAGGTCCTAGATGACTCTTAAAATATGATAAGTTGTCATCGTAGGAGCATTTAAAGTAGTATCCTGCACTGAACGCATTGTGTTTCTGATATTTTTTTGTTTTCGAAGAAATTTCGTGATCATAGTGCTGCAATTCAGATTCAAAGTCAGCATATATGATAAATTCAGCTTTTTGCTTATAAATGGAATTTTTGAACTCGACAAAATCATAATCAGGAAAAGAAATTTTGCAATCGTTGATGTTTTCACACACAGCACTATGATCATTCAATTTAGATTCACTAGAATAATAATTCAAACATCTATCACAAAAATATTTTTTCTTTTCAAATTTACTGAGTTGAGCCGAAAGAAGTCTTGACATGTCCTTTATCCAACAATAATGATACCGAATTTCTACATCAGAATCATCCTCAGGTAGAGCTTCATAATCGTTGGGTTTTGGAAAATATTCACTTTGAACTAAGAGCAAATTGACATGTCTATCCAACTTGTGTTTTGTGAGTCTTACGGGTACTACTTCGAAATACTCTCTACCGTTTGCCTGGATCAGTTCCAAACCATAAACGTTCACCGAAATAGTATTCAACTTTTCAAATTTACCAATTTGATTAAACATTAGGGGAGTTTCCAAGCCTGTAGTATTAAGAACTTGGTTGTAATGAGGGTACGAGCTGGGCCTATCTACATGAATATTGGCAGGGTATAAGGCACTGACCACGCTCCAAAAAAAGCAGGCATCATCAGTGTTTTTAACATTAATACAAGCTTGCTTTTTTGAAATTTGGTCAGGCAGACCAATGTATGAAGATCCATTTCCAATTTCTAATTTATTTATATTGACTTCCAAAGAAATGATGCGATGTAAGGCCCAGCCACTATCTTTTTCTTGAAATTCCGAAAGCTTATTTGAAATGACATCAGTAACATTATCTTGGAACCAAAGGTCTAAATCCGTTCCTATATCTATTGAAGCATTTTTTGTGTTGAAATATTTGAATTCGATTATGTCACCATCTTTAGATTTTTTTATGAATTCTCCACAAAAGTTGGTGTTGGCCTTGATTAATTGAAAATTATTCAGACATTTTTTGATCTTAATTTTGAAAATATGACAAGCATCGGTCAGAAATTGTGCAACGTCCTTGTGAGAAATATTAATGATGATACCTGTCCTTATTCGGCTTGCAAAAACCGATTGGACATCCCTCCATGCTATCCGGTTTCTCTTAGGACTCGTGAGACCGGATCCAATATGTTTCGTATTTCTAATCAAAGTGTGGAATCTTTTCAAATGCCCCACGTTTGTTTGGAGCTTTCTAAGTATTCCTGATGTCAAATCAGCCTCACGAATTGCTTTATTACAGATTTGAATATGTTTTTTGATTTTCTTTATCCAAAAGCTCTTTTCATTGATTGTTAAATTTTTTGTTTCTAGTTCCTTGAATTTCCTAATAATTTCATCACTCACAAGACCAATTTCGTTAGCATTTTCCATTATTTTCCACGAATAAAAAGAAACGTTTCACTCACCAAAATCTTGAAACTATTATGGAAGTCCCCGCCGTTCTCTTGTGACCAGTTGACTGGAGGGTTGTAGAGGGGCACTGTTGGTTTCTGAAAAAGTTTAGTTTTGTTAAATGTATGCACACTTTGAAGAAGTTGAGGAAATTCATTCTAGACATTAAGCAGATTACTCACATTTGATTATTTCTTCACAATCTCAAAGTTGGAGGACAGTCGTGCTAACCCTTCGAAAATAAGAGAGTAGTCGTAGGGGTGAAGAGTGAAATTTGCAGCTTCACTGCTTCAACCGCTCTCTTCGGTAGGAATACGCTCTTTTCTTGCAATTCAACCACAATTATTTCTCCGTAACGTGTTTGAACCACCCTTATATCTTTAATCAATTGTGGCTCATTCAAAGGAAGGCTATGGAGAGGCACTGTTGGCTTGAATACAGTAACTCAGGTGGCAGCGTTTATTCCTGAAAGATCCATCTATCAAAACAACCAAGAACAAAAAAAATCAGATATACAACAAAACTGTCGAAACATTAAAGAAAAATACTATAGATATACCCTATTTCAGAACATCTGATTGAATACCCTATTTCTAAACTCGAGTCGCATGGTGATAGAGATCAAGATAAATAAATAAATGAAACTCACCTTAGATTATTGAAATATACACCCACAAAATAATAATTGTCGAACTACACGCCCACGATGATTCACCGTCACTTGTTTATCTGTTGATGATCGAAGGCAAACTGAAGCTCCACCCGATATGAAATTGGTTTTATAACTGATAAGAACAACAATAATCGTTTATGAATGTGTTTTGCACCGAGAAGTGCATAGTTGCATATCTAGCTGTTATTCAAGGATATAACAAAATCGCTGTGAATCTGTGAATAATTATAGTCATGATTTATGATTTCATCACCGGCCACGTGCAACCTTATTAATGACCTCTTTGTTCATCAATATATCGACGAAATGTAGATATTGCATCATCTTGTGCAATTTGGATTATTATTACAACGCTTTTTATTACTTCTAATTGGACCGTCATCATTGTTAGGGTGTGACCAAGAAATAGCGGCCATTTGACATTTGACATTTGACATTTGACATTTGACATTTGACATTTGACATTTGACATTTGACATTTGACATTTGACATTTGACATTTGACATTTGACATTTGACATTTGACATTTGACATTTGACATTTGACATTTGACATTTGACATTTGACATTTGACATTTGACATTTGACATTTGACATAGATAGATAGATAGATAGATAGATAGATAGATAGATAGATAGATAGATAGATAGATAGATAGATAGATAGATAGATAGATAGATAGATAGATAGATAGATAGATAGATAGATAGATAGATAGATAGATAGATAGATAGATAGATAGATAGATAGATAGATAGATAGATAGATAGATAGATAGATAGATAGATAGATAGATAGATAGATAGATAGATAGATAGATAGATAGATAGATAGATAGATAGATAGATAGATAGATAGATAGATAGATAGATAGATAGATAGATAGATAGATAGATAGATAGATAGATAGATAGATAGATAGATAGATAGATAGATAGATAGATAGATAGATAGATAGATAGATAGATAGATAGATAGATAGATAGATAGATAGATAGATAGATAGATAGATAGATAGATAGATAGATAGATAGATAGATAGATAGATAGATAGATAGATAGATAGATAGATAGATAGATAGATAGATAGATAGATAGATAGATAGATAGATAGATAGATAGATAGATAGATAGATAGATAGATAGATAGATAGATAGATAGATAGATAGATAGATAGATAGATAGATAGATAGATAGATAGATAGATAGATAGATAGATAGATAGATAGATAGATAGATAGATAGATAGATAGATAGATAGATAGATAGATAGATAGATAGATAGATAGATAGATAGATAGATAGATAGATAGATAGATAGATAGATAGATAGATAGATAGATAGATAGATAGATAGATAGATAGATAGATAGATAGATAGATAGATAGATAGATAGATAGATAGATAGATAGATAGATAGATAGATAGATAGATAGATAGATAGATAGATAGATAGATAGATAGATAGATAGATAGATAGATAGATAGATAGATAGATAGATAGATAGATAGATAGATAGATAGATAGATAGATAGATAGATAGATAGATAGATAGATAGATAGATAGATAGATAGATAGATAGATAGATAGATAGATAGATAGATAGATAGATAGATAGATAGATAGATAGATAGATAGATAGATAGATAGATAGATAGATAGATAGATAGATAGATAGATAGATAGATAGATAGATAGATAGATAGATAGATAGATAGATAGATAGATAGATAGATAGATAGATAGATAGATAGATAGATAGATAGATAGATAGATAGATAGATAGATAGATAGATAGATAGATAGATAGATAGATAGATAGATAGATAGATAGATAGATAGATAGATAGATAGATAGATAGATAGATAGATAGATAGATAGATAGATAGATAGATAGATAGATAGATAGATAGATAGATAGATAGATAGATAGATAGATAGATAGATAGATAGATAGATAGATAGATAGATAGATAGATAGATAGATAGATAGATAGATAGATAGATAGATAGATAGATAGATAGATAGATAGATAGATAGATAGATAGATAGATAGATAGATAGATAGATAGATAGATAGATAGATAGATAGATAGATAGATAGATAGATAGATAGATAGATAGATAGATAGATAGATAGATAGATAGATAGATAGATAGATAGATAGATAGATAGATAGATAGATAGATAGATAGATAGATAGATAGATAGATAGATAGATAGATAGATAGATAGATAGATAGATAGATAGATAGATAGATAGATAGATAGATAGATAGATAGATAGATAGATAGATAGATAGATAGATAGATAGATAGATAGATAGATAGATAGATAGATAGATAGATAGATAGATAGATAGATAGATAGATAGATAGATAGATAGATAGATAGATAGATAGATAGATAGATAGATAGATAGATAGATAGATAGATAGATAGATAGATAGATAGATAGATAGATAGATAGATAGATAGATAGATAGATAGATAGATAGATAGATAGATAGATAGATAGATAGATAGATAGATAGATAGATAGATAGATAGATAGATAGATAGATAGATAGATAGATAGATAGATAGATAGATAGATAGATAGATAGATAGATAGATAGATAGATAGATAGATAGATAGATAGATAGATAGATAGATAGATAGATAGATAGATAGATAGATAGATAGATAGATAGATAGATAGATAGATAGATAGATAGATAGATAGATAGATAGATAGATAGATAGATAGATAGATAGATAGATAGATAGATAGATAGATAGATAGATAGATAGATAGATAGATAGATAGATAGATAGATAGATAGATAGATAGATAGATAGATAGATAGATAGATAGATAGATAGATAGATAGATAGATAGATAGATAGATAGATAGATAGATAGATAGATAGATAGATAGATAGATAGATAGATAGATAGATAGATAGATAGATAGATAGATAGATAGATAGATAGATAGATAGATAGATAGATAGATAGATAGATAGATAGATAGATAGATAGATAGATAGATAGATAGATAGATAGATAGATAGATAGATAGATAGATAGATAGATAGATAGATAGATAGATAGATAGATAGATAGATAGATAGATAGATAGATAGATAGATAGATAGATAGATAGATAGATAGATAGATAGATAGATAGATAGATAGATAGATAGATAGATAGATAGATAGATAGATAGATAGATAGATAGATAGATAGATAGATAGATAGATAGATAGATAGATAGATAGATAGATAGATAGATAGATAGATAGATAGATAGATAGATAGATAGATAGATAGATAGATAGATAGATAGATAGATAGATAGATAGATAGATAGATAGATAGATAGATAGATAGATAGATAGATAGATAGATAGATAGATAGATAGATAGATAGATAGATAGATAGATAGATAGATAGATAGATAGATAGATAGATAGATAGATAGATAGATAGATAGATAGATAGATTCCACGAAAGCTCCACACTCGGAGCTGGTATACCCCGGTTAATCTGAGCAACCTCACCGGAGACTGGGTAACCAACCCCAGTGGAAAGTAAGGTCAGAGCCGACGAAGAAGGTAGAAATGACTCTAGGGTCTAGAGGAGTTAACCTCGAGAAAAAATCCGGAAATCCTGAGGTGTAAACAAATCGTGCCCAGAGGATGAATGACTCTGCCGTGAAAGAGTCACGAACGATGTCCTCCGATATTGTGGTCGCTATCGGTTGTATTGCAGACCTTGCCGCAGTATGGGAGCACTGCTGCGGTGGACCCATTTTCTGCCCAACTCGTGGGATTTATATGGAAAATATAAAAGATACAAAAGACGTAACAAAAACCTCAGATGTAGAGGACACAGCATCAGGTTCAATACAAAAACGAGACCTTTTGATAAGGACCCCTCCAAGGTCGAGAACGTACTCAATGCCAGAGCAGACGGTCAAGCGCATGAGACAGGACGACACTGAAGATACTGGAAAGAGACATAAGGAAGAGCCGAACAATCCTCAGACCTTCAAGAATATCATGTATCAAATGGAAAAGCATATCAGACAGCTGGAGAAAGTAGTGCAAGAAACGTACAAGCCAAAGAAAGAATTCACCGATATATCCGCTAAATTAACCCTGCAACTAGAAAAACTTCAACAAGTTGAAATCAAGAAATGGCTAGACCAAATGGCACACGAAGCAAAGGGCGAGAAACGTGACAATGAACAGAGAAATAGAATAAGCGAACTTGAAACACAGATACAAAACATGCAAGTTATACATGAAACTGAGTTGGAAAACCTTTCACACCAAACTCAGTGTGACAACTGCAGGAAGAAGCAGCACAACCAGCGAAGAAAACAAGCACTGAAAGTGCAAGAAACCTATGAAAGTTTCAAACTTGTAACGGAAGAAGACTGGAGGGACGGAATTTTTCCCAAAATGACTATCCAACACGGAAGTTTCTGGGATACTGATAGTGAGAATACATGGATTCTTCCAAGCAGTGCAGATCTGCAATCCCCACATGGATCAGTAGCAATGGTTATGGATAGACTTGGGGGCAAAGAGGGAATACAGAAGCAGAATAAGAAGAAGGGGGAGGTAGCAATAATGGTTCACTCCTTAGGCTTTCCGGATGATGCAGGAAACCTAATTCATAGAGCCAGATTGATACTCTACCCCATCATCTCAAATGGTGGCTTCAACGAGGAAGCAGACGATGAGAATATCCTAAAATCGTTCAAAGCCGTGAAAGATATAATGTTGCAACATAATAAAACGAAACTGGTCATACCCGAAATAGAGGGAATAACTGGACTGGTCATATGCAGAGTTATTGAATTTTTATTCGCTGACTCTGGCATAGAAATAGCACTAATTAAAGGAACAGGCGGACAACGGAATGAAACTAAACAAGTGAGCTCTCGAACGAACACAGTACCCAAGCAGAAAAAAGCGAAGCAGGATGCACTTCTCGTCAAGATGCCAAACATCAGCTATGCAGATTTACTGAAGAAAATGAAAGAGTCAGTGAACCCCAGTGAAATTGGTGTGGAAATACAGGAACTGAGAAAAACCAGAAATGGAGAACTCCTACTAACTGTACAGAACGGTGCAGAAAAACTCAAAGTTCTCAATCAGAAAATAATGGAAAATGTTCCGGAAGTATCAACTTCTTTCTTGAGGAACACAAGAGTTCTCCATATCAAAGATATGGATGAGATTTCGACGACGGAACAAATTAAAGATGCTATTTCAGAATCTATAATGGCAAGACCCGAAGATATTGAAGTGAGGGCTCTCCGGCCTACTATGGCAAGTAAACAGAATGCCACAGTTATTCTGCCAGAACCTGATGCAATAAAGTTAGTAGATTTAGGTAAAATAAAGATCGGTTGGTCGCAGTGTAGAGTCCTGGAGAGGAAAAAGGAGCAGAAGTGTTTTAAATGCTGGAATTACGGCCATATTAAAGTTCATTGCAAAGGGCCAGACAGGGAGTCACTATGTCTCAAATGCGCAAAAGAAGGGCACCAAGCAACAGACTGTGTAAACCCCCCATATTGCGTCCACTGTAAAGAGGAGGGGCATCAATCTGGCAGTCCAAAATGCTTAGGAAGAATGGGTAAGGGAGAGCACGAGGTACCTCGAACAGTTGTCGAAACCAGTTGAAAACATGGTTAAATTTCTCCAAATCAACGCATTCAGGAGAAGGCCATGCCACGACCTGGCGCTCGCTATGGCTAACGACATTGGAGCTGGAATAATACTCATCAGCGAGCCGAATAGGAACGCAGTGAAAGACAGAAAAGACTGGTTTTGCGATGATGATCTCAATACCGCCATTAAAATTCTAGATAACATCACTATAAAGATACACGGAGCAGGTCACAGCTTTACATACATAGTGACACCCGATTTTACCATCTTCAACTGCTACGCTTCTCCAAATGAAGGGCTAGATGACCTCGAGAGAATACTCTGGGACGTCGGAAGGCTGATGAGGCAAAATAAAGAAAAAGTGATCGTTGTGGGAGATTTCAATGCGAAATCCCCTCAATGGGGCATGAACGTTTCAGACAGGAGAGGTGAATTACTCACAGAGTGGATTGCTGAAAATGATCTCGTGATAGTCAATGAAGGAAATAAACCAACATTTCAGAGGCGAGACTACTCCTCAATCCTTGACCTCACGCTAGCCACTGCAGACATAAAAACTCTCATCCAAAATTGGAATGTCCTCGAAGCTGAATCACTGAGTGATCATAAGTTCATCACGTTCGAAATTGCCAACAACGGGTTGGCACCAGGCCAAAGAACTACAAATCGAAGTGGCTGGCAGATCAACAGGCTGGACAAGGATAAGCTGAAACAGTTGAAGATGGAGAATTGGGAAGAAATCACATCTGCGGAAAACTTTAGTCTAGCATTAACTCAGATATGCAACCAGACAATGCCCAGAAAGGGCGGTACCTCAAAGAAAAAACCCATGTATTGGTGGAATGACGAGATTGCTCAGGCACGTCAGACTTGCACACGCAAGAGAAGACTCTATACGAGATCTGCTAGGAGAAATGTTCTGGAAGAAAGACAGATGCTCTGGGACGAATATAAAGAGAGTAAGAAACGACTCCAGAATTTGATAAAAAAATCTAAAAGAGATTCTTGGAAAACAATCTGTGATAGTATAGACTGTGATATCTGGGGGGATGGATATAAAATTGTGATGAAGAATCTGATTGGCCACCCTCCCAGACTACAAATACCCATGCAAACTGTGGAAGAAGTGGTAGACCACCTATTTCCAGTGCATGAGGATGTGATTTTCATCTGTGATAGAACTGTGATATTTTTAGACTTTAGCATAGATGAGTTACGTGAAGCTTGTAATAAGTTGAAAGAAAGGAAGGTTCCTGGTCCTGGAAATATTCCGCCAGAAATACTCAAAACCGTGGTGCTGAACAATCCAGAGTACACATTAGCTGTTTACAATGACCTGGCTAGCCGTGGGGAATTCCCCAGACAGTGGAAACGAGCAAATCTATTACTATTAAGGAAAACTGATAGACCCATAGAAAACCCCTCAGCACACAGACCGATATGCCTACTCGACGTGGAAGGAAAACTCTATGAACAAATGATTCTCATTAGACTCAAAAGGGAAATAACACGCACGGGTGGATTGTCGCCGAGGCAGTTCGGGTTTGTTGAGGGTAAACAAACAGTGGATGCCATAGAAGAAGTACTCAAAATTGTAAGAGAAGTTGCAGAAAAACACTCATGGGCACACCGAAGGCTGTGTGCGATAATAACTCTAGACATAAGAAATGCCTTCAATAGTGCAAGTTGGCAGGAAATATTAGATGTTTTGAGAAATCGAGGAATAGACGAAAGCCTTATTAGTATAATAAGATCGTACCTTTCAGAAAGAGAGATAATATTGGAGGCAGAAAACAACACGAAAATCAGGGAGATAAACAGTGGCGTACCACAGGGGTCAGTGTTGGGACCAACGTTGTGGAACCTGCTGTATGATGGACTACTTGGGATAGAGCAGCCAGAAGGAGTCACGATGATAGCTTTTGCTGACGACGTAGCTGTGATAGTGGTCGCCAAGGGTGAAGAGAACCTAATGCACAAAGCAAACATAAGCTTGCAACGCACATCCAACTGGTTGAGAACAAAGGGACTCGAACTAGCACCGGAAAAAACCGAAGCTGCCCTCCTCACAACTAAAAGGAAACTAGGTACGATCGAATTCGAGGTGCAAGATGTAAAGATAAGGCCAAAGAAAGCCATTAAGTATCTTGGCGTTCTGCTAGACACGAAGCTCACATTTGCTGCACACGTAGATAGAATATCAGAGAAAGTAGAGAAGACAGTGGCAGCCCTGTCTGGGCTTATGCCAAACATCAGGGGACCCAGATCATCTAAGAGGAGGGTAATAATGAGTGTTGCTCAATCCCAAATTTTGTACGCTGCACCGGCTTGGCATACCGTAACAGGTAACCAAAAACTGGTAGCAAAACTTGCCAGCTTACAACGTAAGATTTGTATCAGAATCTGTTCTGCATACAGGACGATTTCAACTGATGGAGTTGGAGTTATAGCAGGGGTAC